>OW121721.1:10027500-11422500 GCA_933228805.2 Hipparchia semele | reverse complement strand
CGGCGTTCTGGACTTCAACGATGTAGTCTTTACTTGGTACCTACAACAACTATGCACAATCGACAGTTCCTAAATCCCCACAGTTTAGTGGGGCAGTACCTCTGCAGCATCAGGATTGAGGAGTTGAATGTTTTTATAGGAGAATCTCGCAAAGCTTTTGTATCGATTAAAAAAGATTCAAGCAAATCGGTTAAAAAACTACGAAGATTTATCGACAACTCCTCCTTTTTCGAAAGTCGGTTAAAAAAGTAGTCTATGTTACTCCCGATAACATCAGCTATCTACCAGTGAAAGTCCCATCAAAATCGATCCTGCCGTTTCCGAATCCGTTGTCGATTATGACATTGTTTTTTTTTGTTTTAAGTACAAGCTGTTATTTTGATATTATAAACAGACACTTCAATTTTATTTATTTGTATAGTTGTATAAATAGATATAAGAATATACTGTTTATTTTTACATAATGAAATCTTTCATTTACTTTTAACTAGCTGATGCCCGGGAAGTTAGGTTTATAAAATCCCATTTGAACATTTCCGAGATCAAAAGTATGCCTATTTCACTCTTCAGGTCTACAACTATACAAATGCAAAAAGTCACGTCGATCCATAGCTCTGTTGTGGTGTGATTGAAGGACAAACCAACGAGCAAACATACTTTCGGATTCATAATATTAGGGTGAAAATGATGAATTGATTAAAAAAACAATCCTATCCTATCCTACTTACAATATTATAAATGCGAAAGTTTGGATGGATGAATTGATGGGTGGATGGATATTTGTTACTCAATCACGCCGCAACGACTTAACTAATTTGGCTAAGCACAGAAATCTACAGAAATAGATTATTGTCTAGAATAAATAACATACTTTTATCCCAGAAAATAAGAGGGTTCCCGCGGGAATTAAAAAACCTCAATCCACATGTACGAAGTCCTCGAATAAAAACCTCGAATAAGCGGGTAATACATTCTTGTTCTACCAGCAAATTATCTGAGGATACCAAACAGAGCCTATATGAATCACACAACCTATTTTCTACAAAAAACAAAAAAAAAATTCAAATTCAAACTTGCATTCCAGAAGTTTTCCTTTGACAGCAGAACAATTTCTGCATTCAATCAAATTTCAAACTTCAAACCTTCAACACGCCGCAAAACCGAACCAAAACGTAAAAAAATAAGAAAAAGTAACAAAAAAATCAAGATTCCCGAAACCTCGCACCGATTCCGTGATTTTTTGCAAACCAAGATACCATACCATACAAAATGCCTTGCTATCCCTGCTGTAGCCCTTGTTACGCATGTTGTGGGCCTTGCTACTCCTGCTGCGGGCCGTGCTACGGTTGCTGCTGGTACGGCTGCTGCTAAACGCTAAGCTTGCCACCACGCGATTTGCTTCGGAACAAGCAAACATGGCTTCGGAGTAGAAGAATCGCTTGTGCAGAGCCTAAAACTCCTCACTAGAGTTGGAACGAAGCAAATGAAGAAGCTGTAGAATTGCTGCGTTCAAGAATTGCGCTCCTCGAATAATCACTTGCGCGGAGCCAAGCGCTTCGCAAGAGTTGGAACGAAGCAAATTTCTTATGAAGAATCTTATAATGAAGTAGCGGTAGAGTTGCTGCGTTCAAGAGTTGCGCTCCTCAAACGAGTAGGACAAAGCTGAGCTCTTGGTTGACATTAAAGCCGACGTCGGATGTCAAGAATTGGAGTTCCAAAGCGTTTTGTCGAGCAATACGCTCCTCGAGAGAGTTGCCGGCGATCTCGGGACGTTGAAGTGGTTTCCGTCCTTCCTTTCGAAGCTCAGGAGGTTTGCTTACGGCCAGGCCAGAAGCCTGGCTTGGTGATGGAGCTCACGTGGTCTGGTGGAGCTGATAATGGCCAATATTGTCGCGGTCGACCAGTTTTGATATTGAACAGTGTTTATATTTGTGGTTGGGTGTTTAATAAATACGTGCACGTACAGGTCACTATTTCTTTCTTTTTAATTGGTTTCTTCTTTTAGGAGCTTTGATGAATGGACTGCAATTCGGTTGCAAAATGCAGTCCATTTCAGTTATAGGTCTTTTCAGTTTGCAGTGACATCGCTGTGAAATCTCAACCTTACCGCCCAGAAGGTCCAATTCCCCAAAAACTGTTTGAGCTTCGAAAAGTTCGAAAAGGCTTCGAGACAAATTAGTACAATTTTCTAATAGGAACTTCTATACATATAAAAGCCAACCTTTACCTAGCTGTACATCGCTACCAAGATCGATCGCAGTTCTCATTTATTCCAAGTCACCAGGCCCAATTTGCGCAGATTCAGAAATAGTCCAATTCTCAAATTCAATTCCAGTGTAGACGAGCGTTTCCACATTATCCGATCCGATATCAGAATCGGTCGATATCGGGGGGGCAAGTAAGCTGCCTTTCACACAATGTCCGCCCCGATATCAGATATCGGAGCACCGATATGTCGGGCGTCCGTGAGCTGTCGGACGTTAATGTTTGTGTGTGTAATACGTGTATCTACAATTCTACATTGTCTGTGTGCGCAAAGCCCGATGCGCGGTTGTTTCAGTCCGAGCTTGATTAAACATGGCGTCGTCATCATTTAAACACATAATCACTACTTCTCTAATCTGTGATAATCACATTAATAAAATTAATAATATAGAATCTAGACCATTTCTTCAGATCAGACAGATCTTTTTTTGCCTCTCAAATATAATAGATACAGCGAATAGTTTTCTATTATAAAGAGAAAATGGTCGAATCGGAACAATTTCATCGAAAATATGTGAAGTTATCACACGTTATCGGATGTCGGATATCGGCTACCGGTGTCCGACAACGATATCGGATCGGATAATGTGGAAACGCTGATTCAGTGGTGCAAACTACGGTCGGGTATGCCGTAAGGTCCGGTATAAATAAAGCCGGCTCTCCACCAAAGAAAAGTTTTCAACTTTCGTGTTGCCAACACGTGTTGGTGATAAGTTTCTTAACCACTTCTTAAAGCCGGATCTCCACCAAAGAGAAATTGTCAACTTTCGTGTTGCCAACACGTGTTGGTGATAAGTTTCTTAACCACTTCTAAGCTGGGTCTCCACCAAAGAGAAGTTGTCAACTTTCGTGTTGCCAACACGTGTTGGTGAAAAGTTGGCAACTTTTCTTGGTGGAGAGCCGCCTTAAGTAAGGGAAGTTTAAGGGTTGCTTTTCCACCAGAGATGTGCTATGCTACGTTGCTATGATGCGTTTGATATCCACCAATCATATTCATTGGTGCACACAGCTTAGCACTGGTGGAAACGGATTCAACTAAGATATGCTTTTTATATGGAAGGATGCGTGCTATGGATGCCTGCTATGGATGCCTGCTATGGATGCTTGCTATGGGCCGTCGTGAGTGGTGTAGCTATGTGCAGAGCAGAGTACCTACAGTATGGCCGCGTTTGTCGCTGACGGCGGCGCATCTTCCTCGCACAGCTACAAAGCTTAGTATTGGTGGAAACGGTCAAATATTTTCGTAGCGTAGATTTCACATCTTGGCAGCATAGCTGCATAGCACATCTCTGGTGGAAAAGCACCCTTAAGGAAAGAAAATTAAATAAGACCAAAAACAGACATTTATTGCACGAGAATTTGACAAAGACATGGCGACAGAAAGTTCGTCGCTCAACCGCATGCGGGCCCGCAGCAGCAGCCGCACAGGCCGCCGATGCAGCCGCCAATGCAGCCGTGCCCGCAGCTGAAGTAGGACCCGGCGACGCCGCCGCGAGCCCTGGAATACAAGTTTTATGGTGTTGACTTCAGTTAACAGGAGCGACGTTATTAAAAACGCTTTTATTTAACTTGCAATGTACGAGTATGTATCGTAAAAGGCCCGTCGTCACACCGATTTGACCTGGTGGGACCAGGGTTTACCACTATGTACCTAACGTTTTTGACGACCTCCCTGGCGCAGTGGTGAGCGCTGTGGTCTTATAATTTGGAGGTCTCGGGTTCGATTCCCGGCGGGGCAATTTGGGAATTTATAATTTCTAAATTGTCTTTGGTCTAGTCTGGTGGAAGGCTTTGGCCGTGGCTAGTTACCACCCTAGCGTCAAAGACGTGCCGCCAAGCGATTTAGCGTTCCGGCACGATGGCGTGTAGAAACCGATTAGGGGTATGGGTTGAATTTACACTGCTATACCCCTTCCAAGTTAGCTCGCTACCATCTTAGACTGCATCGTCTCTTATCATCAGGTGAGATCGCAGTCAAGGGCTATCTTGTCATCGAATAAAAAAAAACCCGTGGTCTCTTTAATTTTTAATTCATCTTAACTATTATTCTGGTCCTACATGATATCCAGAATGTGATGATGGAGCCGGTAGTGAGTACTCTGTATTATAAAATAGCAGTGTAACTTCATCGAGTTTGGGCTTTTTTGATTTGTCTTGACAAGTACTCTAGTCCTAGATAATATCCAGGGTCTAATGATGATTACCATGCTACTAAAAGCCTGTTTTTTAAAAATTTAATTTTTAATTTACACTTGTTTTATCCCAACTAAAATACAACAGGACGCAAATTACGGTATTTGATTCGACCATTTAGCCTGACTTGGCAGACGCACGCATTCCCCTCTGCCGAAGTACATGTACAAACGTACGTGTCAGCTTGTAAGTGTGACAGCTTTTGAGGTAGTGTGCGTTCATAGAGACATTAAGTTTTTTATAAGAGTGTGCGGAAGTGAGTAAATGTGTGCTGTACGTGATTACCCCACCTCACCGCAGAAAGTGGCAGAATATATTCAGTACTAAATCTGCGTAAAGGCTCGTCCCGGCTAAGTGGTCCAAGAGTATTTGCTAGGAACAAGGAAGCCAAGCGTGTGTGCATCTGAGGGATGTGAACCATGTAGCGGTGAAAGCCGGTACGATGACTTACGTTTCGATAGTAGACGGGTGATGCAGGTATTTTATCTAAGCTGAATACTTAGTGCTTGGGCAAATTTATTAATAATAATTTTAGTCTCCGTTTTATGTATTCCTCTACTCACCCATGTATACAGCCAATCTCTCCACAAGGCCCCTTGCAGTTAGCCCCTATCGCGTGAGCACAGCAAGGCCCCATGCCGCTCTGGCCCGTGCGGACAGCCTGGGGGCCACAGGGGCCCGCCATAGGGCCCTGGCAGCCGAGGCAGGCACATTGTACCGGCATACTTGCAAATTACTGAAATTATTCTCAAAACTATAGTTTATATATAATAGTAAAGTATAGTTTATTCAAATCCGTAGATCTTGGAAGAATACGAAAGGGATGGAGAAATATTTTTGAATTTTTTATATAAGTATATTTTTTCGGAATATTTTCTAATGACAGAAAAATTGTATTTTTCTTTAAAGAAAAGAATATATTGACAAGAAATAGAAAAAAAAACAGTACCTCAGAAAACAGGTTTTACAGCATTTCTACGTACCTACTTTTTTACTTGAATTATGTCGGTTAAAAAATCTTGTGTCAAGATTCAAGAAGACTTTGCTATTTCCCATTTCTTTTTTGACATTTTTGTAATAAAAATTTTTTCAAGTGAAATTACTTACCAGAAAATTACAGTGAAATATCCGATATAAATAAAAATAAATGTAAGTAGGTCTTTTTTCAGTTTTTTCATTCTCTGATTGATCAAGAATAGTTGTAGTATGGATCTAGGTAGGTACCTAGGCCAAGACGCTATCAACCCCTACTGGGGTTACTACTGAAGCTACTGCTCACTGCGCAGCGGTCATGATGACTGTTTCCAAGTGGTGCCGACGTGAAGAAAATAATTTATTTATTTATTTAATCGAAGACAAGTTAGCCCTTGACTAGTGCAATGGTGACCTTGCAGCTTGCAGTCGTAGCGGACTAAGAAGAGGATAAATATGGCAGTTTTGCACGCCATCGTACCGGAACGCTAAATCGCTTGGAGTCACGTCTTTGACGGTAGGCTGCTAATTAGCCACGGTCATTGCGAAAAAAAAAGTGACTTGGACTAAATGAGAATTGGACCAATAGCGCCTGAACGCCCAAGCCAGAGCAGAACAGATATAATTCAGAAGCTATAAAATTCTAAACTCTTCCGGGTATCGAACCCGAGACCTCTCACATAATATAAGATCATAGTGCTCACCATTGCTCCTGGGCGGATGTCAAGAAGACATTAATATCCTTACCTTAATATCCAATTCCTCAAACGTGCAGTAGTTATGTCTGTAAGTCCAATTCTCGGAACGTCGAGTCTGCCCGCTAGGTCCAACTCTCCGATTCCTTATTCTTATTTCGATTTCCTATTCTTGGAAGGTCCAGTTCACGGTCCTCTAGGTCCAATTTTTACTTACTAATAGAACGCTAGAAACACTCCTTTTCAGTACATTATTAAACCAACATTAACAAATGCCTTGCGATCCAACCCGTAGCATGCCATGCTGTAGCCAAGTGTCCCGAACTAAGGTACCCGGCGCCGCTCTGCGACCCGTGTTATAAAATATAAAATACGCGCTTAAACCGCGTGGCTTAACATAGCTAAGTAAAGAAACTCGTTTTTCAGCTATCAAACCATACAAAATGCCTTGCGATCCAACCCGTGGCATGCCATGCTGTAGCCAAGTTTCCGAAACAAGCTACCCGGTGCCGCTCTGCGACCCGTGTTTTAAAATACGCGCTAACCGCATGTAAGTAGTAGGCCTTACATAACTATAGAAACTCCTTTTTCAGCCGATCAAAGCATACAAAATGCCTTGCGATCCAACCTGTGGCATGCCATGCTGTGGCCAGGTGGCCGGCACGAACTACCCGGCCCCCTTCTGTGGCCCGTGCTGCGGCGTGTGCATCGGCCCCTGCGGCAAGCCCTTCGGTTCCTACAGCTGGCGTTACAGACCTAGCTGCTGATACTCGAAGATCTAGACAAGACGAAGAAGTTGTTTGTAATTTTGTGTTTAAATAAATAGTGTATTTGTACCTAGGTATATCTGGATTATGGTGTTCAATTTGATTCAATATATTAATTCAGTATGTGTAATGGGTTTTTTTTGTCTGCACGAGTACCTACCTAGGGTATAGAGTAGGGGATTGGGCACATGGGTAAGTATCAGAATTGAGTCAGATCTTGGAAAACTAGGGTCAGCTCACACCGAGACGCGACAAGGCGCGCAGATGCTTGAACTAGACCGCGCTGCGAGGCGAATCGCTATGCAGCTTTCGGTACTGGACAGATAGAAGAGGTTCTATTTTGATATCGCTATCGATTGTCAACAGAACTTCAACAGTACTGGGAATAACCGGACGAAAAGTACGAGCATCGTCGCGTCTCACGTATCAGTGTGAATTGGCCCTTAGGTAGGATATTATATGTACTTCAAAAATGTGTGGACTTGAGTCACAAGTAGGTATAACAAGAGGTCTACCCACAGATTATCCTCAACCGTTATAGCAATAGTTTGGGAAGGAAAATAAAGACGATCAGATAAATTTAAAAATTTTATTCAAACTTTTAAACGTTCACCAAAATGTTCACAACGAGACGTGCACATGCCGCGGTCGCTGCCAGCGTGCTCCAACCGACGTTTCACAGGACACGACGTTCAGCAAGGTCCACAGGGTCCGCATGGTCCGCAGCATGGACCGCATGGTCCGCACGGACCCGGGCACGGACCGCACGGACTCGGGCAAGGACCGCATGGACTCGGGCACGGACCGCATGGCCCGGGGCACGGACCACATGGACCGCAGCAGGGAGGAGGACATGGACCACAAGGGCCGCACGGTCCCGGGCAAGGGCCGCAGCAGGGCCTTGGGCAAGGGCCGCACGGGCCGCAGCATGGCCCACAGGGACCGCACGGGCCACAGCAAGGAAAGCAGGGACCGCATGGCCCACAGCAAGGACCGCACGGACCGCACGGGCCGCAACATGGGCCGCAACAGGGACCGCAAGGACCGCAAGGACCGCAACACGGCATTTTCACTTTATTTTCACTTAAAACAATTTTGTGCTCGAATAATAATTTTCACTTGGTAATTTTGTGAATTTTTGTATATTATTTTAATAATTTACAAATTTTTAAAGGGTTTTTTGTATAAAAACAATGTGTCCTGTGTAAAGGTGGATAGAAAACTGAAAATATTTTCTGATGTTTGAAGAGAATTCTTCTAAATTTAAATTCATTCGAAAATTGAAATATATTTTTTAATAGGTAGGAAAAGAACATGGCCTAGTAGGTACTTTATTTTTAGGGAACGTGCACACTCTAGTACAATTCTAGCCGCATAACAGAACAGAAGCAGAAAAGTCGTAGAGGTATGGCTCTATGACCAAGGAACATACTACTCTGCTTTATGACCGTAGGAAACATTAAGGCCAACACAAAATTTTTTTAGGCAGGAAAGCGCAAATCGGATACATTTGCGATTCGCGCTTTTCGCGTCGCCCTCGCCGGCCCTCGCGCGATATTTTGCAAGAAGCCCATCGATGTACTAATTAATCTAATTTTTTATCAAAATGGTACCTACACTCAAAGGAAATAAGTATCCGAATTAAATACATATTATAAATTCCAGGGTACCTAGTTCGAGCGTGGCCTTAGTGTAAACTGGACTGGATGTGGGTTCATGGGTTCATTTCCTACCGGCCGGCCCCGCAATTTTTCATATGTTCTATTAAGCTATTGCATAGCTTCCATCGCGGGCCTTGAGCGTGGAGACCGAATCCAGAAATTCCGTAACGAAAATAACCTGACACGGGACTCCTCTCACCGCTAGATGGCGTTGATAAAAAATGCTATGCAATAGCTTTACCGCGGCAGTCCCCGAGTGCCACACGTCTTTTTTAAAATTTATTCGGAAACCACAAAGTTACGTTGATAAAAAAAAGTCTAAACATCCCAGTAGGTACCTACCTAGAGGCAAAACGCGCTCGACACAGAAAGCGCTGGCATTGGAGATGATATATGAAGGCCAATAAACACAAAAAATCATAGATTTACAAGATCGGGTAGGTATAGCAAGAGGCAAGCGAATCGAACAGTCGAAGAACTTGCCTAAGCATGTTTTGTCGGTGGAAATAAAAAGGAGTTATTAGTCATATAAATAAATTCTTATTCTTATTCTTATATTTCCATCTCTATGAACTCAGTATGACACGTTAGTTACTGGTAGTAGGTATGATCTCAACGCTTGGTAGTCAGTAATCCGATATCAGAAAATCTTAGAATTAACAATGTACGAGTAATCATTCGTGTGAAAAATCATGCTTCAAGTATTCCGGGTTTGATGTACTTACTTAATTTGTAATTCTAACAAAAAAATCTAGGTAGAATTTAGAACTCAAGAGAAGCTAAGTGAAGATATATTCTGAATTGAAAAAGTGCTTAAGAGCTTTTTTTTATTCGATGACAAGATAGTCCTTGACTGCGATCTCACCTGATAGTAAGTGACGATGCAGTCTAAGATGGTAGCGGGCTAACTTGGAAGGAGTATGCCAGTGAAAATTCAACCCATAACCTTAATCTATTTCTACACGCCATCGTGCCGGAACGCTAAATCGCTTGACTGCACGTCTTTGACGCTACAGCATAATTACTAGCTATGACCAAAGCCTGCCACCAGACCAGACCAGAGACAATTCAGAAAATATAAATTCCCAAATTGTCTCCGCCGGGAATCGAACCCGAGACCTCCCAGTTATAAGACCACTGTACCAGGGAGGTTGTCAAAGCTTAACTCATATTGCTCCGGCTCGTACATCTCAAGTATTTGTAATCTACGCTATGCACACTTTTCTGCGAAATCTGACGGCATCTTGCATCAACTAACTCGATTAAGTTTTTTCCCCATGTAAGCTCTAGCATGTAAATTTCTTACCGTGTAATTAATCCTTTTTACATCGAGATTAACTGAGTTTAGATGGGCTCGTTTTGATCTCGTGCTTTATTTAGTATTACGATGCCCGCGACTTCGTCCGCATAGCTTCTATCGCGGGCCTTGAGCGTGGAGACCGAATCCAGAAATTCCGTAACGAAAATAACCTGACACGGGACTCCTCTCACCGCTAGATGGCGTTGATAAAAAATACTATGCAATAGCATTACCGCGGCAGTCCCCGAGTGCCACACGTCTTTTTTTACTCTCGTGTGAAATCTTTAGGTTTCCGAGATGTAGCCTATATATGTTAATACTGGGTCTCCATTCTTTTTAGCAAAATCGGTTTATTCGTTATGGCGTCAAGGAGTAACAAACATCCATCCATCCTCACAAACTTACACATTTATAATATTAGTAAGTAGTAGGATAGTACCGAATTGCAAATATCAGACCACGTTCAACGAAATAACAAAACGTCATACAGGGGTGGGTGACAAAGACTACGCCTTATGAAGCACAATATTATTGCGACTATTAATTAACTTTGAGACAAGTGGCCTTAAAACTTGTAATTTGTCAGTTAGCCCTACCCATGACTGCTCTACGTATAAAATATCTGTATTCTTAGTTTTTGCAAGAGCCGTGTTGGTGGGTTGGGTAACACAGTTTTTACTGCATCGATTTTCTCGTAAATCGGATACCCGTTTTTTGCGAGCTTCTGTTTTTAGCACGTAGTATGCTAATTATTATTTATGTGGAAACTGAATTCTACGTGTAAACGCAATGATTTGGTACCGAGAAAAGTTTTTGCTTTTATTTAACTTATTCTGTACTGTACCTATTCGCAATTTAAACAGATCATCAAATATTTCTACTTTTACGTTAAGTATTCGTTTTACTGTTTATTCCAAAACTAGCTTTTGCTCGCGGCTTTGCTCACGTTAAGTTCGGTTTTTCAAACCCCTATTATACCCCGTTAGGGGTTGAATTTTCAAAAATCCTTCTTTAGCGCCTACGTCATAAAAGGAACCAACTGTACAAATTTCAAGTTTCTAACTTCAGTAGTTTAGGCTGTGTGTTGATATCTCAGTCAGTCAGTCAGTCAGTCAGGACTTTGAATTTTATATATATAGATAGATATCTATAGCACTCTAGTCAGCTCAGACTCAAGACAGAGATAAAAGATTTATGTCAAAGCATATTTGTGTCTCATTTTAAGTCTATCTTGAGTCTAAGCTGAGTCGGAGCATGCTCTATATATCTCAGCTGACTTTGTCAAAGTTGAGTAATGTGGAATTGATTGATAAGCTGATTCGCTACGCAAATACTTATCTACATGCAAAATTTCAGCTCAGTCAGAAATTGGGAAAGGGTTCTAATTCAGCTTGCAATATTTGACACTAAACAAACATCCATACATACCTACATTGCAAGTTAATTAAAAGCTTATAATTAAACAATTTCTGTTATATCGGACAATTAACTATCTATAATTTAATATACCTAGCGCTGAAATTCACGATTCCACAAATGATAGTGCAATAATAAATAATTGAGAAATCACCTAACAGATAGGTATCTAGTAGGTACCTATAGGTGAAATATACATATCGATGGAAGCACAAAGTTATTATGAAATACCGCGAATTCGGTTTCCCGGTATGCCTGGTTATAGTTTGAACCTTAATTGAGGATAGCTTCTGCGAAATATTGTTATAATAAGAACTCTCTAACGGTTCGCTGAAGATAAATGGTTAGAGCTTTAACGAGAAAACTTGCAATTCCACAAATGACAGTGGCCTATGGAAATCTGCTGGTGGTTTTATATATTTTTTTTGTACATTTCATTTAATTTCATTTATTTTGTACATGAAACTTCACAATGTAATAGCTTATATTATACATCACGAAGTCGCAGGCATCATCTAGTTATATAAAAACATACCAGCACTGGTAGCATGGGCAGGAGATAAAAGTTTTATCCCCCGATTTTATCCATTGACAGGGGATAAAATCATCTTTTCCCTACCTATGCTAAAGCATGGCGACAGAGGAGAAGGCGATGTATACTTCTATAAGTATATCCACTGAGTGTTATTTCCACCGATGTGCACATGCTCGATGGGTGGATAAAGCTAAGCGAGGGGATAAACGTTTTATCCTTTTCCCGGGGATAAAATTTCTCCCGCCCATGCTACCAGGGCAGGTGATACTACGTTTCTGAACTCGTCACGTAGGTAGTCGCCAAACAGCTTTGGCACTGGCGGAAGTCAGCTGCTTTGTCATCATTATAGTGGCAGGAAGCGGGCAGCGATGCGTCGCCGATAAAAACGGTTTGGGCCAACACAAGGCACTGCTCACTTGCTCAGGGCACAGGCTGTTCCACTGACTTAACTCTTCAATCTATAAAATTAACATTGGACAGGCTGCAGTGATTTCTTTTTTGGACCTACTTGATTGGCGCCATTTCTGATTTGATTGACGCCATCTTGGCGTTGTAAACATATATAGATACGAGTCTCTATGAAACTAATAATATTGCAAATGGCGCACGAACCTCTATTATTTATCTATGATTTCATAACCAACCTCTTTATTTCTATATTCTTTATGTCTAGGTATACCAATTATTATTAGATATAGACGTCAGTGCGCCATTTCGAATATTACTATTAGTTCCATAGACGCTCGTATCCTTCAAATTGATCTATCAAGCTGTCATTGAGTAGGGTCATAGGGTCAGCCAATCCAGTGATAATTACAGATTAAATATAGAGATCAGGGGGCTGTTCAAACCACAAACATATAAGAGTAAGCAGACCTAACATAATTTTCACAACTACATCTAAACGAATAAATAATATCTTCGCTTGCTTCTCTCCAACAAAAAATATATGATTCTATCTCTTTTACTTCTGTTGTTGCAACACTTACGCACTCATAGACATAATTGAGCTTGAGGCAATTCGTAAGCTACAAATAAGAACAGTTTGGTGCAATATGTCAATTTGTCAAAAACAACAACATAACCTGCGAGTTGTTTATTCTTTTAAATTTGCTTTAAAATCGAGTCTAAAGAATCAAAAATTCTGAAATAAAATGGTGAAGTGTTGTGCACCTCTGTGTGGCAATTCTCCGTATAGGAAAACACCTGCAATTACTTTTCATCGGTAAGTTTTGATGTGCTATAGACTCGTAATTTGGTTATATGCTTACTGTGTGATTATTAATAATCGTTCGGAATTTTAGAAGCAGTCCCTAATTATTATATACGCAAAACTCGTAGACAGTTATAGTAATTTTGGTTCTAGTATATTCCTGTTGCAATATTTATCAATTAATTAATATTAGGATCTTGTTTGTCGTTTCATATACTTGTACAATTTGACAGGGCCGTATTCAGGCGCAAGTTTTGTTTAGTGGATATATTTTGATTAAATAATTAGCCTGTTTTTGCCTGCCTGTTTTAAGATGTATTGGATTGTATTAATATGTATTTGTATTGTATTGGACTTAGGAAAATTAATCGTGGAAGCACTGCATACATAGCATAGTTTCATTAAATATTGTAAAATTTTTACTTTTTTTTGAAAAGAGCGACCGCCGAGTTTCTTGCTGGCTCTTCTAGGCGGGAAAGGCATTCCGAACCAGTGGTAGATTCATTGACGATTCAAAAGTGCCTGTAAAAGTTTATTTGAAATAAAATATTTCTATTTCTATAAAAGTAAGGATAAATTATAAAATTAAATAATTTTTCAGCTTTCCAAAGGATGAAAATCTAAAAAATGCCTGGTTGATGCAGATGAATAAAAAAAATTGGCAGCACAAAACATCGAGTGTGCTATGTTCTGAACATTTTGAAGCACATTTAGTGGATTGCAGTGGTTTTCGTACCGTCCTTACTTCTAATGCAATCCCAATGATTTTTGATTCATCATTACAAGTAAGTTTCTAGTTGTTCTTATATTTAGGTACCAACCCAAAACATCTTGCCATTTAAACGTAAATATTGACAGCTATACCCATATATATATAGCTGTGTACCTATTTGTATTACCTATTAAATTGTTAATACTAGACAACGGATAATTTATTACTCTTGTTTTCAGCATATGTCTACATCATCAGTAAAAGGTCCAGTAGAAAGAAAAGCTGCTGGAGATCAAGTTTTGATGGACTTGCAAAATTTACAGCCTAGTAATACTATTAATAAAGAGTATAGAGTAATACTATTCCTTATTACGTTATTGAAAAGACTGAGACATATGGTTTATTTTGTTATTTTTATAAGTTTAAAATGTGTAATACTATTCTAATAAGGTTATTGAAATGAGTGATACAGGCTGAATAGAATGTAAGAGTTAATTAAACTACTGTTGATGTTATCGTATTGTCAATGTTTGTATTTCTAAAAGATATTAGAGAAAAAGTTGCTTTTTGATTTTGTTTTATTTATCTAATAGATATATCTTTTGGGTAGATTTTGTAAATCATGTTTTGTTTTGATTTTATTAAATATTATTTTGTAACATTATTACTTGTTTGATTACAAAACCGCGAAACTTAGCACATTAGAATCCATTTTCATAATTAAGAATTAATTTATAGAATTAAGTTTACAGAATGTAAAATAAGGGTTTAACCTACAATTTGATGGCAACTTTCCGTAGTTTCCATATTATTTCAAATCACAGATACTAAATACTCTCCAGTCCCTTCAACCTCGCTGAACCTCGCTTTTCGAAGTGCGGCTCTGTTTACTGTCAATGTGTGCGTGAGATTTGTATGTAGGCGTAATTGGAACGCCAATTTTTTCTTATGTTAGGTCTGCTTACTCTTATATGTTTGTGGTTCAAACCTAGGTTTGACAACTACACAAATGGTGTTTGTCTAGTTGTCAAACCTAGGTCTGAACAGCTCTATGATGTCCACCGTGAGTTTTCTATGATGTCCATCATAGCACACCGAGCAGCGAACGCTTAGCGAAGGTGAAGGGACAATTGCGACCATGACATGAATTTTTAACCGATTTTTCCAAAAAAAAAAAAAGGAAGAGTTTCTCAATTCGTCGGAATATTTTTTTTTATGTAGGTATGCTCCCCAATTACTCAAACGCCTGGACCTAAAAAGATTTCCCGCGGGAATCCAAAAACCTTAATCCACGCGAACAAAGTCGCGGGACATCATCTAGTATTTAAATAAAACAATTTTTATTATTCGTATTCATAATTTTCGTGGAAGACCTCGACCCTTTCGCCTACTACAGGATTCTATGAAAAGTTACCCCTGCCTTGTGGCGACCACATTATCTAAATCCTGTCAGACATGAAATGTAATTATAAAAGAGCTCACGGTAAATTGGTTTATTACAATTTCGAGGAGACAGACGCAAAGTTTCGTCGAATCGAGGTTAAAGTTGGATGGATAAGCGCACGCAATGTTGTGATATTTATTTTACAGACGATATTTTAATTAGGAGATATATCTACGAGATTTGTAGGGCTATACCTATTTTTTTTTTTAATATGAACGACCAACAGGTTACCATAAATTGAAAAAAAAAGACGTGTGGCACTCGGGGACTGCCGCGGTAAAGTAATTGCATAGCATTTTTTATTAACGCCATCTAGCGGTGAGAGGAGTCCCGTGTCTGGTTATTTTCGTTACGGAATTTCTGGATTCGGTCTCCACGCTCAAGGCCCGCGATAGAAGCTATGCAATAGCTTAAAAATTAAAAACTAAAAAAATACATGTTAAATAAGTTACTATGCATTAATGTAGACCTACTTACTGGTTGCCACAACTACTACTTGAATGATGAGCAAGCAGATGCGAAACAAACAATTAATTGAAATACTTACATAAATTAAGAAGAATATGAGGACACCTATTGATTAAAAAAAATCTGAAAATTCGGCCCATTTGTTAGGGAGCTACGAGGGAACAGACAGACACACAGATACCCACGTCAAACTTACAACACATTCGTTAAAAATTGGATTGTTACATAAATATTTTTACTAACAACTGATATAGGAATGGAACAACAAGGAATTTAATATTGCTGCCAAATTCCCCGTTGGAGCTCAAGATTCCGGGGAGTTTCTTAAGACGGTACTCTAGTCGCAAGGAATTTGAAAAATAGGTATTTGAAGAAAATATCGCCGTCGCGCTGCGCCCGACCAACAGGAGTTATCCATGTGTAGTGAGTAGTGTATTTGTGTGCGCGAGCCCTCGCCCCTCCCATGCCCGTAACATTCACCCGCCGGCCGCCTGCGGGTGAATAAATATATTTTGAAAATTTGAATCGGATGATGCTTTACTATTGATACTGAGTCCAAAACAATTTTTTTTTTTAATTTTTCGTCTGTCTGTATCTTGGCCGCGCATCACACTGAAACTACTGGACGGATTTAAATGAAACGTAACATGATTTAAGTTCATACTATGAGGTAAAATATAGGATACTTTTTATCCCGAAATTCAGCACGGTTCTCTTGGGAGAGGGGATGAAAGTCAAAATGTGTATTTCATTGTAATTCATTAACGTGTACTCCGATTTCATTCATTCTTTTTTTATTAGAAAGAACATACTGCAATGATTTTTCTGTAATTATTTCAAGGTCGTCAGTTTAGTAGTTCAGAAATTATAGACTTCACAATGCTCTAATAAAAAATGCAGTAATAGGTCCAAATAACTTGAACCCCGTTACGTACAGGAACCTTTGAATGTACGGCTCATCCATAACACACGTAAACCATAATGGATAGCCCTATTTTTAACCGACCTTCAAAAAGGAGGAGGTTATCAATTCGGTCGGTATGTTTTTTTTTCTATGTAGATATGTCCACCATTACTCTGGGGTTTCTGGACCGATTCACGCGATTTTTTTTAATGGGCCCTTAAATTTTTTTACCTTCAACTCCTCAAACCTGATGCTGCAGGGGTACTTTCTCCCTAAAAGCTTTAGGAACTGTCGTTTACGAATTGGTATGCTTGCTACTAGATCATAGAGCTCCAGGTCATCCTCCTCAATCCTGTAGGGCCCACCTAAATTGTAGGGATTTAGGAGGGGAGAAAGAGAGCAAGCTGCAGGAACAAGCTACAATAAAAAACTTAAAATAAAAATTCTTTTCAAAAACCGACTTCAAGCGCCACTACAAACCATAAATAAATTAAAAGTAAAAACTTTTTTAAAAACAAGCTTTTTTAAATGCGCTAAAAAGAATAAAATAAACTTTTCTGTTAAAACTTTTACTATCAACTTGTTATTATATGTCATTACACCATTTATATGATATACACGTTTTTCGCGAGATTTAACTAGGTACTCGTATTTACTTACGCGGACGAAGTCGCGGGCATCAGCTAGTATATATATACATATACAAATAAATAATATTGTCTGTGTTGAAGTGAAGTGTTTGTTTGTAATATCAAAAGAACAGCTTTTTAGGGTTCCGTAGCCAAATAGCAAAAAACGGAACCCCTATAGATTCGTCATGTCTGTCTGTCTGTCTGTCCGTCCGTATGTCACAGTCACTTTTTTCCGCAACTATAAGAACTATACTGTTGAAACTTGGTAAGTAGATGTATTCTGTTAACCGCATTAAGATTTCCACACAAGAATAGAAAAAAAAACAATAAATTTTGGGGTTCCCCATACTTAGAACAGAAACTCAAAAATTTTTTTTTTCATCAAACCTATTCGTGTGGAGTATCTTTGGATAGGTCTTCAAAAATGATATTGAGGTTTCTGATATCATTTTTTTCTAAACTGAATAGTTTGCGCGAGATACACTTCCAAAGTGGTAAAATGTGTGTCCCCCCTGTAACTTCTAAAATAAGAGAATGATAAAACTAAAAAAAATATATGATGTACATTACCATGCAAACTTCCACCGACAATTAGTTTGAACGAGATCTAGTAAGTAGTTTTTTTAATACGTCATAAATCGTAAACCGCAATTGCTGCTACGGAACCCTTCATGGGCGAGTCTGACTCGCACTTGGCCGCTTTTTACTAACTGCATACGAAAGTAAATACGGTACTTATACCAAGACAACAATTTTAAAATTTTTGTCTGTCTGTCTGTTTGTTGCCACTAATCTCGGGAATGGCTAAACCGATTTTGACGGGACTTTCAGTGGTAGATATTATCGGGCATCGTATAGGCTAAAAAGAGGAGTTGTGTTTTTCTACCTCTGTATATCGATATCTCCGTGATTTCTTAACCGATTTGCGTGAATCTTTTTTTAATCGACACAAAAACTTTGCGAGATGGTCCCATAAAAACTTCGGGTTCCAACTCTTCAATCCTGATGCTGCAGGGGTACTGCTTCCCTAAACTGTGGGAATTTAGGAATTGTTGATTATTATGAATAGTTATTGTAGGGACCAAGTAAAGACATCGTTAAATTCCAGGATCCAACTCCTCAATCCTGATGCTGAAGGGGTTCTGCCAACCTAAACTGTGGTGATTTAGGAACGCGGACGAAGTCACGGGTGTCCGCTAGTAATAAATAAAATAATCATTGTATAGTGTAAACATCGACATCAGAGTACATTACTAGAGTATCGATAAAAATATCGACAATTGTCACTTCCCTATTAGTGTACATGTAAGCCTTACCCTCCCTCACCTCCACCCTACCCCCGTAAAGTACGAAAGGGACAGCTGCAGCTCGGGCTGATTTTACCTACAAAAACCTTGGCCAAAAGACGTTTCGTATTCTGCTGTTTCCTTCTTCAAAACTTGACAAATCTCAAATATTCTTATATCAAAATTTAGAGGAAGAGTATATCTATGCTTCTATGTTTTTCTTTTTTGTTAAAAACTTATCAAATTTGTCTGATAGTCGTTTGAACATGGCGGTAAAATCGAGGGTTTTTTTCGGGTTTTTGGATTGTCATATTTTTTTTAATGATAATGTTTTGGAAAAAAGAAAAACATAGGGGCACGTATTAATTAGACCTAGATTTTTTGGAAAAAAATCATTGCTCTAGAGGCATTATCCACGAAGAAAACAGCAGAATACGTTTGTATGGAGAAATGCCCACTAGAGTACCCTCTTAATATTGAACATATTTCGCATAGTTTCGCCGGTCTATTTTGTCGGCTTACTGCGATAAAATATTTTATACAAATTGAACAATAAATTCTTACGAGACTTATAGTAGGAAAGAAATACAATGGACCAATGTTGATACGAGCAATTATCTTATTGTTAACAAGAAATCGATTACATCCTTTGATTTAGGTTCACATTATTTGGGTAAAACATCCTATCCTAGTAAATAAAACTTCTGCTTATTTGGAGGGGATAGGAGGATATACCTAAGTCTAATTCAGCTTGGCTAATATTCTTAAAAAAAATGTGAAGGAAAATTGCATGTCTGGCTTCTCCATAATATTCTCAAAAGTGTGTGAACTCTATCAATCCGCACTTGGCCAGCGTGGAGGACTATGGCCTAATCCTTCTTCGTCTGAAACGAGACAATGTGCCAAGGTTGAAATCACTAACACTATGTATTTATCACAGCAATTTATTTTGAAGTATCAAATGGACATCAATGTGTGGAATTACAGGGGCCCAAGTCTGCTATTGCAATGCTATTGCAATTGTAGTTCAATTGTCTATCAATGACATCCCAATTGCTACTTTTAGCAATTTGACTTGGGGCCCAGGGGTTCAATTGTCTATCAATGACATGACAATTGCTAAAAATAACAATTGTCATGTCATTGATAGACAATAAAACTACAATTGCAATAGCAGACTTGGGCCCCAGATCGTTGGCTACATGACAGTGCCAGAGTGGCAGTTATAGCACGGTCCGACGGGCGAGCAGCAGCATCCTTGCACGCAGGGTATACAGCACCTGCCCATGGGGCGGTCACAACTGCCCGGACATCTGGCGAACGTGCCAAGGTTGAAATCACTTATTTACACTATTTATTTACCACAGTAATTTATTCTGAAGTAAGATATAAACATCAATGTGCGGCGGCTACATGACAGTGCCAGAGTGGCAGTTGTAGCACGGTCCGACGGGCGAGCAGCAGCATCCTTGCACGCAGGGCATGCAGCACCTGCCCATGGGGCGATCACAGCCGCCTGGGCATCTGGCGAACGTGCCAAGGTTGAAATCGCGGTAGCAGCCGTATTGAGTTGGCATTTTTTCGTTACTTTCTGTAGTTTCTTTTTTTAAAGATAGGACAGTCACAGCTTGGGTTTATTTATTTTTGTTTTTTATTACACTTTATAACAATTTTGAAGGTTTTTTGCTTTTCGAGTGGTTTTTCCTCAGACCAAAAAGACAACGACACTTCTAAAAAAATCTGCGATGTACAGCTTTTTCTTAAATAATTGACAGCTGACAGGGCATTGCCACTTGCAGGTTACGCTGCAGAGGTTTATATTATTATTAAATATTAAAACTCTTTTAAAAATTTAGCACTGGCTTTCAAATAATTGCTTATAACTATGTGTCATTTGCACGTCTTATCACAACTTGACAGAAGATTCAAATATTTTTTCGTTTGGCTGCAAAATTTTGTCCTGATTTTTCCCTTCTTTTCCAGGATGCCTGTCTATTATGGAGGGTTCGTCGGGGGTCCCCACGGAGGCGGGTACCTCCTGTACTCCTATCAGCAGTGCAACCCAACCATAGGAGGCTGCGGACCCTACGGATGTCCTCAGGAACCCTGCTGTTCTTTGTCCTGCTAACGTAGGTACTATCAGGTTACCCCCTATAGTCTATACTGCATATACTTTGTTTGGAACTCGTAAATCCGGATATTGGATAGAAGCAGGCGTTATTTTGCGGAATTCCATGATAATACTAAAAGAAAAAATAATATTTTGCTGTAATCCGCCAAATCAGAAAAAATCTGTATGGCAACACGCACCGCCCGCGCCGTACACAGTACACGCCGTACATAGAAGAAACACAGGAACAACACGGAACGCCAATACACAAACTCCTTCTACGTTTTGCTCCGACACCAGATCATCATCATTCATCAGGAGATGTTGACTCCACAATGCACGATTGTAAAGATGGCATTTGTACATTGAACTGATGGTGTACGGCGCGAGCGGCGCGTGTAAAAATATTATCTTCTTTTTCTTTTACCGCTTAAATCTGTCAAGAAAGAAAAAACGAGTTGTCTCTACTGCATGATTTTATGTAAAAGGTTTCTAAAATAATATTACAATTATTCTTTTTCAGTTGCCTCTCTCCGTTCAGGCCGAAACCTCTGAAGACTCTGACGATTTAAAATTATTATTGTTTCATTTTAAATAAAACTTTGTTTTAATAAAACTTATTCTATGAAATTTTAAGTATATTTTTTTATAAATAAGCTATTTAATCTGCTTTTAGTTCAACGCTTGAGGGAAAGGAAGGAGGAATTAAATCATAAGATAGTTAGTACCTATTTATCTAATCAGAGAAATGGACCTGAGGTATACCTGTAAAAAAAAATTGTATTAGGTAGGTATTTAGAAAGAAAATACGTTTATTGGCATAATACAAACACATAGATACAATAAGGAAGAAAAATACACAAAATAATTTAGAATTGTCATTTTTGCACCATCGTCACATACAAGGAAATACTCTCTACCGAGAGCTCGCATAGAATGTACCGGCTCAGCATTATTGCTGCAGGTTTTATGAAATACCTGCAGCAATAATGCTGCAAGTTATGTACTTAGCTGATATAAGTTATGTTCAAAGATGCCACTAGTACTGATTATTATTAAAAAAGAAAAAACAAGAACGCTGTAATATTCATAAGCGGCATCACAAAGTGTGCTTAGTCAAATCGGAAAACCAAATACTCAAATCTAGCCCTTATAGTAGAGATTTAAGTGACCAAAATAGCTTGCTCTCATTATGAATTATGGATGGAAATGATGCACATGTCACGTGCAGTTGGAAGGCGGGTAAATTGCGTTGTTTCCGGTGCATTTTCACGGAACCGCTTGCGAGCGCGCGGTCGGCTGCTACGCATTCACCGTACGAATTCAGACGTGTGTAACCTTTTTTTACCACCTACAGTTCACGAGAAATAAACATCCAAATGCGTGTCAGGCTGTCAGGCTGATTTACATAAAAGGGAGTATCTAGATATTAGGTAGGTAAGTTTCATTATAAGATGTATTTTTTTGCTTTTTAAAATAACACTACAAAATTCTAATGCGCCTAGATTTAAATTAATGGCAAAAACATAGATGTATGTATGGATCGTGGTCGTTTTGAAAAGCTGTAACTTTTCATTGGGTAAAACTGGAAACTTGAAATTTTCACACCATTTAGGTATAGCATGGTTTCTAAATGGTGTGAAAATTAATAAATTGTAATAATTGTGTGTTTTCATAAAAAAAAAGAAGTGTGGCACTCGGGGACTGCCGCGGTAAAGCTATTGCATAGCATTTTTGCATCACAAAATGCGCCATCTAGCTTCTCACCGTAGAGGAGTCCCGTGTCAGGTTATTTTCGTTACGGAATTTCTGGTTTCGGTCTCCACGCTGGCCCGCGATAGAAGCTATGCAATAGCTTAAAAATACATAGATACACACATACATTCATAGACTGTTAAAATCATAACCCTTCCTTTGCCGTAATCGGGTAAAATAAAAATAAATAAAGGTGCGTGACTCCTGCCCTGCGACAGTCACATCCGACGCGCCTTCCCACGGGCCACGGCTAATTGTAGGAAGTGCGTTCCAAATGGCCCAATTGTGACTCTTCTACGAATTTTTACCGCTCTCCTGCAACACTATGGGGTGGGCACTCAATCGCAACGTTTCCTTTGTTAACTTTATGTTATTAGGTACTAGACGATACCCGCGACTTCGTCCGCATGGATTAAAGGTTTTTATTCCCGCGGGAACTCTCTTATTTTCTGGGATAAAAAGTATAGCCTAAGTGTTATTCCAGACTATAATCTATCTTTGTGCCACAGGCCACAGCTAAATCGGATTCAATCGTTGCGGCGTGATTGAGTAAAAAACATTCATCCATCCATCCATAAATCCAAAGTTTCGCATTTATAATATTAATAATAGGATTAATAAGCTTTTTTTGAATGTTTTAAAAAACATTTAAAAATAGGTAAGTATGACAGATTTTTTGCTGGCACCAGCAAATATTTTTAAAATAGTTTTTTTTTTTAAAGAATATTAGCCAAGCTGAACTTGACATAATATTATATCTCCTCTGCTCTCCAAAAAGCGAAAAGCTTGTACTAGGAGTGGATACGACAATAGTGCAACGGGTAGGGTTCGAACCTGCGACCTTAATTTTCAGTAATTTAATCCTTATAACATAATATATCCTTATGATAGGCCTTTGATAGGTAGTCACACCATTATAATATCAAATGTGAATTTAATTATGTACGTACGTCTACCATTTATCTCATCACGATTTCTTGTATCTACCTACTTAAGTCTAGTAAAAGGAGAAGGCTTGTAATGTTATACTGCTCACGATCACAAACTCTAGTCTAGACAAATAAATGATCTTCCACAATAGTAATTATATTGCTAAGTGAAAGTACTTTCGATCACAAAATTCATAAGAGGATACCGCATGTTTTTTTTTTTAATCGATGACAAGATAACCCTTGACTGCGATCTCACCTGATGGTAAGTGACGATGCAGTCTAAGATGGTAGCGGGCTACTTGGAAGGGGTATAGCAGTGTAAATTCAACCCATACCCCTAATCGGTTTCTGTTAATTCGGTCGGTTTAATGTTAGCCCGATTCGATTGCAATACAATAAATGATCCTATTTAATATTATAAATGGGAAAGTTTGGATGTATGGATGTTTGTTACTCAATCACGTCGCAACGACTGAACCGATTTGGCTGTTTGGCACAGAGATAGATCATAGTCTGAAATAACACATAGGCTTTTTATTCTGGAAAATAAAAAAGTTTCCGCGGGAAGCAAAAAACCGAACGAAGTCACACCACCACTACGGACACCAACTAGTTTAATCATAAAACTAAATAGCCGCTATCCATAGTTTTGAGCCGGGAGTCGGGACAGTATGTGTAGGTATATATAGGGTCGCAGGGAAGAGAAAAGAAAAGACGTGTGCACTGTTCGACTGTCCGCTTTATAATGCAAAGAGAATGTAATCACTCCGTTATAATGAATAAAAATTCAGAACACATCGTACAAGAAATGTAGGTAAACAAATGAAAAAATGAATGATCGAGAGAGTGGGTGTTGGATTGAATCATAGCCACAGACAACACAGACTATTGTACCAAAGACTTGGATTTTTGCTATATTCCAACAGTCCCCCTCAAAAATACAAGTAATCAAACATATTCTAATTATTATTATTAATAACAATCATTCATTTAACTTAAATTTAGATTTTCTCTTAAATCAATAAATTTCTTGAAGGGTATCGCTTTTGTAAACATGTCAGCTAGTTGGTTTCCTGTGGAAATAGATTCTAGTTTTATTATTTTATTAGCGATTTTTTCCCTTATAAAATGATATTTAACGTCTATATGTTTAGACCTTTTGTGATTTGCAGGGTTATTAGCAATGCGGATACAACTGTTGTTGTCTTCATATATGGTTATTGATCCATTTATTTGAAAAGAGATGCTGTTAAGCAATGACCTTATCCAGACTGCTTCTTTAACAGCCTCAAACAAAGCCATATATTCAGCTTCCGTTGAAGAGACGGCTACAGAATTTTGTTTTCGCGTGTTCCACGAAATTGTACAATTATCAAAGGCCTTAAATATATAGCCACTTGTACTTTTTCTATCTGTTTCATCGCCTCCCCAGTCGGAATCCGCATAGCCAGTAATTACCTGCTTATAATCACATTTTTCATACACCAATTTTAAATTAATTGTACCTTTAATGTAACGTAAAAGGTGTTTTAAACATTTCCACAATTCTATATTGTTTTTAGACTGAAATCTGCTCAATATACTAATAGCGGCACAGATGTCTGGTCGCGTACATAGCATTGAATACATAAGGCAACCTATTACATTTTTGCATGGTGCATCACATTGAATATCAGAGTTCAATGCTAAAAAGTCTAATTTACAAGGAAACGGTGATTTTGAGGGATTACATTCGTTCATAGAAAATCTATTTAAGACATTTTGTAAATATGTACATTGATCTAAAGAGATTTTATTATTCGATCTTTGAATTCTAATACCTAGAAACAGTTTAATATCTTTTAAATCTGACATTTCAAAATTTTTCATTAAATTATTTTTATAAAATTGTAAAACTTCCCGATTCTTAGTTGCAATAATTAAATCATCAACGTATAAAACTATATATACATTTTTATCCATGCATTGTTGATCTAAAATATATAAACACGGATCAACTTCAGAGTTTTTAAAACCCATATCCTTAAGAGCATGATCGAAGCGTTCGAACCAACATCTGGATGATTGTTTTAAGCCGTATAATGTTTTATTTAATTTACATACTTGGTTATCTTTAGCGATAATTCCTTCTGGTACTTCCATGTAAATATTTTCTTTTAATATACCATTGAGGAACGCGGTTTTAACATCCATGTGATGTAAAAGTAAATCAAATTGATTAGCTAAAGCCAAAATAAATCTAAATGTAGTCATCCGAGCAACTGGTGCGAACGTTTCGTCATAATCCTGTAAATACTGTTGAGTAAAACCTCGAGCTACTAAGCGGGCCTTATACCGTGTGGGTTCACCTGATTCATTATTTTTAATAGTAAATACCCACTTGCAACTAACAATATTAACATCTTTAGGAATCTCAACAAGATCCCATGTTTTATTGCTTCGAAGTGACTCAATTTCACTCTGTATGGCTTTTAACCATTTATCTGTATCAGTTCTGTTAAAAACATCTTTGAATGACGATGGCAACGAATTTACAGATACGAGTGATAAAAATAAATCGGGGTCGTTCATTTGCATATAATCTTTAGGCGGTAGTTTACTAATTCTTTCGCTACGCCTTAGATTACTATTTGATGAACTTTCTATTGAGGGATTTTCAGGATTTTTGTTCAAAGAATCTTGATGTTGACTTTCTATTAGCTTTACCGATTCAAAGTCAGGTTTACTAATTTTTGTGGGAATTTCAATGTTTTCACTAATGCTACGTACAGGTCGAGTTTGCTCAAAATTTAATTCATCAAATGTAACATCGCGAGCTATAAAAACCTCGTTATTATTAACGTTAAATAATTTATATCCGTTTGGATTGTAACCATCTAATATTGACTTGAATGATTTTTCATCAAATTTAGTTTTACGTGTTTTATTATGTACGTATGCAGTAGCGCCAAACATTTTTAAATGATTAATTTTCGGCCTTTTACCATGCCACATTTCATATGGTGTTTTATTTGTCAGAGCTTTAGTGGGTAGCATATTTATAATATAGCTGGCTGTTAAAACAGCTTCTCCCCAAAATATTTTATTTAATTTCGCACTTGTAACCAATGTTCGAGCCATTTCGGTTAACGTACGATTCATGCGCTCTGATACACCATTTTGCTGTGGGGTATGAGGTACCGTTAAATGATACATGATTCCCTTGTCAACACAAAATTCTTTGAACTCATTTGAAAGGTATTCTCGGCCATTATCACAGTATAAACTAACTAATTTAGAGTTCAGAAAATTTTCACTTTTTGCAACATAATCTTTAAAACATTTAAACACTTCTGATTTAGCATGCATTAAATAAACAACTGTATAATGGGTAAAGTCATCGATAAAAGTAACAAAATAATTTTTATCATCGAAGGTAGCTGGCGTTATTGGGCCACAAACATCGGAATGTACAATGAAAAGGGGTCTATTTCGAATCGATTTATCTTTTGACTTCGCAAAGGGTAGTCGTGACTGTTTACTAAGTACACAGGCTTCACAGAGTTCATTACTGGGAATAATATCATTAATTATATGATAGTCGTCAACAAAATTTTTAAGAGTATTAAATTTCTGTACGTTAATGTGTCCAAGTCGTTTATGCCATAACTTATAAGAATCAGAGCTCTTAGTTACATTTAATAAGGACTGAGATTTATTTACTTGAAAACACAATTTAAAAAGATTATTATCACGCACACCAGATATTAAAATTTTGTTATTTTTGGAAATATGCGCTTGATCATTTTCAAAAATAATCGTCATACCTGCTTCTTGAATACGATTTACGGATAACAAGTTATATGGAACATCCGGTGAATACAAAATATTTTCGATTGTACCTTGGTAACCTAAATTAGTAATAACATTTATTTTCCCTTTACCAAATGCAGAAACGTTAGTACTGTTTTTAGCCACGTCAATTTTCAATGGGGTTGTGAATTCCGAATATGATGAAAAGTAATCCTTGGTATTTACTATATGATCAGTTGCCCCCGAATCTAAAAGAAAATAAATACTTTTACTATCAGAAATAGAATTAAAAAACTTACAGTTTGAAAACATAAAAGCGAAACTGTCCTCGGTATGATTGTTGTCGTTCATCATTGTGTTTGCAATTGGCTGGTTACTACCGCTGCTGTTAGCGCCATTTTTCGCCATTCTTTTGTAGAAAATACAATCCTTTAACTCGTGATTTCTCCGGCCACAATGATCACAATATAACTTCGAGATTTTGTGATTAGAAATTCCATGATATGATTTCTTCTTAGGTTGTGTATTATAATAAGATTTCTTCTTATCAAATCCAGATCGTCGTGAAGATTTTCTTGTAGAGGTATGTAAAATTTTAAGTTCGGTTGTTGTAGTGGTTCTAATTTTGACTTCTTGATCTAAAAGCCGGGTCTTGACAAATGCTAAATTTAAATGCTCTTCTCCGAGTGTTTCTAACGCCGTGATTACACCATCATAAGAAGTGGGTAGTGTTAATAATAAGTGCGATATCTTGTCCATTTCGTCTAATTTTGCACCCGCGGAAATCAATTCAGTGATAATATTATCGAAATCATTAAAATGTTTGAATAAAGTCACATCCGGTTGCAATTTTAAATTAAGTAATTTTTTACGAAGTGCCAACTGTGTTGCCAAGCTTCTTCTCTCGTAAATTCGGTCTAGGTCATCCATGATGGATTTTGCCGTGGCAGAATCTTTAGCAAAATTTAAAAATGCATCGCTTAAGTACTCCACTATTGTACCTTTAGCTATAAGGTTTTTCTTCGACCATTCTTCGTCCGGATCGAGCGGCGTATCTCCATCAATAACATTTAACACTTGTAGTTCACCCAAAAGCGATCTTATGCGAAACTTCCACGTGCTATAACGATCTCCGTTGAACGGTTGAATATTCCTTTTACTTCGCGACTCCATATTTTAAAAATAATCACTATTCACTTCACACACACTGATTTCAACTTACTAATTTTAACACACTGATTTTAACTTTGAACCAAGCACTTTTTAACAACGTAGCCTGGGCCCATAACCTGTAGGTATATATAGGGTCGCAGGGAAGAGAAAAGAAAAGACGTGTGCACTGTTCGACTGTCCGCTTTATAATGAATAAAAATTCAGAACACATCGTACAAGAAATGTAGGTAAACAAATGAAAAAATGAATGATCGAGAGAGTGGGTGTTGGATTGAATCATAGCCACAGACAACACAGACTATTGTACCAAAGACTTGGATTTTTGCTATATTCCAACAGTATGTGTCACGATAACATAAGGTAAGGCTTTGAGTATATAACCAACAGGTAAGGCTAAGGTACAATGTAGCATTTGAATAATAGTTAAAGTATGCTCCTACTGCTGAATATACTTATTTTTTGTGATGGAAGGAAAGTAGGTACAGTCACCTGAAATAAAAGTTACCGTAATTATTTTTATGATAAAGTGACTGAATAATTTCGGAGGAAAGAGACCCCGCGGACGAAGCTCAAGACGTTGTTGGTCCGACCAGGATAAGAGAAGTCGACACTCCCTTCTACAATGCCGTCCCTATAGCCTTCTACACAGAGAAATGGGAAGGAAGGTAAGGATGAGTTCGCTAAACAGCCCCCCGATACAGACCCTTCCGATAACTTATTTATCGATCGATTCGGTTTGTTACCGTGCGATAACATATATTTTCAATTCGTAAATGCTCTTGTAATCGAATGTATCTTGTCGATGTCGATAACGTAGTCGATACCGAATCGTATCCTCAAACCAAACGCTCTGAATCACACGACAAAATTTTTTTATACGAGATCGATATCTAACCGTACCGACACGGTATCGAACAGGTCTGAATCGCCCCCCTGATAAGAGAAGTCGACACTCCCTTCTACAATGCCGTCCCTATAGCCTTCTACACAGAGAAATGGGCAGGAAGGTAAGGATGACTTCGCTAAACTGGATCGAGTATATTCTTTCAGACTGTACCTACTCTCGGGTGCGAGTTATTCATATTAGGACACTTTCAATCCGTGTTAATTATAATTCATATTGTACGGCGATGAATCAGCATAGCGTAGGAATAGTTACGCAAAACGTCGCGCAATTGCGCCGCGCGTCGCGGCCGGCGCCGGCGCAACTCGTGATCGAAATAAACGATAATTACATTTCCCAGAAGTGTTATTTGTGTTTGTAAACGTCACACGTATTAGGAAATAGAGTGTTGGGTCATATTTTTGTTTATACAAATCTATTTTGCGTCAGCGCAGACGACTAACTTCTCATGCTACTGCTCCATCTGCATTAAGGGCACGATCTTCGGCCGCAGTACCTTGCGAACTATTGAAGTGAGGCGCACGAGCCACTGTTATAAAGAAAGTAAAACAGTCATGATAAAAAAAGAAAACTTTTTAGAAAAAAATTAACGGTAAAATATTCTTCTAAAAGCTTTTACCTATTTTTTGACCTTTTTTTTTAGTTTAACTTTAATATACTATAAATAAAACCTGAAAAACAATTAAAACTACACTGTTTTCGGAATATTATTTGATCGAATGAAGTTCAAAATATGGACTTTTGAACGGTTAAATAACTTAGAACTGTATTAAACTACAACATATATTTTTAACCTATCAAAACAAAGAATATTTGATGGTTTACTATTGAATCAAAAACAGGCTGTTTTTCCGGCTGCCCCATTTCAAAACCTAGTAAGTGTGATTGACAAAGTTTTACAGGAGACCAAAAAAACATATTTGTGTTAGCCCATCTGAAATCTTCAGAAGGTATCTGTTGATGGATTAATGTTTACTATTTTGAAAGCTTTTATTTGATACTCGTATATTTATTACTTCGCTAAGCCATCTACCATAAAATATGTTTTTTTTTTGGTCTCTTGTAAAATTTTGTCGATCACACTTACTAGGTTTTGAAATGGGGCAGCCGTAATGTTAGTGTTAACGGCTGCGCTCAAATGGATTAGCATTTATAATATTTTACCGCATTAAATGTGTTGAAAAATTACTAAATTTTTCAACACATTTAATGCGGTAAAATATTGACCCCCATCTGCGTAATGCCTTTATTATCGCGTTAATTTACGCGTTACGGCGCAGGTGGAGCAGGGGCATGAGAAACGCGTTTAAGTTGGCCCTTAGAAATTTCGATTTTTCACTTGTCAGACTGATGCCCTGCCCAACCGTACCTAAACCATCCCCTAAGTGTCTCTTATCGTAGGTAGCCCCTAAATATAATCCCTTATCTAATGTCATTTCCACCTTTAGATGATCTCTTAAGGTTCGTGAATACGAAATTGACAGAAAACGTCACCTTACTTAGCTAGTCTCAGGTTGCCCGTAAAAGTTAGGGAACTTTGGTGAAAATGGGCACGACGGTTTCATAAGTTATATTGTGGTCCTTTTTAGCCCATCGATGTATTTAGCCTCAATGGCCCAACGGTTTAAGGTGTGGACATCCCGCAGGAACTCTTTGATTTTCCGGGATAAAAGTCTATGTCACTCTCCCGGTGTTCAACTATACCTATGCAAAAAATCACGTCGATCCGTTGCTTTGATGCGCAGTGATTGAAGGACAAACCAACAAACGAACACACTTTCGCAGTTATCATATTATTAGTGAGGATTAACCTTGTGAACAATTTAAATTACAACTCAATGGAAAACTGATAAATTACAAACCAATAGGAAAGTTTATCTATTAATTTAGAATTCCATCGCAACTAGTAATTGCAATTTTCCGATTCAAGCGAAACACTCGCTCAAATGTGGGGTTAGCGCAGATAATAGGTTAGTGCAGGCCGCACTTTGCAGGAACCGCTTGAATTCTGAATTGCGGTATCAATTTCTAATACATACATACGACCTTCATATTCTACTAGATATACTCTATCCCTACTAATATTATAAATGCGAAAGTGTGTTTGTTGGTTTGTTGGTTTGTTGGTTTGTCCTTCAATCCCGCTGCAACAGAGCTTCGGATCGACGTAATTTTTTACATGTGTGTAGTTGAGAACCTGGAGAGTGACATAGGCTATTTTTTATCCCGGAAAATCAAAGAGTTCCCGCGGGATGATAAAAAACTAAATGTACGCGGACGAAGTCGCGGGTATCAGCTAGTCTCAAATAAATCGGTTCAGTCGTTGCGGCGTGATTGAGTAACAAACATCTATCCATCCATCCATCCATACATCCATCCATACACCCAAATTTTCACATTTGTAATTTTACTAGCTGACGCCCGCGACTTCGTTCGCGTGGATTCAAATTCAAATTCAAAATTTATTTATTTCATGTAGGCTAACTTGTAGCTCTTATGAAACGTCATAAATCTACCACCGGTTCAGAATGCAGATTCTGCTGAGAAGAACCGGCAAGAAACTCAGCAGTTGCTCTTTTCAAAAAATAAAATATTTTACAATAAGTAACCAAACTATGCTATGTATACAGTGCTTCCACAGTGAAGCTTCAAAAATGCAATACATATTTTTTTTGATTGAGGTTTTGATTCCCGCGGGAACTCTCTTATTTCCCGGGATAAAAAGTAGCCTATGTGCTATTCCAGGCTATAATCTCTCTGTGCGAAATTTAAGCCAAAACGGTTCAGTCGTTGCGACGTGATTGATTAACAAACATACAAACTTTAGCATTTATAATATTATAGTAGGATAATAGGATGCATTGTGTGTTTTTATAAGTGTCCACTGTTAACATCTTCATCGCATTCGTCTCGCATAATAAAAACAAATAAGCTCTCTCGTTACTGGGAAGGCAGCGATTCCTGCAAGTCACCGTATTGTGCCGTGTTCGAGGAACCCACGGCTTTCTATAAACCGATTACTGCGAAATTGCGACTCCATAGCGGCAGCCGGCAGCGCTCCGGCGTATATCCGAATGACTTTCCAATTTGCGAATAATTCTTGAAATTGCTTTAATAAATAACGGTTGTTTTATGTGCACCTAAGTTAGTTATTTTATGTGGGTACTTTCTAAAACCATTGCTCTTTATTGGAACTAGAGCATATGTAGCCTAGTGTAGATGGCTATGGGGAGGCGGACTTACAATATCGGCGATCTACAATTTGACTACAAACGATCGACTTGCAAGTAGATAAACGTAAAAATTCTTTTTACAAAACCGACTTCAAACGCCACTACAAAATATATCAATTGTGCTTATAAAATTTGAAGATTTCCCTCGATTTCTCCAGGATTCCATCATTAGATCCTGACCTGATGACAATGGGACCACCTGGGAAGTATACCCTTTCAAACAAGAAAAGAATTTTCCAAATCGGTCCAGGCGTCCTCGAGCCGGAAACATACATAAAAAAAAGGCTAGGTACATATATTTATTTTAATTTTTTCAATATATTTTGCCAAAATAATTTAAATAAATAGCAACTCTTGCTACCACACATTACTTAAAGTGACATAGCGCCAAATTATCTACAGTTATGCATAAACTAGAATTTGCCTCTCTTTCTATCGCGTAACTCTTATCCCTATTTAGCTTTATAACTAAAATGTGGAGTGCGCCTAGCTTAGTTTAAGATACCCTGAAATTATAACCTGACCTTACCAATTACGTCATTGATCAGAATATTAGTCTGTAGTTACCTATAAGCATTTTCCCGCATAAGGAAAAAGAACAGATGAGGGCCTGGCGTGATTACAGGAATTTTGTCATCACTCTACAAATCCCATATTACGTAACAAAAAATTGGAATAGCAACGGTTTTCCCTTAGGCAAGAGTTAGGGTCAGATGTCCAACAATGAAACAGTGGTACACAATAAAACACTGTGATATTTCTCAAATTCTGCGTTGCCATTTCGTGCATTATATTGCGTTAGGACACTCTCGTGAACCCCCCGCCCTAGCCCAATTTGCATCGACGCCGCGTGCGAGAAGATGTGTTTGCGGAGCACTTTTGGTTTTTTTCGACAAAAAGTAAGTATTTTTAGCATTCTTTATAGATTTTTTACTAAAGTATGGTTGAAAATTTCATAAATTTCATGATTAATTAGCATTACACACATTTCGTAGATTAATGTGCAATAAATTATATCTTAAAGTGTTACAATTTAGTGGGTAAAAAATTGAGATTAGTAAAAAAAACCTTAGGTAGTTCACAATGAAACAGTTGCACAGAAACACAATGAAATACTATTTCAATGTGTATCATTTTATTTTATTGTGTACCGTATAATTGTACATACATAATATCATGTACTTTCCGGGCGAATTAATAATTTTTGTGGCTACAAATTCACAAATTAATCTTATTAACATTAAATTTTTTATAATACCAGTTATAGTACTGGTAACCTGATTAAAGTTAATTAAAAATAAATCCTTTTGTGATTATTAACTCAAGCATTTTTTTTTATTCACCTACTCCATAAATTACACAAAAGTCGAGACAATGCTATTAATGTTTCATTGTTGAATTTGTGGTGTTTCATTGTGTACCACCACTGTGGACACAATGAAACATTTCCCATTTTTTAGTTTATAATTTTTTGCCGATTGATTACATATTAATTAAAAAAATTGTAAATGAAATCCGATGCGGAATAAAATTACCTACACACCTGTAAAAAATTAGACTTCTATCTGTAAAAACAAAAGGTGCATGAGACTTTGAATTTTTTGTGTTTCATTGTTGAACACATGACCCTAGTGATATTAGTTATCTGATCCATTTTTGCACAGGTAGAAAATGTATCGACAGGTTTTTTTGTGAGATATTTAAAGGATCAAGAACTTTTTAGATTCTATAAATACATTGTTTTCTTTTTAATATAACTAATTTATTATACTTACAGCATCTTTTCCCGCGGCAAAACAATTTGCTTTCAGTAGGTAGGTAGTTGGAGAAGGGAAAAAGTCGTTCATTCATAATTTTATATTTTTTTAATTTTATATTTATTTAATGATAGCTTATCATAAGTCATGTTAAAACATGACTGAAAGTTCAGCTTGGCTAATACTTATTCTTTAAAAAAAAGTAGATAAATAATAATAATACTTAATTTAACATGGGAACATGTTTCGTTTAAAATTAATTACTAAATAATTAATTAGTAATTAAGCATTAACAAAAAACAGCTTTTCCATAATGCTTTAATAAATGCTAATAAGTAGGTACATCAGGTCACGTGAAATCACAGTAAACATGCACTCGCGGCCTAACTTGTCATAAAAAAAAAGACGTGTGGCACTCGGGGACTGCCGCGGTAAAGCTATTGCATAGCAATTTTTATCAACGCCATCTAGCGGTGAGAGGAGTCCCGTGTCAGGTTATTTTCGTTACGGAATTTCTGGATTCGGTCTCCACGCTCAAGGCCCGCGATAGAAGCTATGCAATAGCTTAAAAAATGATGCTTATAGACTGAAAGGCTTACAAGTTACCACGTAGCAGAAATGCTTTGTTTTATAATCTATTGTACTAAAGAGAAAAGCAGAATAGTAAAATCCACTGGGAAAACATAATGATGTAAGACCGGTAACGAATCGTTTAGGAATACCCGTTGTTCAAGTTCTGCAGACATGTTACGAAATCTACTTAATAAGGATAACGCAATGCTTTATTCGAAATAAGTTTTCTGTTTTCCCATTTGAGCAAGATATTTTCCGGCTGTGAGATTGTCTCAAAAGTGTGCCGATTGCAATCGCCCCTTATTGGCTTTTATTCACTCGCTAATGGTTATTTTTTTTAAGCTATTGCATAGCTTCTATCGCGGGCCAACGTGGAGACCGAATCCAGAAATTCCGTAACGAAAATAACCTGACGCGGGACTCCTCTACGGTGAGCCGCTAGATGGCGTTGATAAAAAATGCTATGTAATAGCTTTACCGCGGCAGTCCCCGAGTGCCACACGTCTTTTTTTTATTAAATTAAAGACATTCATATTTCATACAAAACAAACTATTTTAGCCATCCTCATGACCTTAGATTTTATTCAAAAAATAACATAAATTGAAAAACGCCGGTGGCGGCCATCTTGGATTAACACCCTCAATAGCACAACGGTTACAGGTACGGACTGAAAACTTAAAGGTTGCAGGTTCGATCCCCACCCGTTGCACTATTGTCGTACCCACTCCTAACACAAATTTTCACTTATTTGGAGGGGAGAGGAGAACATCAGTCAAGTTCGGCTTGGCTGATATTCTTGTTTTTTTAAAAAAAAAAAACACCCCGTCATTTTTCCGTCGGGTTAAAACATAACAAAAATCTCATGATGGTGTTTCACAATGACAGGTCGTTGCTAAATTGGAAATTGCAATTTCGGAGAATCAAACGCTCGATACGAAATATACGCAGTATTGTTTTGCAAACAACTAAAGCACAGGAAAATTGAATCCTGTTTATTTTCTCGTAATGAACGTTTTCCACGGTGGTGTAAGTTTATTCGCTTCCTTGGGCTTATTTAAATAACCGGTCAAATGTGAGGCAGCAGATTTTTTTTTTAATTAGATACTAGCTTTTGCCCGTGATTTCGTCCGCGTCACTTAGGCTACTGTTTTCCGGGGTTAACAGGTCACTTTCCTTGCCATAAAAAAACCCGTTCAATACAAAATGTATGAGAAAATAAAAAAAATCATATTTTTTTTTCGTCCTTTTTGCAATGCTTTTAATACCAAGTTAATCTGCTATTCGGGACGGGCGGAGACAAATACATCAAATCAAAAACCATGAAAATCGGTCCAGCCGTTCTAAGAGTTAGAAGTGTTCGAACAAATCCGATTTTGTTTAATTAAATCTATCTTTACTGCAGGTTTCTTAACTTAATTCGATAGATGGAGCTAGACGTAAAAATTATGAATATATGTAGCTATAATATAGAAGTATGGGAACATGACTATTACCGTAAAATAGATCTTAACTGGAAACTGGCTTAGTTGCCACAGGATGTGGACCACGTGAAGCTGGCCCGAGATGGTATCTCGTGAACTCGTCGTTTCGTGAACGGGCGGGGCAGGCGTCACGCCATCAAGATGGAATTCGCTCCATTCAGTTTTGTAGAACTAGATTTTCCTGTTTTTGTTTTGTCATGGAGTTGCTCTCCATTAGCGTAACAAAGGCGTAACAGGATATTTTACCTACGTAATAGCTTTTCGTGTTGGCATTACGTTTCCTTTTTCATCACAACATTTTCAAAATAAAATTAGTAGGTAGTTATCTGTCATCGTGGCAAAAAAGTCTGTCACGCCCAGGTCACACCTATCTTTTGTGTTTTTTAAATAGGTGTGCCACGAAAGCAGCTGTCACACCAAATTTTTCTAAAATCTATACTATTATCTATACTCTACACTATTATAATAAAGAGAGAGCGCGAATTTTGTGAGTTTGTATGTATGTCCGGAGCAAACTTTGGAACCACCACACCTATTTCGCATATTCTTTCACCATTTCAACGTTACATTATTCCAGATGGTTATATAGGCTATATATTATGCACATAAATGTATTATGGCTAGATATTATGTGCAAATTTGTTAAAGAAGTCGGAAATTTTTTTGACTCTTAATAGAGAGAGAGTAAACGTTTAAACGTTTTCAAGACGTGCGCTGGGTCATATACCTACTGTTATTGCATGAAAATGTTGTATGGATGAACTGTTCCTCTTAAAGAGTTCTAAAAAAAAGTCCGCGACAGCATATGTCTATCTTCTAAGGATAACTTATAGTAACCATTTCTATCTTTCAAATTTTGATTAAAAATAATATTTATTTTCGAAGCTTTTTTTAACCGATGTGATGTCAATCTATATCTTAATAAATATGTTTATTATCTTAAGTATTTAATTTAGAATATATTTGTTCTTTACACTATACAATTTAAATTACTAACTTAGGAGTTTAGATGGGCCGTAGTTAAAAACAAGACAGAATAATTTCAAAATAAAATTACCACTGCCAACGTCAAACTAAACCGTTACGTCACTAGAACCTGAGTCACTTTTGGGACAATTCGGTGAGGTAAATGAGAAAACCTGAAAAACATATTCATAGGGAAATAATTGCCTACGACATTTATTCACTACGTCTTCACTGTGAAACATAGGTATGTTATACACAGGTGTGTAGGTAGGTAGGTGTCGATTTGTTAACACCTTTTTATTAAGTCGGTTAAAAAAAGAAGTACTTAATTTAGTAAGATGGTAAGTGGGTGTCTTTAAATCAAGAGTGAATGCATCAAAGATGCCTATCTTCTAGGCAAGCGCGCACCATCTTAGGCTGCATCTTCACTTATCATCAGATGAGATCGCAGTCAAGCGCTAGACTATATATTTATGTAAAAAAAATATACTTAGTGTTATTATATTATGATGAAAAAACCGAGATATAAAATTCTAATAAATTAATAACAAGTATAAACAAAACAATTAGCAAGCATTCCGCGAAGAACAAATTATGTTTTTCATCAAATACCTGATGGAGGTATCTGATAAGAGAATGTTTTAATTATTAACTTGTTTGCGAACAATTATTATTATAGCTAAAAATATAAACTTATTAAAATATTATCTTTTACCCGTTATTTCATCCGCGTGGAGCAGAGATTAGTAGGAATTAGGAATAGATTGCTAATTCTCTGCATAACTAAATCAAATTGGGCTAAAAATGATCCTAAATAGGATTGCAAGGTATATTTTAAATTGGTGAAATCGACGAAATATCGTATCGTTCTGGCTAGTCATATTTTTTTTATTGTACGATCAAAATACAAAATTTTCATGACATTATACAAAATTAGCTTAGATGGCGTAACCTTGGCCTAATGACTTTAGCAATCCTAGTAAATAGAAATAGAAATATTCTTTATTCAGATAAACTTTTACAAGTACTTTTGAATTGTCAATGAATCTACCACTGGTTCGGAATGCCTTTCCTGCCGAGAAGAGCCAGCAAGAAAGTCGGCGGTTGCTATTTTCAAAAAAATATTTTTTTACAATAGTAATAGAAACTATGCTATGTATACAGTGCTTCCACGATGAAGTTTCCATATTTGAGGGAACGCAACAACCCGCACCACACGACACCACCACAGAAATTTTAAAGAGTAGTAGGTAGCATCTGTCTACCTACTTTTTTAACCTTTCTCTGCACAAAACACCAAAACACATAGTATCTATTTTATTTGTAAAAGTAAATACATATTAAATATCTCATTAAAACAACATTTATGTGGTTACCTATACAAATAACTCCATTAATTCATAGGTTATTCAATAACAATTTTGCGCTCTATTGCCAGTCGTCAGCTAATTGGTATTCCACAGCAAAATATTTATTCAATGTTTTCCATATTCATAGAATTCAAATTACGTACCTACCTATCTACTTATTAATTATATAATAATAATTAAAAGGGTAGAAACATGTATTAAATAAAATACAGTTCAATTAGGTATATCAATTTTTGATATTGTTTTCTATCCTTAGTACTGACGTTATAAATGTGTTTGTTTGTTGGTTTGTCCTTCAATCATGGGTTATATTTTTATGGGTTGTGCACGGGGCTGACTCACCCTGTCTCCACCAACTTCCTAACTCTGGGCTAGTACTGAGAATGTTGACAGAGAAACCCAATCCATTTTTTAGCCCAACCCAGAAATTGAACCCGGGACCTCGTCATCTGCAACCGAACTTGCTAACCACCAGGCCAACGAGAGTGGTAATCATGGTGGTATAGTTCTTTCAATTCACGAGGGCACGTGGCTCATGATTGTGTGTGTGTCGTATCTTCATAAGTGTGAGCGAGAGAGCTTGCTCGCGCCTGACCGCTCCCACCTAGGTTCTTGACAGGTACGCCCACTTACGCAATGTGCATGTACACGACGTAACCACAAGTAAAGCGCCCGTAACTTCGTGAGATAAACGTACTATTATAAATGTAAGCTGTCAAGGAACTTGACGCATGCCATTAAAATGACGAATCAGGCGACTTCTCGTCGCAAACAATGGTCGCCGCCGTCCCGTCTCATCTGTTGATAGTTTGCTTGACGTTTCTTGGAAGGCCGCCTGCTGGAGTGTTCGGCTGCTCAAATAATATCGATTCCAATTGATAACGAGTTCCGTGAACGGGGAACGAACTCGGCCGGTGACATTCGGAGCATCCTTGACTGGATTAGAGATCCGCGAACATGATATTAATAGAATAGAATAGAATAGAATAGAATAGAAATATTTTTTATTCAAATAAACTTTTACAAGCACTTTTGAATCGTCAATGAATCTACCACTGGTTCGGAATGCCTTTCCTGCCGAGAAGAGCCAGCAAGAAACTCGGCGGTTGCTCTTTTCAAAAAAAAAAAAATTACAATAGTTAATGAAAGCTATGCTATGTATACAGTGCTTCCACAATAAAGCTTCAAAAATGCAAAAATGCATACGTAGGTACACCAATCCAACGCATGTCAAGACGGGCAGTCAGTAGGTATTGATCTTATATACCTATTTTAAGGTGTATTTCTCCTAACTTCTTATCGAAATTGATAAGCATTATTATTGATTGTTATTTCTTAAGAATTTGTAATGATAAAAAATAGATTAATTACATTCATTTAATTCAGACCATTTTTCTGTTTCGATGATTTACGCAGAGGCCGTCGATATATCGTCACCTAATCTATATATATAAAATTCAAAGTCCTGACTGACTGACTGAGATATCAACGCACAGCCTAAACTACTGAAGTTAGAAACTTGAAATTTTTACAGTTGGTTCCTTTTATGACGTAGGCGCACACTAAGAAAGGATTTTGAAAATTCAACCCCTAAGGGGGTAAAATAGGGGTTTGAAAAATCGAACTTAACGTGAGCAAAGCCACGAGCAAAAGCTAGTATATTATGTGATTGAAATGCTTTCTCTTTATATGAGCTACAATTTGGCCTACATTAAATAAATAATTTTGTTTTTTTTTTTTAATTTTAAAATATAACACTAGGTCGACCGATGACATTAAGCGAAACGCAGGGTGCCGCTGGATTCAGGCGGCGAAAGACCGAGATCGGTGGAAGTCCATACAAGAGACCTTCGTCCAGCAATTGGACGTCTGTAAGTAGACAAAGAAGAAATTAACAGCAAAAACTTAGGATAGGTACAATTTGGCATTTACAGCCGCGTCTCTAGTAATAAGTATGTAGGTATAATGAAATATTATGTAGTTTAGGCTTGATTATATCTTAGAAGTTCGCAAAGTAACGGCTGCTTTTATTCGATATTAATACAATAATAATAATTATAGAATAGAATAAATTTTTATTCAAATAAAATTTACAAAGTGCTTTCGAATCGTCAAATGAATCTATCACTGGTTCAATTACATCAATGGCTAAGAAGAAATAACCATTTTCAAACGGCAGCTGCTTTAATGCTATACGATTCGTAACAACATGGGTATCTTTCGCAACCCGCAACTCGTAGACAGCTTGCAATCAGCCTGTATTGTGTAGGATTTTGAATATATTATAACTCCTCATGTTGTATACGGGCTATGAATAGTTCGTTACAACTTTGATGAGCTATTCAAATCCTCTGGGAACTTACTACGTTACTAACTCATAACGTGCGCGTATTTTTGATTGGGTTATGGAATATATTATTGTGTAGGTACCTACGTTGAATAGGATTGAAGCACTGAAAGCATTAATCTAAATAATTTGTAGACAATCCCAAATTATCCAACTCGTTGGAAAGCCTGGAGCACTGCAGAGATGTAATCTCTCTTTGCGTATTCTATCGGCTATATAACGGGGAGTGTTCTGAAGAGCTTATTCCTCTTTCTTTTACAACCGAACCGCTCGCCACCGACCACAATTTCACCCTCACCACCTGGGTGCCTGGAGCACTTTGGCCACCCGTTGTGCCAGATCTTCTTTTCCACGGATACTTTGAAGCTGTGGAACCAACTTCCTGCGAAGATGTTCCCACTTAATTACAATATATAACTCCATGTTGTAATTGTAATAGGTAATAATAAAAAAAAATTGCCCCCGCCCGTAATCAAACCCGAAACCTCTCAGTAATAAGATCACATCAGTCACCACTGCGCGAGGGAGGTCATCGAACATTATTAGATGAATCTTGAACGAAGATATAAATGTATACATTATCCATTAATCAGTTGAATTTTTACTTAAAAAAAATTAAAAATCGTAAATTTTTTTACAGAACCACTATAAATGTTAGTTCATTTTTTTTTTGATTATTATTAAAGAGTAATAAATATAATGTCAAACATTATGTCCAGATAATATAATGTGTTCGATAAAGCCTACCTGGAATACCCAAGTAGCACAGATAGCTGTATAAATACTCACTTTTAGACCTATTTGAAACTCTATGCGTATTAAGACTCTTTTAAGAGTACACTGGTGATCCTACAGCTGCATAATAGCTGTCAGTGGTATTTAAACAGCTTAGGCTGAATAAGGGCTGTTTAGTGGATAAAATTACGCCAAATGCTGTATAAGAGGTATTTGTGAACTCTTATTACACTGACTTATTAAGGGGGCACGTGTGAACTATTATGAAGTTAATAGCTATATAATGGATGATATGTGACCCACATTACAGCTTAACATGAATCCACCATTTTATTGTATAACCTCATAACCTATATAAATATACTGATTCATTTTTCAACTTTTATGATGTTTTGTGTATGAATTAGGAATGGATTGCATTAGTTTTTACTTCTCGATATCATAATAACAACTTTTTATCTTATAATTCTTTTCAAAGCACTAAAAATTGTTTATTCAAGTTTTCATCACGGCTTATTTATATCACGAAACTAATTAAAAACCGAATATTTTCGTGGCGCACTAAAATTTTCTTAGGTAATATATATGTATAATGTCAGTAAAATTACATTCCCAATCATTTTTCTTTTATAAATATGAAAACAATGCACTTTGAAAATATAACCACACGCATTCAATCAAATTCAATTCACTCCACGAAGTATATTAATTTGCTAGATTTGTATTATCTATGGTTTGCTACTTCACTTTTACGTCACGTGACATATTTGCTGAATAAAGAGTAACTTGTAATCTTTTACTCAACTTAAGGCTGTATAATTTGTGCCCATTTAAGAGGTATAAGAGCTGTATACGGCCGTATACAGCCCTTATGCAGCTTTTTTATACAGCTTTAAGCGTGACGGGAATTCGTTATTCAGCTGCTAAACAGCCTTCGTGTGCTACTTGGGTATGTATCGAGTATTGTGCGAACTGATAACGTTATCACAGCAATAAATTATTTGAGGTTTTTATAGCTTTAATGGGAAATCGTGCTATCGATCTCGTTGGTAGGTACTCGGGTGAATTGTCTGGTGAGTCAAAAGTCACGGGTTCAATTCCTTGTTGCGTTATTAAGGTTTTGGTACGAGTAGGTCATTATTGTCTGTCAAGGTAAGTAATATTTTTAAACGACTTCCAAAAGGAGGAGGTTATCAATTCGGCCGGTATCTTTTTTTTTCAAATGGATGTTTATGGATCAAATATTTGAAGCCCCAATAGCCTAACAGTTAAAGGTGCGAACTGAAAACTGAAAGATCGTAGGTTCGAACCCCACCGCTTGCACTTTTGTATTTTTGGTGTTGTTTTGGTACTGTCGTAACAACTTCTAGCACAAGCTTTCCGCTTATTTGGAGAGGATAGGAGCATAATATTAGTCTACTTCAGCTTGGCTGATATTCTTTTTTGAAAAATAAAATTAAGTAATTAGCTCAAGTCAGGCTTTACTTACCAAGAATATATCATTCTTTTCTTATTCTTCGTTATGCACCGATAGTGGTCCACAATTGGACATGGGCATCTCGTGTGGACTACCACAGGCATGAGTCTTGTGCCGCCTGCATCCAGCGGCTCCCTGCGACTTGTCACTATTCTCACATTAGGTACATACTAGGTTGGTACCTATTTGAAATACATATTTAGGTATACAGGGTGTTAATTTAAAACGGCTTATGAGACGAAAATGTAACCTATATCAGGGATAGAGGAATTCGGTATGAGTAACCATATAGCGTCTATTTAAAGGAAAATTAAAACTGTAATCAAACATTTAACAAAAATGCATAAATTACCAGGTAACAAACCTAATGTATCCCTACTTAAATCGATAGAATTGATAGCCAGATTATCCTGATCTAACCGGATTCCTCTATGATATATTCCTGTGGCTGCCAAATCAACAGCCCGTATACTACATAAGTAGGTCAGTGACCCACAGTAATTTCTTTGTAATAGGAAACACTAAATTGTGTCATACCACACGTGATAAGGTCGGCTCGATACCGTTCCGAGGCCAATATAATTTATTTTACATACTAATCGCGCTCGTTCCGAGAATATTTATCTTTAATTCAAAGAACGCGATAAATATACCACATTGTGGTGTTAACGAGTGTGCCTAGAGTTTCCTTGAAAATGTTATCAATTTGAGCAGTGAAAAGACGGAATTGTTTTTGCTAAAGCCGTTCTAAACTATTGAATAATATGTGTATTAACTACCTACTACCTACTAAAGATTTTATTTATTCTGATAATATTGGAATCCATGAAGTAACAAAAAATATATAAATCCACACTTAGTGGTATAAATAATGGCATATCCATATTGCGATAACGTCACTAAATTCCGCAAAATTGCACTACCTATTCCGATCATTGGTAATTAGTTACTAGCACAAACTACAAAGCCACAGTTTGTCTTTGAGGTAGAAGCTTTGACGCCTTGACACGGGAGTTCGTTTATTATTCTTCCGGATATTGGCATGTCCATATTTCGATAACGTCATTAAATTCCGCAAAATTGCACTACCTATTCCGATCAATGGTAATTAGTTATTAGCTTGTTATTAGCACAAAGCTTCAAGTATATATGGCTATATCTTCCAAGGCACAAACCGACAATTTTGTCTTTGAGTTAGATATCTACAGATTAATAATTTAATGTTCTTCCGAGATAAAAAGTATCCTTTCCAAGCCCTCAACTTTTTCAACAGGTCAACATCGCTCGATTCCAATATAGGTACATATCGGAAGATATGAGATTCGGTAATCGGTATCTCTATATTAGAGTCTAGACCAATAAGGTTATATAGGTACGAGTACCGGAAAATTTAGTAAATCGATAGGTTTATTCACTTTTTTATTAAGCGTACCTACTTCATTTAGGTTTTTATCTTCAATGCTCAGACGAATGGAGTTGCTAGAAAAGTTACGTCAATAAAAAGATACAACAATACAAGAACAATCGCTTATCATCGATACCGTAAAATTGCATTTGGCTCATTATACATATAAATATCAACTCTATCATGTTTCATGGAATGGTGATTGGCCTGAACGTAGAGATCTACGTGAAGGGTAGAGCGGATAAAACTTCCTTTATGAAACAATTGGGCACAGAATTTTATAAATCTTTACTACTACTTATTATGAATGCGTGTGTTTATTTGTTTCTTCATTTGTTCTTAATCACGCAGCAAAGAAGCAACAGAAGCATCGAAATTATTTTTTGCATGGGCATAGTTGAGGAATTGAAGATTGACATATCTGTTATATTTCAAAAAAGGATTATTCTCGCGGGATTTTGTAAAAACTTATAAGTAAATGTTTTTTTATATATAAAAATTTATATATATAAAAAAAGGTAAGTACCTATCTGCTCGTCATTTTGAATATGTATGTAATAAAGCAGTGCTGAACCTGATAGTATCTCCAGCGTTTCCCTCCAAAATAAGCGTATATAATCGCTTGTGTCATAGCGGCAACAGACCGTCTCCGTCCCGTTCCGACGACGGTTCGATTTTAGTTGAATGTCACTTGTTGTTCAACAAAAAAATTAAAAGTGAATTTGAATGAACGTCTGTTCAAATGAGCGAATCGCATGCGATTTAGCGATCAACAAAATTCGAACCGTTTGAACCCCGTAATCGGAGATGGTATGGTTACGATTATAGTGCAACGAGTGGAGATTGATACATCAACCTTTCGGTTTGCAGTTTGTGGTGTAAAAACTATCGTGGCGTCGCGTTAGCGGTTCAGACTTTAGTCGTATCTGTTACCAATAAAGTACTCGTAGTTATCAACGACGTCGAATTACTGATACTCGGCAATTCATTCTATATTATTATTTTATTGGCGTCCATTAAAAAGTCGCGCGTCATCATCCTCGGAAGGCCTGATTGCTGTCAATTTCCATCATCAGAGATAATGCTATGCCAAGATGACATAGGGATACTATGTTGTGAGATTGGTTTGTCAGTGTCTGCTGTAACACCCAATGTAACATGGTTAAAGCGTGAAGCAAACACTACAACTAAATAGAAGTTACAATACAAACAAATATGAAAAAGTACCTATCGCCACAGATTTTTCAAATCACGAGGGCGCGTGGCTCATGGTTGTGTGCGTGTCGTACCTGTATAAGTGTGAGCGAGAGTTTGCTCGCGCCTGACCGCTCCCACCTAGGCTCCTGACAGGTACGCACACTTACGCAATGTGCATGTACTACACGACGTAACCACAAGTACAGAGATGAGAGAACTGTTTGTTTGATAAAGTGCCGATTTCACCCATGTTAAGTAATGTTTAACCGTGGAATAAATTTCATATTTTGGCAGATTTTCAACACAAAAACTGTCATAACGTCCAATTTAGTTTTTGGTTGGTGAAGTATACCTATGTCTTTTAGCCACGCTGAATTATTTTTTTTGCAAAGATTCAATTTATTTTCTGCTTTATCTTATTGCTTCACTATTTCTTTTTTAAAATGTTTCTTTAATTTATTCTGTGTAGCATAGTATCATAAGAAAAAAAAGACGTGTGGCACTCGGGGACTGCCGTGGTAAAGCTATTGCCTATTGCATAGCATTTTTTATCCCGGAGGAGTCCCGTGTCAGGTTAATTTCGTTACGGAATTTCCGGATTCGGTCTCCACGCTCAAGGCCCGCGATAGAAGCTATGCAACAGCTTAAAAAAATTGAAATAATTATTAACATCTGTATCCGTGATTGTACTGCATTTGTATAGTTGTACGGATGTTATTAAGTAGGTACCTATTAATTTCTAACACATCCTAGAATTCGTTACGTATAATACGTCCACAATTTTAATAAAACGCCGTATCATTACAAGAATTCCGTGAAACGGTTTCACCGCGTTCGCGGTACCCGCTGTGCCTCTGTCCGGTCGCAGCTCGCAGTAATTATAGAGTGATTAAATGTGCATTAACTAAATTATCTCGTGCCAATAGCTAGCCGCTGCTGAGGTAGGCATAATCATAGGTTATTATAAAAATCGAAGCATACAGCACAGATTTGTCAATTCTATCGGCAATTTTGTCTGGCTTTGGCCGTGGCTAGTTACAACCCTACCGCCAAGCGATTTAGCGTTCCGGCCAACAAGCCATCATGGCTTGTAGAAACCGATTAAGGGTATGAGTATACTGCCATACCCCTCCCAAGTTAGCCCGCTACCAACTTAGACTGCATCGTCCCTTACTATCAGGTGAGATCGCAGTCAAGGACTTGTCCTAGAATTAAAAAAAATCAACTGCTCTAACAGAAATAGGTACTTCCTATCATTACTCCCTACTATCATTCAGTTCATCTTTACTATTCGAAAGTTAAAATATTCGTGTTAAGGCTACTGAATAGGTATTATTTTATCTGAGCATTCTTGTAAATATTAAATCATTGAGAAAGCAGCCTTTAAGAAAATAACGTCAGACCTCCTATTTTTTTTTATATCCACCGCAACACAGTTATACATACTTCTACGGAATCACATCTTCTTAATCTGTATTAAATAAACGATTTATATATATATATATATATATATATATATATATATATATATATATATATAGTAATATATAAATAGTGAAAAGATAGTGAGCAAACGAGCAGGCGGGTAAAACCAATAAGAATAAGTAAGTAATAGAACTAGAATTAACAAGCAACGAACAAAGCAAACTATTAAAAAGCTTGTATTTACTATGAAACTATGATACATGTTCAAAGTTACACAACTACGATACTCGAAAACGATTAGGTGCGATTCATAGTTAATTATATCGTATTCGCGAAACATAAAAGGAAATTAACAGGTATAAAAACGTTGTAAACTGTTGAGCGTCGTTTTTTTTTTTGCGTTACGTACATCATACTTCTGAGTACGCGCGGTAATTATGACGGTTCGCGGTAAAGCGGCCCGTCTGTGCCGGTAATTACTAATTACACACTCGAATGTGCTTCGACGAACCACCTTACAGTTATACAAGCAAAAATTCGCTATTAACCGGCTCCTGTAAGCGGGGTGAACTCTAGATCACATACAAACGTAGTTTTAGATCTTAGACTTACTTAAAATACTCGTAAATCCTAAAATGTCGTTTTGCTTAAAAACGACATTTTTATCCTTACTTTATTATTTACTAGCTGTTGCACACGACTTCGCACGCGTCAATTTCTGTTATTATGATCGCGATTAAGAAGTTTTCAAAAGAATAGATTTTAAAATATGAACAATTTTCCCCGTTTTTGCAACATTTTTCACTGATGCTTCGCTTCTATTGGTCGCAGCGTGATGTTATATACCTAGCCTAAAGCCTTCCTCGATAAATGGACTATCCAACACAAAAAGAATTTTTCAATTCGAACCAGTAGTTCCTGAGATTAGCGCGTTCAAACAAACAAACTCTTCAGCTTTATATATTAGTATAGCTAACATAAATAAGATTTAAAAATAAATAATTAGGTGACACACAAAAAAGGCGGAAAACACTTCCTTTTATTTTTTCCAGTGGTTTGGATGAATTTTTTTGATGTATAATTTTTACTTTTTTACGTTTAAGATTTTGATAATACAACTTTTTTTATGAAATTAATAAATATGTACGAATTAAACATATCAAGATTTTAAATGGTTGTTGTTGTGTAAAATAAAACACAAAAAATAGGCTGAATTAAAAATTTTTGTCATTTTTATTGGAGTGGAGAGTCGCTCTTTTCTCCATTTATTTTGTTTTTTTAGATTTCAGCCTAAGATCTAGAAATAATAAGTAAGATTTCTCGAAGATCTTGAGAATCTGTATTACATCATTATAAACCTGCAAACGCGTATGTTGCACAGTCCACATAAAGATTGAGATAAGATAAATTTAATGTTTTTTGTGTTAATTAACGATCTGTTTGTATGTGAGTCGCGACTCATGATAGATATCTAACGATTACGCTGATGATAGATAGGACAAAGAGACAATTTTTTGGCGAATTTTTGGCGTATAATGAAAGAAGTAGAATGAAAGAAGTTTTTCTCATTAGAAAAGAATTGACTCTTGTAAGAAGTATGTGTACATTGTTTATTTATTAATTATATGTATTTTGTCAAAGCGTAATATTATATCTTTCTGTCAGTTTAATTAATTGGGAATGTGGGCGGTGGGGGCAACTCAATTTTTGGCAGACGTAGGCGCGTGTTGTCTGACATTTGTCGCGTGCGATTAATGTCAGATTAACATTTGACACGTGTACGTAATTACGTCACATAGATTGGGTGGGTTTTATTTTTAGTGACAATATCTGGAACTCTAGATATTAAAAAACACCTTTGCCTTCGACAAAGTTCGCATAGAAGTAATATTTTTCAAATTTTTGGGTTTCTCGTAGGACTAATATATTATTATTCCACCCCGATTCCACCAACCAGTGCAGCGCAGAGAAGAAGCTATATGTGTCGAAATTTCCATATTGGTTCTCCAATTTAGCCGCGAAATGGTAGGCACCTAATAAACAAATATAAAGACAAATAGATAAAGCCGCAATATTTCAAAGATAAATTAGCGTGAATGTGGATAAAAGTTTTGCAGAAAGTCGCTCTACATTTTAGCTACGAGTGAATCTCCTCGGACTCGTGCAATAAACTTAATAGGGCATTTCTGCGAAGTATGGAGACAACATTTACGGTGAATAAAGGCAAATCTTGGAAATGTAACAAACAAATTGCACCATGGAGGTCAGTTAGCGCTGTGAGAATAGGTAGGTTCCTACTAACCTACGAAGTTTCAGGACCAAATTAAACTTGCCAATAAGGTTTTGTTTACTTGGCACTAAGTACTTACACTATTAATATTTTTTTATGTACATGGTTATGGAACATATTATTAAAGTAATGAATAAAATAATGTAGCTATAAATTAAATTAGGGATAGGTTACTAGACCTACTAATTTTTCTCGCAACTTAACTTCGTTTGTGTAAGTTAGGTAAGTATTCTACTATCTACTATATACTATCTGTCTACTATCTACTAATATTATAAATACGAAAGTTTGGATGGATGGATGGATGTTTGTTACTCAACGACTGAACCGATTTGGCTGAAATTTGGAACCGAGATAGAGTATAGTCTGGAATAACACATAAGCATCATCATATCGTTTTAATCTCGCAAAATTAAAGAGTTCCCGCGGGAATAAAAAAATCTTAATTCACGACGAAGTTGCGGGCTTCATCTAGATGTTTATAATAATTTATTTGATTTATTTACTGACTAGCTTTTGCCCGCGGCTTTGCTCACATTAAGTTCGTTTTTCAAAACTTCATTTTACCCCCTTAAGGGTTGAATTTTCAAAAATCCTTTCTAAGCGGATGCCTACGTCGTAATTGCTATCTTTATGCCACATTTCAGCCCGATCCGTCCAGGTGGCTTGAGCTGTGCGTTGATAGATCAGTCAGTCAGTCAGTCACCTTTCCCTTTTATATATTTAGATAGTCTTAGTCAGAAGTGCTTTTAACAAAATATACTACGTCCAACAATAGTTTAGAATTGTCTAAGTTTAGTTTAGGAATTACTAATATATAGGTACCTACAACGACAACCGATTTAGCAACAATGTATCAGAATCCGAACCAGACCGTCATATGAAAGTCCTGCGTCAATCGGTGACGAAATTAGATTTTTCCTCGAAATGACCTATTCAAGGAACCGGGGGATTATTCGGGAATTACGCGCAGCGTTGACACGTGAAATGCGGCCGTAATTGGTGTTGGAACTTGGAAGGAATCCAGGTAATTTGGGTCACGGTCAAGACCACTACAACGGATTAGTGATTCCGACTGAAGGAAGCAACAGGCTCTATAAAAATGAAGGTATGTTGTAACGGATGTCGTTTTACAGACCAGGATGAGGGGACGGATTTAATTCAATTAAAATATCTTAATTTTTCGATTTAGGCTGGGATTTATAAAATAATTAGTAGTTTAAATATTTGATTTGAAAATAATTTTGGTACTTGGAAAGCATCCAGGTAATTTGGGTCACGGTCAAGACCGCTACAACAGATTAGGGATTCCGAAGGAAGCAACAGGCTCTATAAAGATGTAGGTAATATATTAGGGTTGTAATGGATATCGTTTTACGGATGGGGATGAGGTTTCTTATTCAATTCTATTTAATATCTTAATTTTTCGATTTAGGCTGGGATTTGCATTATTCGCTGAAACGCAGGCTGAAGCCTACGAGATTTATCAAAATAATGTACTAAGTATTGTACACATTGAAAAGGTCTACAGAAAACTCCGCGATGGTATATGTCTATCTCTTATGGATATCCTACAATAACATTTTTTTGTCATTTACTTTTTACGACAAATAATGGCTAATTTTCGAAGCGATTTTAACCAATACAGCATTAATCCTTATCTAATTAAATACCTTAAATACATTGTTGACTTAATATAGATCTATATGGCCCTTTACAGCATATGATTTAAATGAATATTTTCGAAGATATTACAGATTTAAAAATTGCGGCGTTTGCGGCGGTTCCGGCCGGCCGGGGCGGCGGGAGTGTGCCTATAAATTGTTTTACTCTAAAAACGCGTGCGGGCCACGGGCAGTAATGAATAACTCAAAACTACTGGATCGATTTTAATCATTTTTTCAGTGAATGGCATAGGCTATATATTTTATACCCGTGCGAAGCCGGAGCGGGCTGCTAGTATATCATAAATACTAAAGTGTATTTGTTTGAACGAAACGAATTGTATGTGGCTTGGGATTGGACGTTCAGCGAATAGGACGTAACGGTAACGGACATATTGGTCGTTCGGGGAATTGGACCTTCCGAACCGTAAGGGACTCTGGTTTACTCATGCGATTTAGCGTTAGGCAGCTGCAAAAAGCTGTGCAGAAATGGCTCCAAATTAATTTGAATTTTCCATTCGGAAATTTTCCAAAGCTCGTATTTAAGTATTGATATTAAGATATGTATAGCTTAATATGTCACAGGTCAATATTTACATTTTCGATTTGCATAGAATTTAATAATTTTCCATAACTAAGACATACTAAGATTATGCAAATTTCACTTAATCCAAATATGTAGAGCCATTAGTGGCATTAAGTGGATAGTAACAAAGACTGAGGCCATATGATTAGAGACAATTATTCTGAAAAATGGACGAAAAAAGTGACAGAGTGGAAAGAAAGAGAGGCAGGCAATCCAAAAGATGGGATGACGTCATCCGAAACTTGGTCGGAAGTATGTGGACTCGTCTAGCCAGGGATAGGACCACATGGAAAAATTTAGAGGAGGCCTATGTCGAGGGAAACGCAGCAAGTTAATTTTTTTTTAATATTTAATTTATATTCAAATGTAACGTAATTGCTGCAATAAAGGCTATTTTTTTATTTTTTTTTATTTAACAAAGACTATCTAAAGTGAAAGACTTTTTATTTTAGTTTATTTCTAGACTTATATCATAAATCCTTGAATACCTTGTTCTTTTACCGTTGGCTAAGAGACAGCTCGCATCCTGGAGATGTACATAAATTTATCTCGCTTCGGAAGTTCGTTCGTTCTTAAGTTCTTTGGTTCTTGTACTTTTCCGTCGCAGATCCCACTTCCGCTACCGTTTTCGCTTCCATCTCCGCACCTTCTTTCTTCTCTACTCTCGCTTCCGTCTCCACTACCACTATCGGCTCCGCTTTCGCATCCTTTCCGCTTTCGCATCCTTTCCGCTTGCGCATCCTTTCCGCTTCCGCATCCGTTCCGCTTTCGCATCCTTTTCACTTTCGCATCCTGTCCGCTTTCGCCTCCGTGATGTTCTGTCACGATATGGCGTATAGCAATAATATATTATGCGTCTCATTAAAATTGCCATACCCTTTCAAAGTTAGCCCGCACCATCTTAGATTTCATTGAAACTTTGTATGTGGTGATGACACCACAGTTAAACGCTATCTTGTCATCAAATAAAAAAACATTAGAATAGAATAGAATAATTGTTTATTCAAATAAACTTCTACAAAGTGCTTTCGAATCTTCATTTCATTGTTCTACATAGTATATTTTATTATGTGCATAAATTCCGATTCTGATTCGGAGAAAAGAAGTCAATCAATAGAATTTTTATTGTAAGTTTCTTTAAAATATTATGTCATTATGTTGTAGGTATGCATTTAATGTGTATGTAAATTATGTACATACATATTATATCATTATGTTGTATCCATATAATATGCATGTAAATTATGTATGGTGTAGTAATGATGATTGGTTTGGCCAGATATTTTAATAGTTTTCCACGAATACGGAATCAGGTTTTTAATACCTACCTATATAATTCAAATTGCGTTATTAAAATATTAAATTGAAGGTTAAATTAATTTTTTATCTTGCCAGTAGTCGTCTTAATACCATTATATTTTAATTTTTTACTACGTTTTGCTCGTGACTTCGTTTGTTTTTTTTTTTCAAATCCTGTGAGTTCACATCCCCACAAGTTTGTCCGACGACGTCAGAAAAGTCGCAGGGAGCCGTTGGATACAGGCGGCGCAAGACCGAGACATGAAAATCCACGCAAGAGATCTTTGTTCAGCAGTGGGCGTCTGACGGTTAATAAAGAAGAAGCAGTTAATCCTAGTAGTAGCAGTAGTATTAGTAGTAATAGTAGTAGTAATAGTAGTAGTAGAAGTAGTAGTAATGAAACGACGTCAGATAGACTCTTCGAATATTAAAATAACTTCGTCATTATTTTTCCGTGTTTGTTTTTCCGCTTTAGATACGCGGCGTCAGCGTCGTAAAGTTGTTTTCACAACAATTCCACTTACTCCGTATTAAATTTTCCTGATTTCGTTTAAAATTTTTATAAATAGTGAAGTTATTTTTTCTATTTATGTTTCCTCAAATAACTTGACGAAGAGAGCGATAACTTCACTAACGAGAAAGAAAACGGTGTGAAAGAACGCGAAACTACACAGAGATATAATAAGAAATATAATTAGTGACAGAAGGGATAAATATTAGCAAGTTCATTGGTTGTTTGACTTCATTCTTTAGTATCGATGAATAACAAGGATACAAGTTTAATAACTGTAACAAACTGTAACCCGGTTTTTTTTAAAGAATATTAGCCAAGCTGAAGTTGACTAATATTCTCCTGTCCCCTTCAAATAAGCGGAAAGCTTGTGCTAGGAATGGATACGACAATAGTGCAACGGGTGGGGTTCCAACCTGCTACCTTTCAGATTTCAGTCCGCACCTTCAACCGTTGAGCTATTGAGGCTAAATTATATTGGATTTCACATCCGTCATATTGATTTTATTCGCAGGCGTTACGGTGAGGCGTTGCGGTGAAATATTCGTAAATAGTCACATACATACATAGCGTGCTAAAATTATAACTTTTCCTTTTGGCTTACCTGAGTCGGGTAAAAATGGCAATTTTATTTAATTTTCTTATCAGCCGTTACGTACACTTACAGTACAGCCGCCCTAACTTGTACTGGTAGCATGGGCGGGAGAAATTTTATCCCCGGGAAAAGGATAAAACGGTTATCCCCTCGCTTAGCTTTATCCTGCACCCGTCCAGCATGGGCACAGCGGTGGAAATAACACTCAGTGGATATACTTATAAAAATATACATCACGTTCTCCTCTGTCGCCATGTTTTAGCATAGGGAAAAGATCATTTTATCCCCTGTCAGTGGATAAAATCGGATAAAACTTTTATCTCCTGCCCATGATACCAGTTCTGGTTAGGTAATACATAACCATTGTGTTGGTTTATTGGTACTGGACGAGCCAGTACAATGATTACATTTGACGACCTCCCTGGCGCAGTGGTGAGCGCTGTGGTCTTATAACTAACTTCGAGGTCTCGGGTTCGATTCCCGGCGGGGGCAATTTAGGAATTTATAATTTCTAAATTGTCTCTGGTCTGGTCTGGTGGGAGGCTTTGGCCGTGGCTAGTTACCACCCTACCGTCAAAGACGTGCCGCAAAGCGATTTAGCGTTCCGGCACGATGGCGTGTAGAAACCGATTAGGGGTATGGGTTGAATTTACACTGCTATGCCCCTTCCAAATTAGCCCACTACCATCTTAGACATCGTCACTTACCAACAGGTGAGATCGCACTCAAGGGCTATCTTGTCATTCAACATTTTTTAAGCACGTACCAAGTTTCACCATCTCTGATCTACGAGTAATATCTTATGAAAATTCTACGAACATGGCTCTTCAGCCGCTCTACAGGTTAGGATTAGTAAATATCTTCGAATGCAAACAAAAAGTGGGATAGTCTTGCAGAATTCAAGGAAAAGATACTATTAGCTGTCTAATCCATTACCCCGTGCTAGATGCGGCACGGGGTCAAGATAATTTATTATAACTGTACGCAATTCGGCGAAGCGAACGTATATTGCACGTCAGAAAGTCATCTGAATATACAACGTGTAACAAAAGTGTGAAATAACCCTGAAGGAGGTGAATGTGCTCATGAAACCGAACAACTTTCCCTAAGGAACATAGGTCGCAATGTGAAAAAAAATGTGGACCTCCCATACAAAATTGAAGATCAGCTAATTGATTTACCTACTATGGAAGGTAAAAATTTTTTTTTCATATTTCGACCTATGTTCCTTGGGGAAAGTTTTTCAGTTTCATGAGCACATTCACCTCCTTCAGGGTTATTTCACACTTTTGTTACACGTTGTATATGTATATGGAAAAGGCGACTGACTAAGTGATTGACTGACTAATCTATCAGCGCACAACTAAAACCACTGGACGGATCGTACTGTCATCACACTATCACACTAATATTATAAAGGCGAAAGTTTGTATGTGTGTGTGTATGTTTGTTACTCCTACACGCCACAATGAATCGATTTGGCTGAAATTTGGAATGGAGATAGCTCATACCCAGGATTAAAACATAGGCTACATTTTGTCCCGGAAAATGACAGAGTTCCCATGGGAATCACACTAATATTATAAAGGCGAAAGTTTGTATGTGTGTGTGTATGTTTGTTACTCCTTCACGCCACAACGAATGAATCGATTTGGCTGAAATTTGGAATGGAGATAGCTCATACCCAGGATTAAAACATAGGCTACATTTTGTCCCGGAAAATGACAGAGTTCCCATGGGAATTGAAAAACCTTGATCCACGCGGATGAAGTCGCGGGCATAGTCTAGTTTAGCATACAAATAGTATTATGACGCCGGCATCCGCTAAGAAAGGATTTTTGAAAAGTCAACCCCTAAGCCTGGCAATACACGTCCGATTTTGTTTCCGATTGTCTGATCAGGCTACCGGATCGTATTTACTCGATACACATCCGATTTTTTCGTCAGGCTTTTTCTGAACTCAGTCGTTCCCGAGCTATCATCCCGAGTGCTTGCGTTTGGAGCAAAGCAGAAGAAAAGAAGATGGATGACGAGTTAATAGAAATAGAAATATTTTTTATTCAAATAAACTTTTACAAGTACTTTTGAATCGTCAATGAATCCGAACCACTGGTTCGGAATGCAGTTCCTGCCGAGAAGAGCCAGCAAAAAACTCGGCGGTCGCTCTTTTAAAAAAAAATTTTTTTTACAATAGGTAACAAAACTATGCTATGTATACAGTGTTTCCACAATAAAGTTTCAAAAATGCAAAACAATCCAATGCATGTTAAGACAGGCAGGCAAAAGCAGACCCATTCCTGTTGGTGGCACCCGTTCACGAGCATGACGCAGGATCCAGCCATTGCTTCGCTCAACCATATTTGAGGGAACGTAACAACCCGCACCACACGACACCACCACAGAAATTTTAAAGAGAGGAAAGAGAAAGAAGAAAAAACGTCGCTATTAGATTCATCCAATCAATTTGACAAGACTTATTGAGAGTCATTTCTATTTAAAACATCCAAAATAATTCATAATAATAATAATTTTATTATTATGAATTATTCCATTATTTTTTTTTAATTTTTTTTCATAATTTTCGCCCATTATTGGAACCACAACGATGCGTCCACACAGTGTCAGCGCTAGATTTAACTGGCAACAGGGTTACCAACTCCTAAAAAAATTAACCTAACATCAACATGAAATACCCCTAAATAACCCTAAATGCAATATTCAACAGCCCCAAAAACACCCCTGTATCTTGTTACCATTCAAGGCTAATGTTTAAATAAGTTTCCCGTTTTATTGAGGTAAATAAAAATAATATAACTTAATTTTAATTACATTATATACAATATGTTTACATCATAACTGTAACATTTTTTGGAGATGGAGTAAAAGTAACGCAAGATCCACCATCACGTTTTAAAATGAAAAAGGAATTATATATCAAAAAAGCGTGTTCAACGCTAATGTATTGAAATATTTTCAAAACGCTTTAGCTATAAAACGATTTTAAGCATATTATTCCGGAATACCATAGACGTTTTGCTTTATGTACTCGTTTTGGTCAGTCAATTATGTGACGCTTGAAAATTTATTTATGCCGCTAAAAATAGCCCTAAATTTTTTTGGGCCCTAAAAAAATCCCAATAAGCAAAATTCCGCCCTAAATTTGGGGCTAAAAGCCCTAAGTTGGGAACCCTGACTGGCAAAATCGGAAGGAGTAACCGGATGTCTATTTTGTCTCATACTAGAAGTATGTAGACCGCGCCTTCAGACAATCGGACCGACAGTAAAATCGGAAACGCCTCGCGCCCGTTTCCGACTCGGACGTCCGATCCGGCCACCGGATCGGACGTGTATTGACTGTTCATACAAAGTAATGGCTTCAACGCCTTCCGGTAGCCTGATCAGGCTACCGGATCAGACAGTCGGATGGAAAAACCTGACGTGTATTGCCTGGCTAAGAGGGTGAAATAGGGGTTTGAAAATCGAACTTAACGTGAGCGAAGCCGTGGGTAAAAGGCAGTCAACTACATAATATGTATATTATATCGAGTGCATAATAATCCTCTCCAACCGGGAAACGTTAGCAAATATGATAATATGATATGATAAACATATATATGTATTAATGTATTATGTATGATATAATCATTTTTTTAGCGAGCAAAAGTGCAGGCGGGTCACCTGATGTTAAGTGATTACCGCCGCCCATGAACATTTGTAGCACCTGAGGCACCACCAATGCGTTGCCGGCTTTTTAGGAATTTGTCGGTTCACACCTCGAATAACTTTATATTGTAACTAGCTGATTCCCGCGACTTCGTCCGCGTGGAAAAAGTTTAGAGTGACTTGCTACTATCCGCGAAAAGTTACGTCCTTTATCTCATATAATATTTAGTAGGTAGATCTTCACCAAAATTGGACAAAATATTTCTAATAGTACACAATTTATAATTAAAAAGAATTATCAAATTCGGTTTAGATTTAACGAAGTTATGGAGCAAAATTAAAAAACTTTTATCCCCTATCCCGGATAAACCTTATTGTTTATCAGGATAAAAAGTATTCTATATAAGTATTGACCAGGAGTATCAGCTACACCAAATTTCATACAAATCCATTCAGTGGTAATTTTCGCGTGATGCGCGTGATAGATTTTACGCTGAAGGAAATCGAGATAACAACTACATATTAATACTTTGTCAGGATGAAAATACTTCAATAATGAAAACTGAATGAAAAGTTATGTTTTCCTGAAATAATGTTTCATGGATCAGCCTTAACTCTTTACTGAAATAATTATTACAAGTATAATAAAAGTAGACCTGAAAGATTCTCTCACATATCAATTTATGAACTGGCTCTATGTCAACAGCTATCATTATAGTAGGGAAAATAATAAAACAGCAGGTTTTAGAACAAAACTCGAAAACGTATATTATGTTCTTTTACTTTAAAATAACTCTACCGCCAGTTCGGAAAATAGCTTTTTCACCTCTCTAGCTCAAAAGGGGCGCCTTTGCTGCCCAAAACCAGTGAGCAAAAGTCGTTTTTGCTCACTCAGTGAGAAAAAGTGTTTTGAATATAGAACGCATTGGATTGGCGTTTCTTCAACTCATCGTCTCAAGAAACGTTCAGAAATTTTTTTTTTTTTTTTTTTTTTTATTCGATGACAAGATAGCCCTTGACTGCGATCTCACCTGATGGTAAGTGACGATGCAGTCTAAGATGGTAGCGGGCTAACTTGGAAGGGGTATAGCAGTGTAAATTCAACCCATACCCCTTATCGGTTTCTACACGCCATCATCTAATATTGCATACCCCATACATTTTATTTCGAGAAAATTTTTTAACTCTCTATTTTATTATTTAAACTACTTATTAACTTTTTTTAAATGTGTTTTAGACTTTATAATTCTGTAACACAACATGAAACATAAAAGAAAATTAAAATTAATTAATTAATATATTTTATTTTATGAATGACACAATTCCGAACGCAGACAAAAGAGTAATATAAAATGGCGGCAAAAAAAAAATTAACTCTATTCTATATCTTAATTAGGTAGTAATTTCTTAGTAGTTATTTGTTGTAAGAATTTTAAAATAACAAAATGAGTGAATCTAGTGATAATATAACACCTTCAGAATTAAAAGAATTAGTGTCTAACGCTGAATTAAACTTTCTTCCGGAAAAGTCTCGTGAAAAATATTTGAAAGCCTATGAATTATTTAATGATTGGAGACTTTCTAAGGGTGCGAAGTCCTATTCAGAGACTGTGATTTTATCATAATATTTCATGGAATTGTCTAAAACAAGGCAACCATCTACATTATGGAGTATTTACTCCATGTTAAAAGTTACAATCAAATCGAAATGCGACGTTCACATTGAAACTTATCCTAAACTTATTGCATTTTTGAAAAGACAGTCGGAGGGGCACAAATCTAAAAAATCTTAAGTTTTCACCGCTTATGATATTGAAAAGTTTTTAAATAAAGAAACCTAATTTTTTAAATTTTAAAATATCCTTTATGTTTTAATAAATATTTTTCTTACATCTTGTATTTTTTCGCTATTGAGGTGAAAAGTTGTATGTATCACACGATGGCAAAGTTTTTGCTTCTTGTGCCTTTGAATCCCTCACTACTCTCAGGATTCTAACTTAGAATCACTCGCTACGCTCGTGATTCTATATTAGAATCCTTCGCTCGCTCGGGATTCAAACTAGGCACTCGCAACAAAAATGAACTTTGCTATCTTGTTGAACAAATAACTATTCTGAGGAGGAAAAGAACTGACGAAAGAAAAACCCCCTCAGTGGCCGAAGGCTCTTTTTAATGATTACAAGGTACACACATTACTCATTTAAACTTCAATTATTACAGTTTCTCTTTTACATTACGAACTTTGCCACATTACGATTCATTATTTCGTTACAAACTTACAATACTAGTTACTTACGTTACCAGCAAACTTAACCACAATAATTCTCTACTTTACACATCGAAAAGGGTTACAAAAATATACTTATCTTTTATAAAATAATACAACGTAGGTACGTCACACGTACACCGACACCGAAGAACCGATCTAGTGACTCGCCACACGAATAATGTCTCGAGAAAGCCTAGCGCCGTCGCTCCGTAAAACCCGTCCAGTTTACATCTATCTCCCTTCCACTTATTAGTGAAATAGGGAAGTCAAGCGGCATCTCTCACAACCAGAAATTATTCTTTTTAAAGATTAGTTAAATAATAAGAGTCAGTATACGTCTATTGTTCCAAAGCCGCCCGTTTTACGAAAACCAAGTAATAAAGCTATAGATCTTCTGTCAGGAAGCGATTTAAAATTAAGTTGAATATTCCCAGGAAATGCAAAAATAAATAAGCTAGTTCTCACGGTTTAGTTTAATAGATCTTACAGCCATATTTTTCTATTTTATTTCCTTTAGGCAAAGGCATCGTTGGATCCTTTGTTTTATGGAAGTATTTTTAACATTGTTGAAGATTTATCTTTCTTAGAAATGACGTAATTCCCCATATCCTAATATTTATTCCCCATATCCTACCCTAACACGCGCACAGACAGACGGAGAGACAAAATATTCAAAAAAAATTGTTTTTGGCTCAGTATCGAATATCGATAATAAAACATCCTCCGATTAAAATTTTCAAAATATGTATATTTAATGTACAGAATTCGTCCCGTTACAGTTTTATTGTAAGTAGATACTTATAGATAAAAAAAAATGTTAATCATCATTCATCATCATCTTCAATAACAAAAATCTTTGATTTTTTTGGGTTTGGTTCAACAAAAAACAGAACTACTACTACTACTACTACTACTACTACTTGGTAAAAAAACAGAACTACTAATACTACTACTACTACTCCTCCTGTAGGAGTAACTACTAATTCCCATGGAAGAACAGGAAGATGTATCTTCTATACCTTCTTCCCTACTATTTTTAAGAAAATCATCATTTTTATATGTTGTAATCTTTCTCGCTTGCATTTTTAAAGTGAAATTAGCATCATCAATTGATTCCATGTTTGGACCTTTCTTTATGTAGGTTATTGTGGAAATGCGATTTCCTTTTGTATAATGAAAATCTTGTTTTAAATATCCTTCAACAAGCAAAAAGGCAACTATATCTTCACCTATAGTTCTAGAAAAGGTGGGCATATTACCAATCTGCCTTAAATTAACAGGGTCTTTTGGGAACCAAACATCAAGCAGCGTTTGAGCTGTTAATTTTCTGTTATCCATATCCGCGCCATCAATTATACTTGATATGGTCTTACAATGTGGTTCTAAACTTATTTCTTGACTTAATGTGTTTGTTGAACAGACATCGCACATGTTGTTACAGTCAGCATCACCCCAATCCTCATCAAAATGCTCTGCTATTAATTGCCTCCTACAAAATGTTCCATTTAAACAATACTTTACCATGCCATATAAATGATCAAGTTTCCCGCCTGAGGAGATCACCATTGAACTCACATTAAATATATCTTGCATTCTGTATAAAGTTATACATTCTGCCGGGTTGCCATCGCGACCAGCCCTCAGACACTCGTGATAGTAATTCTCCATAGATCTACTGATTGTGTGATGAATAACAAATCGCACATCTGGCTTATCAATCCCTATGCCAAAGGTGATAGTTGCAACAATTGCTTGGTAATAATTCTCATGCCATTTTAAATAGACTTTTGTCCTGAAATTAGCACCCATTTTTGCATTGTAACAACCAACCTTGAGTCCTCTCTCCCTAAGCCCTTCAGCAACATCTTCTGAATCTTTTATACTGTTAGTGTAAATTATGCCACTTTTACCTTTGTACCTGTGCTTCAGTAATTTTTCAATTATATTCAAACAGTCTTCTTTTAATGTTGGTTTTTCCATTATTTTATAATATATAGGTCTATTAAATGTAGACTTGATCACCAAACAGACAGCTATATTGAGTATTTTTTGTACATCTGTTAAAACATGAACAGTGGCTGTTGCAGTTAAACCGAGAATTGGAACATTTGGAAACATATTAGATAGTATACCTAGGTATTTGTAATCCCATTGTGAACAGCAGTGAACTTCGTCAATAGCGATTCTTTGTAATCTGCGATCAGCGTAACATTTCTGCAGGTTGGCAATGAATTGTTTGCTTTTAGCTAATATCTCAGGTGTGACATATAAAAGTTTAACTTGTGTATCTTCGTCTTCCAATGCATCCAATGCAGCTGTAGTTTGTTCTTTGGAGCTAGTACTTGTCACAAGCATTGCTGCAATGTTTTTGTTGGTCAATGATCTTACTTGATGCTCCAGTTCCGTGCGCAGGCGCTCAGCGGGCGGGCGTGTACAGAAAAATTGCGTAAACCGTGCACTAGTTACATCGGTGTTTGAGCTAACTGCCATTTGAAATCAAAATAAAATGGTGAACTGTAGTAAGTGTCGACTATTTGTGTCTCTAACCAAGGATGATTTGGTTAAATGTAAAGGTCCATGTGAGGCGGTGTTTCACAAAAAGTGTATTCGGAACATGAAAAAGTTCTTGCAAAATGAATTATGCGAGGATTGCCAGAAAAAGGAGGAAACCCCGCAGATAGAAGTTAACGTAAGTGAAGCATCTGCAGAAGGACTGCTTAAAGAAGTAAATAGAAAGCTGGAAATTATTTACAAGATGGAAAAAAAACTTCAAGATATAAGTGAAGCCGTGGATTTTTACGCTGAACAATACCAGAAGATGACGGAATTTAAAGAAGAAGCTGAGAAGAAGATAAAGTCTTTGGAACAGAAGAATGTATATTTAGATAAATGCAACAGGGCTTTGGAAGAAAGAATACTAGATCTAGAACAGGGTATGAAAGCCAATAATGTGGAAATTGTGGGGCTAGAAAAGCAAGAAAATGAGAACCTCACTGAAGTGGTACATAAAATTGCCCAGAAATTGAAGTTAAACCCGGACAGCATAAAAGACACTTGCCGGGTAGGGCGAGAAAAGCCCGACGACAAGAAACCGCAGCCTGTGATAGTCAAATTAAAAACCAAAGCAGCCCGAGACCAATGGATCAACTCTAGAAAAGTCGCAATTACCAACAATGACGTATACAAGAATAACAGCGAACAATCCATCTTCATAAATGAAGACCTACCTCGTTTTAAGCGCCAATTATTCTGGAGTGCTAAAACCCAGCTGAAGGGTATATGTAAATATGTATGGATTCAGAACTCCAATATATTAGCCAGGAAAGAAGATGAGAAAAAAATTTACAGGATTAAGTGTGAAAAAGATATAGAAAAAATAGTAGGGTGAAGAAGTACGCAAGTAAGGCGTCGGGTACACACTACATGATTAACTAAACTATAAAATTCAACGATTTAATTGATTATTCACCAGATATAGAATACTATAGATATAACAATATAGAACTATGGAACAAGACTAACCTTTATAATACAAAAAAAATACATATACTTCATTTAAATATAAGATCAATTCGAAAGCACTTTAATGAATTATTAGTTTTACTGGACAAAATGAAGTACATAATAGGTATAATAATACTATCAGAAATAAACATCAAGGAAGAAGAATTATCCTTTTATAATATAAGTGGGTACACGTCTTTCGCCAGAACCAGGAAGGTATCTAAAGGAGGAGGAATATTGATTTATGTGAAAAATAATTTAAACTTTTATATGGATAAAACCCAACTTTCATCTGTTGAAACAATACACGGATCGATAAAAATTGACAATTCTTTGTTACATATTATTGCATTGTATAGGCCTCCAAGGAAAAACACTCTGCATTTCATACAGGAATTAGATTTATTACTAAAAGAGATCCCAAGAAATGAGGATTTAATTGTCATCGGAGACATAAACATAGACATATCAGAGGCCAAATTAAACGCAACTTCAATAAATTATAAAAACACCCTGTGTGAACACGGGCTGCAATGTGCAATACCTACGACGGAGATAACTCGAGAAGCGATCGTGAACGGCCGCCTCGACCGCTCGTGCATCGATCACGCGTGGGTGCGAGCGAGACGGCGCCACATGCACGACAATGCGCCGGCGACTTCGTTCCTTCTGGAGTGCGATATCTCCGATCACCATGTGATAGGCGTTTCGCTTGACATTGACCGTGAGTTACGCGATTATGGTACCGATACCGGTAACAGTAAACTTATTTTAAGTGATAAATTAGTTAAAGAAAAATTGGATAAGTGTGACTGGACTCAATTCTTACTTATTTTATGCCCATTGTTATTATATAATAAAATATATACTGTATTTAGCGATATTTATAGGGATAGTATGGTACGGAAAACGGTAAGAAATACGAGAATAACACAGCCGTGGATAGACAAAAAGTTATATTTCATGATTGTAAGAAGAGATAGCTTGTTTCGTTCTTGGAAAGCCTCGCCGGAGAATATGAATAAGCGATTAGAATATACTAAATTTAGAAATAAGGTAAATAAACTTATAAATACTGCAAAAAATAATTATAGAAGACAAGAAGTTAAAAATTGTAACGGAGATTATAGAAAAGTGTGGCTCACGGTGAATAGTTGGTTGGGTCGAATAAAGCCCAGTGTTGATAGGGTTATTATGAAATACCTAGGTAAAATAAATAGTATTTATAATATATGTAATGAATTTTCTAAAACTTTTACTCAGGAAATCCACAAGATTAAACACAGATGCTCAGTCCAAAATCTTATGTAAAAATTAGCGAAGTTTCTTTTAGATATGTAAAAGTAAGTGCCATAGATATAGAAAAAATAATTTGTAAGTTAAATAGTAAAAAATCCCCTGGCTATGATAAAATTAGGGTACAGGATTTAAAATATTTAAGAAAACAGTTGAGCCCAATCTTAGCGAATTTTATTAATATGTGTATTGAAAAAGGGTTATATCCAGATCTGTTAAAAAAAGCAATTATACGTCCCATCTACAAAGGTGGCAGCCACTTAGATTATACCAATTATAGACCGATAGCCATACTATCTATTATTAATAAAATAGTCGAAAAAGTTGTGGTTGGCCAGGTGTCGAGGTTTCTAGAAAAGCATAGTATACTAACCGATGCACAGCACGGTTTTAGGAGAGGTCGGAGCACAACAACGGCTCTCACCCAATTTGCAGATGAAATAAATTCTTATTTGAATAGTGGCATGCAGGTAGTGGCACTATTTATTGATTATAAAAAGGCTTTCGATACGCTGGATAAAGATGTCTTACTTCTAGCCATGGAAGAGTGTGGGATCGCAGGTCCGACAAATGAATGGTTTCGTAATTACCTGTCCGACAGAACCATACGCACTGCTATTGATGGTACCACGGGAGACGAGTGGGACGTAACATTAGGTGTACCGACTGGATCAATATACGGTCCTGTAGGCTACTTGATGTTGGTTAATAGCGTAGTTAATGTTATCAAACAGTGTCGAGTATATATGTATGCGGATGATATGTGTTTGTTGTATGCCTCGAAGGATGTAAACGCGGCAAGCGACAATATCCAATCCGATTTCGAAAATGTTATCAAATGGGCGCACGATAATGGTATTATCATTAATATGGAAAAAACCAAATGCATGCATATATACTCGCCACATAACAGAAGGGCTAAAAATGTGCAGTATAAGGACATAGGTATATTTGGTCACAGTTACGAGTGCTTGCATAACGATAAAAACTCATGTAGATGTCAGCAGCTAGAATACGTAGATAAATATAAATATTTGGGGTTACACATTGACCGACACTTTAATTGGAAGACTCATGTAACGGTAGTGTGTAATAAACTAAGGTCTGTATTGGGTCAGTTTTACCACCTTCATAGAATTCTTAATAAACGATCAAGGCTTGTGATGTATTATGCATTGGCAGATTCGGTCATTAATTATGGGCTTAGCGTGTATGGTCGGACATTCAGTACCTACCTTCAGGAAATAAAGAAAATTCAAATAAGATTGTTAAAACTGGTAATTGATAAAAAATCGAGAACAAAATACAAAGAAAATTATGAAAAACTTTTTAGAGATTTGAAAATATTGCCAGTAAATATAAGAACTAATTACATTATAGCTAAAGATAATTATTATTCAGAGAAATTTAAAAAACAAATAACTTGGAGTGTAAGCGTTAGAAGAATGAGAAAAAGTAGATTTGTAGTACCAAGAGTGACTAATTATTATGGTAAAAGACTAAGCTGTTATCTAGTGCCAAAGATATTCAACAATATAGACTGGCTTAGAGAGGAGAGGAAGGTCAGTGAAGGAGCCCTTAAAAATAAACTAAAAGAGATTTTTATTAAGGACTCTTTCACTGATTGACTATTGATTATTGTGAATTGTTAGTTTAGTCTACTTGTTTAGTTTTATTTTTGTTTACAGTTCTTGTTCTAAAAATGTAATTAGGTGCATTAGGTTTTAATTTTATTTATAAGAGCGCCAGCTCGCCATCAAACTGGCTGTCCAGTTTGGCGAGATATTATTTTTAAGCTTTTTTGTGTACATAAATCTAACAATAAATTAAAAAAAAAAAAAAAAAAAAAAAAAAAAAATTTGTGACACTAGAGGTGATATGACGACAGTGATGCCTGGCCTGACGAGCGCGGGAAGTTGGTAGCAGAGACTCTTACCGGCACCTGTCGGCATTACTACTAGCGCGTGGTGGCCACTTAACGTTAAATTAATCGCACTTAACTGTTTCGGTCTGAATGACTCGATGTTGAAAACATTCTTCAAAATCCTCTTAACGTCTTCTGACCATTCGTAAGTATTCCCTTCCCAGTCGGCTCTGGCTAACGAATCAGATTTTAATTTGTCTATAGATTCCTTCAGCGAAGCTTTCTTTTTGTGTAATTGTCGCTGTGCGTTTTTCCATTTCGCCAACTGTTCGTCTACTTTTATAAGCTCTTTGTCCACGTCTTTTATTTCTTTTTCTAAATACTCTATTGTATTCATTGTTAGTAAACACAATTTAAAACCACAAACCTGAAAAAATAATATTTAAAACCATTTGTTACTTTTTAATTAGATGCACTGCACTAGCTAATAGAGAACCTATTTACGATATTAGCTAATAAAGTGTTATTGCAAAGTGTTGCAGGTTGTTATCAGCAGTTATCAGTAAGTTATCAGTTTCAATCTATTATGTACAAGCTAATTCCTGCGACTTTGTTCGCGTGGAAAAAGTTTAGAGTAACTTGCTACTATCCGCGAGAAGTTATATCCTCTATCTCCGATAACATTTAGGAGATCTTCACCAAAATTTAACAAAATATTTATAATAGTATACAATTTATATGTATATATAAAAAAAGAATTATCAAATTCGGTTTAGATTGAACGAAGTTATAGAGCAAAAATTTTCATCCCCTATCCGGGATAAACGTTATTGTTTATCAGGATAAAAATTATCTTAATATTGACCCGGAGTATCAGCTACGACTATACCAAGTTTCATTCAAATCCGTTCAATAGTTGCCGCGTGATGCGCGCACAGACAGACAGACAAAAAATTCAAAAAAAAATTGTTTCGGGCTCAGTATCGATAATAAAGCATCCTTCGATTAAAATTTTCAAAATATATTTAATGTACAGAATTCTTCCCGTTACAGTTTTATTGAGTACTAGCTGACCCCGGCGACTTCGTCCGCGTATAGACTTAGATTGAAAAGCTAGGATCTAAAGCTCCATGATGTAGTTTATACTTGATACTTACATTATCAATTCGCAAGCGACAGTTCTTAAATCCTCATAGTTTAGTAGGGCAGTACCCCGAAGCATCAGGATTGAAGAGTAGAAACTTTATGATCTAGTATATGCTTAGGCCAAGCATACCAATTCATAGTCGACAGTTCCTAAATCCCTACAATTTAGGTGGGCAGTACCCTACAGCATCAGGATTGAGGAGGATGACCTGGAGCTCTATGACCTAGTAGCAAGCATACCAATTCGTAAACGACAGATGCTAAAGCTCCATAATTTAGGTGGAAAGAACCCCTGCAGCATCAGGTTTGAGGAGTTGAAAGTAAAAAAAATTATGGGCCCATTTCGCAAGCTTCTTCTGTCGATTAATAAAAAATCGCGTTAATCGGTCTAGAAACCCCGGAGTAATCGGTGGACATATGTACATAGACAAAAAGGTACCGACCGAATTGATAACCTCCTCCTTTTTGGAAGTCGGTTAAAAATAAGGCTATCCACTATGGCTATGCGATAGTGTATAATGCCAGCCTAAGATGAGCCGTTCATTCAAAGTTTCCTGTACATAATAGGGTTCAAGTTATTTGGACCTATTACTGAGGACTGTGATGTCTATAATTTCTGAACTACTGAACCGACGACCTTGAAATAATTACAGAACAATTTTTACAGTATCTTCTTTCTAATAAAAAAAGAATGAATGAAATCGGAGTACGCGTTAATGAATTACAACTAAATACACATTTTGACTTTTATCCCCTCTCCCAAGGGAACTGCGCTGAATTTCGGGATAAAAAGAATCCTATATTTTACCTCGTAGTATAAACTTAAATCATGCCAAGTTCCATTTAAATCCGTCCAGTAGTTTCAGTGTGATGCGCGGCCAAGATACAGACAGACAGACAGACAAAAAATTCAAAAAAATTATTTTGGGCTCAGTATCGATAATAAAGCATCCTCCGATTAAAATTTTCAAAATATATTTAATGTACAGATTTTGTCCCGTTACAGTTTTATTATAAGTATAGAAGATAGATATAGATAGATATAGATAAGTATAGATATAGATATAGATTTAGTGGGAATACCGTCGGTATTGGTTCCACAGTTTCAAAGTACGTGGGAAAGAAGATCTGGCACATCGGATGGTCGAAGTGCTCCAGGCACCCAGGTGGTGAGGGTGAAATTGTGTTCGGTGGCGAGCGGTGCGGTTATAGAAGAAAGACGGTGGAATAAGGTCAAATAACTCTTCAGATGTTATTGTTGCCACAAGAGCAGATAAATATAAGTGGAGTCTTTTTTATCACAATTTTGACGACCTCCCTGGCGCAGTGGTGAGCGCTGTGGTCTTATAACTGGGAGGTCTCGGGTTCGATTCCCGGCGGTGGCAATTTAGGAATTTATAATTTCTAAATTGTATCTGGTCTGGTCTGGTGGGAGGCTTTGGCCGTGGCTAGTTAGCGATTTAGCGTTCCGGCACGATTGCGTGTAGAAACCGATTAGGGGTATGGGTTGAATTTACACTGCTATACCCCTTCCAAGTTAGCCCGCTACCATCTTAGACTGCATCGTCACTTACCATCAGGTGAGATCGCAGTCAAGGGCTATCTTGTCATCGAATAAAAAAAAAAAAAAACTATTTTTATTGCACAATAGCAGATTTCTGGGGAAGGGAACAATGGATCTGTCGATCTCGCCAGGAGAGAGGACGACATCGCAACAATCAATAAGAGATAATCGAGCTTCCACGAACGGCGATGCGTGTGACATGCACCATGCTTCCTCGAATAAGTATTTCTTCATACACAGAGTGGGTACAGTTGCGAGGACAAGTGTTATCTCATTCAAAACCAGGAAACGTCACTTCGCTATATGAAATACACTTTAGTTTTCAAGGGATCAACCCATCAACCTAGTAGATAAGACAAAGTTACTTGGAATTATACCTATAGTACTCGATAACAGACTGAACAGATTGGCTCAACATGATTTCCTTAATCGTTAAAGCAAGGATATTTATATGCATGCAAGTATAAACGTAAAAATTATTTTTACAAAACTGACTTCAAACGACATAGCACTGTGTATTTTTAATGGTTGAATGGGGATGTTAACACTAATCACAAATTAATGTTAAGTGTTAATTTTATGATAGTTTGTAGGATTAGAATATAACATACATAAAAAATTTAAAAAAAATTCAGACAAATTGAGAACCTCCTCTTTTTTGAAAGTCGGTCAAAAACGCATATAACTCCGAAAGGTTAGAGATGCGTGCCTGGCAAGGAACCGTTGACCCTCTGAAAAGAAGTTATTCGTTATTACGTTAAATGAATGTTAAAACGTATTTTTTTATAGGATTGCAATAAAATATCATATTTTAATACATATTTAATACTTTCTGTATAACATTTCCTATATAATTCTCGTGGAGTTATATTGTTCAGCATGACACAGTACTTCCGTTCGAAGAACTGATTTTGCTTTTAGTTACTAGGTACCCTGCATGAACATTCTACCTAACGATTTCTAGGAAATAGTTTCATTGTTAGTACCTATAATAATAATGATCCTAATAAATTAAATTCAGATAATTCATGTCGTTCAGATAATTTTGATTTTGTGTTGTGGTGAATTTAAGTATAGGTACATATAGGCACTCTATACCAGTAGAATCACTTCGAATTCACTCAGTTGATTTACTCATTATTGTTTGTACTACATACTTCTAATATTATAAATGCGAAAGTTTGGAAGGATGGATGGATGGCTGTTTGTTACTCAATCACACCGCAACGTCTGAACCGATTTGGCTGTATTTTTGCACAGAGGTACATTATAGTCTGGAATAACACCTAGGCTACTTTTTATCCCGAAAAATAACAGAGATCCCGCGATAATTAAAAATCCTCAATTGACGCGTACGAAGTCGCGAGCATCAGCTAGTAGTAATAATAAATAAATAATTAATTAGTTAATGATGATAAACAATGATTGTATCGTAATAGAAATAAAAGCTTTTTTATTTTTATTAAGCTATTGCATAGTTTCTATCGCGGGCCAACGTGGAGACCGAATCCAGAAATTCCGTAACGAAAATAACCTGACACGGGACTCCTCTACGGTGAGCCGCTAGATGGCGTTGATAAAAAATGCTATGCAATAGCTTTACCGCGGCAGTCCCCGAGTGCCACACGTCTTTTTTTTTTAGCTAACTATTGTAGGTACTATTGCGTTTACCACTTTTATGCTCGGCAGTACACAGGGACAGATGGCATACACATGTGTACAACGCCATATTTCGACAATAATGGATCCTATAATAAAGTAGAGAGTGTTTCGGCTGTTGCCCAACTAACGGCCGCTGTTTGGCGCCTGGTTGCGTAACTACCGCCGGCCCCTTTCACTTTAAAACAATAAACAATGCTTTGGAAATTAAACAACTAGGTACCTACGTTCCGGAAAAATAAGGGAGAAGGCAGACTGGCTACTTTTAGCGGCAGTGATTGGCCTAACGTGGGCACACAACAAACGCAAAAATCAGCGACCGAAAATCGCAGAAATCAGCGTTCAAAAATCGCAAAAATTATAATTACGTATATATTGAAGCCTCAATAGCCCAACTGTTTAAAGTCGGTTCAAACCCCAGCCGTTGTACTATTGTCCCCACTCCCCACTCCTAGCACAAGCTTGCCGCTTATTTGGAGGGGATAGGAGGAATTAGTCAACTTCAGCTTGGCTCATATTCTTTTTTTTTTTTAAAGCCATAAAAACGCTGATTGCTGCCGCTCCCGTGATAAATCAAACGCAGAAATTAGCGCCCAAAAATCGTAGAAATCAGGGTTCAAAAATCGCAGAAATCAAGGTTCAAAAATCGCGAAAACGCCGATCGCTGCCTCTAAAAGTAGCAAGTCTGCTTCTCCCTAAGTTAAAAGGCCGTCTTTCACTCCACTGGGAGTCAGCTAATCCTTAGCTGTCTTAAACGGTAAATAAGTTTTTTCTAGCAGAAACATTACGACATCTCAAAACAATTTTGAAATAATACTGCTTTAGGCCTCAGGTAAGCCCTTGAGTGTGGATTACAATACCTTTCCCTTAACGATTAATGTCGCATACAATTCACAAAGCCCTTGACAACTCTAAATTACAACAGAGTTATAATTTTTTACAAAGATTTTTTAGAGCTAAGTTTATTTTTTTTTTAATTTTTTTATTTTTATTCTATGACAAGATAGCCCTTGACTGCGATCTCACCTGATGGTAAGTGACGATGCAGTCTAAGATGGTAGCGGGCTAACTTGGAAGGGGTATAGCAGTGTAAATTCAACCCATACCCCTAATCGGTTTCTACACGCCATCGTGCCGGAACGCTAAATCGCTTGGCGGCACGTTTTTGACGGTAGGGTGGTAACTAGCCACGGCCAAAGCCTCCCACCAGACAAAGTTTATACTACGAACTATATGACCACTTTTCACTACACTTGGTCTTAGCACCCATTTACTGATTGATTATATCATCTCTTTTCTCGTTGAATCATTTTGCTTGTTATTATGCGAATGGTTGGAAAATTACAATACAATTGTATACAATACAATTTCTAGGTACGATCGCGATTGCTTTACTAGAAAATGTGATACACACACGACATTAGTAATTCCTTGAAAAAAATATTTTTTTAATTAACTTGATATTTTCCGAGCGTGTCCAATATTTTTTTTAATTTTCCGCATGTACCTTGTTATGCTTGCATTATGTTATGTTTGCATTGGTTGTCAATACAATTAAAATTTTTTTTTAAAATATTAGCCATGGTGGACTAATATTCTCCTTTCCCCTCCAAATAAGCCAAAAGCTTTTGTTAGGAATGGGTACGATAATAGCTATTTATATGCTAGCCCAATCCGCCCAGCGGTTTGAGCTGTGCGTTGATAGATCAATCAGTCAGTCAATCAGTCCTTTTTTAAAATTACATATTTATTTAAAAAAAGACAAGTCTTTTTATAAGTATAGATTAATTTGCTGTTCAATTATGCTGTCTTTAAATAAGTTCTTTTGTAAAAATAAATGAGTAACAGGTAAATATTTTTACATTTCGATGTTTCGTGGGCAGTTCCCCAAGCTCAGTCGAAATCTAAAGATAAAACGGATTCTTCAGCGAAAAGTTTCAGTTGTTTACGCGTTCCTGAGCCGATTCATACCAAGAATAAGAAACTTTAAAATTCTCGTGGGCTATTCAGACTAAAGAGGCTCACGTGCGATTTCAAATTGTTTAGTAGCTGCTCCTAGATTACAATAGATCCAAACAAACGCAAAACGTTCATCAAATCAGTAATAGTAACACCTGCCTGAGTACTAGTAGTTCATTTCAAGTTGGCCGTCGTTGACCGTTACAAAATGACGTCATAGGTACGCATACCGTACCGTTGACAAGAAAATAATAATTGTATTTTTTACTTTTACTACGACGGAAGTTTTCATATCAATGCTTTTCAATGCTTTTCATGGTAGTGACATATTGAATGTCGAAAGGCGTGATTTTTAATTTCTTATTTTTTTCCGCTTGAAAGAAAGCCATAAATAATCTGCGCTGTGCAAAACTTTTTTTTTACTCATCATTAACAATAACTGTAACTAAATAAAAATAAATAACTACTTTAAAGTTAACAAAAACATGCTTTGGCAGATTTAAAAAAAATAATATACCTATACTTTGTATATACTAGACAATACAGCATTGTAAAGTCGATATCTCCTGAGGATGCTCCGGTGTCGGGGCGAAACGTGCGTCGAGAGTAGTATTAAAGTCTTGTGTGGTGGTGCATGTGAGTGGTGGTGGCATTGCTTGCTTGGGAACTTTGCTTTATTGCTTGGTTGGGGAGATAAGCGGTGCTTAGCTTATAACTGCATGTTTGACCATACAGATTTTTTCTGTTGGCGGATTACAGCAAAATAATTCTAACATTTTTTTGTGAATATACCTCTATACTTAGTTGAAAAGCGGAAGTCGAAAATTCCAAATGATTATCCAGTGCGACTGTCGCAATCAGAGATGGTCAGACGTATTGCGATCGTCACATTGTAGCTATCATTTTATGACAATCCTACAGCTGGCTCTACGAAGTAACCAGTGGCGTAACTATAACGTTTGAGGCCCGTGGCAAATTCATCGGATAGGGCCCTCCCTCCCTCCCAAAAAATGATCACTCGGCACTAGCCGTAGTCACAGGAATGGCTATAAATGTTGGAATCCTCTTGTGCTTTCGGCCCTCTCTGACTGGGGGCCCCTTCCTGCTGGAGGCCCGTGGCATTTTGCCGTCTTGCCACCCTATAGTTACGCCACTGGAAGTAACCGTATTCAAAATAGCCGCAGTGAATGAACTTGCGGCGTTTATAGCTTCAACCGCGCAGCACGGCCGATCGGAAGGCGCGCTCTATGATTGATGGGGCGAATGCCAGATACAGACAATCTTTCAAACGACGACCTCCTTGGCGCAGTGGTGAGCGCTCTGGTCTTTTAACTGGGAGGTCTCGGGTTCGATTCCCGGCGGTGGTAATTTGGGAATTTATAATTTCTAAATTGTCTCTCTGGTCTGGTCTTGAGGAAGGCTTTGGCCGTTGCTAATTAGGTACCCTACCGTCAGACGTGCCCCCAAGCGATTAGTGTTCCGGTACGATGGCGTGTAGAAACAGATTAGGGGTTTGTTTGGGTTGAATGTACACTACCATACCCCTTCCAAGTTAGCCCGCTATCATCTTAGACTACATCGTCACTGACCATTAGGTGAGGTCGCTGACTATCTTCCAAAAAAAAAAAACAAGTTATAAAAGGTTTGTCGTAACTATGCAGTCGTTGGTTTTCTTTTTTCGACTCGTAGAATAATTATATCGTACGTGATAGTTCATATACAGAAACAATTTCTTTACATAGTATATATGTACTTTTGTTTGTTTTTTTCACCGAATTCACAAAAGAAGGAGGTTCTCAATTCATCGGAATCTTTTTTTTAAGTGTGTTCCCCGATTACTCGAGGACGCCTGGACCGATTTGGAAAATTCTTTTTTGTTTGAAAGCGTATACTTCCCAGGTGGTCCCATAGTCAGTAGGTCAGGATCTGATAAAGGGATCCTGGAGAAATCTAGGGAACTCTTCAAATTTTATAGGCACAATTGATATACTTTGACGGAGAAAAATCAGGCGCAGGACCGACAGCTTTACGTGCTCTACGAGGCACGAGGGTGACTTACAGTCAACTTCCTAACTCCAGGCTAGTACTAGAATTTCAGAAAAACCCAATACATTTTATGGCCGACCCGGGAATCGAACCCGGGGCCTCGTCATCTGCAGTCGAACTTGCTAACCACTGGACCAACGAGGCACTAGAACCCTAACCTAAGGTGTAACCGGTTACCTATGTTCAATCGCTAAAATCTATTTCGTAATATACAAGCCATTCGCAGTGCTAATGCCAGCTGCACGGCTCGCGCAATGTATCTATTTTATTGTATAGTATAAATTAATGACAATGCCTTGAGTTGGTTCTGAGAAGCGCCAAGGTTGGTGGTTCTGGGAAGTGCGGGCGCGGCGCGCGACGCGGGCGCGCGTGGCCGTGTGTTTACCTCGCGCGAGCGACGTGCATTGCGCGCTCGCCACTATGGCCTAAGGTCTAGGGTTGCCAACGTTGTGAAAAAAAAAACAAGAAATTTTCAGGGCTGTAAACTTTTTCTCCCGTTAGCGTAGCATCATTATTCAGTTATTTAAGATACATTTAAAATACTTGAATGGTCATAAAAATTAATATTAAATTAGGTACTTATGAAATTAAAACTAAAATAAATCTAATACCTTTTCTCTAATTAAGAACTGTAAAATACTAATCTTGTACGACGAAATGCAGGTTTGACAGTTCTTTGTTAGCAATTTTCCATTGTTTTCTATAGGCACTGGAAATGACAAAACTAGAGAATCGGCAGCTGGTCTAGTGGAAGGCTTTGGCCTTGGCTAGTTGGCCAGCATATCTTGGTACAACAATACAAACATAATATGATATGGCATTAACATATTATGGCACAACTCTGCGTAGTCAGAGTTTCAGCACGCATGTTTTACTGTAGCGCTTGAACTAAGTAGGTACTGAACCGATTTTGATGAAGGAGGTGTCAATCGATTTTTTATTATGATCCGTAGGCTACATTTGTACGAACATGGTACGAGTCGGGTTACTGCATTGGTTACTGCTTTTATACTTTCTGTTGTTCTTCAGTGACGCGATATATTTAAAAACCGCGTGCGAAAATACGTTGGCTAGGGAAGTGTCATTATATTTCAGCCATTTGTAGATCTCTCAACGATATTGTTTCTGCTTCGTTTTGCCAACCCTAATCCGAACCGCCAACAGTCCCAACAACGCCATCTCCATACCTACCGCGCGGTACGTACGCGCGGCGGCAGCGGCACCGGCAGTCGGCTATCGTGCATGACAGGGGAGCTACGCCGCGTCGGCTCGCAACGCCGAACTTTCTCCTCGACACACGAGTCTGAGTGACGAGTCCGCAGCTTATGTGACTCGCGAACCGAGGGCCGGCCAGTGAAATTGAATGTGCGCGTTCTCGGAAGAGGTTTTCTGCCACGGTCGCCGGCGACGTCGATTTCTGCAAATTAATTTCTTCGCTTCCACGAAAACCGGCCGTAAAGAGTTTACGGAGAAGCGATAAAGTGGTTTTGAGGAAATATCGGCAATTATAAGTGTAGTTACTGTGTTTCTGTGCTGTGGTGTGAGTGCAGGCGTTTACATTGGATCCCAATACCCCGACCGCACCTTCAATGGTGGTCAAACTGCCAGGTGAGGACCTTAATTATAGATGACCAGGGGACTGTCTGTGTTGTTAATGGCATTCCTTCAATGGGAATGCCAGGGCACTGTGAATACTAAGAACATTGACAGGGAACTGTTAATACTTGGAACCTTACTTTATAGATGACCAGGGGACTGTCGATGTTCCTGGCGTTCCTTTAATAGAAACGGCAGGGAACATTGAATACATACTAAGAACATTGACAGAGAACTGTCAATACTAGGAACATTGACAGTTACCCCTGGTGCTGCAGATATCTATGAGAAGCGGTAACCACTTAACATCTGAGGGGCTATTCTATATCTGAACGTATATGGAAAGCATTGGAAAGTTGCTAACTAAGAACTGTCATACCCACAATTTATCATACAAAATGCCGGGTTGACAGTTCTTGATTAGCAACTTTCGATAGCCAAGTTAGAGAATAGTCCTACAGATCACCTGCCTGCTAAAATGCTTTCTATTTTAATTTAAATGCGAATAAATAAAATCGTAATCTATATGACGTGATTTCAAAATATCTGCCTATCTATTTAGCTCATGAAAAAAGTTAATGACAGCATTAACAAACTTGTTTCGAAAAGGTTTGTCTTTTTAGATAAGCTTTCTGATGGTCGATTTTGACTGGATTTTCACAAGCTGGTATAGGTACAAGGAACGATATATGCTACTATTTATTTACAGGATATTTTCGGTAACTGCATCAAAAAAAATGTTTGTATAATACCTACCTAGACATCTTGACAGTCTAACAGCTGAACCGATTTTGATGGGATCATAAATATTTTGCGTCCCAAAGAAAAACATAGTCAATATAATGCCGAAGAAGAATTTTTAAGATGGGAAATGAACCGGTTGAACGTCTTCAAAATTAAGTTGACAATAAATAAAGATTTAAAAAAAAAGCTAGGTAGGTACAGGTTTTTTACGTTTACGATGGTAATAATATTTAAGTCAGTTATTAATATCATCATATCGTAGAATATGTTATTTGGTGTCAGATGAAAGTCATAGTGGTCTAAATAGGAACAAAAACTCAAACAAAATACTGCAGGCGGCGCCAAGTGATATCGCTAAGGTCTTCGGGTCATCTGCATTATATTATATGCATCGTTATCCCCACAAACTGTAGGGTTAGTATAAGATTTAATTCGATTGATCGTATTCGTATTCTTTGACATTAGCGTCAAAGTAAATTGAACCATAACAGCATGGTATTAGAGCTCAATTTCGTGTATGCATCCTCATCGTTTACGTATACGGATACGCTCCAAATTAAAATCGGTTATATTGAGTTTGAGACTTCAAATCAATACGGATAAGGTACATTTTACTTTGCACTAATGTCATCGAATACGAATACGATCAATCGAATTAAATCTTACACTAGCCCTACTGTTAGTACGATTTAGACCGCGCGGAGGCTTACGTTCCACTATACAATAGCTGTTACACATTACCTCGTTAGGAAAGGATTTTCTTTTTCTTCTCTTGGGACCTTAGATTATTTTTTTTTTTGCGTCAAGTTAACCGGCTCTTCAAGTGATTCTCAGATTTAATCAAATCAAATCACGTTTCTTGTATGGGGATGGGGATTATTTTATTTTTATTATTTGTTGTTATAGATATTGATACACATTCTGTGTGTTAAACTAGGGCATCAATGTGTGTAAGAAAGTCCGTTACTATTCACGTTATATCCATGAAACTATATTTTTTTTTCACAGACTTTCAATAAAGGAGGAGGTTTTCAATCTTAATCTTTTTTTTTATTTTAATTTTTTATGTATGTCCCCCGATTACTCGAAGACGCGTGGACCGATTTGGAAAATTATTTTTTTGTTTGAAAGGGTATACTTTCCAGGTGGTCCCATAGTCATCAGGTCAGGATCTGATGATGGGATCCTGAAAAAATCGAGGGAACTCTTCAAATTTTATAGACACAATTGATATGTACTTGGTAGTCGGTTTTGTAAAAAGAATTTTTACGTTTTATTATGGCCTGTATATTTAGAATGAAACAGGTTACTTTTTATCCCGGGAAAACCAAGGGGTTCCCGCGGGATTTTCAAAAACCTATTTCCACGCGGACAAAGTCGCGTGGGCAAAAGCTTGACTAGTAATGATATACTCGTAAATTGGTGTTGAAATGAAATGAAAATGAAATGGAAATGAAAAAATGAAATGAAAACGAAACAGTTTCCTCAGCTTCCAGTGCCTTTCATATTTTTCAAACATCAAGCCAGCAACGGGCGCGCTTGTATCTTTGTGACATATCGTCAATACAAACATCAAACGGATACAAGATGCAAATATCTGCGAGCCCAGTAGGTGTGAATATATAATGCACGCCTATATGGAAATCGTGTTAACATTTTATCACTTTATGACGGGTTGCAGCTTGCAGCATGTACGGTGTATAGTTGAAAGTAATATCATAAAACTTCAAAGCTTTGCCTCTGGAATTTTATGAAATTATGTTTTCTACCCGGAACTCCTTCCGCGTGGAGTTGGTTTTGAAAAAATTCCGCGGGATACCTTTTCCCCGAGGTATAAAATAGCCTATGTATAACTGTGTAAAACGGTGTTGTAAACGCTGTTGATTAAGTACCAATAAATAAATAAATGTCACTCTCTCCAGGCAAGTATGCTAAACTATACCTTTGTGATAAATGATACCTACAATATAACATATCCTATATGTAACAATAATATAATATTTAATGTAACTCACGACGATGCGTTGCTCTGTTGCTGCGTGATTGAAAACAAAACAACATACATACATTTTCACATTTACTAAGGGTTTTTTTATTTGCAAATGCATTAAAGCTGAGCGAAAAATAGACATTATCGCATTATATGGTACTCTTTAACATTTTGGCCTAGAATTTAAGCGATACTTAATAAATTACTTATAAGAACGTGTCAAATTTAATTCATAAAAACATGATAAAAACAATTATTAAAAACAACTAAGGTGTAAGGTAATGGGTGTTCTACATTTCCGTTGAAAGGATTTAAAAAACAAAACAAGAACAATTATAAAATAAAATAAAATAAAAGTAGCAAAACACAACGCTATTATTGAACCGTAGCAATTCGCATTAACTCATTAGTAATGCTTACCGAAGCACACTACAATGTAAGTATAATCTGATTAAAATTCCTCAGATTGCCATGTTAATGAGATTGGAAAAAATTATTATAGCGTGATAAGTAAACGGCGTGAAGCGTTCGCGGTAATTCATCCTTTCATTGCATTATATCATAGAGCTACGCGTCCTAGAACAATAGATAATAATCTATAACCTGCATCTAGCCGTCAGGTGTGTCTATGGATGCGCGAGAAATATTTCCTGCACTGGTAGCATGGGCGGGAGAAATTTTATCCCCGAGAAAAGGATAAAACGTTTATCCCCTCGCTTAGCTTTATCCACCCGTCGAGCATGGGCACAGCGGTGGAAATAACACTCAGTGGATATACTTATAGAAATATACATCGCCTTCTCCTCTGTCGCCATGCTTTAGCATAGGGAAAAGATAATTTATCCCCTGTCAGTGGATAAAATCGGGGGATAAAACTTTTATCTCCTGCCCATGCTACCAGTCCTGGTCCCTGCAAACTACTAGCTTATTGTTAGTCTTCTACAAACTACATAAAAAGCTAATACAAAATACGAAGATTGTAGGTATTGAATTAAAATGGTCATCGTAATTACAATAAGGATTGAAACAATACCAACCGATTTACATACAAACAAAAGGTTACAACATTCCTTTAATGATACGTTGAAACAGTTAGCCAACTGTTTGTGTTTTAACTCTGTTTAAATAATAATTAATTAAAGATAATGGATACATAGGTACATACGGCTGTAGATAAAAATATGTCCCATATATTTAAAACCGACTAAAAAAGAAGGAGCTTCACAAGTCATGTACCTATTATATTATTTTTTATTTACGTTTTTAAAAACCCCGTGGGAACGTTCATCTTCCGGGATAAAAAGTAGCCTATGTAACTCTCCGCGTTCTCAATTATACCCATCGATAACAAAAAAAAAACGTCGACCCGTAGCTCTGTTGCAGCGTGATTGAAGGACTAACCAACTAACGAACCACTTTCGCATTTATAATATTATCAAGGACATTTACAAATAAATAAAAATTAGTTTCATCCCATATACCTAAGTTATTATCCCCATAAAGTCACACGACCTACTCACTCCCGACCCCTCCCTCCCTCTTTCCGGCCCTTTTTCATAGGAATTCGATTCCGAGCGTTGCTCTCTAGTCTCGGCTATACGTTCCATTATCCATAGATACAAGGCTATTACCGCGAGCTATCGCACAAAAGAGAATGTAATCACGCTATCCAGCAGCAGCATAGCTAGTATGGGCTGGAGAAATTTTATCCCCGGGAAAAGGATAAAATGTTTATCCGCTCGCTCAGTTTTATCCACCTGTCGATGCATGAGCAAAACGGTGGAAATAACTTTTCCTTTCCCCTGTCTCCATGCTTTAGCATATGGAGAAGATAATTTTATCTCCTGTCAGTGGATAAAATCGGGGGATAATTTTTTTATCTCTTGCCTATTCTATTATGCTAGCTATGCAGGGTGACATATTATCCACGGGGAAAGGATAAAATGTTTATCCCCTCGCTCAGTTTTATCCACGATGGCGTGTAGAAACCGCTTAGGGGTATGGGTTGAATGTACACTGCCGTACCTCGACAGACGATACAGAAATGTTCAGTCTGTGTGTCAGACGCGTTGTTGTTGTAGGCGTTGTTGTTGTTGTTGTAGGCTGAACTTTTCGACTGAATAAAGATTTAAAAAAAAGTTAATTCGGAAGGAATTAACACTTCCAACAAACACGTAATATCGTGATAGAAATTCTTTTGGCACAATATACATGGACTCTTGTACAATGTACGGGCTTTGTTAGATTTTAGATAATCCCCTGATTCAATTTTTCAATCCCGGGATTTAAAATTTTATTCCCGGAAAAAGAACATTTTATATTTCAACCAGCAGACTTCCTCGCTGTTTCCATATTATATTGATCCGTCTGATGTTCACAGTGTTCAGTGTCATGCCCGTAGTTATTAGGTATAGGTTGGTATTAGTCTAGAACTGACACCAAAATATATCGAGTAAGTATTATTGAGAAAGAACGTTTATATCACCAGTCACCACTGTTCTGCTAAGGATTTATATTTTTAATATTTCTGCATAAAACCACGCCATTGCTTTTGTTGAAAATAAGAACTCTCTTGTGAAAAATACCTCCTGTTTTTAGCTTTTGTGTGTGTGCGTGCGTGCGTGTGCGTATGTGTGTGTGTGTGTGTGTGTGAGTGTGTTTGCATGCTCGCGCTTGTGTGTGTGTTTGTGCATGCACTTGTGCGTGTGTGTTATTATTGCTTTCAAAGTACCTACCTACCTATTATTGAAATGCCTGCCTCGCTCACTATCCAGCTGTTCCGACTAAATCCTTTGTAAATACCTACCCCATATCTATTGAAGGGAGAGAAGAATATATATGTACTTAAGTCAAGTTAAGCTTGGCTAATATTGGCTCGGGAAATGATTTTTTTTTCAGGCTACTTATTATATCATTTAAAAAAAATCTAATTTCCACGGGGTTTTTAAATTCTAACTCAATGCGGTCGTCCGCAAGTCGCGGGTAAAAGTTAGTTGTTTTAATTGTATTATAATTACAAATAAATGTTAACCCCAAAAAAAAAACAACATTCCCTCTCGCACTGTTTTTCACCTAAGTGATGCGAACAACATGTCTGTCGTCAGGCGCTCGTAACAAAATGCTAATAGCGTTATTAAAAACAACATTCCGAGAATGTTTAACGGAACCAATTATCGTGACAATAAAATAATCTTAAATGCAATTCCACTAAAAGAATTGAATTTTTGAGACGATATCAGCATAAATACATATTATCAAAAGTTGGTTAGGAAAATTTCCATAAATCCTTATTTACCTTAAAATAACCCCCGCTATATATGTCTAAAATAATACTATATTAAGTGCTTGTGTTGTACAACATACAAGCAAGAAAAAATACGCAAGGATGAGAACTACATAGTTGGTGCCCCTACATCACGATAGGGGAATTTTAATCTCTGCTATTCGAATTCAAAAATGAAACGACTGGACTAGCTGGTCCCAGGGCGCAACACTGGCCTGGATATACCGGGAACCGGTAATGTTGAAAGTAGGGAATCAAATCCCGCATTGAAACCTCAGCCCCGTAGACCCGCGGGACTGAGATCATTAACCCAGCGAATCCGCGAAATCTGCGGGACCGCAAAAGATCATAATCATTTTTAAATTAAATACTACATTTGCCAATAATTAATCAATTAAAATGTTACTTTATTATCTTTGTAAATCATTCGGTTTTATATACAAACACACACGGACACACATGTCAAACTTATAACATCCCTCTTTTTTCGTCGGGGATTAAGAATAATAAATTCCCGATATTGTATTTAGATTGAGTTTAAGTATACCGGTATTGAAACAATTCGGGATCCCGGTATTAGCCTGTACCGGTATCCCGGTATTAGCCTGTACCGGTATCCCGGTATTAGCCTATACCGGTATTGCAGTATTGGAACTTGGAAGCACTAATTGGGTTGCCACTTAGGACACCTACGCTCTGCTTGATTGGTTGCAGGTTAGGCCTCACAGCAAACAATCGCGCATTGTTCCATTTACCGGGAAAGGCGGACCGCGGACTACCGGGAACCATTTGTTCCACTGCAAGAGACAATAGCGTTTTTTACCAGCTATTTTTAAGCTTCTAAGAGCCTCTCGACTCATTCTATTGTTAGCCATTATTATTTCTATGTCTTGTAATTTTCGTTTCTAAGAACACATGATGTGTGCCAAGGAAATTGGTTCTGAAAGTTTAATTATGGTTTATTAGTTTTTTTTTAATTGCTACCCGACACACGTCTATGGCTTTTATGTTTTTTTTTATTCGAATTCTTTTTGTTAGCATTTATAATTACGTCCATATAATAGCAACTCTGATAACTAGTTTCCTAGAAATTTATTGCCATTCAGTTGAGGCAAATGTCAGTCTTTTCGATTTTAAAATCATTTTATTTTTCATTGACACTTTACTTTGCAATTTGGCATATTTTCACGAACCTTGTGTCCAGGAGACAGAAAAAATACTTTTTTTTAATAAACATAGTTTTAAATTAATTGCCATAGAATCTACAATAAAAGCCTCAATAGCCCAACGGTTAAAGGTGCAGGCTCAAAACTGAAAGGTCGCAGATTCGAATCCCACCCGTTGCACTGTTGTCTTACCCACTCCTAGCACAAGCATTCCGCCTATTTGGAGGGGATAGGAGGATATTAGTCAACTTCAGGTTGGCTAATATTCTTAAAAAAAGTCGTCATATTTTAATACTACTGTAACTATTATTTCGACCATTCTGAGGTTTTCTCGTTAAGTAGGTAGGTACATAATATCACTCGTAAAACTTTTCAACTCAAAGCAACTTCAAAGGAAGGAGTTTGCGGTGCTTCAAAGAACAAATATAGACACCTAAAACTATAAGCTTTGTTACAAACTAACATTATGGTTGGTAATTCTAATAAAGCACCGCGTATTCGTCATAACTCGACAGCCCACGCCGCTTTAAAGGCTTGGGCACACAACGTAATCCGTTCGAGGGTAGTTCACACTTTGAACTTAACCAATCGCCGGCTCACTGCTGGATCTAGCTGTTGTCTTGATTGCATATCTTATTTACTGAATTAATTGCGTCTTGCTGCATCAATGCATTTTAACCACTAGGTAGAGAATACCAGCCAATCAGATGTGATTGCGATCGTTACACTGATGCAATCATTTTTTTTAAATTCCACAGCTGGTCTCCTCTCAAAGTGTTTAGTCCATCAAGCTAAGCAAGTGCGGATTTTCAGACTTCGAACACACGTTCGAAAACAATATAGAGAAGCGTTTTTTCAAACGGTTTCTCACTATGTTTTCCTACACTAGTAAGGCAAGTGATATCTCTGGAGAGTCGAGATATTATATAAGTAACTAGAATCGAACCCTGCTGTGTTATTCACTAAAATTGATTGCATCAGTCGACTCTACAAACTAGAAACGCTCTTCGAATCTTTAGAACAAGAGTGAATAGCTATATTCTAAGCAAGAGGGCTCCATCTTAGGCTGCATCTTCACTTACCATCATGAATTTTACCGCGAGATTATAACAAACTCACAGAGCAAATCATATGACCTTAGAGAAATGACATTTGCTTTCAATCAGGTGAGTTTGCAGTCAAGCGGTAGTAATATATTTAAAAAAAAAACGGTGACGCGGACATCCTGCCGTGCAGTTTCCGTAACGCCTTATAAGGGACCAAGCCTTTACTCCATACCGCCATGCCTTTATGGCACCCGCGCTTGCATAATGTAGTCTGTTCTTCCTAGAAGTGTTATCGACGTGGACTCTCTGTGAATGCTTCTATGGGTTTATCTCATAGCTTAGTCGGATCGAACGGGCGCATAAGCCTGGAAATACACGTCAGGTTTTTTCATCCGATAGTCTGATCCGGTAGCCTGATCAGGCTACCGGAAGGCATTGAAGCCATTACTTTGTATGAACAGTCAATACACGTCCGATCCGGTGGCCGGATCGGACGTCCGAGTCGGAAACGGGCGCGAGGCGTTTCCGATTTTACTGCCGGTCCGATTGTCTGAAGGCGCGGTCTACATACTTTTAGTATGAGACAAAATAGACATCCGGTTACTCCTTCCGATTTTGCCAGTCAGGGTTCCCAACTTAGGGCTTTTAGCCCCAAATTTAGGGCGGAATTTTGCTTATTGGGATTTTTTAGGGCCCAAAAAATCTAGCGCTGACACTGTGTGGACGCATCGTTGTGGTTCGAATATTATGAAAAAAAATAAAAAAATAATAATAAAATAAAATTTGGTTTATTTGTTTATAATATATAAGATATGTAATAATAATACTTAATATAATATAAAACTAAATACTAAATTAAAACTAAAACGTAAATAACAAAAATAAAAGCTAAATATAAAAAATATCATCTAAACCACTGGAACGAGGAAAAGTGCCCAGAACGCTGGCTGCGTTACCCCGCTGAATGGCCAAACTTATATGCTGGCCGAGGTAACTTCCAGCCTTCCGGTCACCAGTGGACTCTATGAGACGGGATGACAGATCCTTAAAAAAGGATCTAGCATCCTCGCCCCATGACCCCAGGGTTTCAACACCAAATGGCACAAATATGAAATTGTTTTCTATGTTTTCATATTTGCGCCGCTTAGCCCTTTCTGCTTTAGTAGCCGCGGCTCCCGCCGCCGCGGAGGTCGCCTGTAAGTGAGACGCTGCCAGTGTGTCAACACATGTGGCATCCCACACTAGCGACCTTCCTTGCTTCCACGGAACAAGTGTCATACCATCAGGGGCCCAAGTCTGCTATTTGCAATTGTAATTACATTGTCTATCAATGACATTCCAATTGCTACTTTTAGCAATTTGACTTGGGGCCCAGGGGTTCAATTGTCTATCAATGACATGACAATTGCTAAAAATAACAATTGTCATGTCATTGATAGACAATTGAACTACAATTGCAATAGCAGACTTGGGCCCCAGGTCTCTTGCCATCGCTTCGTGCCAAACCAACAGGTTCTAATACTGCAGGCACTTTAGCGGTGACAAGAGATCTACGAATGACATCGTTCAAGGAAGCATGACGTGAGAAGCGACCGGCACTTTTGGCACAGGAAAGCCCATGATGTCCAAACTCGTCCACTGTCTCGCCACAGTGGCAAAGATGCGGATAGTTGATCTTGGCACCAAGTCGAAGACCAACTGCAATGGAAAGAGTGAGGTAGTCTAGTAGAGTGCCTATATGATGGGAAGGGAGAGCTTGAAGCCAGTAACTTGATTCTCTCGTAGACACAGCAAGAAGGCGCGCGCGGTCCCTTGCAGAAGTTGATGATTTTATTAACTCTTGCAAAACATCCGCACATAGCGCATCATCCCACTGCCGTTGAGATAACAAAGATAAAAATAAAATTATTATTATTATGAATTATTTTGGATGTTTTAAATAGAAATGACTCTCAGTATGTCTTGTCAAATTGATTGGATGAATCCAATCGCGACGTTTTTTCTTCTTTCTCTTTCCTGTCTTTAAAATTTCTGTGGTGGTGTCGTGTGGTGCGGGTTGTTACGTTCCCTCAAATATGGTTGAGCGAAGCAATGGCTGGATCCTGCGTCATGCTCGTGAACGGGTGCCACCAACGGGAATGGGTCTGCTTTTGCCTGCCTGTCTTAACATGCATTGGATTGTTTTGCATTTTTGAAACTTTATTGTGGAAACACTGTATACATAGCATAGTTTTGTTACCTATTGTACAAAAATTTTTTTTTGAAAAGAGCGACCGCCGAGTTTATTGCTGGCTCTTCGCGGCAGGAACGGCATTCCGAACCAGTGGTAGATTCATTGACGATTCAAAAGTACTTGTAAAAGTTTATTTGAATAAAAAATATTTCTATTTCTATTAACTCGTCATCCATCTTCTTTTCTTCTGCTTTGCTCCAAACGCAAGCACTCGGGATGATAGCTCGGGAACGACTGAGTTCAGAAAAAGCCTGACGGAAAAATCGGATGTGTATCGAGTAAATACGATCCGGTTGCCTGATCAGACAATCGGAAACAAAATCGGACGTCTATTGCCAGGCTTATGCATCGAGTCCGACCATCGAGTAGCGAACCGAGAGACGAAAATAAATTGCAGTGTTGTGTGTCGTGAGTTTGATTATTCCTAGTGTCCGATCGAAGGTCATTTTTGGGTGAAGCCACAACATTCGGTCAAAGGCGAAGCCGAAGCCGTAGGTTTAATAAACCTTAAGAAATTCCGTGCAAGATTGGCTAAAAGTGAATAAAATAAGTATTTTTTTACTAATAACTTCTCTAAAATAATAACATTGAAATAATGTGTTTGTTTTGATTTGGTTATTTACTGGCAATCTCCTGCCACCTGCACATCACCTCTTCTATCGCCCTCTCAAATACGTAACAGTTTGTTTCAACGTATGCTTCAAAATGGACCGAAGTTTTTGGCCGAAGCAGAAGGTTGTATTTTTGGCTGAAGGTGGCTGAAGCCGAAGCCAAAGGTTCGGTCGTAAACTAATTATCTCATAGCTTAGTTGTGCAATTGAACTAGTCGATAGATTAATGAAGCAGGTTCAGCAAGAGTTACCGATGAGAAAAAGCACTGGTAAACTTATGCACAAGTCAGGGTAAGTCAATTTTGTAGGATATTTTTGCTTCTAGTTACGCGACAACTCTCTGGTATAATGCCTATACACGATCGAAGCTCCAATTCCAGGATTCGCAGCTCTACATATTACGAATATATGTAGTTATCTGATTATTTCGATACGCTTATTGTTATGTTAGGGAGAGGGCAGACTGGCTTTATCGGCAGCGATCGGCCTTTTTGCGTCTACATCGCGTTTTCGCGACTTAAAAGCACGCAGCTAATAGTAGCGAAGGTCAGCGCTCTTTCGTCTACATCGCGTTTTTGCGACTTAAAAACACGCAGTTAAAAGTAGCGAAGGTTCTTGCGTCTACATCGCGTTTTCGCGACTTAAAAGCACGCGGTTAAAAGTAGCGAAGGTCAGCGTTCTTACGTCTACATCGCGTTTTCGCGACTTAAAAGCACGCAGCTAATAGTAGCGAAGGTCAGCGTTCTTACGTCTACATCGCGTTTTCGCGACTTAAAAGCACGCGGTTAAAAGTAGCGAAGGTCAGCGTTTTTGCGACTGCATCGCGTTTTGGCGTTTTTTGAACACGGCAGCTAAGGAAGAGGGCAGACTTGCTACTATTAGCGGTAGCGTTCGGCGTTTTTATGGTCTTTTGCGATTCGCAGTCGCTGTCGAGCGTCCGGACAACCTATGCAAAACAAACAAAATAATTCATAATTCAAATGAACAGTTTTCATACAATGTCCAGTAAAACAAACCAATCTATTTCCGAATGAAAATTACCAATCTCATAATATTATAGTTTGTGAAACCATTGTGAAACCATTCTCGCTGATTAGGACGGCCATGCCATTAGCAGAAATGACAAAATGAAATACAGTGCAATGAAAATCTATGTAGGTACGTAGCTGAATTCAATTAAAATCATTTGCAATTTCAGACTCCATTTGGGAATTTATTATTTTTTCAAGCCTCTATTTTACGCTTTAGAGGTTGAATTTTCAAAAATCCTTTCTTAGCGGATGCTCATGTTGCGGATGTTCCCTCGTAGCTCCTTTATGAATGGACCGATTTTGGTATGGTTTTCTCTGTTTGAAAACTGACATGATCGAGGTGAATCTAAGCTATAGGTAATTTGTGAAGATCTGCTCAGGTGTTTGAACTTTGAAGATCATCAGGTCATTTCCTACTTAATTAAGTAAGGGTTTTACACACTTTCATTGATACACATTATTGCGATACCAGTTAAAGTCCACATTTTATAACAATATGTAAGAGAATTTTCAACAGTCATGTACCTAAAGGTGAAAACGTTCAAAGGCGGTCTTATAGTATGTATTCTAAACTTATAAGCTCTGAGCAATCTCTCCGGCAGCCTTTGAGAAGTTCTATAAAGAACGTACGTACAAGAGCTATGAGGTACTATTACTATACAGTCTATACGTCGTTTTATTACACATGTATATGAAGAAATAATATTATATGTAGCTGAGAAGATTTGTGTTCGGCCTCCGAGTTTTAATGCCGTGGCTTATAGCCATTTTCGGTGGTATAATTTTAAAAGTAGCTACAAGTGTGATAACCAGTGGTAACTGCTAATACTAGACATCGCGACTATGTAGGTTTTGGTAAGTACCTATATTGTAGAGTGTAGTATTCAAAGATTGAACTAAAAAGTAGGAACTTCTTAATTCCATAGAGCAAAGGTATAAAAAGCGTAACGTGTGATTAAAAAAAAAATACTACCATCATTCCAAAGACAACAGAACAAAATCATAGCAAAGAATACGAAAAGGCATTCACTAGAAGTGCAACCACTAGGAAAATGTGCGTTGGATCGAAACGGAGTTCTGTCGGCTTACCATATGTATGAATTTCGAAAATGGGATATATTTTTTTATATTTAAAATGTTCTTTATATTTAAAACCGGGCAAGTACGAGTCGGCACCGTACCTTTTTTTTATATTTTTAGCGAGCAAACGAGCAGGCGGGTCACCTGATGTTAAGTGATTATTACCGCCGCCCATGAACATTTGTAGCACCGGAGGTACCACCAATGCGTTGCCGGCTTTTTAGGAATTTGTTGGTCCCCTTGAATAAGCCCATACCATCGTACAAAATTTAACACCAGCTATTACTAAAATCAATAGCCCTTGACTACGGAACCAATAGCGGGAGGTTACCAGCCAATCAGAGGTCATTGCGATCGTTACACTGATATTTTTTTAAAATTTCTTTATTTCCCTGGGGGTTTATCAATATTGACAATGTCACCCCCGTAAGTTCAACAATAAATAATATCTAAACTAAAAAAGACGTGTGGAACTCGGGGACTGCCGCGGTAAAGCTATTGCATAGCATTTTTTATCAACGCCATCTAGCGGCTCACCGCTAGATGTCGTTGATAAAAAATGCGCCATCTAGCGGAGAGGAGTCCCGTGTCAGGTTATTTTCGTTACGGAATTTCTGGATTCTGTCTCCACGCTGGCCCGCGATAGAAGCTATGCAATAGCTTAAAAGAAATCTAAACTACCCTTAAGTAAGTTTGCTGAGTGACCGCGCCTCCTTTGTGCAATCATTTTTAGATAATCGACAAACTGTATCACGTCCAAAATGAATGACGCCAAAAAGGGAAATTCCTGCCGAAACCAGAAAGCATGGTGGGCGAAGAGAGGTGGGATGGTTGCGCGGGCGCAGGTACGCGTGTTCTCGGAACACACCGTCCGTTTTTGCTTCTTTTTCGATTCGAGTTTACCAAGAATCGAGTGGCCCGGTGGCGGGGCTACTCGGAACGCGTAATTAATCCTTGGAAACCTTCAGAGGGTTGTTGTAAGAAATCAGATTTTTTATCCTGTCCCGGACAAAAGAATTGAATTGTAACGCTCGCCTTTGACCTTTTGTATTCGTTTGTTATACACGTTCCGAGCAATTCGGAGATAAGATATCGAGAAATCTGTTCCGAGATGTTTTTCGTGTTAGATATAAAATTGACCTTCTCATCGTATTGGATCTTCGGCGCTCATGGAATATGCGCGAACTGTTTCGTCGAAAACCTTTTTTTAAGAGTTTTGTTTGAGGAAATTAGGATCAGTAATTCAATGGGAATGACTAGTTACTTTTTGCGTCGATGACAAATTAACCACGATATTATCTGATGATAAAATAATGCAGTTCGAATGGAAGTTTCTTCTTGGAAGAAGCAAACTCTCCGAGCAGGTAACAAACTCAATTTAGTCTTTTTATACATATAATTAATCTGGGTTGTTGACGATCTTTATTAATATTGTAGAGTTAATTTCAATTTCAATAATTTTTGGTAAGCTTTTCTCGCGAATTCGTCTGCGTGGCGTCTGTCGTTAGATTTTTAAAAAATCCGCGGGAATCTTTTGTTTTATACCTACTTACTTATGTCAAAAAAACTGAGAACATTCTTTGTCCCGTTTACTGCCCATGTGGTAGTGCGCATAATTTGATTATGTGCTGCGTGATAGAAGGACCTACCTACCAAGAAAGGTCCTTCATCACGCAGTGCCGGTAATCAAATTACCCGTATCCGTTTGTCCTTCAATCAGCCCGCCACGGATCGACGTGATTTTCCACATTTATAGTATACTAGCGGCCCGCTCCGGCTTCGCACGGGTATAAAATATATAGCCTATGTCATTCACTGTTAATGGATGTTATTATACATATAAACCTTCCTCTTCAATCACTCTATCTATTAAAAAAAACCGCATCAAAATCCGTTGCGTAGTTTTAAAGATTTAAGCGTACATAAGGACAGAGAAAGCGACTTTGTTTTATACTATGTAGTGAAGTATGATGTACCTGTATAAATATTCGAACAGAATTTCATTAAAAACTGTGCAGCCCAATTTAATTGCTTGTTGTTTGATGGTTATCTACGGTAACTTTATTTTAACCGCCTGAAATGGCACCCACTCTTAAAAGGTTAATAGTACATTGTTACCTTAGGGATGAAAGTAACTTAACTTTCATCCCTAAGGTAATCATTTAGGGTTTCATCCCTAACTTAACCCTCGAACTATAGGCCCCCTCGCTACGCTCGGGCGCCAAACCACGTCTCGGGACTAAATAAGTCTTTATCCCGAGGTAAACACTGTGCTTTTCATTACGAATATAAGGAAAGTCAAAATAAAAATAGAAATTAGCTAAAGAAAATTGAGTGAACTTTATTTTACATAAATCAACAACTTTGGTGAGATATTTATTTAAAGTTTATGTTAAAATTAGAACAAAAGTCTATCTTTCTTCTTGTCTATGGATGCACTCGGGTATGTCGTGTTTCATTTGAATTCCAATAAAAATGTGACAACTAGTTTTTTTTAATTATTTGACAGCTGTCAGTTGAAAACGATTCTCCCTAGGGCTGAAAAGTATTACTTTCAACCCGCTTCTCAGGCAACTTCAGACCTACTTTCCGTGTATGAGTAATGAAAAGAGGTTTTACAACGTAGGTTGTACTGTACACACTAATATTATAAAGCCGAAAGTTTGTATGTGTGTGTGTGTGTGTGTGTGTGTGTGTGTGTGTGTGTGTGTGTGTGTGTGTGTATGTTTGTTACTCTTTCACGCAAAAACTACTCGACCGATTTGGCTGAAATTTAAAATGGAGATAGATTATACCTTGGATTAAAACATAGGCTACTTTTTATCCCGGAAAATCAAAGAGTTCCCGCGGGATTTTAAAAACTAAATTCACGCGGACGAAGTCGCGGGCATCGTCTAGTGAGTAATGAAAAGTACCTTACACACATAACAGAAACTATATTATGAAGTTATAACTCGTTACCTATGACCTACTTAGCTTACTTACGCAACTTTATTGAGAAATCATCAGTGCATGAAGGCTTGCGAGAATATCGCATTAGGCTTATGGATCTATAATTGCTTACGGCTTGTTATACTGGGAACTAGCTGTTATAACTTGTACGATGTTATAAATCTATTTAGTGTTGGACGTGTAAACGAACCTTTATAGAGTGGTTAGTCTGTGGCGACTTAATGATTTTTGTATTCTGTCTCAAATCTGCCCTCGTGATTGAAAACACAGTAAGTTACATAGAAGTTACCTTTAAGTTACTGTGTTTTTAATTACGAGGGCAGAAATGTCTGTCAACGTTTACTTTCTCTTTGCCTAAGACTGACCACCGACTGCTACGTCTTTTTCGTGTGTGCTCCCAAATTAATATTTATAATAAATAAATCCAGTTTAATCTTCAACACTCTTTTATATTTTTCGCCCAAAACCCTTCAGGTTATGGGCCCAGATCTTTCATTTCGAACTGGGTTCTGGTTTCTGGGTCGTAGCAGTTTATGACTGTGTGGTAGATTCATTGACGATTCAAAAGTGCTTGTAAAAAGTTTATTTGAATAAAAAATATTTCTATTCTATTCTATTCTATTCTATAAAAAACCGACCATCTGGGTCCATATTGTTAGTTACGAAAACATAAAACTGAAACCTATTCTCTTCTTTTTTATCAATCGCTAGAAGTCCAGCGCTGGACAAAGGTCTCTTGCATGGATTTCCACACGCTCTTGGTCTTGCGACTGAATCCAGCGGCTCCCTACCACTCGTGCGAAACTGAAACTTACAATTGCATGAAGTAGGTACAAAGTTAACGATTATTATTTTCATGGAATATTTTCCGTTTTCCCATTTAAACTATCGAAATAGACATTTAAATGGAATCAAAATTATTGTTACCGTAATTTTGAACCGGCATGGCAATTCAAAATAATATAAATAAGTACCTATTGTATTGGAATAATTATGGAATAATTATGTATTTAATTACTACATAGGCATACTTAGAAATGGAATTTTAATTGAAGTCGGTTTAATTTTGGTTAAAATTAATTACTTTTATGCCCGTAACATTACAGAGAACTAAAAACAGATTAGATAATATAACCGGTTAGCGATCAGATAGATAAAATTAAAAATGTAATTAAAAACCAGTAGCTAAATATTTAAAATTATTTCATAATTACATTATTCAAGATGATACTGTTATAATAATAGCTATGGCTGATTTTATCGCATGTCTTTAAGTAATAGCACGATAAATTGATAAGAAAAATAACTTGTGGCTTAGTAATAAAAACTTTTTATTTTGAACAATTAGTAGTGATTTTTAGTAGAAAAAATTTGGGAAAAACTTTTTTTTTTAGTGATGAGCTTCACTTATGTCTACTTCTTCTAATATATTTTATTATCTTCTAGATACTTTACATCATACATAAAAAGTAATAATAAATGAATCAAAATCTCCATTTCGTGCTCTATGAAAACTACATTACTTGAAAAGTAAACTCACAGAAGAAGAATATTTCCAATAAATATTTAACTAATTTGACCGCATTTGAAAGATATATGTACCTACTTACACTTTTTTTGAAATATCGGGAATTTTTTGAGATAAAACAGTGTTATTTTATTCCCTTCAAATCTAGCATTTATTTATAACTAGTGGTTCGCCCCGAACTGAGACCTCGCGGTATCCCATAATTCCCAAAAGATAGTTTTAATTATATATTGTAATAATTAACTTTTAACATTAGACGCAATAAAAAATAATAATAGTTGAATCTTTTCTATTTCTTACTATGACTAATTAATTGCGTTAATTTTAAGAAAATATTAGCATGTCGTGTATGGAATCAAACATTTTTTTTTTAAATATATAGACTAGCGCTTGGCTGCGATCACACCTGATGGTAAGTGAAATGTAACCAATTGTACATTTTTACATACTTATTATGTTTCACCTACTTATATGATAATAATATATATTTTGTTATGTTTTATTAAATCTGAATCTGAAAAGGGCTACATTATATTTCGCTTTATAGCCTTAGTCCATAAATGGTCTTCAAGGAAACTATTGAATCATAGCTCAAGTTTTATACCTATACGGCTTCAGGCTGACCAAAAAAGGAATTTATCTAATTGGCGCCTGGTAACGAAATAGCATTAATATTTTATCAATGAATTTGGTCCTCATTAACTGTTAATAGCGGAAACGTCACGGGAAATTGCTAGTATTTCGTAACTGCTTTGCCTTAATTGAGTTTTCTTTATATCGCTAGCGAGAAACGGGTTTAATTAAACTGCTTGGCAGGTTTAAAGGCTTGGTTACATGTGACGCGATGCGGCAGTCTGTCATGCTCAATTGAATTCTGCTTCTGCTTGCAATGCCGTCTACCAGAGGTTGGCAAACTTTAGAGTTTTCTGCACTCTGAACGCTGATGCACGGAATATAGATCGGGTACTTACCACTTTGCTTGCACCTTACATCATCACCTTATATCATATGCAATTATTTTTATTTTAGCTGATTAAGTATTATTATAATTGTAAAATTAATTATTTATTACTCGGAACAATAAATATATAAAATCTTCTGTTGATTAAGTTATGTTACTTTTTTAAATTTCAATTGGAAAGACCAAATAAAATAGTTTCTTTCATTCTTTCTTTCTTCTCTCTATACCTGCATTGGTCCTTTTTAAGCCAAGTTTTTTTTTTCAATCATTTCAGTTTTCTGTCAGATATTTTTCTCAGGATTATGAACTGCAGGAGGTGCTTTTTTGCTCCGTATTCAGTTTTAAAATGTACTGTAAAGAAGTGAAAACAGAACAAGAAAGCGCTACGCATTCTGTCTGTCGAAGCCTTGACATTTTGCCACGCAAAGTTGTGGGTAGGTACTACTGGGACCGTGATGAGTTTTGAGAATGACTTGCCAATTAACCCTATTTCACTGATACAGGCAGGATACAGGATGCTATTATCGAATACTTGTAACTCGTAGGGCGTAACTGTTACAGCGTTTCCTCATTGATATATAACTATAAGTTATAACTAAGTATGTATATCTTATAGTTTTTTAATTTTATTAGCATAGTAGATAAAACTTTTTGTGTTGTATATTTGCTGTAAGTTGCTTTAAGAGGAATTGGGTATCCCGTAGACTACTTAATTCTGCAGCATCAGCCTAAGGTAACCGTTTCATGGTGATTTAAATGTAGGTTTCAAACAGAAAAAACCCCCCTTAAAATCGTTAGGGAGCTGCGAGAGAACAGGCAGACGCAAAAATACGCAGATCCACACGTCAAACTTACCCACCCTCCCCTCCCCCTTTTCCGTCGGGGGTTAGAAATAGAGTAAAACGACGTGCGGGCGGTCACGTCTCAATAAGCTTTCAGTAATTACTAAAATGGCTACCGTTTAAGTAATTTTCCGAGAAACATTCTTTCAAAATTGAGGTAAAAACATCTCCCGGATAACATGTTTCCCTTCATTTGTGGCATGCAATTTTATGCCAATCCTGTTTTAAAGGTCGTTTTAAGAATATGGAATTATCATAAATATTTTGTCTGGTGGCTTTGGGCGTGACTAGTTGCTACCCTGCAGGCCCTGCCGTCCAGACGTCATGCCAAGCGATATAACGTAAATATATATAAATCGATTCAACTTTACGGGTTCAAATAAAAAACTGCCATATCCTACTACAGGTGTTCACGGGCGGCGGTAATCACTTTACATCAGGTGACCCACCAGCTAGTTTGCCCGCTATTCATATAAAAAAAAATATCCTCTTACCTCAAAGTTACCTCGCTACAATCAGATTGCATAGTCACTTTACATCAAACAAATTCTAATAAATTATTTTCTATTTATTTTATTTTATTAAATGACAAGGTAGTCACTAGTTCTTCACCTCACCTGATGGTGAGACGATGTAGTCCAAGATGGTAGCAGGTTAACTTGGAACGTTTATGGCAGTGTACCCAACCCAATGTAACCCAATGTGGCAATGTAACCCATACCCCTAATCGGTTTCCACACGCCATCGTGCCGGAACGCTAAATCGCTTGGCGGGACTTCTATGATGGTAGAGTGGTAACTAGCCACGGCCAAAGCCTTCCACTACCAGAGAAAATTTAGAAATTATAAATTCCCAAATTGCCCCCTTCGGGAATCGAACCCGGGATCTCCCAGTCATACGACAACAGCGCTCACCGCTGCGCCAGGGAGGTCGTCAAAAGTTTTCAAGAGGGAAGTTGAATTAAGTATCTTTGATTCATATCATGTTCTCCGCCATAGCCTGCTCTATGGCTACCGCTTATGAGACCGCCCAACTAACAAAATGGTCTTAATATAAGTCATATAAGAATTGTGTAAACGTTTTCGAAAAACTGAATGGCATGAAAATAAGGCTTACAAACGCTTATACAACGCGAGTTTGGCGCAGTTACTATTTCTATAAAGTCGTATAGCTGTCATTCAAAAGTCATAAGCGAGAACATAGTAGTGTTGTAATATTATCATTGGTATGAGTATTTAGTCGTATAGTTACCATAGCATTCATAGCGCAGACGTTTATCGGACCAATGAATCTATTTGATGCAGTATTGAAGCGCTTTCAATTAAAAGTAATAGAATTTAACTATTAATAAATTCTGCGTGTGTGCAGACTATATTTTTATACTTTTATACTATAAGTGTAATCAAATTATTTACAAGTTTGAAATGGGATGTGTTTATGTTTAAGTTTGGAAAACTTAATGCGAATATTACTTTAGGGACCAACTTTTTAGGTTTATTAATAAATTTTAAATGCCCCCTTCATTTATTGTGTATTTAATTATTATTTTTTAAATAAAAAATAAATTATTATATGTCATAATGCCATTATGACTCACGAAATACTTATATACCATGAATACTGCTGTGTTAAGAGTTAAAACTCCCTTCATCGTGCCATTATAAGTTACAAAATACTTGTATACGATGAATACTGCTGTGTTAAGAGTTATAAACTCTTAAAGAACATGGCGTTCTTTCATTACGAACCTATCAGAGTTCCCTAAAACAATTTAGTAAACCGTTTTTTGTCATTCCAAAAAATAGTTTTTTACATTAACAGAACATTTTAGAGACCATAAGTTTTTTGGGAATGCGGCAAAAAACATATTTTGTCAACGTCGAAAAATGACATAATTGTCGGTTCCCAACTTTATCCGGGGACTAGGGGCCGTTGTGTTGTGTCGTTAACCATGGGAGGTATGGCCATAATGACTTGATTGACATGATTAAGGTTTCTTTAATTATCAGGGATAAAATGTAGCATGTGCTAATCCTGGGTATGAGCTATCTCCATTCCAAATTTCAGCCAAATCGGTTCATTCGTGTTGACATCGATTTTCAACAGAAAAAAAAGATACCGGCCGAATTGATAACCTTCTCCTTTTTGGAAGTCGGTTAAAAAATAGGTACAGAACCATCACTCTCTGTTGCGTTTATTGGGCTTGGCTGATTTACATTACTGCGAATATATTTAAAATGTCATGTTCACATGCATAGTCTTATAGCAGCGTTATTAAGGTTGTAATACCAGCCAAAATGTCCCGCCTAAAACGTTTGTATGACTGTGTATCTTCTACGATTAAATTGCTTTATAGCTATTTCATACAGACGTTTGTACAACGACTTTTATTACCTAATTGCATTGAAACTTAAATGCAATATACATGATGCCTGTACAACGTCACATTTTAAAACTTGCTAATATACGACACCTATGTGACGAAATAATCATAAAAGCTTAAAATCTTATGACCATTTTGTTAGTTGGGCGAGCCATGATGGTCCGGGAGGTAGCGTTGCATTTTAGCTAGTGATTTCATTCCGATCGATTGTCATCATTTTCAATAGATCTCGGCTGACTCTCAAGTGAACCGACCGTCAGCTGACGCACCCGCGGGGCTAGTGGTTGTGGGACAACACCAATTAAGCTAGACCTCTAAATTGTATGAGCGCCCATACAGCTCAGAGGTCTGCCACTTGGGCAGCTGACGGTCGGTTCGCTTATTAGTCATATAAGATCAACTATCGATGTCAATATCAGCCGGAATGCTATGACTTTTGTATTTGCAACGTTACCTCCCGGACCATGATCCTGAGGTTACATTGCACTTAGAACATTGTTTTAGTATCGGGTCGAGAGTCGTGACCTGAATCCGGCGACTATCGGATAAGCGAGCTGGTAATAAAAAGTTATAGCATGTCTATATTATAGAGGTGCTACTCCAGTGTAGAGACTCAGACTTGGGAAATATATAGACGCTACAGGGCAGGGTATAGGTTCTAGTATGTATAATTTTTCGACAAACTGTGGAGGTAATTTAACCCGCAGCTCATATTATTTCATACTCGCATAAACTCGAATGAAAACGTATAACCAAACAAGCAAACATCGCATTTGGTGATTAGATAAAATTGGGTATTTTGAGAATCTAGACAGTGACATAGACTCGGAAAAAACAGATTTCCCGCGGGAAAACCTGACTCCCAACGAAGTCGCGGCCTCCATCTATCCTTCATATATCCATATATCCTTTAGTTTCATGTTCAGTTTAGCTGAGCAACCTTCGCACGTTCTCAGAACCCCGTCGACCGGTTCAACGTAGCGCGTTTCTCGGAAGGCGTCGTGGCCGTTTGATTTTTTTAACATAAACGCGTTCCGTTAGGCTGGCCTCACTTTGGCGCTAATTTGACTAGAAAACCCACTGCTTTCTATCAATACACAATCTACAAGTAGGAGAGACAACGACCCAATCGGGGTTACAGGCTTCGAGGCTAGGCCTCCTTTCCCGAGCGTTTCCTTACAGGTAACATTTTGCTATCTGGCCTTTTTCTTTAGTCCTTTTTAGACCAGACTGGGGTTGATTATATTTTCAGGGTTATTTAATCCGGTAGTGGTGTCATCCAGTAGTCGATTCCGTAGGGAGTTTGCACCGTGATTAGGTACATTATGACATTTAAATGTGGATAATGGACTCACAAAAGGAGAGACACACAGAGAATCGCTAAAGGCCACAAAATCCGCTAAAAGTAGCCAGTCAGCCCTCTCGCAAAGGGATTCGTCTAAACACGCTACTGAAACGTTGCAAAAAGTTGGCGTAGGCGACCTTCCTAAACTGTTCTATCGAATGTTTTAGTTTGTTAAGGGCCTTATTCTTTTCCCGCCTAGAGCCAGGGTTATAGCCGGTCAATTAGACGCTGCTGTACGTACTCGGTACTCGTAATCTGTGAAAGAGTGACTATTTTTATCCCGCGCCACTTCCGAGTGAAAGGGATTTCCTACTGGGGACTTGTCCGACTGGTTATTGCATTACAAATTTGTCTCCATTCAGGGTTTTTATTTCACGTTCAGCCGGGTCTTGTACTTGTAACGCATTAAGTATAATATTTTCAACCTTTAAATTTATTCCTATTTTAATTTATTCGAATACCCTCTTTCTAAGGGAGAGGGCACTTGGCCGGTTTTATAGGTAGCCGCGTCTACAAGAAATCTCATAGATTCGCAATTATTTATTGTGATTCCTTCTGGATTTTTTATAGACTGACACATTGGTATAGTTGATGGTGCCCGTGAATCATGGGGGCATTGACCATTTTCCAATACATTTATTATGTATGCTTACTTAGTTATGATTTTGTTATGAGCACGGCATGTGGCGGGCCGTTAGCAACTGATAACAATAGGTGTATACCTATACTGTCTACGTTGTGACGTCACGGCGCCTAGTCAGAAGCCAGACGGATTGACCAGTACGCCTAACATGCCAGACACGTGATAGATAGTGACGAGAGCGAGAGATGTTGTCTATGTAGACTGATTTCTCGTTTGCACTAACATGCACGACACGAACGATACAGCTCTCGTCGAAGACTTCGGCTTTCTCGTGTAGACAAACCGGTGTGGCCGTTTAAAAACTTCGTTCATTCTTTTGTATCTGAAACCATGGAAGTAGGAAGTACTTTATCCTACTTGCACGCAACTTGCTTGTTTGAAACACAGACATTTATATGTCTGTGGTCAGAAACCTTTAAAAATGACGTTTCATGACATTGACGTTTTGAATTTTTATGTTTTGTTTTTGTTGAAATTTTCCTAATTTCTAATTGTTTGTTCGTACTTTGTATAAATTAAGTTAAATTAATGTAATTATTTGTTATGAAAACCACTGCTTGGGAATTAAATTGAATTTATTTGTTAAACTACCTACTCGTCTAAGAAAATGGAAAACAGTTTTTTTTTTTATTCGATGACGATTTTTTTTTATTTGATAGTCCTTGACTGCGATCTCACCTGATGGTAAGTGACGATGCAGTCTAAGATGGTAGCGGGCTAACTTGGAAGGAGTATAGCAGTGTAAATTCAACCCATACCCCTTATCGGTTTCTACACGCCATCGTGCCGAAACGCTAAATCGCTTGGCGGCACGTCTTTGACGGTAGGGTGGTAACTAGCCACGGCCAAAGCCTCCCACCAGACCAGACCAGAGACAATTTAGAAATTATAAATTCCTAAACTGCCCCCGCCGGGATCGAACCCGAGACCTCCCAGTTATAAGACCACAGCGCTCACCACTGCGCCAGGGAGGTCGTCAAAAAAGACGTCAAAGTTTAAAGAAAACGTACCTATATAAGTAAATTAATGTGGCGATATCTTTGAAAATGGATAATAAAGTATACTTATTATGGAGTCAAACATAAATTAACTAAACCAAATTGTTCCAGTATACGAACACGGCACAACATTCTGAATTTACGGCCAAATAATGGTACAACATCCAGAATTTACGGCCAGGGATTACAGGACCCCTTTAGGGGCATAATGCAGAATGGATAATAGTAAAGGAAGTGCTAGACAAGTTTGACTTTGAACCACACCAATCAGTGATGGAGTGGTGGTGCTGAAGTTAAAATACCTGTTTTTATTGTGCACTGTTCATGTCGGTTACATTATTGCCTTAGCTTGTAGTCTTTGCAGAAATATATTTCAAGTTATCTCTTAGATACACACAGGACTGCATTAATTTAAGAACTTTATGTTTCAAGTGTTGGCCTGACCAACAGCACAAAGCCCAAGATGAGGGTGGGGCTTTATAAGGCCTACAAAACATTAACAAAACAGCACATTCTACTTTACTGAAGATACAAAAGTTATTGTTTGCGGGACGTGCAATTTTAACATCAAGCAGGTGCTGTACCCATGACTTAAAATAATTTTCCAGAAACAATATTCTTATGGTTCAAGTTGAAAATATGCTGCATATTTAAATAAAATTATAAACTCAGCTAATGGAACTAAATACTGAAAAATTAAATAAATTATTTGTTTTAGTAGAAGCAAAATTTATTATTTCATGCCCTTTCGTCATACAGTAATTTATAAGTATGTATAGGTACTAAAAAAATTTATTTATGCTTAAATTTTCATTTACAAATAGACTGATAAAGTATCTTTCAGTTAGTAGGTATTCTAAATATATTATTATTTTTATTTTTATTCTAACAATGAAAATACATAATTATTAAATATAAAACAAGTTTGGTGGTCTAATTGGGTAGGTAGGTTAAATTTAATTAAGGAAGGTAATTATTGTTTTTAAAGTGTATAATTGTATAATAGATCAGTAGCCTTATAATATTTTGTTGTAATATCTCAATCCATTTTGGTTTTTAAAACAAATTGTTAGTAATCTTTTCTTCCAGCAGCAAAGGACACTATAAAATTTCTAGTTCCAAGTAGACAGCTGCTCAGCATTTTCAGCATCTTCCTGCTCCAATGGTACACTGTTAAGAAATAAAACAATCTATACAAATAAATAAAATTGAAGTGTCTGTTTGTAATATCAAAAGAACAGCTTTTTACTAACTGCATCTGAAAGTAAATACGGTAAGTATGTATAACATGAAAACAATTTTTAAAATTTTTGTCTGTCTGTCTGTTTGTTTGTTGCCGCTAATCTCGGGTACGGCTGGTCCGATTTTCACGGAACTTTCACTGGTAGATAGCTGATATTATCGGGCGTATAGGTTGGTTAAAAAATTATTTTTAACCTACTTTCGAAAAAGGAGGAGAAGTAGTTGTGTTTTTCTACCTCTGTATATTGATATCTCCGTGATTTCTTAACCGATTTGTATGAATCTTTTTTTAATCGACACAAAATTTTACGAGATGCTCCCATTAAAACTTCGGTTTCTCACTCCTCGATCCTGATGCTGCAAGAGTTCTGCCCAACTAAACTGTGGGGATTTAGGAACTGTCGATTGTGAATTGAAGATACAGACGAAGTCGCGGGCGTCCGTTAGTATTACATAAATTAAATACATTACCTGCAGCTAACAATAATACTTAGTTAGAATCGCAGATCTGTTACAATCATTATAAAATGAATTGCAAAAAGAACTTCAAACAGAATTTAGAATAAATTTACAATAGACAAATACACAAAATAGGCTCTAGAATAAATAAATAGACAAAATTGAAATTTAAAAATCTTCTGTCTTCTTCTAAACCAGAGCAAAGGTTTGGTAGGTTCCTTTGGTAATTTTAAGATCAAGTTAAAGGCAGGCAAAAATAGTAAAAGTATGATAAAGAGTCAACCACTTTTAGGGTTCTGTGAGTCAATAGTTGTTTTCCATCTGTCTGTCATCTGTGTGAAAGATGTTAATTGTTATAAGAATCACATAAAAAATAGTTTTTGTTTCTTTACTGGGTACTTACTGGGTCATCAAGGGGGTGCCAAGCTATTAGAGTGTGCAAGTTCAACTTGCATTTGCCTGTTTTTGTAAGAATTAGGAATGAACTTAGTTATCAGGAAATTTAGTTATTACTTTGGTGGTAGGTCTCTGCAAAAAACATGTAATGAAAGAAATAATAAGATTCATACCAGTTGTACATTAATGGTGTGTCCATCCTTTCTTCTATTTTTATATTGGGCTCTTCGTGGGCCAGGCGGATGAAAAATTTTAACATGGGTACAGTCGAGGAGCCCCAATATTCCTGGCACATTGAATTTAGCTTCAAACTCTGAAGCCACACTCCTCCGAGCTGGTTCGAAGCTAAGAAAATGTACCCACTCAGCTAAGCGTCTGAAAGTTGTGTTATGTATAGTATTTTATCCACATGAACACAGGAAGTATAATTTTTTTTTTAACAATTTAAAAGAAAATGGTTATAAGTTAATTTTATAAGTACTTCTATAAATAGAGGTCAAAAACTGACCAAGAAAACTGCTCACAGTAATTTGGGCCTGGCACATGCTATGATCTTGCCCAATTTGGATCTGGTTTTATTTTGGATCAATCAATTGAAGAAATTGTATGGAGCACACTGCACAATTCCTACAATAGCTTTCGTCAGTAGGTATCAGTGGGTATATTTTAAAATTGGTATTTTTCTAGTACGTAGGTACACTACTACGAGGAGTAGGCATTTCCATACTTACCTTAAGATGGGCGGGCAGGCTGCCACTGGTTAGAGGCTCCAAATCCTCGGCAAGAGATCCGCTAAAGCGATTGGAACTCTCCATCGCCTAAATCAAACGGATCACACACATCTCTAATTCATCTGCGTTGGATTTGCGCGCCTCTCGCTCTTCGTAGACCGATAATATATGTGTAATCGTAAAAATAAAGTTTCAATTCAGTAAAGTCTATCATCGAGAAAGTATCTCGTCTACAAGATTGAACGAAGACAAATATTTCTATTTTATCCGTCACAATTCGAGAAAATTACGTTGCCATGTTAGTGTTTGTAGAGAAAAATACCATAGATAAGTAAAAATTACTTTTATCTCTACTTTTGACGTAACGAGACGAATCATATGTGCAACCATGTTAGTGTCGATAGACATATAGAGATAACACGAGAAAAGGTGTAGACAAAGCTTTCTCTATGCTGCCATGTTAGCCCAGCAGGTGGTCTAATACTTATCACGTAATCGCCATGTGATATAAATTATGTGCACTTAGGTATAAAACCTTAGTTACGTAGTTTACCGTCGATATCGACGGTTAACTGCCAACCTAACTAACACCTAACTGAAAATGTCAAAGGCACAAAAAAAATTATAAGTACATACTTATATATTTTTTGTTTGAGTGCATATATGATAAAAATACAAATATAGTTCGTTTTTAATGTTTACAATAGGTATTAATTTTTAACCGACTTTCAAAAAAGGAGGAGCTTCTCAATTCGTCGGATTTTTTTTTTATTTTGTTTTTTTCCCTAATTACTCGAAGATGCCTGGACCGATTTGCAAAATTCTTTTTTTGTTTGAAAGGTACACTTCCCAAGTGGTCCCATTGTCATCAGGTTAGGATATGATGATAGGATCCTGGAGAAATCGAGGGGACTCTTCAAATTTTATGGGCACAATTGATATACTTTGTAGTGGCGTTTGAAGTCGGTTTTGTAAAAATTTTTACGTTTATCGTTTAGTGTTTTTTCGTATATTCTGCCTTTTTATTCGGTTTCTGATTTAGAGTAATTATTTAGACCTGTTAATTGAGCTTACCTAATTCAGAGATTGTGTACGACAGAATTGAGCTATACTGGTTACTTTTTATCACGGAAAAACAAAGGCTTAACGTGGGATTTGTAAAAATCTAAATAAATAAATAAATAATCAATTATTCAGCTTAACACATAAAAATAAAGACTAAAAAAGAGTAACAAAATTGATTATACGCGGAGGAAGTCGCGGAAAATCTAGCATTAGTTTTTGTTCAATATTGAACTTGTACATGTTTACAACGCTGCTTGCTTTCGTAATCGATGATACAGTGACCTTTCATGAGGTCAGCGGCAGACGTAACTGATAAAAATAACGTTCCTAGCTATGGACTATTATGTTTATTGTGTGCTAGGAATTTCATCATTCATCAATATCGTCACGCTAACATAATATACCTATTGTGGATACTAGGTAATTAATGAACTGCTTGTTTTCAAAGAAATAGACTATCAGAATGTTAACGAGTGTTTAAAAGCTAGATACGATTTCTGATAGCCTACTGTCCCTACTGATATCTTGCCTCTGATTGGATTGAATAACCGTTCTATATCTGATTGAATAAATCGGTACATCATCGAGTACAGCTATTGAACGCTATTTTATCTTGAAATGAACTGCCTCGTTAGTCTAGTGGTTAGCAAGTTCGACTGTGGATGACGAGGTCGCGGGTTCGATTCCCGGGTCGGGCCAAAAAAATGTATTGAGTTTATCTGTCAAGAAATTCTCAGTACCTACTAGCCCGGAGTTAGGAAGTTGACGGTGAGTCACCCCCGTGCCTTGGAGAGCACGTAAAGCCGTCGGTCCTGCGCCTGATCTCTCTCCGGTAGTGTCGGATTTTCCGTCCCATCGGACTATGAGAGTGAGGGAATAGAGAGTGCACCTGTGTTTACGCACACACTTATTCACTATCTCCCACGCAGATGGCTAATCTCTGTAGAGATTGGCCACGGTGCCTGGATTCGGTCGGGAGGACATTATTATTATCTTGAAAGGGAGCCTTAAAATAAGATTTGATTGTAGGGGATTCATTAGGGGAATGTAAAATATATAGCATAATACAAGCAAATTAAGCTGACGAAAGAAAATCGTCATTTTTCAGTTTCGATGATTCACGTAGGGGCCCGGCCGTCGAAATTCCTTTTATATTAGACGTCTCTAAACTCTACCTGAAAGGCCTTGCCAAGCATTCATTAATTAGTGTAAAAAGTAAACGCAGACCTAACAGTTCTTTTCTTAGTATAAGATCTCTGGATTCTGCCTCCATTTAAAACTTAGACCACTTTAAAACGAGTTTCGGGAGGAAAATCGGCGGACTGTGAAAGTTCGTTCCAAACAGTGCCCAGTGGTGGGCGGAATAGGGATTAGTTTCGCGAGATGATCAGATCAAAGCAGTGTTTCAATCAGCTCGTTAGGCTAAAACGTCGGCCGAGTTCGCAGTACTCCACCATTGAAATTTAAACTAGACCGGTTTCTGAGAACCGGCGCGTATCTTTTTGCCCCCATTCGTTTCTCCGTCCTAGCCCAATGTATTTGTTGCGCCCGACGGGGCCGGCGCGTTACAGCGGAAATAATCAGGAAATAGGAGTTCTAGAGCTAAATCGAGAGAGAGCTATATAATCTACTTTTAACCAACTTCCAAAGAAGGAGGAGGTTCTCAATTCGTCGGAACCTTTTAAGCTATGGCATAACTTCTATCGCGGGCCAGCGTGGAGACCGAATCCAGAAATTCCGTAACGAAAATAACCTGACACTGGAATCCTCTACGGTGAGCCGCTAGATGGCGCATTTTTTATCAACGCCATTTAGCGGTGAGCCGCTAGATGGCGTTGATAAAAAATACTATGCAATAGCTTTACCGCGGCAGTCCCCGAGTGCCACTCGTCTTTTTTTTTTAGTATGTTCCCCGATTACTCGAAGACGCCTGGACGGATTTGGAAAATTCTTCCTAGGTGGTCCCATAGTCAGGTCAGGATCTGATGATGCAATCCCGGAGAAATCGAGGGAACTCTTCAAATTTTATAGGCACAATTTGATATAGGTACTTTGCAGTAGAGTTTGAATTCGGTTTTGTAAAAAGAACTTTTACGTTTAAATTATTTCTTAGCTGTCTAAAAGGTATACAAATCGCAGGAAGAGTTTCTGAGAAACTTCTTTGTCAACCGATAGACATTCACTGCTGGGCAAAGGTCTCTTGCATGGATTTCTACGGGCCACAGTCTTGCGCCGCCTGAATCCAGCGACTCCCTGCGACTAGGGTTGCCAGGTCTTCAAACCGAAAAGTCGGACAGGCCAGACAGTTTAGCCGGACATTTGGGTACAAAGGCCGGACACCCTTATTTTTTAGACCTAGCACAAAATGGCAATTTTTTTAAAAGCTTGCGCAAGCGTAGCGATCCTCTTGATATTACCAACACATGACAAATATGTAAAAAAAATGGTTAAACTTAAAAAGCTTAGCAAAAGTCGGATAGGCCGGACACCGTCTAATTTGGCCGGACACTCAACCAAAAAGCCTGACTGTGTCCGGCTTTATCCGGACGCCTGGCAACTCTACCTGCGACTCGTTTGATGTCGTAGGTCCAACTTAAAGGGGGGTGTGCCAGCACTGCGCTATCCGGTGCGGGGTCGCCACTCCAGCACCTTGGGACCGCATCGACCAGCAGCTCTTCGAACTATGTGTCCCGCCCATTTCCACTTCAGTTTCGCAACTCGCTGAGTTATGTCGATGACTTTGGTTCTCCTACGGATTTCCTCATTTCGAAGATTTTGACCCTATTTTCTTACTTGGAACATGCGAGAGAACTTCTAATGAGGTTAACATAATCCGATACCAAGTTTACCTTCATCCTTTTAGCATGCCCGTGCATAGATAGACATACGATGTTATACCTACACAGGTTAGATGCGGGAGTTGTAGCGCGGATTCCGGGAAGCTTCTGCCGCTATTTATATTTTGACTTCGGAGTTATTTTCATTTCGGTCTAAGGTGATAGGTATGTCAAGCCCGTCTGAGATTATGCCTACAAGATTACCTTTGTATTAGTCATTCATTACTTTTTTAAGCGGGAATTCCTGTTATCCACACTTTTTTTTTTAAATATATGTAAATGAGCCGCGCTTAACTTGACTTGATATTCTCTTCCTCCCTCCCAATAAGCTTGTGTTAGGAGTGGGTACAACAATAGAGCAACGGGTCGAGATCGAACCCTCGACCCTTCAGTTTTCAGTCTCCACCTTTTTTTTAATATATAGACTAGCGTTTGTCTGCGATCTCACCTGATGGTAAGTGAAGATGCAATCTAAGATGGTGCACGCTTGCCTAGAAGATGCCTATTCACTCTTGATTTAAAGACACCCACATTACAGTTAGTTGGAAAAACGGAAGAGGGAAGGGCATTCCAAATTGACCTAAAGGTTTGAAAAGTAGAAAATAACGTAAATAAATACATACATAGTTAATTATAACCAGAGATAAAAGACGTTGAAATGGCCGGCCGGTCGCCATTTCTCCTGCATTTCATTTCCGCCGCGATGCTCTTTGTGTTGCGGGTGTTGAAGTGAAAAACGATCTGTTTTGCGTCGGGAAATGCTGCTTTTGTTGTTTTTAGGTACTACGATGTTATTTTAAACTCAATTAATTCTACCGTCCGATTACTAAAAGGTCGTAATGTTTTTTTTTTAATTTTTACACAAAGAATCCTCTGATATTGTGGTCGGAGATCTGGGGGCTGATTCTGTAACTCAGTGCCTATCGCCGACGATAGGCATTTTTGGTTTCGTTTTGAACCATTGAAGGTTTGAAGAGAAATGTCATTTACTATTTCATAGTAAACCTTTAATGGATAATAGTACATTACTGCCGCGGCCAGCAAAAGAGGCATTGATGGACGAACGTGTAAATGTGGGCCGAGGCGAAGCCGAGTTGCTAGTTTGTACAAACTAGCAAACTACAAACGAATTTTCTTACCAGATTATGTACCTATCTAACAAATTAGTAACTATTTACCTCTTAGGAATATTTAAGAAGGAATACACCTTATGACGGTTTGAATTTAAAAATCTTAAAAAATACGTTAACGAGTGAAGTGGCTGCTAATAATTGAGAAAGCTATTTCTAGCCCTAAACGTTTAGCATCGATGACCTAGAAAGTTGTAACGTTTATGTTATTTATATCACGTTATTTCCTTAACTACCTAACTTATAGGTATAATGCGTTTATCTCACGAAGTTACGGGCGCTTTACTTGTGGTTACGTCGTGTACAATGTCCCTACCTACATGCCAATGCTACATGCAGTCGGATAAAGACTGTCAAACCCGTATATCGCAAATCAAACGTACAAAATACGGGGTTGATAGTTCTTCTGCCACTTTCGATAGCCTCTGAGAATAGAATATAGAATAGAATAGAGTAATTTTTTATTCAAGTAAACTTTTACTAAGTGCTTTTAAATCATCAAGTGAATACATCTACCACAGTTTGGGAATGCCGTTTGAGTTAGAGAATAGCCTAGGTGTTGTTGTCCGTTCATCGAGATGGTAATTGTCTTCAATACGAGCAGTAGTAGACATCCATCGATATATCCAATTAGTCTCGCGTAGTATAAAAATAATTACAACATCGAATTTTATGGATCCGATCGATTCCGACAACTAATTACGTTTTATTCAAAGCCGCTCAAATTTTTATTAGGCGTCCTTCCACGAAACCTTGCCGCGGCCGGTATAAAAACGCCTTTCTATACACGAGCTAGGGTTGCCAAAAATTTTTTTGTTCAGTAAATAATTCATTAATATGTCGAAAAAAGTAAAGAAACTGAAACAAAAGTTCATTCCGGAAACATTTCCGGAAAGATCAAAAAAAGTTCTGCTCTTTTCCCTCATGACTCGAGCTATGTTTCAAACAGCATGAACGATTATTATATTTTGTATTTCTAAATAAGTTTTACTGGCTCTATAAGTACATATACCAGCTTGGGATTATCTAAACATGATAGCATCGATATCACCTGTGGTTGGCTGAATTTATGGAATTCTTGCGTGCATTTTAACCAATTGCAACAGAGTATCAGCCAATTGCAATTACACTCTGCAATTGCAATCTCGATTGCACTCTGTGATTGCAATCTCACACTGATGCAATTATTTTTAAACAAGTCCACAACTGCACTCAACTATACACTTAGTATTACCTACTTTACTTACATCTATTACAGTGCCCATATATGTAGAATGTAATCTTTTCATAATATCTGTTAGTAGACTTTACCGTTTTCTTTTTCTTTTTTCTTATTAGTTACCACTCACAGGTGCTGTGAAAATAATAAAAACAGTGTTTTTATACCTACTCTTGTTTTGTTAAACAACAAATAAAGTAAAACACTTATAACTGTTAACTATTCAGATAGTTGGCAGCCCTAGAGCTTCGCGAGATGGCTTCAACGCGATTGTTCGCGGAACATCTGAATTTGCTTCTGCGAATAATCAATGTATTATATTTTCGTTTCGAAACTCGACTACTAAATAAATAGTTAGACGGTAAGTGGACGGTAGAAGGTACATTGCACGGGGTCTTTAATTGGCCGCTCACATCACAGCGTCACCAGGGTTGTGTAGTTGCTAGTTACGGCAATCGTAACTGCCATAGAAACTTTTAAAATGTTGACAGTGACGACAATTAAAGTTGCTTCGTGTGTGTAGCGCCTTATAGCGGGTCCAATTCAGATCCCTCGTTTGATACATATAATTAACCAGACCATAAAGCTACCATTCCCTTACGGCAGTAAGGAATGCTAGCTTTATGGTCTGAGTACAATGCTAACTTCATAAAGTTAACCTCTGAACCATAATCTGAACCATAGTTCAGACGGTTTGATTTTACGGTTTACGAAAATTTTTTGAAGAAAAATGTTGATAAAGAAATTAATTAAGTAGGTAAATTAGTTTATTAAAAATCGCCCATCATGAAATCTTAGAACCCGTCTACCTACACAGAAGCCTCCAAAACTTATAGGTAATCGAGACTCAATATTATTTTTTAATTCAGTTTTATAAAGACTGATTAAAACACCAGCGGTTCACTGATTTAATGGCTAAGAATTAAGATGAACTTTATTAATTTACAAGTTCTAAGTAATTAAATACCTAACGAATTCTAGATTCTCGTGGGAACTATTTGATTCCTGGAATGCAGGCGATCTCTGTACCACCTACTTTCGAATAATTTTAATTTAAATAAATTGTCAAGATCTGTTCAGCGATTAGACCATATTGTACCTACTTACATATTTTGTACCATATCAATGCAACGATAAGGTACAGATAACGAAAATAGATTTTCTGGAAAAGAATAATCTCAATAGATTTTATAATGGAGTGAACCTTATGATTCCAATGATATGGTATAAGTTACTTTCTATTGAACTGTCACTCGCACGGCGCATCATGCTATATTTCTTGCAATTCACGAGGGCGCGTGAGCTTTACTTGTGGTTACGTCGTGTACATGCACATTGCGTAAGTGTGCGTGCCTGTCAGGAGTCTAGGTGAGAGCGGTCAGGTGCGAGCAAGCTCTCACTGACACTTACACAGATACGATACACACACATGAGCCGCATGCCCTCGTGAATTGCAAGAACAAACCACGACAGTTTCCTCTCAGTTTTGTAGAGAATCGAGACAAAGACTGCTGCCAAGATAGTGTAATATCTTATTAGTTTGTAATAATATTGTAACAGAAAGAGCAATTGTGGAGTTTCTTGCCGGCTCTTCTCAGCGGAATCTGCTTTCTGAACTTGACATTTCATAAGAGCCACATCTCAGCCACATACATGAAATAAATAATTTTTTTTAATTAAAGAAGTTCGTGTAGCCCTTATGGCTCAATAAAAATAAAACAAAGAATATGGTTGCCTTCGCCCTACAGTGAGTCAGGTTTAACTATAAAATGGGAGGAACGGCGCTTCATGAGAAACGGCGATAACTGTACGTGTGTTATGACGCGGCCCTTCCTAGTATCGCCATAGCATAATTAATACAATCAGTGATATGGCTTCCAACCACGCTCTTCAAATTGATGTGGAGTGAAATTGTACTTAAATGGGATTGCATTCCTTACATCTCAACCGCTTCTCTATATAATGCGACTCAAATGACAATAGGAATGAGAAGCCGCCATTTTCTGTTTCTATCTCACTCAGTGTAAACCGCATATGAGCAGGACAGAAATAAAAAATGGCTGTTTGGCTGTCCTATGCTCATTTGAATCGCATTATACGTGTTAGGTATGTACCTATTCACCGATTATTCTATTTTTAATGTCCTGGATCTAAAACGAGGTCACTACAAGAGATATCGATTTTGGGCTTAAGTATAGACTATAATGAACAGATCTTATTTTTTAATAAAGAACTTTCCTTTTCCCGCGGCTTCGCTCCCGTTATCTATTAAAAGTCTTATATGCCATGACAATAATATACTGTATCTAAAAAACAAGCATTTTTCAGAAATCGCGATTTTCTGTTTTTTTACATATGTTTTACGAGTATTTCCATTTTAAGTTTCTTAGTATTTTTACGCCTTAATTGAAATATTTAAATGCCATTATATGTAAACATATGCGAAGAACTCATTTATGGCTGTTACGAGAAATACAATGTACCTATTGTCTTAGCACGGCAGAACTAAAGTGATCCTATAAAGGTTCCGTTTCTCAGAACCCTAATAAAAATACATCATAACAATGGCATGGACTAATGAGCCACCTCTATTTACCAAACCCCAATCATGATGTAACGAGGTCCATAATTACACTATTTGTATTTGAATACAGCTGAGCATTCAAGCGGAATATTAATCACGATTAGGCGGTACGGTGCATATTAATTCATTGCGAATTATTATTATAATTTGCATATTAATCATTGCGAATGTTTATTAACACGATCCCTTGAGCAAATTCTTTGAACTAGCGCTGTTATATGCCCTCTATTCTCGATTTAGACTAGAGGGACTTCGTCCGCATGGAATTTTCAAAGACTGTGACACGCGTAACTTCTTTATTTTTAAATCGAAAGGCAAAATACCGATTTTCATAGAAATAACTTGAAAAAATATGGAGTTTCATATAAACAGTCATTCCATTTATGGATGGAATAGTGAAATTTCAAAAATTCCTGTATGTCAAACCGCCCTTTTCAGCTCTTATTTTAGCATTGATTTGAAATACGTAGGTAGGTACGTTGTAAATTAATGTACCTACATTTTTCAAAAAAAAAAAAGCAATCGCTCGCTGTCGGGATTATGCCTGTTAACGAACGGTGCAAATTCAAAGGCAGAAAAATCGATACAGGGTTTGGAACGAAAACCCGACGCTTGTCCAGTGACCTATTTAATTTACACTTTTTAAGGGTTGAAACTAATAGTGGCCGTGTGACGGCATTTACAAAAGGAGATGGATGAAATTGGGGCCAACTTTTCATTTGTAACAGATACATAATACCTATTTATTGTATAGGGAACCTTTAGCAGTAAATAAATAAAAAAAAAAGACGTGTGGCACTCGGGGACTGCCGCGGTAAAGCTATTGCATAGCATTTTTTATCAACGCCATCTAGCGGCTCACCGTAGAGGAGTCCCGTGTCAAGTTATTTTCGTTACGGAATTTCTGGATTCGGTCTCCACGCTGGCCCGCGATAGAAGCTATGCAATAGCTTAATAAATATGTTGTCCAAATAGTCCGTTTTACGTTGATTTGTTCTTCCTGGATCTACATTTATTTTAGTACATATAGGTAACTATTATCATGCTATTTACATAACAATCCGAAAGTAAAGTAAAAAATATACTCGTAATATCCAAACAAACTACTTTCCATTCTTTAAAGCAATATTTCTTAGATGAATTTTGATGATGATTTGGTCTTTGAATCTCCTAGATTTTGATAAATAAGGTGTTCACATGCTATCTACTATGATTTGGCTTTAACAGTGTTTCTCGCTTTTAACAGAGTAGATATACGTATACTATTCTTTCAAAATACACACACAGGTAGAGGATTATACGAGCCAATATGATTATTTAAATTAATACTAGCCAAGCTGAATTTGATTTATTTTAACCGACTTCTCTCCTGTCCTCTCTAAATAAACGGAAAGCTTGTGTTAGGACTTGAGTACGAACCTGCGACCTTTCAGTTTTCAGCACCTTTTAACCGTTGGACTATTGAGGATATAACTATAAATGACTATAAACTATGGAAGACGTGTGATAATTCTTACCTACAATGAGTTAACACGTGCGTTGCGTTTTATTTGTGTCGTCCCGAATGAAAATAGGCAATACCTAGTTCATAGCTATTCGGTCGTCATAAGGTTAGAAAAAAATTGTACCAACGTCATTAAAAGTTTATTGTTAGAAAACTCTGTCTATAATTAGCATAGTAGGTACTACCTACGCTATGAAAATTAATTCGTAGAACTTGCAAGCACGAGGTTCGTTACTAGTAACTAAATACAGCCGTTCGTCGATTCTCGGGACAATCGCCATTTGTCATAGCCAGCCGACAAAATGTATTAATCATTTTTCCCCGTAGTCAAAGGCGTAAAATTAACACCACTTTGCCATACTTTCGGTCCGACTCCGGTTATGAAAGCAAATACCAACAAAGGTATTCCTGGAAAGATATCGTCACTCCACAGCTACAAGAAAACATCACAGCGATGACAAAAGAAGTTTCGTAGTAGTCGAAACAATGTAGGTGTGTCCGTGGTTTGTCCTTTGTATGAGATAGGGTCTAGAGTCTAGACTTATTTTATCGATAGTCCTTGACTGCGATCTCACCTGATGGTAAGTGACAATGCAAAGATGGTAGCAGGCTAACTTGGAAGGGGTATTTACCAGGGCCACTTTTTTTTATTTTATTATACAGTAGGGGAAATCCTCATGGACACCCACTTGGGTAGTGCCGGACTCTTACCGGCCAAAAACCCCTACTATCTGCTTGTTGACCGTGTACCCACCTTACCAAGGCCACTTGCTAATTAGAGTACGTAGGTATAGGTAGAACAACAAAAAAGTAACCGATACTAAAGTTTTTTTTTTTTCAGGCTGACATACGTCTTAACGTAAAAGCCTTCCAATTAAAGATTAAAAAAAAAAAAGTTTTTTTACTTTAGTTCGTGATAAGGTGGTTACCGTGTTTTATGGTTTGTCTTTTTTGGACTATATTTTTTTACCTGCTCATGCCCCCTTCGTGCCATCTCAACGCCCCCTCATTTTCTCTGCCCCCCGGACGTTACTATATCGGGAGGACATTATTATATGAAAGGTGATTTGTCGATAGGCTCCAGCACCGCTGGCCGAACACATTGTACATTCTAACTGCTTCGTTGGTGTAGTGGTTAGCAAGTTCGACTACAGATGACGAGGTCCCGGGTTCGGTTCCTGGGTCGGGCCAAAAAAATGTATTGGGTTTTCTGTTAAGAAAATTTTCAGTACTAGCCCGGAGTTAGGAAGTCGGTGGTGAGTCACCCCCGTGCCTCGGAGAGCACGTAAAGCTGTCGGACCTACGCCTGTTCTCTTTTCCTTCCCATCGGGCTATGAGAGTGAGGGAATAGAGAGTGCACCTGTGTTTGCGCATACACTCGTGCACTATAATATCTCCCGCGCAGATGGCTGATCTCTGTGGAGATTGGCCGCCGTGGCCGGATTCGGTCGGGAGAACATTATTATTACGTACACTTCACTACAATGCACTAATAATACACTAAAAGGTAAAAAAAGTACCTACAGCAATTACACAATTAATATCGGCCAGTCGCCGCAAAAGGTGTATCGTGTTTATTTGTATTTACCGACCGGCGACCGGTTCAAGCACCTCCTCACTACGCTAGTGTCATGTCTTCCCAGAACAACTCATTATGGCACGAAACCATCGACACGGACACTATAGAATATAAAGGCTTTTATCGAATTCATGGCTAAATATATGACTTTAGGATTCCGTAGTAAAGCACGCGACCGATTGTCTGTATGTCCGTCTGACCATCTGTAAGCTATTTCAGTTTTAGGTATAGCTGAAAAATGTATACTTGGCAGAAAATCTTTGGGTACTGGGTACTTCTACGAACTTCGAATACTTTTTTAACGAATTTTGAAACAAAAAGTAATAAAATGGAATAGGTACCTACCTACCTAGTTAAAATGTGAGAGAGCAGAGCATTTCAGATATCTAGTAGGTACGTACTTAATAACAATGTAAGCCACAAGTTGACCTACAAGGATTAAATAATTATGTTTTTTTTTTTGAAATTTTACGTAGGTAGATACCTACTCTACTTCCGATTTTTACGAGCAGGACATTGACCTTAAACAAAATTAAGTAGGTGTGCCATGTACGTTTATTGCGAAATCAGACGAATTCAGATATCTAAATAACTGTTGCTGTAAATTACCCATAAAATTATAATTTGTCTACGTATGCACCTACATGTACGAAACTTGAGATTGTGCACGTAGAGATGGTTATCTGATTCACAAAAGGATTAAAAAAACATTAAGGACTTGATGCATCAACTTAGTCACGGAATAAAAGCGAAAAGGTACCTACCTAAACTGCACCCACTTAGATCCGTCTCGACTCTCGATGCGGACTTAGAAACCATTATCGGAATGGCTTCTAAGAATGTGTAGTGTAGTGTATACTCATCGTCAACTCTCTCGGTTAAATAAAGAGGCGACTACCAAGAACAACGGTAGGAGTTAGGACCAATGCTCAGTGCTCTCATACTCTGAGAAGTTGAAATCGGAGTGTGTCGAGTTCTCTGAACTGTCGTGACCTCCTAAATGTGGATAGTGGACGCAACGTTTGTCCATCGGCAACAGACAGATGTTGGTGAAATCCGCGTGAATAATTTTAACTTGTGAAAGCTGTTGTATTGTATTATAGAAATTCCTAGTAGTCTCAGCATCCAGTAGAATTACTTGATCACTGTATTGTGTTTCAATTCAACATAATTCAATTTAATCCATAGGTACCTATCCATACTTACTATCCTTACTAATATTATAAATTGAAAATTGAAAGTTGTTTGTTGATTTGTCCTGCAATCACGCTGCAAGAGAGCAACGGATCGATTTTTTTTTGCATGGGCATATAGGAGAGTGACATATGTTAGGTTTTATTCCGGCTAACCAGAGTTTCCACGGGGTTTAAAAAAAAAGAAACAATCTAAATCCAGGCGGACGAAGTCGTTAGTATTTAAATATAAAAAGACGGAACAGAATGCATGCCGGTAGAAATGCCGTTATAAGTACTCAAATAGTGATGTGCATTAGTTGCTGTTGTAATCTAATTATTATTAGAACAACTAATGCCAATCGAACATTTTTAGTTTAGTTATACTCTATGGTAATAAAGATAAAATATAAAGTCTATAATATTATAACGAATAACGAATTGTTAGATAGATCTCGGAGGAAAAAAAATTTTGTGTTTTAGATGGAGACGCCTTGACGTCTAATTTCTTTGCAAAAAAATCTGTCAATTACGGTGCGGGGCGAGGTAGCACACATAAACAATTTCTTACTACAGGTGCATTTTTCAATCACGTCGCTATGCACGCACACGACAAAACTACCAAACACAACCTTAAAGTATACGCACACAACCAAATTCACACACAGGGACGTTCTATCCTTACACGAAACAATCATGTCATTTATGTAAGCAATTTTGGGCTGCGACACTATCGATTATCGACTTTCGATAAGTTCTAAATGAATTAATGAATTAATGAAGTTCAACTAATAGTATAAATTAAAATATTGTTAAATCAATTTAGCAATCAATTACTGTTCGTTGGTCTGGCTAAGACTTAAAAAGTTTTTAATGAATTGTATAAAATGAGAATATAAATCTAAATCGAATGTTCTGAATCTAATATATAGGATACTTTTTATCCTAATAAACAATAAGGTTCATCCGCGATAGGGGATGAAAGTTTTTGAAAAATACTATTTTATTCAATTTTGGTGAAGATCTAATAAATATTATCGGAGATAGAGGACATACCTTCTCGCGGATAGTAGCAAGTTACTCTAAACTACGCCACGCGGACGAAGTCACGGAAATCAGCTAGTAAATAAATAAATTTAAGAAATGCCACATACAATTTTGTAGTCAAGTTTATAGTTTTTAAACTTTTATCCATGTTTTATCAATGGATAGTAGACATTTGTTGGAACACTAACTGGTTCTATAAGAAAATTAAAAAATACATGATGTACCTATACCATACACACCGAAAATATCAATATCGATATAATTTCTGCTTCCAGCCCTAATTTTCTTGCAGTGTGACCAACTTCTTTAAAATAAAATCCTCATTTTTGAACAAAAAACTACCTTAAAAATACTGTTAATGATAAGCTTATCCAACTTTATGAATGGGTACAATACCTATTACAATTTAATTTTTCATAAACCGAGGTGGCACGAGGGCATTTAATTGTGGTGATTGAATATTAATAAGGCTTTTTAATCACAAATCTGTGTATGTTTGTAATGATTTTTGTGCATGCAATTATATCGGTTACTTATATTATACTAGCGGCCCGTCCCGGCTTCGCAAGGGTGGATATTTATTTTTTAAACATTTTGGCATAAACGCACAGTAAATGCAGGACATACTTACCTAAATAATAATATATTTAGCAATAGTGTATCGCTGGCTCCCTTTGGGTATGGGACTTCATGATTGAAAACAAAATGATAACAGAATAAATTACATCAATGAACTTGTAATATCTTTCGAATAGAATGTCCGATTTTAATAAACTAAAAAGTAATTTGCAGGTATTTAAACAGCCTTGCTTGAAAAAACATTTATTTTGGTAAGGATTAAGGCAAAGGTATAAATAACTTGGTCTGATTTTGGTCGGATTTCTCTTAAATTTTAAAATGTTAAAAAGTAGTTATAGTGACATAGCTACAATAGTAGCTCAGTTTACTAGTAAGAGTTTACTACAGTTAATGATATATTTTTACTATGCAAGACCAACAAAATCTCAGTCACACGACAAGAAAATATTATAAAATGTTAACGAATATTCTACTTAACTCAGTTTTGACGAAATGTGTGACTCGTCCTTTTCAAAATAACCGATTAAATTGTTTGCCTAAAGTTTATAAATTAATATAAATATAAACCCCCAACCTTTCCTATTCGATCGTAATTTTAATTGTATGTAATCAAATCATTATGCAGTTCATGATAAAGGGCTCCAATCGAGTAATAAGTAGATTGGTTAATTTTTTAAAATTTCCCGAAATTATTTCTTGTACGATTCCGTAGCAACATTTTCGGATCAACAGTATTTTTAAGTTTTCTCCTTAAATAGTGCATTAATTGGATAAAAGAATATATCAGGAGAAAAGTAATGTTATCCTTTCATAAACTGGATATTTTTGGTATTTTTTTTAGAAGGAAAATCACTCATAGTCGGCATATTATACCGGAGCTCATCCTCCGCTAACCATACGTTGTTGACAGGCGCGTGACGCGAGTCAAACAGTTTTATATAACGGGTATGACCGCTGGGCATACCCGTCAAATAAAAACTTACAGAGGGGTACGCATCCTATGGCCACTCCAGAGCTTAATCCTCCTAGAGATAGATAGATGGATAAAAACTTTATTGCACACAAGAAAGAAACAAAAATAAATAAAACTTAGAACTACGCATGCAAAGGCGGCCTTATTGCTACAAAGCAATCTCTACCAGGCAGAATTGTTTTGTTAAAATCAAGTATTTTTTTTTACTACTTTGAGATTTTCTATTGAAAAATACCTAGGTATCTAAACTGCGACAGCAGCTGCTGGTTATGAATGTAGTATCAAAATGATGAAAGACAAAATAATAATTTGACATGTGAATAGAATGTAAAGCTGCTGTTCCATTTTGTGCCGAGAGGTTGTAATAATAATACTTAAATCTTTGTAAAGATTGAGCAGCTGTTTATCAAATGTGTGCAACTGCGCAAGCGGCAGATGGCCTATGGCTGTGAAAGCAACGCAGGTAGGGGATTCCGAGAACGCCAAATATAATCGCGCTACGAGGAACTCGCTCTCTATGGCACGTTCGAATTTCGAATGCGAATCGTACACCTGCCTGTTTGCCCTGTGTAGAAACGAAACATTTTTGGGGAACCATATTTATGGCTTATAAATGTTTTTATATATTTTTGATAATAACTAATAAATAGTAGGTATACAATAATACTATAATTGTAAGTTTGTGTGTCTATGTCTATCTGTAACAATTGCGAAATAACTGCCGTAGTCGATTATTATTTATTTCGTTAGTCCGCCTGTTTGGTGCTGTTTTTAAACATAATGTTGGCTAATCTTTTTAACGGCTGAACTAGCTACAACAGAGCTTTTGCAGGAAGGTTTAAAGCATTTACAAGGTGTCATTTGAGCATTTTTCTATCCCGGAAAACCAAAGAGTTGTTACGGGATTTTTTTTTAAGTCATGGGCAAAAATCATTATTAAATAAGTATTAATTATTTATGTAGCCTGTTGTAGATATGCTTTAAAGCTTTGCGTGTTAAGCTGTCCTAGCCATATTATAAAGGCGTCGTCTCTTTCTACGATCACTCACGCTAAAGCAGGAGTTCCCAAATTTTTTTTATCACGCTTCTCTTCTGAAAAGATAGGACGTGCGATAAAAAAAAAACTTCTTTAGCGTGAGCGATCGTAGAAAGAGACAAAATGTTTGTAATAAGGCTAGGGCTGCTGGACTATCTTAAATATGTAAAATGACTCCTAATCCTAGAAATCATAAAAAATACAGTGCTTCATAGGACTATTTGTGACTAGAGGTGCATCACATGCACCACGGTCACCATGGACTGAACTTACCTACTTATCAGGTCACGCATCATTTAACGTTTTTCGGTCGTGCGGCTTTTTTTTTGTAGACTCTATGTTTGACAGAAGTGGTCGTTTTTATTTTACCACAAAATTTTGTTTATTGCATGAAGAAAAAATTACAAAATTAAAAATATACCTGCGGCATATTATTCGATTGGCATAGGTACTGAAGTAAGTTCAATGATCCAGCGTGTAAAATTACATTAATATACACATTAAAGACAATTCCGTTGATTAGTTCAAACTACATATTAATTTTCTCCTTCTTGCTATTGCTATTATTCATTATTAACTAGAATGAATTGAGTAGAATAGACATGAATGTAAGATTACGCAGAATCGTGCGCTACGTACAAATAGTACAATGCAATGAAGATAACTAAACAAACGACTAGATAACTGGATAATTATTGTTGTTGGTCGGTGAATGAATTCTCAGAAGTAGTGAACGTTCGAGTTTCGTATCACTCGGTTGTTGCTCGGCAAGTCAGCAACGTCCTCCACCGCAGATCCTCACTTTTCGTTTTTGACTCAGTGTGTAGTATTCATTCAAACCGTCACAGCGCGTCGGTCCGATCGGTCGTTATAAGTGTTAAATTTTGCTTCGACTTCAGTTACATTTTAGTGCGTTTATAATAATTTTTAATTTTAATTTAATATCTCTTTGAACTAAAACTTTTTTGTCTTTGGAATTGTGAAAGTGTCCCAACACTACTGTCAATTCACAATTGTCATAAAAGTTTGAATGGCTGCGAATGGACGTGTTTGGATTTTTAACTTTTCCTATTCTGGTTTAATTTGTGCTGTGCACCAAAAGAATTAACTAGAAAACTATTTTGGATTGTTACGGAGTGAATAATATAGCCATTTTGTGGATTGCTATAAGGGATTTGTGTGTTATAAAGTGATAAACTACAATGTTGGATGTTCGTCATTGAGTTGGAATTTGCGTTGCTGTTTCGTGAAGTAATCAAACCGTGGCCTCCGGAGACGAGGCGGGTGGCACACGTAATAGTCCACCGAAAAGTGAACGCCAAATGTGCTTGATTGAGCGACGGGAAACAAAGCTGTCTCCTCTAAATATGACTATAGCAACGAGGTTACCTCTGCCACCGAGTGAGTTCTTGCAAATACATAAATAAATTCTTTACGTAGTAAAATATCTTTGCATTATTATTGGTCTGTAACTATTTAACGTTTTTTGCTATCGATATTTCAATTTGATTTTACAAACATCTTTCATAAATGAGTTTTTTTAGGTTATGTTAGTAAGTTTTTGTCATAATTTCTGGCGATCAATAATTTTATATTTAATACTTTTCTATTCCCTATTCTTGAAAATTTTTAATCAAGATTTTGAGATCCTTGAATCTCCACATATTTTTAACAATTAATATTAACTGTTTGGTATATGGATTTCATTAAATTGTATAGCATTATTTTATAAATTTGATATCCGTTTCATGATTTATTTTTCCATATAATATTTTAACTATATTATTCTTGTTCTTCTGCGAAAATGAGACAAGTTACACCAACAATAAAAAATAAATTATTTTTTAGTATTGTTTATTTCAACTTTCTTTAGAACACAGGTTTACAAAATTTATTGAATCAATTTTTTTTTAAGAGATTTCATTTAGTGTCGAAGCATCAGTTTAATATTTTATTTTTTACTTATGAAATTACTAATGAAAATAAATATATTTTACTGTTCAGTAAAAAGTATTTAGGTTTAAGTATTGTGTAAAAAATTCATATTTTATGCTATTTTAAATACTTAAGTATTCATCCATTAATAACCATTAATTGGAATTAGAATAAATACTAGATAAGGATTGTCGTGTCCTGTTTATTTGAGTATTTAAATATGGAATTTAAGAAAAATCCTATTGGAGTAAAGATTATTTGAGCTGCATAATACAATGCCCATATAAAAGTCACCTTTTTTAAATAACTCCAAAAATTTACTCCATTTAAATTTACTCAACAATATACCTATCTTTTTGAATTCTTTTTTGCTCATTGCCCACAGTTTGCAATTTTTGAATTAGATTACTTTAATTCTTAAGATGCGATCTTGTCTTCTTGCCATCGTAAACTAAGCAGCCAATAATGTGAAGATGAAGTGTTTTAGAACCACATATTTTTTTTAAACGTTTACATTTACAAAGCGAAAGTTTATGATTTTGGATTTAGTGGTTGTTTTATTAAGAGTGTGATGTGATGTTGTATTATATTATGTGTACTGGGAGAATATATTATAGAACTATTGAATCCTTACTATATTATAAATGCGAAAGTGTGTTTGTTTGTTGGTTTGTCCTTCAATCACACCGCAACAAAGCAACGGATTGACATGATTTTTTGCATGGGTATAGTTGAGGATTCTTTTTATCCCGGAAAATTAAAGAGTGCCCACGCAATTTCAAAAACTAAATCCACGCAAGCATCGACTAGTATTATAATAATGTTTCCTTCTTTACAGATGCGTGTTTGGAAGTGGGTGCACCTCTCAACAACTGGTCCTCAGGCGTCGCTTGCTGCCCCAACTGCAGGCATGAGCTCAGAGTGTCTCTCGCCTGTGCGAAGGCGCACACACAGTCTATGACGCCTGCGACACCCCCCTTCACTCTTCAGCCGACATACTTGCCCCATTCGCCATACGCGGCGCCGTCATCACCTTTAATACCATCACCTTATAATGATGAACTGAGGAGGTTAGCGGATACGCTCAGAGCGTTGAGGCTATCCGGGTGGTACTATGGGAACTTGGATTGGCAGGTATGTGAACTTTTATCATAATCTATACTAATATTATAATGAGGAAAGATTTGATTGTTTGTTTGTTATGGGCAAGCTAAGAAACTATTTAACTGATTTTAAAAATTCTTTCACCTACAGAAAGCTACATTATCAGAGAGTAACAAAGGCATAGGCGTATATTATTTTTTTTTTCAAAAATTAGAGGTCCCTTTGAAAATTGTAATAATGTGACCTAAGGTATCAAAAATCACTAAATAAGTCCCCCCTCGCGTTAAGTTCGTGTTTGTTTGTTGATTTGCCTTTCAATTCTGCCTCAACAAAGCTAGGGATTGACATGATTTTTTGCATGGATGTGGTTTATGACTTGGAGAGTGACATAGGTAGAGCTTCTGCTGGATTTTTAAAACTAAATCTACAGGGACAAAATCCCGGGCATAAGCAAGTATTCTTATAAAAAGTTACCACAAGTGTAAGGTATGGCTCTGCCAACTTTCACCATTCAGCCTTCATAAGATGATCTTAGCTAATCTCTCTGCTGCTAGTCACTTTTCTTATGAAATTTACTATCATCTTCTTCTTGCTAGCCTAGTTTCCACACGTAAACCAGTCTTGGTCTGTTGTGTGATGCACCAATCCAATGTGCTTCACTCCAACCATCCCAGCTCTCTCTAGTAGCCGAGCAGGCCACCCAGGTTGCCATGATCCCAGATGGTTCTTGTGTTGATTACCTATGATATCTATGATAGGCATTGAAAGTATGTCGCCACCCTTATCTCATTTGTATAATCTTTCTCTTACAGGGTGCTCGAAGTTTACTTAAGGATGCCAGTGTGGGAGCCTTCGTGATCAGAGACTCTGGGGACAGAAACTTCATTTTCTCCCTGTCTGTGCAAACTGAGAAGGGCCCCACATCTGTGAGATTGCATTACGAGCAGGGCTTCTTTAGGTGAGTAATAAGCACAAGCTATAATACACACCAAGTTTTCCCTATTTTAATACTGTATGATCTGTATGTGTACTTTTTCCCCTATTGTTAACTGATTAGTTTAAGGGTCTAATGGCTGTTTTCACCAACATTTCCTAATTTTTACAGGCTACCTAAGCAAAGCTAAGTTAGATGACCTTTCTGTCAATTTTACAAACCATTTGGGACCACCTAAAAGTGAAAATAACATTAGAATTTAGGTATCATTGTGTAAAGGATTGTATTTAGGGGTTAACTGTGTAAAAAGACTCTTACTTAGGGAATGATTTAAGTATGGTTAGTGAAAACGGGTATAATAGTTACATACTGCAAGCCTACTGTAAAAGATTCAGCTGACGTAGCTTCATTAATACTACAAAAATATACCACTTGGTTTTCACTAGTCAGCACTTATGTCATGATTTTCAATTAAGGAAAATATTTGGCATACTAAATACTAATAATTTTGTTGTAAATCATTGATTCCTTATATAATTATGTATGTAAACCACAAATATTCTGAGGTTTAATTATGACGCTAGGCACATTTAGAAAGAGTGGCGCCGAGGCGCAGATTAAATCTGTTTAATTAGTACTTATACAGATACGGCGAAGCTTATTGTACCTTTACGGTATATTTGTAAGAGTACTAACTAGATTTTGCCCGCGACTTCGTTCTCTAAAATTATAAAATAGTTTATTTATTTCATAACAATTCCGGGGCGGTCACTTTCCTTGCCATCAAAAAAACCCATTCAATACAAAATGTTTGAGAAAATGAAATTTTTTTCATATTGGATAGAGTCAGGCGTTACTTTGCGGAAGTTCATGATTAGAGACCGGATTATATGCATTTGCATATTCGCATATGCGTTTGCATATTTTAGCCATTCTCAGCGGTAATAGCATATTTTACCTAAGATCTAGTTATGATGCATATTATCGGTACATTTACAATATTTTTCACTCACTCTGCGTTCCGCATTACCCCATAAACTTAAAGCAAAGTTTGAAAACATATTGAGCAATAACCCAGGTTTTCAAAGCTTGTATCAAATTGATAGTTTCATTAATGGGACGGCAGAAATTTTGCCGGAAACTATAAGTGCCATAGCACCCAAGTTCAAATTCTGCCCAGTTACCTCAATGGATATGGAGCGAACCTTTTCTACTTACAAAAATATTCTAAATGATCGTAGACACAATCTTACCACTGAAAATTTAGAAAAATATTCGATTGCTTACGTTTACACAAATTCTAAATCATTTTAATATCATATAATGTTACTTACTGTACCTATTATCGCCTATCAAAAAATAATTTACTAATTGTATGCTGATTTTGAAATAAAAAAAATGAATACTTACTTTTCTATTTTTTAGGGATTCCTAAAATTTATCATTTAATTTTGCATATTCTGCCAGTTTTCGTGCATATTTCAAGCATTTTTCATGCATATTTGCATGCATATAACAAGCTTTTTATGTTGCATATAATCCGGTCTCTATTCATGATTAACAAAAAAATGTTAGAGTTATTTCGCTTTATTGCTTGATTTGGGAGGTAAGCGGTGCTTAGCTTATAACTGCATGTTTGACCATACAGATTTTTTTCTGTTGGCGGATTACAGCAAAATAACTCTAACATTTTTTTGTTTTGTGAAATTTTTTTCAAAAAAAATTTTTTCCGTGAATTTTTCCGATACTTTAATAGTTATTCTGCTATTCGGGATAGAGAAAAATACAACAAATCATAAACCATGAAAATCGGTCCAGCCGTTATCACACTAATATTATAAAAGCGAAAGTTTGTATGTGTATGTGTGTGTGTGTATGTTTGTTACTCCTTCACGCCACAACGAATGAACCGATTTGGCTGAAATTTGGAATGGAGATAGCTCATACCCAGGATTAAAACATAGGCTACATTTTATCCCGGAAAATTACAGAGTTCCCACGGGAATTGAAAAAACCTTGATCCACGCGGACGAAGTCGCGGGCATCGTCTAGTAGAGTTATAAGTGTTCGAACAAACCCGACTTTGTTTCATATATTAAGAAGATTATATACTAGGAATTTATCTACATGTACATAATCTAGTCTTGAGATATTGATCGTTATAATATTATCTATGGGCATGCGTGTCATAAGCAGTTACGATTAGAATTCTTCATTAATAAATCAGTGGTTATACTCAATCAGTACTAAGAATTTCTGATTAGTCAGCTGTATGAAATTGTAGTTTAATATCAAGTGATAGTAATAATTTAATCAATACCACCGAATAATTAATTAAAAACTGGCCAAGTGCGACTCATTCTCGCGCCCCATAAGTTCCGTACTTTGTGAGGATTATATTAATTACTAGATAATGGCCGCGACCTTCGTCCGCATGGATTAGGGTTCTTTAATTCCCGCGGGAACTCTTAAATATTTCGGAATTAAATGTTGGCTATGTGTTAATCCTAGATATGAGCCAAATCGGTTCATTCGTTGTGGCGTGAATGAGTAACAAACAAACACACACAAACTCAAACTGTGTCAATTACATTGAAAAATGAGCATGAACTAGTTTTTCTATCAACCTGTGTATCTTTGAATTGCGTACATCGTTTCTATCGTCGGTTATCTATTGTTCATTTATCTTATCAGTAATATTCAACAATGATAAACAATCTTAGCGCCCTCCAATTTCGCTACTACATACTACAAATTTCTATGAGGACGAAAGGAATTAATTTTTTTGCACAAAAAATATCTAGATAGGTCCAAATCTTCTCAATAATGGGTCCCGACTCCCGACTGTTTAAGTCAATATTATTTAACAGAATTCTAGACTACTGGACTTGTTTTTTTTTTTTTCAGTTTTTATTTACGCAGTCGAATGATTTTTTAAATTTAATATTTTATTCAAGATGATAAGACGGTGAATTTCGCAATCTTATTTATCATTTCATTGAGCGAGTTAATCAAAAAATGTTTGCTAACCAACTTTAAATTGTAAATGGTCATTCAAACTGAAAAATGATAAGAGAAATCCAACAATAATTTTCAATTACCTATTTAATGATACTCAACATACCTACTCGTAGTTCATCATTTATTTTTTTCTTTTTCACAATATGGCGTCTGGTGATCGCCATATTGAATTTTGTTTACTGTCACGTCTTTAGTGACACTCGCAAGATTAACACAAATCGATTGACGTAAGAATCATCGAAATCGCCGATTTCAAATCGGCCCACGCGTTTGCTCTCTAGTTTGCCACACACATAGACTGATAAACACATTACCCTTCTTTGTGCCGCGCAGTCGGGTAATGACTCAGTGACAATCAATGAAATCAGCGTGTCGATTCTCTAAAAATGATTGCGTCAGTGTGACGATCGCAATGGCCTCTGATTGGCTGAATTTATGGCGTTCTTGCTGCATCAATGCGTTGTAACCAATAGCGTGAGGGTACCAGCCAATCAGAGGCCATTGCGATTGTTACACTGATGCAATCATTTTCAGAGAATCGACACGCAGGCAAGCCAAGTTAGCATTGTACGTTAATAACTAAATACTGTGGATTCCGAGTATTCATTGTTTATGGAATAAAGTTTCATGTTGTCTTGAGTAATGCTGTGTTCTTTTTATGCACTTAAAATTAAAACCAACGGAGGTGTGTCACTGCTGTTCCTGGTAGTGTGGTTTTTCTGCACTGATTTAGTTATTAGTAGTAATATTACCACAATGCTGACATATTACGTTATACCTATTCTGTTAGCACTTTTAATGCCTAACCTTCTTTATATGGAACTATGTAGTTTATCCGGGATAAAGAGTTGACTAATGCCCGTTTTCAAATCCTATTATCCTATTATATATTATACTAGCGTTACCCGCGACTTCGTTCGCGTGGATTGAGGTTTTTTTTGGAGTCCCACGGGAACTATATTTTTTTTGGATTTATGTTTGTTACTATATCACGCCGCAACGACTAAACCGATTTAGCTGAAATTTGGCACAGAGATAGATTATAGACTGGAATAGCACATAGGCTTTTTATCCAACCAAAAAACCTTAGTCCAAGTCGCGGGTATCAACTAGTGTTTCCTAACGGGCTGCCTAAGCTAATTTAGGTGACGCTTTCTGTCAATTTCGTCCTCACGAACGTTTAGTCAACTTCAGTCTGGCTGATATAGTTATTTTCACCATCGCCCGCTGAGTGGCCTCACAAGGCCTATAGTTAGAGGCTCATAGTTAGCGACAGTGTGACAATTTGTATAGATTGACCAAAGTGTAACAATGATTTTTCCATCTTTGCAGGTTAGACTGTGACCGGCCCCTCGCGAGGTACATGCCGCGTTTCAGATGCGTGGTCGAGTTGGTGCAACACTACACGCGGGTGGGTGAACGCGGCCCGGCGGGTACGGTGTGGGTCGACCGAGAGGGCTGCCCGCACTCCCCCGTGCTCCTCAAGACTCCGCTAAGGAAATCACCGCCGAGCCTCCTCCACACGGCGCGCCTTGCGGTCCACAAAGCCCTGGACTCGAATCCTCTGACGCCCAAACTGTGGTGCGCCCCGAAACACAGGTTACTGCCTCTACCCTCAACGCTAATAGACTATCTCGGGGAGTACCCGTACTCGATCTAACATAGGGATCTGTATTTTAGTTGCTAATGTAGCCCAATTGTGTCTTAGAACCTATATCTTGCGTAGGCACGCTGGTGAGGAAGAGTATTTTTAATTCTACCCCTCATTGATTTTCAAAAGGCTGAAATCTATAGACCGAACTCTCATTCCTCTGTCTCAAGACAGAGTTAAAACGAATTATGTCCAAGCTTATTTGTGTCCCGTTTTAACTCTAACTTAAGTCCGAGCTAAGTCAGAGTACGCTCTATAGATCTCAGCATAAGATTTCAGTTTTAGTTTTTTAAATTATTGACATTATTGGCTACCATATACACTTACTTATTAGCACTAATGGACTGCATGTGACGGTTTATGAACAGGTAATTTATAATTAACTTCTGTTAAATTGTTCTGCTTCTGCCTCCCAGACTGCAGCGTGAAATAGGCGTTAAAAGGCGCATAGTGAAGATATTAGGGTATTAGATGAAATATTTAGCCTTCTATGTAACCATTGTATGGAGTTTAGGAACTGCATTAGCAAATACAAAACGTTAAGGCTGGGCATGGTAACTACGCAAGCGGGGTGCGTTCACACATTTTCGCGTCTTTCGTAAGGAATCTGCTGAGTCTATTTGGGACACTTCATTTTCTTTCAATGGGACGCTTTGGTCGCGGCTAGTTACCACTGTAAAGGCGAAAATGCCAAGCGATTTAACATTCCAGTATGATTCTTTTTATAAACATCATAATACTTCTATTATAGGTCTACTAATACTCATATTGACTCAAAGCACATCGAAACGATAAATCATGTTTTAAAATAAAAGATTGATGTCTAATTGCACAACTAAAAGTACCATAACAAGGAATGTGCGAAATTTCTATCGAAATTAAAAAAAAAAGGTCAATGAAAGCATAAACCTGTACGAATACGTTGACGACGCGATGCATTACGTTGTCGAGTTAGAGTTCAATATGCTGTTTATTTCAGATTGTCGCTTATATAATATGCTTCGACTTTCAATGTGAATCGACCCTTAAGTAACCGTACCACAATCATGAGATCATAGTCTTGCGATATATGATAAATATCATTGCAAAAAAAACTAAATTAGGCTCAGAAGGGGGAAGTTGTAAGGCCAAGTCAGTTAATAAAAGTTTGAGTTTTTGCTGGGCATACCTGTCCCGAAAATGTGTGAAGGCACCCTTATGTGTAACTGTACAAATATATTATGTACTTTATATTATTTAATGCTAGATTAACTAGTACCGGATGCTAGGTAAATAAAGGGCAGGCTCCTTTGTTAATTGATAAGTTACTAACAATCATCTACTTTGTAATAGTTAAATTATAACCTTTGTATTATTTATAAGTATTGAATATGGGACTCAACTATATGATATGTATTTAGTAAAGGTCTTTAGCACATCTTTGCTGCGGAATCGCAGCAGCGGGACGAAAGAGATAAGTTAGCACTTTATATCTGTGCGTATAATAAAAGAAAAAACTTCCGTGAATCTATTTTAATGTTCGCAAATTATTAAATAAATATTCTCAACATAAACTTGGCTAATATTTAAAAAAATAATGACTTTTCCCTTTGGCTATGGTTTCGCAGCCGAGATGTCCTAAGAGGCCAGAATGATTTCTTGTTTGATTAATTGTAACTGCACTGTCTGTATATATAGAAAAGGGATGTATTAGAAATCTAATGCAAGACTGAATTCCTCAGTTACAGAGTATAATGTACCTAACCAACAGGATCACATATACAAAAACTTTCATGTTAAGTGTGTCAAGAGAATACAGTCATGTTTTACGTAAATAAAATATTGCCCCTCAACTCAGTGTGCACAGATTATATAACATGTTATAAAACTTAATGCATAATATTGTTATATAACTTGTGTTCACTTTATCAAAATATATGTTATTAATTTATATAGCCTGCGATCTACATATATCATACTCTTGGATATTCTTTAATCCAATTCAGTTACGTGTAACATGTTTCTTAGTATGGAATCACAGTAATACAATTTATTAATGGTTCTTATTCCAAGAGTGAATTTATTTTGAGGTGTAATATTTTTATTTAAAAGTGAAATAATCTGTTTATTTTGATACCTTTAGGCCTTTATCAGTTGGGATATTCGAATCGTATCTTATTTATAACTGCAATTTAAGACATTTTTGACATTTTTGGTATGAAGATGTCAAAGCTTATAAAATGCATTTCGCGCTTAGTTACGATTTCAGTGTCTTAGGGCCCGGCTCGTTATAAGATGCCTAATCTTGTCCATTATTATATCGTACCCTTATTGCAAAAACCGATTATCTGCACCAAAATTTGAGCGAAAAGTTTTTGAGTTATAAGCATTTGAAACTTTAACGACTTAAAAATTAGTTATAATGATGCCCATTTTTAAACAATAATAATTTTTATAAACAAGAAACTATTCAAGAAATGTTAAGTAGGTTAATAATTGAAAAAAACTTACTATTTTTTCAACAAAAAGAAGAAAATAACCGGTAAGGAGCTCACTTAGTTAGTTTTTCCTGAATGTAGAAAAACTACCAAATTTTCAAATTTACCGTTCTGGTAGCTCTAATGGCATTTTTTATTTAATCACTTGTTTTGAATAGTAATAATCATCAAGACAAAAATCGTTTTAGTTCAACTTTAGCCAGTACAGGTGTAAAATAAATATCTTTAGTCGCTTTTGGCTGAAGGTAAAGTAGATTTCATTTAACTTTGTACGTACTAACTGCAGCGCCCTATGGTTTTACCCGAGGAGTTCCCGTTCCCGTGGGAAATGGGCAAGCCTACATTATTTCTTATAATCTCAGCTATCTTTAAAAGAAAGTTTCGTTGAAATCGGTCCAGCCGTTCTAGAGATTAGCTCATTTAAAATAAAAAACTATTTCGTTTTATTATATTAGAATAACTAGCTGTGCCTTGCGGTTTCACCTACATTTGTCCCGTTCCCGTAGGAATTTAGGGAAACACTATAACTGTAAACTTTCCTCTCGAATCCCTCTATCTACTGATGAAAACTGAATTAAAATCCGTTGCGTAGTTTAAAAGATCTACGCGTACATAAAGAGGGCCAGACAGCGGGAATCGATTTTGTTTTATACTATGTAAAGATAACATATACAGCAGAGCTAAGTTTGCCCGCAAGCGTTGCTATATGGGTGCCCCATTGTAGCTTTGAATCCAGGGTTAATCCCAAGAACACTTTGGAGTCCTCAGTTTTCAAAGGTTCATTATTTATCTTTAAATTTTTACTGACAGTTCTCGGGTTAGGTAATAAAAACTCAACACACTTTGTTTTTTTAGTATTTAAAAGTAGATTATTTGCCGTAAACCATTCAGAAACTTGAGATAATGCATTATTTACATCGTCAAAATTGTCTTTTATCCTATCGACTTTAAAATTCAAAGACGTATCATCAGCAAATAGTACAATATCGCAAGTATTGTGGACAAAATGTGGTAAATCATTTATGTAGACCAAAAACATGAATGGACCTAGAATAGAACCCTGGGGTACACCCATTACTGAGGCTGATCCGGATGATTTTACATCATTGACACATACTCTTTGGACTCGTTCACTGAGATAAGACGCAATGAGACTAAGTGCAAAATCTTTAATGCCATAGTGGCTCAGTTTAAGCAAAAGTGTCTCGTGATCAACGCATTCGAATGCCTTTGACGAAAAATCACAGAAAATACCAATGGCACTCTGTGAGTTCTGCCATGCATCGAATATGTGTTGTAACAGCCTTGCGGCTGCATCGGTTGTTGATCGACCCTTTGTAAAACCATACTGCTCAGTGTGTAGGATTTTATTTAAATTAAAGTGTAAAAGCAGTTGGTTGAGCATTATTTTTCCGAATATCTTGCTGAGAGTTGGCAAAATTGAAATTGGCCTGTAGTTATTCGGGTCACTTTTGCTTCCCGATTTAAAAAGCGGTATTAGCTTACTACATTTCATAAGGTCTGGAAAAGATCCAGAATCTACTGATTTATTAAAAATTAAAGCAAGATATGGCGCAATAATATCAATTATGTTATGAATTATTTTAACTGATATCCCCCATAGATCTGCTGTTTTCTTATTTTGTAAAGATTTAAATGTTTTGACTATGTCATATGGGGTACCTAACGTGTTCAAACCTAAATAACTTATTGCACTCAGAGACATTGCTCCTTAGAAGACGATAGACTTCTGCTGGCGAGGAATTCAGAGAACTGGTTGTAGTAATTGGAATATTTTTGAAAAAGTTCTCAAATGTATTTACAATTACTGTATCGGAGTTAATTACATGATTATCACTTTTAAGCTCCAATTTATTATTATTATGTACCTTATGTTTACTCATTTCATCGCCGATGATGTCCCATGCTGTTTTAATTTTATTATCAGAATTGGCAATTTTTTGTTTTATGTGAAGTGACTTTGCTTGTACGCACACATTTTCAAACAATTTAGAATAGTTTCTTACATATTCAATAAACGCGGGGGAATAATTATATTTTTTTCTGCATATAAGTCAAGCAGCTTATTTCTACTTTTATAGATTCCGGCAGTTGGCCAGTTACTAAACTTAAGATCTTTAGACAGTCTTTTCTCTATTATATTGTGAGCTTAACAAATCAAAAAACTTTTGATTTGTGAAGATGTTCAAAAACCCTCGTAGCCCAGTTATACAGTAAAAGTGAACTTAAGTTCTTTTACCTGCAATAATTTTAACAAAATATTGAGTTCATTATTCTGCAAAAAGCAACTAATGTTGTTTAGTTCGTTTTTCTTTTTAGATACATCAGCAATTTCTAGTATATTAATAAAAGCTGAAACCTGTTAACGCAGGTTAACATGTATTAACAGAATAATATTGACATAATGATAAATCAAGCAACTACATCTGAAAAGTATTATAATACAATACATTGTTTTTGTGGTATAGATTTATAAATCTAAATTATTTAAATGAGTTTAGTTCTTTTTTTAAGAAGGTAATTAAATCATACCTGTAGGTAGCTGCTTTTAACTCTAGCTATCTCTGTAAAAAAGCGTCGTAGCAGATAATGGGTTTGACCTACAGCTTCGCCGTGAGTTGAGGAGTCGATTGATATATTTAACCTAATTTTGGTACAAAAATGCAGATAATCGGTTTTTGCAATAAGGGTACGATATTATTAAGAAAATCATCACACTATTTTTTGTATAGAGTTATATTTTATTTATTTCTCAACTAATATAAATAAATAGGCTTAGCATACTTACACAATATTATTTTATTTTGTTCCTATCTAAAAAATAATATTACTTACTACAATTGAAAATTAATCTTAATAAATGTCAGTTTTGAATGGTAACTTATTAAAAACCTTATTATGGTAATTAGACTTGAGGTTTTGGATTGTTATAACATAACTATTTGACTCGGCAAACAAGTTTTCTTCAATAAATCTAAATTCTAAATTAAAGATTAATTTAAATTTCTTTCAGAGGTTAAAAGTTAAAACCATGTGTAATAAAGAGCACAAAAAAATAAAATAATGAATTTTCTACAAGTAAGAAGTTTAGAAAAAAAATTATCTGAGGTGGTTCACAAATCCCAAACTAGATTGATGATTTGTCTCGTCATGAATCTCGATGAAAATCTATAAATACGCGATGATTTGAGAAACTTCACTTATAAAATGCGATAGATAATCTTAAGGTTTTGTGTACAACTGCATTAGTAGGAAAATGCTTTTATATGAATGTGCTTAAAGATATTATTTATTTTTATTGAAGAATCAAACACATATTTGGAAAAAATAATATCAAAATGTGCCATTAATACACGGGACCCTATACAAGTAGAAGTTTACTGTCCAATTTAATTTAGCCAGACACCAGCCTTAACTCAGATTGGATTGTAGACAAGAACGTGTGTATGATCCCTAACACATAAGTCTGTACAAAAGTGCATCCTAACATGTTATAAAACCATGTTTTATAACACCTCATGTTATATAGTCCGGACGCACCTTAATAAAATTAAAGTATTTTTGAGGCTGAGTATGTATATAGTTCATTTTCGTTTTACCTATTTATTTCTAATTGTAATTTAGTGTAGAGAAAAAATCTTAATTTTGCAAGTTGCATAAAAGGTACCATCTAATGGTTGTCTATAATTTTATTGTAGTCTAGGGGTTTGGCTAGTGATGTTCACTAATATAGAATTAATAATAATAATGTACCTTGAATAATCTCAATTAGATTTATTTTAAGCTTCACTAGTACTTTTTTTTGTTTGCGAGATATACTTAAACCTTAACCATGTAGTTTGACATTTGAAAAAGTACTATTCGACCAAGTTTGCCTGATTGTAGGACTGAAAATATGTCAGCCGAAGTTTTTATGTACGCATTTGTTTTATTTTTATAATATAACTTATTATAAAATTATTATTTAAACTTATGGAGTGAAACACTAATAGGTAAATAAGATTGACATAATAGAGAAAATGTTTGTTTGTAGACTTAATATGTATGAAAAGAACTGCAAGTAATTTATATAAAAAAATATACAATTTCGGTCTAATTCGTTGTTTCATTTAATCTTACGAGTATATATTACCTATAGTATCCTACATCAAAACTAAGTATTAATCGGGATCATGTTCCATAACTTATAAAAGATAACTTAGGTTATAGGTATGGATAGGCGAACTTGATCGATGCGCAGAATCCTTAGCAGGGCTTTAAATATCGTTAAATATTTTAAAACACTACTTGCCTAAAAGGTAAAATTGAAAACGGTAACATAGATAACCGTTAATAATGCCGATTACCGATAACTTGAAAATAAATACCGTTATTTACTGTTTTGACTTGATTTTAACCCAACCACAACCAACAACCATACAAATACAAAATTATGAAGTACATACCTTGTAGTATATTTTTTGATTTTTTGTACTTAATTCAAAATAACTAGAACTCAAAGCCGTGAAGTTAACTCTTACATAGTAAAAAAAAAGTTAATGTCAAATAAAAATTGTTTATTGTCAATGTCATTTGTCAATAATTGTCAAGCGGCGGTTGGATTATTGATTTCACAGACGAAATAAATAAGATTGATTTTACTATTTTATTTTTAACTCAAAATCGAAATTAAAGAAATGTAAGGCATAAAATCAAATAATATAACCCAAGTCATGTCAGCAAATGGTAACGGCGGTAACTATGCGCCACTTAAGCAAATACTAACAGATTCTGAATCCGAGGATGATCACAAATTAGAAAATGCGCTTCACATCAATGGTTCGGACAGTTGTAACAATTTGGATTACAACAGCGGTCTGCAGTCGCCGAAGAATTACAGCATGAGTGACATGGACGACTTAAATACCAACGAGAAAACCGTAGAAAGCACAATGGATAACGTAAGTTTCTTACAGTCTGATGTGTCGACTAAGATGTCATTTCCACGACGATGCGCCTTCATAGCGTCGATATTTGTGTGTCTCTTCACTGTAATCATATTTCTCTGGGGCATACCTTGTGCGGATGTCAGTGGCTGCGCCAGCAACAACGATTGGCAAGACAAAACTGCCAACTGGGAAGTCCCTTACAATGAAATTGAATTGTCCGGAGCTGTTCAAATCGTGGATGGCGCCATACCTAACACGAAGAACCTTATTTTTATATATCGTGGCAACCATATGAAAGAAGAGAAAAATAGCAATGACAATGTTAATGGAGTACTTTTGATTGTGGGAAATACTGGTAAAGTTGGGTGGTATACGCGGGAGACTAGGATTCCTACAGAAATCAACTGTCACCTCATCGATGTGAATAGAGATAAGCAAAAAGATTGCATAGTATCAGGCTCTGAAGGTTTGTTAGCTGCCCTGAATCCCTTATCGGGTACATATTATTGGTATATTCACAAACAAGGGAAGATATTTAGTAACATTGCTGCTATAGACTTTCCTATAGTAATGAAAGACATGGATAAGGATAAAGTGAATGATCTCCTCACAGTGGCAACTGTGTACCCGAATAATAATCATAACTCTTTGCTGATTATATCTGGGGCTACCGGAAATATCATTGGTGATCCAATGACTTTAGACTGTAGTTCGGTCAAATTGTTAACCACAGAATCGGATGAGATCCCGTATATTTGTAAGAATGGCACTTCAGAGGCTGTGCGTCAGATATCCTATAATGACCTTTATAGGAAGCTATTGAAATTAGATCCATCAGTGAACCATTCTGCCCCTGTGTCTACAGTATCAAAGAGAATGAATTTGAGCTTGAAAAAGAACATCGGTAACACAAGGGAAATATTTACAAATGGGCCTGGAAAACTCATTGTAGAGAATTTTGGAGAATGTCCAAACTCTTGCAGAGTTAATCTGAAATTGTTACTCGAGAGAAATGGAACAACAAATGTCAGCTGGGAGTATTCGGCAGACTACGTATACGCCATGAGTCCGAGCTCTTTTGCCTTTGCAAACTCTATAAGAGGTTTCGTTTTGAAATTATGACAGTGGAACAGTGCACACCTCGCTAAGGGTGCACTGAAAATTGACGAAGTGAGATACAATGTACAGAATCAGAGCCCGAAAAATATGTATGACGTCTTTTACTACCAGCCGACAATAAATATAGCATCTATTTCATCATTCATCAAGTATCCGAATTTCACTGCTCACGATATATCAGAGAGAATAGTTCTAGTGTCATTTGATAATATTCAAACGTATGTCCATGTTAATGTAAGTCAAACGGATATAGTTCAGATATGTGTGAGAGGGACAGATGAATCCGTAGCACCGTTACCAATATGTCAGCCTGACTTGAACTACCAAGAGAGGTCTTTAGTGATAGCCGATTTGGATGGAGACCAGTCACACGAATTGATATCATATTACAGCACCTTTCTCCCACCAGAGCCTGTTTCACCAAAGAAGTCAAATCCTTACGATAATTGGCATTTGACCTCCATTGTGAGAGTTATTAGACTTGAATCAGAATTGCCAAAGTTATTTGTCACTGATAATTAAATTGTATTGTTTTCAAGTTAAATTATGCCAAAATGTTGCTATGCTTGCTGTATTTAGCTTCTCAGTATAGCTATTAGTTAAGGGGCCTGCTAACTTGTGGCTGTTTCAGTTACTTTTGTTACTGGAATGAGTCTCAACCTAACCTAGGGTTAGGTTACAAATAACTGTAGAGTTATTAGTATAATTCTCATAGTAACCTACTAGTAGTAGTTACTAGTATGAGTTTCATAGTAACCCTACAGTTACTAGTACAAATCTCATCCTAACCCTACTTTTACTAAGTATGAATCTCATAGTAACCCTATAGCTGCCAGTCATCAAGATTGTTTCGTTGAGAAATAGCTACCGCAGTCATTGATAAGGCCCTTTATGTTAAATCTGCATTGAGCATTTCTAGTCATCTTTGTCTATTAAACCATAACAATGCACAGTAAGTGTACATAAGCTATTTTGTACTCATATCCATTATATCATTCATGTTAAGTGTGTAACGTAGTATATTCTATTGACTAATAAATGTACGTAAACCATTTTTAAAAAAACCTTATAAACTTGTCTGTTAAATAATACTAGTACTAGATAAAGTTTCATTCTATGTGTTCAATGTTGATATCATGTAATCTAAGATTATATAAAATTTAAATCTCGAAAGCTATATATACTTACGTGAGTCTTGTATCTCAAACTATTTCAAATCTAACCGTAAATCGTTTGTGTTATTAAACAATCATTTTTAGACTTTGAGAAATTACTATTTTTTGCGCTAAAGAATATTGATTACTGTCGTATTTTATTGACATTATTGTACCAGAGCCTGTAGTGCAACTTTTCAAGTTTAACAGTGCGAAAATCCGTCAATTACAATACTATGGACGTAAATGGGGTGGAAAAATTATGTCTCTTACCCATACTAAATGAGAATGACAGATTTACGCATGGTTAACTTGACAAGTTACACTATAGTCTGCGTCTAACTTGGCCGCACCTTAGGCGTAGATAAAGTCATAGTATATGGACATACAGGGCCCCAAGTCTGCTATTTTACATGTCATGGGCATTGAACCGCAATATAATTACAATTCAATTACATATTTATCATTGGTCCAAAATTTCGTAGTCTACTAAATTCACATTGGTCGTTCGATGGTCTTATAATAGGATTGTAATTCAAAGATACCTCGGTATTGCCATTAGCTTAAAAAGCGTGCCGAAATGAATTTCAAAAAAACTACATATTAAAAACGTTTATTTAAGCTAGATTCAAAGCTAGATGTGTCAGTGGCAAACCATCGGAAAACAATTGTGACGCCATTGAATTAGTAGACTACCAAAATTGCTAAAAGTAGCAATTGGGATGTCATTGATAGACAATTGAACTACAATTGCAATAGCAGACTTGGGCCCCAGTAGGTCGACGACTTTGATCTCGATGCTTCCTTGGGATTTATACATAGATATATTCGCACATACAAGGTACAAGGAAGTCGTCTAGACAGCAATTACTTATGCGGTAAGTGCGGTTCGAGGGAGCGTCGCCAAACTGTATTCGGTAGTTTGGGTAGGTCCCAATTTTGAAGAGTTTTCGAGTTGTGTCTGAACTTAACTCCCTCCCTCCCCCTAAGGCGCGGTCAAAGTTGCGCGCAGACTAGACCTACGGATTAGCGCTAAGTAATGTCGTAAACATATTAAAGCTGGTGGTGAGCAAACCTAGACATTGAAGTCAAAATTTTTATTATATTATAAGTAATTGTGTTGTATTAATGATTTTTCTATTTATAAAAAAAAATATTTATGAAATTAGAAGGTCCTGAAATCAATTGATATAGAATTTTAAACAAATTACCCCTGTTTCTAATAAGATCGCAATGTATTTATTTTAATGTAAGTACCTATTTTACCTTTATCTTTTAAAAATTAATGTATTAAGTACTCTTTATTTATTGGTCAATGTATTGCTTAGGCTTATAATAAATCCACTGAGGTTAGATGTGCCTTAAAGAGGGGCTGAGTGTTTGTTTTTTAAAACATTTTAAAATCAAATGTATCCATTTAAGTATATCAAATAAAACTATACTTAATTGAAAAAAATAATTTTATTTATTGCTTTACAAATTACATAAAATACTCAAACAAACATAACGGTAGGGGGATGTTAACAATCAATCTCGAAAAACCCCTAACTTCATTTTTAACTAAAACTTTGACTAAATTATAACCAACGCTTAAAAAAGTATTATTTAAATACTAGTCGATTAAGATTTTTAATTTCCACAGAAACCCTTATTTTCCAGGATAAAAGTAGCCTATGTGTTAATCTTGGGTATGAGCTATCTCCATTCCAAATTTCAGCCAAATCGGTTCTTTCGTTGTGGCGTGAAGGAGTAACAAACATACACACGAACGAACGCACACACGCACACGTGATTGTTTTGACAGGTCGACCTAAAAGCAACATAATATGGTATAACCCAATATTGATACTTTAAGCGTTCTTGGTAGGGCCCTGATCTGTTTCACCTATTTTAAGAAAACTTTTTGTTTATCGAAAAAATTCAGTCTGTGGCCCTAACATACACTAACAATAACACTTAAAATTATTATTTGTAGAGCATGGAACCAAAGAAACAGTATAAAATTTCCACTTATTATTTTAAGTGGCGAGACTTAAAATATTAATTACCGTATAAAAACAGCTTCAGTATTTCTATTTATGTACATTAATAAAAAATATATACATATTAATTAAGTATACATCAAATATTCAATTAGATAAACTTATCTATATTTTTTCAATCAAAGAACCAACAAGTTTAGTAAGTATCTTTAAAAATTCCCATAGGTCACGGAATCGAATCAGTCCGTTCACTTTACCTTTCAATACAATGCCTAAGTAAAATTGAAGTATTTGCGAGTGATTTCGGATTAACTGATTCCTATGAAACTTAAACTCAACTGGCGGACGTCCGCGAATTCAAGAAAAAATGAAACTATTACTACTTATACAGGAAAATCAGTAGCCAGTATTAATTAAAATAATTTAGAGGCACAATACTATGATTCGACTCTGTGACCTACGGGACGTTACATTTAAGAATTAATTAAATAGCCTTCGTACATGTACAAAGCAATTTGCAAGACTCGGGACTTCGTAGCCTACTTTAAGTCTAAAAATTATTTTTTTCACATAACCTAGACCTAACACACGTTAAGGCTTGGACAGACATACAGCGGGATAAGATCATCTTCGTCTTTCGAATTTGTCATACAATTCCTTGTATGTGCAGAAATCGCAGTGGTTTCACTAAGTCGACTAACAACATCTGACAAGACGCAGGGAACCGCGGTATACAGGTGGCGCTAGACCGAGACCTGTGGAAGTCCAGCAAGAGACCTTTATCCAGCAGTGACGGCTATTTGTTGATAAAGAAGAAAAAGAAGACTGTATTTGAATACTTGAGCGAGAGTTGACAGTTGATACTTGAACCATTGTTGTACACTTTTTTGTGGTACGAGGGCACCATAAAATAATGGATAACCTGGTTCAAATTCGAAGTTCCTTTTACTTGACGCTAATTGACGCATTGAGAGTCAATGCGAGCGATTGAGACTCAATTTCACTCTCAAAATCTGAGTGACGTTTGGCCATGTCCTCGCGCTTTGTGTGTCCAGGCCTTCATTCATTAAATAATTAAATTTGCTCGATATATCTATTGATATATTTTTTAAAAGAAATGCTTACTTTATCTTTATATTAAAAGCTCGGTATTTCTTTCTATAGTCTGATTTTTAATTCGGTGGAATTCTGACACTTGTCATTTTTTAATCGAGCGAGTTATTTGTATGAAAAACAGTATTACCACCTGTAGTTCGATTTTACCCCAAACTATCTGTCAGGCATTTGTCATAAATATCTATGTGCTGCAATTGATATTTATTTTTCTAAGTTTAAAGATATCTTTTTTGTGGGATTTTTTAAATCTCTGGTAACATTAAGATACGTCAGAATTCCACGCAATTAAAAATCAGACTATAGTAATATTATGAACTTCTAAAATATTTCTTAAGAGCAAAGTTAGTTATTACCATTTTTAATCAATTGGTAATCAACATTTCTAATAGCACCAAAAGTACCTGATACAGGTTGCTATTATTATTAACTTTAAATTGAGCTTATTTCACTTATTTATTTGATAATGAGATCAAATTTGTATATATAGATTTACGTATATCTGCCATCTTTTTATCAGATCTTTTTATAATCGGTATATTCTGTGGTACTAATTTAATCATAATCAACATGAAATTGTGTCTGTAACCAATCTCAACTTGATTTTAAATTGAATTGAAAAAAAAAACAAATGACAACATTTAACACAAAGCAGCGATTAAGCGCTTAACAAAAGTCCAAAGCACTCGGCTTAAGTACCTACAAACCGCCATTTGCGACGCGCCGCACATAAAGCGTGTGTAGGTATCGGCGTTCGTTGTTCGCGATACATTGCGTGCTCAAAAATTACAATATTGGTAACCCATCATATCCGAAATGAGTGGCGTTTATAATTTAATTTAAGGCATTAAATGTAACCTATTGACAAAGTTTTCCGCTTATACATGTCGTATATATTCTCTTTCCATGATTCTTATCGCTAACGCTAAAGCAGGGGCTCCCAAAGTTTTTTATCACACGTCCTATCCTTTCAGAAGGGTGGCGTGATAAAAAAAACTTTGGGAATCCCTGCACTACAGCGTTAGTGATCACGGAAAGAGAAAAAATTCGACACGTTTGTAATTTGGCTAGGGTGGCAGGGTAAAGGTGACACCCTGACGGAAATTTTGTCAATAGGTTGCACTTAATGCCTTAAATGAAATTCTAAATGCCACTCATGTCGAAAATGATGGGCTATCAATATTGTAAACATTTTGAGCACGCAATGTATCGCAAACCGATAGTTACACTCGCTGTAAGGTGTGTCGCAAGTGGCGGTTTGCGGGTACTTATTTTGGGCGCGCGCATTACATTGCTGTTTTGAGTGTCTTGTGTTAAACATTGCCATTTCTTGTTTTTTTTTTGAATTAAAATCAAGTTGAGTTAGGTTAAGGTTCCATTTTTTTTTGTAGGTACTTAGGCCGCGTGCTCTGAACTTTTGCTTTTTTTTTTTTTTTTCAGAGATCAGTGGTCCTAAGGGTCAGTCTCACGGTACGACTACTTTCTGTGTGACGTATTTGTCGTCCACGACCTCGTAGGGTTGCAGAATAACTTGCTCCGCGGCGGCGAGCTGCTCAGCGATACTGAACCCGTGGTCGTCGAACAGCTCTACGGTCATCGAGTCGTATTCGCGCGATCTGCGGACATTTTTTTTATCATTTTATTGCACAACTAGCTTTAACCCGCGGCTTCGCTCACGTTAGGTTCGATTTTTTAACCCCCTATTTAACCCTCTTGGGGTTGAAATTTTCCAAAATCCTTTCTTAGCGGATGTCTACGTCCTAACAGCTACCTGTATACCAAATTTCAGCTCGATCGGTCCAGTGGTTAGAGCTGTGCGTTGATAGATCAGTCAGTCAGTCAGTCACCTTTGCCTTTTATATATTTAGACAAGTGTAAATTAAAAATTTAAAACCCCCCCGACATTTTACACCATCCTAATCGCTAGTCAGTAATTATTGTTAAAACAAAAATATTTATAAATATAATTTTCACCCTCACCACCTGGGTGCCTGGAGCACTTCGACCATCCGTTGCTCCAGATCTTTTTTCCACATACTACCAAATTGTGGAATCATCTCCCTTCGACAGTGTTCCCGCTTAATTACAATATGGGGTTATGCAAGGGGCGAACCAATAAGGTCCTGAAAAGCCGGCAACGCATCGGTGGTACCTCTGGTACTACAAGTGGGCGGCGGTACTTTACATCAGGTGACCCGCCAGCATGTTTACCCGCTATTCAAATAAAAAAAAATGTAATCCGCCATTTTGCGGCGGCGGCCATCTTGAACCGACTTTCAGCAATCTTTTGCTTCGGCCCACTGGCGCGAGTCGTCAGTCTTGGCTCAGACGCCGGCGAGCGCACACCTCGCAGCTGCTAGTACTCACATGACGCGCGCTTGCAGCAGATGCTCGTGGATCATCTTCTTGAGCGCCTCTCTCGCCTCGACCCATTGACGCGAGTCGTTACTCTTGGAGGCGACGCCGGCGAGTTTGCAGTGCACGGCCTGCGCCGGAAGCGGCCAGTAGCGTGCCTCGAGCTCGCGTATGTTTTCCTCTTTCACAAACATCCTGGTACCATAGTCTATGAACAGCACCTTGAATAAAAGGACCATTCGTTAAAAATACGTAATTAATTATTTTTCAACACACTTGCTCATAAAGGGGCACCCGGTTCACCGCAACTAGGCACACAATGACACCTCTAACTCAAACTGTGACTTTTGATTACTATTATTCACAATGTGAGTTATAGAATTTTTTTTTTTTAACTTTATTGGGCGAGTTGCTGTGTTCTTAAAAAAGTTTCTATTACAAAAAAGATCTTGTTCAATAATTTATAAAAATATCGTGTTAAATTAATGTACCTATTGCTTGCTCATTTCATACAACTCCGTATTTAAATAGATAATTTCAACATGTACGTGTTTAATAAATAAAACTGTCAGTAACTTTTGTTTTTTTTTTTTTTGTAATAAAGAAAACTCGAAATTCCCCATTTTGTACGTGGCTATAAGAGAAAAGCCAAAAAAAAAGAAACCTCATTCTTTTAGTCTATGGCCATTAAAGGTATTCCGGAAAACTGATTAAATCAAATAAATACCTGAATAGGCTGTATGGTCGTCGATCTTTGCCTGCCCTCAAGAGCATCTCAAGAGGGCGAACAAAAGAACAACATTAATTTTTACCGCCATTGCGAAAAAATTTTCACAACTCTTTTTCACTGTTTTGTACCATAATGTACTATTTTAGTGTTATTTTCTTCACAAGTGTGTTGAAAAACGTCGTATGATACACGTGTATATTGATGATTACCGTCCTCGGCTTCCTTAAGACCCTCACCTGACGGCTCGGGTCTCAATAGCGCCTCAGCGGTAATCACCAACTTTTACACTTGTACCATAATGTACTATTATGTTATATCTATTATTCAGTAATATTATGTGCATTGAGAGAAGTCTATTTTTGAAGGAAAAAGATTGTTCATATCTATAATATAATAAAACTGTAACGGGACGAATTCTGTACATTAAATATATTTTGAAAATTTTAATCGGGGGATGCTTTATTATCGATACTGAACCCAAAAAAATTTTTTTTGATTTTTTTGTCTGTCTGTCTGTCTGTCTGTATCTTGGCCGCGCATCACGCTGAAACTACTGGACGGATTTAAATGAAACTTGGCACGATTTAAGTACGTACCACGAGGTAACATATAGGATACTTTTTATCCCGAAATTCAGCACGGTTCCCTTGGGAGAGGGGATGAAAGTCAAAATGTGTATTTAGTTGTAATTCATTAACGCGTACTCCGATTTCATTCATTCTTTTTTTATTAGAAAGAAGATACTGTAAAGATTGTCCTGTAATTATTTCAAGGTCGTCGGTTCAGTAGTTCAGAAGTTATAGACATCACAATTCACAGTATAAGGTCCAAAATAACTTGAACCCCGTTATGTACAGGAAACTTTGAATCTACGGCTCATCTTAGGCTGGCATAATACACTATATAGTGGATAGCCTTATTTTTAACCGACTTCGAAAAAGGAGGTTATCAATTCAGCCGGTATCTTTTTTTCTATGTATATATCCACCGATTACTCTGGATTTCTGGACCAATTCAGCTGATTTTTTTTTAATGGACATTTTTTTACCTTCAACTGCTCAAGCCTGATGCTGCAGAGGTACTTTTTCCCTCAAAATCATGAGGATTTAGGAACTAACTACGAATTGGTATGCTTGGCTTCCCACCTAAAGTGCGGGGATTTAGTAATTGTGGTTTGTTAATAAGTACCGTAGATACCAAGTACAGATTACATTTACGCTACGCTACTGCGTAGCGTAGGAGGGAAGGGACAAAGAGAGCAGGGACAAGCTACATGCCGAGCGATCATTTTCAAAATTAAAATTGATAATTAAACTAAATTCTTTGGGACAAGAAAGGTTACGCTGAGTGGCAGATTTACCAAAAGACTGAATTGACTGGAGCCTAGGGTGGCAGGGTCTCAAGCGCCAAAAGTGAACGACTAGATATGCAATTATAAAAAATTTCGCGCTCGCTTCGCTCGCGAAAGAGTCACATTTACGTTTTTATTGTAGGTGCTAAGTATAGAAAATTTCGCGCTCGCTTCGCTCGCGAAAATGTCACTTTTACGCTTCTATTGTAGGTGTCAAGTATGGATTACTAAGTGCCGTAATGCAATCATAAAAAATTTCGCGCTCGCTTCACTCGCGAAAATGTCGGTTTTACGTTGCTATTGTAGGTGCCAAGTATAAACTACTAAGTGTCGTAATGCGGTCATAAAAAATTTCGCGCTCGCTACGCTCGCGAAAATATCGCATTTACGTTGCTATTGTAGGTGCCAAGAATGGACTACTAAGTGCCGTAATGCAATTATAAAAATTTTGCGCTCGCTTCGCTCGCGAAAATGTCGGTTTTACGTTGCTTTTGTAGGTGTCAAGAATGGACAACTAAGTACCGTAATGCAATCATAAAAAATAACTAAATGCCGTAATGCAATCATAAAAAATTTCGCGCTCGCTTCGCTCGCGAAAATGTCGGTTTTATATGGCTATTGTAGGTGTCAAGAATGGACAACTAAGTGCCGTAATGCAATCATAAAATATTCGCGCTCGCTTCGCTCGCGAAATGTCACTTTTACGTTTCTATTTTAGGTGCTAAGTATGGACTTCTAAGTGCCGTAATGCAATCATAAAAAATTTCGCGCTCGCTTCGCTCGCGAAAATATTGGTTTTACGTTGTTATTGAAGGTGTCAAGAATGGACAACTAAGTGCCGTAATGCAATCATAAACAATTTCGCGCTTGCTTCGCTCGCGAAAATATTGGTTTTACGTTGCTATTGTAGGTGCCAAGAATGGACAACTAAGTGCCGTAATGCAATCATAAAAAATTTCGCGCTCGCTTCGCTCGCGAAAATGTCGGTTTTACGTTGCTATTGTAGGTGCCAAGAATGGACTACTAAGTGCCGTAATGCAATTATAAAAATTTTGCGCTCGCTTCGCTCGCGAAAACGTCGGTTTCATGTGGCTATTGTAGGTGTCAAGAATGGACAACTAAGTGCCGTAATGCAATCATAAAAAATTTCGCGCTCGCTTCGCTCCCGAAAATGTCAGTTTTACGTTGCTATTGTAGATGTCAAGAATGGACAACTAAGTGCCGTAATGCAATCATAAACAATTTCGCGCTCGCTTCGCTCGCGAAAATGTCGGTTTTACGTTGCTATTGTAGGTGCCAAGTATAAACTACTAAGTGTCGTAATGCGGTCATAAAAAATTTCGCGCTCGCTACGCTCGCGAAAATATCGCTTTTACGTTGCTATTGTAGGTGCCAAGAATGGACTACTAAGTGCCGTAATGCAATTATAAAAATTTTGCGCTCGCTTCGCTCGCGAAAATGTCGGTTTTACGTTGCTTTTGTAGGTGTCAAGAATTGACAACTAAGTGCCGTAATGCAATCATAAAAAATTTCGCGCTCGCTTCGCTCGCGAAAACGTCGGTTTTATGTGGGTATTTTAGGTGTCAAGAATGGACAACTAAGTGCCGTAATGCAATCATAAAAAATTTCGCGCTCGCTTCGCTCGCGAAAACGTCGGTTTTATGTGGCTATTGTAGGTGTCAAGTATGGATTACTAAGTGCCGTAATGCAATCATAAAAAATTTCGCGCTCGCTTCGCTCGCGAAACTGTCGCTTTTACGTTGCTATTGTAGGTGTCAAGAATGGACAACTAAGTGCCGTAATGCAATCATAAAAAATTTCGCGCTCGCTTCGCTCGCGAAAATGTCGGTTTTATATGGCTATTGTAGGTGTCAAGAATGGACAACTAAGTGCCGTAATGCAATCATAAAAAATTTCGCGCTCGCTTCGCTCGCGAAACTGTCGCTTTTGCGTTGCTATTGTAGGTGTCAAGAATGGACAACTAAGTACCGTAATGCAATCATAAAAAATAACTAAGTGCCGTAATGCAATCAGAAAAAATTTCGCGCTCGCTTCGCTCGCGAAAATGTCGGTTTTATATGGCTATTGTAGGTGTCAAGAATGGACAACTAAGTGCCGTAATGCAATCATAAAATATTCGCGCTCGCTTCGCTCGCGAAAATATCGCTTTAACGTTGCTATTGTAGGTGCCAAGAATGGACTACTAAGTGCCATAATGCAATTATAAAAATTTCGCGCTCGCTTCGCTCGCGAAAATTTCAGTTTTACATTGCTATTGTAGGTGTCAAGTATGGACAACTAAGTGCCGAAAAGCAATCATAAAAAATTTCGCGCTCGCTTCGCTCGCGAAATGTCACTTTTACGTTTCTATTTTAGGTGCTAAGTATGGACTTCTAAGTGCCGTAATGCAATCATAAAAAATTTCGCGCTCGCTTCGCTCGCGAAAATATTGGTTTTACGTTGCTATTGAAGGTGTCAAGAATGGACAACTAAGTGCCGTAATGCAATCATAAACAATTTCGCGCTCGCTTCGCTCGCGAAAATATTAGTTTTACGTTGCTATTGTAGGTGCCAAGAATGGACAACTAAGTGCCGTAATGCAATCATAAAAAATTTCGCGCTCGCTTCGCTCGCGAAAATGTCGGTTTTTCGTTGCTATTGTAGGTGTCAAGAATAGACAACTAAGTGCCGTAATGCAATCATAAAAATTACGCGCTCGCTTCGCTCGCGAAAATGTCGGTTTTACGTTGCTATTGTAGGTGTCAAGAATGGACAACTAAGTGCTGTAATGCAATCATAAAAAATTACGCGCTCGCTTCGCTCGCGAAAATGTCGGTTTTATGTTGCTATTGTAGTGGCAGGTTCGAGCCCCATCCGTGGCCCTATTGTCGTACCCACTCCTAGCACAAGCTTTTCACTTATTCGGAGGTGAAAGGAAAATATAAGTCAAGTTCAGCTTGGCTAATTATTCTTTATTAAAAAAAAATATATATTGGTGTGTGAAGTCTGCCAATCTGTTCTGTCTGTTCTCATCGAGAGAAATAGTAGTGGGCCTGCGATTGGTTGAGAGGAATTAATGAGGAATCGTTACTTCCTTATCCTAACTAATCCTTACTAATATCTTTAATTTAAAAATGTTTGTGTCCTGGAAAAACAAAGAGTTCCTGCGGGATTTTAAAAATTAAATCCACGCAGACGAAGCCGTTACATGTGTACTCAGTCACGTCGCAACGACTGAACCGATTTGGCTGAAATTTGGCACAGAGATAGATCATGGTCTGGAATAGGATATACTTTTCATCCCGGGAAATAAGAGTGTTCCGGCGGGAATAAAAAACCTTAATCCACGCGGACGAAGTCGCGGGTATCAGCTAGTACTCTATAAGGTTGTCAATTAGGTTAAACTCGCGGCAACGCTCCTGCCATCTATTGCATATTTTGATTTTTTCGGTCCTCCTATTTTTTTAAACTACCCCCAAAATTAAAATGCCCAAAACAAAAAAAATATTCAAATATATCAGGCTGTTGCGGGGTTTTAAGAAGACTAACAAGCAGCAAACAATATATTATAATAAATAAGATAAGATTACCTCAACGTTGCGGTAGATCGGCTCGGGTGTCATTATTTTAGCGCGGTACCACTGGTCGTCTGGTGGGTACAGAGCTGCCACCAGCTCACACTCCGCGGGGGCCAACTAAACATAGACAATAAAAAAAAATAAAAAAAAAAACCCCCGATTGTGTATATAAAACGCAGTTTATCATTTTATTATTGCAACACCTCCTGCTGTTATCTTATTTTATTTTCGTTTACTTAGCCCGGTTGTCTGGTAGATATCGCTTTTGAGCGATAAGACCGCCTTTTTGCACTGACATAATATATTTTGTCAAGTTTACTTTTTTCTATTTGTGTGGTACAATAAAGAATAAATGCATAAATAAATAAAAACTGAAAAGGAAAAAACAATTCCAGTAATCCAGAATTCTGTTAAATAATATTGAGTTAACAATCGGGACCCATAATTGGGAAGATTTGACAAAGTTCATCAATTTTAATTTTTTTCTTTTTCACAATATGGCGCCTGGTGATCGCCCTCAACCAACTGTTGACCCCGCATCCGTTTTATTTTCTATGAAAACACATTCCGAAAAAATTGGGACGTGCGGGGAAAAATGTATATACTTACTGCTATTTTTTAATGTACATATAAAGAATTACAAGACAACAAAATATGTTTTTAGAGATAAACTACGAAAGAAGAAATTTCTTCCAGCTACCCTCGAAAGTGAGTAAGGTGAAATTATAGTGGTATATGTCAAAATTGTACATATACTATCAAGCGTTAATGTATATCCGCGGGTACAGATATCAGGCACATCACTAGTATGTATCATTATACATACTAGTGATGTGCCGGAATTAATATATATATAGCTACTCGTGCTGATTCACTGATTCACTCACTCACTCACTCACTGACTCATTGATCACCTCTCCTGTAAAATTTTGTATGGAAAAAAATTTTTTCACGCACGGTTTCGTATAGAGGACAAAAATTCATTCGGAGGAAAAATATGAAGAGAGCTGATGATTGAGGATTTCGGCGACGGGTGAGGAGCACGGCCAGGGCATAGAAGATAGGTGGGGAGTGTTCAAACAAAAGTCACTCGAAACCTCATCCAATTGGCAGAGTTGAAAAAAAATCAAAATGGCGGATTCAAGATGGCAGCCATACAAACGTCGGTGTCTATCTCGGAGACTTTTAAAGATGGAAGAGTGGTTTCTTGGAAAAAGATGATCAAGACCCGAAGGTCTACTTGGTGGACAGAAAAACCGCGGTTCGCTTTAGCGAGCCGCGCACCCACGCGCCCTACTAGTATTATAATATAATTATATAAGTCTTACATTGAGCCGTTTGTATCTCCTCCGAGACGCTGGGCTGTTCATCTCACGCACTAGCGCGTTTAACGTGGTCAGTGGCAGGACACCGCCGTCAACTTCAGCGACTGGCTCTTTCTCTATAACAATCGTTATTGCGTTAATTAAAAAAACGTAATTGCAAAGGTGAATGCCGAATTTTGTATGGGAGTTCGTCTATTCTTGAGTCTTAATCAAATTAACGGCAAAACAAGGGAAATAAACTCTGAATTTTACAAAATAAAAATCATTAAGATATATATTGGGACTTACGTTAGTGACGTACACGCTGTGGAACGAGCCACGCGCGGGTAACGACAGCTGGGTGTATTTAGCCGCCACTGACTCTTAGTATAGTAGCCAGTACGAGTTATAGCATTCACACGGAGTCTTGTCCACGAGGTACACGTAGATGTGGTCGAAGTGCGCGACGTTAGTGACGTACGCGCTGTGGAATGAGCCATGCGCGGGAAGCGATAGCTGGGTGTACTTAGCCGCCACTGACCCTTGGTCTAGTAGCCAGTACATGTGGATGTGGTCGAAATACGCGACGTTAGTGACGTACACGCTGTGGAACGAGCCACACGCGGGAAGCGATAGCTGGGTGTACTTAGCCGCCACTGACCCTTGGTCTATAGTAGCCAGTACATGTGGATGTGGTCGAAATACGCGTCGTTAGTGACGTACACGCTGTGGAACGAGCCACGCGCGGATAGCGACAGCTGGGCGTACTTAGACGCTACTGAATTTTGATCTAGTAGCCAGTACGAGATAAATCACTCACTGGGAATTTTGTCCACGAAGTGGATGTGGAATTGGTCGTAGTGCGAGACATTGGTGACGTACACGCTGTGGAACGAGCCGGGCGCGGGTATCGGCAGCAGGTTGTACTTAGCCACCACAGGCACTTTGTCTAAAGTCCAACCCTCTGAAAAAAAAAAAAAATTTTTTTTTTAAATAATAAGTTACAAAACATCCTGTTGTTCCTTATAGGTACGTACAGACTTCTATAAGTGTACCATTAGTGAATTTTTTTTTTTTAAAGATGGAAAATGGTGGTCAGTTATTGTTTATGGTCAAGATAAATAATAAAATGGACATTTTAAAAAAATGTTTGTGAAGTCTGAACTTAAAATTAATAAAATAGAATAAGAACCAAACTTCTTTAAAATATATATTAAAAAAAAAAAAAAGATACCGGCCGAATTGATAACCTCCTCCTTTTTGGAAGTCGGTTAAAAATAGCCTGTCATTCTGGATGATAAAAGCATTATAAGTTATAACAAATATTATGGGATATCCCATACATCCAGATCTGTTTTAGAAATAAAACAGATCTGAATAAACAAGAAATTATTTGATTACAAATTTTGAGTTTTTTCAAATAAGAAATCATTTTTTTATAACGAAGCTGACACTGTAGACTAGTTGCAGCTTTGGTTCAACTGGTACACCAAAAGACATTCTTACCCGGATGCAGCTTAACATGTCTCTTGGTGCAGCGCCTGCCTTTGAAGCAGGTCTTTTCCGGACCACCCTTGTAATGTTTGCAAATGTCCATCTCGTCCCGGTTGTGGTAGCCCTGAGTTAAAAAATATGTTTATTTTAATGTCTCTATGAACGCACACTAACTCAAAAGCTGTCGCACTTACAAGCTGACATGTACGTTTGTACATGTACTTCGGCAGAGTACGGCAGAGTACGCAAGTAAAGGAAAAATTCCGAAAAATAAAAAAGTTGAAAATTTATGTCCCCTTACATAAATAGTAAGATTAAGATAGACCTCTGAGCTGTATGAGCGCTCATACAATTTAGAGGTCTAGCTTAATTGGCGTTGTCCCACAACCACCAGCCCCGCGGGTGCGTCAGCTGACGGTCGGTTCACTTGAGAGTCAGCCGAGATCTATTGAAAATGATGGCAATCGATCGGAATGAAATCACTAGCTAAAATGCAACGCTACCTCCCGGACCATTATTACCGTGACTGCAAGAAGTGGGTCGTCATACTCCGGGCAGTCAGTAATGTCCAAGTTGGCATCTTCCAGTTCGGACAACCCTCTCACAGGCGGCGACATGTCTACCGGAGTCTTTGATGGCCGATCTACTGAAAATTTAATAATTAAAAGTATATAAAATAACATGTAGAAAAGCAGTATACAATTTGCAAAATGTGCAATATTTTGTTATAAAATGTTATCTAACAGATAACAGTCATTAGTCATACGTCTAGGGATGCAACGATACGCATTTCAGCCGATATGATATCGAAAGGAGACGGTCCAAAATTGTATGGAGCGTGGGTCTGGTCTTTGTACCAGTAATAAAATAAAATAAAATAAAATAAAATAAAATATGAAACCATTTTTGATCGATCAAATCCACGAATTCATCTTAATTTCAATGGTAATATTATTTATTTTCTACACGTAAGGCAACATAACATACGTAATCATGGCGGGCGGATTCATGTTTCTGACGTTAGCTGTCAAAATTGTTGTGAGCAGTACCGAAAAACTTGGAAATACATTTTTATTTTTGCAATTTATTTATTATGTTTTTCTAATTAATTTTATCTTTAATGATCTCTTTAAATTTTTCGCTTTTCATGGTATATGGGACAAGAGTAGACCCAAAGTGGACCGTCTCCTTTATAAAAAAGTATCGTCGATACCGATACCGCTACGGACAGTTAAGATACGAACCAAAAGCAACAAGCAACTAGCGAGTGGCCTCCGTGAGGTAGGCAGCGCAAGTCAAAGAAAGAATATAGGTAATGTGGGGATTCCCCAAGCGTAAACCATTGAGCGCAGTGATGGCGCGTTCATACGGGTTGTCTATGGCGCGAAATTCATAAAGTATCGGTGTATCGGCAGATTTAATATCGCGGATCCCGATATATCGGAAAACTCGCGATTTCACCGATATATCGGTATCGGATGCATCCCTACATACGTCATTTAACTAATAAACATTTGTTTGCTCAATATTTCTCAAGTAGTAGGTATTCAATTTTAAGCATGTTGTGGCAACCATTAAGTAGGTGTACATTACTTCATGATAATTTATTTAACTTGTAGTTTTTTTTTAGTTTTCAATTTATTGTAACCTGTTGGTCGCCCTTAAATAAATAAAAAAAAAAAAAAGTATTTGCCCTGTAATAAGACTTTGTGTTTGAATATGAAAGGAGGTCATACTTACTTCTACGAGCTAGGCCCTTCTGCACGAATAAGTCGTTAAGGGAGTCCCCGGACGGGAGCATCACGTAGACACCAAGAGATTCCGATGCACTGAAATAATGTTTCAAATTATAGCGAGCTCTTGAGCCAGTGTTGGCATTAATCGATTAATTTTTTAATCAATTAATTAATCTGATTAATTTTAATCAGATTAAATTAATCATGATTAAAATAATCATGATTAAAAAAGTAATCTTAATCATGATTAATGAATTTAATCATTAATCATTAATCGTTAATTGATTAACTTTTTTAACTTGATTAACTTGATTATAAACTAATACATCCATCAATGTTTTTACTATATATTTATAGCTACTCGTGCTGATTCGCTGACTGACTCGCTCACTGTCTGACTCATTGATCACCTCTCCTGTAAAATTTTGTATGAAAAAAACATTTTTTCACTCATGGTTTCGTATGGAGGACAAAAATTCATTTGGTGCAAAAATATGTAGAGAGCTGATGATTGAGGATTTCGGAGACGGGTGAGGAGCACGGCCAGGGTATCGAAGATAGAGGGGGAGTATTCAAACAAAAGTCATTCGAAACTTCATCAAATTGGTAGGAAGCTGAAAAAAAATTCAAAATGGTGGATTCAAGAGAGAAGCCCGGCGTGGCGCGGCGGTGTGCCTCGCCCCGCGCGCGCGCACCCTCTACGGCACCGAACCGCTCGAACAAATCGCTATAGCTCGGTCACCGGCGCCGGCGGGCAGTGCGTTTTCATCATCCCTACGCATCGATGTAAAGCGAAGTCCGCGCTCGGCGCGTATCATATTATGTACCTAAACAATTAGAATTGAATATAATTGCACCTACGACTAGTATTTCGCTTGAGAATTCATATTGTAGGTATCAAGGCATAGAGTACGTCATGGAGCTCTAGGTCCTGGCTCTTCAATCCTGATGCTAGGTATCAAGCATAGTGCCTACCTAAACTGTGAGGATTTAGAGACTGTCAGTTTAGTTTACTTCCTTATCCCAAGTAATCCTTACTAATATTTTAAATTCGAACGTGTGTTTGTTTGTTGGTTAGTCCTTCAATCACGTAGCAACGGTACAACGGCTGGCGTGATTTTTGCAAGGGTATAGTTGAGGACCGGGAGAGTGACATAGGCTACTTTTTATCCCGGAAAAACAAAGAGTTCCCGCGAGATTTTAAAAACTAAATCCACGCGGACGAAGTCGCGGTCATCAGCTAGTCGCACTAATATTTTTAGGAACGCGAGCATCACCAATCATCAGAAGTGAAACGGAAGAAGCGCCATCTAGTGACGGTAGTCTTGTAACGTTACAAGACTACCGTCATGAAACGTTACAAGACTACCGTCACTAGATGGCGCTTTGATAAAAATCACTCTAATCCTACTCTCCTACATATTATAAAGCCGAAATTTTGTGTGTGTGTGTTTGTTAGTTTGTTTGTTTGTGTGTGTGTGTGTGTGTGTGTGTGTGTGTGTGTTTATTACTTCTTCACGCCGCAACGAATGAACCGATTTCGCTGAAATTTGGCATGGAGATAGCTCATACCCAGAAATAAAACATAGGCTCCATTTTATCCCGGAAAATTACAGAGTTCCCATGGCAATTGAAAAACCTTGATCCACGCGGACGAAGTCGCGGGCATCGTCTAGTAGATAATAAAATGATACTGGTTATATTGAAGTACTTAGTTTCTCACCTTTCTTTTCATCAAAATATATTCAAATTCAAATTCATAATTTATTTATTTAATGTAGGCTACCTTGTAGGTCTTATGACACGTCAATCTACCACCGGTTCGGAATGCAGATTCTGTTATATAAAGCGTTAATTTCGTTTGCTCAACTATTTCGTGTTCCTGCGATCTTTTTTGGCGACAGAATTTGTTTGCAACCGGAGCAGCTTCCACTCATAAAGGCGGTCAAACGCCGACTGATTGATATTTGATTTTATTTGAAATTTGAATTTTGAAATGAAATCAAACCAGTGACCGAGTAAAATTAAAATAACCCTTATTGTACACTATTTTAAGATTCAGTTTAAACCAAAATATGTCAAAAAGTACACGCGATGCTATATTTTATTTTTTATACTATTTGTACTATGTATTTTTTTCTTGTGTTTTTTTTTTATTCGTTGACAAGATAGCCCTTGACTGCGATCTCACCTGATGGTAAGTGACGATGCAGTCTAAGATGGTAGCGGGCTAAATTGGAAGGGGTATAGCAGTGTCAATTCAACCCATACCCCTAATCGGTTTCAACACGCCATCGTGCCGGAACGCTAAAGCGCTTGGCGGCACGTTTTTGACGGTAGGGTGGTAACTAGCCACGGCCAAAGCCTCCCACCAGACCAGACCAGAGACAATTTAGAAATAATAAATTACTAAATTGCCCCCGCCGGGAATCGAACCCAAGACCTCCCAGTTATAAGACCACAGCGCTCACCACTGCGCCAGGGAGGTCGTCAAAAATTGTGTTTGCAAATAGCTGTTTAATTTCGACGAAAAAGAAATGGCGAGAACGAGCAATGACCACAGGCAGAGAAAAATCCTTTATAATTCGAAGACAATACCAATATGATATTGAGTATATTGGGTGGTGACGAGTGGTGATGAGTGGTGATGAGTGGGTGGTGATGAGTGGGTAGTGATGAGTGGTGATGAGTGGTAATGAGTGGTGGTGAGTGGTGGTGAGTGGTGGTGATGGGGGGTGATGGATGGTGATGAGTGGGTGGTGATGAGTGGCGATGAGTGGTGGTCAGTGGTGGTGAGTGGTGGTCAGTTGTGGTGAGTGTGCTGACTGCTTAGTGTGCTGAGTGCTGGTGAGTGGTGGTGAGTAGTGAGCGGTCAAAATTAACAATAAATTACTGCAAAATCGGAAAATAAATAAATAAGTAGTTAATAGATAGTTAATCAAAAATAATTAATCAGATTAACGATTAATGATTATGATTAATTAATCGTTAATCAAATTTTTGATTAATGATTAAATTAATCGTTAATCAAATTTTTGATTATGATTTTAATCATTAATTTTTAATCGTTAATCAGATTAACTTTGGGCCAACACTGTCTTGAGCGGACCACGAGTACAGAACTTGCATGCGATTATTTATTGGCATGTACTTAAACAAGCTTCTATTTAATACCATTATTGGCCTCTAAATTACTATGTCAGCCACAACCAATGAGCCTCTAAAAAATACTATTGTAGCCACTATATATTTTTAATATAAGCTTCTAATTTCATAACTCGGCACCTTTAAAATTTAGTGAAGCATCATTAATTATAACAAAGTGTAAGTTTTAGGTAGGTTTACGATCCCAACAGAACCTAAGTGCCCGGCCTTCGGCGGGCACCTGAATATTCATGTATAACCCTAACCTAACCTAACTTTAGTTTAAAGAAAAAATTATTATCGTGGCTAAGTTAGTAAATTAGATGGCCAGATATAAATCAAGGGGACAAGTAATAAAAATAGTGGCTCTTTATTTGATGCTTTCTTTGGAATATTTTGTGGCCATTGTGAAGAAGGCGAGTTAGTATATTAGAAGCTTAATCATTTTCCCGTGGCTAAGTTATTAGTCTTATTCTTCTTCTTTATCAACGGATAGACGTCCACCGCTGGACATAATCTCTTACGTAGACTTCCATGTATTTTTTTTATTGGATGACAAGTGCAATCTCACTTGAGGGTAAGTGACGATGGAGTCTAAGATGGTAGGGGGCTAACTTGGAAGAGGTATGGCAGTGTACAGTCAACACATACCCCTAATCGATTTCTACACACCATCGTGCCAGAACGCGAAATCGCTTGGCACGTCTTTGGACTAACACACTTTGACATACTTATCGTCTACTTTGATTTGGCACTGCTTGTTGAGATATTCTTTGAGAAACAATTCCTGCTCCTCGCTCGGATAATCCTGTTGATCTAGCTGTAAATAAATAAAATAATGTTTATAACCCATGCCAAACTGTAAGCAATATCTCATCTTTATAAAACTCCATTTATAGTACATTATGATACAAGTGTGAAACATTGGTGATTGCCGCTGAGGCGCTATTGCCGACCCGAGCCGTTAGGTGAGGGTCAATACACACGTGTATCATACGACGTTTTTCAACACACTTGTGAAGAAAATAATACTAAAATAGTACATTATGGTACAAAACAGTGAAAACGAGTTGTGAAAATTTTTTCGCAATGGCGGGAAAAATTAATCAGTTTTCCGGAATGCGCGCGCACCTTTAATGGCCATAGACTAAAAGAATGAGGTTTCTTTTTTTTTTTGGCTTTTCTCGGATAGCCACGTACAAAATGGGGAATTTTAAGTTAAGGAAGTGGAGGCCACTGACATATATTTTTTATCCATTGAGGGTTTGAAGAGAAATGTCATTTACTATTTCATAGTAAACCTTCAATGGATAAAAAAAAACTTATTCTATGATGTATATACATACCCCAGCGAGATGGCAGTATCGGGCATAGGGCGGATTAATCCGAAACCTCTGAGGCAATGGCAGTATGTTTTCCGTAGATGTCAGCAAAGTTTCTCCTGTGTCAACTAGAAACACCTCTACAATGCTCATGTCCTCCTGGTGACAAGGTTAATACTGTACTAGCTGAAGACGATTTTCCGAAAAAAAAAAAAAAAAAGTAGCCCGTCACACCTGGTCCTCAACTATATCCACGCAAAAAAACCTGTCTATCCATAGCTCTGTTGCAGCGTGATTGAAGGACAAACCATCGCATTTATAATATTAGGAAGAAGTTCAACTATGTTAATACATAATTTACTTTTGGGTGATCAACTTCTTAGTGAAATACAAAGATAGTTATCAGTTTGTACCCAAGACTATGGCAAAGCCAAAAGAAAGTTGTTGTGACTTTGCAAATCTAGCGGAAGATGCTCAGGCGCAATGCTCACACTAATATTATGAACAGGTAGTTAGTATCTAGTTACTAAGAATTCAATTTTATGTTTTCCCTTTTAATCAAATAAAAAATACTACATAAGTAACTTATACTGTTTCATTAAGGTGGTTTGATCCGGTCAGCTAAGCACATCAGCGCCAATAGATGGCGTAGATTTTGTAATTAGACTTATTTTATTTTTTTTATGAATGAAAATGTGAATATTTTTTTATAGTAATATGGTTCCCGGTTGTAGCGGTATATTTGTAATATATCCAACTACGTTTCAGATGTATTTTAATTTTCAAAATACTTTCATTTGTACTGATAATCACGCGGTGGTAGCAGCAGAATTTACCCTACCACTTTTCATTCATGAAAAAAATAAAATAAGTCTAATTACAAAATCTACGCCATCTATTGGCGCTGATGTGCTTAGCTGACCGGATCAAAACCACCTTAATCAAGAAGTATGAAATTGGTAGATCTCAAAAGGTTTTGTCAGTAAATAGTAGATCTTAGCTCTAAACCAGTTGGCTACCCCTGCTATAGACTTACCTAGGTTTTAGGCTGAAATCTGTAGACTACTCTCTCACTTAGCTCAGACTCAAGACAGAGTTAAAACGAGATATATTTGTGTCTCGTTTTAACCTCTATCTTGAGTCTGAGCTGTGTCATTCTGAGCATTAGACTACATACCTTCGACAGTCCGATGAACAAGGCTCGATGATAGCATTCACTCTCCGCTTCCTTAAAAGTGAAGTAATTGAAAGACATCACTTCGTCTAGACTTAGCTCTATATTTTTATATTTGTAATATTCGTTCATATCCATCATCTGCCTGAAAAGTGGGTTTTTATATTTTAATTTTTAAATACAGGATTAATTCTAGCATACCCATTTGGATGTTTTTAAAATCCTGCAGAAACTTTTTGATTTTCTGTGATGAAACATAGCCTACGTCACTCTCCAGATCCTCATTAAAAAATCACGTCGATCCTTTTTTTTTTTTTATTTGATGACAAGGTAGCCATTGACTGCGATCTCACCTGATGGTAAGTGACGATGCAGTCTAAGATGGTAGCGGGCTAACTTGGAAGAGATATAGCAGTGTAAACTCAACCCATACCCCTAATCGGTTTCTACACGCCACCGTGCCGGAACGCTAAATCGCTTGGCGGCACGTCTTTGACGGTAGGGTGGTAACTAGCCACGGCCAAAGCCTCCTACCAGACCAGACCAGAGACAATTTAGAAATTATAAATTCCTTAATTGCTCCCGCCGGGAATCGAACCCGAGACCTCCCAGTTATAAGACCACTGCGCTCACCACTGCGCCAGGGAGGTCGTCAAAAAATGATCCGTTGCTCTATTGCAGCGTGTCAATCAATTAGTAATGGCCGACCAAATCCGGTCACGGATCTCCAGAGATTAGTCATCTGCGCGGGAGATATTATAGGGCACAGGTGCATTCTCTATTCCGTCACTTTCATAGTCAGATAAGACGGAAACGACCAGAGAGATCAGGCGCAGGAGCGATAGCTTTACGTGCTCTCCGAGGCACGAGAGCGACACACCGCTTACTTTCTAACTCTGGGCTTGCATTGAGATTTTTTTTTAAAATATATAGACTAGTGCTTGACTGCGATCTCACCTGATGGTAAGTGAAGATGCAGCCTAATATGGTACGCGCTGGCCTAGAAGATGCCTATTCACTCTTGATTTAAAGACACCCACATTATAGTTAGTTGGAAAAATGGAACGGAAGTTAGTTGGAACGGAATATTTTTTGGCCCAACGCAGGAATCGAACCGGGGGCCTCGTGAACCGTAGTCAAACTTGCAAACCACTGAACCAATAAATCAATTATAATATTAGTAAGATAGAAATGGGCCATGTCTCTTAACAATAACGAATACGATATGGCAATTAGTGAGTAGGGGGGTGGTTGGGGGATTACTACTGTCATGTATGTGTCAAAAATAATTTAATTGTAAATTTTAATTATGTATTTATTCAATAATTAATTATTATTATAGTGTAAATATTTGCATGCCTCTTGTCAGGTAAAACATCTTGTTCCAATATTTTTACTAAGACTTGTATTGACATGTTTGACTTTTGAGCAAATAAATTGATTTGATTTGATTTGATGTATATGAAACTAAATCATTTGTTTACCTTTTCTTAACAAAAGTTAATACAAGTGGGTGGGTGGGTAAATTAATTCTGTAATTTTATCATGTCACGTCTGTTACCAAGCACAACAAACGTGTCCCTATTAATTATCATATTATTTAAACATAATAACTAGTCTACAATGAACTTACTTATGTACACCCTCAAAGTCGTCAGTTATCACGTAGAAAGTGTGTCCATTTACATATGTAATGACTGCTCTATACACATGGTCAACTTCCAAGACCTCTTGTGCCGGCAGATCGATATCTTCCATTGATGGTGTTATTGATGTTATAGAAGTATTAGCTTGCAAGTTTACTTCAGCCGCATTTGGTGACAAGACACTTGCAGGTAACCTTAGCCCAGCCCCATTTTCTGTCAAAAAAAATTAGTCATTTTATTCAGTATAGCCCTTGACTGCAGTTTGACCAGTAGTGGTATTTTCTAAAAATGATTGCATTAGTGTAACAGTTACTCTGATTGGCTAAATTCAAGAAGCATCACCGCTTCTTAAGGTCCAAGACACGGAGCTGCCCGCGAAATTCAAATTTAATTTGGTTTATTGCCATTTATAAACGAATACGACAAAGTAGGCTTATGGTATTCAAATTGCGATAATGGCAGTATCATCTTCACAAGTTTATATACTAATCTTTACGTAAAAGTATCCAGTTTAAGAAATTAATCAAAATAATGACTAATTTGTGAGTAGCTTACGCCAAACTCATTATTTTGACTAATTTCTTAAACTGGATACTTTCACGTTAAGGTTAGTATATAAACCTGTGAAGATGATACTGCCATTATCGCAATTTGAATACCATAAGCCTACTTCGTCGTATTAGTTTACAAATTGCGAAAAACCAAATTAAATTTGAATTTCGCGGGCAGACCCGTCTCTTGGGCCTTAAGCTACAGCTCTGGGGTTCAGTGAGCTACTCTAACATAGAAATACTCGAGCGCTTCCAAATCAATGTTTTAAAAGTTCTGTGTAATGCACCATGGTACACGAAAAATTCCAAAGTAAGTACATGAATATACCGACCTCCCAACTTTGAAGCAGCAAATAGAGAGCTACCTTGAGACCTACAAGCAGAGGCTAGTGTCACAAACAGCCTAGCCGTCCTTGGATGTTAGTGCCAACATGTTTCGCCTTAAGGCCCAAGAGACGGGTCTGCTACTAATTTGTGAGTAGTTCACGTCAAACTCATTATTTTGACTAATTTCTTAAACTGGATACTTTCACGTTAAGATTAGTATATAAACCTGTGAAGATAATACTGCCATTGGCGCAATTTGAATACCATAAGCCTACTTTGTCGTATTCATTTATAAATGGCGAAAAACCAAATTAAATTTGAATTTCGCGGGTAGCTCCGTGTCTTGGGCCTTAAAAGGGCAACATTGGCTAACATAAACCATAATAGGCTCTATCGTTATGGGATGTCTTGTCAATGGATGTGCAAAGCCTATATTTTATCCTATACCACTCTATAATTTCACCTTACTCACTTTCAAGGGAAGCTGGAAGAAATTTCTTTTTTTAGAGATAAGCTTCACCTTCACCTATGTCTTCTTCTTCTAATATAATATGTTGTCTTGTAATTCCTTATATGTACATCACACTTCACACTAATATTATAAAGGCGAAAGTTTGTGTGTGTGTGTGTGTGTGTGTGTGTGTGTGTGTGTGTGTGTGTGTGTGTGTGTGTGTGTGTGTGTGTGTATGTTTGTTACTCCTTCACACCACAACGAATGAACCGATTTGGCTGAAATTTGGAATGGAGATAACTCACACCCAGGATTAAAACATAGGCTAGATTTTATCCCGGAAAATTAAGGAGTTCCCGCGAGAATTGAAAAACCTTAATCCAAGTGGACGAAGTCGCGGGCATCGTCTAGTAAAAAATAAAAATAAAATAAATAAATGATCTTTACCTTCTAAAGCCAGTTGCTTCATACCATTCATCATAATGGACTGTACTTCTCTCCCACATTTGGAATTCGGTACACTTTCTGATGATGAACTAGAGAAAGAAATCAACAGGCCTTCCTTTGGAATCTTCTTTTTAGTGGGTTTTTCCACAGGGCAAAAGTTGGAATAGGCCATAGAGGTCGAAGGTACTGGTCCGCTTAAAGCGTCCATCAAGTTCATAGACGGTATTGGGTATAAGGGTGATTGTAGTCTAGCATGGTTTGGAACATCATGGACTGGCACATAGCTTGTAATGCCCTTTTCTGCACAATCTGGAAAAGAAAAAAATATAAAACACTAAATCCTCCTTTTGTGTTGCCATGATACTAATTCTACTATCCTATCCTACTAATATTTAAGCAGGAATTTTACTAAGCAGGAAGAACTGCTGTACATGCTCTCTGAGGCACAGGGGTGAAACACCTCCAACTTCCTAACTCCAATGCTAATATTGCAAATTTTTTTATCAAAAACCTGACTCGGGAATCAATCTTGTACCTTGTAGTGTTTTCGCACATACCATATAGTGCTAACCACTAAATGGGAGCAAGTAGTATCCTTCAGCTAGTCTAGTATTAAATAAAATAAAAATACTAACCAAGATTATCCAATGCTAGGTTAAAATCTGTTAAAAGGTAGTTATATTCATCGAGCTGTTTCATACAGCTTAGGAACTTGTCTTTCAACTCCGAATGGTCACAATTCAACAAGTTTGGAAAGCTTTGTGCCTGGAAAAAAGAAGAAAAGACATAATTAACTTTTACCAGCTTTATTGGCAAACCTAGACATAACATTGGGTGTACTATTCAGACCTAAAAAATATCTAATAAGGGTTTATAATGATTAGGTACTCAAAGTTCATGTTATTCAATTAACCCATCAAACAAAAGTTGATACCATGTGCGTTTTCATACTCTAAGCTAATGAACTTTTATCAAAGATAATGCTAAGGAACTTTTATCAAAGATCAAATTTTGGAAAAGTTCAGCATTAAATCATTCTTTTCGTGGTAAAAGTATGAGAACAAACCATTATATGTATATACAAGTTGATGCCAGCAACTTCGTATGCAGGGATTGAAGTTTTTTTGATGGATAAAAGTAACTTATGTGTTATTCCAGACTATAATAAAGGAAAATAGGATATGCGTAACTAACTTGTTCTTTTAATTTTATGATATTTTCAACTGCACGATCACATTTTGCCACAAACGTCTTGACACGATCTTCTATTTCCTGCCGACGGTGCGAAGCCAAAATGGCAAGGTCCACGCAACTCCTGAAACAACAAGAACTTCTTAAAAATATTTTTTTTTTTTACCGAAACCTTCTTTCTTTTGAGGTTTCAGTACAAACACGTCCTACATTTGTTTTTGTTATCTTTCTCTCTCTACTTCGTCATCCTCATTACTGAGGGTTGCGATGATTGGCACGGATCACTTTCTTCCATATGATGTTTTTCCAATTCGTTCTATTTGCCGCATTATATAGAGCAGCGCGATAGATGTTTCGAGTGCGGTGCTGATCTGTTCAGACCAACGCATAGGGCTACATCCTCTTGTCCTTTTCCCTTCTACCTTGCCTGTGACCAGTAGCTTTTCTAGGTTTCCAGGGCTACGGGCAATGTGTACGAAGTATTCCAAGGTGCGCTTGAGACATGGTCGACAGCCTGGTTGTTATTTATAGTGCTTTCAGAATGGACTCGTTGGTCTTAAATGCAGTCTATCACTTCTCAAAAGCATCAATGCGTTTGCGATCTGCAGCTCGAAGAGTCCAGGTTTCAGAACCGTACAATACGAATAAAATACCGTTTTAGTTATAATATGTAGAAATAACTATAATAAGAATATTTTGACTCAAAGATAAAGTTAACGTACTTACATGGTTATTTTGTAGGCACCACGAGGTAATAAACATATAAAAATTATGAGGGTACCTACTAATTTCAATTTAGAATTAGAAGTAAAACTTAAATTAATAAGGAAGGTGTAAACAAAAAAATTGTACTTTTTCTGCAAAAAAGTCAAAATTTCAAAGCACCAAAGCACGTTCAAAGTTGCAGAAATAAACAAAGAGTATAGAATTATAGATTACTATAGAAATACTACGTTTAGAAAGGAGACGGTCCAAAATTGTATGGAGCGTGGGACAGGTTTTGTACCAGTAATAAAATAAAATAAAATAAAATATTAAAGCATTTTTGATCGATCAAATCCACGAACTCATCTTAATTTCAATGCAAAATATTATTTATTTTCTGCACGTAAGGCAACATAACATACGTATCATGGCGGGCGGATTCATGTTTCTGACGTTAGCTGTCAAAATATCAAGAGGTCATTGATCTGCATTTGAAGAAGATAATAAATACCTACCTGTTCTTTGTGAATTACATATTGGATACCTACCTATTATTTTATGATACGATCATCGCCAGAGAAAATCCACAAGAAACATAAAAAACGCATTCACGAGTTCACAACACCACAACAAAGCTCGGAATCAGTGATGTTGCGATAGTAATAGTCTATCGATAGTATCGTGACCTCGAAAATCAGTCATACAATCGATAGTTCTATCGATACTATTTGCACGTGACAATTAGTATCGATACTATCGATTCTATCGATTTAAAAAAAAGAGTAAATACTATTGGTCAATAGTATCAATAGTTATCTCAATAGTATCGATAGTAACGGTCGCAAGTCTGTCGATAGGTTCGATACTATCGATAGTATTACTGAAGTATCAATACTATCGATACTATTGACAGTTTTATGTCATCGATAGTTAGTAATATCGCTCAAGCTCAATAGTATCGATAGTATAGGTAACTAGTCTGTCGATAGGTTCGATACTATCGATAGTATCGATTGCATTACTCTCGATAGTATTATCACGACGTGCAAATAGTATCGATAGAACTATCGATTATATGACTGATTTTCGAGGTCAACTATCGATAGCGCAACTCTCGATAGTTCTGCAACAATACTCGGAATAAACAAAAAATATCACGTCACTTGTCAGATAACTCAGAACTGACATTTGACAGACTTGCGTCTAGGGTACCTACCTACTGCCTCCTCTGTGGTTGAAACGTAGCCATCTTGTGAACACTACCGAAAAACTTGAATTTACATTTTTATTTTTGCAATTTATTTATTATGATTATCTAATTGATTTTATTGTTAGTGATCTCTTTGTATTTTTTGTTTTTTCGTGGTATATGGTACACGAGTAGTCCCAAAATGGACCGTCTCCTTTCTTATTTATACAAAGTTCCTACCTACTCTGTGAAACCAATACTGACAATGACAAATACAAATACGGAAGGGCGATCGGCTAAAAATGTATCAATCCTTAAAGGTCAGCATCAATGTCAAAATATGGCTTTTCGCCAATCCCATTGGCTTTGGCTAATAACCATATTTTGACATTGATGCTGTCCTTTAAGGATTGATATATTTTTAACCGATCGCCCTGCTGATTACTATAGATCATGATCACGAACAAGCCCTACACCAAGGAAAAAATGCTATGGGATTGTCTAAAAATGATTGCTACAGTGTAATGATCACTCATCAGTCATCACCATCGCCAAAGAGTGCCATCCCATCGATAGTAGCGCCTCCATTTTTTCTCTTCTTATTTGTTATATCTTTGGTTTTAGTAAATATTCGGCGTTAGATGTCACTGTCCACCTCGGTCTAGTCTACTCGGTAAGAGATGGCGTTGTCAGCATATATAGACGATGTTTTTAATTTTTACCCGACTGCGTGACGCAAAGGAGGGTAATGCGTTTATCAGTCTATGTATGTATGTACTACCCGGTCACGTCATGTTGGCCGCTACCCCGCCTCGCGCTTCCCCGCACCGCACCTCAAGTCAGACTCGCTTATTACAGATAGCAAAGTAGGTACCTTTAGTTAGTAGGTTTTTAGTAGTTTTGAATTTTTTTGTTTAAATTGGTTATTTATTTTTGTTTGGTTACTATTGTTCGCGTATCGTCTTCTACAATGCTAGACTATTAATTAGGTAAGTACTTTAATCAATGGATTTTTCAAGCGGAAAAAATAAGAAATTAAAAGTCACGCCTTTCGACATTCAAGTCGTCATTACCATAAAAAGCATTCAGAGAAGAAAATTTCCGTCACAGTCGTAGTTACAGTAAAAATATAATTATTATTTTCTTGTCAACAGTACAGTATGATGTCATTTTGTAACGGCTGACGACGGCCAACTTGAAATGAACGGGTATTATGTATGTATTACCCTTCCATCTAGATGGCGCTAGTCTATTGAAAAAATGAAATAATTCGTGCAAATAGTTTTGTGTGACCCTAATATCCGTACAAATAGTAATATTAAGCTAAGTTTTTATAAGCAACTTTGCGCCTAGATGACATGTTGAATAGCAGAAAATTATTCCATAATACTTAGCGCCATCTTGTATCGGAAGGCAGAGTTATTTAATGAAAAGTTTTCTTTATTTTTCTCAGTTTTCTGAGGCGTCAGACTCTTGAAACCACCATGAAACCTTCATCTCGGAAAACTATAGAATATAACAACTACAAAAATAAAATTATCATTGTTGCACATTGATTTCGACCTTCGATCATAGAAAAATAAGTGGATACCGCATGTTAGTCCGATTTGTGTAACCACCGAGTGCACTTACTAAGTAAGATCATTTATGTCATACATTGAATCTGGTTGATAAAAGTGGAGACGGCTTCTTTAGAATTAATAAATACTCATCCTTGAAAGCGATTTGCAAAGTCTTCTTTTCGATAAGTTTGAGATGCAACAATAAAGTCGACAATATAATACCAGAACCCTAAATATTAATAAATTGATTTTTTGGAATTTTTTGATTATATATTTTTTTCGTTGTTAACCGCATTGTGACGAGGACAAAAATAATAATAGATCTAAGTTTTCAATAGTTATTATTCCTGCACAATCTGCAGAAAGGCTAGAAAGTGGATTAATGCTGTACTTTTTATGAAAGATCCGGGTTGGAGACCATCAAATTATTCTTATTATGCTTTTTATTTGATGTTCTATTTTTAGTTGGATTAGTGTAAAATAAAAAAATATTTCTTTTTTTCCTTTATTTTAATATATTAAAAATAATATAGTGCTATAATACTGAATATTATAAGTAAAAACTTTGGATGGATATAATGCGGTGTTGAATTGCAAAGTTGTAAATAATGTGTTTAATTTTTAAGTACACTTGCTTAAATTTTAATGCGCATTATTGAATTCCATTAATTATTGAAAATTTTGAAGTTAAATTTTTAATGGCATTAGGAGACTATAAAATGAACATAAACGTGAAATACGTGTCAGAACGCATAAGATTTACATAGTCATGAAATGCAATAAAAAATATTTAATAAAATAATCATAAAATTAAAAAGCCGCTATCCGTAGTTTTGAGCCGGGAGTCGGGACAGCATGTGTCACGATAACATAAAGTCAAGAACAATGATGCATTTGAATAATTGTTGAAGTATGAAGTACTGAATCCTTATTTTTTCTTCTGTGATCGAAGATTTCGACATACTTAGGCAAACGTCCATAGTCGTCCCTTTGGTTAAAACTTCAGCTTCCTTTTTTGGGGGGTCCGGGGTCCTGACTTTGCAGTTAAGTATATGTATTTTAAGCTTCATTTTAAAAAATTAAATATGAATATTGTTTTAACGATAAAGGAAAACATCATGAATTAACCTGCATGCCTGAAAGATTTATAATGTACTTAAGGTCCAAGACACAGGTCTGCCCGCGAAATTCAAATTTAATTTGGTTTTTCGCAATTTGTAAACTAATACGACAAAGTAAGCTTATGGTATTCAAATTGCGCCAATGGCAGTATTATCTTCACAGGTTTATATACTTATCTTTACGTGAAAGTGTCCAGTTTAAGCAATTAATCAAAATAATGACTAATTTGCGAGTAGCTCACGTCAAACTCATTATTTTGATTAATTTCTTAAACTGGACACTTTCACGTAAAGATTAGTATATAAACCTGTGAAGATGATACCTACTGCCATTGGCGCAATTTGAATACCATAAGCCTACTTTGTCGTATTCGTTTATAAATGACGAAAAACCAAATTAAATTTGAATTTCGCGGGCAGACCCGTCTCTTGGGCCTTAAAAGACTTGTGTGAAGTGAAGTCTACCAATCCGCACTTGGTTAGCGTGGTGGACTAACTATGGTTTAAAGTGCTTAAAACCTTCTCATTCGAGAGGAGAATTGTGTCCAGCTGTGGGCAATCGATGTGATTTAAAAGCGCGCCTGGACAGAATGTTTCGAACCTACTCATTAGTCCGACAGATAAGTTGTACACAACGTTTCAATTAAAACGGCCAGCAAACTAAACATGAGCTGCATAATAAATTCAGGGAGGCCCGTTTCGCGCGTTTCTAATTGGATTCGGAGGCCAGAGCAACCAATTAGTGAGGGACTGGTAATAATATTTTGTTGTTGTAAGCGAGCCTTAAATTGCAACGCACATTCTATTTTGTTTTATTACAAACACATGCCTACCCAGGGAATTATAATTTTTTTTCAGAAAATAATACCTATTGTCATTGTTTTTAGCGGAGATTTGTAATTTAATTGCTAACGAAGAAAATGAAGTACTTATTCAGATTTTCCAAACTTGTGTTTTCCGGTGAATTTTCATACAATCGATAGTTGTATAGTTCTTGCAATTCTTGAGGGCGCATGAGCTTTACTTGTGGTTAAGTTGTGTACATGCACATTGCGTAAGTATGCGTGCCTGTCAGGAGCCTAGGTGGGAGCGGTCAGGCGCGAGCAAGCTCTCGGTCACATTTATACAGATACGACACGCACACAACCATGAGCCACGCGCCTTCATGAATTGCAAGAACTTAATATCTCACCTCATCTCTTATATTCGGCAATTGATTGTCATTTATACTTACCTACTTAGAATATAACGATATAGTAGGTATTAGATGTGATATTAGCTATAAAGTTATATGAAAAAAACGGTAGAGATTATCCTTCTGTGACAACTGACAACCCTACCAAAAGTGGGTAGATATACATTTTGTTCGGTCCTAGAAGTTACTGTGTTCGGTCCATATTCGGTCAGTTGCTCGCGTGCTCTCGCTCTAACAAGATTAGTATTAATGGCGCCCTTACACGAGACACGATAAACGCACCACCGCGAGTAACATTTCATGCAAAAATATATCATTACGCATGACTTCTCTACGGTAAATGGCCATGAATTATCAGATAACTCAAAACGGTAACAACCGGCAATTTGAGGATCCCACGAGCGCGTGAAATAGAGATATTAAAGCAATTTACGAGCCCTAACTACTACAGCTAGTAAACTACAACTAGCCTATATCAATAAAAGCTATTAGCATCGATCAACTTGAAGTATATGTCCGAGGAATTATCTCAAATTGTGTTAAACGCGGCCACGGTAATGATAGCGGGAGGACGCCGCCGCGAGCGTGAAACATGGGAATGATAAAAATGGCCGCTCAGTTGCACTGAACTGAGAAATAATCATCGCTATGAATTTTTAGTAGCTCGCAAAATGTTAGCTTCTTATTTTCATCCGACTGCGTTATCAGTCTATGTCTGTATGTATGTTTATAGCGTTCTGGAGACCAAACGCTTGGACCAATTTTGATTTACATACATTTTATATAAGGTTGGTAAGGTACTTACATACTCATTAAATACTTAACTTACTGCAATTTGTGTTACATACTATTTAATAAGTAGGTATACATTAGATCATTACAAGAAAACTAATTCATAGACTAATAAATAATTACTGTAATAAACGCTAAAAATCACACAGAGGCGTCAATCCGCCTTTATGCAGCGTTTGCATTAGCAAGTATACTTGCCTTATTTTTAACCAACTACTTCAAAACCACAGCAGTGATAGCTTAGTGCTAAGAACAGGCGGTATTAGTTTATGACCTGTGATACTTCAGTCTTAATAACCATGTACTTAATATTAAACTCTTGAAAATTTTGAAAAATTCACCGCGAATTAGGTATATAATGGCCCCTGGAGGTCTATAACCTTAAAACGTATCTAAGAACCCGAAGGGAGTTAAGCTACTAGGTACAAAAAATCGGTATATAGTTGGGGAGCCACGAGGGAACAGACAGATACACAGATACATAGATACACAGATACAGATACAACACACTCCTTGGTGTTATAAGTTTGACGTGTGTGTACAAAAAGAGGTTTTTGTTGGGAGAGTATCAGGCTGCTTCATAAGTAAGCTGAGGAGTGAGGGACCTGGTACCTCATTAATAAACCCCCCCACCATGCTTTGACGACCCTAAAAGTGGACGCTTCCGAAAGGTATGGATAGGTCAAAACACTATCACCTATACTGAGAGTTACAAGTAAGTTAAACGCAGCACAATCGGTTGTAATCGGTAATTACTGACCACATTTATCTGGTTCGCCCGTGACTTATAATTAAAACATAGTTAGAACTCAGACGCCTTGGATTGATGTCTTAATAGAAATGCACCACTCGATTACGTTAATGAGGAGGTGTTATTCTGAATCAAACTTTTATTTTGTTAAAAAGAAGTGGAGAAAACAATTAGTATTAATGTGCGAAAGAATACGAAAGAACATGCAACTCTTATATACCGACTGCATTATCGCCGAGTAACATATTTAAAAACTGTCGGAACGTCAAATTTATTCTTCAGTTAAAGGTTACTCGACGTTCGCGTTGGTGAAATTGACACTAGAGGAATACGCAATAAATAAAAAATGCCTGGTACTTTGATGATACTTTGTAACATAATATTGTTTTTTAAGCTATTGCATAGCTTCTATCGCGTGCCAGCGTGGAGACCGAATCCAGAAATTCCGTTACGAAAATAACCTGACACGGGACTCCTCTACGGTGAACCGCTAGATGGCGCATTTTTTATCAACGCCATCTAGCGGTGAGCTGCTGAAAAAAATGCTATGCAATAGCTTTACCGCGTCAGTCCCCGAGTGCTACACGTCTTTTTTTTTTACAAAATATATAGTTTATATTATAAACAAAAGCTTAACAGACTTGCCTGTAATAAAAAAAAATATTTAATGAATATAGGTATTTTATTAAAACTCGATACAATAACCCGGATCCAGGAAATGACAAAGCCTAATTCTAATTTCTAGCTAATTTGTACACGAGTCTTATGCTGAGATCTATAGAGCGTGCTCTGACTCAGCTCAGACTCAACATAGAGGTTAAAACGAGATACAAATATGCTGTGACATAAATCTGTCTCGCTTTAACTCTGTCTTGAGTCTGCGCTGAGAATGCGGTCTATAGATTTCAGCCTTAAGGTGTAGAGCCTCCTCCTAGCTACTTGTACGAGTGGTGCAAGAGCAGAGGTTAAAACGAGACGCAAATATGCTGTGACATAAATCTGTCTCGCTTTAACTCTGTCTTGAGTCTGCGCTGAGAATGCGGTCTATAGATTTGAGCCTTAAGGTGTAGAGCCTCCTCCTAGCTACTTGTACGAGCGGTGCAAGGGCAGCACGGGCCGGGCCGGAGCCTGTAATTATTGTCCACACTCAGCTGTTGGCCGACGGGCTGTAATTAAAACATAGTTAGAGCGCGGAGCGGGAATAATGCCTTAATAGAAATGTAACACTTGATTGCATTAATAAAGAACATCGCATTATCGCGTTTTTAAACTACTCGCTTGATGGATAGCGTCGTTTGCTTCTAGGGTGACCACTTGAAATAGAAATATTATTTATTCAAATAAACTTTCACAAGTACTTTTGAATCGTCAATGAATCTACCACTGGTTCGGAATGCCGTTCCTGCCGAGAAGAGCCAGTAATAAACTCGGCGGTTGCTCTTTTAAAAAATAATAATTTTTTTACAATAGGTAACAAAACTATGCTATGTATACAGTGTTTCCACAATGAAGTTTCAAAAATGCAAAACAATCCAATGCATGTTAAGGCAGGCAGGCAAAAGCAGACCCATTCCCGTTGGTGGCACCCGTTCACGAGCATGACGCATGATCCAGCCGTTGCTTCGCTCAACCATATTTGAGGGAACGTAACAACCAGCACTCTATCTTATATGTCGTCACGATCGTAGAACAACGACGGATCTGCATTCCATCAACTTTAGTACAGCTACATATTTGAAATAATTTCCGTGAAATAAGTCTTGTTATCATAATTTTTTAAATAAAAATTCTGTAGCAATGAAGTTTCACGTAGGTGTACCCATTGAAATTGTTATGTTTCGAAATAGTAAACAAATAACAATAATTGTTAATTAAATGTCCAAATATGCCAGTGTCATTTTTGGATGTTTAGCAAATCCGTCACTGTTCTACAATCATGATTATAAAATTTGAAATTGTATACAATTTATTAAGCTCACTGTGTTAGCTATTTTAATATGTGTGGTGTACAATAGAAGTATATTCATTCATTCATTCAGTATATGTATTTTCTATTTTGTAGTCTTGATATTTTAGTTTATATTATTCTCAATGGGAGTTGGCGTATAGCAGATACGATATAAGGGTAAAAAGCTCATCGCTCACTAGCCGGTCGATAGCCATCTGCGCGGGAGATATTATAGTGCACAAGTGAGTGCGCAAACACAGGTGCACTCTCTACTCCCTTACTCTCATAGTCCGATGGGGCAGAAATCCGACACGACCGGAGAGAGATCAATAAGGTAAAGAATATCCCTATCTATATCTATATATATATATAACTCAAAGTCCTGACTGACTGACTGACTGACTGACTGACTGAGATATCAACGCACAGCCTAAACTACTGAAGTTAGAAACTTGAAATTTTTACAGTTGGTTCCTTTTATGACGTAGGCGCACATTAAGAAAGGAATATTGGAAATTCCACCCCTAAGGGGTTTAAATAGAGGACGGAAGTTTATATGAAACTCCGTCATTTTTCAAGCTGTTTCCATCAAAGTTGGTATTTGAGCTTTCAGTTAAAAATAAAAAAGTACGTGTGTCACAGTTTTTGAAAATTCCACCCCAAAATCTAATTCCACGCGGACGAAGTCGCGGGGGCAAAAGCTAGTCACTAATAAGTAATAAAAAGATGGTCACAGTATTTGTGAGAGAATATTTTGATTGCTCGGCCGGTATTCGATGGAGCATTGTACAACGGTTCGAAATTAATCGTAATCTTGTAATCAATCAGAATTGTGTTAGAAAATGTTTAAAGATGATTATTTTATTAGGCGATCTTATGGCCGAGACTCTGTGCGTAGATATAGCTATAAAACAGTGAGAGATCCGAGATTCGAAAAGACAATAGGTATCGATAACTAAAGTCATTTAGAAGGGTCATAATATAACGCAAAAAGAGGGTCGTTATAAGTTTATCGTGTGTATTATTCTGTATATCTGTGTATGAGTGGATTTGTGTGCCTATCTGTTCCCTCGTTGCTCCCGTACGCACCGATTTTGATGCGGTTTTTTCTGTTCGAAAGCTGACGTGATCGTGGTTGATCTAATTTATGAAGATCTGTTCAGGCATTTGATGACCATCAGCTCTTTTCCTATTTGACAAAAGGGTCTTATCAATTTAGAAGAGGGGTGTTTCGAATTTTCAATTTACACTTGCTTATGTTTCTAGACTTTCTGAAGCAGTGTAACCTACAAATAATATAAACATAAAAATTCTTTTTACAAAACCGACTTCAAACGCCAAGTTACAAAGTATATCAGGATTCAGGAACATACACTCGGGGACTGCCGTGGTAAAGCTATTGCATAGCATTTTTTGTCAACGCCATCTAGCGGCTCACCGCTGAGGAGTCCCGTGTCAGGTTATTTTCGTTACGGAATTTCTGGATTCGGTCTCCACGCTGGCCCGCGATAGAAGCTATGCAATAGCTTAAAAAAAAAGATTCCTACGAATTGAGAACCTCCTCCTTTTTTGGAAAGTTAAAAAGTCACGTCGATCCGTTGCTTTGTTGCGACGTGATTAAAGGACAAACCAACAAACAAACACAATTTCACATTTATAATATTAGTAAGGATATTATTAAGGATCTACAAGATCTTCAACACAAAGTTGTTAGGTAGGTAGGTATACTGTCATAAACTATTGACCCCATTTACTCGTACTTAGGTTAGGACATAACCATAAACCATAGGGTTTGACAGAAATCTTCCGAAAGTTTATGTTTATTATAGACTTATAATAGTAGACCGCTTCGACCATTTAGCCAGGACTTGGCAAGCGCACGCATTCCCCTCTGCCGAAGTACATGTACAAACGTACGGTTCAGCTTGTAATTGTGAGCTTTTGAATTAGTGTGCGTTCATAGAAACATTAAATATTTACAAGAGTGTGCGGAAGTGAGTAAATGTGTGCTGTACCTACGCGATTACCTCACCTCCCGCAGAAAGTGGCAGAATATATTCAGTACTAATTCTGCGTAAAGGCAAGTCCTTTCTGAATCGTTCAAGAGTAGACCGTATATTCTGGTGTATGATAAGTCTATGGTCCTATCACGTCATAAACTTTATCCAGCGTTGGCAGAGCCTGTGTAGACTTCCGAACACCCTTTTCGAAGCGAAGCTTATATAAAGCCATCTGTAACTCATACGTAATGTAATCATAGACAACAAGTGCGAAGAGGCGCAGAACAAAAGCGGCAACCAACTCCTTTGTTAGACGTTTGTTAGCTTGGAACCGGTCCACCCGTGTCATGTTTATGCTCGCCAATGACATGTTAATAAACGCTGCGAACACCACGCCCCGTCTACTCTGCCGTTTGCGGTTTCTTATTGACATGTCATTGGAATGGAACGTGCAAAACGGCCCGCGTAACATAAACTTTCGTGAGACACTCATATTTTCTAAAGCTCAAAGGGAATTGATGAACGCGCTTGAGGTTCCATTTTATTTTTAATTTTTACTAGTTGTTGTCCGCGACTTTCTTCGCGTAGAGTTAGGTTTTTGAAAATTCCCACGAAAACCCTGTTCTTCCGGGACAAAATGATCATTATAAAAACATAGCAATAGATTCTAAATGAAGATTTACCTAAGTATAGATTTCACTTTTTTTTTTATAAGTATATTGGCCAATCTGAAGTTGACTGGGTAATATTCTCCTATCCCCTCCAAATAAGCGGAAAGCTTGTGCTAGGAGCGGGTACGACAATAGTGCAACGGGTGGGGTTTGAACCTGCGACCTTTCAGTTTTCAGTCCACACCTTTAACCGTTAGGCTATTGAGGCTTAATTTTACATTGGTTTATTTTAATTTTTCTAGAAACTTGAATTAGAGAAGCGATTAACATAAATATTTAGTGATATCACTTTAAAGCTTTAACACCACGACTCTAGTATGACATTGTACTAGAGCTGTAAAACGGCTGTAAAGCACCTCAATTTTGGCATCCATTGTCGAGTAACAAACAAATTGTCGGTCCATTACAGACTGTCAGTGGTGTCAGGAACTTGAAATTAATATGGGAACTTGGTACCGATTGACATAGACGTTTAGAAGAATACGTGTAGGGGGACCATCAATTTTTTTAGGATTCCGAAAGAAGCGGAATAGGCTCGCTAGGTTATCCGTCTTTCTGTCCGTGTATAAAGGCCCTTTTTCTCAGAAACCGCTTAGTAATATGTTCAAAATACTGAATATAAAATATCAATAGTCTCTTAATGCTTTGAAAATTTCAAGTTTCTAGTTTAACTCTGTAATGAAATATTACGTAAAAATTTAAATTTATGAGCTACAAGCGAGAGCCCGTGACTTCGTCAGCTTCTTCAACTCACAATCGACAGTACCTAAATCCCCACAGTTTAGGTGGGCAGAACCCCTGCAGCATATCCCTGCAGGATTGAAGAGTTGGGTCCTGGAATTCAACGATGTAGTCTTTACTTGGTAACTACAATAACTATTTATAATCGACAGTTCCTAAATCCCCACAATTTAGGGGGGCAGTGCCCCTGCAGCATCAGTAATGAAAAGTTGGGTCCTGGAATTCAAGAATTTTAAAGAAATCTTTCAACTTTCTTTTCATTGTAAACCACTTCTGAGTTTACTTGGGTGAATTTGAATTTGTTCGCTTGCCTGTCTGAATGTCAGAGCCTTATAACTGTTAGAAGAATGAACATAAGAAGTTATACAATAAGAATTACGTCAATATAATAGTACCTTTGTGAATCTTTCTTAGCAGAATCTGCTTTTCGGTGATAGTTTTGACTTCAAAAGAGCCACGAGATTTTGCTAATAACTAATTTGTAAAAAGTAAGGTAGGTACTCTCTGCTACAGCTTCTATCTACTGTTCTAAAGGTATTTATTGTTGCCATATGTTATTGTCTGACCATGCAAAATACGATTTTAGTTTTTGCATAGCTTCTATCGCGGGCCTTGAGCGTGGAGACCGAATCCAGAAACTCCGTAACGAAAATAACCTGACACGGGACTCCTCTCACCGCTAGATGGCGTTGATAAAAAATGCTATGCAATAGCTTTACCGCGGCAGTCCCCGAGTGCCACACGTCTTTTTTTTTTAATTAAATTGCAGCGATTAAGTAAAGAGTATTATTATCTAGTGACTAGATAATGGTACTGACTTAACAGACTACATTCTTGTCTCTGGTTAAGTGTTTAAGCCTACTTCTTAATAGAATGAAAATACGAATGTAACAACACGGTAATGCGATGTAAATATGTAAATTAGTAGTGTACGTAGGTATGTATATTACCACTAAACGATATTTATAGGTCATGCCTCGGTTTGGACCACTTATGTGCAAATTGCTGCAATAAATTAACACTCATTACGTCGTCAACCGCGACACGACACGACAAGAGGCAGAGCCATTACAAAAAATCCTAAATAAAGACGAATTTTTGCACGCCCTATTATAAAGACGGATGCCCAATAGACTACTCTGGATCTCATCGTATTACAGGCTTTCGTCATCCGATACGATATCGTATGCGATACGAAGTTGCAACAGTCAGCACGGTATATAGTTTGAAGCAAATGACGACATTCATGAGGTGCTTGAATGGCAGCATCACATCAGCGTAGTACTGGACGCTTCTCAAGCGAGTCTCAGGCAGCTGCTTATCAGAAAAATTAAAAAAAAAACTTAAATATACCTAAGTATATTACAATATCGTTGTCAAACAGACATTGAAGGAATCACAGTTTGACCTCAGTGGTTTAAGATTTTGATATTTTTTGGTATAATTTTAGTGTGCATTTTTTACTTTTATTTAAATCTATGAGTAGGTCTTTAATAAAGAAAGGGTGGGGGTCCTTTTATAGCGCGCATGCATGCTTGCTCTCGAACGAAGAGCAGTGGGAGAAGTATGGTAAAATTCTGCGCTCCATTATGATGAGGAGAGCCAGAGGCGTAACTATACCGTTTGAGGCCCGTGGCAAATTCATCGGATGGGGCCCTCCCTCCCCCAATATAAAGAAGCTCAACCAATGAGATAGTATTTTTTATTTTTTCATAAATCACTACGTGAAGTAGGTACATACAAACGCAATTACAATTACTTGATTTTCTAATAACCTTTAAGTCGGAGCGTATTGTATTTATACTAAGTGCCGTAAAGTAATATTACGGCACTTAGTAGTCCGTTCTTAGCACCTACAATAGCAACGTAAAAGCGACATTTTCGCGAGCGAAGCGAGCGCGAAATTTTTTATGATTGCATTACGGCACTTAGTAGTCCATTCTTGGTATTTACAATAGCAACATAAAATTGACATTTTCGCGAGCGAAGCGAGCGTGAAATTTTTTATGATTGCATTACGGTACTAAGTAGTCCATTATTGGCACCTACAATAGCAACGTAAAAGCGACGAAATTTTTTGTGATTACATTACGGCACTTAGTAGTCTATTCTTGGCACCTACAATAGCAACATAAAAGTGACATTTTCGCGAGCGAAGCGAGCGCGAAATTTTTTATGAATACATTACGGCACTTAGTAGTTCATTCTTGGCACCTACAATAGCAACGTAAAGGCCCCTACTCACGGCCCTGCGGCAGGGCCGATTTAGGAGGCAGCTAAAATTGGAGCAATCTAGGGTGTCCCTACACACGAGCCTGCCGCTCAGTCCGTGCGCGGATGTATGAAGGAACACTCGTGTCAGACGAAACAGTTAAGAACGAAACAGAGGTTTGACATAAAAATTCGTGGAGGAGAGCATGCATCTAATATTGTCTATTATAAAGCTGAAAAGTTTGTTTGTTTGAACGCGTTAATCTCAGGAACTACTGATTCGAATTGAATTTTTTATTGTGTTGGATAGTCCATTTATCGAGAAAGGCTTTAGGCTATATAACATCACGCTTCGACTAATAAGAGCGAAGCATCAGTGAAAGATGTTGCAAAAACGAGGAAAATTATCACATATTTAAAATATATTGTTTTAAAAACTTCTTAATCGCGATCATAATAAAAGAAATTGACACGGACGAAGTCACGGGCAACCTTCGTTAAAGCTAAATATGCTTCAAGCATCGTTACGATTGTTTTGTTTCTAAAATCTTTATTAAAATAATTTTTACTAGTTGATGCCCGCAACTTCTTTCGCGTGGATTAAGGTAATTCCCGCGGGAACTCTCTAATTTTTTCCGGGATAAAAAGGATAGTCTATTTGTTATTCCACACTATAATCTATCTCTATGCCAAATTTCAGCCAAATCGGTTCAGTAGTTTTTACGTGAATGAGTAACAAACATCCATCCATCCATCCATACTTACAAACTTTCGCATTTATAATATTTGTAGTATTTGCTTGTCCCACATAGGGGGATTGTTTTTAAAAATATCTTTTACTTTAATCCATGCATCCATCGTCCGACGTCATTTTAATTTTTTAATGCGAGCGCGCAACCCAACTTAATGGCTGTCGCGACCGAACTGAGAAAAGAAATCGGGCCGACGGCCCTACACACGTGCAGGGCGGCAGGGCGGTTGCCCCGATCTAGGAGGCATCGGGTGCAGTTCTGCTCCTGCCGGCCAATCTAGGAGGCGATCTAGGAAGCGATTTAGTATGACCCTACACACGACACGATTAGAAGGCAATCTAGGAGCCTCCCCACTCTTTCACCCTAAATCGTCCCTGCCGCAGTGTCGTGTGTAGCGGGTCTTAAAGCGACATTTTCACGAACGAAGTGAGCGCGAAATTTTTTATTCTGCACTACACCATATCTAGTCCTGTACTTTTGGCGCTTGAGATACTACGCTTGTATGCGCCGCACACTCGGCATCGTAGGTAAAGTCGGCCCTACCAACTATTTAGTTATTGGGGTTATTTTAAAATGTGTTTGTGGACCTAATGACATTTAGGTATTACAAATATGTATCTTTTTAATTTCTGTAAGACATAAATACAAATTTTGGCCCCATATTCGCCGCCCCTAAAATCTGCTGCCCTAGGCTCCAGTCAAATCAGCCATTTGGTAAAACCAATGTGCGTAACCTTTCTTGTCCCAAAGAGTTTAGTTTATATCAATTTTTATTTTGAAAATGATCGCTCGGCAGTCACAGGAATGGCTATAAATGTTATGATCATCTTGAGCTTCCGGCCCTCTCTGACCAGGGGCCCCTGCCGGCTGGGGGCCCGTGGCATTTTGCCGTCATGCCACCCTGTAGTTACGCCTCTGAGGAGAGCAAAGAAAGAAAAGGAAAAAAAGAGGAAGAGAGAAGAGTAAAACATAAGAGTGGTCGGCATGAACAAATGCAACGCTGTTCCGCGCCGATCTTGTTTGAGTTTGTGCAAGTCGGACATGCCTTGCCAATAGGCGGAAGTCAGAAGGGATTTTTTCCGCCCCCGAAGAAAAAAGTCTTTAATAAATCTTTATTTATATTTATTTAAATATAATAATTAAAGATCACAAGGATGAAGTTGTCACTTGTCTGTAATAAGTAGGTAAATGTAATACGATAATGCGTCTAAACCGACACTTCCAATTGACGCGTACCTTTATCGGTCGTGAGTGAACGAAAGACCGACCGAGTGCAGTGGATGTTCTCACGAACTCACCTTTAATTCAACTTTAATGAGTCGCTCGCGTGAATGAAATTGATTTGACGTCTGTTTTGACTCTCCAGGTATAAATGACTCTATATAAGACGCTGATGACACCTCATTTTATTTATGCTTATTGCTTTATTAGCATCATTAGGTCACGGACTAAAGAAAAAGATGGATGGAACATTGATGGCACACTATTCAAATTGGCTTCTTTAGAGTTACAAAAATAGGACACCGAGAATCAGTTATCCAGAATACCTAAGTAATCAGGATCTGGAGAACCCGATTGCATACATACAGAAATATAATAAGTCAGTACTCAATCATGCTTATCCTAGTACTTAACATAATTTCTATTGGCTGACACTATTTCTCTATTTGCTAAAATGTGCCGTTTTATAACAGTTTTATAACATAAGTAGTCGCTACTTGTATACGCGCCGATATGAAGCAAAATATTGTTATTGTTAAAATAGACGTAAAATGTATGCACTAGCTGATTTCACCAACGTATAAAATAAGTCTTATTTGAGCGTGATATTTTGGCAGATTTTCAATACAAAACCTACCTACTCTACCTACTCTATCTGTTAGTCTATGTATTAGGAATCAAGTTGTGAAATCCCAGACTGTAATGAGATCTAATGAACATTTTGTTTCGTTAGATATGAGATGTCACAGTTAAATTAATGAATATTTTTGTAACAAATCATTTTATGAAGTAATGGTCATGCACAATCACTATATTAGCGTCTTAAAATATTCTATACGTATAATATGAATGTAGGGTAATCAACGTACCTACCTATTTATGTTGTTACACGAAACAAATCAAATAAGGTATGCAGTGCCTTTTTTATAGTTTTTTATCCCTAAGATTATTTGGTGATGTCTTTTTAAAGTTAATTTAACGGAAGACAAAATATGTAAAGTGCAAAAAATTTGGATACCTTTAAAAGACAAAGTCCTAATTCGTTAATCAATATTGTAGATTTTTGAATGTCAACAACTACTCTACAAAAGCGATTATTCCTTCTCTTTTTCATATAAAAATCCATTTACAATGGAAAACATTTTCAATGGAAAACATTCAACTGAATTCCTAACAATTGGATAATAAAATTAGAATAAAGCCATTGATTCGAATGCTTGGTTTAAATTTTCAAATTTGGAACGGGCGCGGCCATCTTCCAAATGGCTGCCATAAATGCGATAATTGGATAATCTCATTGGCCGGTACTCGGTAGTTAACTGAAACCAATTTCACTTGTCACTTATGTAAGTATTGTTTTGTTTTTATCGGAACATTTTATTAGCGAAAGTTACTTCGTTTTAAAAAATATCTTATAAAACATTCTTTTGTTTTAACTAAGAATAAAGTTACTAGCCTTACGCAATGGAAACTGTCGCGCATCCATGATTTAAATGATCATCAATGTTTTGAAGTTGTATGAGTTTGTTGTTTATGTACTTATACGCCGTAGTTCATCATAGTTTTTCTGTTAAATACATATTATTTAGTAGATACGAGAATATGGGTAACAATATCTCATCATACAAAAACCTAAAAAGCAGAAAAATTTTGCAGAAAATATTCTTTGAATCCATACTTCTAGTGCTAAATCTACGATTATAAAATTATGCAAGCAATGCAAATGTGTTTTTTTATTATATTCTTTCCTAATGCATTCGTTACTCACCGTCTGGACCAATAAAACAAAACCAACCACAATAAAGTATCAAAATCGGATGAATAATCTGGCTACGATGAGGGAATATATTTACTTACCCACAAATATATACACTTACATACCTACACCTACCTACACACATACTTACCTGCTGAAATCTATTTAACCACCCTGAGTCGATTCATCCGCGATTTTTTTATTTTAAACTTTTTTCTATAAGGAACTAAAACCTCAAGGCGCGACGCATAAACAAATCTATTCTGTCACAGTAATAAATTATAAACACTGGCAACACAGCTCATTCCAACCTGTGTATAAAAGGCGAAGGTTCGAAAAAAATGAAGCGTTCGAAATTTAATTTATTCAAAATTGAAACGTCACGGCGCACAAAGGCGCGGGTCACAATGGCGGCCGCTCGGCGAGTGTTAACACGAAAATTAAATGCTGATATCACAATTAATCAAGGGCCCATATTAATAATTGGCTATTCAGTACGCTGCGAGGTGTCAAATTATATAGCTCAATTAACCGCCCGTGGAATAGAACGATGCTTGCTTTGTACATTATTCTGTTTGTAGGAAAATAAAAGCTTTTCAGATTTTTTTCGATTTATTTTTTCGATTTATTTAATACTTAAATACGAAAACACCATCAGCAAATTTATGTAACGTAAATACTTATTTTTTTATTTTTACTTATTTTCTTATTTTTTTATTTTAATAAATTGCTAAAATTAGCCTAAAAAATTTACATAAGTACATCAGTTTTAATCTAAAGCAAAACTCTAAATAACACCTTGAATATAGTCGAAACATTCCATCACATTTTCGTAGTATTAAAATAAATTGAAAAAGGGCTCTGGAAACCAGAATTCAACACTAATAGAGACATAAAACCGTTTAACTTTGAAGAAGTACGAGAAAGTGTTCGCTTCGACGAAAAAAAAAACAAAATTTTTAATAACAACTAATACATTATTAACTATACGTATTTTAATCTACACAAATGTCTTTAATTCAGTCGATGTTCTCGGCTCCATCTTGGATAGTGATGTACTTACTGCATTTTAATAAATAATAATCGATGACTCAATAACGTCTTTAGTATATTATTTACAATGGCACGATAGAGACCGATTAGGAGCCTTAGGCTTAAAATAATAGAACTGCTATCGTCACTTACCGTCAGGCAAGATCGCAATTAAAGGCTAATATCAAATCGAAAAAAAAAAATTGGTATGTATCAAATATCTTGAAACTAAAATAATATTTAAAAATCAACTTATTTTTGAAGATTATTTACCTACAGAATGTAATATTTGTAGCTGTATCATACCTATTTTTAATTATATAAGCAATATTATATTATTATAATACGAGTATAATGTTCTAAACGTGTCCAATGTAGGTACATATCACCTTGATAAGCAGTTTAGTTGGAAGTGTACGAAAAATAGAAAAAAATTGCTTGCTTCAATTCGAACGTGTGTACTAATAAAAAGTTAAAAAGAAAAATAATAATTTTATTAGCAGATGCTAACATAACTCTCAGTGCAAGTATGCTATCGATGAATCATCGGGCATCGACTATCGATATATTAATTCCGATTGCTATGCCATCACTATATCACTCGTTACGTTTGGACAGACGGCAATACAAGTGATTATTTATGGGCGATATATTTTTAGGATTAGTGAGAAAATTATTTCACTTCGGGACCGCGTTATAAGGCAAGGTGAGTCGAGCTGACAGGGTATTAATTTTATACCTTCATTTAACAATAAAAGCTACTGTTCGTGTTATCCTGGACCCTGGTGCCTGTTATTATTAAGCTCCCAAATGTTCGACGATGTGGACGGTTGTAGTAAAATTCGGCATTAATTGTCTTTTAAGTATTACTTATTATGTTACTGGCTGATGTCGTTTGAGTGGATTTAAAAATCCTGTGAGACCACTTTCATTTTCCTGGTAATTTTTTTTACAGGAAAATTAAATAAGTTTGCCATTTTGCATAAAAAAATGTCATAAAAGCTTTGATATAATATACCTAGTAGAAATCATTGATTAAAAAGCGAGCGAGTATAAATTCCTTCACTATTAATTGGATTGCTATTATTTTTTGTAATTTACTTACATTTACTTCAAGTTAGGAAACAATGAAGATTTCAATAAAATCGGTTCAGTAGTTTTCAACATATTTTCCCATTTTCATTTATTCTTTATTTAGGTAAACTGAAGTTGGTTTCATTTTTCTTAGACTTGAAACTTGTTTATTAAAAATAATAGCCATGTTGAACATCTGATATTCCCCTTTTCCCTCCAACTGAGCATCAAGTTAGGAGTGGGGACGGAAAAAGTACCTACAACTGTTGGGATTTGAACCCGCTTTCGGAATTTCAATCCGCTTAACCATTGCACTATTGTGGCTTTGAAAAATAAATAAATAAATGAAACCAAGCCGCAGCAAATAGCTAGTAGCAATTTTATTATAGAAAAAAATATAAAGGTTTTATTATAATTAAATATTTATCGATTAACATTTTAAATACACATAAATTTGATTCTTGAATTATTTTCGTGACACCTGTGCGTGCTAGGCTGTCGTTTACGAGTATTTTTGTTATGAAAATTAACTTTTTGGCGTAGAGGCCAGAGATTATCAATAAATTGATAGCGTAATAGGTTTTTGGGTTAAGGGTAAGTTGTTATTTTCTTTTTAATAGGCTTAGTTGCTTCCTCTAGGTACAAAAACCTGATTATTATCGTAGGTACGTATCGATCGATCGTACTATGATTGTCTCAATGTAAGGATTAACGGCAATCCAAAATCTACAGATTTAATTTAATCCAGATGCAATATAGTAAAATATGTCAATAAAAAAATCAATCCACGTATTGAGATTGCAATTTGTTTTGCCAATTGATAAACGTAGTCTTTATATAGACCGTATCTAGATCAAACCTTCAACAATTCAAATAAAATCCAAAATCTATAGATAGAATTTGTAGATTTTGGATTTTATTAGACAGGTTATTAAGCTATTGCATAGCTTCTATCGCGGGCCTTGAGCGTGGAGACCGAATCCAGAAATTCCGTAACGAAAATAACCTGACACGGGACTCCTCTCACCGCTAGATGGCATTGATAAAAAATGCTATGCAATAGCTTTACCGCGGCCGTCCCCGAGTGCCACACGTCTTTTTTAATTAATACTGGCTGTAAATCGGAAAATATTATCTAAGTTATTTTTTGTTTTTTATTCATGACAAGATATCCCTTGACTTCGATTTCACCTGATGGTAGGTGATGCAGTCCAAGATGGTACTTGGGAATGAAATCGTATTGGTATATTAATTTGTTTACGGATCTTCAATTTTCTTTTTCCTTTAGCAAAGTTCAAAATGATTTTGTGATCTGAAAAAAGGTTGAGATTTTGAGATAGGTACTCGTATTTAACATATTTTTAACACACTCAAATATAAGAAAAATCAAATGAAGGCAAATTTAAAGAGAGATAGAGACTAAAAATATGTTACTTGTTTTTTTTTTTTCAATTCGACAAAAACTTTTAAACTAAATACTTCTCCTTAAAAGGTGGTCGTTATTTGATATTAAGTATTTAAATTTTTCAATTAAGTCATAGAATTTTAATTGATTTGTCATAGAAAATATACATATAGATGTGTGTGAGAACAAGCTTTAATGTACATTCGAGATTTATGTTAAGGCCCAAGACACGGAGCTGCCCGCGAAATTCAAATTTAATTTGGTTTTTCGCCATTTATAAACGAATACGACAAAGTAGGCTTATGGTATTCAAATTGCGATAATGGCAGTATCATCTTCACAGGTTTATATACTAATTTTAACGTGAAAGTATCCAGTTTAAGAAATTAGTCAAAATAATGAGTTTGACGTGAGTTACTCACAAATTAGTCATTATTTTGATTAATTTCTTAAACTGGATACTTTTACGTAAATATTAGTATATAAACCTATGAAGATGATATTACCATTAGCGCAATTTGAATACCATAAGCCTACTTTGTCGTATTCGTTTATAAATGGCGAAAAACCAAATTAAATTTGAATTTCGCGGGCAGCTCCGTGTCTTGGGCCTTAAGATCTTGTATAATGGCCGGCGGTCGGATGAAACAAGAGTAGGTAGATATTATAATAGCTCTTAATTACAAGTGTAAATTGAAAAATTAAAATACCCCCGACATGTTTTTATTTGTATATATTTGTATGGTGATAATAAAAAAAAAAAATGTGAAACTCTAGCCGGACTGTGTGCCTACAATACCTGTTTTTTTAAGCTATTGCAAAGCTTCTATCGCGGGCAGGTGTGGAGACCGAATCCAGAAATTCCGTAACGAAAATAACCTGACACGGGACTCCTCTACGGTGAGCCGCTAGATGGCGTTGATAAAAAATGCTTCTTTCTTCTTCTTCTTTTCTTTATAAAAAATGCTATGCAATAGCTTTACCGCGGCAGTCCCCTAGTGCCACACGTCTTTTTTTATGACAATACTTTTTATCCCGGAAAATCAAAGAGTTGCCGCGGGATTTTTAAAAACTAAATCCAGGCGATCGAAGCCGCTGGCATCAACTACTTAGTAACAAATATTTTTTTTCATCACACAGGCCTTGGATGATTGGTATATTTAATGAGCATTTAAATCGACGTTTACAAATGACACAATTTTTTTACTCGAATATTACAAAATCTATACATCTATACAAATAAATAACATTGAAGTGTCTGTTTGTAATATCAAAAGAACAGCTTTTTACTAACTGCATACGAAAGTAAATACGGTACGGTCTTTTTATAACAAGAAAACAATTTTTGTCTGTCTGTTTGTTGCCGCTAATCTCGGGAACGGCTGGACCGATTTTGACGGGACTTTCATTGTTAGATAGCTGATATTATCGGGCGTAACATAGGCTACTTTTTTAATCGACTTTCGAAAAAGGAGTTTTTCTACCTCTTTATATCGATATCTCGGTGATTTCTTAACCGATTTGCGTGAATCTTTTTTTAATCGATACAAAAACTTTGCGAAATGCTCCCAAAAACCTTCAGGTTCCAACTCCTCAATCCTGATGCTGCAGGGTACTGCCCCCTAAACTGTGGCGATTTAGGAACTGTCGATTATGAATAGTTATTGTAGGTACCAAGTAAAGACTACATCGTTGAATTCCAAGACCCACTCCTCAATCCTGATGTGTTCTGCCCACCTAAACTGTGGGGATTAAGGAACTGTTGATTGTGAGTTGAAGAAGTGGACGAAGTCGCGGGCGTCCGCTAGTCACACATAAAATACACGTTAAAGGATTTTAATTTTCTAAGCGGTCACTAACGAAGACATATAGATGCTCGTTGAATCTCATTATCGATGTTAAAATTCATAATAGGATTACTTATATCGAAATATCGATTAATTTATATCTACCTCTATTGACAGACCATTTTCTGTTGGGGTTGCGTACTCATTTAGGTGCCTATCTGATTTCGTATTTGGTTGTTCACTAGCTAACGAGTTAATTAAATAAAATGAAACAAAAACTGATTGCTGTAAAACTATACAAGAAAATTTTAATTGCATAGCTTCTATCGCGGGCCTTGAGCGTGGAGACCGAATCTAGAAATTCCGTAACGAAAATAACCTGACACGGGACTCCTCTCACCGCTAGATGGCGTTGATAAAAAATGCTATGCAAGATCTTTACCGCGGCAGTCCCCAAGTGCCACACGTCTTTTTTTTTGCTGGAGTCTTAGCAAACAAGATGCATAAAGGATTTTATTTTATAACGTTGATTATGAATTGATTGCTCGGTAGCTTATTATTTTGTTTACAAGTTTAATGTTTTCCGCTACGACGTCCGCGTCGGTAGGTACAATGTTTAATTTAAGTTGTTTTAAATGTTGATTTTCCACGGCGGTTTCCTCATTCTAACAAATGGGTATCTGTAATTGAAAAGATTTAATGAATACTGGCTTTTGCATTTGGTTTAGACGTGTTAAATTATTTTAAATTTAGTGAATCTATTTTAGTCATAGTTAGAACAGTGTTTTAACTTGACTACATGAATGTTATTTAGTGTGATTACTACATGAATGTTCTTTAGTGTAGGCATAATGACAGTAACCAAGAATCAATGGAATTATGAATTTTTCTAATGAAATAGGATTCATGGCTTACAAAAACATATTTATTTTTTCTATTTTGTGCAAGAGTGATTTTTATTTTGATAAAATCTACTATATAAAAATAAGTCGGGTTTTCCTTCCTGACGCTATAACTCCAGAACGCACGAACCGATTTCCACGGTGTTGCATTCGTTGGCTCCGTGAGGTTTATAGCAAAGAAAATTCAGGAAAAATTTCAACAGAAAAGCGGGAAAATCATTTTTCACATACACAACGAAGCCATCTGGTGGCGAAACGGAGTTCGCCGGGTTTGCTAGTAAAGGTATAAAAAATACAGCAATTCGCCATATTTCATTGAATACCAATCAGAGCGAAACGTCACATCTTCAAACTTTGACAAAACAATATGAAAAAACATAGAAGTGACGTCACGAACAACACCATGACACCCTCGAGCGGTTTTTGCGTGAATTTAAAACTTAAAATTGAAATGGCAATTTTATCTACCAAACCTTTTTTGCTAAAATAAGATACATATTTTTTCTAAATAGGTAGATACTTCTGAACATTATCCAGCAGCTTTTAAAAATCGGTCATCATGCCTATTCAAGATATCTTAGCTTAAAAACATTTGGTACCCGATCCTTTATTCTTTGCCGATGATCTAGATTCTAGTGCAATGTTTCTGAATGTTGTCCGCGAACTATGATATAGTATACATATATGTATTATTTATGAATCATTTAACAATGAAGCACTCTATTATACTCTATGTCGTTCGGAACAATTTTTTCGCTTGTTTTGTGAGTGTATAACTCATCATAGTAGAATATCGTAATCCGCGAAATTTTAAAAAACTAAGCATTCGAAAAAACTTTAGTGTGTGGTACAATTCTATATATACAAAGCAAGTCAATAAAATATTATGAAGACACGGATGAACTTGTATAATTATCAATTCAATCCATGTCGACCAGTGGTCATATAAATCATCTCAAGTTGTCCTTTATGTATACCTATGCTCATTATCGAGCGAAGATTTGCATACATAAATATGTTATTTAATATTTAAATTCAAACTAAAAACTCTTTAGGTATAACAGAAAATAAATTGATTATTCATTATGAAAAATCACATTTCGATTGAAAATATTACCTTTTGACATGCGACAATTTGTACCTACTCCGATCTTTTTTCTAACATCGATAGATTAAGGATTGGTAGTCCTTAAGGATCTCTGACCTCTATATTTAATTTATGATTAACACTGGACTTGCTACTGCGATTTCTTTTGTGAACCTACTTGATTGACGCCATTTTGGATTTGATTGACGCCATCTTGGTAAGTATACATAGTAATGCCTCTGTAACTATTAATATTGCAAATGGCGCACCAACCTCTCTTATTTAATCTATGATTTTATAACCAACCTCTTTATTTGGTATTTAGTTAGTATTAGTTCATTAATTCTATCTCATTCTATCCCCGGCTCTTTATCAAATTGGCTCGGATCTCCTCTCCGACTGCAACGCTGGTCAAATGCGGAAACACATCTTCGAGAACTATATGTTGAACATAATGCATAGTGCCCAGATAATAATATTATATAGGATAAATGGGTCGGCGGTCTTTTGCAATTATGTAAAGCTAGCCTAAGCCGACGGGGCGTCGACTCTGATGCATAAACATAGTATTACTGCTGGTGTATCTTATGCATAATTCATAATATAAAAATTCTTCAAAATATTGGTAGCTACATTACGGGTGTCATTAAGTTGTCATTGTTACGTCACACTAGATTTTACCCGCGTCTTCGCTCCCACCCTCTATTAAAAGTAATTCGAAGTGGTGATTTTCATACATTTATTTATATAAATCTTATTTTACCGATTTTCAACTGTCGTTTTAGAGTTTCCATTTATTTATTTATTTTTAAACTACATTATAGCTAACAAAACAAGAAAAGTTTTCAAATTGGTAACCTTCTCATAAATTAACTGAATTTCTATACGATTAGTGTGGACACCTTATTTGAATGTAGAAATAATATATACTTTTGTATAAAAGAATTCGATTAGATCAGAGCATCACGTTATGTAATGATATTAATACAACGAATTTCGGATAGAATGTAAATGTTAAGAAGAAATATGAATCTATACAATGACATATTTATTTACTGCATCGTTTTAGACAAAATAAAATAAATAAATCTCCTTGTTTCGATGTTCGAGTACTTCTATAAAGGACTTTCAAAAATAGCATTTATGTTCATTCCATTCTGAAACCTATCAATGTTTCAAGATGATGAAAAACGATACAAAAAAGCTTCATGGTATACCATGAAGCTTTTTTGTATCGTCTTTCAGTTGAGAGTGCTAAGCCGAAGTCTAAGAAATTATTTCCATGTTTCCAAGCCATCTTTTTTAGTTTATCTGTCTGTACGAGTAATAAAGTGCGAATAGATCTCGACGCTTGAGAATGAAATGTTCCGTACATTGTAAAGCAAATTGTTTTCCCGACGACACGTCTAACACCCATCGACGTTCGCCATTGATTGAGCCATCACTTGCCATCCTTTCTGCTGCTTTTACGCGCCATACCAACAAAGATTTACCGATAAATAAATAAACATTTAGATTCTATTGTATTAAAAAATAGAGGCGGTATTACAATAACTGTAGGTTTTTTGTAGTTGTTGATAAGTTGGCATCCTTTAAAACATGTTGTCGTAACTCAGCGTACAGTCGGAAACTATCATTTGTTGTGGTTGGAATACAATGTATTGTAAGTTAAAAGCTTTCAGTTTTTATGGAAATGTAAGTTCGGGAATTATTGGAGTAACGAAATTGGTTTTATTGTGACGGCAAGCATTAAACTTTCAGGCATAAATATAAATATAGCGATTGAATATTTTTTCTATGATTTAGTAATTTTGCTCAAGTAACACTGACCTTCATGGATCAATTTGAAGCGCCACATTTGACATAGGTACGAGTGTCTCTGGAACTAATAATATTGCAAGTGGTGCACCAACCTCTATTTTTATTTTAAGATTTCATATGAAATAATAAATTAAATAAAGAGGTAGATTTTGAAATCACAGAATAATCACAGAGGTTGGTGCGCCATTTGCAATATTATTAGTTACAGAGACACTCATATTTAAGCTTACAGTGCCAAAATGGCGTCAATTAAATTCAAAATGGCGTCAATCAAGTAGGTCTACAAAAGAAATTACAGCAGCAAGTCCAGTGTTAGTCATAGATTAAATATAGAGCTCAGCGTTAAGTAATCGCCTTGTTCCTTGCATTCTATGATATAGTATATGTTATGTACCTACTTGCGTTCCTTCTATTTCGTATTTCTGAATGCAACGATTTGGGTATTTAACTGTTGTCTAAATGTGGATATTCATTAATTACAATCGAAAATGTAACTCGAAAGAATAACATTTGTAAAAACAGACAATAAATCGGTCAAAAAACAAATTAGTTATATGCTCTATGTCTCTTTCTAAAACGAAATTTTATATTGAGAGTGTATGGAGCTATTCGCTTGTGACGTCATAAGCTAGTAGCGCTCTTTTTGTCTAACAGAAAAAAAAGCTCTATATTTTCGAAACTAGTTAAGATATAAAAAAAAGAAAAATGACATTGCGTTATAGGCGCTAAAAACCTTTATTTTAAGTAAATAAAAATATTTGCTAAATAACCAATTCCACTCATAAAGAGATGTAAGAAAACGAATTCTTGTGCAACAGCTAGTCAGCTAGTAACCAATATACAATTACCCATAGATAATCTATTGAAAAAGTAGACGAGACATTATTACCCAATAAGTCACCTATAAGGAGTTAAGCCTTTATAAATCCTCTCGTCAAATTAAGGCTAAAGCATTTTCCGTAATCGTCCATCTATACAGCGAAGTAATTTTCTTCAATAAATCGATTGTAAAGTAAAACAACATGATGAAGACATCAAAATTGAAAATCATCAAGTTACCGGACTCAGTAAAGGCCTGGACAGATAAAAAGCGGGACGGCTAAGTGGCCTACACGGCTGTTATAAGTATTAAGTCGCTACTGCTTATATGTTTCATTCTCATCATCATCATCAGCCAGAGTGCATCCACTGTTGGAAATAGGCCAGCAGTGGTTTGTTGCCTATCCTCGGCCTTTCGCATCCACTCGATGCTTGCTACTTTGCGAATGTCATCGCTCCATCTTATACGTATAATTTTGTTGACTAAAAATAAATTATTGAAATAAAACTTTGTGAGCTATTCATTAAACCTATTTAAAAGCTAAGTGAGATCTCTGAGTCTATTTAGGTTTTGTACTGTTCTGGTCTCTCTGTCTGAATGTCTATCAGAGTTGAGTCATACAACTCTCGAATTACTTAAATATGAAAATACATATAAAATATAATGAGTTATATTAATAATAACTTTTATTCGAATGGGACACCCAAATGGGGTACAAAAAATAGTTTCGCTTTTCATGGAGGTATTGGGTATCGCTTTATTGGCTAGACGTGTCTGGTAGTTCCCTTTAGAATCTCTAGTTCAATCTAGACTATGCGTACATAGGAACGCGCAGTCCGTACAAGGCTTTACGTGCCGTCACGCGTTTCATATGTCCAGGCCTTAATAACTTGGGCTTTTATTACTTTGATATATTGCCTGTACAAATCGTGATTACGCTAGTGAAAATGTCGTTTCAACAAAACACTGTATTAAAAAAATGAATAATGACTTCTTTGCCGACAACGTCATTATAACGCGCGGTCACCGGCTCGCTGCGAGAGATTCATATCTTACTCCGCTTGCAACAACACACGGCATTCTAGACCTTACGTTTATGTTTATAAAGCCTATTTTTTATATACTTTCTACATGCAACTGCCAATAAAATTTCAACTTTAAGTAAGTGGTTTTAGATTTTAATTTAGCTTGTAGGGATAAGCTAATAAAGGTGGACTCTATTCAGAATTTCCACGTGATTGTTGTGTGGCGAATCGGATTGACAGGTAAGAAGGTTATTATTATCACATTTTACTTAGAGTATGTGCATTTACATAAAATAACGCGTAATTTCTGAAAGGAAATTATTGGTACTGGTAGCTGTATTAGAAACGTCGGATTAGGTATCTATTTTAAATGCCAAATGCCACTCCATTGGAAATTAAATGAAGTTTTCATTTCAATTTAATTCCCATAGTCCAAACTACATTTTGTGTGGAATGAAAAATACAAAAACTTAATACTTTTGTGGATTAAAATTAAAATATGAACAATATAAAACACTGAAGTAAAAAAAATTATAAAATAACTAAAAGCAAAGTTATGAACAGTTCTGAATTTTTTTATTAGTTTAAATTAAAATATAGCACAAATGAACTATAACTTGGATAAATTTAAATCAAGAGTGAATAGGCATCTTCTAGGCAAGCGCGCTAAATATATTAGACTGCGTCTAAGCCCAATAACCCTACGGTTAAAGTTGGACTATTGTCGTAATTCGTAACCGCAGATATTGGAATGTCCTCATGCCCACTTCTAACATAAGCTTTCTACTTGTTGGGAGGGGAGAGGAGAATATTAGTCAAGTTCTGCATGGGCATAGTCTTTTTTGTTTAATTCCATATAAAAAAGGCCGCCTGCGCTTCCTATTAATATTATATCACGCTATCCTTTATAAGTCATACCTATAAATGCGAAAGTGTGTTTGTTTGTTTGTTGGTTTGTTCTCTATTCAGCAGAATCAGCATTCCGAACCGGTGGTAGACTCTCGACTTGTCATAAGAGCCACAAGTTGGCCTACATGAAATAAATAACTTTGAGTTTGAGTTGGTTTGTCCTTCAATAAAGCTTCAACAGAGCTATGGATCAACTTGATTATTGCATGAGTATAGTTGAGGACCTGGAGAGTGACATAGGCTACTTTTTATCCCGGAAAATCAGAGCTCCCGCGGGATTTTAAATACTAAATCCACGCGGACGAAGTCACGCACATCAGCTAGTCCTTCACTAATCATAACGAAGCAGCTGTTAAGGTCACGGAGTCATCACTGTGGCCGTTTAAGGCACGTTGACCAACTTTCATCGCCTCTTTGACGAGGGGAAAAAACGCTTTAAAAACTAAATCCACGCGGACGCAGTCGCGGGCATCAGCTAGTCCTTTACAAGTCATAACGAAGCAGCTGTTAATGTCACGGAGTTATCACAGTGGACGTTTAAGGCGCGATGACCAACTTTCGTCGCCTCTTTGACGAGGGAAAAAAACGCGTTATACCTATACTAAATCCACGCGAACGAAGTCGCGGGCATTAGCTAGTCATTCACAAGTCATAACGAAACAGCTGTTAAGGTCACGGAGTTATCACTGTGGACGTTTAAGGCGCGATGACCAACTTTCGTCGCCTCTTTGACGAGGGCAAAAAACGTTTTAAAAACTAAATCCACGCGGACGCAGTCGCGGGCATCAGCTAGTCCTTAACAAGTCATAACGAAGCAGCTGTTAAGGTCACGGAGTCATCACTGTGGACGTTTAAGGCGCGATGACCAACTTTCATCGCCTCATTGACGAGGGAAAAAAACGCTTTAAAAACTAAATCCACGCGGACGCAGTCGCGGGTATCAGCTAGTCCTTACCAAGTCATAACGAAGCAGCTGTTAATGTCACGGAGTTATCACTGTGGACGTTTAAGGCGCGATGACCAACTTTCGTCGCCTCTTTGACGAGGGCAAAAATCGCGTTATATACTAAATCCACGCGAACGAAGTCGCGGGCATCAGCTAGTCCTTTACAAGTCATAACGAAACAGCTGTTAATGTCACGGAGTTATCACTGTGGACGTTTAAGGCGCGATGACCAACTTTCGTCGCCTTTTTGACGAGGGCAAAAAACGCGTTAATGAACTTAAATTTAATATGTGAAACCATGATACGAGTACACGCGAGGTAATTCACAAATTTTAATAAGATGCTTGCGTCATATTGATTTTGGGTTCATGAGAAATGAAATTAAATACCTTTTTCCTTATAGATAAACTGTGTTTTATCAGATGATGTGGAAATAAGTTGGACACGGGTCTCATAAATAGATCTTGTAGGAGCGGGGTACGAGATAGAAACTGATTGAAAAATAATATACTAATAGGTTTTTATTTCGTTTAAGTGTAGGTTAACACTTCAATAAAAAAATTAAAAATAATATAGTTAGACAACTCTATATATTGTAATATTCTATTTTTTTTTTCTCTTCTTGTCACACCTATAAAGGTAGTTAAGATAGACTGGCAGAAAATGCTTTAGCATTGTACTATTTTTGTGCAATAAAGTGAATAATAATAAAAAAGTAGATAGGTACATATCACTAATTTCGTTGCTGACGTGTAGTACGACTTGGCCGTGGTGTAATCTGGTCAACACACTCAGGGCGCGATTCTCGAGAATTGTGGGTTCAAACTCCGCCGGCCTCGGATTTTTTTTAATGTATTTATTTATTCTATTATTTGGGATACGACAATAACGAATTGACCGTTAGTTAACCTTTCAGTTTTCAGTCCCCAACCATATTTTGATGCCATTGTATTTTACTGAGTCAAAAATTTGGAATGTCCTTCCGGCTTCCGTTTGTCCAACTAACTATAACGTGAAATCAGGAGTGAATAGGTATCTTCTAGGCAAGCGCGCACCATCTTAGGCTGCATTTTCACTTACCATCGGGTAAGATCGCAGTCAAGCGCTAATCTATATAGGTACTAAAAAAAGTTCTGTGTTTTAATTGCTTAAAATATATCTCTTCTTTCAATTTCGAGGCTGAAATAAGTAAGCGTGAGAAAGAATCTGTAGCTTAATCATATTTCAACTCGAAATATAGGAATCGACAGTAGGTCAACAAACGAGTGGATTGTCCGAAGACAAACTAGCCATCGCGCATTGTTCGTTAAGCCCCGGCTACACACTTATGCCCCACGTATAATTAAGGTGGTGAACTCGGCCGCTCAACTAAAACACATAAATCATAATAATTTAATGCGCGTCGGCCCTCTCGCGCCGGTCGAGGCCGGTAACGATTTTTTTACGAGTTACGATCGACGGAGCATCTGCGCTCCTCTCCACTTTAACCCGAAACCGTGGGCTTACTCTTGACGATTTCAAAAAAATTCCAAATTCAAAATTTTATGTAGGCTAATTTGAAACTCTTATGACACGCCAAGATTCTACCACCGGCTCGGAATGCAGATTCTCCTAAGAAGAGCTACCAAGAAACTCCCTTGCTCACTTTCGAAGTCCACAATCCGTAAGATTGTCTACGAATTGTGGACTTCGAAGTACTACTAGAATTACCATTTTTTTTTTTTTTTTTAATAGCAGTATCATCATCAGTAACCCACAGACGACTCATTATTTATTTATTTATTTATATATATATATTGAGCAAGCTCTCCTCTTCGGAAGGGTTATAGGCCATACCTATAGTCCATTGGTGCGCCATTTGCAATATTATTAGTACCAGAGACACTCGTACCTATCTGCTTAGTGCTTTCAGCAGCGTCAAAATAGCTTCAATCAAGTAGGTCCAAAAAAAAATCACAGCAACAAGTCCAAACGACATAGGAATAAAACATACACAGAGTTAGGACTCTACTGTAGGTTCTCTTTGGAGTGCAGTATCAAACTGTGAAGTTTGAAGAACAAAACAGATCAAAAAAATTAGATGGCCTACTTTCATAAAAAAAAAACATGTGAGTTGTCTTTGGATACCCGATTTGAGTAAAGTTTCTGACACAATGTATCTATAGGTAGATGTAAAATCTTGTCGTCTTGCTCGCTACTAAAACTGGCAAGAATACGCTTCTTTCTTTCTCCTTGCTGGACTGGTTTCCACACGTAAACCAGTCATGGTCTGTTGTGTATGATGCACCAATCCTTCAAACATTCTTTAAGTCTTTACTCCACCCATCCCAGCTCTCTCCAGAAGCCTAGTAGGCCGCCCAGGTTGCCAAGGACTTCTCGAAGTGAGGCTGGAGATCCTAGATGGTTCCTACGTTGGTCTGTCACACCCGTGCATCCCACGAGCACGTGCTCTGGTGTTTCATCCGCCTCCATGCAAGTCCTGCACAGAGGACTGGCAAGAATACTAAAATCAGAACGAGATCGTCAATTTTTAGAATCCTTTTCAAGAGTAAGCGTGCTTGGAAATTGAGAGCTTTATAAATAACAAAGAAGTAAGAAAGGGGCCAGTGCGATTTGTGGAAACGGCTGTAAATAAGAGTGAGGCTCGCAAAGAGACCGCTCTGTTTCAATTTCATAAACGTCCAACTCCATTATTAACGTAAAGCAATTACAAATAAGGACCTCATGTCAGCCGTATCGTGGTTCTATGAAAGTCGTGCATGGTATTTTATTTAACTGTCCGAATTTCCTTTTATCTTGACGTCATTATTGTACTTAAACCCTCTTAATTTAGGACTTTACTACTATAAAACTATTAGTTTAATATATGAACTTTGAACTGTTCAATTATTTATTTATCTAATTAAAATATGTAGTAATAATACTTAATATAATACAAAACTAAATTCTAAATTAAAACTAAAAGCTCATTACCAAAAATAAATAAGCTTATCTTTCTCTTGGCGTTATTATACGAACAAAACATCCAAAATAATTTGGTGATAAATTATGGTGGTAATTTGGTGGAATAAATGTTTTTGAAAATAACTAGAACTAACATTTTACAGTTTCTGCGTAAATTGAGTCGCGGCTATTACAGTATTTTAAATCAGTCAGGTTTCGAAACAAGTGTTAGTTCCCTCGTGATCGAATGATTACAGTTAATGGTAACCGGCGTCGGAGATGTCTTACTCTCAGCAGGGTAAATGCACCGGTTATCGTACCCGTTTGTTATCTTATCGCTCGGTATCAGTAAAAATGAAATTCAAAAATTCAATTAATAGAAACGTTTTAAAAATAGGGTTGTATTTCTTATTTTGTGGCATGAACTTGAATGTAAAGTCTGCCTAAGATTAAAAAAATGAGTCTAAACTCAACTGTCCAACACAATCCAATGCTTACATTCCATCTTCCTAATCGCCGTTGTCATCACAAAGTGTCGTTTTTAGCGGCAGACGTCATTCGCCTTGCGAGCATTCGCCACTTCTCCCTGCTGGCCATACATAAATGCGAAAGTGCAATGTATTTTTAAAATTAAATTGTTTATACACTCTGCAACACGAGCAACATGAAAAAAACTTGAACCCTTTCTTTATCAAATTATTATCAAAACTAGATACTAAAATTGAATCTTCATTTTCAACAATAATTTATTTCATTAACTAGCTTTAGCCCGCGTAGAGTTAGGTTTTGAAATCCCTCGAAAACACTATTTTTTTCTAGGATAAAAAGTCTATGTCACTCTCCAGATCCTCAACTATACCTGTGCAAAAAATCACATCAGCCTTTGCGCACCTGTGTTCAATAATTAACTCTAAGATTTTATTTTAAACTTCGTGTAGCAATAAAGAATTTTCCATCTGTCTATCAGTATTTGCAGCGTGATTGAAAGACTAATCAAAAAACCAACAAAACACACTTCCGCATTTATGATATTAAATAATAAAAAAATAATCCTGAGGGTCGATAATAGTGTCCATTACCCTGAAATTCTTAACTCAGCGGGGTGCGCGCGCGCAGCGGGACGCCTCGTTATTAGCACCTCGCGGTTCAAAGCTCGCCGCGCCCCCCCTCCCCCGCCCCACCGCACCGCACTCCCCGCGCAATCTGTCAGTCTGTCAAGTCGAATTAGGTAAGTGAAATAATTTTAATTACGATAAAGGAATCGCTCTCACGAATCCGAATTGAGATGTTGCATTTGGTTTTATTTGATTTTTAATTGATATCAGGTTTGGCTTTTAAATTCACACTGAGGTTTTAATCCTAGTTTGATTTATCGTTCATTTCATTCGTCAGTCCGTAACTGGGCGCAGGTCTCTTTTGGAATGAGAAGGAATTATTCCACACTGGCCAAGAGTGGATTGGCAGAATTCATACCAAACACTCAACACACACTAGGTGTGTGTTGTGTGTTTTTTGAATTTTGAGAATTTTGTAGAGAACTCTCAGGTATGCAGGTTTCCTCACGATGTTTTACTTTAAAGGAAGCGATGCTAGTCCAAACTCGAAGTAAATAATTGAGTATTGTACAAAAAAAAATTATATACCTACTTAAAATAAAAGTTTTTAATCTTATAACACTATATCATTTTTCTTTTTTTAATATCTTAACTAGTCTCAAAAATAAAGAACTTTTTTAAGTTTCCTATTAGAAAAAGAGAGCGCCATTGCAATAATATGTCGTCACGACTCAGTAGCTCCAAACATTCTCCATACAGAATTTCATTTTAGAAAGAGGCGGTCACAATCGCATTAAAACAGCTTATAACTTTGTTTTTTGACCGATTTATTTTCTGTTTTAACAAATGTTATTCTTTTAAGTTACATTTTCGATTATAATTAAAGACGCATTTTGATTTTTGACAACAGTTGTCAACCCGATTGTCACAATAACGACTGTTACGCCATATCGTTAGAAGTCGGAACCATTGCTATTGCTATGCTGATTAGGCTTTTATTGATCCCTTGCCATGAGTTTTGATTGGTCGATAACTCCGCCCCTCGCATAGGGCGTAAGCGCATCGACATTCAAAACAATGATCCGACATTTTAATTAGGTAATAAATAGGTAGGCTTGTTATGTTACAAAGGATTTAACATCTAGCTCTGATATATTCCTCAAAGCAGAAGCTTATTATAATAGCATTATAATATTTAGCCGGCTAATAGTGGAGTCATCACTCCGTGACAATTTCACACCTTGGTTCTCAACGTGCAATCATTATTTCTTATATTTCGTACATTAATGCAGCAGAGATTAATAACTCCAAGTTAATGAATCATAACGGGATGTCATTATTTAGCCGACTAGTAATCAATTAATGGAGACATCACTCCGTGACAGTCTTACACTTACGCCTCGACGCGGTGTTATTACTTCTTGTGTTTCAAACATAACTGTAGAGATCTTGTACAGAAGAATAAATCAGAGAGCTTATAATGGAGTCATCACTCCATAATAGTTTCACACCTTGGTTCTCGGCGCGTAGTCATTATTCCTTTTTCATACATTAATGCAGCAGAGATTAATAAGTCATAACGGCATGTTATTATTTAGCCGGCTAGTAATTAATTAATGGAGTCATCACTCCGTGACAGTTTTACACTGTGTTATTACTTTTTTTGTTTCAAACATTAAAACTGTAGAGATGAATAAATCAGAGGGCTTATAATGGAGTCATCACTCCATGATAGTTTCACACCTTGGTTCTCGACGCGTAGTCTTTTTTCTTGTGTTTCATACATTAATGCAGTGTAGAATACATCAGAACGGGATGTTATTATTTAGCCGGCTAATAATGGAGTCATCACTCCGTGACAGTTTCACACTTCGCCTTCGACGCGTATTTTTTATTTTCACCTCAAGTTTTACGATCCACCTTTGTGTCGGCCGATGGACGCGTTTTAAAGTCAATGCGCTTGTTCAAAAACTAAATTCTTTTTTTACATGCTTGTTCAACATGTAGAGCAATAAAAGTAATGTATGTACCTATTATATTATTTGTTTCTTGCAGGTCCATTAGTTATACAAAAACTGCAGTTTTTTATGTGGAGTTATGATATGCTTACGGCATCGAACTTTTTTTTATTTTTTTTTATTCGATGACAAGATAGCCCTTGACTGCGACCTCACCTGATGGTAAGTGACGATGCAGTCTAAGATGGTAGCGGGCTAACTTGAAAGGGGTATAGCAGTGTAAATTCAACCCATACCCCTTATCGGTTTCTACACGCCATCGTGCCAGAACTCTAACGCTTTTCCGGAATAAAATTACCCAATGTCACTTTCCAAGTTTTCAACTATATCCATGCAAAAAGTTATTGCCCCTTGTTTGTTGCATGACAAACTGACAAACCTTGCACGACAAACTGACAAACCAACATTTTCATAATATTACTGCTGTTATCGATCGATTGTCGATCGATGTTGATCTACGATAGATCGATTGGCGTAGCAACACCTTAAGGATGTACTTGTAAATTAAATTCGATGTAGTAAGTACCGCCTGCTACGGTACAAATTCGTGAGGCGTTAAGCAGACGCCCGCAGATAACGTAAACTCCTCGCATTCAATAAATTGAACCTGAATGTAATTAAGATATTATCGCCTCCCACAAATTATACGTGAACCACCCGACACCACGGCTCGTATCGTCGGTGTTATCGTGCCGAGTCGTTTTGAGTCCTATTGGTTAAATAATTTTGGAACGTTTCCTTAGACAAATACAAAGGTTGGATTCATTGTTTCCTTAAATAAATAATTTCTTTTTTTATTGGTTAAATAATTTGGGAACGTTTCCTTAGACTTGCAATGCAAACCTTAGACACAATGAATGCAACCTTTGCATGTCCTTAAATAAATAGTTCATTTTATTTATTAGTGTTCCGTACCCAGAGGGTGCCAAGGGAACCCTATTACTAAGCCTTCGCTGTCCGTCTGTCTGTCTGTTGGCAGGCTGAATCTCATGAACTGTAATAGGTAGATACTTGAAATTTTCTCACAATGTGTATATCTAATTCCGCTGTAACAAATCATGAGATACAATACCCGCTGACAGACAGACGGACAGACGGACGGATGGACAGACGGACGGACAGACGGACGGACGGACAGACGGACGGATGGACAGACGGACGGACGGTCAGACGGATGGACGGATGGACAGACGGACGGACGGACAGACGGACGGACGGACAGACGGACGGACGGCCAGTGGAGGCTTAGTAATAGGGTCCCGTTGGTTACCCTTCGGGTACGAAACCCAAAGCTTGTCCTTATCCTTTCTAATATCCTTACTAATATTATAAATGCGAAAATGTGTTTGTTTGTTGGTTTCTTGGTTAGTCCTTCAATCACGCCGCAACAAAGCATTTTTTGCATGGGTATAGTTGAGGACCTGGAGAATGACATAGGCTACTTTATATCCCTGAAAATCAAAGAGACCCCGCGGGATTTTTAAAAACTAAACCACGCGATCGAAGCCGCGGGCATCAACTAGTAATAATATAATTAGAACTCAACTTCACACCGAAAAAGCCTTAACATTTGACATACAAAACTTGCTTGTTGCCCAATCCCTATTACAATATAAATAAATACCAACGACCAAACCGAGTCGATGTCATATCGATTAAATCTTCAGTATTTCATAACAAAGATCCTTTACAAAGAGCGTTCCGAGAACTAATCGATACTGTTGTTGTAATCAATAAGACATCGATAACGGATAAACTCACGAATGACGAGCGATTATTTCAAACTATTGTATATCGATTCGTCGATACGTCAGCCTTGTGGAAGGATTGTAGATTTAATATGAATTGATATAATAATTGTTGATGTATTTAATACGAATTTTCAAGGGCTTTGAGAAGATGAACTTATGAAATTATGTTTTAACATGTGAAACCTCTTCCAGAAACTGGAACTACTTCCTTACTAATGTTATAAATGCGAAACTGTGTTTGTTAGTTTGTTGGTTTGTCCTTCAATCACGCAGCAACGGAGCAATAGATCGACGTTATTTTTTGTATGGATTTGAGGACCTTTTTTATTTCGGAAAATCAAATATTCCCGCGATATTTTAAAAAATAAATCCGCGCGTACAAAGTCGCGGGCATCAGCTAGTTTTATATCTATAGAGACTTTTCACAAGCTTAACAGATCTTCTTATTAAAAAAAGTTTTTTTTTTTTTTTTAATTCTATGACAAGATAGCCCTTGACTGCGATCTCACCTGATGGTAAGTGACGATGCAGTCTAAGATGGTAGCGGGCTAACTTGGAAGGGGTATAGCAGTGTAAATTCAACCCATACCCCTAATCGGTTTCTACACGTCATCGTGCCGGAACGCTAAATCGCTTGGCGGCACGTTTTTGACGATAGGGTGGTAACTAGCCACGGCCAAATCCTCCCACCAGACCAGACCAGAGACAATTTAGAAATAATAAATTACTAAATTGCCCCCGCCGGGAATCGAACCCGAGACCTCCCAGTTATAAGACCACAGCGCTCACCACTGCGCCAGGGAGGTCGTCAAAAAGTGAAAAAAGATGCCTAATCATATTAAAGAGAGAGAATTTTTCGTTGTGAAGTTCAAAATGCACGCACCTACGGATGCCTACGTCTATCAACTACGTAGCAAGAACGCGTTGAACTCTTTCACACAGCTGCTTGAATTTACCGATAGAAATGTTTATGTTGTTGGATAGACTTAAAAAATATATATATATTATTATGTGTTCGTAATAAGCAATTTTACTATCACAGGCTCGACTAATAATTATTTCTGTCTTTTTCAGATGGGTTGATGATACGTATAATATGTAAAGATTATACGAGTACTTCGTGCAAAAAACACAGACAAAACTCAGCTTACAATAACTACTTAAAAGCGTCGATGTGACAATGTTAATGTTCCACTATTGTTAGCTTGTCAAACTGTAACTGTTTACTTGCTACATGTAAACCTTGTCGTAAATTTTGTCATTCATGTCAACGAACATTGTCTTGCAAAAATCATGGCAAAATAAGGGATTTAATCTTAATTTTGTTATCAACTCCAACATATGACATTTTGATATGAAACTTTTCGTAGCTTTTGTATTAGGTTTGGTAGTTTATCTGATTAAGTAATTTAAAGAAAATCACAAGCGAAAATTTTATGGGGAGTTTTGTCGTCGATAATATATTTAACAGATGTTCACCAAAATTGGATAAAACTTACTCACTTGATGATATACATAATCCAATTAAAAAAGAATTCACCAAATCGGTTAAGATTTGACCGATATATAGAGTAATTTTTTTTTTATAAAAAATCCAATAGGTACAATCCTACTTGATTAAGTGGGTAATTAGCTATAAATAAAACATTCAATTACTAGAATTAAAGTTAATGAAGTCATCGGCGGGTGCAAGCTACAAGGCGGTAAAGTCTAATTAAATAATTAATTGCAATATCTGTCAGTTACAGACCACGCTTGGATTGCGCCCGCGCATGTTTCCTATATGAGTGCGAAAGAAAATGTCTGATTCGAAATAATAATGGGTAATTTGCACCTCATTGCGTCTATATATACCTACGACCTATGTTCCTTGGGGAAAGTTGCTCAGTTTCATGAGCACATTCACCTCCTTCAGTATTATTTCGGAGTTTCAATACACGTTGTATATTCAGTAGGTAGCATACGAATTTGTCCTCGTAGAAGGAGCTTTTTTCAAAAATCCCGCGGAATCCGAAAAAAGTAGCTTTCAACTATTGACTACCCCTTAACCCTTGAAAGAAATGTGTATACGCATAAGTTGATACGAAGCCATATTGCGGCGTGATCGAAGGATAAACCTTTCTTTTAGGAGCGGAAATTATTGAAACTGTTTTTATATTGCAGAAAAGATATCCGATCAATTTATGAAAAGTAGCTTCACAGTTTATTTATAATAATAGCGTCTTTGTGAGACAAAATATTCATCTTCATAAACAAACTGTTAAATTTTGATTAACTTGAACTAAGTAATTTCGTATTAATTAATTCCACTTGTAACTAGTTATGTGCTTAAGTCAAAGTGTCTGTAATGCCTATTTCTTCAGTCAATTATCTTCAACTGACCGCTCACATTATGTCTGGACGCAATTGAAACTTCACGAATAAAATCACACTCCAGTCTCCACGCAATACCATCTTACCCGTAAAGTGCTACAAAAGGCGCGCCGAATACTAATTATAATTCATATCTCACGCCCAGACGCGTTTTAAACGAATTAAGAAATATTTTACCTTAAATGATTTAACAATTACAGGGCTGCGATCTGCTTCGTGACCAGACGAATGAGTAAGGTAGAAGCACCATTTTCCGTTGCATTCCTACAAAATCTCGAAAACCGAAATAGAAGTGTTAAAATGAATTCTGACTGATGGCTACTGGGACATAAGTGTTCTGAGGCTTTTGTTTTATTATTTTGAAGATGACGTTCGTTAAATCTGGAATTTGGTATGGAGGGATTTATGATTGTGATGTATTAACGTCGTAATTTATATCTCCCGCAATATTGGAACTTCATGGGAATAAGTTTTAACTTTTAACGTAAACTAATTTGACAATGAAGTTGCTATAAATCTGTTATTTGCGTGTCCAGTTACCGGTATGGACTTGCAATGGATTCTGTGGTCATAGCTTAGTGGTTAAGATTTCGGCCTCCATTTTGGAAAGTTGAAGTTTTGAGTCTTAGTTCACACTCTCTTCATACACATACCTCTAAGTCTTGCGTTTTAACCAGTTACACAGCATGGAGAACTATGGCCTTAAACTAAAAGTAACTAACTTACAATACCCTAAACAGAAATCTTATAAGGACGAGTGGAGATCTGCAATTCATTCATCAAAAATGCATGGATCTCGAAGTTTAGGTCACATTTCCATTCAACATTCTATGATAGATAAAAGCCTTCATCGAAATATTACATCAATAAAAAGTTAACTACATGCATAAATTAGATCCGTACATTTAGAATAGTACTAAGTGAGGGCGATTTACCCTACATTCGTAATGTAGCCTGATTGCCATCTCGACCTTTTACAAGTTACAATACTTCATGTTTAACACTTTGGGTGTGCTTTACTTTTAAGATATTTTGTACTTTCGATTTTAATTTAAATGTTATGCACATCTTTCATTTCTTTTTTTCTTTATTGTAATAAAACTTGTCATATCCATTGTTTGTAAACAAACAATGTCTAAACAAATAACCAAATTTTAATCACACGCGAATTGCTTTTATGAGTGTTAAATAAATTCCCAACACGTAGTTATAATAAAGACGTTACCATCTAAGACATCGATCCCACAACCAGAGTTCTGCATTCACTGATCTCTGTTTACATCGATGTCTCTGTTATAATATAGTATTTATTTTTAAATTAAAAAAAATATTAGCCAAGCTGAAGTTGACTAATATCCTCCTATCCCCTCCAAATAAGCTGAAAGCTTGTGCTAGGAGTGGGTACTACAGTAGTGCAATGGGTAGGATTCGAACCTGCGACCTTTCAGTTTTCAGTCCGCACCATTAACCGTTGAGCTATTGAGGCTTTTTAAAGCAATAGCATTGTGAACACATGCCATATAAAAAGACAGCTCCGCAAAATCATTTAAATAAAAAGCGACTCTCGTTACCACACAATAAAGCGCAATTCAGGTCACACAGCGCTAACTTACCTACAGTTATATTCACCTAGAAGTTGCCTCTCTTTCTATCGCGCAACTCTTATCCCTTCGCACTACGTTAGCCTATTGAGTTGGCCCTTCGGGACGGGACGACGCCTAACCTGTAGAACTCTAGACCTCTGGCACTAGGATCAATGCTGTTGATATAAAGACGTTACCATCTTAATTGTACGTACTAAAGTGTCCAGTCACTGATTGGTATCACTATTCTGTTTTTATAAGCCGCTTATACAACTTCATTGTTACGAAACGGTACTTCCTATCCGAGGTGAAAATAGATGGTCATGACTGAGCACGACGTACACCATGAGGGTTCCGTATCTTTACGGAACCCTCAGAGCTTTGACTTAGCTCAGACTCAAGATAAAGGTTAAAACGAGACACAAATATACTCTGCTATAAAGTCTCGTTTTAATATTTGAACGAGCGAAGAAAGTTCTCTGAGTCAACTAGGGCGCTTGTCTGTACTGGACAGAGAAGTGTGTACGTCCAAATGTCTGTCAGAGCCCTATAACTTCTGAATTACTGAACGTAATTACTTCAAATTTAAATATAATATGTAAACTGATGGCCTTCAGTCGAACATTGTATAAAAAAATATAAAAAGCTTTATTTCAGGGGGGCTCTCATAGAAGCGTGTTTGAAGTAAAATTTTGTTTGTTGCGTTACATAGACTTGCAATATATCTTTTTAAAGACGACTTTGATCAGAGTACAAAAATATTTTTTTTTTTAAATTTTTCCCTTAAAATTGACGAAATGGGGGGCTTTCAAAGTGGAGATTTTAATTTGAGCCATATGTCAAGAATTACTGAATATTAGAACATGCAACTTGGTTGAAAATTCAGTTATATCCTGTACTTGAACAACAAATACTAAAATTAGATAAATGTTATAAAGAAACGAAATTATTTAATTTTAAATGCTAATAGCTTCACAATAATGCTAATAGATGGCGCTGTATCAGTTAAACAGTTTTATGTCAACTATTATTTTTTTATTGCGTCTAATGTTAAAAGTTAATTATTACAATATATAATTAAAACTTTTGGGAATTATGGGATATCGCGAGGTCTCAGTTCGGGGCGAACCACTAGTTATCTTGAGTCTAAGCTGAGTGAGAACGCGCTCTATAGATTTCAGTCTAAAAAGTGGAAAAACGCAATAAAGCTGTATAAATAAAGAAAAAAATGAAACAAACAATTTTCTACGAAAAAGTTGGTTTAATAAAAACAATAGATATAATAACTACTAAGCATTAGCTTAGTAGTTGCCTGTCAGCATGTAAACCCGCGCTTATCTTTAGCCGCGCGCATTGACCAATGACGTGCGAATATTTTGTTCCCTAGGAGTTCGACTCGTGGAATGAACTGTAGGGATATAAAGTCGGTTTTTACTGAGTGCGCAGGTAACTCTAAAAAGGCTTATGAACAGTTGGAACAATCGGTCCGTTTATCAAAATAATAAGGCGTTAAGATGAGACCTTTAATAGTTTGTTAAGTGCCGTAACGTTTCTGTAATAAGCGTGCTGGCCGTAATAACAATAACAATGAAAAATAATATCCCGAGCGATAGGGTCGCGCGGACCGCGTACGCTTTTCTTGTACATTTTGTTATTATACAAGTTGTGTTTAGGGTTAATCCGATAATGGGTGTAATTGTGCATAAATGTTAAGGGTTCACGTGAACGTAAATAAGAGGGCTCAAAAGTGTTCACATGCACTGAAATCTATAGAGCGTGCTCTGTCTTAGTTTAGACTTCTTGTGTACCTGGACGCCACTCTATCTAGGGGAAATAGGTACCTTATAGGAGTTATAGGTATGTTGAAATCAAATAATTATCTACTTATCTAATTATTATTTTTAAGTTTAGACTAATGCTGAGATCTATAGAGCATGCTCTGTCTTAGCTCAGACTTAAGATAGAGTTAAAACGGGACACAAATGTGTTTTGACATAAATCTGTCTCTTTTTATCTCTGTGTTGAGTTTGAGCAGAGTGAGAGTGCGATCTATAGATTTCAGCATTAGACTGTACAGTAAAGGATCTTTTAAATTAAATATCTAAGCATCTTCTAGGCAAACGTGCTCCAACCATCACAGCTTATCGGTAGACATCATTGTCATTAATTACCTTAATTATTCGACCGGGTTCTATTTAAAATTTTTGATAAGTATAGTTCTTTCATGAGTGGTTGTGTGTGTGTCGTATTTATATAACTGGGAGTGAGAACTTGTTCGCGCCTGACCGCTCCCACCTAGGCTCCTGACAGGCACACACACTTACGCAATGTGCATGTACACGACGTAACCACAAGTAAAGCGCCTGTAACTTCGTGAGATAAACGGACTATAACTGTCTTTAGGTTATAACAACGTTATTATATTTTGTCAGAAAAGTAAATAAAAAAATTAAGGAAAAAAATTACTGACTGGCTGACTCACTGACTGACTGATCTATTAACGCAGAGTTCAAATCACTGTACGGGTCGGGTTGTTCGCCATACCTACAGATAGCTTTTTAAGGATTTCTGAAAATTCATCCCTTAAGGGGGTAAACTAGGGGCAAAATCGAACTGAACGTGAGCGAAGCCGCGGGCAAAAGCTAGTGCGATTATAAATATGTTTTATCCAATTGGAATAACTGTACTCGGGCGTGATTAGTAGAGCAAAAGGTAGGTTAGGCTTAATCTATTCGAACATTTACAGCCGTTAACTTGAGGTCAATAACATTAACATGCAAGATTAATATTACAAAATGAGCAACAAAATCATTTAACCGCGAATGTCAGATCGGTACAGTACAAAGCTAATATAAATGGCAGGGCGGGCGCGCCGTGCAGCGATGGCGATAGCGGGCGCAAGAGGCTAGCGTTGGGCGTCAGAAACGTACTGGAGACTTTTTGTTTTACCTTTTTTTATTCAAAATCAAATTCAAAATCCACTTATTTCATGTAACCAACTTGTAGCTTTTATGACGCGTCATAAATCTACCACCGGTTCGGAATGCAGATTCTGCTGAGAAGAACCGGTAAGAAACTTAGCAGTTGCTCTTTAAAAAAAAAAAAGATTTTTTTTACAATAGGTAACAAAACTATGTACTACTAACTAGTATACACATACAGTAGTGATTGCTGAGAATTAAGTTGTAACATCCGTCATATTCATTTTGTTTGTAGGTTTTTTTTAAAATTCTCATTTTAATTTAATATGGGACTTTTAAATTTGTAGGTTTAAAATGCCACCTGGACCATAATAACGAATGATGGAATTTTCATACAAAGCAGTAACAACTTTTTGTCGAACGACATGTCGATAATGTGGTCCCTAGTTAATCGTTGTACCATAATCCATATTATTCGTATGATTAATAATTTTATATACTTCTTGTTGGAAGATAAATTTTAATGCCACAAACTTTAATAAGTCGTGCAATTTTATTGGAATTGACTGGTTAAATAAAATTATTGGTAGGTACTTAACTGTTTATTCTAATCTATTGTTCAGCGAACTGTAACGTTTACATTTACCAGACCAGACCAGAGACAATTTCTTCTTCTTCTTCAACTTATAGACGTCCACTGCTGGACATAAGTCTCTTGCATGGACCTCCGCAGACCTCAATCTTGCGCCGCCTGAATCCAGCGACTCCCTGCGACTCGTTTGATGTCGTCGGTCCACCTAATGGGGGGTCTGCCAACACTGCGCTTCCCGGTGCGGGGTCGCCACTCCAGCACCTTGGGACCCCATCGACCATCAGCTCTTCGAACTATGTGCCACGCCCATTTCCACTTCAGTTTCGCGACTCGCTGAGCTATGTATATGAGCAGAGACAATTTAGAAATTGTAAATTCCCAAATTGTCCCGCTGGGAATCTACTCCGAGACCTCCCAGGAGATCGTCAAATGATATTAATAAATAAAATTATATTAATAAATAACTAATATTTAACTTTGAATTTACAAGGTGATTACGAGGAAATAAGTTGAAATTAAATTAATTCTTCATATAGGTACCTAATAGTACACAGCATTTACTAGGTACCTAGTCACCCTTGAAGTTAAATACATCACTTAATCAACGAATAACCACATCTTGCTCAATAATTGGTTATGTTAACCTTGATCGTGATTGCCCTGTTAGTAGGAATAAGTATGATGGATTATGTTATTGATATTTTAAATTAAATTGTACAATTATTTATCATCAAGGATATTACCTTGATGATGAATAAATATAAGTAAAATATATTTTAATTCTTAAATTATTCTGTTTTAATTTTTCAAATATAATATAATCAACAAACTTAAAATAATATAAAATTAAACTGTAAATTATAATAATATTATATCTATTACTATTTCTAAAATTAAAACTTAAATACATTTGACAGAAATGTAAAAAGAAGAAAAGAAAAAAAATCTGAAATGTAAAGTGTGATAACACTCGTCATCGATTTCATTATGACATCTCAAAAAAAAACTGAAAATTGAAATGTTATTGCTATAATAAGACATAATAATATTATCGACGGGGAAAGGATAAAATATTTATTCCCCTTGCTCAGTTTTATCCACCCGTCGAGCATGGGCAAAACGGTGGAAATAATATCCACAGTTATATTATTTCCACCGGATATACTTATAGAAATATACTTCGCCTGTCGCCATGCTTTAGCACAGGGGAAGATAATTTTATCTCTTGTCAGTGGATAAAGTCGTGAATTTATATGGGATTTCACGAGTAAATCGGACAAAATTTTCTCATGGCCCTACAGGTGAGATCGCGGTCAAGGGCTATCTTGTCATCGAATAAAGAAATTCGTACCCGATATGACACGAGTGACTGTAGAGAAATACGCATCGAATGTGGCTTAATATGTGTATAAATAATGGCGCAGGTATCTTAATACATCGCACAAGGCCTCGGGGCTCTGGGCCCTGTGCCCGGGTAATTTATTATGAGCAATAACAATGTGTACACCTATCTGAAGAGTAATTTCTCAAATACACACCTTCGAGCGCTATCGGAATTAAATAGAGTGCACTACTGTAAGGCAAAACACTGTAAGAAGAATCTGTACTAATATAATAAAGTGGAAGAGTTTGTTTGTTTGAACGCGCTAATCTCTGGAACTATCAGTCGGATTTGAAAAATTCTTTTTGTATCTGATAGCCCAATTCTTCAGCAAGGTTATAGGCTATCAATATCTCGGTACGACTCTTAAAAGCCGAGCAAAAAGAAAAAATAGCGCGGGCGAACAATGCGATGCGGTAAGTCGGTGTTCGAGGGCGGTCACCCGACGAGAACCGAACAAGAACCGAACCGAAGGCTATTTATTAATCCGGAAGATTAAAGCGTTCCCACGGGATTATTAAAAAGTAAATCTACACGGTCGAAGTCGCGGGCAACAGCTAGTTTAAAATAAAATAAACATGGGGCCATGGAGTCTAAGTGCAAATTTTTAGACATTTTTATGAGACATTTCACCGCGAATAATTACCTCATCTGGTGACAGAAGGGCTGGCTCATTTTTTACGCAACGGATCAGCCTGGCTGTCCATTTAAAAAAAAAATGTTGAAAAAAAATATAAACATAACAGTTCTCTTCGTAAAATCTACTTCAAACGACATTACAAAGTATATCAAATGTGCCTAAAAAATTTGAAGAATTCCGTCAATTTCCCCAGGCTTCCGTCATCAGATCTTAACCTGATAACCATGGGAGTACCTGCGAAGTATGCCCTTTCAAACGAAAGAAGAATTTTCCAAATCGGCCCAGGCGTCTTTGAGCGATCGGGGAACATACGTAAAAAAAGATCCGACGAATTGAGAAAGTCCTCCTTTTTAACCGACTTCTTTGAAGTCGATTAAAAATACTTAGCATAAACCGATTTTTATTTTATAAAGGATTATTAGGATTTCTAATTTCTCCTTTCTCTCTACTAACAATGTATAGACACATTTAATACAGACAATTACAATACCTATGCCTCCTCTGGTCATAACAATGATTTACTCGTATGTTAGAGTAATTAATAATAATTAGGTTATATTATAGAGAAGTTGAAATAATTATCGTATTATACATCGCAAATTAATTTACAATTATTTAGCGACCGAAAATATTTCAATTTAAAATTATCACATAACTCTACACAGTATCAGTCCCTAGGTATTCCCTGAACTAATATTATTATGACATTATGTAAAATCTGTTGACCAGTTATAATATTATAATTTTATGAAATCGACCACAACACTATCGCATTTATGATTGAATAAACTTTTATTACACATATCTCAAAGAACACCACAAAAAACATTAAAATTAATTGGTTTTTACAAATATTTATAACATTAGTACGATAAATTAATACAAATTAATAAGAAAAAAATCGCTTTTTGCTAAGCCGCTGAATACGTTATAATATGTTCTTGTGACCGTAAGAGTTTATTAGATGCATTTTCAAGTATAACTATACTATAGTTCTTGGATTTTGGGCGCGTGAGCTTTACTTGTGGTTACGTCGTGTACATGCACGTTGTGTAAGTGTGCGTTACTATCAGGAGCCTAGGTGACAGCAGTCAGGCGCAAGCAAGCTCACACTCACACTGATAGAGACACTCACACAACCATGAGCCACGCGCCCTCGTGAGTTGAAAGAACTATACTTCAAAATGGATTTAGAAAATTAATAAAAAAAGACGTGTGGCACTCGGGGACTGCCACGGTAAAGCTATTGCATAGCATTTTTGATCAACGCCATCTAGCGGTGAGAGGAGTCCCGTGTCAGGTTATTTTCATTACGGAATTTCTGGATTCGGTCTCCACGCTCAAGGCCCGCAATATAAGCTATGCAATAGCTTAAAAATGTAGCGGTATCTTTTTTATTTACTGTCACTTACTGTGTTTTTCAATTCAAAAGCAGAGTTGGTAGGCCCGGATCCCTTATTAAATGATAGTGAAACGAGGCTGTATTGTCCGGTAAATGTATGTAAAACACTCGTTAAACTGACGAGTTTTATACCTCAGTATCAAGATATTATTATGGGAAGTTTTGTTGTGAAATAAACACTTACGGCGTCCGCGCGAACTTTAGACTTGCGGTTCTATAAGCGGGTTGCTGATTACGATAGGCGCTAATAGCAAAATTGTTTATAGGGTAACTTCCACTTATTATTTTTTCTCATAAACATTTTTTAACCCCCGAAGAAAAAATAGCGCTGTTATAAGTTTGACGTGTGTTTCTGTGTATCTGTGAAAAATCGAACTTAACGTGAACGAAGCCGTGGGTAAAGCCTAGCATTAGTTATTAGTTAGTAGTTGATAGTTTTTGCGCTATACCTATGTCCTATACTATATCTATACTAATATATAAAGCTGAAGAGTTTGTTTGTTTGAACGCGCTAATCTCAGGAACTACTGGTTCGAATTGAAAAATTCTTTTTGTGTTGGATAGTCCATTTATCGAGAAAGGCTTTAGGCTATATAAAATCACGCTGCGACCAATAGGAGCGAAGCATCAGTGAAAAATGTTGCAAAAACGGGGAAAATTATCCATATTTAAAATATATTCTTTTAAAAACTTCTTAATCGCGATCATAATAACAGAAATTGACGCGGACGAAGTCGCGCGCAACAGCTAGTACTATATATTTTATAAAAATGATTTATTAATAAAAAGTTTTCCAAAACATTAATCCGTCGCTGGGACATCCTTATAAGTAAGTATTATATCTACCTGTGCCAGGATGCTCTTCCATACAAAATCTATATTATGAACTTCAATAACAACTCTATAATAAAATTAATCAACTTAATAGATAGAGAGTGTGAATATATGTGAGAGAGTAATAGGTACCTAACAAGAAACACACATAAACTAACTAAATCCATTAAAAAGTAACATCTTTATTATCCATAGAATATTATGGGAATATTAAAGCGTAAAATGATCGTTTAATGTTACCATCTGCTGCGGCCTGAGGGGAGCTAAAACGTAAAAATTAGATAATATCCTGTCACTCAAGTGTCTGGTGGAACACTTGGATGGTGGCGCGAAGCCGACTTCATGTTTTTCATGTCTTGTAGTGTAATTTTGATAATACTGCTACTTATGAACCTGTTTCAAAGAAAGAAACATTGTATCAGTTTTTAAACGAACAGGAATTTTCAAAGGTTCAAGGTTTTTAACTGACTGCGCGACGCCAAGGAGGGCAGTGTGTTTGACTATGTATAAATATACAGGGTGGTCCAACTAGTGACGTCAATAAATTTTTTTTAGATTCCTCACACCTGGGGGTATCCGAAAATACCCCATGTATGTCATGCGATTTTTTGTAGTTTTCGAGTTATAATTTTTTTTTGTGTTTTTTGAATATTTTCTGCCAGCGAGGTTTCAAAAATTCATATCTTTTTATGTAGTAAGTATTTTGCAGTTTTTTTTATTGTGACATGATTGTATTGAATGTTGTTTTAATAAAAAAAATAATTCAGCTTCTTGAAATTACTTAAAGTTACTTTAAAAAGGCTTGAAAGTCAGAACTTTAGTTTTTAGTAGGATTTACTCAAACATTCAAATTCAATTTAAAAATACAAAAAGGAGTTTCCATAGCTTCTGGTTAAGTTTAAAAACTTTACAGGGTCCTAAGCTGCTAAAATCATAAAAAAATATTGTACTTAATCAGCCTTTTTTTGTTATAATCGGCCTTCGAAGGTGGATTAGGCTAAAAATCGCTAAAACATGATTAAAGCATTAAAAATTATTTTATCTATTTTTATTATTCTTATGGTAAATTAAACTTAAAAATGTAATTTTAAATTAATTTTAATTTAAATTTCTGTAAAATAACTGTAGCTCGTGTATTTTTACAATAATTTCGGATAAGTTGGAGGAAGGAATTTTGAAAATTTGAAAATTTTGAAAATTGTAATAAATTAGTAATTTTTCAGTAATTTGTGCCTTTTATTTGTTATCCAAAAATAGTTAATTTCACAACCAGCAATTTTTACAAATAATCACATTTTAAATCAGTGGTGAGACCGAAATTATTGTAAAAATTACGCAAGCTACAGTTATTTTACAGGAATTTAAATTAAAATTAATTTAAAATCACATTTTTAAGTTTAATTTACCATAAGAATGATAAAAAGTAGATAAAATAATTTTTAATGCTTTAATCATGTTTTAACGATTTTTAGCCTAATCCACATTCGAAGGCCGATTAAAACAAAAAAAGCTGATTAAGTACAATATTTTTTTTATGATTTTGGTAGCTTAGGACCTTGCAAAGTTTTTAAATTTAGCCAGAAGCTATGGAAACTCCTTTTTGTATTTTTAAATTGAAGTTGAATGTTTGAGTAAATTTTACTAAAAACTAAAGTTCTAACTTTCAAGCCTTCTTTAAGTAACTTTAAGTAATTACAAGAAGCTGAATTTTTTTTTTTTATTAAAACAACATTCAAGACAATCATGTCAAAATAAAAAAAACTGCAAAATACTTACTATAAAAAAGGATATGAATTTTTGAAACCTCGCTGGCAGAAAATATTCAAAAAACACAAAAAAAAATTATAACTCAAAAACTACAAAATATCGCAGAACATACATGGGGTATTTTCGGATACCCCTAGGTGTGAGGAATCTAAAAAAAATTTATTGACGTCACTAGTTAGACCACCCTGTATGTATAGTTTGAAACATCGATAATGTACTAGATAAATGGCCAACAACTTGTTCAACTGACTTGCACAGTCGACCGTGCATTAGTTGTTAGTGTGGTATGGGAATTGGCGACGTACGAACGTCGACTACGACGTAACTCAAGGACATAGACCACCCTCCATATACATATTCTTTACATAATATTCTATTCCTTACATACTTTACTCCTTATATACTGTATGATGGAACATGCTCGACCTTGCCCGCGAGATATACAACTTTTGTGTTATGTTCGTGACTATTTATCTATGTTGATGGTTCGAAAAACTGATTGGGGTCCTAAGCTGCTAGAGTGGCGACCTCGCGCCGGGAAGCGCAGTGTTGGTTAACCAATGACATCAAAAGAAACGTAGAGAGCCGCTGGATACACGTGACGCAAGACCGAGACATGTGGAAGTATATGTACCTATCGGTTGATAAAGAAGTTTTTCCGGAATTCTGGGTGAAATTAATAGAATAGAGAATAGAATAGAAATATTTTTTATTCAAATAAACTTTTACAAGTGCTTTTGAATCGTCGATGAATCTACCACTGGTTCGGAATGCCCTTCCTGCCGAGAAGAGCCAGCAATAAACTCGGCGGTTGCTCTTTTAAGGGTGCACTTTATAGAAGGCATTACAAACAAGGGATGTCCAACAAAAAATGAATGTTAAAAGCCTCCTTAAACAATTTAATTTACATACTTATCCAGCCCAGCCATGCCTAGCCTATATTAAAATTATAACCGTAATACGGCCGTTGCACATTTACCTAATCCCTTAAATAATGTTTATTAACAAAACAACAAGTGGCAATATTATTAATATAATGTCAACCTTTCGCAAAATTACTTCTCAAACGCCGCCGAAATGGACGTCAGACATTAATTTAATTATAATCCAACTTTGCGGCCTCTTAACAGAAATTTAATTAAGAAGTAGAAAACAAATGTCAAAAAAACGGCACTAAGAAAAAGGCAGACAGACCATTTAAAAAAAAACTTGGATACCTGGCCAAAACCCCAGCACCTTGTGGCAAATTGAAAAGGACGCGCTTCTCTCCCAGCTAATAATAAATTCTCAAATAATAATAATTCATAAATAATAATCGTGGAACAACCAAAATAAAATAACATATACACGTCGGAATAATAAAGGATTCGGACAGGGCACGGTTCACAGGAGCCGCTTTTTGTGCGAAGGATTAAGATGTTTTGTTGGCGAGCTCTTAAATTATAATATTAGTGTCACGAAATCAGTTTTTCTGTTTTTTTTTCTTCTTTCGTGTCTATAAATTAATATTTCTATTGACACTTGGTTGTAAAACTTGAGGTTTAAAAAATTCAAATTCAAAATTATTTATTTCATGCAGGCTAACTCGTGATTCTTATAGTCAAGACTCTTCCAAAACAAACTAAAATGACCTTATGACGTGTTAAAATATTTTTGAAATGTTAAACTCATGCTAAAATAGTGTCACCCTTCTTTTATACGAATTTAAACGATAGGCTGCTTTCATCAAAACTTAATTTTATTCGATAACAATTCTTGACTGAGATCTCACCTCATGGTAACTGACGATGCCATCTAAAATGCGGCAGGTTAACTTGGAAGAGGTATGGCAGTGTAAATTAAAACAAAACCTCTAATCGGTTTCTACACGACTTATCAAAACGCTAAGTCATTGGGCGTTACGTCATTGTTGGTGGGGTTGTAATTTAGTCACAGCTAAAGCCTCCTTCCAGACCAGATCAGGGGTTGAGAAATTAAAAATTCCTTTTACCCGTCGTAAAAACAAAATTCAAAAAATAACAACACAAAACATCGCAAAAAAAATTAATTTAGCAAATCGTTAACAAAAAGTGCCCCGTGTGCTCCGAACGTGGCTACATAAAATTGTTTTTTCGAACAACAGCTATAATTAGACGATACGTTACGTTTTTGTTTGGCCCACATTTCCCGATCCTCTAATTTTTCTGTTTTTTGCCGCTCCTTTTGTAGTCGTTAATATGATTACACCGTTGGGATGATGGCTTCATACGTGTTTTAGGTTATAACTTAATTTGCTCGGGTTACTTTTATACCTTATTTGTTTTTTTATTGTTGTCCGACTTCCTGAGAGCGTCTGTCGAGCGTGGTCCACTTTTTTTCTGCTTTTCTCCCTCACAGCATCTACAGACATGCCAACTGACTTCTACGGGTAAGGAGGCGATTCTTGTTTGGATTTGAAGCTCTATAGAAATGTAAGTTGTAATGTGGGAAGTTCCGTGATCTTCATAGTTTTGTTGTGGATTCTTTGATTTATTTGAAGTTTTATACTATAATCTTATTTTAACTCATTGAACATATTTTATTAACACTAAATTGAACGTAATTATGGCACTGTGACAATAATTTTTTATGTAATGAGCATCTTAATTATCTACATCGTGTATCACGCAAATGAAACATTCTAATTCACATTATTCTTTTTATGTCACTCATGTGTTTTACTCACTACATAGTACGAGGGCGAGAGATGTAAATAACATAATATATTATAATGCACCAAATTGTAAGGTTTAAATATCTTGCTGATTTTATAGGAATGTTAAAAGCCTTTAAGCTGTTTGTTTCTTTTGCTTAGAATGTCTCAACCATTTCCAAAGTTTAATTGTCATTTGCTAAGTCACATCATGTGTATTTATTTGCTTAGCCATGTCCTAAGTGGCTATTTGCTAAATCGGCCCGACTCAGTTGATCAGTTCTTGACTTCATCAGAGCTGATATGTCGGCTGACGATTTGTCTGCACATCTGTAGAGGCTAACACGCAGTCGTTAGGCAGAGATGATTGAATGTGATGGTGGGCAAATTGTCAGGTTGCGGTGTTTGGTCCGCGCGATTCAATAACGTCACGTATTGGGTTTGATTTCGAGTGTTGACTCAGTGTTTGGGACCGTAAATTGGATTGTAATCGCCCGTTTTTGTGCTCGTCCGCGATCGGTAACGACGTTAACGTTTTGATGTACCTACCTTATTAAATAGAACGAGTCTCTTGTACAACTAACAGTATAGGAATGATAACTAAACTTCGTGGTGTTTTTGTTCTAAGTTATCCGTTTAGACCGCTCCATTCCATTAGTTTCATTCTAATTTAACTATTTAAGTCTTTAAGTGGTTAAGATTTCGGTCTCCTTTTCAGGGGATTCCGGGGTTTAAATCCCAGGCACGCATTGAAATATAATTTAAACTACAATTTTTGGAGTTTTTTGATCAGATCCGGGAAACGGACCCAGAATTTCGCAATCCACAAACATGTAAACTACTAGACCAACGAGTTACTTAGGTGAAAAATATAAATGAAGTAGTAAATTAATTTATTACGGGCTGTGTCTGGAACAAGCAAATTGTTCGAGGTGCTACCTGTATTCAGCACTTCTTACTTCAACTATTATTCAAATGCATCATTGTTCCTTGACACTGAAATAACTGCTTCACGTCAATGTTCGATGACAGACTAGCTAGCGAAATGATCTTGCACTCATATTTAGTGGTTACACAAATCGGACTAACATGCGATATCCACTTATTTTTCTGTGATCGAAGGGTGCGACACGTAAGTTATTTTTGACCCGGCCCGAGTACAAAACCCAGGATTTCGTAATCCACAGTCGAACATGCAAACTACTAGGCTTACTAGTCAGTCAGGTGTAAATATAAATTAACTAGTAAATTAATTTCCACCGGGCGGTGTCTGGGACTGGCTACTGGCTACTGTCTGGCGTGACAAGTAAACTGCAAATTATTTTGGGCCCAACTTGTGAGCTGAACCTGATTAACTTGTAAATTAATTTCCACCGGTTGGTGTCTGGGTCTGGCCATAAAGATAGCATTCCTTACTAGTAAGTAGCGGGTTGTTACGTTCCCTCAAATATGGTTGAGCGAAGCAACGACTGGATCATGCGGCATGCTCGTGAACGGGTGCCACCAACGGGAATGGGTCTGCTTTCTGTCTACCCGTCTTAATATGCATTGGATTGTATGTAGGACTTAGGAAACTTCGTTGTGGAAGCACTGTATACATAATAATAATAATAATAATAAAGCCTTTATTGCTGACAAACATCTTACTACTTAATACTAATTACACTACTTAATACTACTAATTGTACTTCTTAATAATAATTATTTATATTTAATTAAAAAAATATATACATAGCATAGTTTTATTATCTATTGTAAAAAAAATTTTTGAAAAGAGCAACCGCCGAGTTTACCTATTGCTGGCTCTTCTCGGCAGGAAGGGCATTCCGAACCAGTGGTAGATTCATCGACGTTTCAAAAGCACTTGTAAAAGTTTATTTGAATAAAAAAGATTTCTATTCTATTCTATTCTAAGGAATGCTATGTTTACGAGTATAGGTACGACGTGCAAATTATTTTTGGCCCAATACAGGAATCGAACCCAGGACCTCGTAATCCGCAATCAGAGACACAAACTAAACGTGTCAGTCAGGTGAAAATATAAATTAACTAGTAAATTAATTTCCACCGGGCGGTGTCTGGGTCTGGCTAAGGGCCGACGGTCTTAAGCGGGTTGCAGACCGAAAACTAAGCTATTCCAAAGCTAAGCTAGGGAAGCTAGGCTAAGCCAAACTAAGCTAAGATAGAAATAAATGGCGTGCACACATAGAGCTAAGCCAAAGCTCAGTTAGTGTTGCGGAGTTCAATTAGACGGACGTCAGGCGCTTGCTATGAATATAATCGATGAAGAAAGTTCCGATGATGAATACGTTACACATAGAAAAAGAAGATTAATACTGACTTATTATTATTATATAAGAAAACGACATTCTAGACCTTGGATATGTCAACACATTGAATCTCGGCACGCAAGTGGAGAGTTTAGAACTTTATTTTACGAATTCCATACAACATCCTTTTTAATTAAATTGTGATAGTCCTTTAACTGTGTGTTCCATAACACAGGAAATTGTTTAACAACTTCGATAAATTGCTCCATATTCGCTACGAAACGACCGTGCGTACGACAAAGGACACTGGACAGCACTGGCGAAGGATGTGCGAAGGGCGTGCGGGGAAGGCGGGAGGGACATAGCTTAGCTCGCGTAGCTGCGCATCGGCATACACAACTAACATAGCTTCGCATATTTTAGTTAGCTCACATAGCTTAGTTCACATAGTTTGCGGTCTGCACACAAGTATGGAAAACTGCGTCAGCTATGCGAGCTAAGCTAAACTAACTTAGCTTAGCTCTTGGTCTGCAACCCGCTTTAATAGCGCGCGGGCTGGCCTGACAAGCAAATTGTGCGAGGTGCGACGTGCAAATTGCGCTAACACCCCGCGAGAGCACGCGAGCCGTCGCGCCGACGCCTTTCTTATTGTCGCATTAGCGATAATATATTGAGTCTGAGGAATAAAAACGTAGTGATTACGTTGCACATACCTACCTACTCCGGTAAAAACTGCAATCGAAGTGATTTTAGAGCGTGCTCTAAAGGTGTTATTATAGGACTACCCAATTCTATTTTATTTTTATTTTTATTGGGCCTATTTCACCAACTCTGAGTTATATTTATCCGAGGGATAAAGACGTTGTGATAGTTTTTGCATTGAAATCTGTCGAAATTTCTTTATGCGTTACTAGTTGATACCCGCGACTTCGTTCCCGTGGATTAAGGTTTTCGTTCCCACGGGAACTCTCTTATTTCCCGGGATAAATATGCCCTATTCCAGTCTATGATCTATCTCTGTGCCAAATTTCAGCCAAATCGGTTCAGTCGTTGCGACGTGATTGAGTAACAAACATACAAACTTTCGCATTTATAATATTATAATAATAGGACTAGATTACCTACTAGATTACTAGACTAGACTAGACTAGACTAGATAAAAGGATTTTTGCATCGGGGGCTAAAAAATTGAAGAGGATGATACTTACCTAATAAAAATGAAAAATGCCTATGGTCAAGAACATGTGCTAATGTTCATTTGCAAGTCAATTGCTGCAAGCTTTAGCTATCTGCTTCACATTAAAAAAAGCCTCAATAGAACAACGGTTAAAGGTGCGGACTGAAAACTGAAAGGTCGCAGGTTCAAACCCCACCCGTTGCACTATTGTCGTACCCACTCCTAGCACAAGCTTTCCGTTTATTTGGAGGGTATAGGAGGGTATTAGTTAACTTCAGCTTGGCTAATATTCTTTAAAAAAAAAAATCTCTGACTCATAAAATAGAAGCCACTCTTTAATTTATAGGGTCATCGTAAACTGGTCGAACATTCAAATTGGTATGATAATAATTCAACCGATGAAAAATTGATTTCGGCTGAATACGCCTATAATTATATATGGTTGCTTGTCGTTAGATACAATTACGAGGTACACCTACTGTATACAGTAATTGGACTGTCCCATTATGGTTTTACGAAATCTTGCCCACGTAACTAATAGTTATGTAAATCAGGGCTTAGGCAATGTAGCTGTGATAACGTAGTGGTTAAAACAGCCTTCTTTCCGAAGGGTTCGAGGTACAACTCCTAGACAAGCATCTTTAACGGATTTATGTAAGTGCAAGTAATTAAATAGGACCTAATAATAATGACGGGAGAGACTGAAACGGTCACGGCAAGACATCTGCGCTGGATATATTACTGTGCACAACTGTGTGCGCAAACACAGATGCATATGTCGTATCGTATCTATACACGGTGAAATTTTATTCCCCGTAAACCCTGAAGGAGGTGAATGTGCTCATGAAACTGAACAACTTTACCCAAGGAACATAGGTCGAAATATGAAAAAAAATGTTGGACCTCCCATAGTAAATCAATCAGCTAATCGTCAATTTTGTATGGAGGGTCCAATTTTTTTTTCATATTTCCACCTATGTTCCTTGGGGAAAGTTGTTTAGTTTCATGAGCACATTCACCTCCTTCAGGGTTTACGGGGAATAAAATTTCACCGTGTATAAGTGGGAGCGAGAGCTTGCTCGTGCCTGACCGCTCCCACCTAGGCGCCTGACAGGCACACACACTTACGCAATGTGCCTACACGACGTAACCACAAGTAAAGCTCACGCGCCCTCGTGAAATGAAATAGAACCTATAGAAAATGGTTAGACATTACAACCTCGTTATATAAAGTCGACGACGATGTCGTGTTGAGAGTAATTTCCTCAAAGCAACAATTTTCTACGTTACACTTTAGAACCCATTTAATTTCAATTCAAGTCCTGTATTTTAAAACTATTTAAAACAAGTAGGAACCTGGGTCTGTTATTGAAGTTTTCCGAACCTATTCAGATGAAATTATTAAGAGCCATGCAATATTACCTACAAGGTAAACAAAAATTGGATGAAAATTGGATGTAACGTCTGCCTGATTTTGTTCATATACCTACAGTGTATGTCATCCGGATTATAATAACGAATCGATTGACACCTTATTAATCAAAATCGGTTCAGCAGTATAGCAGTATAGACTTACATGGTAAATACATACAAAATCATAACTCTTCCTTTGCCTTAGTTGGGTAAGTAAATTTACACAATTAAACATGAACAATTGTTTCCAAAAAGAATACATACATTTGTATGAGTGACATGACAAATGAAGTTATTATTCCAATTTATCTAATGCTCAAGGCATTATACGGATCAGATAAGCCGCGGTCATTTGGTGGTGGAAACTGAAAGTCCCGATGCTGCAATTATAAACGAATTAGTCCAAAAATTGTGCGTCGAATGGCCACAAATTGATATAATAAAATGCGATAGGCGTAGACCATAATAGGGTTGCTAGCGATTTACATTCTATAAGGGTTGAGTTTTTCATTATTCTTAAGTTAACTAACAAAATCTTTAAAAAAAAGACGTGTGGCACTCGGGGACTGCCGCGGTAAAGCTATTGCAAAGCATTTTTTATCAACGCCATCTAGCGGCTCACCGTAGAGGAGTCCCGTGTGAAGTTATTTTCGTTACGGAATTTCTGGATTCGGTCTCCACGCTGGCCCGCGATAGAAGCTATGCAATAGCTTAAAAAGAAGAACTATTCGATTTAGTTCCACTATCGCTCTACCTTCGGACAGCAAATCCTCGCATGGATCTGCAACTGAAGCTAGAAGGGTAAGAATGTCCTTTCGGCTTCCATTGTTCCAACTTACTATAACTTAGGTTACTTACTATACCTTTAAATCAAGATTGAATAGGCATCTTCTAGGCTTTGCACGCACGGCACGGCACGCTTCATCTTAGGCTGCATCTTCACTTACCATCCGGTGAGATTGCAGTCAAGCCCTACTCAATATGTTTAAAAAAAAGTAATATCCGAAAATGTACTGCTAGAACTCACGTCAATATCCCTCGGAGTCTGTATATAATTATGTACCTATCTAACTTCTCGAATAAGAAGGGAAAATTAGATCATAGTCTACTGCATTGACTATGCTGAGATCTATAGAGTATATGCTCTGACTCAGCTCGGACTTAAGGAGTTAAAACGAAACACAAAAATATGCTTTATATAAATCGGTCTCGTTTTTACACTGTCTTGAGTCTGAGCAGAGTGAGATTGCGGTCTATAGATTTTAGACTAAGTGCGGATTGGTAGACTTCACATACCTTTGAGAACAGTAAGTATGGAGAACTGTTGACAGTTCTCCACAGTTCTCCAGTTTCTAATTTTGTCAACCCTAGCGCCTGTTTAAGGTGTCGCCCAATAATTAAGTGATTAGGTAGGCACGTTAGGCCGCGTGTTGGTGCGATTTGTATCACTGTTGCTCATTCGTACAAGCGCTCCCTGTTGTGGAATTACCCTTATATTCCCATTACAAGAGTCAGTCCATACGGGTTGACCCCATTTTGTTATAGTAGGTATTATTTTCATGAACAGGCCTATAGGCTGGCCGACAAATTGCAATGGCAGCGCATCTCTTCTCTTCACTATTTAGAGCCGATTTCACAATCGCCGAACAGTGATTCAACCGATTCAATTCAACCGATTTATAAAGTTTACGTTTTGACAGTTTTTGTATTGGCAATCTGTGAGGTCAAAATTCAAAGAAAAAGGAAGAAAGGAAGGATTATTATGTATGTGTGTATGAATGTAGGTATATATTACTTATGTATGTACGAGTTAGCTACTGGTATATGACTATTTCGAATATTCCACAGAAGGGAATAAACTACTGAGCCGATTTTGATGAACGATAGTCCGGATGACATAAGCTACATTTTAAACGATCAAAATTAATAAGACGAACGTTACATCAAATTGTCCGCATTCGGGTTACAGTTTTTAAACATTTACCCTTGTTATTCATGGCAAGATAGCCTTTAAAACTTTGACTACAAATTCATCTAATGGTATATGTTCTTTCAACTCACGAGGGCATGTGGCTCATGGTTGTGTGCGTGAGTAAGTGTGAGCGAGAGCTTGCTCGCGCCTGACCGCTTCCACCTAGGCTCCTGACAGGCACGCACACTTACGCAATGTGCACACGACGTAAGCACAAGTAGGTAAAGCTCACGCGTCCTCGTGAATTGCAAGAACTATAACGATAGCAGAAAAATACCCTATGCTAAATCATTATTATATCGACCGTAGCAATTAACAGTGTCGGATCTACATTTTGGCGATTTTCGTTTTGTTGCATTAAGGGTCTTAGAATGGGGATAGCAATGCCCCCACCAATTGTGAAACTTTTGGAATCAACCAACCATCTTTGGTTTTTGCAAGTGCAAGGGTTGGATATGTTGACTGTTTTTCACTTTTCACATATTTGAAGCTTTGAGCGGCCGTGCCCTGGAGTAGTGGTTTTTCACATGCGACTATGTTAATTGCTACGGTCGATATGTTACCGGCCAAACCCGATTTCAGGACAAACTAGTTTTGCCTAGGCTAAACTAGTTCTTCCTTTACGCGATAGGATGAACCATTTTTTAAATATTAATTAACAAACCAAATGGGCTACGACAGAAGACTCGCTCTGTCGCCCCTTCGCGAGCTTCTGTCTACGCGCTTAAAAAAAAAAATACCCTAGGGGCAGGGCAGACAGGACTGCTTGGAGTCGGGGCGTTTGCATTTCGACCTGTAATAATATTATATTCGACCTATATCAGTTATCGCGTATAGGAAGAATTAGTTTAGCCAAGGCAAAACTAGTTTGTCCTGAAAATCGGGTTTGGCCGGTAACATATGTACTACAGTTTTAGGTACCATATTATAGGAGTACATAAAATACTCTTAAATACATAGTTATTCAAAGTAAGTTATCAATCCTATGTAATAAATAACATGAAACCACAAAAAAATAGACGAATATATTTTTCACCCCGAGTTCGTATTAAGATTAATGTACAGCGATAACCAACTAAATGAAAAACTTCGCCGCTACGAATTGAATCATTGGGAAATGAATGCTTTCATTTGCATAAACTATAATTAGTTTAGTAGCTAAGGCCGTCTACACGCAACGCTGTCAAGACACAAGACACTGCCTTAATTTATGCTAGAACTTTTTACCAATTTCTACAACTAGTAATGGGTTATTCGGATCGACTATATATATGTGTGTCTAATGTGTAGACGAATAGACGAACGTAATAGACGAATAAAACAATGCTTAAAGTAATATAGACAATTATTAAAAAAGATATAGAAGTTCAAAGTTGACTCTGTTTATCACTTCATCGAAACCACGCAGATTGATTACTACAAAATAAATAGTTTTTTTAAGCTATTGCATAGCTGCTATCGCGGGCCAGCGTGGAGACCGAATCCAGAAATTCCGTAACGAAAATAACCTGACACGGGACTCCTCTACGGTGAGCCGCTAGATGGCGTTGATAAAAAATGCTATGCAATAGCTTTACCGCGGCAGTCCCCGAGTGCCACACCTCTTTATTTTTTACAGACACTAATGTTGAGATCTATAAAGCAAGCTCTGACTCAGTTCAGACTTAAGTTAAAGTTAAAACAAAAATATGCAGAGTGAGAGTACATTCTATAGATTTCAGCATATAAGACTTTTGTAATGTTAATGAGGAAAAGTTATTTTATTTTAGGTAGTATTTATGTTATAAGAGAGTTAAGACAAGTAGCCAAGACAGGCTTGTCTTAAGATATTTTTGTATGAATGTTTATATCTACCCATATTTTCTACATTATGGCTGTAGTTAACAGCTATGGTGTGATTACATTGTCTGTTAACCAATTAGAAGTGATGTATAGTAAATTTTTTTTTGCCCAAGAGATTTTTGTAGCCTTTTGAAGACTAAAGAGAAGCCTTCTAGGAACGCTAGCGTGCTCCATACAAATAATTAATGTTCGATTTTTATTTCAATATTAACCAAAGTTTTTTTTGACACGCTTTCCTTTGAAACCTCATTTATTTGTATAAAAAAGTTGATGATGATATAAATAACAATAATAAGCTGACTTTAAAAAGTTACATCGTAAAAATTATTGCCCATCTAATCGTAAATATTATTTGAAAGACAATTTTTTTTTTTTTTGATTTTATAGAATGAGTGTGGCAATACGTGTTTAAGCCCCACGTTACGTCACTGGTAATTAATTAATTTGATTTGACCCCATAGACACATTTTTGAAAAATGTGGTTTTTGAGATAAAGCAGTGTTGCAGCCTCAAAGGTTGCAGCAAATTCGCGCAACTCATTCAACGTTATAATACATTCAGTTTCAACACTGTTTTAATACCGTTAAGTTTCAACACTGTCATGATACCGTTTAATTTCAAAACTGTTATAATACCGTTCAGTTTCAACACTGTTATAATACCGTTCAGTTTCAACACTGTTATAATACCGTTCAGTTTCAACACTGCTATAATACCGTTCAGTTTCAACACTGTTGTAAGACTGTTCAGTTTCTATGTAACTCATTGTAACACTTCTTTTTTTAGAGATAAGCTTCACCTATGTCCACTTCTTCTAATAGTAATTTCTTGCAACTGTTTATATGTAGATACATAAAAATAAATAAATAACACTTTATTATACATACATCATGTCATTGCCAATGTCTTACCAACTTTAGTTAGGTTAACATAAGTAATATTATCAGAAAAAAGGTCATCGAGATTCTTACGCAAGTCTTTTTGAATAAAAAAAATAATTCTAAAGTGGTTTGTCATTTGTTTCATCGCCTTGAACTAATAAGCCGCTTTGCCTAATGAAGCGTGATCTATGTTTTACGTCAACTACAATTTCTCAAGCGATAAAATCGCTTAATTCGAATGTATTATATGTCACCGATTGCCCGTAGCGTTGCTGAGTGGTACATAAAAAATATCAGATAGGTAGGTGTTTATTTCTACACTTGAACTAAAAATATCTAAATCTTTAATAATATTATAAATGCGAAAGTGTGTTTGTTTGTTTGTTGGTTTGACTTTCGATAACGCTGCAACAGTGATCGATCGAGGATCAACGTGATTTTTGCATGGGTATAGTACTTTTTATCCCGGAAAATTAAAGAGTTTCCGCGGGATTTTAAGAACTAAATCCACGCGGACGAAGTCTCGGGCACCAGCTAGTAATTATATAAGGAAAAGGTGAATGAAAGTGTCTGAAACGCAAAGCCTAACTACTGGATGGATCGGGCTGAAATTCGACATACAGATATAGCTATTACATTAACGTAAATAGGTCACTGAAATACGGCTGATAGTTTGTTTCTGCAAAAAATTCATCCAACGATTTTGAGTTTATGACATATATAGGTTCCTATAAGTGCATTTACATACAGATTATGTATTCACATGTATAGATTTGTACGGTACTAGTCCCGCCTCGAGGATCCATTATTAATTATGCAAATTATATGAATTATGTATCACGCGTTACGAGATACAGCTAAATTCCAAAAGCTATTATTGATGTGTTACCGCCATTACTGTTAAAACGGACTAAATTGAACTTATCTACGTTGTGTAAAACTTATGTCGTGAAGGGTCGCTGAAAAAAAAGACGTGTGGCACTCGGGGACTGCCGCGGAAAAGCTATTGCATAGCATTTTTTATCAACGCCATCTAGCGGTGAGAGGAGTCCCGTGTCACGTTATTTTCGTTACGGAATTTCTGGATTCGGTCTCCAGGCTCATGGCCCGCGATAGAAGCTATGCAATAGCTTAAAAAATTTTGCGGGTGTTGCGGCATATTCAACGAGTTTGATGACTTTACTGGCTTAAATGAGCTCTGTGGTCTTTTAAGTGGTTTCATCAAATCCTGGCGAGGGTCATTTCTGAACGATTGCTTCTAAGTAGAGCAACTACTGAGGTTCTTGCCGGCGCTTTTCAGCAGAATCAGCATTCCGAACTTGTGGTAGAGTCTCGACGTGTCATAAGAGCCACAGGTTGGCCAACATGAAATAGTGCGGCATAGACTACAGAGTTAATTAATTTGTTATGTTTATTTCTCATTCCGTATCTTATTTCGTATTTTATCAAAAATTATCTACATCTCCAAATCACAATTCGATTCGATTTCGTTTTCCATCATTAATTTCAGAAAACAGGCTAAAATTATTGACCTAGACAATTTTAATACGGCCAATTTTTCTAACTTTAACGGTAACACAAGTATACATTATGTCAAGCAATATTATGTGCACATCATTGCGTGTGTGTATAATTATGGCATTTATTATCGTCGAATTAGGAACTATAATGCAATATCCATGCGTAACCTGAACATATTCAATACCATATTCTGAGCATTATAACAATCAACTAGGATTATAGTTATATATGAAAAATCAAAATAACTATTGCTTATACAAACTTTCATATTTCATACAACTACTTAACCAACTATTTAACCCACTATTTAACCCCCTTGGAGTTTCAAAACATTTCTTACTAGGCCTACGTCATAAAAGAAATTTTTAAGTTTCTAACTCAGCTGTTTAGGCTGTGCGTTGATAGATCAGTCAGTCAGTCAGAAACTCTTATTAAAAAACAAAAAGTTAGTTACTACTTCTTTATCAACCGATAGACGTCCACTGCTGGACAAAGATCTCCTGCATGGACTTCCACAGTTCTCGGTCTTGCGCTGCCTGTATCCAGCGATTCAACTCGTTTCGTCGGTGGACCTAGTGGGAGGTCTGCCAACATAGCGTCCCGGTGTAGGGTCGCCACTCTAGAACCTTGGGCCATCAGCTCTTCGAACTGGGTGCCGCCCATTTCCACTTCAGTTTCGTTATGTCGGTGACTTTGGTTCTCCTACGGATTTCCTCATTACTGATTTGATCTCGCAGAGATATCAAGCATAGCTCTCTCCATCATACCTGATGAATCATATCGTCTTATCTACTTACTACTTATTAATATGTAACTAAATCAATGATATTTAATTGGACTATCTTGTGGGCAGCTAAGAGCTAAGCTGATTGCTTCCATACAACTGTTATTAAGAAACGAATAAGACTTTTTACAATAGAAAATCGATTTAAAATAGCTTCTTGGGCCACGGATGATCCATGGATTTCAAAGCTAAGTAAAAACGACTCAAAATTTAAATCATTCAATTTAACTCATTTCTTAATTTTGATAAAAAGTGTTGCTTTTGCCTCTAGGTTAGTTGCATCTGTCTATAGTTCTATTGCGTAGAAACGGACACCCCATGGAGCCTAATTATAAGTTTCACCTACTTAACACAAACTATAAAAAATTTAATTAAAATGCAAAAACTGATTACGACATAACCATGAAATAGGTAACATAAAAGTTCAAAAGACCCAATGATCCACTCCGAATTATTTATTCTGTGACATTTTGAGAGACCTAATAATAATTTTGAATAAAGAACGTCAGTTTATAAATAGGTCCTACTTAAGAACTTTAACACGTCTGAATAGACTGTATGGACTTGGTTTTTTCTTATCCTGAAGAAAGGCGAATGAAGAACAATAACATCAGTTTATAAAAATATGTAAATAGAATATATGTATATGAAACAGATTAGGGGTATGGGTTGAATTTACACTGCCATACCCATTCCAAATTAGTCGACTGCATCGTCACTTACCATCAGGTGAGATTGCAGTCAAAGACTATTTTGTCATTAAATAAAAAAACGTCTTTGTATACGGTGTAATATAGAACTATAGCCCGCTAAGTTAAGCCTATAAATGATAGAAACGGTAACGGTAATTAATATTACCTTGATAGTTGAGACCATAAACGTCATTATTTACGTCATTGGGATACTCTGGACGCAATGTTCAGTGTATACCAGTCTTCGACCATTTAGCCAGGACTTGGCAAGCGTACGCATTCCCCTTTGCCGAAGTACATGTACAAACGTACGTGTTAGCTTGTAAGTGTGACAGCTTTTGAGTTAGTGTGCGTTCATAGAGACATTATGTATTTACAAGAGTGTGCGGAAGTGAGTAAATGTGTGCTGTACGTGATTACCTCACCTCCCGCAGAAAGTGACAGAATATATTCAGTACTAAATCTGCGTAATGCCTCGTCCCGGCTAAATGGTCGAAGATACCAGTGTATACTACAAGCCAATACAACGTCTATAAGCCATAAGGTCAGCCTCGAACGGGTTTCAGCTGCCAGGACCCAGAGCCGTGAAGTCAATTACAAAAAAAATGTAACATCATTTTTTTTATAATAAATTTTTATGTGCACAGGCATTCTACGCCTACAGCCAATTAACCAGTCTTCCATGAAGGTGTTTTAATTTACAGCTATTAATTAAAAAATAAATAATAACATCGCACGCCATATTTCAAAGATGATTATCCTTAGACGTGGGTAGATAATAATTTACAGCTATAACACATTATTGATTTGGCTTCTGCTATGTATAGAAGGAAAAAAAATGTAAATACAAAAGTTTTCATCTATTTGCTAAGCCCTAGTGCAGACTAAGTTATTCACGTACCTATCTAGTTATTACCTAAGTTAAAATAAATAATTAAGTTAAATTAAATAATTATTCAGTCTTACTCTTTTTTTTTTTTGTTTCACCTTTTTGTCATTTAACCAAACATACAGTTGGTTTTTTAACTAATGCACGGTCTACTGTGCATGTTGACCGAGTAAAATAGGGGGTTGAAATATCGAACTTAACGTGAGCGAAACCGCGGGAAAAAGCACTATATAATATTACTAGCTTTTGCCCGCGACTTCGCTCACGTTGATTTAGATTAATTTTCAAAAATCCTTTCTTAGCGGATGCCTACGTCATAAAAGCTATATGCCCAGCCCAATCCGTCCAGTGGTTTGAGCTGTACGTTGATAGATCAGTCAGTCAGTCCACTTTTCCTTTTATATATTTAGATTTTTCCTTTTAAAGCGTTCCAGCGAAATAAGGCATGACACTTACTCCTTTTGCTCGATATTTTGCATTCGATTCGACAATAACAATAATGTCACGCGCATTGTGAATTGTACGCGTTTCACGCATATGACGCGGATATCGGTTGTCAAAGGCGGCATGCGTTTCACGGCGGTCGTTATTTGGCGGATAATTTGGGCGAATTTAAAATTATTAACTTTGCAAGCCGTCTTACATTTCGACCTATACGCAGAATAGAGTTACTTCTGCAAAATCCCTACTTTACAGGAGAGCGATTTGAAGTTTGTCTTGCCTGTAACTTTTTTCGTTATTTTTCTAGAGAATTGATTCTCATAGTATACTTTTGGAACATTATTATGCATTGATTACTATCAATAAACTCAATGCAAAACCCATAATTTGGAATTTAGGAGGTTCTATATGCATATGTGACGATTTTTTGCGGATGTCTCCATGTTCTATATGTATATGTAACCTTATACTTGGGAAAAGTGTTCGTACCATGTCTGTATATAACTTTTTTTTATGGAAATACTAATCTTCAAACGGTCTTATTTGCTGTAAAGGATGAAATATAAATACAAAATAAACAGTGTTTCTTATTTCATAATAACACATTTATTAGTCAAAAAAAATTCAACATAATTTGACTAATTTTTTTAATTACTAAGCATGTACCTACTATAAAATTGTCTTACAAAAAAATGTAAAAATTAATAATAAAATAACTGAAAGTACTTTGTATTTTATATAGGTAATACTAGCTTTTGCCTGCAACTTTGCTCACATTAAGTTCGATTTTTCAATCCCCTATTTTACCCCCTTAGGGGTTGAATTTTCAAAAATTCTTTCTTAGCGGATGCCTACGTCATAATAGCTATCTGTATGTCTTTCAACCCGATCCATCCAGTGTTTTGAGCAATGTGATGATGATGAGTCAGTCAGTCAATTAGTCACCTTATCCTTTTATATATTTAGGAAATTAAATTTAGGAACTATTATGTAAATATGTAAGTAGAATGTATTAATAATCCTACTATAGAAACCTCAAAATGAAACTAATAAATAACTAACATAAAACATAAACATAAATAACGTATTAGGAACTATTATTTAGCATTAATAATAATCCTATTATAGAAAACTCGAATAAAACCAACGAAATAAAATTGCTACAAGGACAATATAATATAAGTTCTTTCAGGAGTTTTAAAAATAGTACAACCGAATATTGGCAAACAAAAAGATTTAAAAACATTTTCTCTATTTTCCACAATTTTTCTGTGCGATTTATTATTGGCAATCAATAAGAAATCAATCATATCTAAGTTCTTCTTCGACTGAGCGTTATCCCACTAGGTGGGGTCCGCTTTCCGGCATGCTTTTGCCCACTTTGCCCGGTCTTGTGCATCCAATTTTCTTAATTTATTGGCTCTCATATCGGCGCCTACGAGGTCCAGCCAGCGCTTTCTTGGATGGTCGCGAGATTTAGCTCCAGGGACGGCGATGTTAAGACATCTATTACCGACGTAGCTTTGTAGTTTCCGTGCTACATGACCATACCATCTTAGACGGGCTTCTTGCAGCTTATCTCCGATGTCACGGACACTGAACCTGCCGCGGATGTGATCGTTGCGTTGCCGATCGCAACGTGTAACATATCTAAGTTATTTATGTCCATATTATTAATATTTTAATTGAATAGATATTTTAAATCACGAAGAAAATAATATTGTGGTGGCAGAGATCCACTGGGTACCGCGCAAAATGAAAATTTTAAATCAATCAAAATAATGAATTTGTAAAGAACATGCGGCACATCATCATCTCTAGAGTCGTTAGGCGCACTGTAAGAGTTAGTTGTAGATGGTGATTGCGTCCAGTGATCATCATAGTGGTTAGAATAAAAGGCATCACGACAATTTATGCGTATTTAACGGAGAAGGCATGGGAGTCGGTACACATTTTGGTGATGATATTCAAGACAAATTCCCAAAGCTAACAGCAGCGGAATTTTCAAAGTTGGACCGAGTTAAAAGTGTTAGGTCTAGTTGTTGTAATTGCAGGCGACGGTAGACATTATTTATCATGTTTTATAGAATTTTCAGCAACATGGTGCAGCCTTATGGCTAGTTTTGTCAGTAGCAAAAACTGGTATTTATCATTATATGCCGGCTGCAGTATAGTTAATCGACTGTCTCTTACAGTTCCATCTGATATATCAATCTTCCCATATATCAGGGATCTCATGCCTAATTTTTTCAGCTCCCTGTGGTAGTGCTGTTATTGTACAAGCTCCACTATTGACACTGCCATTTTCTGAAAACAAAAATTAACATCATTAAAACGTTAAAGCAATTAACTACAGAAAACAGGTCTAAATAGTTTTATGTAGTTTTTTTATAAATACTTAACATTAAAAAAATTATTAATTTTAGACTTTTATGGTAGTTTTCAGTTGAAAAAGGATATATATCTCAATGTCAAACCAAGAATAAAAGAACATTTACACATATACCTCATAATTTCAAAATAATTTCCCTCGAACAAAGTAACTTGTGCACATTGTCCCGATATATTTTACATGATTTCCAAATAATAAAGTAGCATGGTAAAATAATTAATATTATTGATTGCTTATTAAAATGTATGAATTAATGTTTAATAGGTGTAATGAATTGATATTTCTTTTTTTGATTGGTTTTTGTAGTAAAATCTAACATTCCGAGGTATAATGTTCTATATGAATGTGGAACCGTTTAACTTAATTATTTAGCTTTAAAAATATATATATGTAAAAATTATTATAGAAATAGAAATAGAAATATTTTTTATTCAAATAAACTTTTACAAGCACTTTTGAATCGTCAATGAATCTACCACTATTATATACAACTATCTAAGAGCAATCTATGTATTATAATTACAAAGCTGAAGAAAGAAAATTCCATTCACTTACCTGGAACATCCATTTTTCCATTTTTTTTATCTCCACGGCATTTGTCGTATTACTATATTCAATTTTTTTTGGCTTTAACGAAGGGAAGATCATATGTTTTGAGCGTGTATTTTTAATTTTGAGCACATATAGTAAAAAATAATAACAAAATTAACACGAAAATAGCAGATAAAAGTGCGAGCGTGTGCACACTATCATTTCGGAGAACATGAATACAACTGCAGATGTGACCCTCCGTTCGCGCTGATCAGGACAGTGAATACTGACACATGTGCTGTCGGGCCCTTCTTCTTTGGAGAAAATAAACTACATGTACCTTTATTCGACTGGTATCTTTGGATCTACATAACTTTTTAAAATTTTGATTTCACTAGTAAATATTAGAGATCTTTTTAGGCTTAAAAATGCAATAAAAAAATTTTGTGCCATAATCATATATAACTCTATTCTACGTATAGGTCGATTTGTTACGGTACTGAGACCAGTGGGGTTACCATAAGATTTAATTCGATTCGTATTCGTATCGATGACTTTAGCGTCAAAGTAAAATGCACCTTAACACAATTGATTTAAAGTCACAAATTCAGTACAACTGATTTTAGTTGATAGCGTATTCGTATACGTAAACGTATACGAATGCTTGCATGAAATTGAGCTCTAATTCAATGCACTTATGGTTCATTTTACTTTGACGCTGAAGTCATCGAGTTCGAATACGATCAATCGAATTAAATCTTATATTAACCCTACAAAACTAATTAGTAATTAATGTTTGGATGCAGTTGTGTAAATCTCGAGTGAGTAGTGACTGCGTAGTTGTTAGTACTGCGGTCTGGCGGGGTCGCGGGTTCGAATCCGGGCACCTACCTCTGAATATTGTGCGTTTAAGCAATTAAAATATCATGAGCTTGAACGACGAAGGAAAATAACATGAGGAAACCTGCACGCCTGAAAGTTCTCCATAATGTTCCCAAATGTGTGTGAATTCTGCCATGTTTTTTTAAAGAATGCCAAGCTGAACTTGACTTGGCTATATTCACCTCTTCCCTGAAATTAAGCCAAAAGCTTGGGCTAGGAGTGAGTATGATTATAGAGGAACGGGTGGGGCTTGAATCCGCGACCTTTCAGTTTTCAGTCCGCACGTTTAACCGTTGGGCTATTGAGGCTATAAAAATTTGAATTGAGCCAGCGTGGTGGCCCTAAACACTTGTCATTCGAGAGGACGTACAATTATTCAAATAGAAGACAAAATAAGCTTTTTTATTCGATGACAAGATAGTCCTCGACTGCTATTTCACCTGATGACAAGTGATGGTTCAGTCTAAGCGGGCTAACTTGAAAGGGGTAAGTATGTAAGTAAGGGGTAAGTAAGTAGGTAAGTATAATATACAGGGCTTATCTGGCAAAGAACATGAGATTGAGCTTTTTATTAAAAAATTTGATATTGAAATCTTATGCTTCACTGAGCATTGGCTCAATACTCATCAGTTAATTGTACACATAAATAATTATTCACTGTCAAGTGCGTTCTCAAGAAAGACTGCTATACGCGGGGGATCATTGATAGTAACGCGAAATAACATTAATTACAAAGAGCGAAAAGACATTGTTAGCCTTTCTATAGAACGCATTATTGAGCTGTCTTGTGTTGAGCTGGACCGATACATTATAGTTTGTGTGTACCGACCGCCCTCAGGCGACTTTGTTCTTTTTGAGGAGGTTATGGAGGATGCCCTAAGGCGGCTATGTAGGTCATCAAAAAAAATAGTGGTCTGTGGAGACTTTAATATTGATATTTTGCTTCACACTCTTTCTACTGGTAGGCTGCTTAACTTATTTAAAAGCTTTAATCTAGAGAATATTTTTATTGAACCTACAAGAATAACTGCAAACTCAGCTACTTGTATTGACAACATTTTTTGTGATTGTAACATTATCGAAAAATCTATTATCACTTATCTCAGATCTGATCATTGCGGTCAAATGATATCTATTCCAGGCAGTGAACAGAATTTAACAAAAGTAATAAAATACAGGCCAGTTACCACTAAAAAAGTAAAGCATTTTAAACAAAACATCTCAGCTGGATTGCCGACGCTTGACCTTGCACAGGATGATCCGGATGAAATTTATACAAAGTTTTTTGATTTGTTAAGCTCACAATATAACTCTATCTTTAAGGTGATGGAGAAAAGACTGTTTAAAGATCTTAAGTTTAGTGACTGGGCAACTGCCGGCATCTATAAAAGTAGAAATAAGCTGTTTGACTTGTATGCAGAAAAAAAATATAATTATTCCCCCGCGTTTATTGAATATGTAAGAAATTATTCTAAATTGTTTAAAAATGTGTGCATACAAGCAAAGTCACTTCACATAAAACAAAAAATTGTCAATTCTGATAATAAAATTAAAACAACATGGGACATCATCGGCGATGAAATGAGTAACCATAAGGTGCATAATAATAATAAATTGGAGCTTAAAATTGATAATCATGTAATTAACTCCGATATAGAAGTTGTAAATACATTTGAGAACTTTTTCAAAAATATTCCAATTACCACAACCAGTTCTCTAAATTCCTCGCCGGCAGAAGCCTATCGTCTTCTAAGAAGCAATGTCTCTGAGTGCAATAAGTTATTTAAGTTTGAACACGTTACCCCATATGACATAGTCAAAACATTTAAATCTTTACAAAATAAGAAAACAGCAGATCTATGGGGGATATCAGTTAAAATAATTCATAATGTAATTGATATTATTGCGCCGTATCTTGCTTTAATTTTTAATAAATCAGTAGATTCTGGATCTTTTCCAGATCTTATGAAATGTAGTAAGCTAATACCGCTTTTTAAATCGGGCAGCAAAAGTGACCCGAATAACTACAGGCCAATTTCAATTTTGCCAACTCTTAGCAAGATATTCGAAAAAATAATGCTCAACCAACTGCTTTTACACTTTAATTTAAATAAACTCCTACACACTGAGCAGTATGGTTTTACAAAGGGTCGATCAACAACCGATGCAGCCGCAAGGCTATTACAACACATATTCGATGCGTGGGAGAACTCACAGAATGCCATTGGTATTTTCTGTGATTTGTCAAAGGCATTCGACTGCGTTGATCACGAGACTCTTTTGCTTAAACTGAGCCACTATGGCATTAAAGATTTTGCACTTAGTCTCATTGCGTCTTATCTCAGCAACCGAGTCCAAAGAGTATGTGTCAATGATGTAAAATCATCCGGATCAGCCTCAGTAATGGGTGTACCCCAGGGTTCTATTCTAGGTCCATTCATGTTTTTGGTCTACATAAATGATTTACCACATTTTGTCCAAAATACTTGCGATATTGTACTATTTGCTGATGATACGTCCTTAATTTTTAAAGTCGATAGGATGAAAGACAATTTTGACGATGTAAATAATGCATTATCTCAAGTTTCTGAATGGTTTACGGCAAATAATCTCCTTTTAAATGCTAAAAAAACAAAGTGTGTTGAGTTTTTATTACCTAACACGAGAACTGTCAGTAAAAATTTAAAGATAAATAATGAACCTTTGAAAACTGAGGACTCCACAGTGTTTTTGGGGTTAACCCTGGATTCAAAGCTACAATGGGGCACCCATATAGCAACGCTTGCTGGCAAACTTAGCTCTGCTGCTTACGCTGTTAGGAAGATTCGACAGTTGACTGACATAGAAACTGCAAAAATTGTTTATTTTGCATATTTCCATAGTATTATGTCATACGGAATCTTACTATGGGGTAAGGCAGCCGATATTGGAAAAATTTTTGTTTTGCAGAAGAGGGCAATCCGCGCAATCTATAATTTGAGGCCGCGGGATTCCCTTCGAGAAAGATTTAAAGAGATAGGCATTCTTACAGTAGCTTCACAATATATTTATAACAACATAATATTTGTCAGACAAAACATTTTGAGTTACAAAAAAAAGAATGATTTGTCCGATAGACCAAGTAGAAATCCAAATAGGCTCATGTTTCCTGGGCTGCGCCTCAAGAGGGTCCAAAAGACATTTGTGAGAATGGGCGTGACGTTTTACAATAAAATTCCACAGTCAATCTTAGACTTGCCTCTACACAAGTTTAAGAAATCAATTAAATCTACTCTCATGAAAAAAGCATATTATACAATTGAAGACTATGTAAATGATAAAAAAGCGTGGATATAATTCGCTCCAGTGATTCATAAGACAGTAATAACTATCCTGTGTTCAATAACAATTGTAAATTTTTTATTTTTTTTGAAAAGAGCAACCGCCGAGTTTCTTGCTGGCTCTTCTCGGCAGGAAAGGCATTCCGAACCAGTGGTAGATTCATTGACGATTCAAAAGTGCTTGTAAAAGTCTATTTGAATAAAAAATATTTCTATTTCTATTTCTATTTCTATGGAAGTATACATTCAACCCATACCCCTGTCGTGCCGGAACGTTAAATTGCTTAGCGGCATTCTTGGCGGCACGTCTTTGACGGTAGGGTGGTAAATTGTAATGAAACAATAGACTGGTTTTAATAATGTTATATTTTGATTCAATAAGTTACTAACATAACATACTTTTTACACCTTATGTACCTATACAATATTGTGATAGTCAATTTACAAATATTCATGTATCACGTCTGATTTCTATAGATATAAATAAACTTAATTACTTTGTACCTAAACATATTGTTTTCTGCTACAAAATATACATTATAATCTCTACCTTGACCTCGATGTTTGCAAAACTCAGCAAATTGCTTATGTTTTTCTTCATTCGTCCCTCTATGGGAAAGGCAAAGATCCATGTCCATACAGCCTGATTAGACGTAAGATTTCTTGAGGTTGCAAATCTGCTAATTTCAGACTTATCAGTGTTTTTTTTTAAATACTTGGCTTAGGTAGCTGTTCCGGGTTCAAGCTATTTTACACCTTCATTATCTGGGTAGGTTTTTTACAAGAAAGTTTTTTTACTGCTTCGATGAATTTTGCAAAAATCTTTGGCCAAAGTAAAAACCATTAGTGTGATTCTACATCTATTATTTCTATTACAATAATAATAATCCATTACCGAAAATGCATACAAAGTCACTTCTTAGAGTAGAGAATATAAAAATAGGATTTCAACACACTAGGTATGTAATAATTAGTCGAAGAATTAAAATTGTTGAAAGAAAATGACTAGCGAAGGCTTACATGAAACGAACCCAATTCATAGAACTCAGTGATGACTGATGATAAACATAACTGTTATATATAACGGTAGTGATTCGGAAAATACCTTTTAGTAAAATATATACATCATACAAATAAATAAAATTGAAGTGTCTGTTTGTAATATCAAAATAACAGCTTTTTACTAAATGCATATGTAAGTTAATACGGTACCTACTTATAATAAAAAAAAAATTTTAAAATTTTTGTCTGTCTATCTGTTTGTTTGTTTGTTGCCGCTAATCTCGGGAACGACTGGACCGATTTGAACAGGACTTTCACTGGTAAATAGCTGATGAATCTTTTTTTAATCGACATAAAAACTTCGGGTTGCAACTCCTCAATCCTGATGCTGCAGAGGTTTTGCCCACCTAAACTGTGGGGATTTAGGACCTATTGATTGTGAATTGAAGTAGCGGACGAAGTCGCAGGTGTCCGCTAGTTAAAAATATGGACAAAAAAATCCGTAGGTAGGTAATTCAGTAGGTATGCGTAAACCGGAAAAAATTTTTTCCTTAAAAATAGATTGGTATTATTTATATTTGAAAAATCATTATTCCGAGTAAAGTATTAGTTAAGTATAGTTATTTTTAGTTTAGACTGAGATAGCTGAAAATGTGGCTGAAAATATAAATTTGTTAACCTAATCGATTGAATAATTTTTAAACCATGTTAGGTACATTTTATCATTTAGGTATATTGAGAATATTGTAATAAAAACACATGAAGTGGGTAAGTATACACCACTTTTCCACTAACTCTGCCCGCGGCGCGTGGTTCCTACATGGGCGGGAGAAATTTTATCCCCGGGGAAAGGATAAAATGTTTATCCCCTCGCTCAGTTTTATCCACCTGTCGAGCATGAGCAAAACAGTGGAAATAATATCCACAGTAGATATTCTTATAGAATACTTTTCCTTTCCCCAGTCGCCATGCTTTATTTAGCATAGGGAGATAGTTTTATCCCTTGTCAGTGGATAAAATCGGGGGATAAAACTTTTATGTCCTCCCCATGCTAGCCCTGCAGGTTTACACTCTTCGCTCAGTGAGTATGATTTTGCACGGACAAGGAATTATCAAAACTAGCCATATAACTGTGTCAGTTACATTTACTTTGGTAATTAAAAAAAAACATGTAAGTAAGTAGCTATTTTGCTTTCATTAAAAAAAACTACACATATTCACAAAATTAAAATATTTTAAAGTTATTTCAGCTTTTCTTTTAACAGAAAATAAAGTTTTATAATTGTTATATTTATTTAGGACTTAAGAATAAAACTAAATTAAGTAGTTCATTTTGTATATTTTAAAATCATTCTGTATAGAAGTCATTGAAGATTTTGTATCATAGACAACCAAGCGTAAATCCGAAAAGAAAAGGCAACTGAGTCGAATTTACAATATAAAATTTTAAGCTCGACCGCTTCATATTATAACTTCCGATCTCCCCTTAAATATGACTCGAATATGACCCCCGATACCTTATGCACAGTAATTAAATGAATCACGAATTCCGTTGAACAAAAATAACAATTTAAATTGTATGTCATGTGACCAGGCGTCCTATTTTTAGTGAGACTTTCCTGTTTTTGAATGTGGTCCCGTTGTTGCCCCAATGATAGAAAAATGCCTCACAATACAGAAAGCTGTATTCCGTCTAATACCACATATGTATCGAGTTTGAAATGTATTAACGTTGACTGTTCTGAATATTAGCAAAATATATTTGCGCGCTCGCTTCGCTTGTGATCGTCGTTTTGAGTATTACAACCTTGAATGTAGCATTTTGTTTGGAAATGTGCTCGCTATAGAACACATGAAATGAAAATGTTTTAAAGGTCTGTAGGTACATAATTATATCACTGATGCCCAAAAATTTCTGGTTAAATACAAATTGTTACAACTACGAGTAAAAAACGAGTAAAACTGAGAGGAGGTCTCTGTTAGTCCGCTTCCACCTTAGATTCCATCATTTAGCATCACTAGGACTAGAAAGTGACATAGGATATTTTTCATCCCAAAATAAGGGTTAGGATAAAGGCAGGGAAAATAAAAATGTACAACTATGAGTAGTATGCTGTAGTAAAAAGGGTTTGGTGTTTCTCGAAGTTTTGTTCTTAAGTATACGAAGTTTTAAGTATTTGATGGATCATTCATATTTTTGGTAATATCTGATTTATAATTGGTCTGCTTGTAATGGGCAAGATAAGAAGTAAGTCCCTAAAAAGTTATTTAAAAAATCACGCCAGAAATAAATAAGTAATGAGAAAGAAAATGGCCGCATCGTAAAAAAGCTTAATTAATGATTTTATAACGCGAAACCGCCGATAAGTGCGCCAATTAACGCTAACAATACGGCATATGGTTTAACGTGACCAGGCTTTTCTAGTACAATGCGGGACACTCGTTAAAAAACTGCGGTTAGGATGACTGTCCACTGAAGGGGGAGGGGGTTATAAGTTAGACGTGTCTGTGTGCGTGTGTGTTTCGGAGATTGTGTGATTAAAAGTATACTTTGCCACTTTCTAAGTTTCTGATATGAGTATGCAATCCAGGATTCAAAGTAGTCTATGTCATTCTCCAGGACCTCAGCTACACCAATACAATGCCACTTCCTAAGTCTTATAGATCCATGCAAAACTGACGTCGATCCGTTATTTTGTCGCTCCGTGATTGCCGGACAAACCAATAAACAAAACTTTTGCATTTATAGCATTAGTAGAGACGTGCTTGTGCAACGATATAACATCAATAAATATGACGTAGGGGCTTTTACGCGTTTTCTCTGTCTACCTGTAATTGTAGAGATATACCTATCTGCACAAGTAGTGAATTTGGCTTCAATTGTTTTTTTTTATTCGATGATAAGATAGCCTTTGGCTACGATCTCACCTGATGGTAAGTGACGATGTAGTCTAAGATTTTAGCGGTCTAACTTGGAAAGGGTATGGCAGTGTAAATTCAACCCACATCCCTAATCGGTTTATACACGCCGCCGTCGTGCCAGAACGCTAAATCGTTTGGCAGGACGTCTTTGATGGTAGGGTGGTAACTAGCCACGGCCAAAGCCTCCCACCAGAAGAGACCAGAGACAATTCAGAAATTCTGGATTCCCAAATTTCCCCCGCCAGGAATCGAACCACAGCGCTCACCACTGCGCCAGTGAGATCGTCAAGTGTTTCTGTTACATTCCACAAGAATCATTTGTCAGTTAGGGCTGGAGCTGGAGTGTTCGTAACGGCCGAGAGTCGAAAAATTTAGATAATAAAAAAAACATTAGTAGAGATTTTATTCCTAGCTTCACAGTAGTTGTGTTACAGGAGGTACCAAGACGACAGGGGCGAGGCAGCAAAACATCATTCAGCATGATAAAAGGACAAGTTACGTAGTCTGCGGCAAGTGGCAGAGCGAGGCGAGCTGAGAAATTATCATGTAATGGCGACAATTAAGTTAATTGCGTGCTTTTGCTAATGGGACAAAGTTGCTTAGTTCCCCGTTTAATGTAAGCCTTTACACTACGGGTGTAATTGTTGCGGAATAAAAAGTTAGAACTGTGTAGTGCACGCTTTTTTGCTCGCATTTAGATTTTATTACGAAAGGACACACTTTAAATGAAGGTACTTAACATAAATAAGCAATCTGAGTTAACTACCTACTTGTGTAGGTAGTTGTTTATAAACAAATATTTTCTCACTTAGATTTTGTCTAGATCGCAGCATACTAAAATCTCTACGATCCATACTATATAGTAGGATTAGAATACCCGCAGACTTACAATTTCAAGTTGGGCAACTTAATCGCAGACTATAAATCACTATTCCTATAGTATAACTCTGCCATTTAGTTGTCTAACTTGAAATTCTAAGTCTACGGGCACTCTTACATGCGAAAGTGTGTTTTTTTTAGTCTACCGTTTAATCACGCAGAACCGGATTAAAGGATTGACGTAATTTTTGTATCATTATGACTAAGGACGAGGGAGCAGTTGGATACAGGGGGCGCAAAACCGAGTTATGGAAAACTGTACTTAGTACCTACCTACCCGATGCGGCAAATATACGTTGAGATCTAAGATTATGACATCTTTAAAAGCAATCAATAGACCTACTTTATTTAAGTACAAAACCGACATTTTAACACAATAATCAATCTTACTAATTATCGGAAAACCTGGATTTACTTTGGACGTTACTTTACTTGTAAATAAATAATGATTTAATAAAATTTAAGTAGAAGTGTTCTGTGGCTCGTTTCATATCTGTTCCTGTATCTGTATTTTTCTTGTAAAAAATTTCCGTTTCGAAATTCGAATTAATTAAAATACTCACTAATTTTCGTAAAATATAGTTAAACTTTTGATTTTGTCATAGATAAATAGGTAGAACTATAATAAATTAATTTCTACTGGTCATTAATTCATCTACATTTTGTGTAATTTAGCGTTCCGTTTCGAAATTCAAAATAATAAAAATAAAAGCCATTCCAAATAAACTTTTTTAGACTATTTTCTATATAAAATCAAAAGTAAATAATAATAACTTCAATGATATTTTTTGTTATTAAATAATAAAGTTCCGGTTCACGTTTAACTTTGAACTTGAATTTATTTACACATAGTACCTACTTACTAAAAACAAGTAGGTACGTTTAGATAAAATAACATAATAATCTGATAACGGTTCTTTTAAGAAGATATTCAGTAAGTAAAGGCTAATGTTTACACACAGCTTATATATTGTACGTACTTATACGTCACTGTCAAAATTCAAAAAGTTACATAAAATGTGCCTTCAACTATTTACGTGTTCCATACAATCTCTGTATCAACAATAAAAGTGTAAAGTATACAAACCATGAAATAAAATAGAAAATAGATCAACGAATAACTATTTATTTAATTTTAAATGTTATTGCCCCATATTTAAATAAAAAATATTAACAAGACGAAAATAAATATAAATATGTAGTTACTATTTACACTACTTCTATCTATATAATACAAATCCTATCTAATATTCACAAAGGGATATGTAAACTGGTAGATACCTATTAAGTCTTATTACCGAAGCTGATTACAACTTATTATAATTCAATTATTATTTAAAGCAAAGGAACATTTTCACGGTTGGGTATTCGAGACTGTGAGAAAATTAGATCTTGTAGCCACAGAATAGACTGGCGCCAGAAGGTTTGCGTGATATAACGCGCCATAGACATAATGTCTATTGTCATATTATGTCACTATGTCAATCGTCACATAATGTGGCTAGCTCTGTTGTACACAGTCTCTAACCTAAACTAAATTGACAAGTCTAAATATAGTGCTATCCCTTTCTTAATGTTCTTTGCGGAAAAGGATTGCACTAGAATTAGACCTGTCAATTTGGTTTAGTTTAGAGATTGTGTATAAAAGAATCAGCCATATAATAGAACTATGGCTGAAATCTATGGAGAGTACGCTGACATGGCTTAGATGAGAGTTGAGACAAATGAAATGAGATAATATACAAATACATCCTGATAAACAGAGTTAGAACGAAACAAATGTTCTGAAATATATCTGTCTCGTTTGAACTCTGTCATAGAACGAGGTAAAAATAAGTCCTGTAATAAATCTGTCTTGCTTTACTCTATTGAGTCTGATGCTGAGATCTATAGAGCGTGCTCTGACTCAGGCTGCTCTGAGTCACGCAACTCAGACTCAAGATCACAATTCACAAGATTCATCGAGACACAAATATGCTCTGACATAAATCTGTCTCGTTTGAACTCTGTTTGAGTCTGAGCTGAGTGAGAGTACTGTCTATAGATTTCAGCCTGAGACTGGGGTCTATAGATCTCAGGCTAAGATCACGCGTTGTATTGAGTGGTTCGTCTGTAACTTATCTATTCTGTGCGGGAGCCTCTATAGGCATAATCCAAAGGTATTGCATACCTCGATACGACCCGAAATACCCGCAGGATATGTAAGAAGCACATTTTTCAATACTGATAAAAATGGACAGTAAAACTTGTAGCAGATCTCCGCGACATTATACAGCGAAACCGCTGAAGCTCTGGCAATAGTTGACTGTTGTTTGACAGAAGCGATAGGTACTACCTGTTTTAACGCAGAGATTTGACTATAAATTTACTTTTTTCTACGAGATTTTGGTGATGCCCCGATCACATCTCTGCTACGAAAGAAATACGTATCTTTACTGAAACCGAACGTGGAAAAATTGGTGTCTGGGTTTAACGGCGAACTTTCATGTGAAAGTGACCTCTAAAATATCTTCATTGGAATAGGCAGTTTCCCATATACATAAAACGGGCAAGTCACGCCAGAACTTCAGCGATTTCTCTGCTAAGATACGCGCCGGAGATGTGTTAAAGGCCTCACAGATTTGGCTGCACGGACTGTATATAAAAATGCTGATAACGTCAGTATAATATTTTCCTTAGCTGTCTTAAAAGGTTAAACAAATCGCAGAAATAATGTCGGAGAAACGCGCAACCGACTAACGTAGCCGGGCACTTAAGATGTACTGATGTTTGGTTTTTCAACTTATTATTTCATTGTCAGGGCGGTAAGAACTCTCCTATGCGCTATGCGTCGCTTACGCGCGAATTTGTTTACATTTTAAGACAGCTAAGATACAATATAGATTATATAGACGCTAGCGTAATCTGTCACTCACATTTTCAGTATTGAAAAATTCCGCCTTTGCAGTTCTGTCGACTCTTACGTCCCCTGCGGGCTGCGGATCTTGCGGCCGTGCGATGTCCTTAATTCTAAAAAAGTCATTTTCACGTGTTAAGTAGTGAATCTATACTGAACGGATTATATTTCCTTTCCTTCTTGGACAGGTCCTGCTCCGTATTGGAACTCCCGCTTAGGTCTAAAGAGACCGCTCTGCCTGAGTCGAAGTCGAACTTGTCAAAGTTTGACGCTGCCGTGCTGAACTGCTTGAAGAAGGACGACTGAGGTTCTGGTAAGGGGCTGAAATTTCTCGCGGAATTCGCGTCTGATGTGGAACTATCGGAATTGTTGATGGCGTCCGTCCCCGAGGGTGCTCGGAGTCTTCCTGATAAGGAGAAGTCTTCAGGTCCGGATTCAGAGTCACCCCCGACTACATCTATCATACATTCTTCCCCATCTATTTCTCCATCAGAGTCGGAGTACAGGCCGCTGTTCCTGTGCTGCGCGAGGTACTCCGCTTTCAAAGCTTCTAAGTCCACCGCTATGCCTTTCGCTCGTAACTTCCTAGCTTGTCTCTCGAGTGCCTTTGCCAGCTTCTTTCTTCTTCTCGCCCTGTTGGAAATTGTAGGGCCTAATTAGTATAGAACCTAATTGTGAGTTGAATGTTTGCATTAGCTACATATAAGCCTACCCAATAAAGAGCGACGGCAGACATACAATTTCAAGTTGGCCGATTTTCGAACAACTAAATTGCGCACTTTCACGATTTAGTTGACCAACTATATATTTTGTGCGTAGTCGGAAGGGAATTTCGATTCTGATATAATCGGTGTCCAATTATATGTTTAACTAGCTTATCCCCGCGGCTTCGCTCACGTTAAGTTCGATTTTTCAAACCCCTATTTTATCCCTTTAGGGGTTGAATTTTCAAAAATCCTTTCTTAGCGGACACCTACGTTATAATAGCTATCTACATGCAAAATTTCAGCCTGATCCGTCCAGTGGTTTGAGCTGTGCGTTGATAGATCAGTCAGTCAGTCAGTCAGTCAGTCAGTCACCTTTGCCTTTTATATATTTAGATTGTAAGTCTACGGCGCGTATTATGAATCTCACGATAGACTTGCGACAGGCGTAAATCTCGCGATCGTTGCTGTCAAATCTCACTTCTCATCCTGATTATTACGTATTTGCAGCAGCGATCACTACGCGATTGGTCGCAAAATGTTACTAAAAATCGTATTACGGAAACCATTCGCACGTTTCTTGTATGTTGTTTCCTTATCAATAAAGAGTATTTTCATTTCATTTTAGCCAGTCAGTCAGTTTGTCAGTCACGTTTTCCTTAGCTATATTTAGATTATAAGCAGGCTGGCCTGTAATCTGCTCACCTCTCGCGCGCGCGCAGCTCGTGCGGCGGGATGGGCTCGCCGGAGCAGCTCTGCGGGTGCGCGTTGTGCGCGGGCCGGCCCGGGCCCTTCTTCGTGTGCTCCTTCTTGCGCCACTTCGCGCGCCGGTTCTGGAACCACACCTGTGCGGACAGAGAAATACAAAATAAATCTAAATTACAAGGACAAAGAAAAGCACAGACGGAGGCCGTTCTTCCACTAGCCGGCTATTATAAATGCGAAAGTTTTGATGTATGGATGTTTGTTACTCAATCAAGTCGCAACCGTTGCCGGTGCCGTCGCCGGCGTGCCGGCTAGTGGAAAAACGCCCATATATTAACAAGTGTAAATTAAAAATTTAAAACACCCCCGACATGTGAATATATATGTGTCTTGCTATAGATTCACATCTACTAACTGTCCTAGTAATATGTACTTGTAATAAATGCGAAAATTTGGATGGATGTATGATGGATGGATGGAAGTTTGATACTCAATAACGCTCGGATGAAATGACAAACAAATTAATACCTACATTTCTACCTACAAAGTTCTTACACAATTTACAAATTATAAAAGTTTTTGAATATGTAATAATGGCTGCACACAATAAAATAAATTAAATTAATTCAAATAAAATTAAATAAAATTATAATAATCAATTCAGACTTAAAGTTATAAACAGAGTTATAGATAGCAATCTTTAGCTGTATCTAAAGATGACGGTATAAGGTTTGCGTCGGCACGCTTCCATTAAAACATTAGCATACCAAAACACATGCGCATCGGAATTTCACTCTCAATTGAATATTATAATACCATTCCTTACATTACGCATTCTTATTGTAAACTGCAACCTAAGCGATTGCTGCAGCGATTCATAAGAATAAATTGATTGCTATCTCTTTGTGTAAATCAAATTACACTAAAGGAATGGTCTAAGCACTAAACTATTCGAGACGGGCGGTTATTTCTTGCTGAAATCGACAAAATAACCATCCAAAGAATTCCTATACCTCTCTTGTATAATTAATAATATAATATAGTTCTGAAGAAAGTATATTAGGTCTTTCTGTTTTGACGATTTTCCTGGCGCATTGGTGAGCGCTGTAGTCTTATAACTGTGATAATTTGGGAATTTATAATTTTTAAAATGTCTCTGGTATGGTGGGAGACTTTGGCCGTGGCTAGTTACCTACCGTCAAAGATGCGCCAAGCGATTTAGCGTTCCAGCACGATGGCATGTAGAAAGGGATTAGGGGGATGGTTAGGGGTATGGGTTGAATGTACACTGCTATACCCCTTCCAAGTTAGCCCGCTACCATTTTAGACTGCATTGTCACTTATCATCAGGTGAGATTACCATCGCTACCATTTAAGACTGCATTGTCACTTATCAGCAGGTGAGATTGCAGTCAAGGACTATCTTGTTTTGGCTCAACCGATCAACCGATTTTTTTTAATATATAGACTTGTGCTTGACTGCGATCTCACCTGAGATTTGATATTGGCATCCTGGATACTTTTTATCCGGGCAAATCACAAACTTCAGACACGATTTTTAAAATTCTAAATCTAATCCGGAACAAAGTCACGCGCATTAGCTCGATATTATAATACTTTCATCAAAATACCAATGAATATTTGCCAAAATAAATAAAAATAAAGGCTTAACATACGTTTAAGGCAACATACGCTCCGTAAATTTTACGATTTGCTCCTGACGATCTTGAGCCCAAATAATGTGCCCATCAAATGTGGGCTTACTCAAATAAAATTAAACAGATGTTTTTAATGTATGCGATTTGGGGCGTGACAGTTATAGCGTTGTCGAGTTTTTTGTACATCTTGGAATTTATTTTTTTAAATAATTAATATCTATAATGAAAATTAATGCAAATGGGCTTTTTCCTTATACATTTGTGTTGCTTACAAAAATTTCATTGAATTGAAAGAACAGAATAGAATTTTTTTTTTTTTTTCAAATAAATTTTTACATAGTGCTTTCGAATCGTCAAGTGAATCTATCACTGGTGACCTACCTACTAAGTACTGGGTTTGTAAAGTTGATTATCCTAAGTAACTATCTTAAATCCTAGGAAAACAATAGCAGAAAAGCGTAGAGCGCCTACGACGCGACGGACGGTCTACGAATTTGAAGCATATTAAGATAGATATAGAAATAAGCTTTTAAGAAAGTTCGGAAGTTAATCTCAAAAAGGAAGACATTTCCGTTCACAAAGGAGGGTTTATTTTCACACAACAACAATATTTTCAAACAACACTGACTAATAAAATAAGTTCAAAGGCGACTCTCTCTCCCCTGCCAATTTATCGTCACTCGCATTCTTAAAGTACGCCGAGTAGTATAACGTAACGTATAGTGTAGGTCATCAATCCCGTGCGTCCGTGGGATTTGCGGGACCGCAGACTATATTATAATAGTTCTTGTAATAAATCAATCGAAAATGTTAACAAACTAAACTTGCGTTTGTAAATCCTACTGATACTCGGTCTTATTGTTACCTCTATATCTACAATACAATCTCTAAAAGATATTTAGGAGTAATGAATAATGAATACAAATTAATTATTCATTACTCCTAAATATCTTCCACCTGTTCCGTTAACGAATGGAAGAATAGGTAACATTACAGGAATTGAATAAAACGAAGCTCAATGAGTGTTTACCTTACCAACAGAAATATTATGTTTTAAATAAACATAATATTTCTGTTGGTAAGTTCATCCATCCAGCACAATTCATGCAGGATCCCGCAAATGCGGGATAAGATTTCCTATTCTCGACTGATGTATGTGTCAACCAGCAGTACCTATTTACTGATTAAAAAATACCTATTACGGTCGTTAAACATTCCACGTGTAGTCACGGTAAATCTATATAGGCTAAATATATAAAATACGCGCTCACTCGCAAACAATGGCTTGTGACCAATCAACAATAGGCTCTTTCTATTTGTTCAAGGGAAAAACAATAGTTATTAATAAGATTAATAAGAATTGCTGTTTAAAGTAAACATGTTATTGTTCCCTATTGCGTTATTTAATATTGCTTTATTTGCCGTAATAACGATATACCTAGTGTTTATCGTTATCTTTTGACCGCAGCGTATGCTTACTAATATTATAAATGCGAAAGTGTGTTTGTTTGTTGGTTTGTCCTTCAATAACGCTGCAACAGAGCTACGGATCGACGTGATTTTTTGCATGGGTATATAGTTGAGGACCTGGAGAGTGACATACGCTTTTTGTAGGTATATATAGGGTCGCAGGGAAGAGAAAAGAAAAGACATGTGCACTGTTCGACTGTCCGCTTTATAATGAATAAAAATTCAGAACACATCGTACAAGAAATGTAGGTAAACAAATGAAAAAAAATGAATGATCGAGAGAGTGGGTGTTGGAATGAATCATAGCCACAGACAACACAGACTATTGTACCAAAGACTTGGATTTTTGCTATATTCCAACAGTCCCCCTCAAAAATACAAGTAATCAAACATATTCTAATTATTATTATTAATAACAATCATTCATTTAACTTAAATTTAGATTTTCTCTTAAATCAATAAATTTCTTGAAGGGTATCGCTTTTGTAAACATGTCAGCTAGTTGGTTTCCTGTGGAAATAGATTCTAGTTTTATTATTTTATTAGCGATTTTTTCCCTTATAAAATGATATTTAACGTCTATATGTTTAGACCTTTTGTGATTTGCAGGGTTATTAGCAATGCGGATACAACTGTTGTTGTCTTCATATATGGTTATTGATCCATTTATTTGAAAAGAGATGCTGTTAAGCAATGACCTTATCCAGACTGCTTCTTTAACAGCCTCAAACAAAGCCATATATTCAGCTTCCGTTGAAGAGACGGCTACAGAATTTTGTTTTCGCGTGTTCCACGAAATTGTACAATTATCAAAGGCCTTAAATATATAGCCACTTGTACTTTTTCTATCTGTTTCATCGCCTCCCCAGTCGGAATCCGCATAGCCAGTAATTACCTGCTTATAATCACATTTTTCATACACCAATTTTAAATTAATTGTACCTTTAATGTAACGTAAAAGGTATTTTAAACATTTCCACAATTCTATATTGTTTTTAGACTGAAATCTGCTCAATATACTAATAGCGGCACAGATGTCTGGTCGCGTACATAGCATTGCATACATAAGGCAACCTATTACATTTTTGCATGGTGCATCACATTGAATATCAGAGTTCAATGCTAAAAAGTCTAATTTACAAGGAAACGGTGATTTTGAGGGATTACATTCGTTCATAGAAAATCTATTTAAGACATTTTGTAAATATGTACATTGATCTAAAGAGATTTTATTATTCGATCTTTGAATTCTAATACCTAGAAACAGTTTAATATCTTTTAAATCTGACATTTCAAAATTTTTCATTAAATTATTTTTATAAAATTGTAAAACTTCCGGATTCTTAATTGCAATTATTAAATCATCAACGTATAAAACTATATATACATTTTTATCCATGCATTGTTGATCTAAAATATATAAACACGGATCAACTACAGAGTTTTTAAAACCCATATCCTTAAGAGCATGATCGAAGCGTTCGAACCAACATCGGGATGATTGTTTTAAGCCGTATAATGTTTTATTTAATTTACATACTTGGTTATCTTTAGCGATAATTCCTTCTGGTACTTCCATGTAAATATTTTCTTTTAATATACCATTGAGGAACGCGGTTTTAACATCCATGTGATGTAAAAGTAAATCAAATTGATTAGCTAAAGCCAAAATAAATCTAAATGTAGTCATCCGAGCAACTGGTGCGAACGTTTCGTCATAATCCTGTAAATACTGTTGAGTAAAACCTCGAGCTACTAAGCGGGCCTTATACCGTGTGGGTTCACCTGATTCATTATTTTTAATAGTAAATACCCACTTGCAACTAACAATATTAATATCTTTAGGAATCTCAACAAGATCCCATGTTTTATTGCTTCGAAGTGACTCAATTTCACTCTGTATGGCTTTTAACCATTTATCTGTATCAGTTCTGTTAAAAACATCTTTGAATGACGATGGCAACGAATTTACAGATACGAGTGATAAAAATAAATCGGGGTCGTTCATTTGCATATAGTCTTTAGGCGGTAGTTTACTAATTCTTTCGCTACGCCTTAGATTACTATTTGATGAACTTTCTATTGAGGGATTTTCAGGATTTTTGTTCAAAGAATCTTGATGTTGACTTTCTATTAGCTTTACCGATTCAAAGTCAGGTTTACTAATTTTTGTGGGAATTTCAATGTTTTCACTAATGCTACGTACAGGTCGAGTTTGCTCAAAATTTAATTCATCAAATGTAACATCTCGAGCTATAAAAACCTCGTTATTATTAACGTTAAATAATTTATACCCGTTTGGATTGTAACCAATTAATATTGACTTGAATGATTTTTCGTCAAATTTAGTTTTACGTGTTTTGTTATGTACGTATGCAGTAGCGCCAAACATTTTTAAATGATTAATTTTCGGCCTTTTACCATGCCACATTTCATATGGTGTTTTATTTGTCAGAGCTTTAGTGGGTAGCATATTTATAATATAGCTGGCTGTTAAAACAGCTTCTCCCCAAAATATTTTATCTAATTTCGCACTTGTAACCAATGTTCGAGCCATTTCGGTTAACGTACGATTCATGCGCTCTGACACACCATTTTGTTGTGGGGTATGAGGTACCGTTAAATGATACGTAATTCCCTTGTCAACACAAAATTCTTTGAACTCATTTGAAAGGTATTCGCGGCCATTATCACAGTATAAACTAACTAATTTAGAGTTCAGAAAGTTTTCACTTTTTGCAACATAATCCTTAAAACATTTAAACACTTCTGATTTAGCATGCATTAAATAAACAACTGTATAATGGGTAAAGTCATCGATAAAAGTAACAAAATAATTTTTATCATCGAAGGTAACTGGCGTTATTGGGCCACAAACATCAGAATGTACAATGAAAAGGGGTCTATTTCGAATCGATTTATCTTTTGACTTCGCAAAGGGTAGTCGTGACTGTTTACTAAGTACACAAGCTTCACAGATTTCATTACTGGGAATAATATTATCAATTATATGATAGTCGTCAATAAAATTTTTCAGAGAGTTAAATTTTTGTATGTTAATGTGTCCAAGTCGTTTATGCCATAACTTATAAGAATCGGAGCTCTTAGTTACATTTAATAAGGACTGAGATTTATTAACTTGAAAAGACAGTTTAAAAAGATTATTATCACGCACACCAGATATTAAAATTTTGTTATTTTTGGAAATATGCGCTTGATCATTTTCAAAAATAATCGTCATACCTGCTTCTTGAATACGATTTACCGATAGTAAGTTATATGGAACATCCGGTGAATACAAAATATTTTCGATTGTACCTTGGTAACCTAAATTAGTAATAACATTTATTTTCCCTTTACCAAATGCAGAAACGTTAGTACTGTTTTTAGCTACGCCAATTTTCAATGGGGTTGTGAATTCCGAATATGATGAAAAGTAATCCGTGGTATTTACTATATGATCAGTTGCCCCCGAATCTAAAAGAAAATAAATACTTTTACTATCAGAAATAGAATTAAAAAACTTACAGTTTGAAAACATAAAAGCGAAACTGTCCTCGGTATGATTGTTGTCGTTCATCATTGTGTTTGCAATTGGCTGGTTACTACCGCTGCTGTTACCGCCATTTTTCGCCATTCTTTTGTAGAAAATACAATCCTTTAACTCGTGATTTCTCCGGCCGCAATGATCACAATATAACTTCGAGATTTTGTGATTAGAAATTCCATGGTATGATTTCTTCTTAGATTGTGTATTATAATAAGATTTCTTCTTATCAAATCCAGATCGTCGTGAAGTTTTTCTTGTAGAGGTATGTAAAATTTTAAGTTCGGTTGTTGTAGTGGTTCTAATTTTGACTTCTTGATCTAAAAGCCGGGTCTTGACAAATGCTAAATTTAAATGCTCTTCTCCGAGTGTTTCTAACGCCGTGATTACACCATCATAAGAAGTGGGTAGTGTTAATAATAAATGCGATATCTTATCCATTTCGTCTAACTTTGCACCCGCGGAAATCAATTCGGTGATAATATTATCGAAATCATTAAAATGTTTGAATAAAGTGACATCCGGTTGCAATTTTAAATTAAGTAATTTTTTACGGAGTGCCAATTGTGTTGCCAAGCTTCTTCGCTCGTAAATTCGGTCTAGGTCATCCATGATGGATTTAGCCGTGGCAGAATCTTTAGCAAAATTTAAAAATGCATCGCTTAAGTACTCCACTATTGTACCTTTAGCTATAAGGTTTTTCTTTGACCATTCTTCGTCCGGATCGAGCGGCGTATCTCCATCAATAACATTTAACACTTGTAGTTCACCCAAAAGCGATCTTATGCGAAACTTCCACGTGCTATAACGATCTCCGTTGAACGGTTGAATATTCCTTTTACTTCGCGACTCCATATTTAAAAATAATCACTATTCACTTCACACACTCACTGATTTTAACTCACTAATTTTAACACACTGATTTTAACTTTTGAACCAAGCACCTTTTTTTAACAACGTAGCCTGGGCCCATAACCTGTAGGTATATATAGGGTCGCAGGGAAGAGAAAAGAAAAGACATGTGCACTGTTCGACTGTCCGCTTTATAATGAATAAAAATTCAGAACACATCGTACAAGAAATGTAGGTAAACAAATGAAAAAAAATGAATGATCGAGAGAGTGGGTGTTGGAATGAATCATAGCCACAGACAACACAGACTATTGTACCAAAGACTTGGATTTTTGCTATATTCCAACACTTTTTATATCGGAAAATCAAAGAGTTCGAACGGGATTTAAAAAAAAGTAATTATTTTGCCAAGCTGAAATTGACTTATCTTTACTTCTCCCTCCGAATAAGCGGAAAGCTTGTATTAAAAGTGAGTATGAAAATAGTGCAACGGATGAGAATCGAATTAAATACCTTTCAGTTTTCAGTCCGCACCTTAAACCGTTGGGATATTGAGGCTCAAAATGGAATAGAATAGAATAATTTTTTATTCAAATAAACTTTGACAAAGTGCTTTCGAATCGTCAAATTAATCTACCACCTCAAATGAATCGATACCTCCCGCGTAAGCTGTTGTATTCTCAAAACGCTTACGTGACGCGTTAATTGTTGTGAAGGTCAATAAAATTTGGCTGTCATTCTAATAACGATACATCATACAACTTTATACATCTTGAAAGTATGTTGAAGAATGCTGTTTTTAATTTTTTTTAAACGAACACATAAAATAGATAAAAACGATAAAAACAAATGATAAGTGTAGGCTGACATACGTCTTAACGTAAAAGCCTTCCAATTAAAGATGATTTAAAAAAAAAAATGATAAGTGCAACAATCCTAAAATGCGCATGTTGTCGGATACAGCAACTTACGTAGGAGATATCTATATATATAAAATTCAAAGTCCTGACTGACTGACTGACTGACTGACTGAGATATCAACGCACAGCCTAAACTACTGAAGTTAGAAACTTGAAATTTTTACAGTTGGTTCCTTGTATGACGTAGGCGCACACTAAGAAAGGATTATTGGAAATTCCACCCCTAAGGGGTTTAAATAGGGGATGGAAGTTTATATGAAAGTCCGTCATTTTTCAAGCTGTTTCCATCAAAGTTAGTATGAGAGCTTTCAGTTAAAAATAAAGAAGTACCTACGTGTGTCACAGTTTCTGAAAAGTTTTTTGTCTGGTCAAAAACGTGCCGCCAAGCGATTTAGCGTTCCGGCACGATGGCGTGTAGAAACCGATTAGGGGTATGGGTTGAATTTACACTGCTATACCCCTTCCAAGTTAGCCCGCTACCATCTTAGACTGCATCGTCACTTATCATCAGGTGAGATCGCAGTCAAGGGCTATCTTGTCATAGAATTAAAAAAAAAAAAAAATCCACCCCAAAATCTAATTCCACGCGGACGAAGTCGCGGGGCAAAAGCTAGTCGGAATATATCACCTGGTTCGTACTAGTATAAAGTCTTGAAAAATGTATTAACCACATTGCTGCCTCACGTAAGTCTGAGGGGGTATTAACGGCTCCCTGAAGGTGTGGGAGGGGTCAGGGGGCTCATTAAGTGGGAACGAGCGAGCCCATTACCGCCCGTTCCTATTCTATTCCGTAATCAATGTATTTCGATTAGGGACCAGGTCGGAAGTTAATTAAAAAGTTCGCTTATGTAGTGTAATGTAACTTTCGATTATGTAAGGTGTAAATTGAAAAAGGATTGAGCTTACTTTTATTTAAATTACTAGACGATGCCCGCGATTTCGTCCGCGTGGATCAAAGTTTTTCAATTCCCATGGGAACTCTGTAATTTTCCGGGATAAAATGTAGCCTATGTTTTAATTCTGGGTATGAGCTATCTCCATTTCAAATTTCAGCCAAATCGGTTCATTCGTTGTGGCGTTAAGGAGTAACAAACATACACAGATACACACACACACACATACACATACACATACACATACACATACACACTTTCGGCTTTATAATAATATTAGTGTGAATTAGTGTGATAATCGGAACGTCTAAATAATATAGTGAAAACAACTTTACTAGATATACCTACTACACTCAATTCGTAACTAACTACCTACTAACACTCTTTTAAACTTCTTAACTTTTTCTTTTTCATTATAATATTAGGGATGTTGCGATCTAGATATAACTTGCATTACACGAAAGCGCGTGAGCTTTACGTGTGGTTACGTCGCCGTCGTGTACATGCATATTGCGTAAGTGTGCGTGACTGTCAGGAGCCTAGGTAAGAGCGGTCAGGCGCGAGCAAGCTCTCGCTCACACTTATACAGATACGACACACACACAACCATGAGCCACGCGCCCTCGTGAATTGAAAGAACTTATAGCAACTCTCAAACGTCAAAACGTGCACATAATATGGGAAGTTTGTATGAAAAGAACTGTGACGTGACACATATTTGACTTTTGTAGATTAATCAATAATTTAAAATGATTATCATACTGTAGAATAACAGCTTTTATTTAATAATAATCGGTAAGAAACAATTTATTTTTAACAAAGGCAATATCCCTGCTGGAAAACAAATACGAGTAAGTACTTCCTAATTCCAGGAATGGATTAGATTATAAAACCAACTTCTATCTATATACTTACCTACTTAATTTTAAAAAAAGCATGCAATCAAAATTCCCCTTCCTACAATCAAGGAAAGTCAAGTAACACGTACCCAAGCGAATTGCCAACCTAACCACATTCACAAGAACATACCTACCTACTGACGTGTTCGTCCTACTCTATTACCCACCAGAAAAAATAAACATTTGTGAAAATCACATCGTGTCCACAATTGCCCCATCTCCCCTTGCCGTGTAAATAAGAAGAGTCGTATCGATACATTGACTTGTATTTAGGAAACTTTCCCCTCGTGGGGTAGGCGGGGGTATTTTCCCTTCTCCTGGGGTCGGGGCTGTAAAAATGTCGCTTCTTGATGCGCGCAATTCCCTTGCAAAGAATAAAGAAAACGTCAGACGGAGCCATCGCACCGCAAACGGAGGTTTCGCAAAGAAACGTTTATAAGTGGCGTCAAAGCTCTCGATCTTTTTTTTTTGTATGTTACGCGATTAATTCGCCGATTGTAAACCGATTTTTAATTATTCGCTTGGTATTAGAATTCCCTTGAATAGGCTTTTGTATCATGTCTCGCTTGGTCTCACATAATATTTTTTTTAAACCACGGGGTGTTAAAAGTTTGACGCGTCTGTGTGTGTGTGTGTGTGTGTCGGTCTTTCTGTCTGTGGCATCGTAGCAGCCGAACGGATGAACCGATTTTGATTTTGTTTTTTTGTTTGAAATATGAATCAATCGGGAGTATTCTTAGTTATGGTTGATGAAAATCTGTCCAAGATGGCCGCCACCACAAAATGGCGGATTACATATTTAAATTTTCAATTTACACTTGTTGAAAACTTCAGTACGAAATCTAGGGGATCAACTTCTTGTGAGTTCAGCAGTGATAGTCTGGTGGTTAGACTCTGTCCTCCTTTTCAAAATTCAAAATTTCAAAAATCACGCAATTTTCGGAACTAGTGCGTAAGCAATTAAAGATTACGCTTTAAAACCCCACATGCATGAGAGTTTTCCATAATGGTCGCAAAGGCCAGCGAAGTGTACTATGGCCTATAAACCCAGCGAATTAAAATAAGCATATAAACCCTTCTTATATTAATAAAGAAACTCGTATGCCAAGTAGTTGGTGAATGGAGATGATGATGGATGATGATGAATGCAATTAAAAGCAATATTTTATGACAACGCTGTATTTTTAATTGCTAGTGATAAGTTTCAAAAATCGACAAACAATTTGACAGTTTTCTTACATCGGTTATGTTAATTTTTACAGTTTTGACATTTATTGCGTAATTTAATAAATTTAATGTGAATTCAACTTTAATTAATTGCCCCTAAAGAAAGATAAAAAAAGAAATAAATAATCTAAGCTAAGTTTTACCATTGTTATCGCTATAAACGCAAATAGAGGAAATTAAAGGGCAATAAACATAATTAGGACTATTACACACTGTCCGCGGCATAATAACATCTCATTTGAAATAATAATTACGTTAAATCACTTTCTAACGATCCAAGTCTAGTTTAGCGGTGGGAATAATATTTATGTGCTATATTTTACACCCAGAGTGGCAGCCCTCGGCTCGGTCGTGTCTATCTTTTACCGCTAAGCCTAGGGCGGTAAAGGCGGCTTACGTTAGATACGAAGAGCGAGACACCAAGATGTGAAGCTTCAAGAGTGCAACAGAGACAGATACGGGTCCTTAAATTTTATATTCTATCCGCATTTTGTCGCCTAAGCGTCCCATTTAGTGTGCCATATTTAAACCTCGCGCTTTTTCTTTTCTCAGCCGAGCGGAGAATGTTACGCGATTTTCTATTTTTTTTTTTTCCTTTTTTTAGTTTAGGGCTGTACCCGCGGCACCGTGCGCGGAATATTGATGTGTGCGTACAACCGCCGAGGCTCAGTTCGGGAATGAAATTGGCATATAAATGTAAATTTTATGCTATGAATTTTAAAATGAAGTCGATACTTGTACGCTCACCGCGGGCCCGGTTGAGCCGTTCTCGCAAGTTTTACGTTTGCCAGGAATAAAATTAGATTAGAATGCGCTATTTTCGGTAAAGAATGGGCTTTTAACGGGTCGCAAGCAACCCTCGTGAAAATTTTACCGACAAAATTTTTAAATAAAACATCGAGTTCATAAATGAACAACTGCCTTTACTTACTGATGTTTACAGTAAATTATTGTTATTATTAAGCATTTATAAACTGTTTTTTTTTTTTCAACAAAAAAGTAGATATATCAATCAGTAGCCGTTGTATAATAAGTGTATTTGCTTATACATATAGTTACCTACTTGTTTTAGTAAAAACAATATGTGACCTAAGGTGGAACGCATTTACCTAGATGCTTTTGCCTGTGCAGTCTTCTTTTAAAGGTATCCAGGTTGTAAGCATGAGGAAACACAGATCTCGGAAGAGAGATTCCAAACTCTAGGACTAGTGGGAGTTGATGGAATGTCAACAACGCCACGGGAAATCCATTCGGGGTCATGTCTTGAGGTAAAAAAAGACTTAAGGCCGCTGCATACATAACGTGCACGGGACGGGACGGGACGTGGACGGGACGGGACGTGGAGTTTTGGAAACATCGTTTCATAGAAAATGTAAGCGACTGTGCATACGTCACGGAGCACGGACGGGACGGGAACGTGTCACGCGCGGAACGGGAAAAATATCGTCGGCGACGATGTTTAGCACGTCCCGTCCCGTACGTGCCCCGTCCCGTGCGTGATTCCGCTGCGTATGCACAGTCGCCCCGTTCGCTCCGGAGAGCTAAGTAGTGATGTTTGTGTATTTACCTACGAAGCAAAAATGGACGAATGGAAAAACTAATTGAGTGTGTACGATCATTGAAAGTATTTAGACACCAAATATAAAAATTATCTGTGGCGTAAAATTGCAGTCGAACTATCACTCACTGAAAACGGTCAGATTTATTTTATTAATTTATTGCATTGGTATCTCTACTTATATTTTAATATGTAATAATAATTACAGTTGAACTTTTTATGCTCAAATCAATAGGTATATAGTATCAACCTTTGACGACCTCCCTGGCGCAGTGGTGAGCGCTGTGGTCTTATAACTGAGAGGTCTCGGGTTCGATTCCCGGCGGGGGCAATTTAGGAATTTATAATTTCTAAATTGTCTCTGGTCTGGCCTGGTGGGAGGCTTTGGCCGTGGCTAGTTACCACCCTACCGTCAAAGACGTGCCGCCAAGCGATTTAACGTTTCGACACGATGGCGTGTAAAAACCGATTAGGGGTATGGGTTGTATTTACACTGCTATACCCCTTCCAAGTTAGCTCGCTACAATCTTAGAAAAATCCATCTTTCCTTGTTCACATCACTAGCACGTTAGTTCTGAGTTATTGCCACGTTGCGTATGCATTAAAAATTCCCGTCCGTGTTTACTAACCACGTCCGGGCCACGTCCCGTCCACGTCCCGTGCACGTTACGTATGCAGCGAGCTTTATAGGTGCTTAATTCTTGCTATAGACAATATCATCGTTTGATCTTTATCTTAACTTATGTACGTGACATTCATGATCAATGATCATGTACCTACTGAAGTTAGTGATTGTTTATTTATCATGTCGTAGTAGTAGTAGAAGCCTCAACAGTCCAACGGTTAAAGGCTCGGACTGAAAACTGAAAGGTCGCAGGGTCAAACTCCACCCGTTGCACTATTTTCGTAAACACTCTTAGCACAAGCTTTGCGCTTATATGGAGGGGATAGGGGGATATTATTCAACTTCAGCTTGGCTAATATTCTTTTTTTTTAAAAAACATGTAATTTTTAAGACAGTGTAATGTCAGTACACATCAGTTGAGAATATGAACAATGGCAGGATCTTAAAAGTTTTCAAAAAATATATGTCGCGTGTAAAGGCGACTATTACTCAGCTCTATTGAGTAGCTACTCTATGGAAACACATGCGTACAGAGCAAGCTAATAAAAGCTTGTCAAAGAGATTAAATATACCTACTAAAGTTCAACAAAACAAACGTCAACACTATAAACCTCCATTCAACCAAGCCTACGAATACGAACGAAAAGGGAAATAGAGAAATCAGAAAGAAGAAAAATCCACTTTACAGACGCAAACAAGTCACTTAAACTTTATTGAGCTGTAATCGAATTGTGACGTCCCTGCGCCGCGCTTTGAGGCCGGAGCGGCGGGATCTATAGCCATCCTTATCTGACCCGACCATTTAAATCTATGCTATTCAATCGTGCCATCTCGCTCGTATCCCAGGGGTGCCGCCGAGATGGCAATCTTTTGATTTATACCAACTATTAGGAGTGGTGCGGCGTAGTCTGTCTTTTGAAACGAGATTTTCTGCGATAAACGTTGGATACAATCGACGTTAGTACAGATTATAGAAATAGATTTGCTCTTGCTCCTCCTTGAGACCTCTTCGGTAGAATAATATTATAATGTTTTGACTGTAATTGCTCATCTAAACATATTGCTATAAGATCATAATGTAATTTTATTCTAGTATATTTTCCTTCCCTTGTCAATGGTAGGTATATAGCTTAGTGCCTTCTCTATTAATCTTTTAATTTTTGAAGTCTTAGTGTATTTACATTTTATTATTTTATGATAACAATTTTATTGGTTTACTTAACCGCTTCAATCTTCATGTATAAAAACGAGAATAAAACTTAGATACCGTTTTTTCAAATATTTTGAGGTTACTTTTGAAAATTTTGACACGTTTTACTTTCTTATTTTTTTTAAGCTTCAAAGAATTTTCATCCATTAAATAAGAAAGGTAATACTATCTACATCTGTTTAGAAACTATGATATAGTATATGTATAAAAAGAGGTGGATATGTTACAAGCGTGCGGTAAAAGCTCGTAACGGCAGATAGATATGTGTCGTAATTTGTCATGTCATTTAACAATGAAGTAGGTAGGTACTCTATTATACCCTTCGTCGTTCGGAACAAGTTTTTCGCTTGTTTTATGAGTGTATAACTCATCCCTAGTAGAATATCATAGTTTAGAAATAGATGCTTTCGTTTAATTGAAGACAATAATGCTGACTCAGACGCGGTCTTGCCAGTGGACATCGGTAATTTTGTTTGGGGAATTTGGCGTAAAAAGCGGATTGACCGTCCCTGAAGGCAGCTTAGAAGGGGCCGGAAAGGGCAAAGAAAACGTTCTCTCATTTATATTTAAGGGAAAACTTAGGCTTGTGTGCCGTTTGGATTGTCTTTATGTTATGTGTTGTAGATGTCTGCTTTAAAAAGAAAATTACATAAGTAGGTATAGTTCTTGCATTTCACGAGGGCGCGTGAGATTTACTTGTGGTTACGTTATGTACATACACATTGCGTAAGTAGGTATGCGTGCTTGTCAGGAGTAAGTAAGCTCTCGCTCACACTTATACAGATACGACACACACACAACCATGAGCCACGCGTCCTCGTGAATTGAAAGAACTATAAATTATAAATAAAAGTTTGTAGCAAATAGGATGAAATAATTAGGTACTTTGTAATAATTTATAACATAATCCTAACTTTTTCCGCATTGCTGTCTTATCAAAATTTTAAAATGGAAAATTTTAATTTCTTCTCTTTTTAAAAGATTGTCAAAATTCAATGCACATTTAACAAGAAGAAATGGACGCTTATTCGCCAACAGTGTAAAAAAAATGTTAATAAACTTTTTTTGCGATGTATTTTCGAATGCTTCCTGAAATAGATTCAGAACCATTTTATTATTCTCACTCAATTTTCGCAGTTCACTGAACGGGTCAATGTAGCGCGTTAGAAAGACTTGCGAATAAGAGAAGCTTTTTTGCAATTTGCAACTCGGTAGCCGTGCGTAACAAAATTCGACACATTAAATATTCCGCTTTGATTTTAGATTTTTATTTATATATCAAAGATTTCAGCAATTAACAGCCCTTATACATACAAATCGATTGCTGTTCGTTAGTCTGGGTAAAATTCAGAAACGGTTGACCGATTTTTTTTTTTGTTTTTTACCTCTAATAGGTAGGTACAGGGGTTGTTCAAAAGTAAAAAACTAGGGAAACCCCAAAAGAACAGTCAAAAATATCGAAAAATATAATTTTTTTATTGCTAGTTTTGAATGATGGCGGGAGCGAAGTCGCGGGCAAAAGTTTATAACCGGTTAGATGCGAGTTGGACTCGCATATACGAAAGGTTCCGTACCAAAAAACGCCGAAAAACACATTTCTGACGGACGGAAGGACGGACGGACGGCGGAGAGTTAGTAATAGGGTCCCGTTGGTATGGAACCATAAAAAGGCTCCGAAGAACTAAAATAACATTTAAAAACGTTTTGATATAAAAAATCTTTTTCTGACAGTTCCCTGTCAAAAATGAATTCATATTATGCGAATCTTCTTCAGTAATTATGCTATTTTCATTTAGATCGCAAGTAGGTAGGTAGGTACTTTAACATTATTGTACCTATATTCCAGTTAAATATACTAGGGTTCGTAAAGTCCTCAAACTAATAACTTAAACTATGAAGTTGAAGTAATTCGCAGTACATAAATAGTCTGAACTGCGAAGTAACAAAGGAAACCAAAATGTGCAGCGAATGCAGACGTCGAGCATGAACAACTTGCAGTTAAACTTGGTCACAGACCAGAAATATTAGGAGCCGAGCAGCATTTCAATTTCTTGTACAGCTTTTTTTTCACAGCTAAAGTGTACCTACTGGCGAAAATAGTAAATTAAGAGGAAATGCGGGCGGTCTTTTCTCCATACAAACGCTCTCGCCTGCTTCCTCTCAGGTTAATGACCCTGGAGCAATGATTTTAACAATTAAAACCTAAATATCAACGTCTACTATGTATCTATGATTTATTTTTTGAAGATACATTATCTTTCTAAGTACCTACCTACTAGAACCCACACATTAGTCTTTCTATTTTGTACTGTTTTCTATTTGTAGGTATATTTTTATAAGCATCGTTTATAAGTATCTAGTGTAAGTACGTAAGTAAACTCTATTGTCACGTTTACGGAAAATTTAAATAAAAAATAAATAAAATAAAAAAATTCATAAAACAAAACTTTTACGGAAAAATTACGAATCTTCAAAGTGTATTTTATAGTTTACCAGATTATCGATATATCCCTATTCATCCTTGTATAATTCCGTAACGAAAATAACCTGACACGTGTTAGCTTTTTTTTTATAAATAAGTTATGAATTTAGATACTTTACAATCATTACGGAAGTTTGTATAAAAATACTGATTATTCGAACTGTTAGATTCATGTTTAAGATTGATCTTTTTGAAGGTAGTTAATTAATCAATATTTGACTTGTTGAAAGCGAGGGCACGCCAATGTCGTGCCATCTTGAATTATTAGTATGTCAGAGATTAAGATTAAAGTCATTATTATTTAAAGCGCCATCTAGTGACGATAGTCTTATAAGGTTTATTGACGGTAGTCTTGTGAGTTTAATGACGGTAGTTTTATAACGTTGGTATCATTGTTCAATGGGCGTTCCGTCATTGCTCCCCACTTGTTCGGTTGATAAAAACGAGACTCACAGCGTGTGTCGAGCTCAGTCATCTGTCATTAGTTGTCGGTCGTCACCGCTAGTCATGAGCGGTCGGTTTAGCGTTATAGTGGTTATTCTGATGGTTCAATATTGTTGTGATCAAGTGATTGGTAATAGTGCTGTTGGTGTCAATCTGGTTTGGCCTTTGAATCGCAGTTATTTGGTGAGTTCGTTCCATTGTTTAATCATGTTACGTTACTGTGATTTCCCTATAGTGTTGTTGCCCATTCGTGGCTTATAGTGGTTAAAATAGACGTTGGCTAGGTTCTTCTATCTTGGTGTGTGACGTGACGGCTATGGGGAAGGTGGAGGCCGTAACTAGCCTAGTTTAGTTAGCCAAGTTTATCTAAGACGTGGAAATGTTGGGTTCCATGTTAGTTATTTAATTATTCGAATATAACCTTATTGTGAGTAGTTATTTGTATTAAGATAGTCTGATTCCCTTGATTAGTCGCTTGGCAAGTGTATCTTCAGACTTTTATGAGACAATTACGGTGAACGAAACTGTTCATTGCCGTAAGGTTAATAGTTAATTTTACCCGCTTCGTTAAGTATAAATACGTCAGATTTGACGCTACGAATCCAGTCTCTGCCAAAGACTCATTCGGCTATTAGATGCTCCTGCGTCTAGGTCGTTGTATTTGATTAAGAAATTGCGATAGCAATCGCATCCTAATCGAATAAATATTGCCAGTAGGTTTAAGTGGGTGTAATTGGTTAAATTATAATACTTTGATACTTTGATATTTTCGATAACTACCCTCACGTAGATGGTGGTTTGTCTGTCGTGTTGTGGTTAAATTAATAAGACGTGGGTCATGGGGCCGCTAAAGGGGCGAGTGGAGGCGGCTTTAGGTAGCATTTCCGCGTTTTAAGAGATAGGTTCTCTTAAGGCGTGATTAGTTAAAGAGTTCCAATACCCGTTTCTGGAGTGTGAGCTAACAAATCAGAAGCGGGATAGAACCACGTTGCCTTGATTTGCTCAAGTCATCTTCACAGTTTTATTGTTTTGAATAATTTGGAGTCTGGAAAATGAGTCATGAGGTTAAATATTGAAACCGAATCTTTTGTTATTTTTGGTAAAATCTTAGAATCAATAAGATAATTTATTAGAGGTTGTATGAATAAATTGGATTAACGTTTTATCTGGTAATCCCTGATGGTAAAGTGGTAGTTTCATGATATTAAACAAAAACCGAGTTTGGTTTTGTTTGATTGGAAGAATATTAACAAGTGGAATCAGTTGTGGTTGTGTACCGCAATATTATGGTTGTGTTCCACAGTATTAGATTATTCTATTACTGCGGTTATGTAAGCCGCTTTAATGTATTTATTTAATGATTTATTTATTTATACTATTACTGCGGTTATGTATGCCGCTGTTACAGTATTTATTTATTCATTTATTTTATATATTTATTTATTTTATTACTGCGTTTATATATATGCCTTTACTTATTTGTATATATTTATTTGATTTATTTATTGTTGCTGCGGTTATGCGTGCCGTTATTAAAGTAGTTATTTATGGATCTATTTGGAGGTTTTAAGTTCAAGTTAATTGTTGAGTTCAAGTCAATTGTTGAGTTCAAGTCAATTGTTGAGTTCAAGTCAATTGTTGAGTTCAAGTCAATTGTTGAGTTCCAGTTAATTTTTGAGTTCAAGTTAATTGTTGAGTTCAAGTTAATTGTTGAGTTCAAGTTAATTGTTGAGTTCAAGTTAATTGTTGAGTTCAAGTTAATTGTTGAGTTCAAGTTAATTGTTGAGTTCAAGTTAATTGTTGAGTTCAAGTTAATTGTTGAGTTCAAGTTAATTGTCGAGTTCAAGTTAATTGTTGAGTTCAAGTCAAGTTAATTGTTGGGTTCAAGTTAATTATTGGGTTCAAGTTAATTGTTGGGTTCAAGTTAATTGTTGGGTTCAAGTTAATTGTTGGGTTCAAGTTAATTGTTAGGTTCAAGTTAATTGTTGGGTTCAAGTTAATTGTTCGGTTCAAGTTAATTGTTGGATTCAAGTTAACTGTCGAGTTATAGTTGAAGAGTTACATTTAACTGTCAAGTTAAATTTGACTATCTAGTTAAAGTTCACTATCGAATTAAAGTTGACTGTCTAGTTAAAAGTTGACTGTCTAGTTAAAAGTTGACTGTCTAGTTAAAAGTTGACTGTCTAGTTAAAAGTTGACTGTCTAGTTAAAAGTTGACTGTCGAGTTACAAGTTGACTGTCGAGTTAAAAGTTGACTGTCGAGTTAAAAGTTGACAGTCGAGTTAAAAGTTGACTGTCGAGTTAAAAGTTGACTGTCGAGTTAAAAGTTGACTGTCGAGTTAAAAGTTGACTGTCGAGTTAAAAGTTGACTGTCGAGTTAAAAGTTGACTGTCGAGTTAAAAGTTGACTGTCGAGTTAATCGAGTTAAAGTTCACTGTCGAGTTAAAGTTCACTGTCGAGTTAAAGTTCACTGTCGAGTTAAAGTTCACTGTCGAGTTAAAGTTCACTGTCGAGTTAAAGTTCGTTACCAAGTTAAAGTTCGTTACCAAGTTAAAGTCCGTTACTGAGTTAAAGTTCATTACCGAGTTAAAGTTCATTACGTACTGAATTAAAGGTAGCCGTGACTGAGGGCTAAGGTAGCCGTGACTGAGGGCTAATGTAGCCGCAACTGAGGGCTAATGTAGCCGTGACTGAGGGCTAAGGTAGCCGTGACTGAGAAGCATCCCAACACTGTGCAAGAGTGCACAAGACGCGGAACTCGAGCGCCGGACGCGGCGCTTCAGCGGCGCCTCTCTACGCATCACCTGCCTGCGCGTCGCCTGTTGGTGCCAGGCGAGCCTGAGGCAGCTTCGGCTACGGGACTACTGCGCGCCATCTAACTGCGCGTCGCTTGTTGGTGTCGGGTGAGCCTGACGCAGCGCCGGCTGCGCGACTACTGCGCGCCATCTAACTGCGCGTCGCTTGTTGGTGCCGGGCGAGCCTGACGCAGCGCCGGCTGCGGGACTACTGCGCGCCATCTAACTGCGCGTCGCTTGTTGGTGCCGGGCGAGCCTGACGCAGCGCCGGCTGCGGGACTTCTGCGCGCCATCTGCTTGTGCGTCGCCTGTTGGTGCCGGGCGAGCCTGACGCAGCTCTGGCTGCGGGACTTCTGCGCGCCATCTGCTTGTGCGTCGCCTGTTGGTGCCGGGCGAGCCTGACGCAGCGCTGGCTGCGGGACTTCTACGCGCCATCTACTTGTGCGTTGCCTGTTGGTGCTGGGCGAGCACACAACACTGCGGGCGAGCACAACACGCCGTGCCAGTCTTCACATCGCACATATGAAGTGCTCTGCTAAGTACAAGCCTATATATCGGTAAGAAGTTTCCAATTATACTTTTGAAGATTCTAGTGATTTTCGTACGCGATTTATTTCATGCATTATTTTATCAAACGGGTAGAGATAAAAAATGATGCAGGTAATTCAAGTACAGATTGCCGAGTTTTTACTGAAGATTGTGTTGCAAAAATTATATTTACATAACGAAGGTAGAAAATTAAATTCGAGACGTGTAGTTACTGTTTCCGAGGAAAACAAATTTGATAATGTGGCAACTGGTTATCTAATTGATCGGTTTTGTTGAGATTTTCAGTTTGTGGATAAAACCATTTTAACTAAGTACTGATTCTGATGTATTACATAGAAAAGTTGACACGTGCATACGTACCTACCGAGGATAGTTTATTTGTCTGAGTTAGTTTGTTATATCGTGAATAATATTTCAACTTACGCGGTAGTTGAATAAAGCTTTTGCTTTCGATCAAATCAGTGATAATTTCTTACATGTGTAAAAAAGTAAGTGCTTAAAGGAAAGTGCTTTTGTTATTAGAATCATTGGTTAAAGTCAGGTTAGGCCGAGCAATTAGTTGATCGATCGTGTGGTCCAGCAAAATGACGTTAAACAGTTTTGTTAATTTTTGAGGTTTGATATCGAATGTGTCGATTACGTGATTAGTGATGAAGAGTACATTGTAGACAGACAGAACTTGTATGTTTTAACTGGAGTATTACGATTCTGTTTTTTGAAAGTTATGGTTAAATTGACGATGAGTTGCCTATGGGATTGAATTACCAACCTGACCGAATTGTTAACTTACTTTAATCTACACATACTTATACGCACACGTGCACACGCATGCTCACACACTTTAAACACACTCTCACACATGCACACACACGCACTCAGCACACTAGTACAAATACATCACACATATACACACCCAAGCCCAAACATGTAGTCGCAAATCTCGCAGATATGTTTGGTTCACTCTCTCGCTCACACGCGCTCAAACACTCTCTCACACGTACACTCACAGTACACTTGTACAAATACATCACACATACACACACCTAAGCCCCAACATGCAGTCGAAAATCTCGCAGATATGTTTGGTACACTCTCTCTCACACATACGCACACGCACACACAGTTCACATATATAAGTACATCGCATATACACACACCCCAAACGCAAAACAAGCGCAAATATGCAGTCGCAAATCTCAGACCTGTTTTATTGTCTTTGGTTGTGTACCTTTTGGTGTTATTGATTCAATAAATATTATTATAATGAAAAGGATAACAGGACGTGCAAGGTGCACGTCAATGAAAGTGCAAAGTGCACAATTGTAACCTTACACTGCTATGAGCGTTAGTGTTAATAATAATTATAATAATATAGTTTTATTTCAGATCTTGAAGTGCAAAGTGCACAAAATATAAACCTACACTGCTATGAGCGTGAGTGTAATGTAAACCTACACTGCTATGAGCGTGAGTGTAATGTAAACCTACACTGCTATGAGCGTGAGTGTAATATAAACCTACACTGCTATGAGCGTGAGTGTACTGTAAACCTATACTGCTATGAGCGTGAGTATAATGAAAACCTACACTGCTATGAGCGTGAGTGTAATGTAAATCTACACTGCTATGAGCGTGAGTGTACTGTAAATCTATACTGCTATGAGCGTGAGTGTACTGTAAACCTACACTGCTATGAGCGTGAGTGTAATGTAAACCTAAACTGCTATGAGCGTGAGTATAATGAAAACCTACACTGCTATGAGCGTAAATGTACTGTAAAACTACACTGCTATGAGCATAAGTGCACTCGAAGTGCAACGTGAACGTATTACTGTTGTTATTTTTGAAGTGCAAGGTGCACAATAACAATTGTGTTCAGTTTCAGTATATGTCAATAATTTCTTTTCTTATTTTTTGTTTTGTGGCATTCGCGGGGACGCGAAAGTATCAGGATGGACGAATTGTTAGCTTTTTTTTTATAAATAAGTTATGAATTTAGATACTTTACAATCATTACGGAAGTTTGTATAAAAATACTGATTATTCGAACTGTTAGATTCATGTTTAAGATTGATCTTTTTGAAGGTAGTTAATTAATCAATATTTGACTTGTTGAAAGCGAGGGCACGCCAATGTCGTGCCATCTTGAATTATTAGTATGTCAGAGATTAAGATTAAAGTCATTATTATTTAAAGCGCCATCTAGTGACGATAGTCTTATAAGGTTTATTGACGGTAGTCTTGTGAGTTTAATGACGGTAGTTTTATAACGTTGGTATCATTGTTCAATGGGCGTTCCGTCATTGCTCCCCACTTGTTCGGTTGATAAAAACGAGACTCACAGCGTGTGTCGAGCTCAGTCATCTGTCATTAGTTGTCGGTCGTCACCGCTAGTCATGAGCGGTCGGTTTAGCGTTATAGTGGTTATTCTGATGGTTCAATATTGTTGTGATCAAGTGATTGGTAATAGTGCTGTTGGTGTCAATCTGGTTTGGCCTTTGAATCGCAGTTATTTGGTGAGTTCGTTCCATTGTTTAATCATGTTACGTTACTGTGATTTCCCTATAGTGTTGTTGCCCATTCGTGGCTTATAGTGGTTAAAATAGACGTTGGCTAGGTTCTTCTATCTTGGTGTGTGACGTGACGGCTATGGGGAAGGTGGAGGCCGTAACTAGCCTAGTTTAGTTAGCCAAGTTTATCTAAGACGTGGAAATGTTGGGTTCCATGTTAGTTATTTAATTATTCGAATATAACCTTATTGTGAGTAGTTATTTGTATTAAGATAGTCTGATTCCCTTGATTAGTCGCTTGGCAAGTGTATCTTCAGACTTTTATGAGACAATTACGGTGAACGAAACTGTTCATTGCCGTAAGGTTAATAGTTAATTTTACCCGCTTCGTTAAGTATAAATACGTCAGATTTGACGCTACGAATCCAGTCTCTGCCAAAGACTCATTCGGCTATTAGATGCTCCTGCGTCTAGGTCGTTGTATTTGATTAAGAAATTGCGATAGCAATCGCATCCTAATCGAATAAATATTGCCAGTAGGTTTAAGTGGGTGTAATTGGTTAAATTATAATACTTTGATACTTTGATATTTTCGATAACTACCCTCACGTAGATGGTGGTTTGTCTGTCGTGTTGTGGTTAAATTAATAAGACGTGGGTCATGGGGCCGCTAAAGGGGCGAGTGGAGGCGGCTTTAGGTAGCATTTCCGCGTTTTAAGAGATAGGTTCTCTTAAGGCGTGATTAGTTAAAGAGTTCCAATACCCGTTTCTGGAGTGTGAGCTAACACACGGGACTCCTCTCACCGCTAGATGGCGTTGATAAAAAATGCTATGAAATAGCTTTACCGCGGCAGTCCCCGAGTGCCACACGTCTTTTTTTTTGTAACTGTTTATATGCACACACACAAAAAAAATATTTCGACGCAATTTAATATCTTTAAGCCTAGCTTACAAGTTATGTTTACTTAAGTCTCAAATTGATATGATTACTTACCGCGACTCTACTCTCTTTCAGGTCTAACCGCATCGCTAGTGCTTCCCTCATGAATACATCGGGGTAGTGCGACGCGAGAAACGCTCTTTCAAGCTCTTCCAGCTGCCAAGAGTTGAAATTCGTCCTCGACCTTCTTCTCTTACCGCTGTCGCCGTCGTCGTCGCCAAGACCACCTAGAAATAATAAACTCCAATGAACTTTTTTTCTCGAAAATGTCTTTATTATAAACAAACTAGCTTTTACTTGTTTTTCCAGTATAAGATGCGTACTTATATATCACTCTCCAAGTCCTCAACTATACCTACCCATGCAAAAAACAGATCATTTTCATTTTGAATTAGGCATTAAATTAGAAGGTATGTAGGAAGTTTACGTCAATAGGTTTTACCTAATTTTTCTTAACTTTTCTTTCTCTAAAGAAAAATTTGGTACCTATTGACGTAAACTTGTCAATAGGTAGGTACCTAATTTTTCTATAGAAACGGATAAGTTCAAGTGTCAGAAACTAGACAAAAATAGTTGGATTTAAAATGGATTTAAATCATTACTAAATTCTGTCTGCCATTTTGTGATGTGATTGCCACATTTAACATTAATGTAACAAGTAGGTAGGTATGTCATGAAAGCAAGTTGTAAAATATCGGGGTTTTAGGTCAAAGTTCAATAATAGGTATTGATCAAGAAATCTGGAATTAAGTAGGTACATTGAGTGGCAATTTTGACAATTTTAATTCTCGTATCGAATAGAAATGTTAAGTAATGGTATGAGTAGATAGTATTTTTTTATTGTGACATAGGCTTTCGTATAACAATGGTCAACGATGGAAAACATATTGTAAGCTAAGATTTCATTTTGATGCATGATGACTTGATGAGATTTATAAATAATGTTAAAAATGACAAGGGAAAGAAGTTAGAAACTACGAAAGGAATTACAATAATACACATTTAGTTTTATATTGATATAAAATAACTGGAGCGTTCAATATTAGAAACCATTTTATTGAAAGCAATAAAGTTCTGTTTTACTATAAACTGATTAAAGTTTATTGCGATAAGGCTTCATCCGTTACTAAAGCCAAAACGTTTCCAATCAACACGCCGCAGGATTGAAATGAACAAGACATAATTGTAAAGATACCGGCAGCTTTAACATTGTCCATTTAGACAATCCTTTGGACGTTAAAATAAAGCCGCGACCGGGGGCTCATAAAAAAGAGATAATCTCCAACAAAGCGTCAGAACAAGTTTCTGAAAATAGAATATAATTTCTAATTTTCTCCTGGTGATTTTAATTAAAAATGGTCCCGCGAGGGAGACCGCCACATCGCTCGAAAACGGGGGTTAGAAAGGGACGACCGTAAATTAGTCGCTCTGTCTTTAAATCTAAATAAATTAGAAGTCATTAAGAGGAACACGCTTCTGTTGCGCGGAACACGTTGTTATTCCGTGGCTTTTAATTTATTAACCCACTTAGGGCATCGAATTACAGCTTTAACGATTGACCATGATTTTTCAAATGTGATTTGATAACTTTATACAGATTCTTCAGTGCCTGAAGACTAAAGTCTTCGAACAGTGCGCGTTGCCAATGATGATGGATCCGAAACATGTTCGCTAACTATGGGCCTCATAAGAAGGCTCAGGATAACTCAGTGGGCGATGGAGAGAGCTATGCTCAGAGTATCCTTGCGAGATCAAATCATAAATGAGGAGATCCGTAGGAGAACCAAAGTTATCGATATAGCTCAGCGAGTCGCGAAACTGAAGTGGAAATGGGCGGGGTATATAGTTCGAAGAGCTAATGGTTATGGGGTCCCAAGGTGCTGGAGTGGCAACCTCGCATCGGGAAACGCAGTGTTTGGCAATCTCCCACTAGGTGGCCGACAACATCAAACGAGTCGCAGGTGGCGCAAAACCGAGGCCTGTAGAAGTCCATGCAAGAGACCTTTGTCCAGCAGTGGACATCTATTAGTCGATAAAAAAGAAGAAGAAGAAGACACAGATTTGATTTAGCTAATGATGCTAAATTTTAGTGACGATTTTGGTTTCGATATTTATGAAGGTTACCCACAGTTCAGAAATATTGAACTCAGTATTATATTTTAAAACTATAACGTAGATGTAAAGGTCAATGATGTATGCAGTCGCCTTAAGAGAAAAGCTAAATTACGCGGGCGTAAAAGAGACAAAGATATCTCTCTAATGAGCAGAGCGAAAGAGATGACTACGCTTATTGTATTAAAACAAACGACCGCCTTGGGCCCGGAGAGAACAGTTTTGGCGCGCTTTAATTTAGTCTGCCTCAATGTTTTAATGTCACTGGGGAGGGGGGAATGGGGGACTCACTAAGTATCTATTTGAGGGTTGTATAGCGCGGTTAATAAATTCGTACAGTTAATAATTCTACTTTGTTTGGTGTTTCGGTATAAATAATGGCTCAGATAGGAACTGTTTTACACGCTTTACTTGGGACATGGGTATAACGAGGGATTTAATACAAACAATTTTCATGCGAGTGTTTATTAGGAATCTTCTGTTTGACGAACTTAGGGCATTTTATTAGGGTTCTGAAAAAACTTCGGTACCTTTATAGGCTCACTACGTTGTCCGTCTGTCTGTCAGTGTGTCAAGACCCTTTTTCTCGAAAACGGCTTAAAAGATAGGTACTAAGTCGAAATTTATTTATTTCAGCATCGCAGAGTAAACTTTGACCGATGATTTTCGACGTTTTGTCATTTTTGTACTTATTGGTAATCTGTCAGTTTTGGATTAACCTACTTTGGAATGGTGCAATCATAAAAATAATATTACTGGGTGCAATATGCCCAAATCTGGCCCAAGGCTTGTTATCATCTGAATACGGAAGTTATTTCTGTACATGAAGGTACATTAATTATACACTTAGGACTACTTCTATTTCCTTCAAGTTATCTATCTATATATATAAAATTCAAAGTCCTGACTGACTGACTGACTGACAGATATCAACGCACAGCCTAAACTACTGAAGTTAGAAACTTAAAATTTTAACAGTTGGTTCCTTTTATGACATAGGCGCACACTAAGGAAGGATTTTTGAAAATTCAACCCCTAAGGAGGTAAAATAGGGGTTTGAAAAATCGAATTTAACGTGAGCAAAGCCGCGAGCAAAAGCTACTTATTACTTAAATAAAAATGTGATGAATCATATGGAAAAGAATCTCGGATAGGTCTGCGGAGATTAGGTACCTAATCTGTGTTTAAACCACAAAATAATATCGTAGATATACCACACAAAATGTCACAAATATTTCACTGAAGAAGTTGATTGCTGATAGGCACGCACACTTACGCAATGTGCATGTACACGACGTGACCACAAGTAAAGCTCACGCGCCCTCGTGAATTGCAAGAACTATACAGTATTTTGGTAATAAAAATAAAAACAAGTGAACATCAGACAACTTGCTCATAAAGATAGCATCACGTCAAGTAATAAATTTATTACAATTGATATCTCTGATAAAATCCCCTCACATTCTTTCCACTTAATAGAAATAGAAATATGTACTGCTTATCCATATTGAATAGATACATTTAATACAAATCTTGATAGCAATGTTATTTTCTATGAAGTAATGTTTTTTTGTGTGCTTCGTGAGGTTAGTTTTCTTTGATTTTACTTTCATAGGCTTGATCTACTTCATGTTTACCTCAAGTATGTAGATATAGATTGTTAAATTTTTTATATAAAACTAGCGGACGCCCGCGACTTCATCCGCGTTCCTAAATCACCACAGTTTAGGTTACCTACCTTCAGCATCAGGATTGAGGAGTTGGGTCCTAAAATTTAACGATGTAGTCTTTACTTGGTCCCTACCACTAATCTGTGGTCCCTACAATAACTATTCATAATCAACAACAGTTCCTAAATCCCCACAGTTTGGGGAGCAGTACCCCTGCAGCATCAGGATTGAGGAGTTAGAACCCGAAATTTTTATGGAACCATCTCGCAAAGTTTATGTGTCCATTAAAAAAAGATTCACGCAAATCGGTTAAGAAATCACGGAGATATCGATATACCGACATATTTCTTAACCAAAAACGATTGCGTCATGTCGATTTTTTTTTTAATGTGTCAAAAATATTAAACGCGTGAAGTTTTTCACTATGGTTGAGCGAAGCAATGGCTGGATCATGCGTCATGCTCGTGAACGGGTGCCACCAACGGTAATGGGTCTGCTTTTGCCTGCCTGTTTTAACATGTATTGGATTGTATTTATTTGTATTTGTATTGTATTTATTTTTACTTGTATTGTACTCAGGAAAATTCATCGTGGAAGCACTGTATACATGTATAGCATAGTTTCATTAACTATTGTAAATTTTTTTTTTTTTTTTAAAGAGCAACCGCCGAGTTTCTTGCTGGCTTTTCTCGGCAGGAAAGGCATTCCGAACCAGTGGTAGATTCATTGACGATTCAAAAGTGCTTGTAAAAGTTTATTTGAATAAAAAATATTTCTGTTCTATTCTATTCTATACTAATGGCTGTCATCACAAAGTTGTGTGAATTGCAGTAGGTATTGAATGAGGATCGTCTGTATCGACCCTAAAGTTAAGGTAACTGATAAAGAAATCAAGTCTTCCGGAGTCTGATAATTGTGAAATTTTATTATTCTCGGAATCAATTACCTGGCACTGATCGATCGATGTCTGGAGCTTTTCAGCAGTATGTACCGTTGTAATAACTTTATTGTATAATCGTGAAGAAAAGTGTTCGTTTGACTAACCTTTCACTACTCGCCTCAAAGACGTGCCGCCAAGCGGTTTAGCGGTGTAGCTGTCACCTCTTCCAAGTTAGCCCGCTACCATCTTCGACTGCTTCGTCACTTACCATCAAGTGAGATCGCAGTCAAGGACTATCTTGTCATCGAATAAAATAAAAAACCACTTGCCTGCCCCATCTATAGGCCAACTACTCATCAGTACAAAATTAAAGAACCCAAACACAATACATCTCCTGTATCTTCCTCAATAAAATCACAGTGTCAATTGACATCAATGAAAGTACTTAAGTATCACATGAAAGTAATAATTAATTAGAAAATCAATTGTACGACTCGAATATCTTCACTGTTCAAAAAACAATCTAAGAACTAAAATCAATCTAGTTAAACCCGTTTTGGAAAAAAAAAATGATATTTTTCGGTAAATATATTCTTTAGAGCGCTGCAATATCTCGCATAGATAGAGAAATCTGATTTAAATCCTGCAATTTTTTGCAGCCTCCCCGTTGTAATATTAATTAGATTGAAAAAACTTATAAATCTGTTACAACTCTTGTTGGCGATTGTACTCGATAAGTATGAAGTGCTGTCAACAATTTCGATATCGATAATGTTCACACAAATAATTATCGGTAGTTGGCCGCCAACGTTTTCAAGAATCTGATCAAATTGGTCCAATTTCACTCAAGTGTCGTAATTGCGCGGTTAGGTGCAGTGTGGGTTCAAGTAATTGGTTAATTTCATTCCGATTGCAGGTTGGCGTTACAGATATTAAGTGTATACGATAAAGATAAAGACATTATGTTTACTTTTGATCGATATTGGGTCACTCATTTTGAAAGTAATTACAACCCTAGCAAAAGAAAACAATCTGCCTTTTTCTAATTAATTATTATTATGATTATAATATCACATTATTGGACTAAATTACAAGCTTGGTGTACTGTATATATAACTTTCTTCTTTATATATCATCTTTTGCCCACGGCTTCGCTTACGTTAAGTAAGATTATTCAAACCCCCATTTTACCTCCCTAGGGGTTGAATTTTCTAAAATCCTTTCTTAGCGGATGTTTCCGTCATAACAGCTATATCTGTAGCCTAAGCACGAACATTTTGAATAGTAAAGGCGAATAGTAAAGGCGAAGTTAACGTCAGCAAGAAGTTTTGTGTGAAAATTACAGGAGCGCTCTTGTCATTTTTATATAGTCAGATATTTCGTTAAATAAGTTCTAAAATTTTTAAAAAATAAAACAAGCAAAGCCAACGCCTTTTACAAATCCTATAGTTGACATTTTTAACATTTTATAATTATTGTAGTCTTTTAATTTATTCTATTATTCTTGTATTTGCTATTTATCGATAGTTTATTTTACTATTGCACGCCATACATGGCAATACACTGTTTCCCATAACATTTTGTAACACCATATCACGTGTATTTTGGGCAATAAATAAATTCTAATTCTAAAAAAAAATCTAACGAATAGTTCGCTATAAGCTATATCTTTGTTCGCTCCAAAAAATGACAGCTAAGATGCAGCTAAGGAATCCAAAGTATAAAATTGATTTAGACGCAAAATAATTTTATGGCCGTCCGTGGCGTAAAAAATTCGCCCGCAGCGAGGCAGCGAGCCGGTGCCGCCTATAATTTTGTGTCGATCCCGGGAAATTAATTTCCGAAATCACCACCGATAATAAAGTAATAATTTCCAACCTAAATAGGTGGGTACCACGTTGACTGACACTTGCCAGAGACGAACTCGCATTAGGAATAAACAGAGACTGCAAAAATTTGGAATTCTCTTCCGGCTTCCGTTTTTCCAACTAGCTATAATGTGGATGTCTTTATATCAAGAGTGAATTGGCATCTTCTAGACAAGCGCGCACCATCTTAGGCTGCATCTTCACTTGCCATCAGGTGAGATCGCAGTCAAGTCAAGTATATTAGGTATACATTTAAAAAGAAAGGTAGAACGGTAAAATGGGCGGAGCATGCCAACACTTGATGATATAATGCAAAAGTTTGCAAATGTCAAGACGAAAAAACTGGTAAGATAAAAAGCTAGTAAGTTAATCCTAGTCATACCTAGGATTAACATTAGGCATTATTTATCCCGGAAAAATAACCGCGGGGATCACAAAACCTTAACTCACGCGGATGAATTCTAGTTCTAGTAGTCATCATCTAGTTTTTATATAAAGGAGTGTTTAAAACAATATTTTAAGACTTTTTCCAAACAGATTTCCCTCACAGTTGTTATTTGAAAAGTTTCACCAGTCTCTGAGTGTAAACCTTTTGGCATACCTCAATGTTTGATCTCTTATTTAAGATTCTTTACCCAACATACTGATTACGTTAAATATAACGTCTTTTTGGAAATTTTTTGCCGCATGCGTTAAAAAACTTTGACAATAGATTGATTTCTTAAAATATAAGTAAGTAGATTAAATCGAGTCCGTCCCTGTCAGTCGCAATGAAGACATCAGACTACAAAATGGGTGCATAAAGAATGGCTCGTTCCGCGAACAGCGATAACTGTTATGGCTTATTGATTGTTGTTCGTGGTAAAGGAAATAGCGAACATTTCCAAACGGCCCAAAATATTGGACAGACAGACGTACCATTTCTAAGAATGGCATCCTTTTCCTTGCAATGCAATGTTATAAATGCGAAAGTGTGTTTGTTTGTTGGTTTGTTCTTCAATCACACAACAACAGAGTAACGAACTGACCTGATTTTTGGCATGGATTAAAGTTTTTTTTGGTCATGGATATAGTTTAAGACATGGAGAGTGACATAGGCTACTTTTTAACCCGGAAGAACTAAGGGTTCTCGAAGGACTTTAAAAAACCTAACTCGGCATCCGCTAGTCCTTTATAAAACTTCTTCTATACCTACATAAAATATTAATCTCTCTTTATTTTCTTTAACGTTGAAGCGACAACTTGATCGTACCTAATTTTTAACCGACTTCCTTTTTTTTATGTAAGTATGTTCCCCGATTACTCAAAAACGCCTGGACCGATTTGAAAAATTCTTTTTTCGTATGAAAGGGTAGGTATACTTCCCAGGTGCTCCCATAGTCATCAGATCAGGATCTGATGATAGAAACCTGGAGAAGTCGAGGGAACTCTTCAAATTTTATAGGCACAATTGATACACTTTGTAGTGGCGTTTGAAGTCGGTTTTGTAAAAAGAATTTTTACGTTTATTATTATTAAAATACTAGCTTTAACCCGCGGCTTCGCTCACGTTAGGTTCGATTTTTTAACCCCCTATTTAACCCTCTTGGGTTTGAAATTTTCCAAAATCCTTTCTTAGCGGATGTCTACGTCCTAACAGCTACCTGTATACCAAATTTCAGCTCGATCGGTCCAGTGGTTAGAGCTGTGCGTTGATAGATCAGTCAGTCAGTCAGTCAGCCAGTCAGTCAGTCAGTGACCTTTGCCTTTTATATATTTAGATAGGTACGAGTAAGTAGTTTGGTACCTACATCGTAAACCAGACCGTTGATAGAAAATAACTATTTTTCGTTTACCCCGTTGAGGTAATATCTCTCGCATCGCGCGCCTCAGGCTTTCGCAGTATTGGGAGATTGAAACATGATAAATAGCACACTATACGTCACGTTCAGGATTTTTAACGTTTAACCCGTTAAAATAAGGCGTAATAAAATTTTAATATATTATCGAAACAATGTTGATAGATATCCTTGAAAACGAATGACCATAAAATACCTGGAAAATATAAAATGCGACTCTTTTTTGCTATAAGTATCTAGGTAGGTACTACATTCGCAACCAAGATTTGTCTAATAGGTATTTCATCCTCTTATTGCTCGTTTTGACCCAAACTAGTCTTGAATTAAAGTTTCTATGACTTTTTGGATTTTGTGCTTTAGTATAACCGACTTCCAAAAAAGGAAGAGGTTCTCAATTCGTCGGCATCTTTTTTTTTTTGTATGTTCCCCGATTATTTGAAGACGCCTGGACCGATTTGGAAAATTCTTTTTTGTTTGAAAGGGTATATGATTTCCAGGTGGTCCCATTGCTATCAGGTCAGGATCTGATGATGGGATCCTGGAGAAATCGAGGGACCTCTTCAAATTTTGTAGGCACAATTGATATACTTTGTAGGTAGTGGCATTTGAAGTCGATTTTATAAAAAGATTTTTTACAAAACCGACATGATAAATTAATTTGGCATCATTTCTTAATAAATTCCCACCTTTTGAATTATAGCTCAAAAAATAGTTTTGATAGTTATCAACACTTTACCTTAACGACGGCAGAAGTAGCAAGTAACAAGTAAGAGAGTCATGAAGCGGTAGGTAGGTACACATATCGCAACTCCCGGGGGAGACATAACTCACCGCACTGTTGTGTTCCGATCTGTTTGCAGTGGTTGGGGTGAAGTGTGTTGATTCATGTTTTTCTATACAATAAACAATGTTTGAGTAGGTAGGTACACTGGAGATACTTTAATAGATATGCGTAAAGGAGGCCACGTACGATCAAGTTTGCCGTCAAGTTTGCATGATGCTTAGGGATTCGAAAAAAGGATCGATACGAAACGAAAGAAAAGAAAGAAACGTTTATTTTATAAATTATAAATTAAGCCACACATCACCCAATAGGTATACCTAGATTAGGTTGTTCCGGCGCCTCCACCACTCGAGCATTAAAGAAAAAAGGCGTCAAGCAGAAGAAGCGTTGGAACAACTAAGTCATGAGTGGCACAACACGGAAAAAAGGTCCCAACTCAGCAAAATGCTATATGCTTTGTACATGCACAAGAATATATAGCGCTGATTTTCAGCCAGGACCCTGATTCGGGTGGCGCCACGGAATTCTACATCGTAGGTGTACTTATACTACTTTATTCTGTAACTAAACTATCTACAGACGAACTTAAATAAAAGTGTACTTTACAATACCTCTACCTCAGTAGTATACTTTTGGTGCGATACCTAGGAAAGCTCCCGAAAGCTGTACCACTCCATCGAGAAAGATAACGCTATACATGAGAAAGAGAATAGTATATATCTAGTCTGCTTACTTACAGTACTTTCCCAATTACTCGATACTTTTATCTCGTCACTAAATTTCACACTTCAGCAGACTAATATAGTCTGTATATTCTCTTTCTGATGTATAGCGTTATCTCTCTCGTGTGAGTGGTAGGAGTTTTCCTAGGTATCGAATTAAAAGTATCGATATCAGGTATCGATCCTTTTTTCGAATCCCTTAGCATCATGCAAACTTGACGGCAAACTTGATCGTATGTGGCCTCCCTAAAAAACTTCTGGACTATCTCACTTGCTTGTAGACTAAAGTTTAATATAACCAGGGTCATATAATATGTATTACTAACTAGACGATGGTCGTGTCTTCGTCCCTGGTCCCTGGGGCCTACCACCAATGTTGAAAGCAATATTAGAAGCTTGGTTGGAAGATCCCCCACTAGGTGGATGGATGTTCTCATATGAATCTCCATTGGACTGGACACACTGGATACAAGCGGCACAATACTGAGCTCTGTGGCAATCGTTCAAGACTTAATATGGCCAGTGGTGGCCCATCCGTCAGTTGAGATGACGACGACGAAAATTCGCAAAGGATGGCTTTTGCGTTCGTTTTTTTTATTATCCTTGACTGCGATCTCATCTGATGGTAAGTGACGATGCAGTCTAAGATGGTAGCGGGCTAACTTGGAAGGAGTACGTCAGTGTCCATTCAACCCATATCCCTCGGGTTCAACTCATACCTCCTAATCGGTTTCTTTTCTACACGCAATCGTGCCGGAACGCTCCGCTTGGCGGCACGTCTTTTGACGGTAGGGTGGTAACTAGCCACGGCCAAAGTCTCCCACCAGACGAATGACGAATCTGTTTATTTCACCTTCATTTAACCGAATTAATCACCTTCCGTGACCCGCAAGTAAAACGATGCAGTCCTTCATAAAATTAATCCTATCGTTACGAAAGGGTAAGGGTAAAACGATAAATCCAATGGCCAGATGAACGCATGCATGAATGAAGTATGCGGCCTGTAATCTATTGACGCCGCAGCGGCTGGCTCTCCCAGGGGTATCGTTTATCACGCACTTCGCTCTTGACTTCGCTGACTATCTTTGATTGTCTCTCGTTGACTCTAACTGAGTTGCGTGATTAACTGCATTAAATCACATTACTTTAAATTATAGTCTCAACAACTTCCTTGGATTTTCTTTGTAAAATTATTACTCTGTCTAACAACGAAATTGGCCACCTCTAGGAAATGAATATTTACTTAAGGTGTTTAACTTATGGTGATTGTTGAAACTATCAAGAGCAATAAACAACATGTAAATCTTCGATATCTATGAGAAATAGCCTCAATAGCCCAACGGTTAAAGGTGCAGACTGTAAACTGAAAGGTCTCAGGTTCGAGCCCCACCTGTTGCACTATTGTCGTACTCTTTACTAGCACAAGGTTTTCGGTTATTTGGAGGAGAGAGGAGAATATAAGTTAAGTTCAGCTTGGCGAATATTCTTTATTGAAAAAAAAGGTCTGTCAGGTTCATCTTCATGGCTAACCCAAAGATACCCACACCAGATATAGAGATAACCAGAGAGAACCACACATAATGCTTAGTTACAAATACGACGTAGGTTCCTACAGCAACTCATATCGCAAGTTAAGACAGTGTAAGGTGCACATGGTAAGGTAAAAGGCTAGCTATGAGGAATGTCTGTCAGGTCGCAATTCAAATTCAAATTCAAAATTTATTTATTTCATATAGGCTAATTTGTAGCTCTTATGACACGTCATAAATTTACCACCGGTTCAGAATGCAGATTCTGCTGAGAAGAGCCGGTAAGAAACTCAGCAGCTCACTTTACAAAAAAAAAAAATATTTACAATTCGTAACAAAACTATGCTATGTATACACTGTTTCCACAATGAAGTTTCAAAAATGCAAAACAATCCAATACATGCCAAGACAGGCAGGCAAAAGCAGACCCATTCCCGTTGGTGGCACCCGTTTACGAGCATGACACATGATCCAGCCATTGCTTCGCTCAACCATATTTGAGGGAACGTAACAACCCGCACCACACGACAACCCGCAGTCTTCATGGCTAATCCAGCATAATGCTTCGTTACAAATATTACCTAGGTAGCAACTAGGTAGTAGGTACATAAGGTCATGCGCATTAACCAATGAGCCCACAAGGACTATTTCCTTTAGGAGCTCGTTTCGTGGAATGGACTATAGAAGAAGAAGACGTCCAAAATCCACAAAGTGAATAACGAGATATACGTGCGGGTTGTTACGTTCCCTCAAATATGGTTGCGCGAAGCAATGGCTGGATCATGCGTCATGCTCGTGAACGGGTGCCACCAACGGGAATGGGTCTGCTTTGTGTCTACCCATCTTAACATGCGTTAGATTGGTGTACCTACGTAGGCATTTTTGCATTTTTGAAGCTTTATTGTGGAAGCACTGTAGACATAGCATAGCTTTAAAAAGAAGAGCAACTGCTGAGTTTCTTGCCGGCTCTTCTCAGCAGAATCTGCATTCCGAACCGGTGGTAGATTTATGACGTGTCATAAGAGCTACAAGTTAGCCTACATGAAATAAATTCATTTTGAATTTGAATTTGAATACCAGTACACTTTTCTTAATAAGTGAATCACAACAACAATGCGTATTAATTATAAGTTTATAACCCTCCGACTGTCCCTCTGTGTGCGTACCCGGCGGCAGCCACAAGGGCCACATTATCGTGACACCGCTCGCTGCAGATTTATGACACTTATTATCGCCTGCCCTTTGAGACACGTTAAATAATTAAGTTCAAAGATATCGGCTTGTCGATATCGGTGTTGCTGGCAACATTATGTTACGAAATATTGACTCAGTGTCTTTATGATAGTTGAACTTTATTGCTCCGCACAACACTATTTGAAGTGGACGTCGTGCAAGTGGACGTCCATAGAGTATGAAACGATGGTAAACTCAAATCAGGAAAATGAAAATATGTGGGGTTTCAAAAATCATCGATTCATTTCGATTTTGCCTGTTTACGGCTAAGTATCTTTTCGTAAGAGCCACGTGTAGGCCAGTGGCTTGTGCATTGGCCTACATTAAATAAAAAGACTTGTGGCACTCGGGGACTGCCGCGGTAAAGCTATTGCATAGCATTTTTTATCAACGCCATCTAGCGGCTCACCGTAGAGGAGTCCCGTGTCAGGTTATTTTCGTTACGGAATTTCTGGATTCGGTCTCCACGCTGGCCCGCGATAGAAGCTATGCAATAGCTTAATAATTATTTTTTTAATTCAATGAATTATGTAATTTTAGTTAAACATGGTTAAATCACTTTATTTGTTCAGTATTCATTTTATCAATCTTGATACGATTACTCATTCGACTTGTTTGACTGACGAGGTATTTATTTTTACTCAGGAGATAAGTTTTGTAACCGTTTAATTGGATATTTAATTACTTATTGACACAACTCCAAATAAAGCGACCGATCTCAATAAATAAAGGTTAAAAAAACCACCAAATTAAGACTTATTTATTTGAAAGGAGGTGGGTTGATAAGGCCCAAAATCCGCCCCTCATACACTCGAAAAAAAAAAGTTCCAGATTCCGACAAATTGTAAATGTATTTATATACTTGAAGATATAAACTTTATTCTAATATAAAGTTTAGGTGATAAAAAAAATAGTAAGTCACAGAAAATATTACCCAAAAAGAGAGTGTTTCTTTTACTTTTCTTACATTTTCATACATTTTAGTCGTTTTTTAAGCTTTGATTTAATATTTTAGAATGAGGCGCTCCATGAACCAAAATAAATTAATACTTATATAAAAGCTTATAAAAAGGAGCATCATTATCAGTTACGTTTACCATGGTTTTACCATGGTGTTTTCTTTATCTGTTGACAAGATAGTCCTTGACTGCCATCTCACCTGATGGTCAATGACGATGCAGTCTTAGATGGTAGCGGGCTAACTTGGAACGGGTATGGCAGTGTAGATTCAACTCATACCTCCTAATCGCTTTCAACACGCCATCGTGCAAGAACGCTAAATCGCTTGGCGGCACGTCTTTGACGGTAGGGTGGTAACTAGCCACGGCTAAAGACTCCCACCAGACAAAATTTGGTGTATTGTTACTTCGGATTATTTCGAAGACAATAACCTTGAGCTACAGCATCAAGTAGTCTGCGCGATACCCAACTCCTCAGCAACTTACAGCAGGGGCCCAAGTCTGCTATTGCAATTGTAGTTCAATTGTCCATCAATGACAACCCAATTGCTACTTTTAGCAATTTTGGTAGTCTACTAATTCAATGGCGTCACAATTGTTTTCCGATGATTTGCCACTGACACATCTAGCTTTGAATCTAGCTTAAATAAACGTTTTTAATATGTAGTTTTTTTTGAAACTCATTTCGGCAAACGCTTTTTAAGCTAATGGCAATACCGAGGTATCATTGAATTACATTCCAATTATAAGAAATCGAACGACCATTGTGAATTTAGTAAGACTACGAAATTTTGGACCAATGATAGATAATAATTGAATTGTAATTGTATTGCAGTTCAATGACAATGACATGTAAAATAGCAGACTTGGGGCCCAGATATAGTGTATTTGGGCTCATTAGAATGGTCTTAATAAGTAGGTGCTAGATGGATGATGATCGAGGGTCTGATGATTGAGCAAGCTGGGTGACAAGATGTCGATGATGATGATACCAGTCCGGCCATAGATTCCAAATGTCGGGGGTGTCTTAAATTTTTAGGGTTCCGTACCCGAAGGTTAACCAACGGGACTGTATTACTAAGCCTCCGCTGTTCGTCCGTCCATCCATCCGACCATCCGTCTGTCTGTCATCGGGCTGTATCTCATGATCCGTATTAGGTAGAGAGTTGAAATTATCAGAGAATGTGTATTGTTGGTGGCGCTATAACAACAATTAATAAAAATAAAAATTAATTAAAAATTAAAAAAGGGGATCCCCTGCTAGAAACGTTATTTTTTTTCGGCGTTTTTTTGATACGGAACCGTTCGTATGGCGAGCCCGACTCGCATTTGACCGGTTATTCATTTACGCTTGTCCAAATAATTCCCTGCACTGGTAGCATGGGCGGGAGAAATTTTATCCCCGGGAAAAGAATAAAACGTTTATCCCCTCGCTAAGCTTTATCCAGCCGTCGAGCATGGGCACAGCGGTGGAAATAACTTTAGTGGATATACTTATAGAATATACATCGCCTTCTCCTCTGTCGCCATGCTTTAGCATAGGGAAAAGATAATTTTATCCCCTGTCAGTGGATAAAATCGGGGGATAAAACTTTTATGCCCATGCTACCAGTGCTGGTACCTTGTCCTAACCTTGTCCCACCTTGTTTATCATATAAGTTACGGTACATTTAGAACTTAAAGAGTGCCCGATCCCCCAATGCTCCTTAGACCCCAACGTACTTAAAACATTGCACGCATCGGGCGTGACGTACGGGTTAATTTTATGCTACATTAATACCGGAGGGTTGGAGCCACTTTTTTAATAGGGTTAGTTATGGTGCGAGGTCTCTCAGACCCGCTGTAGAATGGTACCCAACCCTGGGAATGCCCAGGGTTGGATCAAATGCGATTACGTATTCTTGTTCGGTTGATCCGTTTGTTTGTTGTGGTAATACTGATAAGCCTCGTCTATTTATAGGGTTAACTGCGTTGTCAGTTTTTATTTGGGGATTTATTAAGTCAACAATCCATTTGCATACTAGTGAGCTTTTCAGAAATATGATAGAAATAAAATTAAAAAAAAAAAATGTCTATGTTTTCAATAAAACACTCATAATCAAAATAGATCAATCGTTTTGAATGACTGATCTAGTTTCATAAATTACTAACTTTTGCCCGCGGCTTCACTTATGTAAAATTAAATTTTTCAACCCCCTATTTTACCCTCAAATCTTCTTTCTTAGCGGATGCCTAGGCTACGTCATAATAGCTATCTGTATGCCAAACATCCGAATCCATCCAGTAGTTTATGGTGTGCGTTTATAGATCAGTCAGTCATTCAGTCACCTTTTACTTTTAGGTACATACCTACATATTTAGATTCTTTGCCAACTGAGAAAAAATCATGATCTTTGAATTACTTGATTAGTAGTTACCTACCTACTGGAAATCTATCATTTATGTATTTGGGGTTCTAACATTTTATTTATAAAAAAAATTGCCCGACTTCGAGACAAGATGTTTTTCAACAAAAAAACCCACTGTGGGTTTTTTTGTTGAAAAACCCCCGCCAACTTTATGTTTAATAAAAATAACTCTCATGATTATATAATTAAGATTAATTTGTAACTAAATTGTAATAAATTTTCTGTATCATAGTTAAAAAAATTACGAGGGTGCTTTTATTTTACACCCCTGATTTTTGTTGAAACAAAAAAAACCAATCTCAATTATTTCTACTCCAACGATAATAATTTTATTCATGTAACATAGGAAAGCGTTAAATTAAGTTATTGCCTAAAAAGTGTGGGTGACATTTTTTCTAACGTTACCCACGAAAAACAAATAATGAGAATTAATCACATGGTTATAATAATATAATTTTTTTTTAAACTGACTTTTATTATACGCCAATCAAAAGTATAAAATAATTTTAGTTTGTACAGTGTAGGTACACGTAGGTATGTTGAAGTCGGGTGGGCCTAAACAGAAACTATGAACCCGATGCGCGACGCTAGCCCAAAAACCTATAGATAAACGAATAATAGATAATATAAATAAGCACACTAATATTATAAAGGCGAAAATTTGTATGTATGTGTGTGTATGCTTGTTACTCCTCCATGTCACAACGAATGAACCGATTTAGCTAAAATTTTGTATGGAGATAGCTCATATCCAGGATTAACACATAGGTATTTTATCCCGGAAAATTAAGGAGTTCTCGCGGGAACCGAAAAAAATCTACGCAGACGAAGTCGCAACTCGCAGCTCGCAGCCATCATCTAGTTTATTATGATTTTTTTTTTTCAAAACTAGAGGCATCTCTCCCAGGTTCACCCTTTAAATTATCTACGTTAAAAAATCTTCTAAAATTCTTTTTTTAGATGGCGTTGCAAGGGTTACAATTTACAAGTTATATTTTATTTATTAACGAAAAATTTATCTTATTTTGTTCCGGTTCGTCTTATATGGTAGCTACGTTTTATTTAATCTCAGCTACTAGACATTGAACTTTATTTTTGGAAGATATACCTACGTAGGTCGTAACCCAGAAGTTTTCATTAGCCTATTTATAGGTACCTATTTAATTGAACGACGTATAGGCAAGACATAAGGGAGCAACGTAACAGCTTTCCTATAACTTTAATACAGCGGGCGCCTCCCGAGCCCAATTTCCTCGTTACCTAACCAATAAACCGCTAAACTAGAGGACATATTGGCGCGAAATCCACGTCTCCCGTGACCAATTGCGATCGGGGGTGACCCGGGTGAAACGGCACAGTGTAAATAGTAAAAAAAGCGTTTCGAATTAGACAAATGCGTGTTTTGGGGCACGCGACGCGCCGATTTGACACGCGTCGAGCGTGCTGCAAGATGTACTCGATTTATAGTCAAAAATTGGCTGATAAGTGACGTCAAATTTTTTGCCACCTCTAACGTTAATGGTTTTTTTATTTAGGTGCTACAAATGTTCATGGGCGGCGGTAATCACTTAACATGAGGTGACCCGCCTACTTGTTTGCTCGCTAAAAATATTAAAAAAAATTCGCATAATATATGTGAAAAAATAAAAAAAAATGTGAGAAATCACGAAAAGACCGATGAAAAATTCCAAAGCTGAGTGACTCAGAATCATGTACCTACTAAATTCCTGTGGGCTAACAGGCGCATCACGAGAAAATTTAATCTACACTTTACTCTTGAATCTCCATAGAGATTCACATAGAGATTACGAGTAAACGCGTTTTTGTTATGGTGTTCCTTACACCCTGTATAAGTTAAACCTTGATTTTACTCAATAGTAAGAAAATATAGTCTAAAATGGAAGCGGGTGTACCTGGAAGGGTATTTATTTTAGTTTATACATTTTTATTAAACCCGTTCTGCGCATTAGTTTATATGCATCATCATAACGAAACGCTTAATCGCTTTGCAGCACAGCTTTGCAGATAGAATCTTGGCCAGCCACAGCCGAAGCAACCAGGCCAAACAGAGACATTTAAAGCAAATGATATTTAATTGCCTAACTTAATCTAAATAATAAAGGAAAAGGTGACTGACCGATCTATCAACGCACAGCTCAAACCACTCGACGGATCAGACTGAAATTTGACATACAGATAGCTATTATGACGTAAACATCCGCTAAGAAACTATTTTTGAAAATTCAACCCTTAAGGGGATAAAATAGAGTATTGAAGGATCGAACTTAATGTGAGTGAAACCGCGGGCAAAAGCTCGTCTTCTATAAAAAATCACTTATGAATCACAATCATAATCACTTGAGAACGGCTTGACCGATTAGGGTAATTATGCCACGACAAGGTTTGTATGAAAGAAAATCTACCAGAAAAGTCGGAACTTTAAATGGTATTTTTTTAATCCCAAAAAAAAATGGACCCCGTGCAAAGCCGTGGCGGGTCGCTGGCCTATTCTAAAGTTTCAGTATAAGACAACTGGAAGTGAACTTTCAGAACATAATGCAAAGTAGTTAAATGCTCACCTCGCAAAGAATGAGCAATAAAAAGTTCAGCTTGTTCACGTTGATCATTACACTTATATTGGTTCATTTCTAAGTCGCATCTTGATAAGGCGTTATCGGTAAGGAGTTGTTAAAACTAGAAAAACCAAACAAACACCTCATTTAGCGCTCTATCCTCAACGAAAATGCTGAAGAAATAAAAGTACGAAATATCTATTTTTAAAGTTGCTTAGGAAATATGAATGAATGAATGTATATTACAGAAAAAGTGAGCATAATAATAGCCATCGTTTGATGGCTTTATCACTCAATAGCATACAAGTATAATGTGAATTTATTATAATATCAAATTAATCTAACTCCATATTATGTTTAGACAGGACACAGAACGTCTCCCTATTAATTTCACAACAGCTGTATAATAAAAGTAGTCTTTGGTTTTATTTTAGAGCCTCGAGGTCGCCTCTCCCCCGTTCAGGGTGTGTAAGGAAATGGCCCTTGAAATTGGCTGCCACCCGGTTTCGGTTACATTTTGCGCACCTTGCCGCTGCCCGACGACTTGACTAATAGGTCTTATTAGCCCTTATTACCAACATTTCTGGCCTTTTGTCACTTGTAATGAAGCTGTTTTTATGTCTTTATACACCGAACGCTAATGATTCTACACTTGAAGGTAGTGAAGACAGTGAAGGCTAATCCATTTTTTATCGGACGTAATTTGTGGCAGTTGTCATACTTTTTTCATATTATAATCAATCATATTTCATGATTGACTGAGGATTGCTGGTTTGCTCGTGACTTTTACTTTTTTTTAATATTTTCTCTTTTTTTGCGTCTCAATGAATTTTATTTATACCTATAGGGTTGCGTGCGAACAAAGTAGGATCCGAGTCAGGCTTAATTCTTGTTAACTATCTATGCCATCTGCTAATAGTTAATAAAATTGGAATTTTATTCATTTTTATAATTTAATCCTTAACCGTCATTGAAAATCGATCACTATATATGTATATGTAGACCTAAAATAGTTATTTGTTCAACAAGATAGCAAAGTTCATTTTTGTTGCGAGTGCCTAGTTTGAATCCCGAGCGAACGAAGGATTCTAATATAGAATCACGAGCGTAGCGAGTGATTCTAAGTTAGAATCCTGAGAGTAGTGAGGGATTCAAAGGCACAAGAAGCAAAAACTTTGCTATCGTGTGATACATACAATTTTTCACCTCAATAGCGAAAAAGTACAAGATGTAAGAGAAATATTTATTAAAACATAAAGGATATTTTAAAATTTTCAAAATTAGGTTTATTTATTTAAAAACTTTTCAATATCATGAGCGGTGAAAACTTTAGATTTTTTGGATTTGTGCCCCTCCGACTGTCTTTTCAAAAATACAATAAGTTTAGGATAAGTTTCAATGTGAACGTCGCATTTCGATTTGATTGTAGCTTTTAACATGGAGTAAATACTCCATAATGTAGATGGTTACCTTGTTTTAGACAATTCCATGAAATATGATAAAATCACAGTCTCTGAATAGGACTTCGCATCCTTAGAAAGTCTCCAATCATTAAATAATTCATAGGCTTTCAAGTATTTTTCACGAGACTATTCCGGAAGAAAGTTTAATTCGCGTTAGACACTAATTCTTTTAATTCTGAATTATAAGTAGATTCACTCATTTTGTTATTTTAAAATTCTTACAACAAATAACTTCTAAGAAATTAGTACCTAATTAAGATATAGAATAGAGTTAATTATTTTTTTTTTGCCGTCATTTTATATTACTCTTTTGTCTGCGTTCGGAATTGTGTCATTCATAAAATAAAATATATTAATTAATTAATTTTAATTTTCTTTTATGTTTCATGTGTGTTACAGAATTATAAAGTCTAAAACATATTTACGAAAAGTAAATAGTTTAAATAATAAAAGAGAGAGTTAAAAAATTTTGTCGAAATAAAATGTATGGGGTATGCAATATTATATACAAAATTTCTGAACGTTTCTTGAGACGGTGAGTTGAAGAAACGCCAATCCAATGCGTTCTATATTCAAAACACTTTTTCTCACTGAGTGAGCAAAAACGACTTTTGCTCACTGGTTTTGGGCAGCAAAGGCGCCCTTTTTGAGCTAGAGAGGTGAAAATAATATTTTTAATACCTGTTACGTGAGGATTAGAATTAAGAGCGTAGAAATACTCCTTTAGGTCATTTACTATAATATTAATTTTAATAGATATTCTACGTAAACTTCTGAATACGTAGAGCAAAGACTACGTATTCAGTAGTTTATATTGAATTTTTTATGTATATCCAATACCTACTTAATAGTATCGAAAAATAACTGAAAAAAACTACAATAACCGAATAAAAATATAATTAATACAGCACAATATATCTACCTAGATTCAATAACGATTAATTTTACTATTACTAACGAAAAAGTGTTGTGTTTTATTTGACCGTTATTAAGGTTTTTTAAACGAAACTGTTACATTTTATAGCGGGCGCGAGGGCGCGGTTATTTATGCGTTGCTCGATGCCAGCCCGGCCTCCCCTCGCCCTTTATTGATGTACTTTTGACTAGTTGTGATTTCTGTTTATTAGGCTATTTAGCTTTGTTACTTCGAGAGGATTTTGTTTTATTAAGGGGAAATTTGTTGGTAGAATCTTAATATATCTTAATAATAGTTTTGTTTAAACTTATTACAGTGATCACATTGATAAGAGTAAACTGCACGTCATTTTATAAAAAGTCTAAACTTGTCTAATTATAAATATTTCTCCATTCATCCATTCACTCATTTCGCTTCTTCTTCTTTGGGCAATGGCTTCTTTATAGTGCAAAGCCAGCACAATGCACTTCGCTCAATTCAATTCGTTCGTCGTTCCTAGTTATACGAACACTCAAAGACAACACATTACACGTAATTTTAAAAAATGTCTAAACTTTTCTAAGTATAAATAAAATATTCCTCCATTTATCCATTCACTCATTTCAATCAATTCGCTTCTTTTTTTCTTTTCTTTGGTCAATGGCTTTTTTTAGTGCAAAGCCAACCCAACAATTCGCTTAGTTCGTCGTACCTAGTTGGGTAAGGCCGTAGATTTTGCCACTTTTTGTAAAAAGAAAATGTCCCTTAACTTGACATGCGTATTAAAAATCGAAGTACTGCGTAAATTGTTATGCAAGTATCCTAATTAGGTTAGGTAGTTCTTAAACTCCTATAGTGCATTCTTAAATTGAATGTATGTCGTATATTTAAAAAAATACAATGACTTTCAACTGACCTTACCCCGAAATTTTGCCCAAAATAATCTGTCTTTTTGATCCAGTCAAGTATTTGGCTCGTTATAACTACATTATTTCTATTTAAAGTCCTAAATTACTATGAATATCTGAAATGTGAATAGATTAAGCAATTACATCCTGGGTTCCATGTATTTAAATATGCGTTTTTAAATGTTTTATCGCAATTCAAAATGTTGTCTCCTTATTTTCACTTATTACGTTACTATTTTGTATGTTACCAAAATTGGGCATCTAAATATTCAATAACTTTAGGGTAGTATTTTATGGCACTAGCCACACTAAAGATTCCGGCAACGAAATAAAAAAAAAGAAACCGCCATTTTCTAGCCTGTGGAATTTTATCAAAGGCGTGTATTTCGTCAGCAGCTTTTTTTTGTGAATTTTGGTGATTTTAAAGGTAAATAACAGTTTTTATTGCACACATGTATGTGTTATACTTAGCTAAAGTGATTTATAAAAACATGATAATGTGTATTTGACTAAAATCGTCTCGCATTTAGTAATTATTCCTGTTTAAAAGCTCAAAAATTACGCTTCTACGTTACTTTTATGTGACTTCTATGTTACTAACGTTGGTAACTTCTATGTTGGTAACGTTGATTGTTATTTAGTAACGTTGAAGTGTTGTAGAGGTTAATGTACACATTCTGCCAGGAGCGGATTTTTCAAATAGTTCTTTTAAATAAAGAATGAGTTTAAAAGAAGATGAGTTAATTGAAACTCATCTTCGTAATAATCAGAATAATGTACCTTTATTTGATAAACAGCCAGAGAGTTTTGGTTACTAAATTCCATTGATGATAGTTTAAAAAAATATATTTTTCCTATTACTGAATTCTCTCTCTTATGTCTGAATGATCGGCTATTATAAAAAATGCTATACTTACAAGTTTATTACAAAAATCTCCTCCTTTTTTGAAGTCGGTTAAAATAAGTACGTTATGTAATCAGCCTTACAAACACTGTGTTACTTTCACGTTACTTCTACGTTACCGTAACATAGGAGTGTCTATGTTACTCTATGTTACAAAGTGGCAAAATCTACGGCCTTACCCAGTTATGCGAACACACAAAGACAACATTGAACGTCATTTTAAAAAAATATCTAAACTTTTCTAAGTACAAATATTTCTCCATTCATTCATTCACTCATTTCACTCAATTCGCTTCGTTCGTCGTAAATACGAATACTCGAAGACAACACATTGAACGTCATTTAAAAAAATGTCTAAACTTTTCTAAATACAAATATTTCTCCATTCATCCATTCACTCATTTCACTCAATTCGCTTCGCTCGTCGTACCTACCTAATTATACGAACACTCAAAGACAACACAACAAGCGCCAATGTCGAAAGTCAATTAAAAAGTTCAGATCAGGCAGTGGCATGATTACGAAATGCCAAACTTTTTTTCAGTTCACCGCTCGGCTGGCGAAGAATGAAATTGATTTGAGCTGCCCCAAATGACAGCTCGTTCGTGTACGACTCTATTGTTTAAGCGCTGCTAAACTGTAAAATAGCTTAATAGACAACAATTTTTTTGACACAATCGATAGATCACCAAATTTTTTATTGTAAACAGTAAGAAGGTGGGAAGGTACAATCAAACAAATAGCAAAAAAGATTCCCATTGGGCTCGTTAATTTGTCTGTTCGAACACTGTTTGTTGGATCAATTTTTTGCTGTTATAACGTAGTCACGGATTAGTAATCTACAACATTTCAGTAAAGGCAGAGCATACTTAGTTTATTATAAGTCAAACCACGCTTATAATGATCCTAGATGGCGTTACTAGAATCGCAATTTATAATTTTTTTGTGTTTGGTTTTTAAAATCCCTCAGGACTCTTTATCTTTCCGGAATAAAAAATAGCCTATGTCATTTTCCAGGTTTTCCTTCAACTATAGCCATGCAAAAAATCACGTCGACCCATTGCTCTTTCGCATTAATAAATAATATTAGTAAGGAACTAAGGATGTCTTTATTAATAAAAGCTCAGGGTCATTAACACTATAAAGTTCTTTTCATTAAACAAACGCACACACAGAGTATTATAGCCCTAATTTAATCACACACAAAGGATATTATGCTATAACTATTATGTCAGTTCGCGGCTGCTTCTGTGGGAGACAGTTTATACGTTTTACGAGTGCTGAGCAAATTGTTATCAAACGTTTTACATTAATAGCTTGTATTATTTTATCGACGTGATCATATAAACTGTAATATAATAATGTTCGTGTAAACACGTGTCTTGCTCAAGTTCCCTTGATTGGGTAATTTAATTTGCTGTTACCAAAATATTGTAAACTTCAGTAGATAGGTACGTATAATCCTTCGGGCCACATTCACAAATGAGATTGGAACCAAGCAAATTATGTAGGAGAAGTCATAAGCTTATTATAGCAGAAGTACTTTTATGTTGGTTATAGGTATACTCAAAAACTTATTATTTGAATGTGCTGTCACGCCCTGTGCTGCCCAGTTAGGGCCTTTGCACACCACGTTTTTAAAACGCGCCGTCGACGGCGCGCTTTTTAAGCTATTGCATAGCTTCTATCGCGGGCCTTGAGCGTGGAGACCGAATCCAGAAATTTCGCAACGAAAATAACCTGCCGCGGGACTCCTCTCACCGCTAGATGGCATTGATAAAAAATGCTATGCAACAGCTTTACCGCGGCAGTCCCCGAGTGCCACACGTCTTTTTTTGTCCTACAGAGCAGTTTGTTGTCCTTTGTATCGATACACACGCGCGTTAGCATCGCGTTTGTATCGCTACAAACGCGCGTCGACGGCGCGTTTAAAAAACGTGGTGTGTAAGGCCCTTATTGTTTTGTCTGTACCACAGAAATATATAAAGATAGAAAGGAAAAGCGGGCAGGCAGCAAACAAAAGCAATACGCTAGCCAATATTTTACAATGTAGTGGTACCGTTTTCAAATAAAATAAAAATTAAAACCCGTGAAAATACCTATAGGAAGTTAATCACAAACCGGTCAAAAATGACAGTCCGACTCGCTAACGAAGGGCCGTACCAAAAAAAAACACGTTTCTATTAGGGGAGCCCCCTTTAATTTTTAATTAATTTTTATATTTATTATTTGTTGTTGTAGCGAGTAGCGACAATACATTTTCTGAAAATTTTAATTCTTTACCTATTACGGATCATGAGATACAGCCCTCTGACAGACAGACGGACGGACGGCCAGTGGAGGCTTAGTAATAGGGTCCCGTTGGTTACCCTTCGGGTACGGAACCCTAGAAAATGAAATCTTGGAAGTTATTCTCACTAAAGGAGGCATTTCCTTCAGTCACAAGATAAAGTGAATCTAATGATGATGCCGACCTGATGGCTATATAGGTATCTGTATAAGTGTGAGCGAGAGCTGGCTCGCGCCTGACCGCTCCCACCTAGGCTCCTGACAGACATGCGTACTTACGCAATGTGCATGTACACGACGTAACCATATAAGTAAAGCTCACGCGTTCTCGTGAATTGCAAGAACTATACTTAAATTATATGGTATCCACAAAAAAGTTTCCTATTGGATCTATTTAAATTTTCAACCTGTAATTTTTTTCCACTCATGTCATGATAGGTACATTTAAATGCTGCATTATAGGTAGCTAAAAGATACTTTTCCTTTAATCTACCTGAGTTAAAATGTAAATGTGTTATATAAATATCTAACAGCACTTGTTACTATGGACATACTATAGACAATAATTAAGTTATTCCACTTCATAATAAAGAACAGACACTATAACACCTTACCTAGTTAACAATCAAAGAGATCTATGGTCCAGCTGCATAAATCACAGATAAAAAATATTGATATTTCTATTATATTGCGATAAAAAATGAATTGTTGCCAGTCACAAAGCGGTGTGGTCATGCGTCATCCACAACGCATTTAACATCCTAATTTCGTGGGTAACACCTCAGCGCTAGTGCCGACAAAAGAGTCGATAAAAATCTGGATATCGACAATCGCGGGCCGAGCGAAGCGCGCAGCAGGCGGCCGAGCCGAACAACTAATAACTTACATATGGATTATGCTCGTTAGCCTCTTCGCACCTTGCCGGCGTTTATTTTTTTTTTAATACAAAATTTATTCAAACGAGAATTTCGGGGCGTAATGCCTTAATAATATTAAAAACGATAACTTACGACTAAGATTTCAAATAACCTACCTACTTAGTTTAAGTAGATCGTGCATTATTTATTCAGATATTATTTTTAATCTGGCCTAGCCTGCTTAAAATCAACACGCGGTGAATTCTGAGCGTGAATAATGTGGCCTTGTCAGTTGATTAAGAATTTGTAATGCAGCCGAGCAAACAAATTGTGCGGACGTTTATTTTCTTTAACAAATTTTGACAGCGGTCACGAGTAATGCGCGTTTAATACTTAGGCGTCCATTAGAGAAAGGGTTTTGGCTGTTCTACCGGTCCATTCTGTTCCTAAGACTGTAAAGTTACAGTCAGTCAAGCTAAATCTATTTATTTTATTTATTAAGCTATTGCATAGCTTCTATCGCGGGCCAGCGTGGAGACCGAATCCAGAAATTCCGTAACGAAAATAACCTGACACGGGACTCCTCTACGGTGAGCCGCTAGATGGCGTTGATAAAAAATGCTATGCAATAGCTTTACCGCGGCAGTCCCCGAGTGCCACACGTCTTTTTATTTTTTATTTTTTATGTACATATAAGGAACTAGCTTTTCCCCGCGGCTTCGCTCACGTTAAGTTCGATTTTTCAAACCCCTATTTTATCCCTTTAGGGGTTGACTTTTCAAAAACCCTTTCTTAGCGGACACCTTCGTTATAATAGCTATCTACATGCAAAATTTCAGCCTGATCCGTCCAGTGGTTTGAGCTGTGCGTTGATAGATCAGTCAGTCAGTCAGTCAGTCAGTCAGTCATCTTTGCCTTTTATATATTTAGATTACAAGACAAAAACAAATATTAGAAATAGACACAGGTGAAGCTTATCTCTAAAAAAACCATGTGAAAGGTGTTTTTTTTTTCTCTATCGCGCTGTTTAGGTTTTTTTATTTTATCATTTATAGTTACTGAGTTATAGAGACTCATATTATACGGTTAACGACATTTTCTTAATTTTCCAATACGCCATCTTGAATCCGCCATCTTGGAGTTTTTTTCAACTCGCTGCAAATTGGATGAGGTTTTGAGTGGCTTTTGTTTGAACACCTCCACCTATCTTCAATACCCTGGCCGTGCTCCTCACCTGTCTCCGAAATCCTCAATCATCAGCTCTCTACATATTTTTCCTTCGAATGAATTTATGTGCTCTATATAGAAACCATCAGAAATAAAAAGGAACCGTATCAAAGTTTTGCATATATTTTGTATGGAAAAATCAATTCCGCCATCTTGATTTTTTTTTCTATTCATCAAGTAGACCTTCGGGTCCTCAATCCTGATCATCTCTTGCCAGAAAACCACTCTTCCATCTTTTATACTCTCTAAGATAGACACCGACGAAATTTGTATGGCCGCCATCTTGAATCCGCCATCTTGGAGTTTTTTTCAGCTCGCTGCAAATTGCAAGTGTTCACATTGATACCAACATCTGCACTGGCAGCATGGGCAGGAGATAAACATTTTATCCCCCGATTTTATCCACTGACAGGGGATACAATTGCCTTCTCCCTTTGCTAGAGCATGGCGACAGGGGAAAGGAGAAGTATATCCCTATTTGATATTACAAGAGGAGCAACTTCCCCCGGCTAGAGCATGGGAACAAATGAAAGAGATAAACTTGTCCTTTTTTGACTTTTGAAAGGGTCAAACGAAAACAAAAACCACCTACGAATCACCTATTAACTGTCAAAATCGCGAGTAGTATAGATAAAAATAATGACTTTTTGAGACCGAATTGACATAAATTTTGAAGTATTGTGATATTTGTACCTCCTACTTCCATGATTTTCTTATAATGGCAATAATTGCGGGGATAAATTTTCTCCCATTTTATCCACTGTCAATATTCTTCCACCGCTGTGCCCATGCTCGATGGGTGGATAAGACTAAGCGAGGGGATAAACATTTTATCCTTTTCCCGGGGATACGATTTCTCCCGCCCATGCTACCAGTGCTGGAATAATAATTCTTCTTCAACAAAATTTATTCTCGCCTTTTGTAAAAATTCTAATCCTAGGTAATCACAGTAATATTATAAAGGCGAAAGTTTGTATGTGTGTGTGTGTGTGTGTATCTTTATTCCTCTTTACCGTAAAAAGGAAGGTTTTGACTGAAAGTTGGAGTGGAGATAAATTGCCTGGAATGTATACTTTTTATCCCGGAAAATGAAAGAGTTCCCACGGGATTTTTTAAAAACCACGCGTACGAAGTCGCGGGCATCATCTTATCTATACTTAATATTATAAAGCTGAACAGTTTGTTTGTTTGAACGCGCTAATCTCAGGAACTACTGGTTCGAATTGAAAAATTATTTTTGTGTTGGATAGTCCATTTATCGAGGAAGGCTTTAGGCTATATAACATCACGCTGAGACTAATAGGAGCGAAGTATCAGTGAAAAATGTTGCAAAAACGGGGAAAATTATCCATATTTGAAGGCTTACGTTGCGTGCGCTGCGTAAACGGTTCAAGTTACCCAAAAAATAACTAAATATTTTCGGAGATAAAGGACATAACTTCTCGTGGATAGTAGCAAGTCACTCTAAACCTTATCCACGCGGACGAAGTCGCGGGAATCAGCTAGTATTTCGATAAAGCGAAAGAAACACTTACCATACTTGTTTTCTAATATTCCTTCGCTTCAAAGCTGATATTTTCTTTTTTAAATTTCTTTTATCTTCCATTATTATTCATAAAAACAAACACTATATTTAATTAATTTACTATAACTGTTTACAAGATAAGATAGTAACCTAAGATACTAACTAAAAACTATATAAAAACTAAGTAGGTACTATGCTAACTAAGATCTAATAAAAAGTTTTAGTGATTTTACAAAATAATATTTTTACAACAAAATTAATGAAATTGAGAATTTAAGCATGGGAGAGCGTGGCCTGCGAAAACTGACGTGCGTCCAACCTCGTTAGAGGCCGGTGGGCTACTGGAACACCCCCGTTAGAGGATGCGCGTGCCCATTTACGTCTAGAAATAAGCTAGAACTAAGCTTAAATTTTTATTTAAAAAACTGTCAATTGAATTTGCTCATAAATGTATATATTTCATTCATATATATTTTTTTAAATTTAGTTAAAAACTTTAGACACAAAATTGAAATAATAGTGAAAATCGCGATTTCTTCATATTTTTTTATGATCGAGCAAAATATAGCTTTACGCGTTTCTGTCAATTAAAATATAATGATAAAATATGTATCTACAACATATATTTTTTTCGATGCAAAAAAAATAGTTCTTCATGAATTAAAACTGGTTTGAAAAGACGCGAAATTGCTAGAAACAGGGAAAAGACCCCGTTAACTTAAGGGTTCATTACGGCGCGGCTCGTTGTCGATTTTAGGTATATTTGCGCCAGCACAGAATTTTTCGGCGCGCTCGCTCCTTCTCGCTCACACTATATGCAGGAACAGTGGGCATTGAACTCGTACAAAACCAGGGACTTGACAAATAATAAAACTATTATCATTTTCCGAAGTTTGGAAAAACTAGGTGAACTACCTAAACTGAAGTTTTCGAAAGTTTATTTTAACCACCTACTGAAAAACAATAAATATATAATGATAACAATAAATAAACATATGTTTTTAATAATAAAAATTAAAACTAAATCCTAAATATCCTACTAATATTATAAATGCGAAAGTGTGTTTGTTTGTTGGTTTGTCCTTCAATCACGCCACAACAAAGCAACCAACGGATCGACGTGATTTTTTACATGGGTATAGTTGAGGACCGGGAGAGTTACACAGGCTCCTTTTTATACTATAGTAATGAAACAAGTATACTAGCTAGTAAAGCTGTGATAGCCATGTTTAGGACTGCAGTCTTAGGAGACTACCTAGGGGTATTCGGGAGGTCGCGGGTTCGATCCCGGTCACGCATCTCTGACTTTTTAGAAATTTATCTTTGTGTCTGTAATATAGGTAGGTACCTACCAAAGGTTAATGCAAAAATGACTCTTCTGAATTCATTGTAATAGATACAGTGGATATTTTAAGATTCTGATTAGACTTAGATCCTGCAACATCGGAGTATTATTGTGACAATGTTATGATAATGATAAGCATAAAATAAATCGCGGACGAAATCACGGGAATTTATAAAACACAAAAGTTAGTCTGAGTCGGTAGGTAGGTACGACGATACAAGTTTATTTGTTCAAATGGTGGGCATTTTATCTGTTTTTACTCATGTCCAGGTATGCTCGGTAAATGAAACAAGCACCTAATAAATTAAAACTAAGATTTGTAGATACACTTTTAAAATTAAATGACATACTTATACAAATAATAATTTAAAGTATTTATTGTAGGTACCTACTGATTCTTAATTATACTTCGCATATTTCCCGAAGATGATTATTGTTTACAAGCAGATGGTTAGAGCATCGAAAAAATGCAACAACATTACATAAATTATTTCTTGTTCGTTGATACTTGACAAATTAATCGACAGAAATAATTAAGAATCAAACGAACTTACCTTGTGAAGTTTGATATCTAATTATACGAGTGTCTTGACCGAAGATGATTATTGTTTACAAGCAGCAGATCGCGAGATTATGCTGTCCTTATCACACATTTAGAGCTATTTAATATATATAAAATATATAATTTTATTATTATTTTTAAATTTTATTATGATAAAAAAGTTTCTTATTTACTTCCACTGAGTATTACTAACCTCCCACCAAACACACCATCCGGCCGCTTGAAATCCCGCTTAGTGTCATTCTTTAGAGCCGTATTTTTTCGATAAGTCGAGGGATTTTGAAAAAATTAGGGTGGGTGGGTTTGTAATCATCTTCGGTCAAGACACTCGTATAATTAGATATCAAACTTCACAAGGTAAGTTCGTTTGATTCTTAATTATACTTCGCATCTTTCCCGAAGATGATTATTGTAACATCTGCTTGTAAACATACAAGCAGATGTTTAGAGCATCGAAAAAATGCAACAACATTACATAAATTATTTCTTGTTCGTTGATACTTGACAAATTAATCGACAGAAATAATTTACATACCAAACTATAAGTCATTAAATAACATCTACATTATTCTTGTATTAAGGTAGAAATTAGTTATTTGTTGAATAATAATTTTACTTTGAAATTAAGTATCGAAGAATTCAGTTTTACCTGATTTTTAGAAGTTTTATTGTACTACTGTAATAGTACTTTAAAATATATTAAATGAGGATTCAGACTAACATGCTGCTTTTAGAAACACCTGCCTTGCGGTCAGTTAACTTCGACGCATGTCACGTGTTAGGGGCACCGTTTAATGTTATACGTAATTAATGCCACATATCCAGAATTGATTTAACACAATGAGATAAAATTGGAGATTTTTTTTTAACTGACAAAAGACAACCTTCCTACTGATGCAAGGAATAGGTTTTATCTCAAAATGTTTTAAGGGAGAACTGGATACACTTCAAAATTTTCTTTAATAAGTATATGGCAAAACAATGAACGGTTAAAAACTATTTGGTTTTGAGCCTTTCTAAAATCTTATATAAATAATTTATATTATTTTAATACGAATATTTTCCGATTCAAAAGGAAATGTTTTGAATATTTATAAGGCTAAGGATGCTTGCATTCTTTTTTAAGAGTTAATGTGTTTAAAGACAAGTCTTTTAGAGAGATTAATTCATTAGGGACATTATTCTGTAGATACATTAATAGATACTAGATTAGGAAATCAAGACACCTTTAAAGACCTTTATACCGTAGTATTATGACCAGAGATTTCGCTTATTTGGCCAGATAAAAAGATAGCGCGAACTGATAACTGTTTTCCTGAAATAAAAATATAATATTAGAACCACAATAATTTAAACCTTTGTTCTTGCATAAAACAACCATGACTTAATCGTACTAGGAATGAAACCATTACTATGTCTAGCGATGCATTAGAGACATCGCGCCTCAGTAGTGACTGTCTAATAATTTCCCTGCCACTAGGGTTAGATTAACATGGAAAGGACGATGCTCTTTGAAAGAGCAGATAAGTAGGATTTTAATATAGGTTAGGTGGTTTCGAAACCCGCAGGTTGATCTGTACCGGGCACAAGGCTAAATGTGCCAATATAGCAGTACGACAAAGCCCTCTGCCTTGACACATTTAATGTGGCGTAGCAATTAGATTTATCTGTAAAAAAAAAAAACATAAAAATTTAAGTTGAATGCATCAATAATTTCAGACTAAGCTTAATTTCCATGCAGCGTATCTGTGACATTCATAATTTTGATTATTGGTAAATAAATCCAAATCAGGTGTATCAAAAACAGGAATTTTTTGATCTATTTTTTGACGATTATCTGACAAAACGCGTAATCTATTCAGTGTTTATATTAACCGTTTGACGAGATTCAAAATCTGAGATTAGGTTCGTATTGGACTGACGCAATAAAAGTATAAATTGGATTCTTCACACCATTGCCATATGTTACGTGCGATTGTGTTGGTATTTTTTTTTTTTTAACATTTGGCTGCGATGATGGTAAGTGAAGATGCAGCCTAAGATGGAACGCGCCTGCCCAGAACCTTTTCACTCTTGATTTGAAGGCACCCAAATTTATTTGAAAGATTTTTTTTTTTTTTATTCGATGACAAGGTAGCCCTTGACTGCGATCTCACCTGATGGTAAGTGACGATGCAGTCTAAGATGGTAGCGGGCTAACTTGGAAGGGGTATAGCAGTGTAAATTCAACCTTATCGGTTTCTACACGCCATCGTGCCGGAACGCTAAATCGCTTGATGCGAGAATATAGCGCCCATTTTATTGATATAGGCAATAGCTGTTTATTCCTCATAAGATATTGCGATTACTTCGTCATGATGCATGACTGAGACTTTAAAGGCTACAAGCAAGGTGAGACGAGAAGAAGGCGATATATGTATTTTGTGAATTATTCTACTAGGGAAAAGTCTTAAAATGAGGAACCTGCAGAATCAATATAATCCTTCCAGTCCTTCCGCCATACGAAATCATCTGTTAAACGTTCGGAAAGAGTCATATATATTATATATTATTTGTTATAATTGTCAAAATAGTTGAGTGCCAAAAAATTCTCCTTTTATAAACAACCCATCCATAGTCACTGGGCTGTCTAGCGTCAGCAAACCAACATAACTAGCTAGTTTTCTGATGGTAGGTACATTGTTCAGTATTGGATAGTTCAAGGGTACGCATTCTTACGTTACGTTGTACTTATCCATTTTTTCTTTTTAAATTTAAAACCCACAAATAAATATCTTTTCTGTGGGCCAAGTTTGACTTTTTTTATTTTCTTAATTAGTTAAAAAACCTTATTTGTATACATTATGAATCTTTGAATAAAATAATACTGGTAAAATTATTGTTTTTACATTATGCGTAAAAAATTTCCAATACACAAGAAATCGTCAAAAAAGAATTATTGATAAGTGACCTAACGAACTTGAAGACGGAGGAAAGGTTTCAATAACTTTATCTTTTGTAATATACATAAGAGATAGTAAAGTACAACCGAAAAACAATCAAACTTTAAATTCATACAGTTAATAATAAAGCTAGTGTTGTTAACGACCAAAACCGTATTTCGATCTATGATCCAAAAAGCTGCAATTTATTAAGAAATTGCGTTTTTCAAATTGCTATATCAAAAACTACAGCAGTAAAGAGAATGCCAATTAGATGGATTGATAGAGAATTTTTTAAGTAAGATAGCATAAAAAACAAAAAAATCGTATTTGGTCAAATGTTGGTTAACGGCGTTATAGCTTGAGGAGGGTAGAATACAGTCGATTGCTTCATGTAAATCGAAGATTCTATCACTTGTAGCCACTGGTAGTAAAAAATATGCATTTTTTGTCTAAAGTGGCCATGAAGCAAATTTTATAGATCAACATTAATGCCGTATCAATTTTCAAGTGAATGGCATAGATTATTAAAATCTTTTAAATTTCATAAACCAAGGGTTTAGGGACTGTAAAGATTTGTGTGATGAATTTACCCAGAAGGCAAATCAAAATATAACCTGAATATAACAATTCCGTAATGCATTCACTGATTTTGAGAGAATACGATCTATTTTAGATTTATTAATTGTTTGATGTTCTAGAACTATGAAATGGAATTTTTTAACCTTTTAATTTTTATAGGTTATAAGGGTAAAATTTTTATAATCCAAAATGATTTTATCATTCCCAGTCATGATGAAAATACTGCAGTCTGCCAGCGATAGGTCAAAACATTTTTCTGTTTTTTGTACCTGTGACAAAGGACCTTTGGAGTTTGCGCGTAGGGTCGAACGCTAAAGTGTCCCGTCCCACTCGCATGGTGCGGACTCAGACGCTTGTGGTACCTGCCATAGGGGATGCTGATACTAGTGCAAGTATAATCGCGTCTCGACGCGGAGCCCCCCGTGCGTTTAGAGCTTCCGGGTTGCAAATCGAAACACTTGGTTGAGAGCGCAGCTGATTTGGTTTATCGCTGTTAAATCTCAATTCTGAGAAGTAGAAATGGCCTTATAGCATTTTAATTATTATTTTATACATCTTGTTTTTGTTTGCTTACAGCAATCGCCCTCCAACGCTTAGTATTTTAATAACTTCTTGGCCAATTACAGATAGACATAGAACTCGAAATCTGATTCTGTTTCTCCAGCATAACCTCGCGATCTGCTGCTTGTAAACAATAATCATCTTCGGGAAAGATGCGAAGTATAATATAAAGCGAGCACGTGCAAGTTACCCAGTTCAAATAAATACGTTTAATGAAACCGATACACGATGCTCGCCCGACTATGCTATGGTCTATGGTCTTATAATTGGGAGGTCTCGGGTTCGATTCCCGGCGGGGGCAATTTAGGAATTTATAATTTCTAAATCGTCTCTGGTCTGGTCTGGTGGGAGCCTTTGACCGTGGCTAGTTACCATCCTACCGTCAAAGACGTGCCGCCAAGCGTTTTAGCGTTCCGGCGTGTAGAAACCGATTAGGGGTATGGGTTGAATTTACACTGCTATAATACCCCATCCAAGTTAACCCGCTACCATCTTAGATTGCATCGTCACTTACCATCAGGTGAGACGGCAGTCAAGGGCTATCTTGTCATCGAATAAAAAAATTCATGTATGCATTCTTATACGTTCCAAATTAAAATCAGTTGTACTGAATTTGTGACTTTAACGTTTTACAAATTAGGTTCATTTTACTTTGACACTAATGTCATCAAATTCTTATACAATCAATCGAATTAAAACTAGGTAGAAACTATTAGGTATTCTGTGTTTAAACTAAGACCAGGCAGATCAGGGTAGGTAGTAGGTAGACCATGACAGTTCGTAAAGAAATTGGTGCCTCTGATAGCTCTGGTAGGTACTACAAGTGTTCATGGGCGGCGGTAATCACTTTACATCAGGTGACCCGCCAGCTCGTTTGCCCGCTATTCATATAAAAAAAATCTAAGTAGGTAGGTACGATCTTTATCAGTGATATACAACTATTGGTTATATCCTCCCTGTATACACCAGGTAGGTACTTAGGTAGGTAGGTAGGTAGGTGGGTAGGTACGGTACGGTACGGTAATAAATCCGTCGGTCCTGCGCCTGATCTCTTTCAAGTCACATTACCATCAAATAAAAGTATAAAATTGATGGTATAGACTGAACACATTTGAGCAAATTATACTTGTAATACTTACCTAATAATGTCCTTCCGACCGAATCCAATCATGGTGGCTTCCTTAGAGGCTAGCCTTCTGCGCGAGAGATAATAGGTATAGTGTACAAGTGTGTGCGCAAACACAGATGTACTCTCTATTCCCTCACTCTCATAGCCCGATGGGACGGAAATCTGACACGACCGGAGAGAGATCAGGCGCAGGACCGACGGCTTTACATGTTCTTCGAGGCATGGCGGTGGATCACCGCCAACTTTCAAACTGCGGGCTAATAGCTAGGTACCTACCGACTGCACATTTCTTGTCAGAAAAATCCAATAAGTAGGTACATTTTGTGACCCGACCAGAGAATCGAACCTCGGACCTCGTCTACATCACAACGTCACACATCACAGGTGCTACGCTATGCGCTAGAAATGTATAGGTAGGTATTACATATTATATTATTATGTAAGTATAATAATAATACATAAAAACCTAAGAAAAAAACAAAGTCAACATTTTATAAAAATACAAACCTTCCTCCTCGATTTTGATAACCCTACCTCGGTACGCACTGTACGGATTCCACTATCGACATACAAATTCGCGCGTAAAATAAATTGAAAAAAAAAATTGCGCCGAGAAGCGTCCTTCCTCCTTGAAAGCCCGAATGGGAATGAAATTGGAGGGCTGCCACTGTCCATTATAACGCTTCCCATACGAATTTGTAGGAGAGTTTTATGATTATATTTTTCATTAAATAATGGGAAGATGTAAGTCTAAAATAAAAATTGCTGAATATACTTTGATTCCTTTACTTTTGAAAAAGAAATTATTTTTCTGGTTTATATCAGTAGAACATTTCACGCTCCTAGGAATTCCACAAGTCGTTTTTCTAGTAAAAGTGAGTTCTTAGTGATATTTGAAATTTTTTTTCTCAATAAGTATTATACTTGTATCATATATAAAGTTGTTGAATAAACTTCAACTATCGAAATAGCTGAACAAATTTTTTTTTCTTGAAAATATATCTGTTTACTGGGTTAAACTATGGTAAGCAGAGAGCGTGTTTGGCGTAATGCCCCGTTAATTAAAAACACTAGGTCGCGACTAAACGCTCTAACTGTATATTAAACCTTGCATTTTGCAAGTAACAGGTACAAATCTTAAAAACAGGCTGAACCTTAGAATAACATTAATAAATTATTCAATATAAAAAATTATTCTATTCTATTTCCTAGAAGATAATAGAAAAGTTTGTATTCAAATAAAATTTTACAATTGCTTTTGTATGAAAATGATAGAGACCTTTGACTACGTAATTACAACACTATTTTAGTATTTTAGCAATATAATGTATAATGGCGATTTTTTTTGGAGTTGCCCAAAAGGTCAGCCATTTTGTTTATTAAATTTTATTATGACGTGAAGTTATTACTATAAATGATAATAGGTATAGCCCTTTTACCTGGAAGAAATGCTATGATTCAATTACAATTTTGTGTTCGTTTGATGTAAGCGCTACAATTCTGTTGTGCTACTGCAAATCGAATTGGGAGGAATGTGCATTGTGCATACCTATTGCGATTTGCGATGTCACGCGATTTATCGCCAATTTTTGGTTATGGCTCCTCGATAATGACTCACGAGCCAAAGTAGCTGAAATACCAGTTATAATGGAACCAGTGTGTCAATTCTCTGAAAATGATTGCATCAGTGTAACGATCGCAATGACCTCTGATTGGCTGATGCCTTCCCGCTATTGGTTAAAATGCGTTAATGCAGCAAGAACGCCATAAATCCAGCCAATCAGAGACCATTGCGATGGTTACACTGATGTATTCATTTTGAGAGAATCGACACGCTGCAATGGGATTTTCTTAATATGATTGTTACAGGCATAATAATAGGTAGGTACCTACTTGGACCTTGGGTGTAATGCAAAATTCACGATAAAAGTGTCCCGAGAAATTAGATCGACAACTGTAATGTGTCGCTACTAGATGTCGCTAACAGTTGCTATAAAACTGATTGAAAAAAATTAGATACATATCACTAATTTCGTGGCCGACGTGTGGTTCGACCGTGGTGTAACGGTTAACACACTCGGGCGCGATTCCCAGAGAGATGTGCGTTCGAATCCCGCCGGCCTCGGAATGTTTGATATGTATTTATAAATCTATTAGGATATATTATTCAATAAAAATTAAAATTGTCCCGAGAAAACATACCTACCTATATATACAGGGCGTCCCACGGCTATGCCACATGGAGGGGAAGTACCTTAAATATTGTAGATGGAACATTTTACTGAAAGAAGACTTCATTTTAATTTAAAAAACAATTTAAACTGCATTCATAGATTTTTAAATAATTGCCTGGTTGAACCGGGACTCGAACCCGCTATACGAGAAAAAAAATTAACCTGTATCTTTATCATACCGATCGGAAGGCTTCATCATAAGGATTATTTTTTGTTAAATAACATAGCATGAGAAATAAAAGGAAGACCATGAATTTTAGCCTTTGATGTAAAATTTTGTTCAGAAAAATGAAAAGCTGACATTAGCGTATCGACATACAACTGACGTGAACTATTACTAATGAGTACCCACTTGAGAAGTACGCATCATTTCCCGATCCTTACTATCCTTACTAATCCTTACTTATATTACCTATAAATGCGAAAGTGTGTTTGTTTGTTGATTTATTGGTTTGTCCTTCAATCCCGCTGCAACAGAGATACGAATTGCATACTCATTAGTAATAGTTCATTTCGGTTGTATGTCGATACGCCAATGTCAGCTTTTCATTTTTCTGAACAAAATTTTACATCAAAGGCTAAAATTCATGGTCTTCCTTTTATTTCTCATGCTATGTTATTTAACAAAAAATAATCCTTATGATGAAGCCTTCCGATCGGTATGATAAAGATACAGGTTAATTTTTTTTCTCGTATAGCGGGTTCGAGTCCCGGTTCAACCAGGCAATTATTTAAAAATCTATGAATGCAGTTTAAATTGTTTTTTAAATTAAAATGAAGTCTTCTTTCAGTAAAATGTTCCATCCACAATATTTAAGGTACTTCCCCTCCATGTGGCATAACCGTGGGACACCCTGTATATACGAGTGTACATGTGTATTTTTATAAACAAACTAATACATTGTAATTTATGCCTTAGATCATTATTATACAGTCTAATTTTGCTTGCAATAACTTGCTTCAACTGACGGTCGATTGGAAACTTTTGTCGCGTTTTGGATTTCTTTTGGGTGCGGACAATTTTTAGCGCTGACCCGAAATCCAGTATTATTATGACAATGTTACAGGGTGATCGCAATCACATCACCCCAAGGCATCGCACGAATCTGCATAGCTAGCATGGGCAGGAGATAAAAAATTTATCCCCTGATTTTATCCACTGACAGGGGATAGGACAATTATCTTCTGCCTATGCTAAAGCATGGCGACAGAGGAGAAGGCGATGTATATTCCTATAAGTATATCCACTGAGTGTTATTTCCACCGCTGTGCCCATGTTCGACGGGTGGATAAACCTAAGCGAGGGGATAAACATTTTATCCTTTTCCCGGGAATAAAATTTCTCCCGCCTATGCTAGATGCACCGCTACGTGGTCGATTTTTTTTTAATTGGGTATTTAACTGTTGTCAAAATGTTGGTTAAATGCTCAAAGCAAAATGTGGATAATGAATATTCATTATCATTAATTACAATCGAAAATATAGCACGTGAGAATAACATCTTACTCCAAGTAGTGACGGTACCAACAAGGTTCTCGGTCGACGAGTGAACTAGCAATCCCCTGTACACGGCTGGACACTTGCTTTTATTCAGGTACCGACATCATTATGGGTAGCATGACTCAAATAGAGAATTCATAAGAAATTCTGCCCAAAGTATCCATAAAAATTCATTACCGTATCCAGGGTTCATTACCGTAGCTTGACATAAATTTCTAGTGGCAATAACTCTTTGAATGTTTGAAATATATACGTGCCTTTCACTTATGTATTTAATGAAATAGCACCAAACATTATTATACTATCAAATATTAAAAAAAATGAAATTATGCTTGTTCATAAAAAAATGCGCAAATATTGTCCAAACTGAATATTCACCCCTATAGGTAGTATTTTTTGAGGCCCACACGAATTGGGGTAGGTACTGTTATGTCTCCCTGGATATTTATTGAAATAAATAAATAAAAAATCAAAAAATTCAAAATTCAAAATTATTTATTTCATGTAGGCCAACTTGTGGCTCTTATGACAAGTCGAAAGTCTACCACCGGTTTGGAATGCTGAAATATGAAGATACCCATAGGTACATCGATGCACTTAGGTAGGTACATAACTTCATATTTGTGGTGTTAAGTGTATTTTTTTTATATTTTCTATGCCTAAATTATATATATATATAATCATTAATCAGCCAGAAAATTCTTGGCAACCATTTGGCAACCCTATTTCTGTAGATTTAATTAAGGTAGTTTCCCAATTAATTAATAAAAAGTTTTAGATGCCGACGGCATTAATCTGAAGCACAACGGTTGGTCACATTGAATAAAAAAAATTAGGATGTTTTATATTTGATTTAGGTTTCATGTCCGTCTCCAACTGAGAGCTATCTTTAAGTCTAAACTCATCAAAATCGGTTTAGTAGTTAGCTACGGAAGGATAGAAAAGGTAAGTAACAGACTAATACATCACTTACGCATATAAGAATATTTAATTTACTTCTGTATACCTACTACATATATACCTATCTACCTATTGGATATAGCACAGAAGTTTAAATTTCTACCTCAATTAGATCTGTTTACCTCCCTTTTCTTCTTTGTAATCTGTGTTGATTGTGTAATTTGCCCAGATTCAAAACTTTTAACACAGCCTAATAAAATTAATTCTTCCACAAAAAATACCAAAAGGTAAGACTATGCCCTATTTATTTATTCTTGATATATCAAAATTGACTTTAGCCACTGGAAAATGGCTAATGGAAAACAATACAAAATAGAATAGGTACCTAAAATAACTCTAACTATCCACCGACTATTAACTAAAATATTTCTGAGTCCTGACTGAAATTCCTTATTTTATATTTTTTTATTTAAAAGTTTAAGTTTCCCGAATAATTTTAAATACCTACCAATCAAAAACTTAAATTTGATTGTTAATAATTTATACGTCTACGTATCGAAACAATTTTTCTCTAGAATTACAAATAGGTATTTAAAAAATAATATTTAGGTAGGTACATAAATTATTCAATACCTACGCTATTAAGATTTTAAAATTATAATTTAAACTACCTAGCTACTTTCCGTCCTTACTTTATTAGGTACCATTCCAACCATAATACTACATTAAAATAAAAAGCTTGCATTTTATTTATTAGATTGTTAAAAAGTTAACACACAATTAAAAATTAATTTAGTCATTAAGGGGTAGATAGGTTTGATATTTATTATGTCATAAAAAATAAATATAGCTTCCGTTATTAAATTTCTGTGTCTGATATTTAGGTAATTATTATAACATCCTGTAGTCGATTTTTCCGACTTTCGAGCTTTTTTAATCAGTTAACTTATATTCAAAATTCTCATTACCACATCTCATTACCACACATTTTTACATTGTCACGGAAATTAGATTTTTTTTTGGGAAACAAAATTAAAATAATTAAATTAGATAATTTAGATCAAAGGATGATCTTTATCTGATTTAGTTAACGATCTACTTAACTACCAGCTAGAGTTCAACCACCTCTACATCTGAATAAAGTTCTTGTAAAAAATATAAGTAAACTATTCTAATTTACAGATTAATTACAAGTTCAGCTTACCTAGGTAGGTTTTTTCACCTAGTCATTATTTAATCAAATTCTAAAATTAACTCTACCTTCAATGTAATTGAATTTTTAATCTCTTTTTTATGTAGGTACCTGACAATTTTTATTTTATTTTTGTTTTTGTAATTTAATTTAGTAACTTTGTTTTGCTTAAAGTTTGTTAACTATTAGATATTCAGTAAGAAGATTCTTGTTAGTAGGTATTTCTTATTAGAAATAGCCTATACAATTATGTACCTATATACTCTCTAAATCTGTGCCTATTAAGTTACTAATATTTCATACTATAAATGCGAAAGTATGTTTGTTTGTTTTTCATTTAGCTGCCTATGCCGCAACTAGAACGGAACAACTTAATTTTTTGCATTGGTAGGTAGGTACAGTTAAGGACTTGAAAAGTAACATAGTTTAGGTACTTTTTATCTCGAAAAAACAAAAAGTTCTTGAAGGATTTTTGTTTTTTAAAAATATCTAACTCAACTTGGATAAAGCAGCAGGATAGTCGGTAAATTATGATAATATATTAATTATATTATAATTGTTTGGCCCTATTTCTCTCGGGAATTTACCACATAAATATCTTAAATTCCAATAGCAGGAATATTAATCAATAATATCATTACTAACAACCAGGACATTTTTTTACTTTGTATAGGTACAAAGTAGAAAAATTGGCCTCAAATATTGTCTAACTGGACATTAGTCCAGCTTTTAGCTATCAGAAAGTAGCTACAATAAGGTATATTATTTCTACGAGAGGTTCACTAAACCTACCTTTACTACTTCCTCCATCTTCATTGGAATCCTCACTCGGGGGTCCATGGGGCGCTCTCGTCGGCAACGGATGAGGAAGCCGCGGACGGGTCAAAAAAGGGGGTGGAACTCCAAAGAAGGGCAGGAAAGGGGGCCAGGCCGGCCTCGGCGCCAGGCCCGCTGCCGCCGCCGCATACAGCTGCAAGGGCGCCGGCAGCCCGCCCTCCAAAACCATGGTCCGATTTGCACTCGATATCTTGACTATCGACTGTTGACAACACTACGAACGAGCTCGCGCATTCTCAACAGTCATACGGGATACAATCGACACCAAAACTCCTTAGTCACTGTCACTTAGTCAAATATTTTTGATATATCACACATCGCATGTCCGAAAGTGCGCTCCGACGGCTCGGTTCCCCGGCACTGACATGGCGCGCCCGACGCAGGGCGGAGCGACACCCCCCTACCCCCACCTGTACACAAATTAATTCCCCGCCTCTTTCATATTATAGATTTATTCCTCCGACAGTACAACGTACGGCGTCGCTAAACAATATTAAACCTTATGTCTCGCAGTTACAGATGGGTATTGAATAGAGGGTGATAAATTAAGGCTTGCCATACGTGGAATTAACGATATCGTAGACGGCGAGCGACGTTGTTCAGAAATGAGCTTTATCGTTGGTATGTAGAGTTCATTATTGCGCAACTTTCGGTTGTTCAGTGGATTTATAAGGCCGTCGTACGTTTATACGGGGCTGCGGGGTCGTCATAATCTTTTTTAGCCGCATGGCGCGCCGCTACAACAAGACATATAGATAATCGGCAAGAAGTTATATTATAGATTATTGTTAACATTTGCGTTTCGTAAACTCATATGTTTTCTTTAGCAATAAATAAGATAACGCTATTGAATAAATTGGGTAAACAGAAACTTTTTAATACTAAAAACAGGTTTAGGTACTGTCAATGTAAACAAAATTAATTGCTTAATATAAAACTCACATTTGAAGTTGTAAATTATTATATTCTATTCTGTTTATTTGGGATTTATTTATGAGCCTTATTAAGATAACTATTCTATATGTGCAGATTGTTAACTGATTTTTTTTTTTTACTTTTACCATAGTAGTTACCTATTTTGTTGGGAGCTATTTCAGTATAATATATTTAAAATTAGGTAGCTATAGTTAATTGTGATAATGATTTAACTGATATTACCTACCTAAGGTTTTAAATTATACTCATTACCGTAACTCTAATTACCGTGACCGTATAAAAAATTAGAACAGAATAAATTATTGGGAATAATATCGAGTTTCTATCCATTGCTAATATGACAGGTAATCATCAGCCAATCTATTTTAAAAACAGACTACAAAACTTAAGATTATTGGGCGGCACAATAGATGTTGCGTAAAACTAGATTGCGGCGAGGCCTTTTAACGACCCACAAACAATCAATCATACGAAATTAACACGTTACAAAATATATTCCTGACATTGATGAATCATAAGCGACCGAAAGGCAATCAATTTCACAAGCGATTCCTTATTCCATTAAACAAAAAAGTAATAACCTAATTGACATAAATAATAATAAAATATGTCAAGACAGCGTAACGATCCACCCGGACACGACGTGACAGCTCTATCAGAAATCTCACACTGACTGTACTCGCTTCCACGCCCCCCTGCTCATTGTACACACGCCGCTGCGGCCTGTGATTGGTCGGCTGGGCGCGGAGAGGGGGGCACTGGGTGGGGTCGTTTACAGAGGGTGTTCGGAAACTTAGTGTTGCATGAATTTAATTAGTGTGAGGAGCACCTCGGGCGCATTAGGAGTTGCGATGGGCGAAGCAATAAAAGATATAAAGGAATGAGTATAAATTAAAAGTTAAATAGAGAGCGCGGGAGGGAAAGAGAGGAGTGCGGCCCTCTCTGTTTTCTCGGATGAGCGTAATTGTTTGACGATCTTATTAGTATCAGTTAATGTCGCGGTCTCTTTTTCTCCGCCAATTTAATTACTCTTTAATTAAAGCGCTCTTAATGAGATTCTTTCAAGATTAGTATTTGCACTTTCTACATTTTCGAAATGGGTATTGTTTCTTAGTGTTCGGACAAATTGTTTTAGTAATTGAAATAATGTTTCATTATATTAAAAAGACTTGCAGATCTCATCAATTTTTACAAGGCTAATTTGTTACAACAACAAATTAATCAAATCAATCTTATACCTACTATAGATAGGTAGATAGTCACGTACCTAGTTGATAAAAGATTGAGTGGATTTCCTTTCAACTAGGTATAGACGGTTAAAACTCTATACGAACGGTTATTATAGGGTACAACCGGGATAGTTGCCCCACTTTTTGAAAAGGCTTCCTAATTTTCAAACTGTACGTTTTTCATGAAGAATTTCCATGAATGTACCTAATTAGTTTGATCTTCGTACTAGCAATACGACCCGTTTTTGTTGATCTAACAATAACTGATTCTGCATAAATTGAGTTTTTGCAAAACCATTTTTTTGAGGATAGATGCCTACCTATATGGATAGATGCCTCACCATGAAAATGCTAAGGAGGATAGATGCCCTATAGGTTAAAATAAGTACACTACATAGTAGTCTAAATATATAAAAGGCAAAGGTGACTGACTGACTGATCTATCAACGCACAGCTCAAACCACTGGACGGATCAGGCTGAAATTTTGCATGTAGATAGCTATTATAACGTAGGTGTCCGCTAAGAAAGTATTTTATTTTAGAAATATAATAGAAAATTTAACCCCTAAAGGGATAAAATAGGGGTTTGAAAAATCGAAATTAACGTGAGCGAAGCCGCGGGGAAAAGCTAGTTTATCACTAAAATCGTCGTCATCGTCTTCTTAACTAAAATAATTTATTTCTTCAGGTTTTCTTTTCTTAACATTCTTGTCTTGGCCTTCATCTTAATTTTTTTTTAGTTTTCTTAAATTTTCGTTTTAGTTTGGTAGTGTCAGTCTTATTTCTTTTGTTTAATTTAGGTTTAATTCGTTTATTCTTACTTTCAGCGATATCCTTCTTTTCTCTTGAATTCAGGATATCTGCTGATTGTTTGCCCCTTTGAGTCATTACATTAAATAAATAAATAAATAAATAAACATTTATTCAGCTCATACAAAAATTCAAACTAGGTACTACAGAGTTTGAGTAATACTAAGTGAGATCTACAGACTGCACCCCCACTCCGCCCAGACCCAGGACATTACGGGTATTACCGTATTCGTGGTATTGGCGACGCTTAGATCAGAATTTTCAAAGGAGTTTCTTTTTTTTTCTATGCTAGCTAGAAATACCTATGGTCACCAATACCAATTATTGGTATTGGTGAGCCTGAAGTTGTAAAAAACAGGCTCAATCAAAATACTGGGATATTTCCTTTGCACTGAAGTCAGTATCGCATCCGGTGGTGTTTTATTTTGTTCTAATCTATATATATAAAATTCAAAGTCCTGACTGACTGACTGACTGAGATATCAACCTACAGCCTAAACTACTGAAGTTAGAATCTTGAAATTTTTACAGTTGGTTCCTTTTATGACGTAGGCGCACACTAAGAAAGGGTTATTGGAAATTCCACCCCTAAGTGGTTTAAATAGGGGATGGAAGTTTATATGAAACTCCGTCATTTTTCAAGCTATTTCCATCAAAGTTGGTATTTGAGCTTTCAGTTAAAAATAAAAAAGTACATGTGTCACAGTTTTTGAAAATTCCACCCCAAAATCTAATTCCACGCGGACGAAGTCGCGGGGGCAAAAGCTAGTCCAGTAATATTTTCTTTTTCATTAACGGGACTAAGTTGACAACTTGTCGATGAAGACGTTTGTGGTATGGTTTTTTGTGCTCTTCTTTCTATATGAAAACGCAATAAGAATTGTAATATAAAAATAATAATTTTAAAAATATGCTAACATAATATATATGTAGGGTACAGAGTATAAATGCCCCTAAGGGCACCCATACTGCGAAAAATCGGGGCGACTATCCTTTTTGCTATATATACTTACCTACTACGAAGTAGGGGGTATAGGAATATGCTTGTAAGTGTGATGTATGTGGCTAGGTGATTTTGTTACTAAGTGTCAACCAACTGTCAAGTGTGAATTTGTAATGTCAGTTTTGGTGTGAAAATAAAATATGCTATTAGAGAATTACGTGGCGTATTATATTATTACATATTTATTAAAATATCTCAGTAAGAATTTCTTTAATTAATTAGATACCTATTCGTAAATATAGCCACATGCTATGCTTTATCACTCCTACGTTTACTTAGCATTATAATACAATACCTCAGTATCTCAAATCGAAATAACGGTTCGCCAACATACATACAAAAGTGTTAAAATCAAACAAGTTCAAAGAGACCCTGGACCTCTTTCAGAAAATCTACATCCCAATAAATAAGCGAAAACCCATTCCTTAGCAAAACCGTATGAAACATCCATCTCCAATTCAGTTTAGACACATCTTCTTTCTCCTTTCCTCGCGTAGATCAGGATATGTATGTCCCGCTCCAACACATTAGGCGGGCTATGCACGCTCCCGCCGTTACTCCTCATTACGCCGCGGCTTACAGCGAGACGCGAAACGTTTATTGTCTGCCAAGAATGGGGCGCTTCAGTTGTTTTATTGATGCTGTATCATTCCTTGTACCTACCTTCTTCACCCGTTCTTATACGACTTATTATAGGTAGATTAGTTTACTTTACCATCTGTAGGTACGTCTACTTAAAAGAAAGTATACCTACCTAAGTACCTATAGGTAGGTATAATTCTCATTACTCACGTTAAATTACTTATGGAACAACGCATCGACCTATTCTTTAACTAAAATAGACTGAATGTAAAAGAAGTAATTAAATCGGCATTCAATCAAAAATAGACAGAATGTGACACAAGCAAGCAAAAACTTCACTTAGAGGACTTAATGGTACATTACGTACCCTACCTACCTACCTATCTCATTTCTGTTCGTCATTTTAACTCACGTTAAATTACCTACCTACTTATGGAACACGAGATCAATCTCTCCTTTTACTAAAATACAAGGAATGTGAAAGAAGTAATTAAATCGGCATTCAATCAAAAATAGACAGAATGTGACAAAAGTGGCACCTAATAAAAAATTCGCAAAAACTTCACTTAGAGGACTTAATTTGAATATCACGTATCTCATTTCCGTTCGTCACTTTAACTCACGTTAAATTACTTATGGAACAACGCATCGAGCTATTCTTTTATTAAAATAGACTGAATGTGAAGACAGTAATTAAATCGGCATTCAATCAAAAAATAGACAGAATGTGACACAAGTGGCATCTAAACTAAATCGGCGTCAATTAAGAAATTCGCAAAAACTTCACTTAGAGGATTTAATAGGTACATCACATACCTACCTACCTATCTCATTTCCGTTCGTCATTTTAACTCACGTTAAATTACCTACTTATGGAATACCGGATCAATCTCTCCTTTTACTAAAATACAAGGAAGGAATGTGAAAGAAGTAATTAAATCGGCATTCAATCAAAAATAGACAGAATGTGACACAAGTGGCACCTAATACTAAATCGGCATCAATTAAGAAATTCGCAAAAACTTCACTTAGAGGACTTAAGGGCACGATCTTCGGCCGCAGTACCTTGCGAACTATTGAAGTGAGGTGCACGAGCCACTTTGTTATAAAGAAAGTAAAACAGTCATGATAAAAAAAAAGAAAACTTTTTAGAAAAAAATTAACCGTAAAATACTCTTCTAAAAGCTTTTGCCTATTTTTTGAAATTTTTTTTTTAGTTTAACTTTAATATAGGTACTATAAATAAAACCTGAAAAACAATTAAAAACTACACTGTTTTCGGAATATTATTTGATCGAGTGAAGTTCAAAATATGGACTTTTGAACGGTAAAATAATTTAGAACGTGTATTAAACTACAATATATATTTTTAACCTATCAAAACAAAGAATATTTGATTGTTTACTATTGAATCAAAAACAGGCTGTTTTCGGAGATCCTGCCGTAAATAGGAACCTACATCATGTATCTCATTTCCGTTCGTCACTTTAACTCACGTTAAATTACTTATGGAACAACGCATTGAGCTATTCTTTTACTAAAATAGACTGAATGTGAAGAAAGTAATTAAAGCGGCATTCAATCAAAAATAGACAGAATGTGACACAAGTGGCACCTAATTAAATCGGCATCAATTAAGAAATTCGCAAAAACTTCCCTTAGAGGACTTACCTAATAGAGCTTAATAAAAGCCTACCCACTCACTACTACTACCTACTGTACCTACTTGTAATCAATCACCAATCAAGTAACGGATCGACCTGCATTAGGTACCTACTAAAATCCCCATATATTTACCTACCTACTAAAATCGACTGAATGTGAAAGAAGTAATTAAATCGGCATTCAATCAAAAATAGACAAAATGTGACACAAGTGGCACCTAATTAAATCGGCATTAATTAAAAAATTTGCAAAAACTTCACTTAGAGGACTTAATTGGAATATCACGTAGGTATCTCATTTCCGTTCGTCACTTTAACTCACGTTAACTTACTTATGGAACAACTGATCGACGTATTCTTTTACTAAAGTAGACTGAATGTGAAAGAAGTAATTAAATCGGCATTTAATCAAAAATAGACAAAATGTGACACAAGTGGCACCTAAACCCTAATACTAAATCGGCATCAATTAAGAAATTCGCAAAAACTTCACTTAGAGGACTTAATAGGTACATCACGTTTCTCATTTCCGTTCGTCACTTTAACCGGTCCGCTGCTAATGTTTATTTTTTTTATTGATAAAGCAAGATGGATGACGGGCACGCGCGACTCCAATTGATTTAAAATTAAAATAGCTATGATTGATGCGACGGTGTTGCTTTCACGCCCAAACTTTCTGGGAATCGAAGGGTTAGGCGGCCGCTAAATCGTTTTTCGCGATTTTAATCTGGTACCTATTGTTCTGTGAGTCATATCTCATACGCGAACAAAATCTATAGCTATTTTTTTGGCTGTTTAGGAGTTAAAACTGTTATTCCACAGGTAGAGCCAAAAAAAATTTTCACTAATCGTATTAATATTATAAACGTGAAAGTTTGGATTTGATTTGATTAGATTTGGTTGAAATTTGGCACATAGATAGATTATAGACTGGAATAGAACACTTTTTATCCCGAAAGATCCAAAGTTCCCGCGGGAATCCGAAAAACCTCAATCTACGCGAACGAAGTCGCGGGCATCATCTAGTCTAATCTATTCCACAGAAAAGAAATAAAAGGTACCTATTGACGTATATAGGTACGTATAAATGTATAAGCTCGTAATCTTTTTCAATTAGGTAGTTAGGTAGGTACATATGTACCTGGGCTAAATAAAATTAAAATCTGTGTTTCGAAATAACTGCCCCTTAATATTAAAAAAACTAAAGCGCATTAAGTTTTTCAGATTTTTATCTGTATTTTTGTTTATCCGGGCTTATCTCAGAAAAGGCTGAACTGATTTTGATGGGTCTTTGTTTAAACTTCGAAGTAGATTGTGCTGTTTTTAACATAAAAATAATAGTTGTAATTTAATATAACTCTACTTTTTTACGGTAAAAATTATTAGGTATTAAAAATTACGTCGATCGTTACTCCGTTGCTGCGTGATTCAAGGACAAACCAACAAACAAACACACTTTCTCTTTTATAATATTAGTACCTAAGGATATTTTAAAAAATATAGGTAAAATAATACTTCAATCATCATACAGCCCTGAGCTTCTTGATATTAAACTTTTTTTTCATAATAGGCCGTAGCCACCGTAACTCGTATGAAAATACGCGCGTAGGTACAAAAGGTAGAAAATTATTCAAGTTTTCCACCCTTAATATGCAGATAGAGGCATTTAAGTAACACGTAGCTTAAGTGTGCTCTCAAAAAGCGGTTGGATTCATAATCTTGTTAGCACTCAAATTTGCATTAATTAAGGTTGAGGCTCGCTTGTCTAACTCCTGTGGGGGGGAGAGGGGGTGTCAGGGTGAAGGAGAGTTAGATAATATTCAAATGGTACATATAACGAGCGCCCCAAGCTCGGGCCGTGCCGCCCGCAAGCAATATAGGCGGGACTGTCGCGCCACAAAGTGTTACGAAAATCTCTCAATTTATTAAGAGCATACTCTTTAGCTCAACCAGTCGGAACACTGAAGTGGAAATGGACGGGGCACACAGTTCGAAGAACTGATGGTCGATGGGGTCCCAAGGTGCTGGAGTGACGACCCCGCACCGGGAAGCGCAGTGTAGGCAGACCCCCCACTAGGTGGACCGACGACATCAAACTAGTCGCAGGGAGCCGTTGGAATCAGCCGGCGCAAGATCCACACCATTACCATCAAGTGAGCGTGAATGAGTTTGACGGCAAAGGGAGACGGAGCAGGCACGCTCGCCCAGATTTAGTTGTATTTCAAGAAAAAATACTTTACATGAATGTAATAAAAATAAAATTCGCAAGTAAAAATATTACTATTTTTTAGACCTTTTTTTGTGTGCAAGAATGAATTAAAAAGCTTGTGCCGTTTTGGGGAACATTTGCTAATTATGACGAAAATAGGGTAGTACTCTTTGGGGATTTTATTTATAAGAGGGGGTCGTCAAAAATCTTGAAAGATATAAGTCAAAAATACACCTTTGTTGTAATAAAAACATTTATTGAACCTTTATCTTTAATCCTGTATTTTTTCTGTACGGCTCAAATCAACCATTCTGTTAACAATTTGATTTAATTATGAATGAATTTAGGCATTTCACACCTCTTAGCGCCTTAAGGATCGCAGTCAGTACCTAATGGATAAAAAAAATATTTTTCATTTTTGCCTTTTCCTCTCGTCGATACATCTCTGAGAGCACCGAGGGTACGCTCGACAATTTCCTCCTCGGGTAATTCACTAGGATTTAATTTAAATTAGTTTTGGCTTGGCTTAATAGCTTCCCCCCGCCCCGGGTGGAAAGGGGGGTCTTTCAGGGGGATGTGGCTTCACTCCAGGGGAAGTATTCTGGAAGTCGAATACCTAATTATTTTCGACGTGCTCTCTTAGTTTTAAGTTCTCCTTTTCACTGCTCACGTTTTTTAGGTTCTTGTTAATTGCTAATTCGTTCTTTACGCAGGTATTACGTTATAGTTTCCCTTCTTTTTAATTTTGTCAAAAGCTGAAAACTGCAACTGTTTCATTACGATGGGAAAAGGATAACGTCAATGATTTACCAATAGGGGTGCGGGGGGCTAGATGTAACAGGGGCAAGTAGTAACAAGCATTTTTTACCTAGATAATAGTAGAATTTTCATTTGTTTTTCAACTTAACCTACTCTTGCAACTCATCGAGAGTTCGTGGCTTATGGTTGTGTGTGTGTCGTATCTGTATAAGTGGAAGCGAGAGCTTGCTCGCGCCTATACACGCACAACGCACACGCACCTATACTCAATGTGCATGTACACGACGAAACTACAAGTAAATCCAACGCGCCCTTGTGAATTGCAAGACATAACTATGGATGAAATATCGCTCATTTACGACAAAGTGACATAATTCAAAATCGACGATGAGAGAATTCTCTCGTTAGAGAGTAATGTTTTGTGGATGCTACAGTCTCGAAACAACACAGCGGCCAACAAAGCGACAAAGTCACAATCTCTCACGCTCTTATTTTTTTGTGCTTAGCGTAATGTTGTTTTTATAGCAAAAAGTATAAATTTTCGACACTAAAATTGGTATTTTGAGTTATGTTACCCTTGTCCCAAATGAGCGATATGTAGTGCTTACATAAGCCTGGTTACAGAATAAGCACGCCCTCGTCTGTTAGAGTAAATAGACGAAATGACGATCTCTCTCGCCGCTGGCACCGGAAGGTAATTATTTGTGTTGATTTAAACGCAGACATTGTATCAAACTCCGTATTAAGTGTCTTCTACACTACTTATCAACTTAAAAATTTGATATGGACTGTTACAAGGAAAAGTATCTATTACAGAAATATTATATAAATATATTTAGAACGCATAGATATAGTGGCACGCGTGCCATGTCCAATTTTTCGTTCTATAATTATATTTTATTGATTTTATTATATGATTTGGTTATAAAAATATTAAATTAAAAAAAGTAAGAACCCATTATTAGGAAGATTTGAACTGATCTAGATTTTTAATGGCTCCCGACTCCCGACTGTAAAGTCAATATTATTTCTGACTGTAAAGTCAATAGACTTCTAGATTACTGAACTTTTTTCTTTCTTTCTTTTCAGTTTTTATCTACGCAGTAGGGTTTTTGAGTTTTTTAATTTAATATTTTATTTCACACTTTTAAGTTAAGATTATAAGACGGTAAATACATACATACATGCATAGGTACATAGAGTGATAAACACACTACCCTCCTTTGCGTCGCGCACTTGGATAAAAATATAACACCATAGATATTTTATTATAAAGGGTCCATTGAATCTAAGTGGCCATAACTCTAAATTCATAACTACCCACAAGTTGATGGCATAGCGGCAGATGCGGCCGTTAGAAGAGATGGTCCGCTGGGGAGATGGCACTTTGAGCTGCCATACAATCACTTGATGATTGTCTGCTTTTTACCCGAATATGGAAAAGGAAGGGTTATAATTTTAGCAGTCCATGCATGTATGTATGTTTGTATGTTCCCTCACAGCACCTAAACTACTGAGGCGGTTTTGATGAATGGGGTGTCAATCAATTCGTTATTATGGTCGACTAGGCTATAAGGTGATGTGATTTATACAAACAAAGTCAATATGACAGTTTTTGAACTGTTTTCATTAAATATTATATTATCGAACGCAAGGAATTTGGTAGGTAGGATGACAATTTTTTTTTATATAGGTACTTACCTTTATTTTAATAAAGGTTTTTAATATTATAACACAATGTAATTTTTCTTTTTTTTAATACCTATCTTAACTACCTAGTCTCGAAAATATAGAGCTTTTAAGTTTTCTGTTAGAAAAAGAGAGCGCTATTGCAGCATGACGTCAGATTTGGTAGCTCCATACACTCTCCATACAAAATTTCGTTTCAGAAAGGGACGGATACGATTGCATTAAAACGGCTCATAACTTATTTGTTTTTTGACAGATTTATTTTCTGTTTTTACAGATGCTATTCTTACATGTTACATTTTCGATTGTAATTAATGAACATCCGCACTGTGTCAAAATGCGAAACACACACACACACACACACACACATGAATAGAATAGAAATATTTTTTATTCAAATAAACTTTTACAAGTGCTTTTGAATCGTCGATGAATCTACCACTGGTTCGGAATGCCCTTCCTGCCGAGAAGAGCCAGCAATAAACTCGGCGGTTGCTCTTTTGCTGGACGAAATTAAAGAGCGTTAGCAAACAAAGATGAAGAAGAACATTATAAAACCAATACGGTACCTATCTACTTATTATAAATTAATAATAAACAATTTTTATCGTAACAAGCATCTCAAAGGGTTATATACCCTTGACGTACCTACCAAAGTGGTAACAGAAAGACCCCATCGTAAATGGGGACAGGGCGCAAGTATTTTGGCAGATGTGGCAATTACAACAAAAGTCGGTTTCGATTGCGGCTGAATGCTGACAGATAATATTTATAAATGATTCAACAATTCTTTCAACCCGTCACTGCTATGTAGTTTAAACGGTGTTTTTTCTTCTCAATTCTTATAACATAACACCTTTTGTGGCGTTAAATTTATTTTGTTTATAGTTTTGTCATCTTATGATCAATCAAATTAAAATATGTGTGAAATATGTGTGAATTCAAATTCACACATTTTTCAGAGTATGTGTTTGTTTGTTGGTTTGTCCTTCAATCACGCTGTAACAGAGCTACAAATTGACGTGATTTTCGGGTACACTCGAGGACCTGGAGAATGTCATAGATTATCCCGGAAAATCAAAGAGTTCCCGTTTGTCTGGTGGTAGGCTTTGGCTGGGGCTAGTTACCACCCTATCGTCAAAGACGTGCCGCCAAGCGATTTAGCGTTCCGACACGATGGCGTGTAGAAACCGATTAGGGGTATGGATTGAATTTACACTGCTATTCCCCTTGCCCTTCTAAGCTATTGCCCTTCTAAGTTAGCCCGCTACCATCTTAGACTGCATCCTCACTTACCATCAGGTGACATCGCAGTAAAGGGCTATCTTATCATCGAATAAAAAAAAAATCTAAATCCGCGGACATCAGCTAGTCTGTCTATAAACATTATAATCACTATCACTCTACAGAATGTTGATGATGCAGCCACAGGATTACAACGGGACAAATGTACCCGAAATAAAAGATAACCGATAAGAATAATTGAAACATGTGGCGGTGTTAGCGACAATAGGGCTTTGTGTTACACGACGGTTACCGGAGCTTATCTTTGACGCAATAAAAACTGTTAACTCGGCACCTGTCACTCATAGACTGAAATGTAGTGAGTAACTTATAGAGTATAGACCATCAGACATCACGTATAAAAAGCGTTTAAACTTAGAATAGGGTATCGTTTTAGGAGAATAATTGGATTAATCCCATTAATTAATAATTATTGCCCATGTTAAAAATTGTGATTTGAGGGTAAAATAATAGATAAGTAAAGTAATTTTTTTTAAAGAATATTAGCCAAGCTGAACTTGACTTTTATTCTCCTCTCCCCTCCAAATAAGCGAAAGCTTGTGCTAGTGGGTACGGCAATAATGCAAGTGGTGGGACTTGAACCTACGACCTTTCAGTTTTCAGTCCGCTCCTTAATCGTCGGGCTTTTGAGACTTGAGTAATGTCTGATTGGTTATTGAGTAATGTATGACTGCTATTAAAATAAATCAATCTTGAGTTTGATGTCTATCGAATTTGATTTTTGTTTACAGAGTTACATGGCACAAACTACCCATGTACGGCGGTCCTTTATCCTACCGAATGCGTCACTTGAGGTCTCGGAAATTAATCGAAACTGAAAATGAAAGCCAAAATTTGTTTATTCCTCAATTGTGATTTTTGCATAGTTGACGATCTGGACAGCCGACATATCGCTGCTTCAAAACCAAAGAGCCACATCTCAAAATCAATTTTTTTTCACGGGAGCAGATTGAAATTTTTTTTTTTTTTTTGCTTTTTTGGCTCTCCAACTTACAATGTATGATAATGTTATGTGATTTAAAGGCCGATTTTGGCGAATGTCTTCGCGTTATGGCCCTATTTTTGAAATAAAAGTAAATTTGGAAAATTTTGAGATGTGGCCCTTTAGTTCTGAAGCAGCGATATAGGCTTTTTTTTCTAGACAATCGATAAAAATAATGACGTTTCCTAAAAACCATCCCTAAGAAAATGTCGTAAGAGGGTTCCTTTTCATAATTGAATGCAGCTTTAACGCAGTTGATGTTAACAAAAACAAAGTAAGAATGTATTCATATTCTTAACCAGCTAGTACCTACTATATTATCTAGTCTATAATATGTGTAAACATAGATGCTACATGAAAGAGGTGTGAAGGCAATAGGAACAAACGAATTGAGAAGGATTGGATACTGTTTTGATAGCCGATGACTAAACGAAACTGTTGTGGATAGCTTTTGTAATAAAGAACCAATATCTAATTCCTTTCTTTTTATTTTCGAAAAGGTTAAAAATTATACGTGTAACGTAAAAAATCTTTTTACAAAACCGACTTCAAACGCCACTACAAAGTATATCAATTGTGCCTAAAAAATTTGAAGATTTCCCTCGATTTCTCCTGGATGTAATCATCAGATCCTGACCTGATGACAATGGGGCCACCTGGAAAGTATACCCTTTCAACCAAAAAAAGAATTTTCCAAATCAGTCCAGGCATTTTCGAGTAATCGGGGAACATACATAAAAAAAAGATTTCGACGAATTGAGAACCTTCTTTTTTGGAAGAACTATCACGTTTCCCACTGCATCATCACTTAGAACTTAGAATGTTAGAAACCCTACAGCCATAAATTAATTGCACGCTATTACCTATCGTTACTCGAGTTTGACGAATTCGTTGCGAAGTTTTGACCCTGATCATTTCAATTCTATTTTATAAGAAGTACGTTGCAACAGTTTTGTAATAATCAGTGATAACCGCCAGTTCTGCGTGATTCCGTTGGTCGCTGCCCGCCGAAGCACTCCAGCTAGCCGAGCTCATTTCAGAATCCATGCAGAAGTGTTGCTGGAGAGCTGATACCTGATGCGACTTCGTTCTCGTGGATTAAGGTTTTGTGATTTCCGCTCTCTCTCTTATTTTCCTAGCCTATATGTTATCATCATCATCATCATCATTTCAGTCCACTGCTGAACATAGGCCTTTCCTAAACAGCGCCACCACACCCGGTCCTCAGCCCTCCTCATCCAGCCACTTCCCGCCACTCTCTTTATGTCGTCGCTCCATCTTGCTGGAGGGTGCCCCACACTACGCTTGCTTGTTCGCGGTCTCCACTCCAGAACTTTTCGGCTCCAACGGCCATCGCTCCTGCGACAAGCATGGCCTGCCCACTGCCACTTCAGCTTACTAATGGTTTGGGCTATGTCAGTGACCTTGGTTCTCCTACGGATCTCTATGTGTTATCTCTGTGCAAAATTTCTGCTAAATTTTTTCATTCTTTGTGGCATGAAGGAGTAACAAATCCATCCCATCCATCCATCTTCACAAACTTTCGCGTTCATAATATTATAAGTAGGATTTTTTTTTATTCCTGGTTACTTGCTACATCACGCGCTCAGATATAGCTAACCAAACTAAACGTAAGTGGAAAACAGTAAACATTGGGCGTAAGCGGGGCTCAGCCAAACCTGGCGGTTCAATTTTGTTTTATGTCTCGTATGCCAACGGAATTCTGCACAAAGGTACAACTACCTACGTGTAAGTACATGTCGAGGGACAATGCATGGCATTTTCCTGCTGACCATCCATTTTAAATTCAAATTCAAACTCAAAATTTATTTATTTCATATAGGCCAACCTGTAGCTCTTATGACACGTCATAAATCTACCACCGGTTCGGAATGCAGATTCTGCTGAGAAGAGCCTCAACTCAGCAGTTGCTCTTTTCAAAAAAAATATTTTTTTTTTACAAACCTATGCTATGTATACAGTGCTTCCACAATAAAGCTTCAAAAATGCAAAAATGCATACGTAGGTATACCAATCCAACGCATGTCAAGACGGGCAGTCAAAGCAGACCCATTCCCGTTGGTGGCACCCGTTCACGAGCACGACGCATGATCCAGCCATTGCTTCGCTCAACCATATTTGAGGGAACGTAACAACCCGCACCACACGACACCACCACAGAAATGTTTAAGCGTGCATGACATACTTACATACATAAACTTGAAAAGTTACACTAGGGCCACAGGAACCAGTGTAAACTTTCAAGTCTAATGTAACGGTTGGTAACGGTATTCAAATGTCGTATATCAGCCATCTAAATACATCGGTTTAAGGAAATATATTGCGTGTATCATAATAAAAATACACAAAATGGGCGATACAATATCGGGGTAAGCCCGGGGCGATGAAAAATAAATAAAAACCCGAGAGGGAGACCGCAGGGGCAGGCCGGGATCGTTCCGGAAAAATTAAAAGATACCTACCATAAATTGTATTGTGTTTATGATGTACCCATTCGTTTAAAAAGTATGCTGTACTGTATCACACTTATATTATAAAGGCAAAAATTTGTATGTGTGTATGTGTGAATGTTTGTTACTCCTTCACGCCACAACGAATGAACCGATTTGGCTGAAATTTGGAATGGAGATAACTCATAAACAGGATTAGCACAAGCTACATTTTATCCCGGAAAATTAAATTCCCTCGGGTATTAAAAAACCTAGATGATCAACGCGGACGAAGTCGCGGGCATCATCTAGTCTGTAATATACCTATACATTTTACATATAGGTAGTAAAATTTATTCCGCATTAAGTCTATATACCTACTTGTGTTATGTATACCTAGTTATATAATGTATTTTGCCTCAACCTATAGCATATGAATGGGAATGATCTCTGTCCTATCCAGCAAATAGATAATAACAGATGTACATTTACAAATAGATAATAACAGATACATTTATTTATATCGATGGATACAAAGTACAAATACGAGTAAATTAGGGTATGCAACTATGCATCATAGTCCATCGCGCTGGCAAAATGCGAATTAGATGCATAGTTCCAAATTACCTTAATTTGATGTTACACATACATCGATGGTTATATATTGTATTATTACATTGGTACCCAACTAAGGTATAACCATCGATATACAAAAAGGCATATTATATTGAGTCCCTACCTAGGTCCTTAAAAACTTTTCGCAGGCTAATGACGTCAAGCGAACGAGGCGCGATCGGTAGGGACGGCCATATTTTATCATTTTGGCGCGCTTTTTAGCCCAATAAATTATTTTTTCCTCGCCTTTGCTCACCGCATTCTGGAATCCATGTCCCGAATTCAAATTACCTAAAGGCTTGTCTAGAAAGTTTTTTGATATACATACTTTTGTTTTTAAAAGGTAGAAAAATTCTTTATTCTTAACTTCAGTAAAGAGTAAAGAACGAATGGTTTATTTCTCAAAAAGCTTAGACACTAGCCGTTTCAATACCAAAAAAATGGTGATCTAAATATCTACAGAAAGAATGAATTTTGGGTAGGTAGGTACAGACTTCATATACAGTTGTTAAACTGTTTTACAACACTTGTAAGACAATTCCAACTGCCGCGCTGCGGTGACATCGATGAGGTTTTAGGATATAAAAATATTAGTTTTAATTTTAGAAATAATTATTATTATTAATAGTTTTAATTTTAGAAATAGTTGTAGTATAATATTATTATAATTTAGATTCCAACTGGTAGCTATGTACCTATCAACCAAAACAACATTGATACAATCGTATCAGATCTATTCATATCCGCTAATCCCTTTGTCTAATTTACGAGCGACCATATCTTCGGGATCAATCAGTAATTAAAACCGAATAACAACAACGGTACAGGCGCGAGCTAAAGTGCTAATCCCGGTAATTCCCCGGGCACAAACAATCTGACTGCGGGCCGACACGCGCCTGGCACGTGCCGTGTCATTACATACGCATTAAAGAGATATATCCACTATTAGATGCTGTTATCGCGTTATCATTGGTATCGCATCATCCCGGATTAGGTTGACTCTGGGAATGAAATGGTAAAGCGGGTGGTTTTTGATTTTGTTTGATTAATTTAAGGCAGTTGTACAAATCACTCGAAACGATACGTAAATAAGTGAATCAATCAAATACTTAACTTCAAATAGATTTGAAATACCATAAACGTAGTATCTGAAATACTGATGCAAAAAGTTGTAATAGAATATAGAGTATAAGTTGTTATAAAGTGGTAGAGTCATGAAGTGTCATAAGAGCTAAAATTAATTGGCCTAAATGAAATAAATAATTTTGATTTTTGATTTTTTTTTTGTATAGTATAATAGGTAGAATAGGCATTATAGAATTAAATTTACTACTAGTGTTTGCCTTCGACTTCGTGGCTTGGAATTAAATTTTTAGAAATCCCAAGGAAACCATTTTGTTTTTCCGGAATAAAAAGTACTTTTGCGCCGATCTTCAGGTCTTTAACTATACTCATGCAAACTCGTTGTATCGTTGCTCCTTTGCTGCGGAATTGAAAGACATGTTTTGTCAAACACAAACACAACACAAACTTTTGCATTTATAATATTAGTACCTAGGGATAGGGTAAATTATAATGATTGAAAATGGAGAAATATTCACATCACTTAAATGCTTAGACATAATAAAAAGGATGTAAAATAAATAATCCAAATCACACTCAGAGACTGACCTTGGAGGCAACGAACTCAAGTTTCTTCTACGAGTTGATAAGTTAAAATGTCTATTATGGTAGTTTAAGCATATTTATAAATAAAAAATAAGAAAAAATTCACTCACAAAATTTTTTATTTACGCAATAAAGGTGCATATAAAAACGTCTTCAAGAATAAAAATTCGTTATATCAGTCTAATAAGAAATATTGCTTCCAAACACAAACACACACACCATCAAATTACACAGACGAAGGGGAGGACTCACTTAAATATGAATCATTTCATTATAATGCCGTATTCAATCCGAGTAAACCTCACTTCATGTTGTTATTACAACAAGGGGAGCGTACAGACATAAAAATGTATTATACAAGGTCTAAGCCCCGTGGAGACGATAACTGACACTTAATACCATAGAGCGTGACCACATTACTCTGTGATCTATGCTCCAATGTGCAATTTTATCTATGAAAATCGCTTCTGCAGCTTTATCCGTCAAAATTCAACGGGAAATGAAAACGCAACAAATATTTCGTATGTGATTGTACTCTTCGCGCAACATAATTTGAACTTTAATTCATTTATTTTTAGGACACATTATTTGTATCGTACGTCGCGAATTTTGCGCCAGCTACTATCACAAATCAAAATAGTTTCTATTACATAAGCATAGAGTTTAAAATTGAATAATGCTAAGGATTTGTATAGAGGGTGCTTGGTTTATGGGAAAAGCAAATTCGGCACGTGTCAACCGATGGAATTAGCCCCAATACTTGCATTAATAAAGTGTGAAATTGCCACCGGCGGGCCGTGTTTGTTATAATTTTCTTATTGAGCTTTTTAAGCCCCCTCGGAATAGGTTTGAGTTGATTTGAGTTGCTCATTTTTGAATAGCACTTTTTAACGTCTTATTAAAACAGCGGCATAGCAACGGAACTGATATAAAAACTTCTTTATTCACACGTCATCTTCGATGTTGAGAATGTTAGTTAACTGGCTGTTAAGGGTCCCATAACTAACGATCAGTTTCGATCACCGTTTATAATTGACTAGCTTTTGCCCCTGCGACTTCGTCCGCGTGGAATTAGATTTTGGGGTGGAATTTTCAAAAACTGTGACACACGTACTTCTTTATTTTTAACTGAAACCTCAAATACCAACTTTGATGGAAACAGCTTGAAAAATGACGGAGTCTCATATAAACTTCCATCCCCTATTTAAACCCCTTAGGGGTGGAATTTCCAATAATCCTTTCTTAGTGTGCGCCTACGTCATAAAAGGAACCAACTGTAAAAATTTCAAGTTTCTAACTTCAGTAGTTTAGGCTGTGCGTTGATATCTCAGTCAGTCAGTTAGTCAGGACTTTGAATTTTATATTTTTAGATAATGCACCAAACAATGATCATTCCTTTTTAGTACGACGATCTCCCTGGCGCAGTGGTGAGCGCTGTGGTCTTATAATTAGGAGATCTCGGGTTCGATTTCCGGCGGAGGATATTTTGTAATTTATAATTTCTGATTTGACTCTGGTCTGATCTGGTGGGAGGCTTGGCCGTGGCTAGTTATCACCCTGCCGTCAAAGACGTGGCGACAAGCGATTTAGCGTTTCGGTACGAAGGCGCGTAGAAAAGATTAGTGGGTTGAATGTCCGTTACCATCTTAGACTGCATCGTCGCTCACCATCAGGTGAGATCGCAGTCAAAGACGATCGAATAAAAAAAAAAAGGTAGAATCTAATGCCCGTTTTCACAGGCAAAACGGGCATTAGTTACCTACTTATCTACCTACTTGGTATAAGAGCTTTTGCCTACAACAAATAAATAATTAAACCGCCGCCCAGTACCCGCGGAGCGGAACGCAGCCTGCAGCAAAGGTAGCCGTATTTAATTCCGGCGTGGTTTAACGCTACTGGCAGCTTCGCGTTAGGATTCACTTCTGTTTGGAGCGAAACTATGCGTGGCGATCACTGATCTCTATGATTAACACTGGATTTACTATCCCTATAAAAACCATTTTAATTATGGATCGATTTGACGCGCTACATCACATACTATCATACATAATCTATGATTTCATAGATTGATTATTAATAGAGGTTGGTGCGCCATTTGCAATATTATTAGTTGCAGAGCCACTCGTATCGGCCAACCATCGGCTTACGGCGCCAAAATGCTGTCAATCAAGTAGGTCTATAAAAGAAATCACAGCAGTCTAGTGTCAATCATAGATTAATAGAGGTGCGATGGCGATACTATATACCTACCAAGATATCAAGTTTAACCAACACTATTAGGTATTCTGTGGTTTAACGCACAAACGTCTCAACGCAATCGAATCAATTACATGTTTTATCATGTATTCTAAAAACTTGTAATATTCATTTAAAAAAATAACTGTATCATCTCTTAGTAATATGTATAAAAATTTTGTACCGTCTTTTGGAAATATGATTTTGGATAGTTAAAATCTGAATCTGAATATTGACCATTACGCGCACTCTGAATCGTATCGCCTTGCACCGCATAGCTTCTATCGAGATCAGCCCTACCTATATGTACCTGCCTACTTACAGCTTCACATTTTATTGATTGCGCCGACCAGTGAGCCGCGACGTTGGTTAATCAAAACAAGGGCTAAAAATAAAAATAAAAAAATAATAAAGATGGCCGACCGGCACTGCCCCCCGCTGGGCCGGTCGCTACCGTTTCGAAATGTCATTCCTCGCCGTTCCACCTGATTGTACTTGATGCGTCGTACAAAAAAAAACTTAACGAAATATTTCTTTTTGGTGTCGTAGGATGAATCGATTGGCTCACAAAGCTTTGACTAAGAAGCTGTTTCCAATTATAGTGGCCAGTGGTGCCACATGCCTCATTCTTAGGCCCATATTAGGTACACTATACTATTTATAGGATCCTTTTTAGTACCATAGATTATATTCTATATAGATCATCATAATATGATAATCTATGGTACGAAATAGGATCCTATAAATAGTATCTATACTACTATATAAAGATGAAGAGTTTGTTTGTTTGAACGCGCTAATCTCAGGAACTTCTGGTTCGAATTGAAAGATTCTTTTTGTGTTGGATAGCCCATTTATCGAGGAAGGCTTTAAGCTATATAACATCACGCTGCGACCAATAGGAGCGAAGCATCAGTGAAAAATGTTGCAAAAACGGGGAAAATTATTCATATTTAAAATATATTCTTTTAAAAACTTCTTAATCGCGATCATAATAACAGAAATTGACGCGGACGAAGTAGCGCGCAACAGCTAGTAGTGTAATATGGGCCTTACACCGAGTTAGACATTGACTAGCTTTTGCTCGCGACTTCGTCGTGGAGTTAGATTTTTAACGATCCCGCGGGATCTCTATGATTTTCCGGGATAAAAAGTAGCCTATGTCATTCTCCGAGTCTTTAACTATACACAATTACCCATGTAAAAAATTACGTCGACCCGTCGCGTCGGTACGATTCTCAAAAAATTATTGCTATATTGTAACGATTGCAATTGCCTCTGATTGGGTGATATTTACTCGCTATTGGCTTAAATGCAGAGTTGCAGAAAGATCACGATAAATTCAGCCAATCGTCACAGCTGAGACGGTAGCAATGTTTTATCGGCATTATGCCCGCTGTCTTGAGTTTAAGCTGAGCGATAGCTGAAATCTATAGACCGAACTCTCACTCTGCTCAGACTCAAGACAGAGATAAAACGAGACAGATTTATGTCGGAGCATTTTGTGTCTCGTTTTAACTCTCATCTTGAGTCCGAGCTAAGCCGGAGCACGCACTATAGATATCAACATTAGTGCTATCCATAGAGTTCAGTCTAAGGCTGCAGATCTATAAAGCTCTGACTTGAGAGACTTTAGAGTTAAAACTCTAAATTATGTCCCTGACATAAATCTGTCTCGTTTTAATGTTGTCTTAAGTCTGAGTAGAAAGAGAGCGCAGTCTATATTAGCCTGAGATACTAAGCCAATATTTTGCTGTGCCCCAACGGGGTTCTGATGTAAAGGGAAGTCTCTAGTTTTAAGAATCATTGTACCTATGACATTGGAATGCAAAAAATAAATGAATATGAATATGAATATGAGATAGGTTTTGTAGGACATCCCTAATCACCTTACGGCGTAGCAACTAGCACATCACTATGATCAATTTTTCACAGCCAACAATCCCAACAAACTAAAGCAGTGAATTGTCGGAACTTTTTTCGGCAGCTCGTCTTTCAACTGGAGGTTTTGGTGATATCGACTTATTCAATTTCGGGGACCATTCTCATCAACTACTGTGTTTCCGTTCCATTTCTTACAATTTTTTATAAGTTTTAGGGTTCCTCAAAAGCGGTGATAACCTTAGTGTAAACCGTGTTAGTTTAAAGACTTCGGCCTTTTTGGAGTCCGGAGTTCGATGCCAGGCATGCGTCACTGACTTTTTGGAGTTTTGTGCGTTTAATTAAATATATCGCACACCCAGATCAATAGTGAGAAAACTCAAAAAAGGTCTCCGTTCCCTAAACGAAAAAAGTCTTTCTGAATCTTTTGAAAGAGTCTTTTGTTTACTTAATTTACTCAATTTTATTTTAGGTCGCATTTCACGACATCATTTATGACCTAAAATAAAATTGAGTTTCATAACTTAGCTAACAAAAGATTCAGAAAGACTATTTTTCGTTTAGGGAGCAGAGACCTTTTTTGAGTTTTTTCACTATTGTTTTCTTTGAGAGGAAACCTGCGTCTGCGCTGAGTACTTCATGTAATGACGCAGAACTAAACTCTACGAACTCAAAACACACATTAATATTATATTGCAACGGAACCTCCATGGCCCGAGTTCGACTCGCTCTTGGCCTATATTTTTTAACCCAATAGATGTCGATACCCTGTCCGATTGGTCACGCACATTCCAAACGTTTAAATTGGAAAACGATTGATTGTACAAATGTAAATGAAATAGATTCGCTACAAATCCAGAAACACGAAATACATTTTTTTCAATTGTCTAAGTGAATCTCGCTATGGTAATACTTAGTCAAAATTGTCAAATCGATTTACTTGGTACTACAGTGGCAAAAACTGGGCATGGATACAAAGGTTATGGTGTGGTTCTTTAGCTCCGGAATACCTACCGACAAAAACCATGGCATTCAATGATTGTACCACTGAATTTGGCTACAAGCTATTGATAAATAAACTCGACGGATAAATGAGGTTGCTAAATTATAAACAGTAAATTATGCTCACGATTTCGTCGCGGAAAAGGCCGCTATTTTATAGCGTTTAAAATAACTGTCAGAAATTATGATAATACGATTTCATTTTTGTTGGAGATAATAATAATAATATTCGTACTTTTTTATCCGAATTAGGCTTGCGTTTGACGACAATCTATACTGGATAGCACTGTTGAGGTCTAGGTTGGAGCGTGCTTGCCTAGAAGATGCCTATTCACTCTTGCCTTGAAGGTACTCAAATTATAGGTGGCAGGAAACACGGATGCTGGAAGAGTGTTCCATACCTTAGCGGTTCTTATCAGAAACGTTGAATTGAAGCGTTTCGTTCGAGTAGGTTGGACTTCCTTACTTCCTTACATTATAAATGCGAAAGTGTGTTTGTTTGTTGGTTTCTTGGTTTGTTCACACCATCGAAGAGTTCTATTCTATATCCTCGTACAGATTTAACACAAGCTTCTATTAAAATCGAGCAAAAACAAAAATTTATTGTATGGAGAGCAAACTTTATTTTTTTATTTGTTGTTATTGCGGCAATAGAAATACATAGTCTGTAAAAATTTAAATTATTTACTTACTAGCTGATGCCCGCGACTTCGTCCGCGTGGATTTATTTTATAAAATCCCGCGGGAACACTTTGATTTTCTGGGATAAAAAGTAGCCAATGTGACTCTCCAGATCCCCAACTATACCCATGCACAAAATCACGTCGATGCGTAGCTCTGTTGCAGCGTTATTGAAGGACAAACCAACAAACAAACACACCGCTGATAGACGGCTGGACACCGGAGGCTTAGTAATAGGGTCTTGTTGGCACCCTTTGGGTACGGAACCCTAATAAAGGAAACTTGTGTCAGTCATTTGTGCGGCGTCATTTTGTGTTGAAAGTATTAATTAATTTTGGTGTTGGACTCCTGTGGATTTTGATCCTTGAGACAGCATGGGGCCTGATCAACTTAGAGTATTTAACCAGAAATATAGCCTCAATAGCCCAACGGTTAAAGGTACGGACTGAAAACTGAAAGGTCGCAGGTTGCACACGTTGCACTATTGTCGTACCCACTCCTAACACAAGCTTTTCGCTATTTGGATGGGAGAGGAGAATATAAGTCAAGTTCAGCTTGGCTAATATTCTTTTATATAAAAAAAAGCAGTGCGCAGAATGCCAGAAAAAAATCCCTGCGATAGATGAAATAAAACATACTCGAAACCTCGTGTGAATCGCGACAGATGCTAGCGTGTAGGAGTGTAGTAAGCGCCAAATACATCATGTATTCAAAGGAATGGCTGGTTCGTCTCTTAGTAATATGTAGGACGTAGGTATAGCATCGGTTTATTCCTTGCTTGACGATGCTGTCTAAGATGGTAACTAGCGGGCTAACTTGAAAGGGTATGGGTAAGGCAGGGTAAATTAACCCCATAACCCCATCGGGTCGTACACGAAATCATACCTACTGGAAAATATAATTTTTAATTCATCCTTCTTCCTACTAACCCCACTAATATTATAAATGCGAAACTTTTTGAGGATGGATTTATGGATGGATGAATGTTTGTTATCCCTTATTTAACTTATCCAATGAGGTAATAGCGCCTGCAGTGTTTTGGGCACCATACCCATTAACGACCACTTGAACGGCGTGTATTGTTTGTAAATATAATTAGGAGTAATTTTAATTTATTTATCAGACTCAAAGATCAGGCTATACCTATACCTACTTATTCTAAGTTCCATAACCTCCTCCTTTTTGAAAGTCGGTTAAAAAATACCTTCAAACGAGAAGCCTCTACATAAAGGATGTCTTTACGGAATCGAACAAATTGAATTGAGTAGGGCTAGTATAAGATTTAAATCGATTGATCGTATTCGTATTCGATGACACTAACGTCTAAGTAACTTGAACCGTAAGAACATTGAATTAGAGATCCCTTTCGTGTATGCATTCTTATAAGTTCACGTATACGGATACTCTCGAAATTAAAATTGGTTGTACTGAATTTGTGACTTTAAACAAACACATTTAAGGTTCCTTTTACTTTGACGCTAATGTCTTCGAATACGAATACGATCAATCGAATTAAATCTTGTACTAGGTACAGTTTTTCTGGTCCATATCGAATTTGAACATCGCTATTGAATTGAATGACTTCAAGAAATTCCGAAATGTCATTCAGCTTAAATTTTAATTTATATTTGAGTAAATTGGGGTCAGACGTCCCTGAGTGAAGAAATAATTAATTACTTAAGTTTGTATTTTTTATTTTTACCTGCAGTAGCAAGTTTGCACTAAACGTAGAGAGAGAAGACATAGAGTCAGTGACGATTTCTTTCTCACTCACACTAAAAAGAGAGCAGAGATAAAGTTATTAATGTGATAAACAGAGACGCAGCTACCCAATTTTTTGTCCCTCATCGTGTAACCAGTTTTTTTCAAGGTCGACACACTTTTGTGCCCAACAAACTGACAGTTAATAAGAAAATTTAGTATCTATGTGTGTTGCCAGCTTTAGGTACCTATACAATGTCCCGATTTTCCCTATCCTACTTATATTATAAATGTGAAAGTTTGAATGTATGTAGGGCCATCCATACATACATCCAAATTTCAGCCATATCGGTTTAGTGTGGCGTGATTGAGTAACAAACATATGGATGTTTGTTACTCAATACGCCACACTAAACCGATATGGCTGAAATTTGGCACGGAGATAGGTTTTTTTTAGTAATGTCCTCTGACATACCGTAACGGCGGGTTACTTTGGCTACTTTTTCAATTTTTTTTTTAATTTTTGTTGAAACAAAATAAAGTCGTGATGGAAGAAATGAATATTATGAGAAAAGAAAAGAAAGATGATGGATACTAGAATATAATATATGTCGGCGATGATTAAAGTGTATTCAGTTAGATAGTGTCGGTTACTGTTCTGAATCATCCTGAAGTTTCGTTCGAATGTCCAACAACCAGTCGAGAACTGTTGGCGATCTTAAGAATTATTTTATTTACAAAGTTCTTAATTTTTAAAGCCATTTTTAAATAGCTAGAGGCAGACTTTTAATGTTTTTTTTAAATAATTATTAACTTAAACTATGAAGAGTTGCAGTTTTATACGACTGCCTGAAAAAAGGAATATACTGTTAATTTCATTAATGATGATTTTGATGACTAAATATACAATTTTTGTTGCTTTTAATTCAATAGCATTACTCGATCGAAGGAAAATTTTAACTGTTCATTACAAATTATTTTGTGTAACATTCTTACTAGTAACGAAAAAAAATTTTCCTTTGTGTTACATACATCTTTTTTCAAAGTGACTCACATATGCTAAATTTCTATTCGGCATTTCAATATTTTTTTTAAGGAGCAAATAATTATCTAGTGAATTGGTCCTATGAAAGTACATTAAAAAACTTTAGTATAAAAAAAAATATTTTTAAAAAACCGACTTACGTGTACAAACTAAAATTATTTTATACTTTTAAGTGGTGGTTGAAGTTAATATTGTGTGCAATAAAGAATAATAAATTCTTTATTGCACACAATATTAAGATATATGTAAAAAATAGAAGCTTACCCTAATAGGTATGTCTCTCCCAGACAACCTTATATGTGTAGGTATGTTATTTAAAAAATAAAACAGTTCAGCATCTGTTTTGTCGTTTTATTTAAAAATCCTGGGAAGAATTTTCCATCTAATTTGGGGTACTAGGGGAGTGCAGTTATTGTGGCAACATTAAACTCGAACTTGTCATGTGACGTCATCGTTACGTCATGTTATCTCTATTTCAGTCGCGGTTACACAGTACCTTGGTCTATTGCCTTCTCTGTCTACGGCACTAAATTAGTTTTTTATACATTTTATAGTAGGTAGGTAAAAATAAAATTTCAAGATTTAATAAATAATTATATTATTATAAAGTCGAAAGCATATTTGAGGAGCGAGCGTCGGAACAAAAACCGATAAATCACTTCAGAATTTTTGTTTTGGGAAATTGAAAATATGTATCTAAGTCTATGGCTTTTTAATTTAAAGATAAACAATAGTTATTAATACATTGGTGTTGGCAGCACTGTTTCGAAATCTAAATGTCACAGTAGTGAGTTCGGTATCTATTGAGATAAAAAAAAGGCAAAATGTTCTTTATCGGTTTTTGTTCTAACGCTCCTCATTTGTCTATCGGTTTGTCCTTGAATCAATGGAGTAATGGATCGACTCGATTTTTGGAGTGACATACTTAGACACTCTTTTTTAGGCTAAGTTTTTATACTGGGAAAACGGAAGCTTTCTACGGAAAATAACCTAACTCCACGCAAGTCGTGGGCCTAAACTAGTCTAAATATATAAAGATAGATAGATAAAAACTTTATTGCACACAAGAAAGAAACAAAATTGAATACATATATTATGTATTTTAAAACTACGCATGGAAAGGTGGCCATACTGCTAACTGAGCAATCTCTACTGTCTATTTGTTGCCGCTAATCTCGGGAACGGCTGGACCGATTTTGACGGGACTTTCACTGATAGCTGATATTATCGGGCATAGTATAGGCTACTTTTTTAACCGACTTTCAAAAAAGGAGGAGAAGGAGTTGTGTTTTTCTACCTCTGTATATCGATATCTCCGTGATTTCTTAACCGATTTGCGTGAATCTTTTTTTAATTGAAACAAAAACTTTGCGAGATGCTTCGACAAAAATTCCGGGTTCTAACTCTTCAATCCTGATGCTGCAGGGGTACTGCCCTCTTAAACTGTGGGGATTTAGGAACTGCCGATTATGAATAGTTATATTAGGTACCAAGTAAAGACTACATCGTTGAATTCCAGGACACGACAACTCAACCCTGATGCTGCAGGGGTTCTGCCCACTAAAACTGTGGGGATTTAGGAACTGTCAATTGTGAATTGAAGACGCGGACGAAGTCGCGGGCGTCCGCTAGTTTATATTATTTTATAAAGGTGACTGACTAACTGATCTATCAACGCACAGCTCGAACCACTGGGCGGATCATGCTGTAATTTGGCTTACAGTTAACTATGAGGACGTACTGACGTAAGCATCCACTAAGACAGGATTTTTGACAACTCCACTCCTAAGGAGGTAAAATAACTTAACCGTGAGCGAAGCCGCGGCAAAAACTGGTTGTTAAATAAGTACAAATTGCATTAATGATAATGCTATCGTCATTAGTCGATAGATGTTATTTAATAGACAATATTATGAATGAATCGCTGTACTCGTAATCAAAGCGCGGCCATCACACTCAAGTCAATGGAACGGAAGTGTGAGGCAGGTCGCGACACTAAGGGCCTGGGGGCTGATTCTGTAACTCGGTGCCTATCAAAGACTATATGCATTTTTTATCCATTGAAGGTTTGAAGAGAAATGTCACTTACTATTTCTTAGTAAACCTTCAATGGATAAAAAACATAATATGTCAGTGGTTTTTATTTTTTGATAGGCACTGAGTTACAGAATCAGGGGGCAGGGCATACATGCTTTTAGCAGCGACGATCGGCACTTTTGTGTTCGATAAACGTAAAAATTCTTTTTACAAAACCGACCTTCTACAAAGTATATTAATTGTGCCTATAAAATTTGAAGATTTCCCTCGATTTCTCCAGGCTCCGATAATCAGATCCTGACCCGATGACAATGGGGCCACCTGGGAAGTATAGCCTTTCAAACAAAAAAAGAGTTTTCCAAATCGGTCCAGGCGTCTTCGGGTAATCGGGGAATATCGGTCGGTTAAAAAGCGACCGATACATGGTCGATGAGGGTTTTCTGAAATGACGCCCACTAGGCGGCAGCACTGGCTACTGAGACGTCAGGTCAGAAAGCTGCCAAAAGTGTCAAAATCACAGTAATCACAGGAATATGGTCACTAACTATGGTCACGAAACATGGTCGCTAACTATGGGCCTCATAAGAAGGCTCAGGATCACTCAGCGGGCGATGGAGAGAGCTATGCTCGGAGTATCCCTGCATGATCAAATCAGAAATGAGGAGATCCGTAGGAGAACCAAAGTCACCGACATAGCTCTGCGAGTGGCAAAATTGAAGTGGAAATGGGCGGGGCACATAGTTCGAAGAGCTGATGGTCGATGGAGTCCCAAGGTGCTGGAGTGGCGACTCCGCACCGGGAAGCGCAGTGTTGGCAGACCCCCCACTAGGTGGACAGACGACATCAAACGAGTCGCAGGGAGCCGCTGGATTCAGGCGGCGCAAGACCGAGACTTGTGGAGGTCCATGCAGGAGACTTATGTCCACCAGTGGACGTCCATTAGTTGATAAAGAAGAAGAAGAAGACAGGAATATTATAAAAGCAAGTTGAAATGTGTATGTGTATGTGTGTGTGTACTGTGTATGTTTGTTACTCCTTTACGCCACAACAAATGAACCAATTTGGCTAAAATTTGAAATGGAGATAGCTCGTACCCAGCATTAAGACATAGGCTATATTTTATTCCGGAAAATTAAAGAATTCCCGCGGGAATCAAAAAACCTTAATCTAGTCTAGTAGAATTTAGATACTTTCGTGTCTGATTTTTTTTGTACTTTTTTAATAATTTTTTTTAATCTGTGCCTATTCACAGCGAATCGAACATGCGCTGATAGAACACATTATGCATTAAATATTAAACTTGTTAATATAGTACTTCGTACTATTGATATTAAGTTTAAATTGGTGTGACAGTGCCAGTCCCGATATTTTAGTGCAACTTTACTTTTACGCACCAGAGATACTTTATTTCAAAAGCATAAGATTGTTAATCCCTTGTCTTGGATGCAGCATTAAGTCATGCGGCGCGGTGTTTTTGAGTTGTTGACATTGTGTAAATTAAGTAGCATGATTTATGAGACAATATGTGAAATACTATGTTGTTTTGATGATAACGGATTGCTTGTAAATACATACTTGCTTTACAATAGTATCTACAATATAAGTCCAGCAGAAAAAGCGGATGAGTTAGTAGCATTTGCATAAGTTGATCATAGAATGTTAATGATACCAACTTTTGTTTGATGTAATTTAGCGCTTGTTCTCTTTAGGACAGATTCGCTTTACGACAGATTCGCTTTACGGCAGATTCGCTTTACGGCAGATTCGCTTTACGGCAGAAGTACAGTGAACTCGAATATATATATATATAGACTTTTGTTTAAAATTAATAGTACATTAAACAAGTTAATACATTAATGCTAATAGATGGCGCTGTATTTACTATCGGTCAAGTCATGTTAAAACAGTTTTACGTCTAATGTTAAAAGTTAATTATTACAATATATAACTAGTGGTTCGCCCCGAACTGAGAACTCGCGGTATCCTATAATTCCCTAAAGATAGTTTTAACTTTTAATTATAATTTATAATTGGCATTAAACAAGCTTCTATTTAATACCATTATTGGCCTCTAAATTACTAAGTCAGCCACAACCAATAAGCCTCTAAAAATACTATTTTAGCCACTATATATTTTGAATATAAGCTTCTAATTTCATAACTCGGCACCTTTAAAATTTAGTGAAGCATCAATAATTATAATTTATAACACATCCTATATTGTTCTATCATCAAAATGTACCTAATATTAGCATCAAAAAAAAATTCAATTTTTTTTATACTTACTTTTTTTTTGTAAGCTTTAGGTAGGTTTACGATCCCAACAGAACCTAAGTGCCCGGCCTTCGGCCGGGCACCTGAATATTCATGTATAACCCTAACCTAACCTAACTTTAGTTTAAAGAAAAAATTCAAATGACGGACAAGTGCAAATTCACTCAAGTAGACTCGGAGACCTCGCTTCGCTCGGTCAATAATAATTATATAAAGGAAAGTTTTCCTTGGAGTGGAGACCATATTTTATCTCGACTGTACAATTTTTGCCGTAAAGCGAATCTGCCGTAAAGCGAATCTGCCGTAAAGCGAATCTGTCGTAAAGCGAATCTGTCCTAAAGAGAACAAGCCGGATGGGCGCTTGTTCTCTTTAGGACAGATTCGCTTTACGACAGATTCGCTTTACGGCAGATTCGCTTTACGGCAGATTCGCTTTACGGCAGAAGTACAGTGAACTCGAATATATATATATAGACTTTTGTTTAAAATTAATAATACATTAAACAAGTTAATACATTAATGCTAATAGATGGCGCTGTATTTACTATCGGTCAAGTCATGTTAAAACAGTTTTACGTCTAATGTTAAAAGTTAATTATTACAATATATAACTAGTGGTTCGCCCCGAACTGAGAACTCGCGGTATCCTATAATTCCCTAAAGATAGTTTTAACTTTTAATTATAATTTATAATTGGCATTAAACAAGCTTCTATTTAATACCATTATTGGCCTCTAAATTACTAAGTCAGCCACAACCAATAAGCCTCTAAAAATACTATTTTAGCCACTATATATTTTGAATATAAGCTTCTAATTTCATAACTCGGCACCTTTAAAATTTAGTGAAGCATCAATAATTATAATTTATAACACATCCTATATTGTTCTATCATCAAAATGTACCTAATATTAGCATCAAAAAAAAATTCAATTTTTTTTATACTTACTTTTTTTTTGTAAGCTTTAGGTAGGTTTACGATCCCAACAGAACCTAAGTGCCCGGCCTTCGGCCGGGCACCTGAATATTCATGTATAACCCTAACCTAACCTAACTTTAGTTTAAAGAAAAAATTCAAATGACGGACAAGTGCAAATTCACTCAAGTAGACTCGGAGACCTCGCTTCGCTCGGTCAATAATAATTATATAAAGGAAAGTTTTCCTTGGAGTGGAGACCATATTTTATCTCGACTGTACAATTTTTGCCGTAAAGCGAATCTGCCGTAAAGCGAATCTGCCGTAAAGCGAATCTGTCGTAAAGCGAATCTGTCCTAAAGAGAACAAGCCGGATGGGATGGTCGAGGTGCTCCAGGCACCCAGGTGGACACAGCTAGACAGAAATAAATGTTTATTTATTTTTTTTATAGGACTCCGTTGCGATCTGACGCACTCAATTAGATGTGAATCTTGCTTTAAATGATTGCATGAAATTATTATTTTAAATGAGGACTTCAACTTTAAAATTGTCGAATCACTTTGCGGCTTTATCCATAGCCATGTTAAAAAAAAATGTTAAGAACGCAATCGACCACATGTTCCGTGTGAAGTACAAGGCAAGTAAAAATGTCGGTAGGTATAATTTCGAATTAATCAAAGGAACATTGTCAGTACTAGCGGGCCTCCATTAATCAATCCTTAATGAACGCGTGCACCCAAAACACATTCGCTGTGCCTCTCAATTAAAAACAAGATGCAGAAAGATATCTAAACCTGATCGCACACTAGATATAAAACCGAAAAGTCCGCACGCGTCACTAGACTTGCAAATTTTTTTAAAAGACGCAGTTATAAAATATAGTTCGTTCAATTCACGAGGGCGCATGGCTCATGGTTGTGTGTGTGTCGTATCTGTATAAGTGTGAGCGAGAGCTTGCTCGTGCCTAACCCCTCCTACCTAGGCTCCTGACAGGTACGCAAACTTACAAAATGTGCATGTACACGACGTAACCACAAGTGAAGCTCACGCGCCCTCCTGAAATGCAAGAACCAAGAACCTCCAATAAGAAACTCTATACGTAATAATTAATTATTTATTGTTAAAATAATGTTTGAATCACAATTTTTTATGTTTTTTAAAAAATAGATAAGAGATCTTGACTTATAATAATTCCTTTTGTCCTCCAAATAAGCGGAAAGCTTGTGCCAAGAGTGGACACGACAATTGCGCAATGGGCAAGGTATTGAAATGTCGACCTTCCAGTTTGCAGACCTTTAACCATTGGGGCATCGACACTTTTGGTGCGGGCAGCTGTTGCGTGGAGGACGAAATAAGTGTAGCGGCTATAATGTGCGATTAGCTTAAAGAAGGAGATACATACAAAGATAACAATTATGTAAATCATCAAGACCACAGCCATGTTTTATATTAATAAAGCATTCGCTCTTTCTTACCCCCTAAATTTTGTATAGCCCCATCCTGTTTTCGCAAAAATAAACGAAAAAAATGTAGCCCCGAACCGAATGGCGGTATTTTTAATACCAAAAAACAACTGTTATTTCACACCTACGTATAATTTCGCATATTTTTTTATCATATAGATCTTGTTTTGTTTTTTGTGTTAGACAGGCCATTTGAAATTTATTTTTCAACCAGCTGATGTCCGCTTCTTCGTTCGCGTGTATTTAGTTTTTAAAATCCCGCGGGAACTCTTTGATTTTTCGGGATAAAAGTCTATGTCACTCTCCAGGTCCTCAACTATGCCCATGCAAAAAATCACGTCGATCTGTAGCTCTGTTGCAGCGTGATTGAAGGACAAACCAATAAACAAACACACTTTCGCATTTATAATATTAGTAAGGAGAAGGATACTAGTTGATGTCCGCGACTTTGTTCGCGTGGATTAAGGTTTTTTAACTCTGTTCTTCTATAATCTCTCTGTGCCTTTCAGCCAAATCGATTCAGTCGTTGCGTCGTGATTGAGTAACAAACCTCAATCCTTGGCATTTATAATAGGTATCAATAAGATCAAGAGGGAAAAGTAGCCAATTGACCTATCTTTTCTCATATTGTCCTATCTGCTACTAATATAACATTTAAAGTCTCTGTTTTTCACTCATTTTAATAAATTAACGATCATATAAATAAAGTGTGAAACTCACTCATTATTTATTCGTTAAAAGTTAAAACGCTAGTGGTTTTTGGCGTGTATTAATCGAGCTGGTTGATTTTTTTAATCTGTTGTTTTATTAAGTGGAAGTGTGTTGCTAACAACACCATGGAAAATTGATTCAGTTATCATTTATTAAGCGTGTTATTTTAATGAATGGGGATTTTGCTAAAGCTTTTTTTTATTTTTAGATTTAAATCAATCAATGGTAAACTCGATAGCCAAAATACAATTTATTATTACATTTTGGATACAATTTAGTTATTTGTACTTATTTATAAATAAATATAAATTCTTAATTTCTATTAATTTTAATTAAGTAGGTATTTAAAAACATAATATCGACATAGCCAAAGGTTTTCTTTGAATTATTCTTGAAATTTTATTCATATTTTGGTCGAGGAAACAGGAGCATACAGGAGTAAAAATTCCATAAAAGGAAAGGGTGACTGACTGACTGACTGATTGATCTATCAATGCACAGGTCAAACCACTGGAAGGATACAGATAGCTATTATGACGTAGGCATCCGCTTAGAAAAGATTTATGTAAGTTCAACCTCTAAGGGTGTAAAATAGGGGCTCGAAAATCCGAATTTATTGTGAGCGAAGACGGGCAAAAGCTAGTTTTTCATATGTATAAAATTATTCCAAGATGCAGTTATTTCTATCGGGCGACAGTTAGTAATACATGTGTATGTAAGGTACGATAAGGGAGTGATTGAGATGTTATTCAATGAACACATCATAAAGAATTAATAATAATAATTTGCTTCAATTGCGGTCACAATCGTTAAGATAGCATGCTCATTTCTGACATAGTTATAGCTGTGTAGGCTAGGGCTGTAGCTGGAATCTTTGAATTAGGGCAGCATTGGTTACAGGTTGGGCGGAAGGAAAAATTTATCACAATTGATCTGCTCCGAAGCACAGGCTCCTAAATCAATCACATTCAATAGCTATTCGTAGACAAATAATTTCTGTGACAGAACATGATGGATCTAAGAACTATTAAATCCTCAATGATGAAGAACAAGCGAGCAAAATGGTTGAACTTCCAGGCTTGGATGTAGAGATATGATCAGACATAAATCTGTCTCGTTTTTAACTCTGTCTCGAGTCTGAGCTTAGTGACAGTGCTGTCTATAGATTTCAGCCTTACTGACATCTAATTTCATTTCATCTCGTGGGAGGTTTGCTAACACTGCGCTTTCCGGCGCGAGGTCGCCACTCCGGGACCTGTAGATGTCTATCGCTTCATCAATAAGTTCAAATTTTCAAATTCAAATTCAAAATTAATTTATTTCATGTAGGCTAACTTGTAGCTCTTATGACACGTCATAAATCTACCACCGGTTCGGAATGCAGATTCTGCTGAGAAGAGCCGGTAAGAAACTCAGCAGTTGCTCTTTTCAAAAATATTTTTCTTTTTACAAAGCTATGTATACAGTGCTTCCACAATAAAGCTTCAAAAATGCAAAAATGCATACGTAGGTACACCAATCCAACGCATGTCAAGATGGGCAGTCAAAGCAGACCCATTCCCGTTGGTAGCACCCGTACACGAGCGTGACGCATGATCCAGCCATAAGAAGAAGAAGATCTCCTAAAACGAGAATCTTTTCGTTTTTCACTCGAGAAAGTAAATTAAATAGGTACAAAAGTAACTTATTTACAACTTATTTACAAGCGCATTCACCGTGAGAAGCTTGTACTGTGACGCCATCGTGTTTAACATTTGCAAAGGTTATCAGTTCGATTCCAACAAATACATCAGTCTAGCACCACATCCGTTAGATATTGCAATCATTAATTACGATAGACTGTATAATAAATGTATATACTTAGTTACTAGATAAGTTTTATATTTGCAAAGTCAAAACAGCGATAAATAAATAGGCAAAAGATTACTACATAATACACGGGGAAATTTCATTGGTTGTACTCCCTGAAAGAGGTGAATGTGCTCATGAAACTGAACAACTTTCCCCAAGGAACATAGGTCGAAATATGAAAAAAAAATTTGGACCTCCCATAGTAAATCAATCAGCTGATCGTCAAGTTTGTATGGAGGGTCCAATTTTTTTTTCATATTTTGACCTATGTTCCCTGGGGAAAGTTGTTCAGTTTCATTAGCACATTCACCTCTTTCAGGGAGTACAACCATTGAAATTTCAACCGGTATAAGATATTCAACCTAATGCAAGTACTTATTTATTGAAACAATAGCTTCTGCAAGCGACTTCGTTCGCGTAGAGTAAGTTTTTTAAATTTACGCGAAAAAGCTTTGTTTTTCCGGGATCTTTCATCCCGGAAAAACAGTCTATGTCTCTTTCCAAGTCCTCAACTATACCCATGCAGAAGTCACCACCAGTCGAAACTGTAAATTGTATCACTTGGCGATGGCTTGGCGTCGACGCCAGTGCACATACGTCGACGGAAGCGCTGCTGGCGTCACTGCCATGGCATCCTAATGAGACATGGCTCTTAATCCCATGGCTGAGCTGGTAGTTAGGTACGCTTAATTTATGGAACCTTGGTAGCGGTAAGAGCTATTCAGTCACCTCAATAAACTTATAAAGTAGCCAAGAGCATTATCATGGCCATAATATTATGCCTGCTTACCCATCTAGCTATTTAGCGCAAGAAAAGCTAGCTATCAAATATTTACGCCACCTCAATAACCGTATAAAGTCGTGGCCATTATTTTTCACTACACGGACTATCGTGCTATCTCGCAGCCTATATAAATCGCAGCGTCCATCGCCTCCGGCGCTTTTGATCTGGCACGTCCGCTTAAGTTATGGGTCCCTGGTGGCTGTCCAGCCTTTTGGTGATACATGTTCTGTTTACTTGCTTGCTCTGAACGAGAAAATTACTCTAACCTCTCTAGCCATCTCGCTCTATCTGACCAAATGTGATTATGACGCTGATTAGAGCTAATCATTAAAATCTTAGTTTTATTTCGTTGGTTTATTCTGCAATCAGAGCTACGAATCGACGAAACTTTTTGCATTAGATCATGACCTCGAGAGTGACATAGGCTATTTTTTATCCAAAATAATTAAGCAGTTCCTGTGGGATTTTTAAAAAGGTTGTCGACCTCCGCTAGGAGGTGGCACTAGAAGAAGACGTAAATCCACTCAAATAAAGTCGCAGATATACCTAATATTTCTTAATGAAATATTTCGCAATACGCACCCGACTCCAGTCGGCAATAGAGGAGCGTCTTGAGACCATTCCTCGGCCGTATTTCACGGGATCGCCGAAACACACGCCGGAATGGCCCATAAAGATGACACATTACGTCCAAATACACCAATAGTTTTAATGTATCACCTACATAACCGTGCCATGTATTCGTATGTGGGATATACTTCACTTGGAACTGAGTTTTATTGCCATGGCTTTGTTCAAGAGGAATTTATTTGAGGGCTTCTGTAGACATTACCTAATATTTAATTGCAAGTTTATGTGAAGTTTTTTAATATTAATAAATAATAATAATTCCATCAGAAGTCACGGCGGCCAACATCCCCAGAGATTAGCCACCTACGCGGGAGATATTATAGTGGACAAGTATATGCGCAAACACTATGAATTCTCTCACTGGAATAGTCTAATGGGATGGAAATCCCACACCAGAGAGAAGTCAGGCGCAGGACCGACGGCTTTACGTAATACGTGCTCTCCGGAGCACAGGAGTGACGCACCGCCAACTTCCTAACTCCGGGCTAGTACTGGAATAAAAACCCAATACATCTTTTGACCCGACTCGGGAATCGAATCCAGGACTTCGTCATCAGTAGTCGAACATGCTAATTGCTAAACACTAGTGCAACAGCAGTCAATAATTATATTTTTATAATAGGTAGGTATTAGTATGAAAGCAGGAAATTATAATGAATTGAGATAGAGACTCTTGTCATACAATTTTGAACCTACATCTACTTAGCAATAATAGTTGTTATATCAGTTGTAGTTGTTTTAACCTAACCCTAATTCTATAACCTATCAAAAGATGAAAGCCACTGACATATATTTTTTATGTATTGAAGGTTTACTATGAAATAGTAAATGACATTTCTCTTCAAACCTTCAATGGATAAAAAATACCTATCGACATAGGCACTGAGTTACAGAATCAGCCCCCTGGTCATTGCCAAAGATGGAGCCAATAACATCTAATGAACACTCTTCGAAATTCCTAAAAACAGAAATATGAATGAATTTATTAGATAGGTCCCAATCATCAGCCGGTGTCAAATCTGTGACCCGTAAACCCTTTGACCATTCCGGCAGGCGTATGTAGATACGAGGTATTGATTCGTGACCCACAAAACTGAAGATAATGCATCACACAGCACCGGTAGTCGGCACATGAAGGCGCAGAGGTCAAGCAATAAGGGAGTCATTCGCTATCTAAAAATTTCAATGACTTTTCGGCGCCTTTATTGTCATCGACATGCTTAGATATCGATGAATAATAAAATTCTTTAACATTCGGAAATGTTAAATACAATAAAAGGGGAATGACACCTATAATAATAATAATATGTAGATATCGAAAAAATAAGAGCCCCAAAAGGATTTGCATGCTTTGAAAAAAAAATTAAAAACTATTGATTTGGTGCAATTTTTACAAAGCTATAGGAAAGTGTGTTTGTTGGTTTGTCTTTCAATTCACACTTTCTTGTAGGTATCACCTTCGTAAAAATTGCACCAAAACTATAATAATTACTTACTTGAGGATCTGGAGAGTACATAGGCTACTTTTTTCCACTAAAAATCCTGGTAATTACCCGGGATTTTTGTATAAAAAATAACTCCAAGCGGGCGAAGTAAAGTAAATTACTTTTGTATTCATAGTGTTTACTTAGCCTTAAGTTGTTATTGTTCAAAATTAACAGGCTAACAAAACGGGTAAGCTACCACTAATTTAATGAACGAAACAAATAAACAGGAGATAAGGAAAGTAACATCATGTTTTATTAATAGATACCAGCACTTTTACAAAACAAGCTATGAGGGCAGAGGTGCTGAAGATATGCTTAAATTGCCAACATCTCTTATTAGATAGGAACGTCATTAACGGAAGATGTTAACGTAAATGCCAATAAAGAGTAAGGTTTTTAGCACTTGTGTGTAACACGTCTAGCCTACGGTGCCTAACTTATTTTAAAAACGATAAAAAAAAATAGTAAATAAAATATGCAAGATAAAATCTATTTTTATGAAAGGGGACACCTTGAAAAAAAAAAAACGAGTGACACTCGGGGACTGCCACGGTAAAGCTATTGCATAGCATTTTTTATCAACGCCATCTAGCGGTGAGAGGAGTCCGTATTTCCATCGAGCCTTAAGTTTTTTTCGTTACGAAATTTCTGGAGTCGCTCTCCACGCTCAAGGCCCGCGATAGAAGCTATTCAATAGCTTAAAGACGCTACGGTGCTTTTAGGCATTTTTTCAAATCTAGCTAAGTCAAAGTACCGCAGTAAAGCAGAGAAAAGAGCGTGGTAGGAGTTAAGTTCATAGACCGATATAAGGACCGATATAACTGCCAGAAAATTAGGAAAAAAAACAAAAGTCAACATTCAAAAGACTCGCATAAATGACGATGGGCCCGGAGACATAGAGATAAGGGGGAAAAACGTCCAAAATTATAACAAATTGGTATCTGCAGAATTAAAAAAGTAAACCACTTTATAAATCGCCCATTGACATATTAAATTAGTCTGTTGCTAAGATTCGGTCATCGCAAGGTTATCGAAAACAGAATGTTCACTAAATTATTACAACGCTTTTAATTTTTTTAAGTCGCCGCCACCGATAAATATGTTTATTGAATTAATAACTGCGATAAACATGATTATTAATAACTATTTCGACGCAATTAAAAAGTAGGTTGAACTGTTAATGTGACGAATGATAATTTGTGTCGAGATGGAGACCAATTAAAATCCTTGAGAAGCATTTATATTTGTTTTAAATAGATCATAAGATTTCGGGATGAGAGCGCTGCCAATAGAGCCTTCTATAGCTACAGCGACAAATGAGCACAAAGATGAAAGATGAGATTGATAAATGAGATTTTGAAGATTGCAGATTGAGAAGAAGTAAGATGAGATAGAAGAAAGAAAAGAGAAGAAGAAACAAGAAGATTGAGATGAAGCAAGATATTTAACGCCTTTTTAAATACGCCTTTATGTGAAGCTCGGACCGCGGCAGATTGATGTTGAGGCCAATAAGTTTGTAGGACTTGACTAGTCCGTATCTATACTCTCCCGTGTCCGATGTAAGGTTCTACATCTGAGTGACATCAAAGATACCCAGATAGTAGAAACCAGCGGGCCAAAGTAAAAGCTATCATTGCTACAATCTCAATTCTGGTGATTGAATTTATCGCGTTATTTCTGCAACATTACTTTTTAGCTAATAGAGAGTGTGGATCGGCCAATCAGAGGCATTGTTATAGTTTTAAGAGAAACTCTACAATAAGTAATTAGTAGTAACTTAGTAAGTGATAGATTTCCTTAACTCTTCGAAACTTTATCAGGCTGTTGATATTTAGATATTTCTCAGGTAACAAAAGCAAAACTTGTACAGTTAAAAATGTAATTAGAGGCTCCTAAATCTTAACTTCCTCAACATGTACTAAAAGACAAAGCAACAATACGGACACGCATACAACAAATCGGTCCTCCAGGTGAAACTAAGTGTAAATACTAAGATAGTTTGTCCGTCAACGCCTCCTACATGATTTGTTGTGCATTGTCGTTACAGGCAACCATCATGCAATAACCTCAGTGACTCAATACCCGTCTTGTTTAACAACTTGACTGCTATCGACACCAACATTGTATTACAAAATATTATGTGTGCATCGAATGAACGGTACCTATTTTTTTTTTATTCAATGAGAAAATAGTCCTTGACTGGGATCTCACTGATGGTAAGTGACGATGCAGTCTAAGATGGTAGCGGACTAACTTGGAAGGGGTATGGCAATGTACATTCAACCCATACCCCTAATCTGTTTCTACACGCCATTGTCGTGCCGGAACGCTAAATCGCTAGGCGGCACGTCTTTGGCGGTAGGGTTGCAACTAGCCACGCCCAAAGCCTCCCACCAGACCAGACCTACCGAATACTTTATTTAGTACACATTGCGGAGGTATTGTGCAAAAATTTTTATTAAAATGATAGCAAGGACAATAATTTTCAAGAATAAAGAACGTGCAATTGCAACGCAGAGTATGCAGTCGAGCAGAAGTGGCATGCGAATAAAAATAAATCACCCGTGATTTATGTCAGCCAAGTTGTTCCGGGCCGTTGCTACGGCGCAATGTATGACGCCTCTGCATTCTGTGCAATTCTGCGAGCCGGGCTTATGAGATCCTGGTCTTTAAGACGTGGTGATAAGAGCTACAATGCTTTAGCATTTTGATTGTAAGTCTAGAGATTTATTAAGGTCGTAAAGAAGTAGGTACCTATCTACCTACAAATATTGTTATGATCTTTTAAGACCATTGTTAAAATTATAAAATTTATTAAAGGCTGAAGCATTGGACTGTATGCAGGTAACTAGCCTTATTGCAAAAGAGGACTAGACTATAACTAGTGGCAGCGAAAGAGTATTTTCTAATGCTGATCTTATGAATACATTGAGTGTTACTAAAAGTTAAGAATATTCAAAAAAAATTCTAAATTCAAAATTAATTTATTTCATGTAGGCTAACTTGTAGCTCTTATGACACGTCATAAATCTACCACCGGTTCGGAATGCAGATTCTGCTGAGAAGAGTCGGTAAGAAACTCAGCAGTTGCTCTTTTCAAAATTTTTTTTTTTACAAAGTATGCTATGTATACAGTGCTTCCACAATAAAGCTTCAAAAATGCAAAAATGCATACGTAGGTAAACCAATCCAACGCATGTCAAGATGTCTTTTGTACCTACCTATTGAAGTAGAAATTATCTTGAATTTGAGATGATGTATTATGTTAAATAAGCATTTAACCTTCCCCGGTAGAAAAATCGTTGTCATGTCATGTCGCAGGATCAAAATTCAAATGGCGTCACATCCCTTTCGGCCCGGAAATTGAACTCAGGGTCCGTCGCTTGACCGCGGGGACTGACAGCTGTCAAAATGTTCCGCCATTTTGGATGATGCCATTTCTGATGTGGCATAATTTATAGGAAATGAAAATATTTAATTGCTAGTTTTTGCCCGCGACTACATTCACGTGGTGTTAGGTTTATACAGATCCTACAAAAAACCTTTGTTTCCTGTGGACTACTTCAAGCTACTTCCAGAAAAACCTTTATTTTTTGATTTGTCCTCCAACCACAAACACAGTTGAGGTGTATGTGGTTGGAGGACAAATAAAAAAAAAACACACTTTCACATTAATAAAATTAGGAAAGATGAAGTGCGAAATGCGAAAATGTATTTGTTTGTTGGTTCATTGGTTTGTTCCTCAATCACACAGCAAGGGAACAACGAATCGACCTGATCTTTTGCATAGATATAATTGAGGTCTTGGAGAGTGACATAGGCTATAATAATACCTGTTATCCCGCAAAATTTCACTTCACGTGGAAGAAGCCGCGGGAAAAAGCATGTATTACAATAAAAGACACAAGCGAAGTACCAGAACAAAATAGCTTTCCATTCAAAATTCACCCATAAAGCTGTGTGGCCGTACCATAAAATGGACTTTAAAAATCAATTCATGACCCCTAAGGTCACACTAACCGGAGATCGTAGAAGATATCGTTTAGCAAACTATGGTTCGACGGTGGAATTGCACCGTAAGGCGTAAGTACCCATCACGACTGTATCGATATTGCCAATAAATCTGATGTATTTCCCAGCACCGATAGTTTCCTAGATCGCTACGTGTGCGCCACTATCGATGCTAACTAGAGTGGAAATGGACTTCAAAATAAACATGGATATAGCTACTTAGTAATTGCAAAGTCGCTCGTGAGATGGCTCAGGGATGAAGAAAGCTATACTCGGCTATAATGCACAATTGTGTGCGCAAATACAGATGCACTCTCTATTCCCTCACTCTTATAATCCGATGGGACGAAAAATCCGACACGACCGGAGAAAGATCAGGCGCAAGACCGACGGCATTACGTGATTTCCGAGGCACGGGGGTGACTCACCGCCAACTTCCTAACTCCTTGGCTATTACCCAATACCAATCCCTAAATTTTTTTTGTCCCGACCCGGGAATCGTACCTGCGTCCTCGCCATCTGCAATCGAACTTGCTAACCATTAGAGCAACGAGTCAGTTGCGTTGAGGTAAAAAAGAACCGATATACGTTGCGTTGGGGTCCCAAAGTGCTGCCAAAAATGGCTTAGAAATAATAAATGTACCTACCAGAAATATGGTAAGACACTTTTTTTCCTATTACAGGTATATATGTCATACTCTACAAAACTTAGGCACTCTCAAATCTCTACTATCATTGTTCGATCGGGTGGCCGAATATTGGCCCTTATAAACCGTCTCCGTAATAAGCGACCTCTTGTAATGAAGACATAGAGCAGCGCCACGCCCCCGAAAGCGGATAATTGAGTCATTATGTAGCGCGCGCGCACCGGGAATAGGGTTGCTACTTGCTAGTTGATCGGGAATCAACTAGAACCTCCATGTCAACATCATCAACCACACATAGGTTTCTTGTTCACACCTCTATATTTAATCTTAACATTAGGACTTGCTGTACCTATACAAATGACAGCTTCATCAATTCGAAGCGCCACTTTTGATTTTGACATATGAGTGTCTCTGGAACCAATAATATTGCAAGTGGCGCACCGACCTTTATGATTAATCTATGAAATCATACCTGTATAATTACCTAATCTATGAAATCATAGATTAATAATAATTATAGAGCCATTTGCAATATTACCCATTAGTTCCAGAGACACTCGTGTAGGTAGCTGCTTAGTGCTTACAGCGCCAAAATGGCGTCAATCAAGTAGGTCCAAGGGGGGGGGGGGGGGGGTAAGGGAGCGCACTTCCATCTAGCGCTCCAACTGTCAACCTCACCTGCCCGTGGTGCCTCCTGCTGGTCTACTAACGAGGCTCTGACGACCGACAAATGGCGGTATAACCATTTCGCACTGGCTAGACTGAACAAATGACACAGGCCGGTGTCGGGCAGCAGCGACACCGGTGCGATCAGTCTAGCCCTGCGATGACCAACACGCCTGCCCAGCGCGGTCATTACGGGCAAAACCTTGTATGGTGCACAACACAAGGCCAAGGCCCCTAGTTCCCGGCGGCCCCGTTATTCCCGACCCTGTAATAATAATAAGTCGTGGTAATGGCGGGGCAGGGGGTGCTAAGAATCTCCGGATGGGATTCCGCTGCCAACCCCGACGACTGGACCTGGCGACATACAACGCACGCACTTTGAGGACCGACGAGAAGATCATCGAGCTGGAAGAAGCAGTGAACAAGTTGCGCTGGAATGTTATAGGTTTGTCTGAAGTCCGAAGAGAGGGGGAGGACTCGATAATCCTCAATTCCGGCAACTTGTTTTACTACCGGGAGGGCGACCAGCAGTCCCAGGGTGGTGTTGGGTTTATCGTCCACAAGTCCCTCGTTAACAACATTGTCGAAGTCACAAGTGTGTCGAGCAGGGTAGCGTACCTTATACTCAGAATAACCAAACGGTATTCGCTGAAGGTTATACAGGTTTACGCACCGACAACTGCACACACTGACGAGGAGGTGGAGGTTTTGTATGAGGATATATCAAAAGCCATACACGCCTCCACTACTCACTACAATGTTGTGATGGGGGATTTCAACGCAAGGTTAGGTGAACGAAGCGGTGCAGAGACGAGGTTGGGGCAATTTGGGCATGGGCGAAGGAACCATAGGGGCCAAATGTTGGCCGACTTCATGGAGAAGGAGGGCCTCTTTATGATGAACTCCTTCTTCAAGAAGCGGCCACACAGAAAATGGACATGGATGAGTCCCGATGGTTCCACGAGAAATGAGATAGACTTCATCATGTCGACCAAGCGGCATATATTCAATGATGTCTCTGTGATCAATAGGGTAAAAACCGGCAGCGATCACCGTATGGTAAGAGGCACATTGAATATCAACGTGAAGCTGGAACGGGCCAGACTGGTGAAGTCAACTCTCCGACCTACTCGTGCTCATATCCAAAACCCCGAAAACTTCCAACTCGAACTGCAGAACCGATTCGATTGCCTAGCAGATTGCGTTTCTGTGGACGATCTTAACAACAGGTTTGTGGAAACTGTACATACTGTGGGGTCTAAGTTCTTTAAGACCCATTGCAGGAAAAGAACCAAAAAGTTCTCTGACCACACACTCAAACTAATGGAAGAGAGACAAGAGATGAGACTTCAGTCGTCGGCAGACGCGGATGCCTATCGGCAAATTAATAGGCAGATCTCTAAGGCTCAAACCCGCGACCTTCGTATCTTTAATACCGAGTGTATTAAAGATACCATCGAGCGGAACCGAGGCTCCAAAGTGTTCGCGAGAGATCTGTCTATCGGACAGAGCCAGCTGACGCGGCTGAAAACTGACGACGGTCGTCTCGTTTCTTCTCGTCCTGAGGTTTTGGGAGTGGTCGAGAAGTTCTATGGACAGTTATATACCACGACACAGAAACCTGTTGAAGATTTGGCCAAAGACCCTAGAGCCAAACTGACCCGACACTATACCGAAGATATCCCGGACGTCAGCCTATACGAGATTAGTATGGCTCTCAAACAACTCAAGAACAACAAGGCGCCAGGTGATGACGGAATCACGGCGGAACTCCTGAAAGCGGGTGGAAAACCGGTTTTAAAGATCTTTCAGCGATTGTTCAATTCCGTCATTCACGAGGGTACAACGCCGGAAGCATGGCACAGGAGCGTGGTGGTTCTGTTCTTCAAAAAAGGTGATAACACCTTGTTGAAGAATTATAGACCCATCTCGCTGCTGAGTCATGTTTATAAGTTGTTCTCGAGAGTCATTACGAATCGTCTCGCCCGTAGGTTCGACGACTTCCAGCCTCCCGAACAAGCCGGTTTCCGAAAAGGCTTTAGCACCATAGACCACATTCATACGCTGCGGCAGGTTATACAGAAGACGGAAGAGTATAACAGGCCACTTTGCTTAGCGTTTGTGGACTATGAGAAAGCCTTCGATTCGGTGGAAACCTGGGCTGTATTGAGGTCGCTGCAGAGATGCCGTATTGACTACCGGTACATTCAAGTGTTGAAGTGTTTGTACGAAAACGCCACTATGTCAGTACGTATACAGGACCAGACTACAAGGCCAATCCAATTGCAGCGTGGAGTGCGGCAGGGAGACGTAATCTCCCCGAAGCTCTTTACCGCTGCGTTGGAGGACGTCTTTAAGCTTCTGGATTGGAACGGACTTGGCATCAACATAAACGGCGAGTACATCACTCACCTTCGATTTGCCGATGACATAGTCATTATGGCAGAGACTCTGGGAGACCTCAATACAATGCTCAATGACCTCAGCAGGGTTTCTCAACAGGTGGGCCTTAAAATGAACATGAGCAAGACGAAAATCATGTCTAATGCTCATGCTCCGCTCCACCCAGTAATCGTGGAGAACTCTGCACTCGAAATTGTAGACGAGTATATATACCTGGGACACACAGTCCAGCTAGGTAGGTCCAATTTCGAGAAAGAGATCAACCGCCGAATCCAACTCGGCTGGGCAGCGTTCGGGAAGCTTAGAGATGTCTTTTCGTCCAAAATTCCTCAGTGCCTGAAGACTAAAGTCTTCGAACAGTGCGTGTTGCCAGTGATTACTTACGGATCCGAAACATGGTCGCTAACTATGGGCCTCATAAGAAGGCTCAGGATCACTCAGCGGGCGATGGAGAGAGCTATGCTCGGAGTATCCCTGCAAGATCAAATCAGAAATGAGGAGATCCGTAGGAGAACCAAAGTCACCGACATAGCTCTGCGGGTTGCGAAACTGAAGTGGAAATGGGCGGGGCACATAGTTCGAAGAGCTGATGGTCGATGGGGTCCCAAGGTGCTGGAGTGGCGACCTCGCACCGGGAAGCGCAGTGTTGGCAGACCCCCCACTAGGTGGACAGACGACATCAAGCGAGTCGCAGGGAGCCGCTGGATTCAGGCGGCGCAAGACCGAGGCTTGTGGAGGTCCATGCAGGAGACTTATGTCCAGCAGTGGACGTCCATTAGTTGAAGAAGAAGAAGAAGAAGAAGAACTAGGGCGAGTTCTTACGACTACGTCGTGCAGTGTCTCCAGTATTTTCACCAACCCTAAGCGACCGATAGCCGATATCGGTACATGCGATACCGATGTAGCCTCAGGAAACAACGTCAGGTTACGTTGAACATTATAGATTATTTATCTTGAGCTTATTTTATTTAGTGAACCCGATGGGCATCAAACTTATTTTTTTTTGTCTTATGATCCTATTGGACCTTTTTATTGGACACATCTCCCGCTTTATGCATAGAATGCCTTCGAACAAGAAGCAGGTAAAAAAATCCGAATAGCCTTCCATATAGCCTCAATAGTCCAACGTTTAATGGTGAGGACTGAAAACTGAAAGGTTGACGATTTGAACCCCTCCTGTTGAATTATTTATTGGCGTACCCACTCCTAACACAAGCTTTTCGCCTGCGATCTTTAGAAGAAGAAAACGTTGGCTAACATTTTTTTGGGGAAAAAATAAGTTGTTTCCTATGAAAACAGCAAAAAACATAGAATCAAAGAATATATTATGTTTTGACAATAAAAGTCAAGATTTGATAATAGTTATTGTTTTCATGAGAATTGATAAAAAATCAAATTGGTAATTTTCAATAAAAAGCACTTTTAGTTTAATTTTTAAGCAATGTCTGGTGCATTCGAAGGTTTCGATAGTGAAAACGATATCGATGGGCTTTTAGATGAAAAAATATCAAAACATTGTTAGTACAACACGAAACATTCAAACTAATTAACAAACGCCAACAAACGCAATGAAAAAGCTTACTGAAAATACAGCCGAAAATCGTCTCGGTTAAATTTCCGAATCAGTGGTGGAGTCATGGCTTATCACAACACTCAAAAGCCACAAGTTGGCCCATATCAAATAAACAATTTTGGATTTGCATTTGACCTATTTATATGTTGAACATGGGTCATTTTCAAATCACTGGACTAACAGAGATGATTGAGGAAAAAACGTATGCACCGTTTTCCTTTTGCACCACCACATGGTCTCCTAGAGGACCGGAAGGTTATGATAAGGCTAATTAATATCGATCCGCAGTATTTACTAAAATATCACTAAAGAACATTTAACTAACATGTCACTGAGGAAATCAAATTATTTATTATTATTGTAGAATTATTGCCAAAAGAATGTATTATTTATTGCATTACTTAAACTTAGGTAGTAACGATGTCCTTATGGCAAAACGCTTTGGAATATGTATTACAACAAACTACATATGCAAGTACACTACCACAAATTCCAGATGATTCGGCTGCGAACTCCATAACATTCAAGGGGCAACTACCAGAGGCACAAGACTACAAAGTCTATGACTACGCCCAACAGGAGATTGAGCGAATTCGTGATAGAAGAGAGAGTGACTTCATTCCATTGGCTGACGAATCTACGCAGGAGAAGTTTCTCACTCCACTGTACGGCATCACTGCTTTCTTCGCTGCCATAATGATTATTGGGCCGTTTTTAGTAAAACAAGGACCTAATAGAGGGTTAGTTCAAACAGTAGTCATAAATATGACTTTTGATAATAATCATCTAAACTGAAAAAATAGTAGGTATCGTTACTGACTGACTGTTGACTGACTAACAGTAAACGTACAACATAAACCTGTGGATCTAGAGATTTCAAATTTGGGGAAAATATACGTATTCTTTGAGTATCCTCAAGACTCACTAAAGATTCAGGAAGAATTTTTTGGAATTCGAATCCTAAGGATTGTGGTGATAAAGATGATATAGATTGAGATTGAAATGGTGATAAAGATTTTATCAAGAGATGAAAACAAAATCCACTCAGACGAAGCGTGGCCATCAGCTAAATTGATTATAAGTTTATCAGTCTATACTCAGCGTCAAATTCATTTCTGAAGGTCGAGACATTAATCACATTTAAAGGTGAAGTTTTCTTGGGATAATAGTTTGATTTCTATAATTATATGAAATTTTCAGTGATACATATAAGATAATAACATTGACAAACTCTAACATGATCTCCGGAGGAAACGACAAATAAAGAACCTCTTCAGTTTGATAATCATGCGCTTTCGGAACTAGGCCATTTTATACTCCTCAATCATTCCTAAGATATGTAGCAAATTCTTCTCTTTGTTATTTACAGAATTGTTCAGGCTAGCATCTTACTGACAGCGTTTTGTATGTGGATTTTGTAAGTATTATTCTTCCTCCTTTCCTATGGAAGTCCACTATTGAACAAAGATCTCTTACATGGACTTCTATAGGTCTCTATCTTGCTTCGCCTTTATCCAACGTCTCTCTGCAACTCGTCTGCTATCGTCGGTCCAACTAGTAGGGGGTCTACCAACACCAACCAACACTGTGCTTGCCGGTACGGGGTCGCCACTTCAGCACCTTGGGACCCCAACGACCATCGGTTCTTCGAAATATGTGCCCCGTCCATTTCCACTTAAGCTTTGCGACTCGCTGAGCTATATCGGTAACTTTGGCCCTATGGATCTCTCTCATTTCTGATTTGAGTAAATTCAGAATTACTCAACTATATTTATTATTATTATTTTTCAGCTGGTTCACGATATACTTTGGCCAAATGAATCCTCTAATGGGGCCACGTCTAGAAAACACCACTGTTGCTTGGATCGCATACAAACTGGTAAGCAACAGTTTAGAATAAAACCCCGTTCAGCAGGTTTCCTGAGATACAATATAACTCTAACTTAAATCAGGATTCCTAATACTTTTAAACAGACGTCTGCACTTTATAAAAAAAACCCTGCATAACTCCGAAAAGTCAGAGGAGCCTGGGATCGAACCTGCGACCACCCGAATAGGACCCCGCAGTCCTAATCACTAAGCTATCACTGCTCAAGTTCCGAAATCCGAATACACAGACACTGCCCGCGAAATTCAAATTTAATTTGGTTTTTCGCAATTTGTAAACTAATACAACGAAGTAGGCTTATGGTATTCAAATTGCGCCAATGGCAGTATCATCTTCACAGGTTTATATACTAATCTTTACGTGAAAGTATCCAGTTTAAGAAATTAGTCAAAATAATGAGTTTGACGTGAGCTACTCACAAATTAGTCATTATTTTGATTAATTTCTTAAACTGGATACTTTTACGTAAAGATTAGTATATAAACCTGTGAAGATGATACTGCCATTATCGCAATTTGAATACCATAAGCCTACTTTGTCGTATTCGTTTATAAATGGCGAAAAACCAAATTAAATTTGAATTTCGCGGGCAGCTCCGTGTCTTGGCCCTTAATGTAAATTACGCTTGTCAGGTACCTAATTGATAGTAAAATTGATATAATTTAACTAATTTAATATAATATTTTTTATATTTCAGGGTAAACCACTCACAACGCCTTGAACATTATCATTCAAAGAAGCTCAACAATTTGTTAGGATAAAATATTTTTTGCTGTTTAATTTATGTACAATATGAAGAAGAAGAAATTAATTTTAAGTTTATTTTGTTAATATAATGAGCTCTTAAGACGTTTTTTTTTTCATATGTATTACGACTAATGGCCGATTTCATTAACTGAAAATCTGCCAAAATATCAGATTTGCGCTCGGATAAGACCTATTTTACATGTCATTCCGAACCAGTGGTAGCTTCATTTGACGATTCGAAAGCACTTTGTGAAAGATTTTTTGAATAAAAAATTATTTTATTCTATTGGTGAAATCGGTCCTTAAGAATAAAGGAATCTATAAATTACACATAGGTAGATGAAAGTGCGGTGTACCTAGCTATTTCTATTAGTACTCGTAGTTTGATACCATATTTTGTGTCTTGGGGTTTAATTTTGATACATTAGGTATTGTGGCCATAAGATTCGAGCCCTTCTCACTCGTAACTTCGCTATCTCTAAGCTCGTATCTGGATTTACGATCTGAGATTTAGTAGTCAAACGGTACAGCTAAACAATAAAACAAATACTTACCTACGTCTTAAAATAACTGTCATTATTCACCCGATGCACGTACTCGCACCGCAACGAAATCACTACAAAATAAACCAATCTCAGTTCAGAAATCTCTATTAATTGCTCGATCATCCGTGCCGTTACAATGCAATCAAAAGGCGCAGCGAACAAATCGGCTCGCGCCCCAAACACATCCCGCGGTATCGCTAAAGATCAAAATAACATTTGTACCGAAATCATTTATCAGGGCTGATTCTCTTTCCATTTGGCGTCCCCCGGCTAACGTCGAGCACCGAGTCAGCCGAATTGATGGGATGCTGGCATATTGGAAGAGAGGAGCGATTTACACACTTTTTTCCGAATACAAAAGGCACACCTATAAATGGGTAAATTTTCGAGCGTACTTTTTTAGGCGTCCTATGACCTTTTCATAGAAACTATCATTTAAAATAGACTAAACACATGTTATTTTGAAAATATACCTCATAGCTTAACCGTATATAAAACCAGATTAGAATTAATATTAAAAACATACAAGAAATTCCACGTTTAATATCCGACTTGTATGGGTGGTCTACCCCTGGGAGGCTTGTCCCACTTCAAATTGCGCTCACCAAACTACTCACTATTACACGAAATTTTAACTTATCTGTTATCAAAATATCTCATTTTAAAGGTATTTACTCCATTTCACATTTTAACACACAAAAACTTTACTAACTATTAAATTAAAAATCTGAGACGCCAATATGTCTTTGTCCCGCGTAAAACTGCATTTTCGATGCTCGCAATTGACTACTTGTTTCTTATTAGTCAAGCGATTTCACGCCAAATTTTTTTATTGGTCCACCTGAGCATTAGTCTGGCCCCAACTTGTTTGTAGAGAGGATGTCCAATACGCAGGTTTTATAATGTTCCCGAGGTAAGTTTTTCATAAAATATGTTTTGGTCACCGTGAGCGGTCAGTTCGGTGGCAAGTTTTAGCTAATGAACAGAGTGATTTATTGTATGGTCAAGTTAGGATGTTATATATAATTGCCTTGATATTACGACCTGTAAATATCTACTAAATTAATTAGGTAGTTGAGTAATTATCATGAAAAAACCCTTTTGTCGTCATCATGGTGGCGTCATTGCGGTGGCACAGTGGGCTACTGAAATGATGAATCCCTGTATAATCAATACGATATATACTTAAAATACATACATACATTTTCAATAATAACTTAATAAGTTTTATTTTTATAAGAAGGTAAGTACGTAGGTAATTAGGCCTATGTAGAGTTCAGTTTCAATATTTAATATTTATTGTCTCCTAAAACACAATTATGGATACGTGATTTAGTTTGGAGCTAGAGGATAGTGTATACAGTGTCTAGTCTAAGCATATTTTGTATTTATAATTAAGAAAATTTGCTTACTTAATTCATTAGAGCCATTTCTATGGCTTTTATCGTCATTACGGTGGCGCAAAAAATATTTCTCCGAAAGTACTGTGTTTTAAAGGGCGCCTCACAAATTATTAGATTCACAGCATCTTAATCTATCATCTAACGCATTTGGTTTGGGTGAAATGTGAGAAAAAAAATTAGCCACCTAAATGACGGAAAAAAACCCGCTCTGAAAATTTACCCAAATAGGGCAATTACACATTAATGCTGAGATTTATAGAGCGTGATCTGACTCAAGTTGAGTTAAACTAAGACACTAGCACTGGAATTCATAGTCAAGTTACATTCAATCCCTACATGATCGTTGGATGGATTTTGGGGAACTGTTCACATCTCGGCTATGAATTCGACCACTGTAAATATGTTCTAACATAAATCTGTCTCGTTTTAACTCTGTCTTGAGTCTGAGTTGAGTGAGAATGTGGTGTATAGATTTAAGCCTTAGTTATGATTTGGCTGATAAAATCTTAATTGAAAAAAAAGTACCTAACTATACCTACCAACTAAAAGTTTTATGAAGAAACACTGATTATTTCACCAATCATGAAACAGAAGAGCCATCGCATTAATTTTTTGCGAAGGTGTAAGTTGAGAACCTGACGATTGATATAGACCATTTTTTATTTCCAAGGAATTTTTATAAAACGTAACTCGACGAGAATAAAGTCACGGTTAAAATGAAGTGTTGTGTATTTTGACAACACCGTTGTTGCTCTTCTAAATGGCATAGCACCTCCTATCTTGGATTTTTAGTGTCCATTTGCTCCATTGGCAAGTCAGGCGTACTCCGCATTTAGATTTAGATATAAAGCTACAAGTACCCGACGTTATGCCAACCTGATGGGCCAACTCAGTGGCCTAACGAAGTGCGAAGGGATAAGAGTTAGGCGATAGAAATAGAGACAACTTCTAGATGAATATAATCTGTACAACATGAAATTTCACTTTATTGTATGGTAGTCGCTATTGAGTTAAATAATTTTGCGGAGTGAATCTTCTGTATGTACTTGTACTATTATGCGTTCTATGCCATTAGGTTAAAGATAAAGATAGCTACGGTCTACGTTATACGATAAAGCCGCCAAATTGTATACTTTTTCTGCTGTTCAGTTTGTTAGGTAGTGTATCTACCTACAATAAAGTATATTTGAACATTTTCGTCAATTTTCATGAAGGTATTGGTAAAATCGCTAACCGCTTATCGCTATTCTAGCTCACGTGAACACAACGAGGCGCGACTAATGTGTTTCAGGGGAATAGCGTCTTTGTGGGGAGCTTGTCATTAATACTCGTTGGTGACGACGTTTAGATTAAAATTTAATATTTGTATTAAATCCCGACACTTGTTATGAATACTCAAATAGTTGGCAATAATTTCATCTTTATTAATGGAAAGCCTTATTTTTGTTTTTTTTTCTGTTGACTAGCGATTTACTCGCGCCTTCTTGACTTATTTTATATCCGTTATTTTTATTATTTTTAATAACCGTTATACGCAACTAATTTTTATAATATCCATTGACTAGCCTTTAATCCACAACTTCTTTATAGAGAGTCGCTACTAATTACAAACAACTAGGTACTATTAATTTACTCGAGGATGGAATTTCTGAAAATAGAAGTTTTCTGAGAATAGTAGACCTAATATTTTTAGTTACATACGCGGAAAACCTACAAAAATCCCTACAAAATACGGACCTACAAACCTACCTTCGAAATCTGGATTTAACACCATCTGTTTCTTGTAGAGTATGTACCTCGATGCAGGTCAGTATATACGTATAGGTAAGTCATAAACATGCCTTGTATTCCTTACTATAGTTCTTTCAATTCACGAGAGCGCGTCGCTTATGGTTGTGTGTCGTATCTGTATAAGTGTGAGCGAGAGCTTGCTCGCGCCTGACGGTTCCCACCTAGGCTCCAGTCAGGCACGCACACTCACGCAATGTGCATGTACACGACGTAGCCACAAGTAAAGCTCACGCGCCCTCGTGAAATTCAAGAACTATACAAACAAATGAAACATCTCGAATACAACGCCTCTCGCCAATAAAAGCCCCACTCAAAACTGATTTCTGTAAGTACAAGCAATTTTCCAAAACTAAAAAGATCGCCCCCAGCCGAACCGTCAATTGTCGGCTTTCGATCTATTTTTTTGGCGCGAATTCACGCCATATTGCCGGCTACGGGCGACCCCATCTAAATGATAATTCGGGGGTCCTTCTTACAATAAAAATTATTGCGGCCAGTTTATTTTATTGCGGTTTTTATTGTATTCAAATAACCACAGACAACATTGCGGTCCGTGAACTGGTGGAGAATTTTTAAGAAGTCCTTGATAAAAGGGTTCATTCCCGCTAGTAGGTAGGTACAACTGATTAGTTCAACCGAAGCTTACATACTTAATAGAATAAAATGTGATGTTGATACTTTTAAAAATTATTAATATCTAAATATTCCTATACCTAGCGATTAGTTTTAGTGTTACTATAATGCTTTTGAATTATCAAATGAATCTACCAATGCAAAGGTTCGGAATGCCGTTCCAACCGAAAAGTACCAGCAAATAACTCGGCAACATAATATAGGTACAATGCTAAAGTTGTACCTACCCATACCACAACTTAAACTTCGAGAGTTGAAGAAAAGATCTTTTGAACCGACTTCCAAAAAAGGAGGAGGTTCTCAATTCGTCGGAATCTTTTCTTTATCTATGTTTCTCGATTACTCGAAGACGCTTGGACCGATTTGGAAAATTCTGTTTTTGCTTTAAAGGGTATATTTCCCAGGTGGTCCCATGGTCATCAGGTCAGGATCTGATGATGGGATCTTGGAGAAATCGAAGGAACTTCAAATTTTATAGGCATAATTGATATACTTTGTAGTTATGTTTGAAGTAGGTTTTATAATAAGAATTTTTACGTTAATATTATCACTTAAAACAACCGCCAAACTGAACTTACAAAAAGGCGCACAATTATGATTAGTTGAACTTCTAGCTACAAGCACTTCTTCAAAATTTTCCACCGGGTCTACGGCTATCGGTTTCGTCGACCCATTTTGCTGGTTCTCTAAAATATAGACCCTAGAGGGGAGGTAGTAAAGTGGCGAACGAATTGAGGTGTTCTATCATGGCGGCTTCTTTATATTCTCAGTTTCCTCGAAATATCGGGCTCCCACCCTTTGAACAATTTTCCCGCCATCACTCTTTTATCTGCGCGAATTTTATTACGAGATTTAGAGAAATCCTCAATACGAATAGCTAATATTGGCAAGCACGCGTTGTCACTCCAGAGACTTGTAACGATTAGTTTCTCTTATGGTTAACGCCGATGGTTCTGAAATATGGTCGCTAACGTGAACCTTTAATAAGGCTCAAAATTACTCCAAAATCCTATTAATATTGTAAATGCAAAAGTATGTGAGGATAGATGGATGTATAATGGATGTATGATGGATGATTACTCTTTGACATAAAAACTTTAGACGAATTTTGATTAAACTTCACAATGTAAATAGCTTATCCATCAGAATAGCACAATTTATTCCGGAAAAAAAAAATTCTCGCTGGAATCCAAATCTTTAATTCGCGCGGACGAAGTCGCGGTCATCAACTAGTCGCGTATGGAAAAATCGGAACATGTAATACCTCAAGGCAAGGATGAACGCTATGAAAGCGCTAGATTTAGACCAGAACTAGAATGTATAGATTATGTACAATAAAATTAACTGCATTTCTTTTAAAAGGTACTACAATATGTACACGGTATAAACCTATTTTATTAGTAGGTAGGTACTTCTCAACGGAAACCTAAAAGCCTAAAATGTATCTTCGTCTCACAAAGTAAATAGGGACGTGAGTGTGAACGGACCCTAGCCCCAATACATGAGCTTAATGACTACACATAATTGCTTCATTACAACTCGCATACATTAAACGCAGCACATTAACACCTCCAAACAATGCAAATAATAACACCAGATGTTTATTTATAATCTAGTAGGTAATAGTCAACCGCAAGACAAACGCTCGGACTAAACGAAAATTATAGACGGTTTAAATGGGCGGCAATTAATATTTTATAAATACCTTATATTAATTTATTGGTATGTATACTAAGCGCCGATTTCACCGACATCGAGTAACTTTTAACCGAGAATTAAATGAGGCATTCGGACAGTTTTTGTATTGACAATCTCCCAAAATATCAATTATTTTATCTAGAGGAAATCGCCCCCAAGTGCTTACAGTATAGGCTTTCAAGTGAGGAAAAGAAATATTGAGCCTCAACTCAAGACCTATGCACGAAAACTGCTCACTAGAGTCTGTACTATTCTGTCTCTTTACTGTGAGAAAGTAGAGCAAAAAGGCGTATGTAAAAAATGCTAACGCTTGTGAGTTGTGACAAGTTTGTTTTACTTGAAAGCCTGCTTTCGAGTAAAACAAACTTGTCACTTGTCGTGATGCCAACGGAGAAGCCAAATTTTGTAAATAGGAAGCCGATTGTTTGAAATGATGATGATTGCGACCGCAGTATGCATACCATTTACAAGCATCTCAACGCTCAAAGTGGACTCATGCAAAGTGTCTTTTAAGACAGGTTTCACGTTTTCACGAGGTGTACTTCCACAATATCCCTTTAGTCTTTGGACAAAGCTACCACCCCGTTCTTATCTCCATCCGAGATCGCAATCAGCGCGGCCATGTTTGATGCCATTATGAATCAAGTTCCCGCCTTTTTGCTTTTTTATTTTTCCATTCGCTAGGCACCGGCGTCAGATCTCACAGCCGATAAGTTCTTTATTATCCTGGATGATTTTTTAATCTGTGCCTTCTGCCTACTATGCTCGCGCGTCGCATTTCACATAAATGGGGCTTGAACAAACACACAGCGGAACTTGCAATGGTAACTTTACAGAGTCAGCTTTGCATAACCGGCTTAAGGAGCAACATCTTCTACGCAGTTTTTCAACTAGCTTGTACTACTTTTAGCGATTATTCATCTAAATGCAAATAATATGCCGTTACGACTTACGGATGCGGACTATATCATAATTATTATCTTAGGGCCGGCGTAACTCAATTACTGTACATATAGTTATTTTGTTTGGCAAAATTAAAAAAAAAAGACGTGTGGCACTCGGGGACTGCCGCGGTAAAGCTATTGCATAGCATTTTTTATCAACGCCATCTAGCGGTGAGAGGAGTCCCGTGTCAGGTTATTTTCGTTACGGAATTTTTGGATTCGGTCTCCACGCTCAAGGCTCGCGATAGAAGCTATGCAATAGCTTAAAAACAACAGGATAAAAACTCAATAGTTACTCTTTTCAAAGTCATATAGAAACACCATCTGCGTCTGCAACGGCAATTTTATATAGTAATCTCGACTTAATATAGTTCAAGCATCTTTTATTGCGAGTACGACCGCGACACGACGGGCGACTGTCGGTGCGTGATTGCAGGAGTTCGAATTACATATTACAGCTTACAACTTGGAGCCTAGTGAGATACGTATCCGCGGCGCGTTCTGAGTGTCCAAGCCTTTAATCTATGCTCACTGCTTCGCGTTTCACACATATTGTATTGTTGTTGAAATTGCAATCACACAACTGCGATAAATTAAAACTGAATAAACATTTGTCGTGACTACATATTGCATTTTTGTACGTAATTTCGTTTCACGGAACTGCTATAGCGGGTTAATGAGGGAGTACGGAGGCACTAGGTATACAATCAGAACAAACACTATGCAGCATTCTAGGAATAGGTACCTACCAATACCTGTCTACCTATTGTGGGTAAAATAATACTTATTTCCAATTCAAATTCAAATTCAAAATTTATTTATTTCATGTAGGCTAACTTGTAGCTCTTATGACACGTCGTAAATCTACCACCGGTTCGGAATGCAGATTCTGCTGAGAAGAGCCGGCAAGAAACTCAGCAGTTGCTCTTTTCAAAAAAATTTTTTTACAAAGCTATGCTATGTATACAGTGCTTCCACAACAAAGCTTCAAAAATGCAAAAATGCATACGTAGGTACATCAATCCAACGCATGTCAAGATGGGCAGTCAAAGCAGACCCATTCCCGTCGGTGGCACCCGTTCACGAGAATGACGCATGATCCAGCCATTGCTTCGCTCAACCATATAACCCCAATAATATTGTTCTTTTCTCCTTTCAGGCAAAACTACATTACTATTACTAACAGACATTAGGGGTATGGGTTTTTTGTACACTGCCATACCCCTGCCAAGTTACCCCGCTACCATCTTAGGCAGCATGTCACTTACCATCAGGTGAGATCGCAGTCAAGGACTATCTTCTCGTCGAATAATTTTTTTTTTAAATATTACCCAAGCTGAACTTGACTAATATTCTCCTCTCCCCTTCAAATAAGCGGAAAGCTTGTGTTAGGAATGGGTACGAAAATAATGCAACGGGTGGGGATCGTATCTGCGACCTTTTAGTTTTCAGTCCGCACCTTTAACCGTTAGACTATTGGGGTTAGCAAATGAAAAAGTAAAACTTATTCCGCGCTAACTACACGTAATTGCACCCTCAAGATGCTAGCTCTCCACAGATTTGTAGCGGAGCGAGGAGAAAATTGGAAAAAGGAGGGATCTGAGGAGAGTACTGAACTTGGTCTCTAAGTAGATTTTCCAATTTGAAACTCGTTACAGGCGGAGAATCTTTGCTGCACTGCTAATTTACACCATACGACTTACTTAATTATTAATTTGTATAGGAAACGTGTTGGGACTTTGAAATACATTTTGGGCCCAGCTGTGGGATCATCTAAATTATAGGTTCTCAAACTTGTTTTACCCACCGCCCACTTTGAGTAAGTATATTTTTTTCTAGAGCCTCCAATTTTTTTTTTACTTACCATATTTCTTTCAGTAGGGAATAGAGAGTGCAACTGTGTTTGCGCACACACTTGAGCACTATAATATCTCCAGCGCAGATGGCTAATCTAATAGATGGATAGAGAACACCGCCATTGCACCATTCGCTGTCCCGTTGCCCCCTTAGTTTAGAAGCTCCTGAAAAGCCGGCAACGCATTGGTGGTGCCTCTGGTACTGTAAGTGTTCATGGGCGGCGGTAATCACTTTACATCAGGTGATCCGCCAGCTCGTTTGCCCGCTATTCATATAAAAAAAAAATCTCTGTGGAGATTGGCTGCCGTGGCCGGATTCATTCGGGAGGACATTATTATTATTTTATTACTCGTAGGTATAAAAAAATCGTGTCGAATACGTCACCAGTATTAACAATACTGCCCAAGTCCTTTTCACTTGAACTTAGAGGAGGATTTATTGGCGAACTTCGGTGAACTTTGCGGGAGACGGATGAAAATTGTCAGCAAGAGTTATTTATTGTGATTAGGGAATGCAATATCGATCTCGCGAGATCTCGTTATCGCGAGATCTCGGCCTTTTTTAGCGAGATTAATCTCGGACGAAAAAAGGGCGAGATCTCGCGAGATTAACGAGATTGCACTCGAGCATAAAAAAGTCTTATTCGAAGCGCGGACTGACACGGCCAACTTGTAGCTCTTATGACACGTCATAAATCTACCACCGGTTCGGAATGCAGATTCTGCTGAGAAGAACCGGCAAGAAACTCAGCCGTTGCTTTTCAAAAAATAAAAAATAAAAATTTTTACAATAGGTAACCAAACTATGCTATGTATAGAGTGCTTCCACAGTGATTTGATAGATATGTACGTCAAAGTTTACTACTTAGAAGTTTATTAAAAAATTATAGACAATTTGATGCATAATTTTTCTATTGAAAAAATTCGTGAAAATAAATGTTATCTTATAATACTTATAATTTTTATCCTAATTTATTCAAATATTGTGATTATTTGCAAAAAAACACACAAAACTGCCAATCTCGCGAGATCTCGAAATTGGCGAGATCTCGCAGTATTGTTATTTACAATCTCGCGAGATCTCGCTTGAGCCCCAATCTCGCGAGATTTGCATTCCCTAATTGTGATGCTTGCACGAACTCTTAAGCCATCGCGTAAAATATGATTAAGATAACAATAATGAAACATAAATAACTTACAGACACAACATAACGATTCTAGCTGCCTCTTGTTGGTTAACGTAGCTGTTGGTATATTTATCTAATTGGTACCTACTTAGCAAAAATAGATAAAAGGATCTTAAATCCTTACTAATATTATAAATGCAAAAGTTTGCTAGTTTGTTGGTTTGTCCTTCAATAACGGTGCAACAGAGTTACGGATCGACGTAATTTTTTGCATAGGTATAGTTAAAGACCTGGAGAGTGACTTAGGCTACTTTTTATCCCGGAAAATCAATCAGTTCCCGCGGGATTTTAAAAACTAAATCCACGCGGACGAAGTCGCTGGCATCAGCTAGTAAAAAAATAAAGTTTAGGTACCTTTAAGTGTAATGTGCCGTGTGCGTGTTGCCAGTGATGACTTATGGATCCGAATCGCCTCTGATGCTCCCATAAAAACTTTGGATTCCAACTCCTCAATCCTGATAGGTACTGCAGAGGTTCTGCTCACCTAAACTGCGGAGATTTAGGAACTGTCGATTATGAATTGAAGAAGCGGACGAAGTCGCGAGCGTCCGCTAGTCTATACAAATACATCGATGTAATTGGTTCTTACATATACCTACATTGATGTAACTGGTTGTTTCCATTAAATCTCACTTGCGAGACGGCGAGTTTGAATTAAAGCTTAAATGGCAAAGGAGAGTGATAGTTTCCCCTTTCCATTCCATTACAGTTTTTCAGATCATTTGTCAAGTTATCGGCGGTAACGCGGCGCGCATAACCGCGTCGCTAACGAGCACTCCAGTAATTGGCGATATGAAATGACGCCATCATCCTCATTTACGAGTCATCGCGGCCAATCAATCGAGGTGTCGCCGGCCACAGAGTAGGTATCGCGAGAAGCTCTGCGCCCTACGGATATCTCCGCAGCGCTATTCAGTCAGTTTTATATTTTTAAGCATAAGCTTCTATCGCGGGCCTTGAGCGTGGAGACCGAATCCAGAAATTCCGTAACGAAAATAACCTGACACGGGACTCCTCTCACCGCTAGATGGCGTTGATAAAAAATGCTATGCAATAGCTTTACCGCGGCAGTCCCCTAGTGCCACACGTCTTTTTTTTATTTTTAGACTAGCGCTTGATTGCCATCTCACTTAATTACAATACGGGGTTATTCAAGGGGCGAACCAATAAGTTCCTGAAAAGCCGGCAACGCATTGATGGTGCCTCTGGTACTAAAAGTGTTCATGGGCGGCGGTAATCACTTTATATGTGGCCCGCCTGCTCGTTTGCCCGCTATTCATATTTTAAAAGTCTCACCTGATGGTAAGTGAAGATGCAGCCTAATATTGTGCATGCTTGCCTAGAAGATGCCTATTCACTCTTGATTTAAAGACATTATAGTTAGTTGGAAAAACGGAAGCCGGTAGGGCATTCTATAGAGATAGCAAGGCGCTTGGTGCGAGATCGTGAAATTTCGACCACGTAGCGGTGCAGATTCGTACGATGCCTTGCGGTTAAATACAGTAAAATACAAACACACTTGAAAATTCTTTTTTTATTATAAATTGTGTACCTACTACTAGAAATATTTTGTCCAATTTTGGTGAAGATCTATTAAATATTATCGGAGATAGAGGACATAACGTCTCGCGGATAGTAGCAAATCACTCTAAACTTTTTCCACGCAGACGAAGTCGCAGGAATCAGCTAGTCTAATCTATAGCGTTATCTTTCTCGATGGAGTGGTATAGCTTTCGGGAGCTTTCTTAGGTATCGAATCAAAAGTATCGATACAACTCAGGTATCGATCCCTTTTTCGAATCCCTAAGCATCATGCAAACTTGACGGCAAACTTGATCGTATGTGGAGAATGCACTAACTGTAAATTTTTTAAATGTCCCTATATAAATAAAAGAAAATAACCTCACCCTATATAAGTTGATACATAATAATATACGCCGATATATCATGGTTATCCACAGAAACCAAACGCCAGTCATCGAGCAGCAATCGATCTATCGACTTCCGCCACTTAGCGTTGTTTGTATTGTCGCTAACTCCATTAGTGCACAGGAACTAGCTCTTAGTATTGCTTCATCCACTTTCCACGAGGGATGGTGTTTGCTTTGATTAATTAGGTACCTACACTCCCCTGCGTGTGTACCATTCACGATAATAATGATTAATGGCAATAATATCACTTGTTACTGTCGTTAAACATGCTCACTGTAATGAGCCTGATAAAAAAATATTCCGTGGCAAATGGTAAGACTATCTCCACGTACTACGGAAAAGCTACGTACGTACGTAACCAAATCAAAAATGAGGAAACAGTATTATTCCGTAGCAAGTGTAAAGACAATCTCTACGGACTACGGAGAAAACTACGTAGGTATGTGGCTATGTAACCAAATCAAAAATGAGGAAACAGTATTATTCCGTAGCAAGTGTAAAGACTATCTGAAAAGAGTTCGTTTATGTATTTATTTTTAATTGTCTATTTAATGTTGTCATGTTTGTCACTTTTGCTTTTTTCTCTTCTCGATTAAGAATGTAACTTTATAAAAATTTAGTAATAAATTAATTTAACAAATAATATGTTTTCCTGTACATAATATAAAATATCCAAGGCCTCCTACCTTAACATGGTAGCAGAGCTTTTGAAAATACATCGAAAACAATTTTATGGAAATGGAAAGGTAAGAGGAAGTTGAGATAGTACTCAAAAACAATTGAAAGAGGCGGAGGAAAATAATTTATAAAAATGGATAGCAACAAAGAGGAATTTAAAATACCTACGTTTGATGGAACAAATTACGATTTGTGGAGATTTAGGTTGAAGCTATTTTTAAAGCTCAAAAAATGCGAAGAGGCTATTTTAAACGAGGAAGTCAAAACAGAAATTGATTTGAAAGCACAGAACTATATAGTCAATAGTATCAGTAACTCACAGCTTCATATTATAATAGCAGAAAATACAGCTTACAAAATGCTTAAAAAATTGGACGACATGTATTTAGTTAAAGATTGCGCTAACAAGCTATTAATAAAAAGAAAATTACTCGATACAAAGTTTAAGGAAGGAGATCCTATTGAGTTTTTCCAAACTTTTGAGAAACTAATAAATGAATTGAAAATTGCCGGAGAAATAATCTCTGAAGAAGACAAGCTCAATTATTTATTGTTAACGTTACCAGAAAAATTTTCGCATATAGTAAATATTGTAGATGCATTGCCTAAATCAGGACAAACTGTTGAATATGTTAAATCAAAATTAATACTCGAGTTTAAGAAAAACGAATCTGAATATCAACAAGCATTCAATAGTTATCATGGGAATTATTCACGATATCAACGTGGACAATATTACAGAAGACAAAATTTTTCACCAAGGGGAAGAACACAGTATACAAGAGGATATAATAATGAACAAACAAGAGGAAGAACACAGTATACAAGAGGATATAATAATGAACAAACAAGAGGACAAAATTACTCAAGATACACATATCGAGGAAGAAGATTTCCAAGATATACAAGAAACTTTCGAGAACACTACAATAGAGGAGATAAAAATCAAAACGAAGATGCATTTATTGTTGAAGTAATGCATTCTACAGATGATCAAACAATGACGAACTGGCTTCTAGACAGTGGATGTACTCACCATATCATTAACGATGAAAAGTATTTTTATGAGTATCAAAGCTTAGAAAGTCCAATCAATATTAAGGTAGGTGACGGTTATCCGTTAAAATCAGACAAAATAGGAAAAATAATTATTAATTTACAGGTAAATAACAAAGTACGAAAGATTAAAATTGAAAATGTTTATTTTGTCCCGGGAATGAAAAGAAATCTTTTAAGTGTATCATCTATTGTAAACAAAGGAAATACAGTTATATTTAAAAATCAGGTAGCGCTTATATATAATCCACAAAATAATTTAATAGCAGTATCTAGGAAGATAAATAATTTGTATGAACTTGAAGGTCAGATTGTAATTAATGATAGAAATGCGTATAATATAAATGAACAGGTTACATCAATGAAAGAAAAAGAGAAATGGCATCGAATATTAGGTCATGTAAATTTTACTAAATTAAAAACTATGTGTAGGTATAAACTTTTAGATGGTTTACCGGAAGTACTAAATGAAGGTTTCATTCAATGTGAAATTTGTTTGCAAAATAAAATGACAAATTTACCTTTTGAAAATAATCGGAGAAGGGCAACAGAAATTTTAGAAATTATACATACGGATGTAAACGGCCCGATTACTCCAGTAGGTTATGGTGATCAAAGATATTTTGTAACTTTCATAGATGATTACAGCAGATATGCAGTTGTATGTGTAATCAAGAATAAAAGCGATGTATTTGATTGCTTCCGAATGTACGCGAATGCAGTTCAAAATCAGACAGGAAAGCGAATGAAGGTTATTAGGTGCGATAATGGTTCTGAATATGTGAATAGAGATTTTTATGAATTTGCAAAACAAAATGGTATTTATTTAAAACCAGGACCACCCTATACTCATCAATTAAATGGAGTTGCTGAAAGATATAACAGAACAGTAATGGATCGAGCTAGATGTTTGATGGCGGAAGCCAATTTGGAGAAAAAATATTGGCCTGAATGCGTATTAACTGCTACATATTTAGGAAATAGAATACTTACAAATACAATAGAAAAGAAAAGTCCCTTTGAAATATTCTTTAACAGAAAACCAGACATAAAAAATTTAAAAATTTATGGAAGTAAATGCTTTGTAAAAATACCTGAAGAAAAAAGAACGTCAAAATTTAATCCAAAAGGAATGAAAGGTATTTTAGTAGGTTATACGGATACTGGGTATAAAATTCTAATAGAAAATAAAATAGTTATAAGTCGTCATGTTATCTTTATAAACCCTGAAGCAGAAGTAGTTAGATTTCGAATGACAGATGAAGAAGAGAAATTTGAAGAAAAGAACATTAATGAAGACGCTAATAAATATGAAATAAAGAATAATGAAAATAATGAAGTAAGGGATTTGTGTGATGATCAAAATGAAAAATTTTATGACACTATTGAAGATGAAGAAGATATGAGAAAGAAAGTTAGTATTGAGGAGGTGAGCGGACAAAATCGTCCGAAAAGAGAAAGAAGATTGCCTAAAAAATTGGATGATCATGTAGTATATGTTAACGTTTGTGATGCTGGTATACCTGAAACTTATGAAGAAGCTATAAACAGTTCAGAATCAAAGAAGTGGAAGAATGCAATGGATGACGAGATAAATAGTTTGAAACAAAATGAAACATGGGAAATTGTTGATGAACCAAATGATAAAAATATAATTGAAGTTAAATGGATCTTTAGAATAAAATCAAATGGAAGATATAAAGCACGTGTTGTGGCGAGAGGTTTTCAGCAAATTTATGATGAAAATGAAGAAATATATTCACCTGTTGCTAGAATGACAACAATGAAAGTTTTAATGTCGATTGCATGTGTCAGAGGTTGGCATATAGAGAGTATGGATGTAGAAACAGCTTTTTTAAATGGAATTATTAAATCTGAAGTTTATATTTATCCTCCAGATGGTTATGAAATTGGAGATAATAAAGTTTGTAAGCTAAGAAAAGCTTTATATGGATTGAGAGAGAGTCCAAGAGATTGGTATGAATGCTATAATGAGTTTATGATGAGCATCAATTTCAAAAGATCGAACTATGATTATTGTTTGTATACAGGATGTATCGATAGTGAAAAAGTCTATATTTGTTTATATGTGGATGATATATTAATTTGTGCAGAAAATGAGCATACAATTAAAAAGGTTAAGCAAATGCTCAGTAATAGATTTCGTATGGAAGATTTAGGAAAAGTGACACAATATTTAGGAATTGATATTGATTATAAACCGGAATTAAAGAAAATGACTTTGAGTCAAAGCAAGTACATAGAAAGTTTGGCAGAAAAATATAAAATAAAGGATTCTAAGAAATATGAAACACCAATGGAACAGAATTTATCTATTGACTCTGGAGAACTAAATAATGATAATCTGAAATATAGAAATTTGATTGGAGCTCTTTTATACATAGCTAGTGGAACCCGACCAGATATTTCGTATAGTGTGAATTACCTTAGTCGTTTTCAAAATACTTATGGTGAAACACATTATAAATATGCATTACGAGTCTTGAAATATTTATATTACACTCGTGATTTAATGCTAAACTATAATTCAGAATATGATGAATGTTTTGATGCTTTTGCTGATGCTGACTGGGCAGCTGATAAAAATGATCGCAAATCAACAACTGGAATATTTTTAAGAGTATATAATAATCCAGTGTTGTGGAAAACACAGAAACAGAAAATTGTCTCGCGCGCATCAACTCACGCTGAATATTATGCATTGGCTGATTGCGTTACTGAAGTTTTACCAGTAATAGGTGTGCTTAATGATTTAGATATTGATATTAAAAAACCAATTAAAATATATGAAGATAATAGTGGTGCCATAGCTCTTTCTAAATATGGTAAATTTTGTAAAAATTCTAAGCATATTGATGTGAGCTATCATTTTATAACTGATTACGAGAAAAAAGGTGTTATATGTGTAACAAAAGTAAACACTGCTGATCAATTAGCTGATATTCTAACTAAGGCGTTAGGTAAAAATAAATTTCAAAACTTAAGATATTTAATTAATGTTTATTGAGTATAGAATTTGAATTTTTTATTTTGTTATGTTGATTATAGTTGAAATGTGAATGTTTATGTTAAATATGCTAAGTTATTATTGAATGAATAGATGAATGATTAACTGTTATAATTAATTAACATATTTTAGAAATACAAAAACTCAAGGAGGTGTGAAAAGAGTTCGTTTATGTATTTATTTTTAATTGTCTATTTAATGTTGTCATGTTTGTCACTTTTGCTTTTTTCTCTTCTCGATTAAGAATGTAACTTTATAAAAATTTAGTAATAAATTAATTTAACAAATAATATGTTTTCCTGTACATAATATAAAATATCCAAGGCCTCCTACCTTAACACTATCTCTACGGACTACGGAGAAAACTACGTAGGTATGTGGCTATGTAACCAAATCAAAAATGAGGAAACAGTATTATTCCGTAGCAAGTGAAAGGCCTATCTTCACGGACTACGGAGAAAACTAGGTACCGACGTAATTACTACGTAACCAAAGCAAAAATGAGGAAACAGTATATTCCGTAGCAAGTGAAAAGACTGTCTCCACGGACTACGGACAAATCTACGTACCTACGTAATTACTTACGTAACCAAATCAAAAATGAGGAAACAGTTTTAAAGGACATTGTTGCGTAAGTATAAGGTATAGTTCTTGCAATTCACGAGGGCGCGTGGCTCATGGTTGTGTGTGTGTCGTATCTATATAAGTGGGAGCGAGAGCTCGCTCGCGCCTGACCACTCCCACCTAGGCTCCGGACAGGCACTCATACTTACGCAATGTGCATGTACTTGACGTAATGGATTTTGAACAAGTTTGTTCACAATCGTCAGTGGAGATAAGCGCCTCTGAAAAATTATTCCTCAATTGTATGTCTGCGGTCGCTTTAAGTCTCAAAGAGCAAGCCTTTTAAAATTCCGTCGTGTAACGAACGTTGCTGTGCCTGGTCGCACCACGCCTCACCTTGTTTGTTTTTATTTACCTATTTTCTCTGATCGCACGGCTGAACCTGAAAAATTGCATGGGAAATCTTAACTCAGGTCAATTAGCTTCGAAGGTTAGCTAGCAAGTTCGTTAGCATTTAACATAGTAAAGTTATGAAACATTTCCATTAGGTAGGTAGCTATTTATGTAGATACCAATCAAGTAAATAAATGATTATGATAAAAAGTTACAAGAAAAATGTCCAGTGAAGCAACCGAAAACTTTCTCTCTAATGAAAATTAATGCAAAGTAAAAGTAACTATTTGGAATCCGATAGAAAAATAATCTCCAAAAAAGCATAGAGGTGTCGTTGATACATCTACTAGAGGTAAGATAAGATATAGTAGGTGCTTACTAGAGGTAGTGAAGACCTACATAAAAATTCTTTTCAAAAAACCGACTTCAAACGCCACTACAAAGTATAAAAATAATTTTATTTTGTACACGTTTGTTGAAGTCGGGCGGCTTAAATAGAAACGATGAAACCGATACGCGATGCTCGCCCGATTTCAATAAACGTGTCTCTTATATGTCACCATAAGGTAAGCGTCGCAAATCGATTTCATCGTTTCTAGTTAAGCCCGCCCGACTTCAACAAACGTGTACAAAATAAAATTATTTTTATACTTTGTAGTGGCGTTTGAAGTCGGTTTTTTGAAAAGAATTTTTATTTTAAGCTTTTTAGTGTAGCTTGTTCCTGCTCTCTTTCTCCCCTTCCTCCAACGCTACGGTACTAATGTAGTTCTATATTGGTACCTACAGTACTTGTTAACAATAAACAAGAGCTAGGACTAGGAGCTCCATGATGTAGTCCATGTTTGGTACCAACAATATTATTTCGAAAGCGTCAGTTCGTAATTCCTCCAGCTCTGCAGCATCAGGATTGAGGAGCTACAACCTTGAGCATTATGATGAAGTATATGCTCGGTACCAACAATATCAATTCGTAAACGAAAGCTCCAAAATCCTCACAGTTTAGGTAGGCAGTACCCCTGCAGCATCAGTATTGAAGAGCTAGGACCTTGAGTTCCACGATGTAGAATATGCTTGATACTAACAATATTAATTCGCAAGCGAAAGTTCCTAAATCCTCATAGTTTAAGTGGGCAGTACCCTGCAGCATCAGGATTGAGGAGTAGGACCTGGAGCTCTATGATCTAGTATATGCTTAGGCTAAGCATACCAATTCGTAAACGACGGTCCCTAAGGTCCCATAATTTAGGAGGGAAATACCCCTGCAGCATCAGGCTTGAGGAGTTGAAGGTAAAGATTTTTATGGGACCATTTAGCGAGCTTCCTCTGTCGATTAAAAAAAAAATCTCGTGAATCGGTCCAGAAACTTCGGAGTAATCGGTGGGCATACATAGAAAAAAAAAAAAAAAAAAAAAAAAAGATACCGGCCGAATTGATAACCTCCTCCTTTTTGGAAGTCGGTTAAAAACGGGTGCGGGATTATCTGAAAATGGTTACCTACTACAGTGTGGCCTTTGCAATCAGCTCTGACTGGCCGACACTCTCTCGGTATTGGTTAAAATATTGCAACAAGAGCCTATGAATTCAGCTAATCACCACAATTGATACTGTAGCAATGATTAATGTAGCTTTTCATTAATCAGTGGCAGCAAAAACAATTTATCTTTAAAACCAAGCTAAATTGTCAGGTTCTTTCTTTCTTGGGCTGCGGCTATGCAGGTCACAGGTCCCTGTAGCACGTTGAACGTTGCGTCTATTTAAATTTTCTCGTCGATACTCGTCGCCACCAGAAACTGCAGCACTTTCTTGAATGGGATGAGTGTAGCCTCCTCGAGGTGTACGATATGTTTCTCCAGATGGAGGCTAAGGTAAGGTCAGGTTGCTTACGCAATCCACACATTCTTACGCGACTATTTTTCACAGCGAATAATGTTGGCAATCATATTTTCGTTTATTTGAAATTTGCTAGGTGGGTAGAGTAGCGCGTTTTCAACGCGTGATAGTGAAGGTCTGCATCTCTATGGTCTAGACATAAGTATAACTCAGTGCCAAAAAGCAAATACGCAGGCAGCATTAATTGGGGTGCTCGGTTAAGCTCAATGACGGTAAATGAGCAAAACCACAAAATGCTAAAATGGCGCTGCCCGCCTCACCATTATATTGATTTCGACGCCATTAAAGCGGACCGGAAATTAAAAAGAAATAAAAACATATTGCTTTCCCGCGCGTCCCGAACTTATCCAATTTGTTCATGTTCCGTTCCAAGCTTCGGTATTTTTGGATAATCGAATACGACCGACACGATCTTTAACCACCGACAAAAATCAACTTTGACTTTTCACACTTAAAGTTTATTTTAGCTCGGGCGTTGTTCCGATAAAATTCGTAACATTATGTCGATCACAATATAGGGTAGGTAGATTTTATTTGGCATGCCATTATTGTCAGCGTGATATGATTATTATATTATCGGGCGATAAACGAGCATAAAAAAGATATATCGCGCTCGGCAATCATGTAGGATTATGACGTCATTACACCTATTACGGAGTTTCGTATTTTATCGAGTTTGCTCTACTAATTAGGTTTCTGATGTGCAGGGAGACGATAAATCTTGCTTGGGAAGCTTAGGCAAGGATCAAGTAGTACGTAACTACATAATAGGATTTTACTTGAATAACTAGGTAGTTACCTACTTGTGTGTAGTTTAATCATTGATCTTAATTTAATTTAATGCACTTTTATTAATGTAAAATTTGCACGCCATTACCATTAATGGCGTGGTATCAGTGGTGTGACAATCTGCCATTGTGACATGTCACACTCATCAAGTATAAATATACATCCATGTATTTAATTCTTTCTATATTAGTTTTATTGGCATGGCGTCAAAGATAAAGCCTAACAAATCTTGATTGTTTCAGCTTTATAACTGTCGGCGATGCATCACTGAAGGGCTACATGTGAAACGCATTAGCCGATAATAGTCTAATGGATAACAAATATTTGTGAATGGGTAATGTTATCGTTGAGTACGGTAGATCGCGAATCGCTATCAATATTGCCTTTTAACAATAATCTCTTTAATTTATAGTTTACTAGTTGAACCCGTGGCTTCGCTTTAGTTTTTAAAAATCCCGCGGGATCTCTTTGATTTTCTGGGATAAAAAGTAGCCTATGTCACTCTCCCGGCCCTCAACTATAACTTTGCAAAAAATCCGTTGCTTTGTTGCGGCGTGATTGAAGGACAAACTAACACACATTACACATTTTCGCATTTATAGTAGGTAGGTACATTAGTTAGGATCACAGATTACTATGATACTACGTTAGGATTGTTTTGCCTTCTAACTAGGAAGGTATATGTAGGTATCTAACGTGTTTATTTAATGAAAGCTGAGTGAAAAATGGCAGCAAATTAAAAAAAAAATCGTATTGACACCAAAGAGAAAAATATTTGGTATTTTGGCTAAACACTCATGCCGCACTACACAAAAAGCACTTGGAGGTACTGTAAGTACCGACGTTCCTAAAATAATTAATTTTCCCTATTTTCAATATGAAACTTCAATATTACGTCATGATCGTAGAACAGAGACAGATTTGCTAAAAGCTTTGGCTAAAAGCCCAAAAATGACTCTGTCATATTTGAACATTTAATTAACAATTTTTATTTGAAAACTTTATTGCCACAACTTTAGCATATATTATGTATTTGTAAAAACTGTTTTGTAAAAATGTGTTTGTAAAAACATCATCGATGGTTTAACGCAATTTACAATATGTTTGAGATTTTTTGGCTTTGATTTATAATTATTTTGAGCTTCATCGGCTTATTACTATCTCTTGCGTTCTCTTTTGTCACTTTAGTAAAATTAATTTTATATTTTTATTAGGACTTAAAAAATGTAGGCAACTGTACTTAAAAACTATTTTCTTTTATATACAATACAAGTTGCGCCACCTGTTGTTACATTAAAAGCTTTCTTATTTATGTTCTACTCAACAACAGATGTCACTGTACGCTATTACCTTCAAGCAGGTTTTATATTCCTTCTATTTAGTATCGTTGTCTATGGTTTTATTTTAACGTAATTATAAAAGTACACAATAGATGGCGCTAGTATTGTGAATCATTTTAGGTCATTGAATCGTTTTGTTGTTAACTTCACAGTGGTTCAGGTGGTCATTTTTTCTCAGAGAAGGCAGGTGTTTTGTGTTTGTTGCTTTGTTGATATTTGAGTGTATTTGAAAGTGCGAAATTATTAAAAATAGTATGTTAATACTATATAACTATTATTTATTACTAGTATACTAAACCGAACTATAATCTTTATTTAGTGCTGAAAAACACCACTTATTCAGGTTTTTTGTGAGGTACGTACAGTTTACGTAAAGTTTCAAAGATTGTGTGCAAAAAAGTGTTTGTTTTGTGAGAAGCTATGAAAAATGAACTAAAAATCCGGCTGAATTGTGGTGTAAACTGTGACAAAATTGCTATCAGTCTCGCATTACTAATTGCTAACCTAAACTAAATAAACAGTGAGTGTTATTTGAAAATGACTTGAAGAAACTTTTAGCTAAGTTTCTTTGAACTATTTAAATCGTGCCAAAAATAAATACCATGACTACAGATAGATTTCACAAGTAAGTAGTACTACGTAATAGTAAAGTACATAGTACATATAAGTAATTAAATAAGTCCTAACTTTGAAGTTAATCTAGACAGCCTTTAGAGTACCCGCAGACCATGAACCTATTGCCGCAGATTTATAATTTCAAGTTGGACGACTAAATCGCAGAGTATACTAATTGGCATACTTAGTGACTTATCGTAGCCCACACATCCTATCCAACTAAATCAATTTGCCTATAGTATACTCTGCGATTTAACTGTCCAACTTGAAATTGTAAATCCGCATACACACTTAACATTATTTAATTACCGGGATTACCTATATTTTCACTGTATAATCAAACACCAACAATGTGATTTTTTTTCAACCAGAAAATAGTGTGTTCAGCATCAGTACCTACCTAACATAATCAATGGCAGTCATTTTTAAACCACGTTGCATTTTATTCCAAAAGTGTAATAAAAACATACTACTTTTCTATTTACAAGACTGTCACATAATATCTATTAAAATTAGCCAATTATCTTTTAACAAAAAATAACATTGTACCTACTTAAGTGCAATGTAACATGTTCTGTTTAAAATCCTCTGAATATATTGAAATATATAAAATATATTGAAGCCTCAATAGCCCAACGGTTAAAGGTGCGGACTGAAAACTGAAAGGTCGCAGGTTCAAATCCCACCCATTGCACTATTGTCGTACCCACTCCTAGCACAAGCTTTCCGCTTATTTGGAGGGGATAGGAGGCAACTTGAGCTTGGCTAATATTCTTTAAAAAAAAAATATCAATACTTCATCTTTCATTGCCAATATTGGATTTGCTGTACACATCAATCAAAGAATTAATATAATTTACTATAATCATCAATCAATTACTATTATTCTCCTCTTTGAGTTAAAAAAAAGGTATAGAATTTCTATTACCATTACAACAGGAATTGTTAACTATTTAAATATAAGAAGATAAGATAGTATATCTGATATGATAAATAATTTATCATCGATAATAATTGCAACAGCTAGGTAACTTTATCATAATTAGATATTGTATTTTAGTTTACTTACATAGGTACATTTTGCACTTTATTATTGTAAAAATTCAAACGTGTTGGAAGTAATGCCAGCAAGATAAACCTGTGGTAGAGTCTTGCCTTGTCATTAGAGGTTAGCCAACATGAAATAAATAATTTTGAATTTGAATTTCATAATGGCTTTAAACTTTGTCTTTTATCAAATTGTTATTTAATTTTTAAGGTTTGAACCATAAATAATAATCAAAGTTTGTGTTGTTCAATACTTTTTTATTTATTAAATAAATAAATAAAATAAATGATTAAAGAATCTAGGCCTGCAGATCAATTACTATTATAAGAGAAACTTCACAGAAAGTTCCTACAAGAATCTAATTATTTTTATAATTTTATGAAATTCCATTGTGAAATCTGCACCTGTGTGGATCTTGCAGAGCGCTGTATTATTAACTTAATTATTTTAAATATGTAATAAAAAAGATACATACATACATATATACTTTTATATTTTATTTTATTGTATTCATAAAAATATCGTTATTTTCCATTTTTCTTAGACATACAGGCTAATTAGGGTTGGTAATGACTTCACGGCATTTCACGCAGCGCTAAATAGCTACCGTCATACCCGTACCTACGTGGAACGTGCACATTAACATTTTTAATTAATTTTCTTTTAATTTATGTTCAATTATTTAGAAGTCTCATGGCCCTAGCAACGGCTAAAGGTGCGGACTCAAAACTGAGGCTGAGATCTATAAATCGCACTCTCACTCAAGACTCAGACTCAAGACAGAGATAAAACGGGACGGATTTATGTCATAGCATATTTGTATCTCATTTTAACTCTATTTTAAGTCAGAGCACGCTCTATATATGTAGTTCTGAGCGTAAGAGGTTGACGGTTGGATCCCTTTGCGTTATTGTCGTACCCACTCATATTTGAAGGGAAGAGGAGAATTATTATTTTTCTAATTAGTCTATAGATGTATTTTTAAATTTATTTTTTAATTAGTCAAGTTCAGTTTGGCTTAGATATATTAATTAAAAAAGAAAAGACTCGAGCATCGAGGCACAAGGGTTCTTAACTTAAATTATTCGACAAGTTAAAAAAAAAAAATTCAATAGCGTAACGATCAGGGCGCGAACCGACAGTCTAATGCTGAGATCTATATAGAGCATGCTGTGACTTAGCTCGGACTTAAGATAGAGTTAGAACGAGACACAAATATGCTCTGACATAATCTGTCTCGTTTTAACTCTTTCTTGAGTCTGAGCTAAGTGACAGTGCGGTCTATAAACAGCCTTAGAGCATTTACCTAAAAAGCGAAAGGTCGACTTGTTGTAGGTACCTACCTATTGTTGTACTCACTCCCAAAGCAAGCATTACACTTAGAAGAAAAAGGGTAAAAATAGACAGTTAAGTCGGAAATACCTACGACGTAATAGATTTTTAGTTGCTCGCTATTTGCAATCGTTATAAAATAATCTAATCTCGCCTAGCCTAAACTTAAAAAGGTTGTGATTTGGAAACCCATAATCAAATATCAATCTCGGAAAGATTACCTCTTTAATACTCAAAGGCTCACCCACTTATCTAGAAACGTTTCCCATCAAACGAGATATGAATGTACATAAATCGTAAAAAAATATAGGGCTCATCCTATATAAATGAAAATAAACCTTCTAGGAATCAAGTTAAAGTGGACTTTTCCACAACAACATTGTGTTGAAATGCGTTTTACGTAGAAATCGGAAATTCTCTCTCGTTAAGCACTGGAAGTGATATCCAATTTCTATAATTAGATGTTCCGGCAGCCTTCTTACGGATGCAGCTAGCTTAATCCAATAATTATGTTATGCAATTAAGTACCTACTTAGATTCTTAACTGTTGCAGTCTGCAATTTAGGTACTTACTTTGTTGCAAAAACTAAAAGTAATAGGTAATTAGTCTGACAATCAAAGAATAGTTGTAGTACTACATACTGAATATAAATAAAAAAATAACTTTAAAAACAAATAACCCGTCTGCGTAAAAACCAAAATGGTTAAAAACTAGTAAAGTTATAACATCAATTTACATCATAATTTATTTTTGAAATCTGAAGCGACAAAATCTAACTCGAATTTCAAGTTACGAGTCATGACTGTGGGTCTACTACCAAGCCTTAAAGTAAGCTTAAAGTAGTATTATTTCAATACTGGTTGGTAAAGGGTTGATATTGTATGACATGTTCTGCCCTTGGTTGCACTTCTAATTGAAATTTTTAATTTAGATGACTAATAAAAAAATTCTTTTCAAAAAACCGACTTCAAACGCCACTACAAAGTATAAAAATAATTTTATTTTGTACACGTTTGTTGAAGTCGGGCGGCTTAAATAGAAACGATGAAACCGATACGCGATGCTCACCCGATTTCAATAAGCGTGACTCTTATATGTCACCATAAGGTAAGCGTCGCGCATCGATTTCATCGTTTCTAGTTAAGCCCGCCCGACTTCAACAAACGTGTACAAAATAAAATTATTTTTATACTTTGTAGTGGCGTTTGAAGTCGGTTTTTTGAAAAGAATTTTTATTTTAAGCTTTTTAGTGTAGCTTGTTCCTGCTCTCTTTCTCCCCTCCCTCCAACACTACTGTACTAAAGTAGTCTATACTTGGTACCTACAGTACTTATTAACAACATACAATTTCTAAAGAGCTAGGACCAGGAGGTCCATGATGTATGTAGTCCATGGTTGGTACCAACAATATCAATTCGGAAGCGACAGTTCGTAATCCCTCCAACCCTGCAGCATCAGGATTGAAGAGCTAGGACCTTGAGCTCCACGATGTAGACTATGCTTAATACTAATAATATCAATTCGCAAGCGAAAGTTCCTAAAGTCTCATAGTTTAGGTGGGCAGTACCCTGCAGCATCAGGATTGAGGAGTAGGACCTGAAGCTCTAAGATCTAGTATATGCTTAGGCCAAGCATACAAATTCGTAAATGACAGTTCCTAAAACCCCATAATTTAGGGGGAAAGTACCTTTGCAGCATCAGGCTTGAAGAGTTGAAGGTAAAAATTTTTATGGGACCATTTCGCGAGCTTCCTCTGTCGATTAAAAAAAAAATCGCGTGAATCGGTCCAGAAACCCCGGAGTAATCGGCGGGCATACATAGAAAAAAAAAAAAAATATACCGGCCGAATTGATAACCTCCTCCTTTTTGGAAGTCGGTTAAAAACCAGTCGGTTTGTCCTTCAATAACGCAACGGAGCAACGGATTGAAGTGATTTCTATCTCTGCTGTAGCTGAGGAAGTCCTAAGTAGCGAGTGCCATAGCTTTTATCTGGATAAACAAGGTTCCCGCGGGATTTTCAAAAACCTAACTCCAAGCTTACTTTGTTTATATAATTAATTATGTATGTCAACAGTGCACAGTAAAACCGAATGTGGTTTTTGTTGCACTGAATGTAACACTCATGTACGAATGAAGTATAAGATTAATAATAATTAAAAAAAAAAGCGGGCAATGTCGCTGGCAAAAGCTAGTTAATAATAGCTTTTGTGTGAACCGATATCTAATTTCCCAGAACTTGTACAACGAACTCGTCACCTATCTCAAATTCAGGACGTTGAACCGTTTTAATGACACGCAGAGCGTGTCTCCTACAGCCTTACACTTCCGTGCGGCGCCATTCGACGCACTGTATCCGAGGAGCCAGGGTCATGAATCATGATACGTTAACCCTGAACCCTGAGCAAGGCCTCCAGTAGGGCTTTTCTCTATCAGAGGGTTTGACAGTTCTTTTGCCATTTTTTTCCACTGAAAATGTAAAATTGCAACCTCTCGACTCCACTTAGAGTATTTCAATTTTTTCTAATCAAAATGTCAAATTGCAACCTCCATAGAGGAGGTTAGTAAGGCTCCTCTAGTTTATTTTGCGACGCCCTGAACAGTGAATTGCGTAGGTTTTAAAGTCTTCCATAAGCTCTACCTACTAAACTCAAGTTTAAGAATCTTCAGTGAGGAACGTCAAAAAAGAATAATATTTAAGTAGGTATATTATTTTGCTCAAAAAAATCTATCTCGCCTTCATATTTTTGGAAGTTTAATATAATGTATTTCCTACATTGAAACAAACTACGTTTATATGGAATTCCGGGCTCGTGAGAAACTCTTAAGTCATTTTTTTTTTCGACCAGTGGGGCTAAGATGCGTGCCACGAAAAAATTTTGTCTACACTTTACTCGTGAACCTCTAGAGATTCACATAGAGATTACGAGTAAACGTGTTGACAAATTTTTCGCGCATCTTAGCCCTACAGGCCGTTCATTTGCCCTTAATATTCACTCCACTTAACAATATTTAAATTTTTACCATAAACTCCACAATGTACGATAGGTGGATAATGTATATTGTAATAACAATATTGCCCTGCACTTTTACGCTTCGGCAACTATTCCACTATGAGGGAAACGAAATGCAACCAAATTGACAAACAGTGTTCAACTCAACTACGTTAGAAATAGGTATCCAATTCACTTATTGCTACGTTATCGATTTTATCACCACAGGTGTTAGTTTACCTTTGCTGGTGACTGGGTTTAGTTCAAATATTGGTATGTGTAGTACCTAATAAAAATCAAAAATAACAATCCAAAATCGAAAATCGAAAAAAAAAAACAATCGTGCTTACTTTGAAAAGTCAATAATGTAATGTTGCAGGCAATAACACTTCTATACGTTTTAAGACAGGAGAAAAGCACCAGCAAGGTGAGCATGCGCAGGGGACATTTTATCCACGGGGAAAGGAAAAAATGTTTTATCCCCTCGCTCAGTTTTATCCACCCCGAGCATGGACGCAGCAGTGTTGGAAATAATATCCACAGTATACCTAATGTCAAATGCGGATGTACTTTTCCTTTCCCTTTTGCCATGCTTTAGCAAAGGGAGAAGATAATTTTATCTCTTGTCAGTGGATAAAATCGGGGTATTAAATCTTTGTCTAAGAGATGAAACCCTCAGTAAAAAACTTTCAGTCCTAATTCGAGAATAAGTTATAATGATAGGTAAAATTATTATTGTGTGGAAAATGTGATAAATCTTTGAAATTTATCTAGAAAATAACCTACTGACGATGACGATGGCTACATCATTAGTAGGTTATTTTCTTAACTTATTAAGCTTTTTAAAGGGCTTGTTTTTGGACAATTTATCATAATTTAATTAACATATTAATATGACAACGCCCAACCAGTCAGTGAGCATGTATAGTGAACTAGTTTTAGCTAAGTGCTAGGTGCAACTTTTTTACGGTCAACAACCGAGAGACCGGTGTTATCAGGCCATCTAGTCCTACTTCTGTCTCAGCTTCATCATTATAAAACGATCCATCAGTAGGCTTATTTAGTACTAGCTGTTGCCCGCGACTTTGTCCGCGTCAATTTCTGTTATTATGATCGCGATTAAGAAGTTTTTAAAAGAATATATTTTAAATATGGATAATTTTCCCCGTTTTCGCAACGTTTTTCAGTGATGCTTCGCTCCTATTGGCCGCAGCGTGATGTTATATCCTAAAGCCTTGCTCGATCAATGGACTATCCAACACAAAAAGAACTTTTCAATTCGAACCAGTAGTTCCTGAGATTAAAGCGTTCAAACAAACAAACTCTTCAGCTTTATAATATTAGTATAAATAAGATTTAATTCGATTTATCGTATTCGTATTTGATATTGTTAGCGTCAAAGTAAAATGAACCATACGTGTATTGAATTAGAGCTCCATTTCGTGCATGCATTCTTACACGTTCACGTTTAACGGATACGCTCCAAATTAAAATCGGTTGTATTGAATTTGTGACTTTAAAATCAACACAGTTAAGGTTCATTTTCATTTGACGCTAATGTGTTCGAATACGAATTCGGTCAATCGAATTAATTAAATCTTACACTAACCCTACAGTATAAGTAGAATGATACGACCAAGTTCCTAGCTATGTGCGTTGTTTCTTGATACTTGGCAGATTGGATGTTGCTTCTTTTAAGATTAAATACCAAGAAATTCAATGGATTAACTATTGATACTATACTAGGAATCTAAGCTCAAATATGTTATTTAGATAAGCATTAAATGCTAAAGGTATGACTAAGCAAATAGATATCGTAAAAGCTGATAACAACTTGATTAATTTGATATTTCTAATGACGCGATGCAATTTATCGTACCATATACTTACCTAAATAAATTAATACGAAAGTGTTTGTGTTGGTTTGTCCTTCAATAACGCTGCAACAGAGCTACGGATTGACGTGATTTGCATGGGTATAGTTGAGGACCTGGAGAGCGAAATAGGCTATTTTTTATCCCGGAAAATCAAAGAGTTCCCGTGGGATTTTAAAAACTAAATCCACGCGGACGAAGTCGCGGGCATCAGCTAGTAAGAAATAAAAAGAATGAAGTGAAATAAAAGAAACCCAAAACTAATCGATACATAGAAACGAAAATACCTACAATATTAGAACAAGCTCAAAAGCTAGTTACGTTTTACACGTTTCTTATGAAGTCAAACAGTCTGCAGAAGCTGCAATTACGAGCAAACGCAAAAGATTAGGGTCATCTAGTAATAATATTACGGGGATAATCCGATTCAAGCCTAGAGATGTAAATGTTAACCCGTGCGTGTAATCCGCGTAAACAAATCCAGTTCACACGGCGACGTTGCCTCATCTCAGTGAAAGTCATTAGCCATGGTACCTACCGCCATTGTCCCGCGTCGTAGCTACCGCCAGCCGCCGCTGACTAATGCCATGCTTCACTTTTCATTACTTCCGCATGCCTTTTTTGCAATGACTACGATCTCACCTGATGGTAAGTGACGATGTCAGTCTAAAATGGTAGCGGGCTAACTTGGAAGAGGTATGGCAATGTACTTTCAACACATACCCCTAATCCCGGTTTCTATACGCCATCGTGCCCGAACACTAAATCGCTTGGCGGAACGTCTTTGGCGGTACGGTGGTAACTAGCCACGGCCAAAGCCTAAAAGCCGTAAAACTTATAACACCCTGTCGATTTTTTATTATTTATTATAGCAAAAGAATTTTGGAGCATCGGCTAAAAGACATCGACGCTAAGCGCCTTATCAAAAAGACCCAGCCAAGAACTTCCTATCCACTTATAACGCATTTGGCCAGTTACACTGTGCGCCGTGCAACAGGATTTATCAAATCAGGTTTCACGAGCCATATTCGCTCCTTTAATCGGCTCTAGCAAGGACCGCTGTTGACGGACACGTCAAGGTGGACATCATCATGGATTTCCAATATTTGATTGGTCAAGTCAGCAACGTATTTCAGAGATTAATACAGTATTCGTTTGATTCGATTACAGAGCAGCCAAGGATGGCTTGCTGGAGGTGCTGCGAGAGGCGACCAGGAAGGAATGCAACAACAAGGATGAGTCTGGGATGACGCCGACGCTATGGGCCGCCTTCGAGGGGCATATCGAAGCTCTTCGGCTGCTGTGTGGAAGAGGGTAAGAGACAAAGTTAGCATGCCTTACTGCTAACGGTAGTAATACGGTGATAGAGATAATTGTTAATCGTTAATAGTGATCTTAGCTTTTGCCTCTCAGTGCAAGACCACATTGATAGACCACGACATCAGACGAGTCGCAAGAACCTGCTGGATACAGACCGCGCAAGACCGAGGCACGTGGAAGTCTCTACAAAAGACCTATGTCCAGCAGCCTACATCTATCAATTGATAAAGAAGAAGAAAAAATAATAATAATATAGCTTTTAAAGCTCCCTGCGAGCAAAAATGAGGAGATCTGTAGGAGAACCCGAGAACCAAAGTCACCGACATAGTACATAAAGTTAGCGAGTTGCGAAGCTGAAGTGGAAATGGGCGGAGCATAAAGTTCGAAGAGCTGATGGTCGATGGGGTCCCAAGGTGCTGGAGTGGCGACCCCTCACCGAGAAGCGCAGTGTTGGCAGAACCCCACAGGGTGGACCGACGACATCAAACGAGTCGCAAGGAGCCGCTAGATTGAGGCGGCGCAAGACCGAGGCCTGTGGAGGTCAATGCAAGAGACCTATGTCCAGCAGTGGACGTCTATAAGTTGATAAGAAGAAGAAGGTCTTAAAGATAGCCCGCACTGAAAAAAAAATCTTGAGAATTTTATTCTCAATGCGGGCTAGCTCTTACCGTTACACACGCTCTAAAACATAATTCTTTAACAGAGGCGAGCCCGACAAAGCCGATTATTTCGGGAACACGGCGCTGCACCTCTCCGCGGCCAGGGGGCACAAGGAGTGCGTCACCTTCCTCGTCAACTTTGGCGCCAACGTGTTCGCAATGGACGTTGACGGACACACGGCGCAGGAGCTGGCGGCGATCAACGGCAGAGACGATATACTGCGCTTCCTGGACCAAGCGACGGGCAAACTAGAGAATAACGATAAGTAAGTAGAATAGAATAAAATAGAAATATTTCTATTGGTAGCAATAAACACAAAATAAATCAAAATTTTAAAAACACAGCTATGATAGGTATTCGATAGCGTTACTTTGTGCAGCAGTGCAACACTACCCAAAAGTTCAATAGCCCAACGGTTGAAGGTGTGAAATGAAAACTGTAAGGTCGCAGGTTCGAATCCCACCCGTTGCTCAAAAAAAAAAGGTTAGTCACTCAGCTTGTGTTGGGGCTCCTAGCCTCACAGACTTAAAACTGGCGAAGCCGCCAAGTTTCAAAGCTGTGGGTGCCAGGTGTCCCAACGCTGATTTTCAGTGACCGCCTTTAAATGCGAACGTCAATGGTAAGTGACAGTCTCACTACAAAGATTCTAATCTATTCATTCATGCATTCTACTTAGACTCCACGTAATGAAACGAGACAGATTTGTGTCAAGACATATTAGTCTCATTGAAATTCTGTCTCAAGTTTCGTTTACTTCTCGAATCGTTACTCGGATTCTTCATGAAAGAAATTAAAAATTAAATTATGTGGAAGCTAATTTTTATTTATTGTGTGTAAAAGAATTTAGTTTAATGCTGTTAAAAATATATTTTGTACGTTCAGGTTCAATATTTACAACGTTTTATTCTTACAGCATTTAACTATAACTTTGCCCTTGGCGCACTGCCGTGCGTCTCGATTATTTACCATCGGTGATGTATCAACGATATCCAATATCATCTCTGTATCTCAAATTTATCTTAAACAACTGAATAACAAAACCATATGTTACTAGAAGTTACGAATCATTATCAGATATTTGTAGTATTATTTGAAATCTTTTCACGTAACCATTAACTTACTTAAATTCCTATAATTTAAGTCGATGTCATTATTTATTGTGTGTAAAAATATACAAAATAAATCCTCAAAAATGTGTTTCTCTTACAGAAAGAAAGCAAAATCACTAAAGGAAAAAGCGAAAAAAGACCACGAAAAATTACAGAAACAATACACCAAGAGGCAGAGTAAAGCTGAAGTTATGGCTGAGAAGGAGTTGAAGAAATTAACGAAGGAATGGGATCACGGGTACAATGAGGAGGTCTCCACGATGCCGCACCGGCCCAGCAACGTTCTGATGGCTTTGAAACAAAAGATGATCCGATCGTCTAGCCAAGGTAGGTTCGCTTCCTTACGGCTCCATCTTCTTTATCAACTGACTAGACGTCTACTGCTGGACGAAGGTCTCTTGCAAGGACTTCCACATGCGCCGTTTCTATTCAGCGGCTCCCTGCGACTCGTCTAATTCGTCAGTCCATCTTGCTTAGTCTGACATTCCCGGTGGAAACCGGGCTTTAAATAGTTTCGCCAAATTCGTCTGTCCGCCTGTGTATGGTTTAACTCGGAGACTATATTTTTGGTACTAAGGAGCTGCAGTAAAGAGTGCATTTAAAGCGAGAGTGGCGAATTTAATTTTAATTTCTTTACACGTTTATTCCATTATTTGGCGTGTCATTGAATGGGTCTTTTAAAAATATTGGAAGTATGTTATGAAACTTTTTCGATTCGGGTATCTGATTTTTGTTAGAGTGACGCGTGCGTTAGAATGAAATACGAGATTGATTATTTTATGTAAAAAGCGAACAAACGAGCATTTGGATCATTTGATGTTAAGTGATTACTGTCGCCCATGTAAATTTTGATCACCAAAGGCACCACCAATGCGTTGTCGGCTTTTCACGCATTTGTTGATCCGTCCCTTGACTAATCCCTTTGAGAAGTCCTTGGCAACCTGGGCGGCCTGCTAGGTTTCTGGAGAGAGCTGGCATGGTTGGAATGAAGAACATTGGATTGGCACGTATAACAGACCATGACTGGTTTACGTGTGGAGACCAGCCCAGCAAGAAGAAAGAAAGAAAGAATCCCTTGTTGTTATTAAAGTTATATATCTTTTCCAGGTAACCTATTGGACGAGCAGCCCAGACCGACGTACAGCACGCTGGTGGGCACGGTCAACTCGGGCGCGAGGGGGAGGGGGGCGGTCTACAAGAAGGCTCTTGCCAGCAAGTTGCGTAATGGAACACTAGGGAAGACCACTGCCGCGAAAGACGACTTTAAGGTAAGATGTTCCTATAAAGATGATATCAGAAAACATCACGACTGATAATTTCTGAAAAAGGAAAGTTGGTTGAAGTATTTTGTATAAACTGTTTATAAACTTATGTAAATTGTATACTAATTGTATCCTTATAGTTGGAGTTTCCTAAACAACCCGTTTACACTTTTTCTGTTTTTTTCATTGAATATCAATCTTGGCTTGCTTGTCTGATTATTATTGAACGAGCGAAGCGAGTTCTCTGAGTCAACTAGGGCGCTTGCCTACTAGACAGAGAAGTGTGTACGTCCAAATGTCTGTCAGAGCCCTATAACTTCTGAATTACTGAATATTAGAACATGAAACTTGGTTGAAAATTCAGTTATATCCTGTACTTGAACAACAAATACTAAAATTAGATGAATGTTATAAAGAAACGAAATTATTTAACTTTAATGCGCCATCTATTAGCATTATTGTGAAGCTAATAGCTTCACTAATGCTAATAGATGGCGCTGTGTCAGTAAAACAGTTTTAAAGAAAGAAAGAAAGAAAGAAAGAAAAAGCATTTATTTGAGACACACAGCACAGTTAATAACAGAAAGAGATACAAAACAAAAAATAAATAAATATGTGTGGTCCCAAAATGGACTCCACTCAGCATATGCTATCCCTGTGGGAAAAGCACAGGCATAGCGCTGGTCTTCCGTGGATCCAAAGGTTTCGGATGACTGTTAGTCACGATAGAATAGTTAACATAATAAATAATAAAAATAAAAAAATAGAGGTGCATGGGAAATAATTACCTAATATAATAAATAGTAGTACGTAGAAAATAGTTAATATAATAAGTTAGTATATAGCTATGATAAAATGTTCCAATATAAATACATATAACTAATTATTATTATTATATACCTCGGAGCGCCTAAGTAACCTCACCCTTTTGCTGGCACAGTAACATTTTTTTTAAATGAGTTTTGAACCAGTTTTTTGATTTTCTTACGTCCCGCATGGGAGGAGGCAAGTTGTTCCAGCATTTCGTAGCAGCATATTTAAAACTACCACGAAATGCTGCAGTTGCGTGGTGAGGAGTTCTCAAGGTCCAGACCCTATTAGGCCGAGTATTAGTCTTTTTTGCCCATTCAAGTTTGTTGAAGAGATATTGGGGCTTTTGTGACTGAATCACGCCAAACAACAATAAGGCCAAGTGCAGCTTCCTTCTACTTTCCATATTAAGCAGGTTTCCCTTGTTAATGTATGGAGAGATATGGGATCTTGGAGGAACATTATAACAGAAGCGTATGCATGCATTCTGAATTCTCTGCACCATTCGCTGAGTGCGACTCAATAGCCTTGGTCCATACAGTGCATCAGCATAATTAAATTTGGAGAGAATCAATGCTTCACAAACCTTAAGGCGAGTTTCTGTAGTAAGGAAATTACGTACACGGTAAAGGATTTTAAGTTTATAAAAACATGTTCGTGCTACCTGAAGTATATGGTTTTCAAAACGAAGATTGCTGTCGGTAATAACACCCAAGTTTTATGTCAACTATTATTTTTTTTATTGCGTCTAATGTTAAAAGTTAATTATTACAATATATAATTAAAACTTTTGGGAATTATGGGATATCGCGAGGTCTCAGTTCGGGGCGAACCACTAGTTTTTAATAAGATTTAAATTTTTTGTCATTAATGTTTATTTCAGAAATAGTCGTCAATTTTACTACTTGTTTCTTTCAATTTTTATTGCGCGTTAACACCTTGGGACCCGGTCTTTCTCGGTTATTCGATTTTATGCACGTCGATTATGGTTACTCTTGTTTTTTTTACGAATATTTTTACAATACTTATCGGCTACACTGATTTTTTTACGAATTTCTCGAGGCAGAACGAACTCAAGCTCTCAAATTGTGCCGTGGAATTGTCTAAAAATGACATGAATTTTGATACAAATGACTAATATTCGGTGTTACCTTTTTTTTATATGAATAGCGGGCAAAGTAGCTGGCGGGTTACCTGATGTAAAGTGATTACCGCCGCCCATGAACACTTGGAGTACCAGAGGCACCACCAATGCGTTGCCGGCTTTTCAGGAACTTATTGGTCCGCCCCTTGAATCCTACTAATATTATAAACGCGAAAGTTTGTAAGTAAGGATGGATGGATGGATGGAGTAAGGATGGATGGTTTGTTACTCTTTCACCTGAAAACTACTGAACCGATTTGGCTGAAATTTGGCATAGAGATAGATTATAGTGTGGAATAAAACATAGGCTTTTTATCCCGGAAAATAAGAGAGTTCCCGCGGGAATCACAAAACCTTAATCCACGCGAACGAAGTTGCGGGCATCAACTAGTAACCCACCCTTTTTCGTAGAGCTGCTTCCAAAATTCAAAATTTTAGTTTTTAAATATTGGAAAGAATTTTTTGATTTACGGTCACGAGAGAAAGGCATCTGGTATCGGTCTATTCAATGTGTGCCACTTCATATACCATGGTTTGATTCGGATAAAATCAGCAGAGCAAACGTCAAAACGTTGTGCAGACTTCGTTCGGGCCATTACCCATTGAATAAGTTCGCCCACCTTATGAAAAAAGTAAGTTCACCAAATTGTGAGGTTTGTGGCACAGTGGAGGATGTAGTGCATATTTTATTAGAGTGTAAGAAAAATAAGGTCGAACGACAGTCACTGATGGTAAGTTTTAATTTGAACAGGTTTGATGTGGGACTTTGTCAGAGTTATCTGGCAAACCCCACATCAAAATTAGCCAGAAGAGTGTGCGGTATGGTCGCTGCTTGCCATCAGTGACTGTCGGATGTTTTCGTAGTTAAGTTAGTTTTAAGTAGGATAAGTTAATTGTATATTTTATACGTTTGGATGGGGTTGGCGTGCCTGCGGGTAAAAAACCCCAAAAAAAAAATAGATTAAAAAAAAAAAAAAAAAACTAGTAACCCCATATTGTAATTAAGGCTTTGTCTGCAGGTGGGCGAGGTGGAGAGGACGGGGCGCAGGTCGGTCACGTCGCTGAGCGGGCTGCGGCGCGACTCGGAGGTGATGTACGTGGGCACGTTCGGCGCGGGCCCGCAGCAGCGCGGCGCCGTCGCCGACGTGTTCGCCGACGCGGAGCCCAGGAAGCCGCCGCTCACGAGGTACCTCCACAATACTGTTTAAGAGAGTTTACAATACAATTTTGGGCAATAAATAATTTGTAGGGAGTCAAGAAAGCACCCCGGGAAACACGCCAAGAGCAAGTACCGGGGGCTCTCCCAAAGCTTCGGCCCATATAACCGCGATGTTGGAGGGGCCATAGGTGGTGGCGGGTCCTGTCCCTATACAATTTCGGGCTCACGATACCATTTAAGAGAATTTACAATACTATTTAAGAAAATTTACAACACAATTTAAGAGACTGCAATATAATTTAAGACAGTTTACAACACCATTTAAGGGAGTGCAATACCATTTTTAAGAGAGTTTACAATACTATTTAAGGGAGTTTAAGTAGCCAGTCACTCTCCATGCAAAAAATTACGTCGATCCGCGTTATTGAAGGACAAACCAACAAACATACACACTTTCGCATTTATAATATTAGTTACGTTATACGTCATTTATTGCATATCCTTAAGTTCCAAACATCACGATCGAAAGATCTTCCTATTGCAATGGTTGAGGCTATAATTATCACCTACCCTCAGGCTGTAATTATCACCTACCCTCAGGCTATAATTATCACCTACCCTCAGAACTCAATATATCATATTATGCACTGTGCACTGTGCACTTGTCTCACACAGATCGGCAAGCCAGCCGGACTTCTTGGCCGCTCAGAACGAGGACAGCGGCATCGGACAGGAGGTGCTACTGCAGGAACCCGCTAGTATATTCGACAGACCTGGCTTTGGCAGCGTTGCTTTTAGGTAACTTTTTACTTACAGTTGCAGTAAATTTTTTTAACCTTGTCAGTAGATACGACGATTATGTAAGTACTCCTATTGGTACTCAATTCGACGAGCAGTTTTGGAAAATTATGAAAAAACTGTAGTTTTAACCTGGTCTCTAATTCTTAGAAAAACAGCTGATGCAATTTGGGAATCCAATTGTTGCGTATTTTAAAATAGATCATTTATTATAGTTATATTAATCCACATACATCCATTACTTTTTGACGATCTCCCTGGCGCAGTGGTGAGCGCTGCGGTCTCATATCTGGGATAAGATGACGAGGTCCGGGGTTCGTATCCCGAGTCGGGCCTTAAAATGTATTGGGGTTTTCTGTCAAGAAATTCTCTGTACTAGCCCGGAGTAAGGAAGTTGACGGTGAGTCACCCTCTTTCCGCGGAGAGCACGTAAAGCTGTCGGCCCTCCGTACGTGGATTTCCGTCTCATCAGACTATGAGAGTAAGGGAATAGAGAGTACCTGTCTATGCGCACACACTTAAGCACTATAAAATCTCCCGCGCAGATGGCTAATCTCTGTGGAGATTGGCCGGATTCAGCCGGGAGAACATTATTATTATTATTTTTTATTCTTTACTAGTTGATGCCCGCGACTTCATTCGCGTGGATTAAGATTTTTTTGATTCCCGCGGGACCGCTCTTATTTTCCGGGATAAAAAGTAGCCTATGTGTTATTTCAGACTATAAACTATCTCTGTGCCCAATTTCAGCCAAATCGGTTCAGTCATTGTGGCGTGATTGAGTAACAAACATCCAAACATCCACACTTTCTCATTTATAATATTATATAATATATAAAGTAGAATTGTACGGGAGATTCCAGAAAGTTCCATGTCCTTTCCAGAAGGTCGATAACAGCCACGCTGAGCGCGCTGCCGGCCAGCGAGGAGCTGTCCATAGGCTCGGCCGGATCCCTGGCCGCCAGGCACGCGTACCAGCCCGCGGAATGGAACTCCACACAGTCTGGTGAGTTCCACTGTTGTGATACTTCGCTCTGTCAGGGTAGAAACCCTTCAGAAACTTGAGACCCCTACTAATGAATCGGCACGACAGAGGATTTTCATACGACGAACAGAAATATACCTTAAGCGCATGACAATAGAATTGAAATTTCACGTACAAAAGACAATGACCATCATTGAAATTTCAACATTAGTGTCATACAGTTAAGGTATATTTCTGTTCGTCGCACGAAAATCCCCTGCCGTGGCGTGTACGATGTGACGTATCGCTCTGATTGGTGTTCAATGCAATATGGCGGACTGCTGTATTTTATAGTTTAATTTTATCAAATAAATATCAATCTTGCACAAAATAGAAAATAAATTCGTTTTTTATAATCCATGAATGCTATTTCATGAGAAAAATTCATAATTTTATTGAATCTTGGTTACTGTCATCATGTCTACACTTACACGTTAACAGCAGATTTCCAAAGATTATCATGTGTTTAAAAGAAAACTTAACGAATGGTTATACTGGAGAAATGTTATTATAATATAAAAGAATATTTAGCGTAATAATTAGATACTGATATAATATAAATATTGACATTTTAAAATATAATTACTGATATGAATTAATTTATTTTAATCTTGACTGACTAATATGAATTTGTAATTATAATTATCTAATAGTTTCACATAATGTTACTTTAATTTTATAATTGATTGTATCATTTTATTTGCATACTATTAATTTAGTTGAATGTTCTGGACTCTTAATGACGATTTATTTTGTTACCTACCATGTCACTGTACAAACATTCTGGCAAATAAATTATTATTTATTTATTTATTATTAATAAACGTTACAATACAACGCAGGAAGCTCAACCATAACATCGGACGAGGACGGCGAGGCGGACGAAACGGGCTACTCGTCCCTCGAACGGTTCCTCACAGCCTGGGGCCTGGCTCAGTACATACAGAAGTTCAAGGACGAACAGATCGACCTGGACGCGCTCATGTTGCTAACCGAGAGCGATATGAAATCGCTCGGCTTGCCGCTCGGGCCGTACAGAAAGTTGGTGACCGCTGTGCAAGAGAGGAAACACGCGCTTTCACACCCCGGACCTATGATCGACACTGCTATATAGGTATTGTGACAAAAAAGCGTTGCTATATAGGTATTATGACAAAAAAGCGTTGCTGTGTAGGTATTATGACAAAAAAGCATTGCTATGTAGGTATTATGACAAAAAAGCGTTGCTATATAGGTATTATGACAAAAAGGCATTGCTATGTAGGTATTATGACAAAAAAGCGTTGCTATATAGGTATTATGACAAAAAAGCGTTGCTATATAGGTATTATGACAAAAAGGCGTTGCTATGTAGGTATTATGACAAAAAAGGGTTGCTATATAGGTATTATGACAAAAAAGCGTTACTTTAAAGGTATTTTATGACAAAAAAGCATTACCTTAAAGGTATTTTATGACAAAAAAGCGTTGCTATATAGGTGTTATAACAAAAAATCACAACGCTATCTTGTCAAAGGTATTATGACAAAAAAAGCGTTGCTATGTAGGTGTTATGACAAAAAAGCGTTGCAATATAGGTATTATGACAAAAAAATCACAACGCTATCTTGTCATAGGTATTATGAAGTTGAGCTTGACTAGTATTCTTGATAAAAGAAAAATGTAAGGTCAATTTGTTTCCAGTGCATACACATAGTTTAGCAGATAGTTAGGAGCAATAGGTAATGGACATAATAAGTATAGTTTTAAGCTATTGCATATATGCAATAGCTTATAGCGATAGAAGCTATAGCTTCTATCGCGGGCCTTGAGCGTGGAGACCGAATCCAGAAATTCCGTAACGAAAATAACCTGACACGGGACTCCTCTCACCGCTAGATGGCGTTGATAAAAAATGCTATGCAATAGTTTTACCGCGGCAGTCCCCGAGTGCCACACGTCTTTTTTTTTTCATTGGAGCATTGTACGTGTATATCTTCTAATTTATTTTCGCAAACCATTTGGCGCTTCGATTTTTATATAATATACTTACTGGGCGTGCGATCAATAAATACTCTTTTCAACTCTTTTCTATAATAATTTTTGTTTTTTTAAAATTGTATTCAAAGAATTAGTATTATGTATGTGTGTGTGTGTGTTCGTTTTTTGAAGTGTTTAAATAAAGTATTTTTTTTAATAAGTACATAAGTATTAATTCAGTAATATACAGTCATTTTGATAGTAAGCCCATTGTGATGTGATAATTGCAAACATTCCATTCCATCCATACGCCATATTAAATATTTTTATAGAGACAAATATACATTTTTATAAGATTTTTCAATGGGTGTTTTTATTTGATATCCTACTCGAAGTCAGACATGCGTCTCTGCGGGCTAGACGTAGATTCCCGTCCCGTGGGTGCCAATTTATTTTGTCTGAGTAGGTACTTTTCCACTCTATGAAATATGTACTTAAGGGCACGATCTTCGGCCGCAGTAACTTGCAAGCAATTGAAGTGAGGTGCACGAGCCAATTTGTTATAAAAAAAGTAAAACAGTCATGATAAAAAAAAAGTAAACTTTTTAGAGAAAAATTAACGGTAAAATATTCTTCTAAAAGCTTTTGCCTATTTTTTGACATTTTTTTTTTAGTTTAACTTTGATATACTATAAATACAACCTGAACCCGATTAAAAAACTACACTGTTTTCGGAATATTATTTGATCGAGTGAAGTTCAAAATATGGACTTTTGAACGGTAAAATAATTTAGAACGTGTATTAAACTACAACATATATTTTTAACCTATCAAAACAAAGAATATTTGATTGTTTACTATTGAATCAAAAACAGGCTGTTTTCGGAGATCCTGCCGTGAAATAATTTTGAATTGTGATTACCTCGACGACCTCCCTGGCGCAGTGGTAGTCTTATAACTGGGAGGTCTCGCGTTCCATTCCCGACGACAATTTATCATATTATTATTATAAATGCGAAAGTTTGGATGGTCATTACTCAATCACGCGGCAACGACTGAACCGATTTGGCACAGAGATAGATTATAGTGTGGAATACTTTTTATCCCACAAAATAAGAGAGTTCTCGCGGGAATCCAAAAAACCTCAATCCGTGCGAACGAAGTCGCGGCTATTATCTAGTAATTTTTAATTTGTTTCGGGTCTGGTCTGGTGGGAGGCTTTGGCCGTGGCTAGTTACCACCCTACTTTACTTTTAAGACATGCCGCGAAGCGATTTAGCGTTTCGACACGATGGCGTGTAGAAACCGATTCGGGGTTGAATGTACACTGCCGTACCCCTTCCAAGTTAGCCCGCTACCATCTTAGACTGTATCGTCACTTACCATCAGGTGAGATCGCAGTAAAAAAACCTATAAAGTTACAGTAGACAGGACTAAAGGATCATTAAAAAACCACTAAATGTCAATTTTTCAATTTTTATTTTTGAAACTATAAATACAAATTCAAGTGGAAAATACACAAATCTCCAATAATAAAATAATAGTACCAATATATAAATCTAAATTGATTAATTTACAGTGTCGCTTAACTAATAGAAATATTTATTCGAAGTGACTAATTATGTGATAAGTAATTAAAATACAATAGGTACCTAATTAGGAAACCGGCGAATTTTGATTTCAATATTTTGTCATATAGGACGGAGTACAAATATCAGTCGTAATACAATCAGAAGAATAGTTGAATAGAAAATATTTTAATAAAATTGTACAAAAATACTAAAATTATACAAAACTATTTCTTTCGGTTCTTTACTCTTATAATGTAATAATTATTATCAATAATTGGAATATTAACTATTATTCAATAGGTATTTAATTTTATTATTAAACAAATAATTCAAGATGGCGCTGACTCTATTTGCCTCTCTCTTGTTCAACATAGAATATGATAGAGACAGTTTCACAATGCTTTTTACAGATAAGGATATTTTTTAATATTCCTGTCACTATAATATAATATCGGGGAACTAATATAACTAGTGGTAAGCGCCATTTTGAATTACTTATGTTCATTGTAAGAGTTTAATCAAGAGACTACTATAAGATATGTTTTATTCTTATTTAATATACATATGTATAATGAGCATTGTTTAGTCCCAAGGCACTGATTCCGATACAAAACATTCAAACATTCACCATTTATCTCTCAATAAAATATTACATCTTACGAAGAACTTAAAAACTAAAAGATTTGTTTCTCGATACACTTATGGCGGAGTCGTGGACGACTTACTCCTAATTTAAAAGTACCTACTTTTCTCAAGTACCTACTTACCTTGATATACATAAATCATAATAAAATTATATTTTGGTGCTAATTAGGTTGTACGTAATCTCTAATGTGATTTAATCTCTATATCACTTTTTTGTAAAAGTTTCGACCTTTCTATTAGTTTATTTAAGAGACTGTGTACAACCAAATTATAACCCTATTCAAATGCTAACGTGTGCGGTTTGACGCCTCTTGCTAACTTCACACCTTCGGCATGTTTATTACATTTGTGAGTGAAGTTAGTGAAAGGTGTCGAGCCGTGTGGTAGCATTTGATTAAGGTTACAGCAACCATTATTTACTAAATTCGTTCAATATTTTGTTCGAAAAAAATTGGAAACGCGTCAAGTTTCGAAGGCGGTGGTGTTAGAGTTTCGTAAAGCCGTGCTCAGAGGAAAAGCAAAAGTATGTTCGATGGTTTTTTATTATGTACAACTTGGCTACATAGTATATTATGTAAACCTACCCCTTCTAACAACTTTGGCTATTATTTAATCCAATATTTTCGACGATTTTTATAAAGTCCCTCATTCCAATACCAACTTGATTCCACGAGTAGACCATATCAAGGCAAAACGTATTGATAAAATTAATGACGCTTTTGGTATAAAAACCCTTCCCTTATCTTTTGCCTTCAATACAAGCAAAATACATACTTTATACTGTTCAAGTGTACTAACTAGTAATATTCTTTAAAAAATATTTTATCATATTTGAGCATTTGACCACCGTAAATTAACTGATTCGGGTTGAAACACCTTCAAGTTGCCCTCGAACAAACTTTGCTTTAGCCATTATAAAATGTGCCAATAAGTACTATTTTATTCATATTCTACCAGATTCGGGCCACCCATTACAATAGCAGTGTATGATTATTTCAACAATCTACGAAGATTTCCGCGATTAGGACTGATTGGAATAAAATTACGCCTATTAACACTTTTGAAATCATGTAATTTATAATAATCACTAAATTCTTAGTTTGTCTCTAGATAGTAGATATCTATTGGCGTTCGGTCGATTAATTTTACCTCAACAGTCCGAAAAGCTTTTACAGAAAAAAAATACCATGGGTGTGGCGTCATACACTGTAACGGCATTCGTTCGAAACTCGTAAACCATTTCGTATAACTCCTTGCAAACATCCGCGCTCAGTACATGAAAGCTAGAAACAGATTGTTGGATTTGGGAGACTGTTTTTTCTTGTTCCCCCACTTAAAACGGTTCAATCTGCAATCGTCGTCGTGGTAGTACGCATACTCCGGGTAAGGGATGTACGCGCCCGTCACGGGGTCTAAGGGGACCATAATCGGTAAGTCCATCATTGAAGCCGGTCTCTCGTCAGAAGAACCGGAGTCGAAGCCCTTTGGCTCGGCGTACTGGGGACTCGTGCTCTCTATCTGATTCTCTATGTCCTGACTTTGGTTACAGACGGGTACGCTTCGACTCGTGTCGGCTGACACGTTCGATCTGGATCGTATCATGGGCCTAGTGGACGAGAAATCCGTGGAATGTTGGAGGGATTTGGATCTCGGACGGTTCAAAGTCTGCGGGGGGGTCTCGTCTATCCGGGATAGCGTGTGCCTCCTGACGGGTCTGTAGACTTTTTTGTCACCGAGTTTGGGTCTCTTGATCTTCCGGTGGGAGTTGTAAGTTTCGACGGAGGAGGTGGACGGTTGTCGATAGGGGTTGAGGAAGGGGTAGGGGTTCTGCGGGGAGTGGTTTCGCGCGGGTGCCTGCGGGGCGGGGGCGTTGGCGAAGTGCGCCGCCACGAGGTCCCTCATCTGGTCGCATGCTCAGTAGTTGTAGGGCCCGTACTGGGAGCCGTGGTAGTAGGGCCCGGGGTAGGCCTGCGGTGGCGGGTAGCCGGCGTAAGCGTACTGTTGCTTCTGGGGATACACTGTGGGACGTATAAGAGATCGATTAGCAGCTAATATTTTTAAAGTGACCTACTGTACAAAAGAATATTGCTTTATAGTTCATTTAAAATCTTCTCAATAGGAAAATACTATTAAATTACTTTAAGCTCTAAAATTACATCTTTTAAATCTAAGCAAACATTTATGGCGCACTTTTTTCTAATTTTATTATTTTACTGTCAAAAACCACCTGACTTAATAATTATCTTGCAATAACAATATTCAAGAATTATAAAATTGATCGAAAAAGTAACTTTATTATATCGTTAGATTCATGTATCTCCGTTCACCGTTAAAACTAACGTTCCACATTCAACATCATGCACCCAAACAGAAAACCATAGACTTATGTACAAAAAATAGTGATTTTCTTGAGATCATTCTGCAAAAATCATATTTTTAATTTTTCTCGTAGTATTTTCGTGAATACCATTTCCCCCCTGAATTCAGTCTGGTGGATATAATAATTATATCTCTGTGGTCGATTCGATTGCACAAACAATATAAAACGTTATAATAATTATTCATGCAAAATCATGACGTGAACTTTTCTGCAGGAAAATTAAAAAGACCTTGCCACTAAAATGAAAGCTTTCTGCAGAAAACACACACCGCATGTGGTTATCGTAACGCGCTTCATATCTATGTTTTTTATACATCTGTGCGACTATGTTTGAAACGCAACGTTTTTTTGAAGCGGCGCCTAAAATATCAGCCAAGCTGAACTTGACTGATGTTCTCCTCTCCCCTCCAAATAAGTGAAAACTTGCCTTAGGAGTGGGTAAATAAGATTATCGTCATTCATCCTACCGTTTGCCCTGTCAATTAAGATTTTATTTTTTGTGTGCAACCGAATCATAATACCTATTTAAAAGCCAATTAAAAAATATCAAAGCCAATGAATAATGATTTTTTAATTAAACCTAATGATTAAAGCGTTTACCCGGCATGAGGTACTGCATATTAAGCGCCTCTTCCCTCTCGCGCTCGCCGCGCAAGCAAATGGCGGCCGACGAGAACAAGATGGCGGACAGCAGAGACAACGCCACGCCGCACCACGCCACCATGTACGACCAGTCGTACCATACGCGCACGTTGTCACGCAATATCTGGTTTATACCGTTTACCATAACATTGCGCGGTTTTGGGGTGTGTGCATTCGATTGGTAAAACCAAGTAAATAGATTTGGGATATGGGATATTTCATTGGTTTGCAGGATATTGTGTGCATTTCACAATTGGTATAACCAAATAGATTGCGATATTTATATTTCATTGGTTTGAAGAGTATTTACATTGATTTAAAAATAATTTCATTGATTTGCAGGATTTTTGGTTGTGTGTTTTTAAATTGACATACCGAATAGATTGGGATATTTTTATTTTGGTTAGCGGGTTGTTGAGTTTTATGGTTGTATTTGAATTTGCATGGTCAAATATTTCGGTTAATATCATCAATAACGTTTTTGGGATGAGTTATAGTTGTTTATTAGTATAACCAAATAGAATTAGAATCAAGTTACGATTTGAATGGGTATATCAAAATGGAACAAGATATTTGTTATTGTGATTTATATATTCACCAATGTGTATGAGTTTAGTAAAGAGGAATATTTTGAGTGGGATTTAAAAGCACAAATGTATTAACAAATAGAAAATTATATTTAAAACATTATTTTGCAATACGTTTCGTATAAACAACCAGATTTTAAAGGCGATGATGATGTGCAGAGAGTAGGAATATTTTGTAATTAATTATAGATTTCGAAAACGTATCAAAGGGAGTTCGTTATATTTAATAAGTATATACAATCCCATGTGTTAATAATTTGGTAAGCGAGTTAGTATGACGTTGGCGTAAACCAGATATTAAGATAGCGCGTTTTATTTTATTAAAATGCATTATTTTTCGGTCGCATATCCGTTGTCCGTTATACGCAGTAGCCACGTTTCAGAAGAAACATGAAAAGAGAAAAAAGCATTTTGTTAGTATGAGGTACTTACCGTATTTTAGTAAGACTTATATCTAAACTGCCTTCATATTTAAGTAAATGTAGATAAAATAAATAAAACATAGGCTATAAAAAAATTGAACCTTCCTTTCCTTTGAATTTTCATTGACCTAAATAGATTCATTTATTATATATATACGAATTTATAATATTTAAATGAGGTAAGTATATTATAATTATTCATTGCTTCCTTCTACAGGAAGTTCAGAAGGTTTTCGGAACATAGTTACATAAAAGTTATTTAGCATAACTAATATTATATAATATAACATACATTGAAATATTTGCTTCTAATAAAATGATATATATAGATAAATATTTTATGTTTTTATAAATAGCGTATTTCTATTAATATTATACACAAAAAACAATGAAGGCATGTAAAAAAATATACAACAGTACGTAAAAAATTTCCTTATCCGCCAAGCGTTAATCAACCACCGCTGCCACAAGATGGCGGACGCACAAAATGGCGTCCAATATGGCGGTCCTCTAACCTGGCATTATATACTGCACGTTATTCTGCTGTTCACGTCGCTTCTCTTTGCTGAGGCAAATGGCCGCGGAGAAGAAAAGTATGGAGCTCCCGAAGGATACACCAACGGATAACCAAGCCAGGATGTAGGACCAGTCGTACCAAATCGATGAGTAGTCTTTTAATACCTGTTTTATTTTGTTCAACTACTTAATATTGGTTCATTATATATTGAAATATAGCTGATTGTATTTTTTGTTAATGTTGCTGTTCTGTTCAAAAATAATAATGAGCCTGTGTTATAAATCAAAAAGTACTTCTTGATCGAATCTACTTTCGTTATTAAATACCTTTTGATCAGAAATGCGATAATAAAGTTTCTTGTCTTTTAACAGTAGGTAGATACAATAAATAAATTATTTATTATCACAACCTTTGTATAAATAGTCTGTTAATCCCGTTAGATGGATCATTTTAGACTCTTACCTATTCACAGTTTTAGACCCTGGGCAAACGACAAATTCAAAGCATAGATACTTTTTAGTCGGTGAAATATAGATTTAGGATTGTCAGTCGCTACGCTCCTCTACTCAACACATTCAATAAAACACATAAAATTTAACTAATATTCAGTCAAATAATATTCAATAGGTAGTTTGATGTTTTTACGTACTAGGGTACGCATACTTTTCGCACGCCAAAGACCAAAACTGTCGTATTTGCAGGATCGTGTGAACGATCGTTTCAATTTTTATTATAGTTCTTGAAATGTAAAACTACGTTAAATATTTTTCGCAAACTGCGTTATTCAATAGACATTTTTTTTAGTTGAAATACAATCGACTAAACTTACATTAGGCCACTGCTGAAAATATTCTTCTCCTACTACTTTTTCCTTCTCGTAGAACTCCACTCCGTGCCATAACGCCATTGCGCCAGCGGATAGCAGACCTGAAAATGACCATCAAGAAGATTTAATGCCAGATTGCAAAAGCTTTGTGTTTATACTGGAACCTCATCGACCATCAGCTCTTCGAACTATGTGTCCCGCCCATTTCCACTTCAGTTTCGCAACTCGCTGAGCAATGTTGGTGACTTTGGTTCTTCTAGGGATCTCCTCATTTCTGATTTGGTCTCGCAGGGATATTCCGAGCATACGAATTATGTCTTAAATGATACTAACATGTGACGAGCATCAGAATGGCCGTGGCGGTAATGTTGCCCGGACTGCGCTTCCAGCAGCCGACCACGCCCGTCCAGAACGCGATGAACAGCGACAGGAACGCCACGATGAACAGCGCCACCGTGGAGCGCGCCATGTGTAGCCTGGAAACAAGTGCATAGTAAGTCAATAACAATGTCCAAAAACAAGCGAAAAAATTGTTCCGAACGACGAAGAGTATAATAGAGTACTTCATTGTTAAATGACATGACAAATTACGACAAATATCTGCCATTGCACGCTTCATTTAGGTACCGCGTTTTATTTTTATATCATAGCTCCCAACCCCGAATCCGTTCATGGCGGCCAACCTTCAGAAGAAATTTATTTATTAAATAGGAAGCCCACGTAGTATACAATGTTAAATTCCTTATTGTATATTTTACACACTAATTATTTATTTTACATCGTGCATCCCATTTACGGGCTAAATCAACATGCAATTAGGTAATTAACTTACAAGTAACCACATAATAACATTATTAAAAAAAAGAAAATTTCCTTGTTTACTTACTATATAAATTACTAAATAAATTACTCATAGGTATGAGAAATATCTCATACCCTATATACTCGTATCTATAATAAAATATATTATACTCGTAGATGATTTAATTCAGTTTTAATTTGAGCAGTAATTTAGATAAGTAACATAATTGTTTTAATTCTTTTAAATTCATTTTGAACTTAACCTTAAACCTCATAGATTTGATCGATCGTTTATTTTCCTATTTTGTCGATATCGTACCTACCTACTATTTAGTCTATACCTACTAATGACAGGTTACTTGTGGCACCATAGTCTATGGTGTTAAAAAGTACCCAGTAAATGTAAACAAGCATTTTAAGCTAATACTTATTGTGGTGCATTGAGCGCCTTACCTTTAAACAAAATATCTAGAAAAACGTCAAAATGGCAATTAAAAACTTAAGAAACAAGCTAAGATATGATTTGTTATTTATTTTTCTGCCAATTTAATGTAAATTGTACCGACTTAAACTTCTCGTACCTAGATCTTAGATCATTCAACCCAATACAATAATTATATAATAGCTTTTATCATGAATGATATATCATTCCTATAGGCAAACATTAGTATCCTTCTTTCCAGTAGTAGTTACATAAGTTATCCTTTATGAATGTTCGTTTCATTGTTTATGCCTTAGATTTAATTGTTTTCTGGCCGTTGCTGTGTTAATAAAGTCGTTATCCTATGTAGGTCATCGCTCGCCCCGCAACATTAGCAAATATCAAACAATAAATTGCGCGAACAAGAACAATGTGTCCCTAATACCTATTGCGATTGATTTAAACCAATTGATCAGATTGGCGACTCCGGCCCACTTCTCTCTTTGTTGCAAGGCCTTGTTGCGTCGACATGTGACCGTTACTTTCGTAAAGTGTGAATTAGTTAAAATATTAGCCGTTAGAAACGGATATTTGCCTGGTACCTACCTTATTTTTTTTTTGTCGCAGAAGCTAGATAAGTACCTATCTAAATAAATGAGCGTGTCGAAGTAACCTTTCTTAACAATGACTTCTATATTTTCTACTGTTTGATCCAGGGATTTGCATCGTTCTATCTATCAAAACTAATTCTATCGCGAATAAAAACGAGATGAGGTCATATATTGTGTACTATTTTTATTCCAAGGTTCTTTGTATGTATGACAAACTAGCTGATGCGCTCTCACCTGACGGTAAGTGACGATGTAGTCTGAGATGGTAGTGGGCTAACTTGGAAGTGAGGTTCTTTGTATGTATGATAAACGTGTGGATTTAGTTTTTAAAATCCCGCGGGAACTCTTTGATTAGCCTATGACGCTCTCCAGGTCCTCAACTATACTCATGAAAAAAAACACGTCGATCCGTAGCTCTGTTGCAGGACAAACCTACAAACCAACAAAGAGCAACCGCTGAGTTTCTTGCTGGTTAGTTCTTCTCGGTTGGAACGGCATTCCGAACCAGTGGTAGATTTATTTGACGATTAGAAAGCACTTTGTAAAAGTTTATTTGAATAAAAAATTATTCTATTCTATTCTACAAACACACTTTCGCATTTATAATATTAGTAGGATTACCTAACTTTTTTTGAGATGGTATCTCGCTATCTGTATAGATAGCAAACACGTACAATCTCGTGGCACAGGGTATTTAGATTTTTTTTTCTTTCGAGGACAAGATAGCCCTTGACTGCGATCTCACCTGATGGTAAGTGACGATGCAGTCTAAGATGGTAGCGGGCTAACTTGGAAGGGGTATAGCAGTGTAAATTCGACCCATACCCTGAAACGGTTTCTACACGCCATCGTGTCGGAACGCTAAATCGCTTGGCGGCACGTCTTTGACGGTAGGGTGGTAACTAGCCACGGCCAAAGCCTCCCATCAGACCAGACCAGAGACAATTTAGAAATTATAAATTCCTAAATTGTCCCCGCCGGGAATCGAACCCGAGACCTCCCAGTTATAAGACCACAGCGTTCACCGCTGCGCCAGGGAGGTCGTCGTTTAGTAGGAACCGACGATTTAGATTTTTTAGTAGATACATATTATAATAATATGATTAGTTACCTGTTCATCGCATCGTCGGATAGCCCTTTGGTCTCATTGTTCTCGTCGGGAATGAAGTAGTCCACGTTGCTGCAATGCGTCTCCACTGGTGACAGGTAAATTTCAACTGAAAAGAAGAGAAAACACATTTTTAACAATAGTAAACCTTACTAATATTATAAACGCAAAAGTGTTTTTGTTGGTTTGTCCTTCAATAACGCTGCAACAGAGCTACGGATCAACGTGATTTTTTGCATGGGTATAGTTGAGGATCGGGAAAATGACATAGGCTACTTTTTATTCCGGAAAATCAAAGAGTTCCCGCGGGATTTTTAAAAACTAAATCATCGATAACATCGGTAGATTTATTTTGTATATTTTTAGCGAGCAAACGCGCAGACGGGTCTCCTGATGTTAAGTGATTACCACCGCCCATGAACAATAATTTGTAACACCTGAGGCACAACCTTAAATAACCCCATGTTGTAATGGGAACACCGTCGCAGGAAGTTGGTTCCCCAGTTGGTACGTGGAAAAGAGATCTAGATTAAAATTATTTGATGATGGCAGAGTTATAAATGAACTCGAGTCATTTCACGAAAGATAACATGCTCGCCTAATTGCGAGGAGGTCAAGATGTCATAGCTATTCGTAAAATTAAACCTATCACAACAAAAAACTTGCGTACCTATACTATACAAGTTATGAAAACTTGTGATATTCAACTTCAAGTTTATAAATGCCAACATATTGAGTCATAATATTCGCTCACAATATCCGTTTCCAAATGACTAAGTTACTACTGAGAACATTACACATAGGCACTACTGAGTTTTGTCCACCAAATTCAAGTCAATTTTAGCTGTTTTAAGCGACTACGACCCAGCTAAAAGGAACAGTTAACAGGAACGAAGGTAAACATCAGCTAGATGGCGCTAGCTGTAGTTTGGCACGCGTTGACGTGTGTATCGTTGATACCTTACATTATAGGCTGCTTTAACGAATGATAGTTGTATAACATGTACATTATACGCTACTATAGGGAATGTCTACATTTGCTGTCGTTAAGATCTTTAGCAGTAGGCATAATTTTATTGCAATAAGCCATTGTTACTTAGTTCCTGCTGTTCTCACACTTCTCACGGATGATGCTATTATAACAAATAAAACACGATGTGCGTATCGACAACATTAACAACTTCCTAGACATATACCTAAGTACCTAATAATATAAGTAACTATTATAGTAGCTTTTTGTATCCACCTATATAATTTTCACTTTCTTTTAGAAAACCATCTCTATTTCCTATAATAAAATTACTCGAAGGTATTTTGTTAATATGTCGTTCCCTTTCCCAGTGATAACACTTGACTTCTATAACCTACTTTTTCTCAATCAGCTCTCGCGGTTATAGCGGTTTTTTAATGGGCGATAATGTCACAAATATGAGGGAAACGTTCATAAATGGTTACCCATTTATGAACAAGCAAGTGAATAAAATCTTATAAATAGCTTGAAAAATCAATTAATGGCTTTGCTGGTAGACTATCTTACGCCCGAATTGGAGCAAAATTTTTATTTAAGAATATTCATTTGATTTTTATTACAGTATTAAACATACTTAATATTAAATGAAGTGGTCAAGTATGAAGCTTATCTCTAAAATAGGAAGCTTCTTTTATGCATATAGTTTTTGAGGAATAGAAAATTTTGCATACAAATGCTAAAATATCCTTTACAGTCCAAGCTTGAAGCTTTCGTAGGTAGGTAATTATATAGAGGAAATTAAACCTGACAACTTGTCAGTTACGATTTTCATAACTACTCAAGGAACAGGAGCCAACACTATCAATTTTATATGTATTATTAAAATCGGTTCAGTGTCTAGTTCCAGTGTTCATCGATTACAAACAAACAAATCTTTCCTCTTTATAATATCAGTAGGTACAGAAATAGATATACTTACCTACTTATAACAGTAACAATTTATGCTAAGTATGATTTTAATTCGGTATTTTATTTTATATTAATGAAACCCCGACTTAGATTCGACGTCATAAATCCAAACATACAAGGTTGGTATGAGTAGCAATCATTATTGCAGTGGTTTGACGATGAATATTTAATAGGCCCCAACGATTTGCAAGCATTGTTCTGCCCACATAGCCTGGCATCCAGTGTCGAGCCAAATGAAACGTTTATACGGTGGCACTTGCTAGAATAAGTAATTAATTATAATAATATGCATAATACCTATGTACCTACCTACCTGCTACCTGCTGGTAAATCCGTACCCGATAAATTCGAGGGATAAATTGCTCAATTTGGAGGAAAAGGGGAATATTAGTTAGAGCTATACTATATTAAAAATAAATATAAAAGCCAAGTTTGATATAGAAGGTGCGAGTTGAGCGAGTGGTTCAGATATGTGTGTCGTCTGTCCTAACTTCATCCCTTTATTTTTATAGCGTATTTTATTCATGACCTCAACTGTACATCAAAGCATAAATTCAAGTCCATCCGTTGCAGCGCGATTGAAGAACAAAGCAACAAGCAAATTATTGATCCTGATCCAGTTTTTAAATTGAGATTTCATCCACACTATATAACTACATATGGACGCACATATGCAATAACGTTTCAACCCACAAAATTTTGTCAAATTACATACATTCTTAATGTAAAAAACTTTTCAATTATTGGATAGAATCAGGCGTTAGGTACTTTGCGGAAGTCCATGATTAGCAAGAAAAGGTTAGAGTTATTTGATAAGTTGTGTGGGTTGACACTTTATTGCATATGTGCGTCCATGTATCCCCTATAATTTTTTTGCTTGCTTAATGCTATATAAGTATGTAAGTATACATCTACTCGCTATTTAAGTATAGGTACCTACTCGTGGTTATCCGCTTAATCTTAATCTTCTCAAAGAATGGTGTAACTTTGCTGTTTAATGGTCCACCGTTAAGACTTTCTAAGCGAGCGAACTGTTATCTAGATCTTATGATAAATTCAAATTTCAACTAGGCCTTGTCCTAAAACAATGAGGAATACTTACTCGCAGACTTTGGCTATTCGAAGTCTAAAAGACGAAGGCCCGTATCGCTTCAATATCAAAATTTTTAAGCTATTGCATAGCTTCTATCGCGGGCCTTGAGCGTGGAGACAGAATCCAGAAATTCCGTAGCGAAAACAACCTGACACGGGACTCCTCTCACCGCTAGATGGCGTTGATAAAAAATGCTATGCAATAGCTTTACCGCGGCAGTCCCCGAGTGCCATACGTCTTTTTTTTTTCATCGATAGATATTATGTGTACAGTGTCCGACCGAAAATCGATTTCTAGCCTAATCCGAAGGTTCGGTCGGACGCTAGTATCCTGCCATCGGCTTCTTCAGTCATTATCACATGCTATATATACACCATTTATACGTTTGTACATACACACACACACACACACATGTATACACACACATACACAATACTCAATCGTTTTTAATATATATACTTTTTTGTTTGCAATGGAAGAGCGAGGCCTCCTGACATAGGTAGGTCTCTGATTCTTATTAGGAGGTCTCCAAAACATGTACATAAAAAATCGTTTATTTCGTTTCTTACGTAGTAAACGAAATAAACGATTTTTTAGATATGAGCATTTATTTATTAAATCGTTTTTAACATAAATAAATAAATAAATAAACTTGAAATTGTTTTATTCAGTTTCCCTACGGGCATATGCTTCTTCCAGGGTTCTCCATCAACACTCCTTCGACTTAGCTTTCCTTCTCCATGTTGTTCGTGATATGTGGCTTAAATGTAATTGGGACAGTATTTATTAGGATTGACAAGTTGGTAAAACAACTCTATTATTCACTTATCGAAAGTAGGTAAGTATATAGAAATATTGGAAACGTTTTCAATTTGATTACATATTTTCTAAGCTTTATATAAAATACTCATTAAATACTATGATAATATCTTATTTATGATTATAATAAAAATTATAGTCTCATTTGCATAGAAGCGACGAGAAAGTAAAGTCTAGAAACTTCTTTACATGAAAGATGACAAGGCAATCTGTTTTAATCGCTTATTCCAGGCTTATGCACTTGCAGTCATTACTTCGATTCATATCGATTCATCTAAGTGAAACATCGAGAGTTTGAGAGTTAGAGACAAACGATGTAGGTATACACGAAACGTCAGATGTTTATCTCACGAATAACAGAAATGAGAAAATTTCATGAAGTCCATCAAAACTTACCTGCTAATCATGATTCATTCATTCATTCATTCTTCTCAACCCATCGATGCAACGAATCGATGTGATTTTTTGCATGTCTAGGTATAGTTGACGTCCTGGAGAGTAACATAAGGCTACTTTTTAACCAATAAAAAAAAAACCCCCTAGAAAACAGGTTTTCCGAGGGATTTTAGAAACCGAACTCCACGCATCCGAAGTCGCGGATAAAAACTAGTTTATAATATTAGTACTTAAGGATATGTAGTTAGGTATGATGAACACAAATGGGTAACCCGGTCCACAACATTTCAGAAGTGGGCGCGGCGTTAGAGAAAGTCTTCGTTGGCCGCGAGAACGCCCTTGTGCGTGACTCTCGATCCAAGTAGCTGTTGCCGATGCAGGTGCAAGCATTGGCGTCATGTTTTATCCAACAAGAAGGCCTGGTGTTTGGCGCATGATTTAAAGACAAGGGTAATTAAAATGGTAATTAGAAGAAAAAGAAACTACGACGAGGGCAAATGCGAATCTCCCTCTAATTAAGTTCCATACTTGGGAATTATATACTATAGATATACATGACAAACATAGCAACACCACTTGAAAGAAAAACTCTAAAAAATGGTGTGTGCTGAATTGCTGATGCGATTTTTCATAAAACTAGACACTAGAAACATTGCATATCTATGTTCTTATAACATTGAGCAATAATTTAATTTTTGATTAATAATAATAATAAAAAATAAAAATGAAATTCAAAATTTTCAGTTTACATAATTTTTTTGATGTGTGTACGACTGTATAATTTCTGCCGTATAGCAAATCTGTCTAATCACGAATCTGCCTAATCTAGAATCTGTCCAGTACCGAATAAAGGGAAATAATATTGTAAGCGTCAAGATGACTGACCAAAGTGACCGATCAGCGTCAAATTGTTCCAGCATTTAGTACCTATTTAGTACTATTTAATACCTTTGTTTAAATATTTGATACCTCAATAGTAACAGAGTTTAATTTAATAAGTGGTCAGCCATTTTGACGTCAAGATGACTGACCACTTTTGAGTTTCCTCATAATGTGCCTGAAATCCCTTAGCTTCGTCTAACATTCGAATACCTATAACAACAAAAACATTTCATACAACTTGCGTTATGTAACAAACTCTTATACCATTAGGCACATTTTATCTATCTTGCACTTGCATTAGTAATAAAGTAACTAACTTTTATCGTCATTCCGAGACACAGAGATATAAAAATTCGATTGATCCGCGGATATCCAGTGGTTACATGAAAATTATAAGCCATTATATTATGAAACAATAGTAAAGATAGAGTGCCTAAAAGATCAAAGTTACTGCACTTCATGGCAAATATGAATGTTGTAACGCTTTTAAATGAGCGTATAAATAAATCTGTAAATATAGCGTTGTTTCAAAACGCTTCCGCTTTTAAATTATCGTTATGCATAAACATTTCCTTAGTTTTTCCGCATACAATGTAAGATTCCAAGCGGAAATTATGATCTTTTCTTTAGTTTAGATTTTGTAGTTGTTGTGATAGCCCAGTGGTGTTAGAAGTCCGAGGAACGAATTCTAGACTAACTCCTTACAGTTCAGATTCTTAAGTAATTATATAAGGCATCACTTACTTGTGAAGTAAAATATCGTGAGAATACCTTTATGCCTGAGAGTCAATGCTCTCAAAGATGTATCAATTCTACTAATCTGCCTCAAGCTATAACGTCGAGCGTCTTCTTACTTAGAAAAAAATTCTCTACCGCTCCATCTCCTGTAGCTGTAGTTTTTGATAAAGCAATATGAAAAACATCGTTTATTAGTTATCAAATGGCGTAATTTTGTTTATAATTTTTTTTTAAAGAATATTAGCCAAGCTGAACTTGACTTATGTTCTCCTCTCCCCTCCAAATAAGCGGAAAGCTGGTGCTAGGAGTGGGTATGACAATAGTGCAACAGGTGGAGCTCGAACCTGCGACCTTTCAGTTTTCAGTCCGCACCTTTAACCGTTGGGCTATTAAGGCTTATAAATTGCCGCTTTTTGGATCATACCTCGAAATATTTTAGCTTTACGATGGCAGTAATCCGCATTTGGCTAGCGTGATGGATCGACTACGCATCTTATTCCGAGAGGAAACCAAATTGCGATGGGTTTTGATGGTAATGATCCCTCTAATGCAAAGCAACTGCTGCAAACCCATGCTTCAAACATTTGGTTCAACTATGTGGCTTGAAATCGTTGAAAATGAACGTTCAGCAACCGAGCATTGATTTTTAGTGTGCCGATTAAGGTTAGTAAAACACAAAATTAGACTATCAAATACACCCAATATCCTTATATCAGGTGAAACAATGCAGAACAAAACAATACGCACAAAGAAAGCAGTTACAAACGTAGGTATGTACCAACGCACCTACACCTACATGCGTAAATGTTGTGTGTGTGAAACATTCTTGCAATTTATTACGAAACACTACGAAAGTGATAATGTGAAATGTAACGCTCAGCTGTTTTTGTTAAACTAGCTTTTGCCCGCGACTTCGCACACGTAAAATTCCCTTTTTTACTCCCTTAGGGGATGAATTTTCAAAAACCGTCTCTTAGCGGATGCCTACGTCATAATATCTATCTGTATGCCAAGCCCGATCTGTCTAGAGGTTTGAGCTATGCCTTGATAGATCAGTCAGTAAGTCAGTCACCTTTTCCTTTTATGTATTTAGAAGACAAGGCTAAAGAAAACGTTAAAGGCAGGAAGAAAAAGTCATAAACCTGTTTTTAAGTTAATACGATAAATTTGCCAGAGATTTAATACGACTTATGGATTGAGAAAGGTGTTAACTAAAGAGTTAAGTAGTCAAGAATTTAAGTAATGAGGTAAAATGAGTACTTAACTACCTACTTAAACTCAATAATACTTATTATAGGAGTAGCTAATAACTGTTATTTTTGTTCTGTGTTAAAAATATATAAGGTACATTGGCCCTTACCTACTAATAAATAACACACTGTTTATGCTAAGGTATAATACACGTCAATCTAAGCAGACTGTCAATTCCCTATGTAAGATTCTTATGAAAGGTTTAGGAGGTTAAGTGATTGTCAACGTTCCAATAACGAGCAATTTACTGCAGAAATCATTACAACAGTTTGCAACAGCAATTTGAATGTACCTGATAGTTGCGTGAGTTATTATAATGTAGGTAAATTTTATACTATTATTTATTGCTTGCACTGCAATTTGGTTTCACGTTGTCAACCATGACTTGCTTTTCCCATACGATAGTATAGGATTTAATGCTTGGATAAGTTCAGCTGTTTCTATTTTATTAGTGATGCAAAATGGATACCTACTCTATATATGGTGCAAAATATCAGTATCGCTAACTTATGGTTTTGCATTATTTGAAACGACTTTCATTTTATCGAATTAATTAATTCTTTCACAAAGGTCTCCTTTTTTGGATGAAATTGGGCTCAACTTGACTTTTGTAACAACTATGAAACTTTTTATAGTAAATAAATAAATAAGTTGCTCAAATAGTAACATAAAAAAAATATACGTACGCGACGAATTGAGAACCTCCTTTTTTCGTCGTTAAAAATCTGTAGGTACAATAAATAGATATATTGTGGATAAACTTATAAAAAAAATTAAATAAAAGTCGTAGATGCGAGTACTACCTTTATTTTTATTTTACTTTTACATTAGATATATCAATTAAATTTTGTTTATACCTCCTATTAATTAATAATACTGACCTAATATTATTTTGTTATTTAACTAAAATAATCTACAATAACAGGTAGCGTCAATGGCTACTTCAATAAGGTAGGTCCGGAAAGAAAATTCAAGATGGCGGCGGCGCCCACCTCACTTTTCCCGCCAATTATTGACAAGTCACTTTCACTGTACTTTTCCGAGGCAACTGCTAATTGCGGAACGCTTTTGGCATGCCGATGGCAACTGGTTTTCTATACATATAAAACACGGATAAAAAATGTGCCAAAGTTGATTAGAAACAAGAAGTTTCAATCAACTTCGGCTGGCTGGCTTTATGAATTCCGGCTTCCTATCAGGGGCCCAAGTCTGCTATTGCAATTGTAGTTACATTGTCTATCAATGACATGACAATTGTTATTTTTAGCAATTGTCACGTCATTGATAGACAATTGAACCCCTGGGCCCCAAGTCAAATTGCTAAAAGTAGCAATTGGGATGTCATTGATAGGCAATGTAACTGTAATGTAATTACAATTGCAATAGCAGACTTGGGCCCCTGGTTGTATAGAAACGTTCGATGTTTATAGATCATTCATACACTAGACTACACATAATCATTATGTTTATGTATGATAGGCAAAGCGACAAAGCGTATCTAGACTATTTACGCTTCAATAACTTACTACGCTTTAATAACTTTAAACAGTAATCAAACGTGTCATCATTCTAATTAATGTTTCCGTCAATAAATATGTTATATAAGCGAGTGATGTCAATTTTATTCTATAGATATATGTATATATTATAATGTTCGGTGAAGGAAACATTCTGAGGAATTTATATTTTCAAGCGAGTGTGAAGTCGGCACATCCGCATTTTTCCAGCATAATAGACTATATTATGGCTTCAACCCTTCTTATTCTGGCACGAACCCGTGCCGCAGCTCCAGTGGGATAGATTCATGATGATTGGCTACAGAAAAAATAAGCTTAACATTATTTTAAAAATTCATTTCAAAAATTAATAAGTAGGCAGATTTAAGCACAACCGAAAAAAATATGGTAGAAAGTTACACCCTATTAGAAGTAATTGGTAAACCTAATATCATGTACGTGAAAAATAAGTACATTGTTTAAATATTAGCAAAAACTCGAGATGCTAAGAGACTATTAGAACTTAGAAGTGGCAAAAAATCAGGTAGATACAGGCTACACACAAAAAGCGTTGGTAGGTAGATAAAACTTTTTGTTCGCGGTCTTCTTGACGCAATCGTATTAAACCTGACTGATTAAATGATTAATCGTGAATATACTATAGTCTAACAAGCAAGTCGTGAATCGGTGATCGAGTATATTTTTCGTCATCAGACGCGATCATAGATCTTATACGCGTCACGCATTCATTGATAGGTGGGTTAGCTTCATCGCTTACGCCAATTGATTTACGAGTATAGAGCATTACAATGTATAATGTATACCTATACACTATCAGCATCTCTCTACTCTCTACCTCCTAGTTAGGATGAGCACAATGCCACATACTGTTTGATCGTTTATCCTAGAGATGGTAGAGAGAGAGAGAAAGAGAGATAGAAATCTATTAGCAGGAGAGAGGCAGTTCCAAACTCGATTTCCAAGTGCCAACCAAAAACTTCTGCCTACTGCGACAACTGTAAAATTATGTAGATCTATAGAAAATAGTCCAATTTCCCGTAAATATGATAGCAACAGAGTAAATAATATGTGGTGCACTTCCATGTGTAAATTACACTAAACGTAGGTACTTACAATGTAAAGTATGCGGTCGAACAACGGGATTGGGCCACTTGCTCGTGCCGTTTAAATATTTTATTTAACTAACACTCATGTTGTAGCTACCGCTTTACCAATTGTTATTAATTAAGATAAAATTTGTGAAAAACCTGTTGATCGTATCTATTTGTAAAATATTGAGAAAAATCTCTAAGTTAGTACTGATAAAGGCATATATTACAATATAACAGACAGACAGAATTACTTTGGGATTTATGTGGCCTCCCTTAAATTAACGGTTTTCCTGTTTATTTGGTGTAAATTAATACTAAAATATATTCTCGTGAGTATATTGTTTCCTAGTATAGGTACCTATTTTCCTACTTAATTTTCGAAGACTCAATTTTCCTTTTGTTGATACTTTACTATAATTATTAATTATACAATCGACATTGAGGAATTGTCGATTGGAAATTCATATTATAGGTACCTACCAAGTATGGCCTAATACATAATAAAAAAAGTTCCCGTAAAAAAAGTCGAGGTTTTTAATCCTGATGCTGCTGGATACTATCCACCTAAACTGATGGGATTTAGAGACTGTCGATAATTATTTATTAATTGATATTGCCAAATATATCATGAACTCCAGGTTCCAGCTGTTTATGTTGGGTTTGTTTTGTAGCATACCTGTCTGCCCGGGGCGGATCAACTAGTTATTAAAATAAGAATCAGTTATTGAAAGCTAGTAGGTAGGTATAACGTATTTGTGTTATAAAACGGGAAATAGGCTCAGTAAAAATGTTATTTTGTTTAAAAAATATACGAAGCAATTAACACATGCATGTTATAGACCTCGAGCGCAGAAAATAAAGGCTATTGGAGACTGGCTACTTTTTATTTCATTTCTGTGTTATTATAATTGCTATTAGCTGTTGTGTCGAATGAATAAAATGAAACGAATAAAGCTCTACATGAACTGCGATTTGTAATAACAAATTATTTTTTTTAAAGAAGTTTTTCTTTGATTCAATTTTTTTTTTTTTTAATTCAGCTGAAAACATAGAAAACAGATTCATTTTTGTGCCATTTGGTGTTGAAACCCTGGGGTCATGAGGCGAGGATGCTAGATCCTTTTTTAAGGATCTGTCATCCCGTCTCTAGACTTCACCGGTGACCGGAGGGCTGGAAGTTACCTAGGCCAGCATTGGCCATTCAGCGGGGTAACGCAGCCAGCGTTCCGGGCAATTTTTCTCGTTACAGTGGTTTAGATGATATCTAAATATATAAAAGGCAAAGGTGACTGACTGACTGACTGATTGACTGACTGACTGACTGATCTATCAACGCACAGTTCTAACCGCTGGACGGATCGGGCTGAATTTTGGCATACAGATAGCTATTATGACGTAGGCATCCGCTAAGAAAGAATTTTTGAAAATTAAGCCCCTAAGGGGGTAATATAGACATTTGAAATATCGAATTTAAGCCGCGGGCGAAGCCGCAGGCAAAACCTAGTTTTTTATATTTAGCTTTTATTTTTGATATTTAAGTTTTATTTTTGTATTATTAAGTATTATTGTTAACAAAGCAAATGTATTTTAAAAAAAAGCTGTAAGCTCTAAAGTTGAGTTATTTACGTAGGCACACAGAGGCATACCTCCTTATCTATTCTCCTTATCCCGCCAAACAAGCGTAGGCTCGGCAAAGCTCGTGTTAGAATTGGATACGACAATAGTACACCCGGTGGCGATCGAACCGTCAACCTTTTAGTTTTTAGTCCGCACCTTTAACCGCTAGGCATTGAGGCTGTACACCGACCAAGTGACACATATCAATATAAATAGCGTGCACAATCAACATCTGAATAATAAGCCGATTGACAAACACGTTACATGCCTCCTCTCTGACGAACATTATGAAGTCACGAACAACATCGTTCGTAAATAACTTAACACTTATGAACATACATTTAAATAATTAATGAGTAATGTCGTCATAAAATAATAAGCAACTATAGTAAAAAACGTTCTGTAACCGTACGTTCTGTACGGTACCCATAGACAAAAATTAGTATCCGCTGCGCTCGCCATAGGTACAGCAGGGCTAGCATAGGCGGGAGAAATTTTATCCCCGGGAAAAGGATAAAATGTTTATCCCCTCGCTTAGTTTTATCCACCCGTCGAGCATCGGCACAGCGGTGGAAATAACACTCAGTGGAGATACTTATAGGAATATATTTCGCCTTCTCCTCTGTTGCCATGTTTTAGCATAGGAAGAACATATTTAATCCCCTGTCAGTGGATAAAGTCGGGGGATATTATCTCCTGCCCATGCTAGCTATGCAGGAGGTCGTCTGTTTTGGGACCATCGATGGATTATATGGATATGCCTGTCCCATATAATTGCTGTTACGGAGACTTCAATAAAACACAGCGTTTTGGTGAAAATGAGCTATGCGGGACGTATTTCGTATTCGAAGCTGAAATAATGCGGTTGGAGATGCTGCGGTCAATCAACGAACTGAATATATTCAAAAGGTTGTCAAATATGACGTTTTCCTGCTCCCCGCAACCCTCATACGATATACATTCCGTTCTAACGCCCGCCTGTTTATTAGCATTTATTAAAACAAGATGAACATAAAGACAGAGTAATTAAAGGGTAAAATATAAATAATATTTTTATATTTTTGCGTCGCTTACATACTCCCCCCTAGTGCAGGACTCAGCACTCCAATCCAAAAGGAGAACCTAAAGCGACGCACAATCATACCCCGTTATTGTATCCCTAATCGCCGGCTATCAGCTTGATGCCTCAGACTAACGCTTAGTAGGTACAAAGTCCACCGCCTGCGCGCGGCCGGCCATAGTTACTCCAGCGCCAATATGCCATTAAACACAATAATAACAATTTACAAACTTCATGTTGCGAATAAGGCCTGGCGTCTCGACCGCGCGATAAATGTGCGATCGTCATATCGAGTGCACTCGGTGCATCATTGTCCGTCTCTTTCACTCTCAGCGGCGCAAGCGTTTCATTTCTCGGCAAGCCAGCGCGTTGATGTCTCTCGATCAATTTTGATCGTTGCGTCCACTTGTCATAAAGCGCATTAGAAGCGGCACTCATGCACAAAGTTTTATCTATATGAAGTAATCCGTCTCGTACGCCGCTGCTTACTGTGTACATCGCCTCAGTTGTGAATTTAAATTCGTACGGTGTAATGCTACTTGTCTCTGTTACTTTCGGCTTAAAATTGCATAATTCTTTTAAACTAATTCCTTTTGTGAACTTCTGTAACTCCATATCGGCTCCCGTGGTGTTCTCGTGGTGGATTTCTACAGTGCAACCTAATAAAATATGTTGCATCTGCGTATAATTGTTAACACAATAGATGAACGGTTCCGAAAGTAGCATTGACGTCACCACCGGTATAAGGTTTATGATTTTTAGCACGACAGATTCATCCTTGTTTTGGACCTCAATTATGGATGCTAAAATATTATTTAATTTAAAGGTAAGTTGTGCACTTGAATTGCTGGTATACAATAAGTTAGTGTCTTGATCCTTTTCTATCCGCTTGACGTTGTTCACCATTTGAGCTGCACCTTGAGTGCCACCGCGTATCCCGGTGGGCGTACACAACTCGCCAAATTGAGTACCGTACCGCTGAACGAGTTGTGTTTGCTGCTCCTGGTTGTTGTGCGTACTGAGCCCTTTATCTTTAGTTCGATTGTATTTTACCTTTAATGCCGCAATATCAGCTTGTAAGCGTTTTTCTACGAGTTCCATTTGTATGCGGGCTTTTGCTTTAGCTGCAGCTGCTTCCAGTTCCAACCGTTTCCGTGCTAGAATACCCGTTGCCGATCGTGTCCTCTTCGATTGAAGTGCAGTAAAATAACCTTCAGTGGTCACCTGACGACCGTTACTGTCACTTCTATCCAACTTAGCTGGATCCGTACGTTCAAAGAGACCGTATCGTGCCTGTTCCCGTATCTTAAATGCAGCGTCATCTTCACCCACCTTTAGCTGCCGTGCCTGCCCAAGCCTCTGGGTATCCGTTAGCTGGCTCAGGGTAGTGCTCCGTGTATCCATAGTTTGTGTCGCTAGTCTTCCTGCATATTATGTAGTATTTGGTTCGAAGTGACCACTTGTTACGGAGACTTCAATAAAACACAGCGTTTTGGTGAAAATGAGCTATGCGGGACGTATTTCGTATTCGAAGCTGAAATAATGCGGTTGGAGATGCTGCGGTCAATCAACGAACTGAATATATTCAAAAGGTTGTCAAATATGACGTTTTCCTGCTCCCCGCAACCCTCATACGATATACGTTCCGTTCTAACGCCCGCCTGTTTATTAGCATTTATTAAAACAAGATGAACATAAAGACAGAGTAATTAAAGGGTAAAATATAAATAATATTTTTATATTTTTGCGTCGCTTACAATTGCGTCTACTAATTTTATTACCCCGGAATAAGCTAAGGATTCCAACGATATCTCATTCATCAAAATCAGTTCAGGCGTATAGAAGTTCTGGTGGAATATAGAAACTCACATACATATATCATGTCATGTCTCAGTGTTGTCTCAAAATGAATAGTTTAATATTAATACTCAATTCGATGCCTCAACATGGGTAGCCTGAGTAGTCATGCTCTCTTTAAACATTTCTGTGGTGGTGTCGTGTGGTGCGGGTTGTTACGTTCCCTCAAATATGGTTGAGCAAAGCAATGGCTGGATCAAGCGTCATGCTCGTGAACGGGTGCCACCAACGAGAATGGGTCTGCTTTGACTGCCCGTCTTGACATGCGTTGGATTGGTGTACCTACGTATGCATTTTTGCATTTTTGAAGCTTTATTGTGGATGCACTGTATACATAGCATAGCTTTGTATTTGCATTCCGAACCGGTGGTAGATTTATGACGTGTCATAAGAGCTACAAGTTAGCCTACATGAAATAAATAAATTTTGAATTTTGAATTTTGAATACATACATGAACCCTGAAAACAATACACTCCTTTTTTCCGGCAGCCGTATTTTTCAGGCAGTAGTACAAAAACATTAGGAGACGGTAAAAAAAAAATAATGCACATGTAAATAGCCCGAGGTCTCACCTATCGCACATCCGAAGTATGAGGTCGGCATTCCTTCACGGTACGCTTGGCCGGTTACAAAACGTATTTTACTTGATATGGGCTCAGAATCACAGGGCCGATCGCTTGCGAAACCACGAATTACAAGTGTTAAGCGTGTAAGTATAGATTACCTACATGTTCTTCAGTGTGAACTTTTGGCCTGAGCGCATAGTGTAGCATGAAGCATCCCTTCGGGGAAGCCAGAGTAAAATCCTTGGTTCCCAAAAAAAAAAAAGTAGTGTAGTTTTATTATTTAAACTAGCTTTTCCCCGCGGCTTCGCTCACGTTAAGTTCGATTTTTCAAACCCCTATTTTATCCCTTTAGGGGTTGAATTTTCAAAAACCCTTTCTTAGCGGACACCTACGTTATAATAGCTATCTACATGCAAAATTTCAGCCTGATCCGTCCAGTAGTCCAGTCAAAAAACCTCAAAAAATGACCCAACCTCTGAAAAATTGCGAAAGTTTTGAAACTTTGCACATCGAATTATGGGTACCTAGGGATGAATATACCAAAAGTCCTCATGCGTACGAGGCGAGCTCTAGCGGCAATTAGCGGAAACAGGACCCTTTTTTTGGTTTTTTGTTAATATCTCGAGAACCTTTGGTCAAAGGTAAAAGTTTACTACTACATAATTAAAGCTTATTAAATTTTCAACAATAATGATTATATCCATTTTTCTTGAATTCCTAATAGTTACCGAGTTTTAGGCCACTAAAAGATAGCTTTTTCGAAAAAGCACGCTAGCGGCGCGCGATACAATATGGAATTTGTATTAATATTTGAAAATCATGGTTTATCAATTTTTTTGGGTACAAAGGGTGATTGAGAAAATAAACTTCACAGTTATGTACAAAATAAAGACATATTGTTTAATAAACAACTAGCTTTTGCCTGCTGCTTCGCTCACGTTAAGTTAAATTTTTCAAACCCCTATTTTACCCGTTGTACCCCCTTAGGAGTCGAATTTTTACAAATCCTTTTTTAGAGGATGCCTACGGCCTAATAGCTGCCTGTATTCAAAATTTCAACCTGATCGGTCCAGTGGTTTAAGCTGTGCGTTGATAGCATTTTTTATTGTTACTGTATTTCATCTAAATATTTAAAACGCAAAGGTGACAGACTTACTGACTGATCTATCAACGCACAGCTTAAACCACTGGACCGATCAGGTTGAAATTTGGCACACAGGTGGCTATTAGGCTGTAGACATCCAGGCAAGGGTAAAATAGGGGTTTGAAAAAATTTAACTTAACGTGAGCGAAGCAGCGGGCAAAAGCTAGTTGTTTATTAAACAATATGTCTTTTTTTTGTACATAACTGTGAAGTTTATTTTCTCAATCGCCCTTTGTACCCAAAAAAATTGGTAAACCATGATTTTCAAATATTATTACAAATGCCATATTGTATCGCGCGCCGCTAGCGTGATTTTTCGAAAAAGCTATCTTTTAGTGGCCTAAAACTCGGTAACTGGGCCCCAAGTCAAATTGCTAAAAGTAGCAATTGGGATGTCATTGATAGGCAATGTAACTGTAATGTAACTACAATTGCAATAGCAGACTTGGGCCCCTGTTAGGAATTCAAGAAAAATGGATATAATCATTATTGTTGCAAATTTAATAAGCTTTAATTATGTAGTAGTAAACTTTTACCTTTGACCAAAGGTTCTCGAGATATTAACAAAAAACCAAAAAAAGGGTCCTGTTTCCACTAATTGCCGCTAGAGCTCGCCTCGTACGCATGAGGACTTTTGGTATATTAATCCCTAGGTACCCATAATTCGATGTGCAAAGTTTCAAAACTTTCGCAATTTTCCAGAGGTTAAACCTTGTTTTGACTGGACTACAGTGGTTTGAGCTGTGCGCTGATAGATCAGTCAGTCAGTCAGTCAGTCATCTTTGCCTTTTATATATTTAGATTTATACTTAATAGTAGTTTTTAAAGATTAAAGTTATATTTAATGCTAGTTTTTCACCGCAGGTTTCTTATAAATCCCGTGAGAAACTAAAGTTTTTCCACGAATAACCCACCAGCTCCCAAACTATACACTATAAAAAATCACGTCGATCTGTTACTGCGTGAGTAAAGAACAAACCAACAAATTAATAAAATAATCGCAGTTTCACCTTGCTTATATTAGTAGTCGCAAAACCTATTGTTTTAACTCCTAAGTACCTCAAATACTCGTATATTATAGGTATACAGCCATGGCATCATCGTGTTTATGAGAACAGTATGATCCACACCTCAAACAACACGCAATTTTTTATAACGGATAATAATAATCTTAGACTAAGTTCACCTTGATGATAACGCTTCAATCCCATTATAAAATTACTGCTGGCCTTGTATAAATAACATATATTTTGCTTTTGAAAACCTTAGGTATTTATACGAATTTTATGGGATCCCAATTCTATCTTGGATCTATAATGTATCTAGTAGAAATGCAAAAAGTGGCCAAAAAGCGTCCGAGAAACACCGTTGCAGGAAGTTGGTTTCAAAGTACGTGGAAAAAAAGATCTGGCACAACGGATGGTCGAAGTGCTCCAGGCACCCAGGTGGTGAAGGTGAAATTGCGTTCGGTGGCGAGCGGTGCGTTTGTAGAACATAGAGGGTGGAGTAAGGTCAAATAGCTCTTCAGAACACTCGACTTTATATAGCTGATAGAATACGCAAAGAGAGCTTACGTCTCTGCGGTGCTCCAGGCTTTATTTTTAACAAGAAAGCCACTGTCTCGAACACGATGTCGTAATTTTCCTAGAGGGAACTTACTTTTTAGTGCATTTGTTCAATAAAATTACATTTTGTATGGGACTACAAAATATCTTGTTCATTATTAATGGAAGTCTTCGATTAATTTGTATTTTTAAGATATAGATAGCTTGGAGTTCTTAAATAGTATCTCTTCCTTCTATAACAAGAGTTGTAGAATTTAAACTTTAGTATGTTCAGGACAAAGTTGATTACTATTTATCAATTAATTTGGGTCTACCTCGATGACTTTTTTTCTGTAACCGAAGGAGCCTACTACCCATTTAAATTGCCGTGTTAATTGGTGAGACTTAAAATATATTTAAGTTTAGGACAGCACAGACACAAGACAAAAACCCAATAACCAGCTTGATTTGTGCACAACATTAAGTAGCATCACCTTGCCATCCTCCCATAAACGTAATGGCTTCTAGACGATACAGGAAAAGAGCTTACATCATCAGCAATTTCGGGAACAGGGATACCTATCAGAAAACAGAAAGAACACTTCTTCCAAACTTCAATTCAAATATTACCATAAACATGACTAATATTCCCCTTTCCCCTTTAAATTAAACGAAGCTGTTAGGAGTGGATACGGGTGGGGTATGAACCGTCAACCTTTCGGATTTCAATACAGCTGTGCTTTGTTTGTGAGACCAACAGACGCTGAGTCACGGTACTGTATTAGGAACAGATAGGTAACAAATACCACATTGCCCATGTCATGTCGTGAGTTCAAGAGCGCTGCTCATTTTTTGCACCTCGGATAGTCGAGCAGATAAGGTTCTTCAAGATTAAAATACGGAGAGTCTTTAGTGTGCACCCACTACAGTGTGTAAGCACCATTAAAACCTTAAATTAATTCCAGCTATCAATTCGTTCTGAATACCGCACTAGACTTGTTAATGAAGTGGTTAACCGCCAAATGTTAGATATCAAAATAAAATAGGTGCGTTCCAAAAACTCAAAATACACTTAAAACTACAAACAAGGATACACTCACAAAACATAAACCGTATCTAAACAGAAAAGTTAAGACGAACCATCAGGTGTCATGATCATTACCACTGCTGGAAGGTTTTTCTGATGGTGCATGTTCTCCACTTTCATCCAGCCACTTCCCTCTACCTTCTTAAGGTCGTCGGTCCGGAGGTCGTTCTACATTGCGTTTGCCAATACGCGATCTCTACCCAGATCACGTCTGTCCCATGGCCCATAGATTCTATTACAGACATGCCCAATGTCACTTCTTGAATACTGCAACGGTAACTTTGATTATTCTCTCACTGATTTCTTAGTTACCTATACGGATTTTGATTCTCACTCGGAGAAACTGTCAACATAGCGCGCTGAACGTCTTTGAATTTGCACAACTATGTAGGTTTACAAATTAGCACACTATATATACAGAATGTCCTACAAAAAATCTGTGAAGACATTGCATGTAGGCAGTGGCGTGCACAGGATGTACTACAGGGTAGGCAGATGATACAAAATGGAAAAAATCTTCAGTGCGAATTAAAAAAAACTTAAGGGTAAGCATTGTACAAACTATAAAAAGCCTACCCTTAAGTTTTTATAACTCGTACTGGCGATTTTCTCCATTTTATATCATTTTTCCGCATTATGCCTACCCTGTGTGCACGCCACTGCATGTAGGGTACATACGATTGTAGCTGTGCTTGATTAAAACTTTGATACTCCGTCCCTAAAGATAAAGTAGGTATACTTAGTGCCTTATATTATACTTAAACTCACACGTGTATACTCAAAAATATTAACCCATAGAACAAAAACTAAGAAAAAATATTGATCCAAAACAATATAATTGTAAATTTTATCTAACATATTTACCTTTTTACGTAAAATCCCTAAAGCTCTGCATCAACTGCTTGTTACAAGTTTTTTGCTCTACAGAAAAAAGACAAACATCCTCTCGAGCGTTTTAAAACTTTTTTTGCTCAATATTTACTCACGGTTCCCGCGACCTTTCTAACGTAAAAAAATATAAGAGTATTATTTTGTCTCTTGCTCATCCCCATTTCACAGAAACGAGATGCACATAGTGGAGTTATTCTCGTAGGACCGGTCTCATCGGTTTGTGGAACAAAGATTTCACCTGACAGCGGTGAGTTTAAAACGATTTATAAACGTAAATTCTTCGATTATCGAGAAAGTAACATCAGATCTGTAATAGAAACTCAAGCGATGGTTAAATCGATTTGAAATCGATGATAGAGCCAATTAGGGCATTCTTAGCTTTACTCAATTCCCGTAATTTATATCTTTCAGATTATCACACCTACCCTTTTAATCCTCTTACCCGTCTTAAGTATCTAGTATAGTACAATATCAACTAAACGAGTGGTGGTATGGTATGGATTTAATTCTGAATCGCCACTTACCATCAGAGATCGCAGTCAAAGGCTAGACCAAGAGTTAAAAAAACAAAACTAAAGTGAAATCTTCAAGTTTCAAAATTACTATATCATCATCATCATCATAGAATAGAAGACAGAGTCGTGAAATAAAGCAACCTGCGCCTTCTATATATTATTATCACGATGTGACCAAAGAGTCTTTCCTATATCTCCAAATTATTTCAAACAATTAACAATTGTCTTTCATCAGCCATTCAGTGTTGTCATCATGGCCTTCACTTACAAACTTTTTTCTACAATAAAGCCGTCCGTACACTTTTGAATTTCATTCAGTATTGAAATTGGAAAATCCGTTAAGGAATTATCAGGTTTATAAACCGCACAGAGGTCAAGGTCGGGTTGAGGTGTGAATTCGAAAACAGTGGGTGAAGGCTTGATCAGTTCCTGTTATTGTTTGCTTAACAACTGTAGCTAGAATTAATGCTATTATCAAACAAACAATCACTTAAATACCTATTTAATTTACCTAAATCGAATGATTCTATTTCTACAATGGAAAATATCATTTATCTAATATATAATATATCATAATAAAACCTAGAATAGAATAGAAAAGGACTCAAAGAATGTTTACCGAAAACCTAACTTAACTCGAGGATTAAAGTCAACATTAATGTGAAATAAAGATTCAAGCGAGAGATATCAAAGGTTTATCAAACTTCATCTGACTTGGTTCAAATCTATTTGCTGAGAGAAAAATAGATAATTACAGGAAACTTATATTACACAATATTCACCTTGTTTTCAAGGTACAAATGGCTGATGATTTATTCGCATGTTTGCTGCCTTAAATCTAATGCTTAGCATCTAATGTATGTCGTATCACTTATAGTGGTACTGACAATATGAACGTGACTAATCTAAGAACATACAGCCTTGGTTACATAGCGATCACGTAATTGAGCCCAGACTCGAGTCTTGACAAGTAGGCTTGAATCAGTAGCTTTAATTGTCAACGAACATAATATTTTTGAACAACTTGTGTTGTCATTAGCAAGTATTGTTGTGCCGGATCGTTAAAAATGTATATCCGCGGATACGGTTAACTTTCTTACTCCATCGGTGTCCCTGCTAAGCTTATCACAAATATTTGTGATTGATCTCATTATAAAGATAGTTTATTTAGTACCTTTGAGTTATCTACTATTGGTATCATAACTCACTATGATAAATGTTTGCAAAATAAGGGTGCCAAATATTTGATTTTAAGAAATAAAAAAATAATCTGAATGGAATTTAATAGTTTTTCATTGCTATCTAATCACCGATATATAAAATTTCATCTATCTATTGAAAATTATTAAGGAAAAAGATCCGCCAAAAAAGATACGGATAGAGATCTTTCTTCTCCCACGGATATCCGCGGATACGGACACGGATATTCGGCACATCACTATTAGCAAGGACAAAAATGGTCAATAGTAGGTATTTTGTTGTAAATTGCATTTACGATGTAGTAAACGTAAAATAAACTGCACATAACTAATACAGCTACCTACATAGTTTAAAATAAAACAAAATTACAAAAACCTTGCCGCCCATAATCTTCCAATTAGTAGGCCATTTTCATCGTGAACTATGTTCACAATTTAGTCGTTTTACGAGAACGCAATATTGAACAAAATTTGTTCTTACAGAAAATAATTTGTGAATTTATCAAGAAACTAATACATGAGTCTCTCATTGATAGACATAACAACACAAATCACGATCGGCCTAGACCTTCGACTATGCATTAAAATTATATTCAAATTGTCCCAAATAGTCGAAGCAATGTCGCGATGTATTGTATAAGGAATGGATACTTGTACTGAATATTCGATCGGTCATTAGGGCCTTACTTTCGAATCAATCTTTAAACGACGTAAAGGAAATGGCAGAACGGCGTTAACATTGAAAAGCCTGTCTAGAAGAGGTCATACAATATTGCGAGTCGCAAAACTTATTTAGCCAATTGGATCTTTAACTTTAACGAAATTAGTGCTATAATAGAATGCACACGTCTGAAGACATTAACGCAGGTGTAGGATGTGAAGGAAATGGATGCGAAGATTGGAATAGTCATTAATGTTGATGCGACATCTCCTATTCTATCACGGCGTGTGTATAAGGTAGGAGATTATTGTACAGACGTGAGAAGTTAATGGATTAAGACAACCTTATGTACCAACTAGGGAATGCAATCTCGATCTCGCGAGATCTCGTACTCGCGAGATTAATCTCGCTAAAAAAGGCCGAGATCTCGCGAGATTAACGAGATTGCACTCGAGCATAAAAAAGTCTTATTCGAAGCGCGGACTGACACGGCCAACTTGTAGCTCTTATGACACGTCATAAATCTACCACCGGTTCGGAATGCAGATTCTGCTGAGAAGAACCGGTAAGAAACTCAGCAGTTGCTTTTCAAAAAATAAAAAATAAAAATTTTTACAATAGGTAACCAAACTATGCTATGCATACAGTGCTTCCACAGTGATTTGATAGATACGTACGTCAAAGTTTACTACTTAGAAGTTTATTAAAAAATTATAGACAATTTGATGCATAATTTTTGTGATTATTTGCAAAAAAACACACAAAACTGCCAATCTCGCGAGATCTCGAAATTGGCGAGATCTCGCAGTATTGTTATTTACAATCTCGCGAGATCTCGCTTGAGCCCCAATCTCGCGAGATTTCCATTCCCTAGTACCAACATATGTAGTAAATATCTCACAGCCAAGAGTTGATACTTGAACTCTATTGAACAATAAAGAAAAAGTTTGCTTTCTACTATTTAGAATACAGTAATTAATTAAAGAATGTTTAGGAAGCTCTGGAAACCAAAGAATATAAATAAAAATTCTTAAACGTAGAATTAATAAAGCAAATTCTTAATCAACAATTTAAAAAAATATAACAACAACGCGGAATTTGCAGTTTCATCAAGTAGTATTAGATACCAATAAAATTTCATAACGGAAATTCAACTGCCTAATATGGAAAGTCGAGTCAGGAAATAAAACAAATTGAAACCTTGCATTGTAGAAGTTCGTATGTGGGTAACTATTTACCTATATACTTAAAAAATGCAAGGAAACAGTGCATTCATTTTATTTCTATTTGATAATAATGATGTTCAGATTAGAATAAGTTTGAAGTTATTATGTTTGTTAATTCAGAAGTTACAAGGCTTTGACGGAAAGACAGTCACATAAATGCAAATTCACTCAAGTTCACTCAGAGACGCAGCTTTGCTCAGTAAAAAATGGTGTAGCAAGAAAGATGTCAGATTTATGTTCCTGTCTTACAGGAGTGGACTAGCGATGGGTTAAGATGAATGAAACGATGATCAACGAACGACGATGGAATGACAATAAGGTATCAAACGTGGTCAATCCCCTTAAATTTTAAAGTTGTCAAAATCTTAGCCGATGTACAGAAAGTCATTCAGAACAAACCGACAGTTCATTATTCATTCTTAGTGCGTAATTCTAGGCTAAACAGTGAGCTGCAGAGCGCAGGTTACATACTTGCCAACGAGCCTTTCACACCGGTTTCCGTGGAGAAATTTCGCATGACACCAAATAAATTAACTCGACTAATCCACACATATGATAATGGAATCTGAATGATCATTATAACTAGGAATAAAAAAAAATCCTATTACTTATATGTACAGATTTTGATTTGATGATGATAAACTTAACCCGTGTGCAATCGATGAAATTACACAGGTAAATCTTGAAAAACTTAGATGTACAACGTACATAGTTTGAAACTTTAGAAGTTTGTATTAATATATTCTCCTATCTCGTAAATTAAGATGTTAGATGTCATAAAGCATTATGTGTAATGGTAACAGACCATAAATTTTGCTTATCTTTTCGTTCCATAAAAAAATGTAAGTATAGTTAGTAGTTACTTGAATTAACATCATTATCAAAAACAAGCAAATTATCAAGAACTACCCTTCCATCTCAAGTTAGCCACGCTTCCCCGCACCGCACCTCAAGTTAGACACGCTTAGTACAGATAGCAACGTACCGCTCGCAATTGTCACTACCAAATTTTTTCAAAGTTTTGTTAGTGTTAAGGTTTGAATGTTTTTGTTAACTTTAAATTAGCTATTTATTTTTGTTTGGCTACTGTTGTTAGTTAACCAACAAGAAAATGGATGGAACTAACAGAAGCGATCATACCAAGATTACAGAAAACAGAAGAACTACTGTATTTAAATAGCAGATCACTCTATTTGGAGCCCACATAACGAGCCCACTAATAATGAAAAAGTACCTATTATATTAGGCGCGGTGGACTGGGGTTCGATTCTCGGCGGGGGCAATTTAGGAATTTATAATTTCTCAGTTATCTCTGGTCTGCTCTGTTGGGAGCCTTTGGCCGTGGCTAGTTGCCACCCTACCATCAAAGACGTGCCGCCAAGCGATTTAGCGTTCCGATTAGGGGTATGGGTTAAATGTATTCTGCTATTTTTTTTATGGGAGCCATAACCCCTAATCGGTTTCAACACGCCACCGTGTTAAACCCCTTCCAACCGGCTACGATCTTAGGCTGTAGCGTCACTTATCATCAGGTGAGATCGCAGTCAAGGACTATCTTGTCATCGCATAAAAAAACCTATTCACGAACATGATGCTTTGCTAACACAATGCTTATTGTGCAGTTAGACACCTGTCATAAACCGTATACGCTACTTCTGACCACGACATCATCGACACGCAAATATGGGCATTAATTTAAGCACCACTGCAGCTAATTTCCCCTGCCAATAAAACCACGCAACGCCTTGCTCCAATAGGTTCTAATTGTTACCATGAAAGTATACTATGTATAGGTAATTAGGGAAAATATTACGTGCTACTTTTCGTTTTGTAATTTTAACGTCTATTTCAGTCTAGTAGTTAAACAAATACAGTACAGCTTTACTGATTCAGTTAATGAGCTAGTTTTTTTTTTGTTTAAAAAAATAATTTGATTGTAAACTTTGAATAGAGATTAAATGACTAGTTACCACCCTACCGTCAAAGAAGTGCCACCATGCGATTAGCGTTCCGGAACGATGGCGTGTAAAAACCGATTAGGGATATGGGTTTAATCTTTCATACCCCTGGCAAGTTAGCCCGGTACCATCATAAGACTGCATCGTCACCTACCATCAGGTGAGATCGCAGACAAGGGCTATCTTGTCATCGAATAAAAAAATAAATAGATTCTTGTTACATCTTGTCACTTGTGTAACCTTTAACGTTTTCTGTAGTAGATAAAATTAAACAAAAGTTTGGCAAAGTTTTTGTAGTACCTACTCAAGCAATTACTTACCTACTTAGCTACAATTGGTGTAAAAAATAGTACCTAAACCTAGAATTTATATCGAAGCTTTGAAATGATCTTGAACGTTAGAATTATAACTGCCAAGGTTATCCGAAATGATTGATGTTTCTTTTTATTAAAAGTAGGTACGGTACACCTACTATTTGATTTCTTTAATTAAAAACAATAGTGATGTAATTTTATTTAAAAAAACTAGATGGTGCCCGCGACTTCATTCGCACCGTGAAAGTCTCAGATTTCTCAGTTATGCTATCTCTCTCTGTGGCAATTTTGCTTCGGTTAATCCACATTGTGCCTATTATAGTATTCTATATAATATTAATACCTTATTTTAGAAAGGAATCCTAATAATAATATAATTATATTCTTTAAAAATAATGTTTCCTAAGTTACTTCTTGTATCTCGCTTCCCGTCTAAAAACCTAGTCAAAATTAATCAGGGTGCCGCTCAGCCGGTTCGAATATCGTACAGACTGACTGGCAAAAATTTCAAACAGGTAGGTAACGTTTATTCTACCGTTATAATATTAATGTAAATTCAAAACAATTTTATGAACATAAAATATCTACAAATTTAATTTACAAAAGTTATATTGATCTGCATTCATACAACTTGATTTGATAAATTGTTTGTTTAGAAGTTAGTTATAGAAATCTTATAAATCTACAATAGAAAATATTGAAAGAGACACTTTCAACAAGCCTTTATTAAAGAAAGATCGCCTTGACTTGGTTGGTTTCCAAATTATACGGTTGTTTATAGATTTATAGTTACAGCTAAACTTGCGTATTTAAATTGGGTAAGGGCAACAGTTCTCTTTTTTTTATCCATAAAATTCTATTATCTTAAAAAACTATATGTTATGCAATACGATCTAATGCCTGCCATGCCAATGCCGATTTCTCCAAGACAAACTTTGAAAAGTATTGTCTCTGTACTATCTTACTAATATTATAAATACGAAAATATCAAGTATCCATCCATCCAGGGTGGAACCATGTTTGTTACTCAATCACGCCGCAACGACCGAGCCGATTTGGCTGCAATTTGGCATACAGATAGATCGTATTATTATTAAATGATTGTAGATATTAGGCTACTTTTTGTCACGGAAAGTAAGAGTTCCCGCGGGAATTAGAAATCTTCATCCATGCGTACGAAGTAGCGGGCATTAGCAAGTGGTTAAAAATGAAACTTACCCGTAGGAGGTCGTTCCTTAGGATAGCAGATCCGGAACAGGCCGCGCGTCCTCGTGAAGAAGTAATACTTGGTGTTGAGGCTCTCGAGAATCGCCTGCGAGTTGATGTCCGTATTTTCCGTCACGTATGTCTGCAACAAGAGACGGAATGGTTAACACCAACATTTTCAAAAGTAGAATTTAACTAAATTCTACTAATATCCTCCTACTTCCTACATTGTTAATACCACCATTTTGAAAACTAGAATCTAACTAAATCCTACATGTAATATCTAACTTAATACTAGGTTAGGTTTAGGTTTAAAGAAATTTATTCTACAAAGGAACATTTTGCTAACTTATAGAGAACTTAAAACTAAAATTTATATAAAATTACAAACATATGAAAAAACAAAAAATGGTGACTGCTAACAATAAAATATTAAACACAATTATTTTGAATAATTAATATGCACTGTTATTCCTACTAATCCCATTAATATTATAAATGCGAAAGTTTGGATGGATGAATGGATGTTTGTTACTCAATCACGCTGCAACTGATCCGATATGGCTGAAATTTGGCACAGAGATAGCTAGATATTATAACGTGGTAAGAGATGATTTTTGAAATTTATTTCCACCCCTAGAGAGGTAAGATATGAGTTTGAACTCGAACTTGACGTAAGCGAAGCCGCGGGCAAAAGCAAGTGATGGATGTGATTGACTCTTGCGGCCCGCTCGCAGTCTTATAATGAGAGGCCTAAGAAAAAAAGTTTGAGTATAGCTGTATTAAATAGTGCATAAAAATATAATACGTATAACGTTGTATGTACTATCCACATGCTAATGAACGTATAATGCTGGTTAAATTACAAGTGTCTATGCATAACTGAAAATGTAACTTTATGCAACGCAAGATATCCGTTTTCAACTTGCAAATAATACACCAAATATCCTCAACTTTCAAAACTAATTACGTAAGTATCGACATTAATTACTTACAATCGAATAGTATGATTACTTTTGATTGTGATATTAGAACCTGTTGTCTATAATATAGAAGATGTTATAGGTTATTTAAAGCTTCATGCATTAGATAGCCTTTAATTATGGAGACATCCGCTAAGCTAAAAATCCCTATTTTTGAAAATTCCGTCCCCAAGCGTAAGTAGGGCTTCGAAATGTGCGTGCAAATCGAACCTAACGTGAGCGAAGTCGCGGGTAATAGCTAGTATAATATATAGTTGTGAAATTATTTAACTTCAAAGTTGCCGTCGCGTCTATTGACTTGAATGTAGAGCAATGTATTTACTAAAATAGCTTATCTTCCGTTTATTAAATCGCACTAAGACAATACATGATTTACGTCGATAGCTGTTCTGTCGCCAGCATTGTCTGCCGGAATTCTTCCGATTGCTTTGTCATCGGAATTTGTAGAACGTAACAAACAGGTAGGTAGGTATTAGCCGTGAGAAACCGGTAACGATAAACATTATAAATGGGCTTCGGTGGAATAGAAATTATGCGAATTCCATTATTGAGCACTGACTGGGTTTAACTCGTTGCACTGTTTAGGTGTTCTACATTTTATCATAATGAAGCTCCCTCTGGTACATCATCAAATAGGATTTCAGGTGTTCAATTGCCGGAATTTTTCATTTTTTATTAGGTGGCTCGTAGTAGTAGGTACTCTCTCTAATATAAACTTAAAAATTCTTTTTACAAAACCAACTTCAAACGCCGCCACTACAAAGTATTGATGTACTTTTTTTGATTGTACCTATAAAATTCGAAGAGTTCCCTCGATTTCTTCAGGATCCCATCATCAGATTCTGACCTGATGACAAAGGGAATGCTTGGGAAGTAAAAACAAACTTCAAACAAAAAAAGAATTTTCCAAATCGATCCACGCGTCTTCAAGTAATCGGGGAACATACATAAAAAAAATAAAAAAAAAGATTCCGACGAATCTGACGAATTGAGTACCTCCTCCTTTTTTGGAAGTCGGTTAAAAATTGACAGCATAGTTAAGTGTAACGATCGCTAAGAGCTCAGATTAGCTGGTACTCTCTCGCTGTAAGTTAAAAATAAAATGCATCGTTGCAGGAAGACCGTGATAAATTCAGCCAATGACCACGACTAAGGTTGTAGCAATGATTGATTCAGCTTATAGAGAATCGACACAGGTCTGGTCTAAAAGACTTCAGTCACAGCTAATTACTTAACTACGAGTAAAGTCGTGCCGCCAAGCTATTAATACTGAGATCTATAGAGCATCTCAGCATATATAGATCTCAAAGTACGCTCGTGCTCCGACTCAGCTCGGTCTCAAGATAGAGTTTAAAACGAGACACAAATATGCTCTGACATAAATCTGTCTTGTTTTAACATTGTCTTGTCTAGCTGAGTGAGAGTGCGGTGGTAGAGATTTCAGGATTTCAGCCCAAGCTGTTCCTGTAACTACCAAGGATATTACTTAAAAACCGATTAGGGTGTTTCATGAAAACTGCTATATCGGCTTTTCTATAGACTTTTATCGTTACTTCATTGAATAAAACCTAATGACATTACGCAAACTTTACTTTTAGTCGATTTTATCGTTCTAATTAGCGTTTGAAGCGAAATAATCACACTTTTAATTTGATTTTAAATATTTTGTAAGATATTATTATAACAAAAGCGAGTCTTTAATTATAATAATATCTTACGATAAATCTGAAATCTGTGCACAAAATTATAATAATTATTATCTGCAACTAATTATTACTCAACAAAACTAACAATAATATAGTAAACACAAATTTTTATGATAATAATGTAGGTAAAATTTACTTATCGATTACATTGTATGTCAATGCCAAACGCCATTTAAATGGCGACAAAAAATCCTAGTAGAGATCTGAAATCAAATCAATATTAAACCTAAGTATAATATTTGATGAAATATGTTGTAGGTACTTACATATCATAGCTAAATATTACCTAATCAAGGTGTAGGTTGTGTTTTCAAAGGTGTGTGACGTCTACCATATTTGCATTGAGCCAGCGAGGTGAACTAAGGCCGATAAAGCTTCTCAGACAGGACCTGTGCTCAGCAGTGCCTTTGATGATTGCTGATGATGATAAGGACTTCCTCTAGAAGTCAGAATTTAGGTGGAATGTCTCTAACTTTTGGATGATTTATCCAAAGCAACCCGACTGACGTCCGCGGAGTTCCTTGGTCCGAAACAGCATTAACATGCATATTTCCTAGTTTTTTATTCGGCGAAGCAAAACGCTACCTTACGACTTGGAGTAGGTACCTCGCAAACGAAACACTTTCTCAAAATATGAAATATAATTTATTCCGTTTGGTTATCGTCCGATTCCAAATTAGCTGTCACTAGCTGTAAACACACGTATTACGTGGCCAGCGCAGCGTTTACGTGGAAAAGAAAGTAGACGGGCAGCCACTGCTTCACTGTGTAACGTGCATTATAATTTATATTGACCTAGCTGACAGCTCGTGACTTCGCCTCCGCGGAAGACCGAAAATTTCCAACAACAGTAAGGATGAATAAATAGGTATGAGGTTGAGGCTACTTAAAATAAATTTATTCCTACAAATATTATAAATACGAAAGTGTGATGCCTTTAATCACGGCATAACAGAGAATCAAAAGCTAACATGCCAAAAGATGCTGACAAGTGGGATTTAATTCCATCCAAGAGGCACAAAGCATCAAGCCATCGAGCTGAGTGGGCCTCATAGATAATACACTGGTGGGCCTTAGCCGTTAGATGCACTACCTATGGATGCGCGAGAATTATTTTCTGCGTTTGATGTCACCCCGTATGCGCGCAATTAATATGTAGACAAAGGGCGCTTTCAATTTATGCGTTTCTTGACGGCCTGCTGCGTTGCCGAAGCGGTGCGTTAGTCGTACTGCGCACGGACGTTCGTTTTTTTTCATACAAAGCGCTCGGTGCCGTTGCCATCCTGTTGTTGAGCGATCGCGGTACAGGTGCCGCGCTATAGCCGCACCGCGCGCTTTGTATGAAAAAAACGAACGTCCGTGCGCAGTACGACTAAACGCACCGCTTCGGCACCGCGGCAGGTCTTCAAGAAACGCATAAATTGAAGGCGCCCTAACCATGGAAGTAGGACTACATTAACAGAAAAGTTATGTGTCATAATGACGGGATAGGTAGGTACATAAACAATTTACGCATCACTTGCATCATTGATCCAAGAGAATATAATCACTTCGTTTTATCATTGATCAAACACCGCGCACCATCGCTAAAGGCAATCTTTTTATAATTTTTTAGTGGAAGATTCCACTAAAAAATTATAAAAAGTAAAAAAGCGTAATTACCTAGTTACTGAAGAGATCAGTTTTGTATCTCGCAATAAAATGATTTTCTACACTTAAATCGGAATGCAATACAGTCGCAGTAGAAATCATTCTACGATGAGAAACCTCCACCTGCCTCAACCTGTCTCAATAGTTAAGTTGTAATCTCTAAAGGAGTAAAACAGAAATGCTATTTTAATGAGTTTTATAAGAAATCTACTAACACACACACACACACTCATCTTCCTAATCAAATATTCATGTACAATCTGAAGCATGGACAAAAAACTGTTGACGATAGCGGACTGGGCAAGTGGGTCTTAGAGATGCTGGCATCGTTGAGTGCTGGGGAAGAATGCTCTGAATCCCTAAACATCCCCCAGAATATAGAACCAACGTATTGCATACTATAAAACGGCTAGAAATTACGTAAAGGCTATCAACAATCTGCTTGACTTGACTTGCTTGTGATTGATGTGCTCTGGGGTTGACATACTTAGAGTGTAATTTTGTGTATTAGTGTGGGGTTGCGTGGAGACTGCGTGTTCTTTATTCGGTTGCTTGTTCTTTGCGTTTCTTGACCAGAGGGTAGGTAGAGAGTGTGCTATCTACACGTTACACCATACTCGTACAGATTTTACGAGTTTGGCGGGTTATAGCAAAAATAGAACTGCTTCTTGTTCCTCTTGTCGCGTGGATTTTCACAACGTGACGCATGCTTCCATCCAATACACATTTTAATACTTGTGGTTACCCATACAAGGAGTTTAGTACATATTAGGTTTATCTGTGTATTTAATATTATACTTAATTGGTATGTAGGTTAATATAGTTTACTAATAAATTCCTACTTCTTATTAATATGATAAGTGGGTATGTTCTGTTCATCAACAGGAAAATAATGGTGTACCTACTTATTGTTTATTGTTCCCCATGTCTATTTTGAGAGACGGATTCAGAGTACATTAATTTTTCCTCGTGTCTTAATTAAACAATAATATGATCTATATATGCTGTAAGGAATCACCAATGGATGAGCAGATCAGACATCCTAAATGGATATGGATCGGGTACACTCTTCGGAGGGAACCCAGTAATATAGTGAGACTGGCTGTTGTTTGGAACCTTCAGAGTAAGAGAAAATGGGACCGACCTAAACAAACTTGGCGGGGTACGGTTTTGGCGGAGGTTGCGAGGATAGGGTGGAACGAAGACAATGGTGTAGCGAAAGTGTGTTTGTTTGTTTGTTGGGTTGTCCTTCAATAACGCTGCAACAGAGCTACGGATCGACGTAATTTTTTGCATGGGTATGGGTATACTATAGTAGAGGATCTGGAGAGTGGCATAGGCTACTTTTTATACCGGAAAATCAAAGAGTTCCCGCGAGATTCTAGAAACTAAATCCACGCGGACGAAGTCGCGGGCATCGGCTAGTAAAAAATAATAAAGCATAAACTCGTTACTAAACCAATATCTGCTAGGTATATGTGCACTTTTTGGAAACACCATTTTTAGGGTTCCGAAAAAAACTTCGGAACCCTTATAGGATCACTTCGTTGTCCGTCTGTCTGTCAGTGTGTCACCACCGTTTTTCTCGAAAACGGCTTATGATCCGAAGTCGAAATTTATACTGAATATAAAGTTCAATGGTCTCGTAGTGTTTTAAGAATATCAAGCTTATAGCTTAACTCAGTAAAAAGTTACAGCTTGAAAACCACGGTTTTCTCATTATTAAAACAAATTAAGGCACATCTTCAAAAATCGTTTTTTTCCATACCGAATTCTTAGTTTCATAGTAAGTCCCGTTATATTTTACAAACACCAGCCTTAAAATCTTACAAATTACGGATATTTTGATACCTCTAAACCTTATAATAGTACCTAAAACAGCCAAAAAAACCAAAAAAAAAACCGATATCTTACTGTGAATTACAACTATTGCTACGCTTCTTTAGTGACGCGTCACGTAGACAGATTATAATGGTGCGGCCACACTATGGTAAACGTCAATGTCGATCATCTCAACTATTATCGTGGTCATTTCCGACAATATTAAACGCGACAAACTGAGTGCTCACACTTCGTCAACGTCAACGCAAATTTAATTGGCGATAACGCAATAATTCTGTATTAATTTTTTAATGATGTATTTATTAATCCTGTATTAATTCATTGGCGATAACGCAATGTGAATGCAGCAGCGTCAGCGTCCATCTTGAATCAAGACATTTTATCGTCATTATCGGGCATTGACGTTGACCGTTCAAGTGTTTCCGCTCAATTTTTCGCATTAAATATTGGGGGAAGCTGCCGTGTTAATAGCGGCAACGTTAACCCTCTAATGTGGCTAGCTCATAAAGCTAAAACGACTAAAGTGAGAAGACATTATGTCAAAATATGTATGTAGGAGCAGGACAACGCATTGTGTTTCTATTTGGTACCTATCCATTGACGTGTAGAGCTGTCTCTATCTAGAGAGCCATGAAGTAGAAGCATAGAGAAGGATGTATATATAGACTCAAGACTGTAGAAGTCTGGCAACCTCGCAAGAGTCGCAAGGTAGTGCGTCCGTGTTATTTTGTTTTGTTTATAAATCATAATTATTTAATAAAAGTTACAATAAATTTAATGTACGGTTTCAGTCAAGGTGCATAGAAACCTAAAAATACATCAGTTACGACGAGATAAATCCATGTTTCGTACCTACCTATATGTATAATGTATATCGACTGCAAAGTGCAAACAAAATTGCAAAGGTAAAAAGCTATGTTTATTACTTACTGGCTAATACTGCCAATATATTTTGGTGTAACAAATGAAGATATTTTCGTTTAAAGATGTTTAGTAACAAGGTACATAGTAACTTACAATTAAGTGCCAGACTCATAATTTAAATAAGTAAGTAATAAGTATCTAGGTTTGAAAACATAACCTACAAAACAAATACTTATATTTCATTTTGTTTATGATAATAAAAGTTATTTTAACTGTTTTAGATGCCAAGAAAATGCTGTGTGCCCGAATGCAAATCAAATTACGACAGTGTTATCAGCATTGAAGGAGCTAAAAGTACATTTTCTTTCCCGAAAGATGCTCATATCTCTCAAGCGTAGCAACCATTTTTCAAGAAGAAATAATCATTGGAGTTTGGACGTGATGGACAGAACAGCAATTGATAAATTTTTAGAGTGACATAATAACATCATTCGCAGACTTAGTGTATAAATTCCAAGAAAATTTAAGAGACTAAATGGTTGTATCAAATGATACCTAATAAGAGGCTATATTTCTATTTGTTAAATCTTGATATTGAAAGTGATAATGGTGACAGCAATGTAATAGTGTGTTAATAGTGTGTTGGTGGATGAAAATCTAAGCATTCAGGTATATGTAAAAGGACATTTAATGCATCATGAAGATTTGAGCTGGATATTACCTAGTGAACTTAAGCTTAGCAGATGGTCACAGCTTGAAAATATACTATCTTGTTATTATAACAATAGTTGTGAACCAACAAAGTCATTTGACAAGACAATAGTCTTGATAGGTCTATTGAGTACTTGAATGAAGCAGTTAATCTTGAAAATGGTAATTTTGCTGCAGAGCTTGTTCTAGACCAAATGAAATTGCTAAAAAATAAGCAACGTAGATGTAGTGTTGAGACATCTCTATGAGACGGCTATGTGTATAGTATGTTAATCTAGTATATTATGTTAGTGTGGGTATCAGATTTTTGTAGTGCTGCCAGGGATCGCAACTTATGGGGGTTTCTCCCCAAATTAAGGGAGTAAACAAGTGAAATGGGATTATTTAGGGGCTTTATATTTTAAGAGGTAGGTAGGAACGAAATTGCCGAATGAAATCAACCAAAAAAACGAGAGTATACAATCAAAGAAAAAAACCTTTCATGGGTAGGTAGCTAGTAAAACAACTAGTTTTATTTACTCGCATAAAGTATGTTAATCAAAGATTTATATAATAAAGGTCTCATTCTATACTATACCGGTGAAACACCAGAGAAAAACTGGTGTTTTACCGGTTATTACTGAATCATAACTCAAGTAATTTTATTTAAATAAAAAGAAGTTTGATGATCAACATTGTTCATTACTTAATAACATTTTTTCAAATACAATTACTTTATCATTATTTAAATTCAAGATCAGTCAAATTTTATTTTATTTTGTAAAAGAAATATTATAATAATTTGTGACCATGTATACTTACTAGTGTTTAGATTCGTTATAAGATGTCATTCTGTATTGGTTAACTTAAGATGTATTAAGTATGTATGAAAACTGTATTGTTTAACTTAGGTGTATTAGTGTTGAGAAGGTATGCGAGGAAGTATGAATATGGTAAAGATGTATAAACGGAGAAGGTATGTCTGTGCAGGATGACAGAATGTGGGAAACGGAATGTAAGTGTATGGCAGGGATGGATGTATGCAATAGAGAGAGTGGGAAGATATGGAGATAAAAAAGATTGGCAAGATGGCATATGGAGTTAAGACATGCTAAGGAGTGCTAAAAGTAGTTTAAATAAAAGAAGTTAATATATATTTAGTGTTTTTACTTTGAGCTATTCCCACATTTATTAGAACATACAATACTATTACTTGCTTGTTTAGACATGAAAAGGGTCACAAAGAAAATTCTATCAAACATAGAGAACCTTTTGATTGACTATCTCGAATGCTTTAAAGACAGCTTAGACTTAGTTTTACAGGTTATACATTGTCTTATGGAAGTAACTCAAAGAAACAAATAATGGGATGAAAGATGGATAGTGGGAACTGTGAGAAAACTACACAACCCCATTGAGTTTGGGCTTGTTTGATTCATCTTGACAGTACTCTAGTCCTAGATGATATGCAGGGTCTGATGATGAGACCGGAAGGCGTCTATAGGAACTGCAATAACACTGCGCACTTAAGTTGTCATCTAGTAGGTACCTAATTAATCCTAATTAATACAATGGTCAAGAGTTTCGGAACCCTCAGTGCGCGAGTATGACTCGCACTTGACCGGTTATTGACTATTATGTCTAGTCTACTTTTTTCAAATCTTTGTACAAAAATACTGGCATGTGACCATCCACATTATACAGTGAACTGTGGTCGTTAAAAAAATATATGTATCAGCCAGAATATTGAACACATAGCAAATATTGGTTTGACAACGACGATAAACTCACTCTATCATATTTAAATGTAAAGTCTAAAGATAAATTAATTATTATGAGCATGACACATAAAACTAGATACACGACATAAATGTTTGCGACTGAATTACCAATATTGCTTTTAATTTCCTGCAAAAAATGACGGCTCAATCGTCTTAATTAGGTACCCGTGTGCAACAAGCCAATTTCAACATTGCACTTTTATCGATAGTCGATACGCAATGATTGTTGATTCCCACGAGCGATACACGCATCTCACAACTCTCGACTATTTGTGTTATAATCTAAAGTCGCGTCGATACTTTGATACTAGACAAGTTTTTTGTTTATTGCACAGCGCAAGCAATAATTAAGATGTCGATATGTTCCTTCTACGTCCTGCCCTTACGAGAGACTATTATTTCGTCATGATCGTAGAACAACGACGGATCTGTATTTTATCAACTTTACAGTACAGCCATTTGAAATAATAGCCGAAGTTTTGCTGTCATAACTTTTTAAATAAAAAATCTGTAGAAATGAAGTTTCACATTTATACCCATTAAAAGATTGTTTTAAAATTTTAATCAAATAACAATTGTTGATTAAATGCCCAAACATACCAAAGTGTCATTTTTGGACTTTTTGCAAGTCCGACACTACGATCATGACGATGATGAAAATCGGTCCAAGATGGCCGCCCCCACAAAATGGCGGACTGTATATTTTTATTTTAACGATTATTAACTAGCGATTAGGATGTTGTAACATGTCGGGGGTGTTTTAAATTTTTAATTTATAATTGTTTAGTTTACTTATATTAATAAAATTGACCGAAAATAAAATTCGATCATCCAAGTTTTTAGTGTCAATTAACAGTTGGCGCTTTAAGTATCGCGCTTCGTGATATATGCACGTCTTTAGAGATTCAATTCTTGTTGCGCATATTTTTTTTTGTTAAATACTAAGTCGACAGTGATCAGCTATCGGAGCGAGACGTTCCTTCAACTCGAGTTCATCGCACGTAGTTTTTATCATTCTTCAATAATTGAATTGAAATAATTGCCGAGGAATACGGTGCGTTTTAACTAACAAGTGTAGATTAAAACTTTAAAACACCCCCAACATGTGAATCTATGGTCGGACTGTGTATGATATACTCAACACCCTGTTACCCAGTCTGCTACTCCATCATTAGATCCTCCTGCTCAATCCTCGATCATAATCTATATAACACCTACTCATTGGGACCATTTTAATGAGCCCAAGCACACTATACCTATCTGCTGTCAGTTGCTGAGAAGATAGGTTATTTTGGACTTTATATTTAAAATTCTTATAAAAATGAAAGCGTCACAAAAATCCAAAATGAATAAATAATAATATATTAGATATATCTAATGGTGAGGTTATTAGAATCCATATAAATTGTTAAAACCGACATTAAGAAATTAATGAATACTGTCTAGCTTATTATAAAATCCGCTAGCCACACGACCAAATATTAGTTGGACGAAATAAGAACGGACGTGAGTCTAGTCTTAGTCCTGAGCGAAAGTCAGTAGACAATGGTCAGCCTCTTTAAATAATTACACCTAACACGCACCGGGCGAAAGTCAAATTTAATGTCTCCGTCGAACAACATTTATAACATCTTTATGTGCGAGAGAACACGTCAAGATACATGCTTTTAAACTGGAATATTATGCTTATTTACTTTTACTGAAATTTATGAGCCTTTATTGCTGCATACGCTTGACAGTCAGTGAGAATCAAGTAAATAGTAGACAATGGTCAAATAATAAGGCAGTTGAATACATCTCACACGCACCCCAAGCGAAAGTTGCATTGTAGGTAGATACAACATTCTTAACATCTTAATTTTTAAGCTATTACCCTACCTTTTCGATCGAGTTTATTTTGCTTAAAAGTAGATTTTTTAAGGAAAATTTACCTGTTTTATACTTATGTCTGTTTGACCTTTAATTGTTTATCCAAGTTTGTGTAGCAGCCTTTTGCAATTTAAATCTGATTGAAGGTCGTACATAATATCACTAATTTCAGCGATGACGGACAGTTAATCCATGGCTGTAGCGTAAAGTCTCACACACACAATTCATTCTCTGCCGGTACCTCAATTTTTTATACCTAAGTATGTGTTTAAAAATGTATTCGAAAATTCCCTTCAAGTGTAAGTAAATAAAAATAAAATCTTTATAATATAACATCATCATCCGATGATTTTAATTTAATACAGACGCTACAACATTTAATTAAATAAAGGAAGTAAATAAACGTTCATCTTTTTGTATGGTTCGAAGAACATCAAGATATTATTCAATTTGTTAGAAGCCAGCAAGAAACCAGATACATATGCCGCAAAAAACACTAGCACTTGAACGTACTACAGTCCATAGAGACAGACATTACAGATAAGCGAGAAGAAATAGATTGCTAACTCTATGTTACGCTCAATTTGATCATAGATGGCGTTACTAGGATTACAATTAATATTGTTGAAATCGACGAAATATCATATTTAATTGTTCTGATTATTCATATTTATTTATCAAAAAACAAAGTTTTCATAAAATCATATAATAACAGCAAATTTTTAGAGTGAAGTGTTCTTCGAGTAGTTGTAGAGTCTGTTCAAAAAGAGAACCGTCGTGTCCAAACAGTGAATTATCGCTGTTTATTGCACTATAATTGTTTGGCTATTATTATTGCGCGCTAAACAAACAAGGCAATTAAGCACAGCAGCGCTCTCCAATCCCACGACGATTCTTTTTTTGAACAGGCTCTATTGAATTCCAATATGTAGATGGCATATAAAATTCTCGTGTTTGTAAAAAAACTCCTCCGAAACGGCTTGACCGATTCTTATGAAATTTTCTGTGTATATTCAGTAGGTCTGAGAATAGGACGTTAACTATTTTCATATCCCTAAGTGATAAGGGTGGTCCACCCCAAAAATTTATATGGCAGAACAACGTTTTCCGGGTCAGCTAGTAGTAGCTAGACGTTAGCAATCTATACCTCTTTAACCAATCTCTCACAGAGACGAGCCCGACTCTCTGGCGTCGCATCGTTTCAACCATGAGATAAAAACGTGCTCAAGAAGGTATCTAGTATCTACTTAGGCGATGATTCAGCAGTACACGTCCCTTGTGTTATCGAATTATGGGAATTCTTGGAATGAAGACAAAGTGTTGATAACAATTTTGATGGCTTTCATTTGTTAATGACAAAAAAAATGTTTAAAGTACTATCACGTCATATGAGCAATATTTTAATTTTTGTTATTTTAAAAAATACTGACTGAAACTGTCAAAATAATAGGCCGATGCAAAAAAATGGCTAACATTTAATATGAAAATTATGAAATAATGACACTTATACCATTGCCGAGTTATTTTATCGCCGAATTGTATTGACATTTTGACAAAAAATGACAGAAAGTCTTAACTTCTCAGTTAAACTTTACTCCGCAATGGTAAAATAATTGGCCTTGGATTTTTTCGGCCGATTGTGAATGATTTAAATTCATGTTTTTTACTTATTTTATTGTTTCATGCAACAAAATTGTAGATATAAATATAAAGAGGTCGAGAATAGAATAGACTTGTTAATTTAAAAGGTGGAAATAACGAACAACAAAGATGTAAATTTAAAATTGCAATAAAAACAAAATATTATGATGCTTCATATTAACACGGATACTTACCTACTAAATAGGTTACTAGCTATACATAACGGTTTATATACAAACAAAAAATAGCGTAAAATACTCCACGATACACGCAAGTACATACTACACGCTACCGGTCATGGAAAAAAAGAAAAATAATAATTCCATACAACTATTCGCTCTGAAACCAATGTATTACAAAAATAAAACAACACTTGAATACTCATGGTTACCGTAAACAAAAATATGAATAGTAGGATAGGTTTGTCATGTACCTAATTTATATAAAATATAGAGTATTATTAATTGTACAATTACGACATTTTACATACAATTACGACATTTTACATAGTAAATAGTTACCGTTATTGTGGTTTGAAGAAATTATTATAATCAAAATTGGTCAAAACAATGCGATCGCGTTGATGTCTTTTGTATGATCTCACTGTTTATATATCATTTATCAGCTTATTAAAAAAAATTAGGTTGTAATCTCATGTATTTAACCTAGCATTACTGTTCAGAAGCCCCATAATTAAATTATTTCATTGTTTTTTATAATTATTATTGACTTACGTTGCAGTATTCTGCAAGTATTTTCGCTTTTTTATTGTAATTTGTAACTACTTAACTTTAGTTTTTCTGAATTAATTGTGTGATGTGGTCATTTCCAGAAGGTTGCAATTATTGTACGTATTTTATATAATTAACTTGTATTAGTAAAATTATTGTAGACCATTTTAATGATCCAAATAAAACAAAATCTTGAATTGTTTAAAAACCTGTGAATCATCAATAGATAAATAAGTATTTTCGGTAATATTAACATAAGTACTTATTTAATTTCTAATAGACAATATCTACCTATAACTATGTGTATTTTCGTTGATAATTTTCAAGCAAATAAATAAGCGATTAAATACCATGTTGCAAAGAACACCTGCATAGCTGAACTCTGCAAACATTTTATATGATTCAGCTCAATGTAATGTGGTTTGGAATTTGTTAAGTGATTTGATCAACAAACGATATGTTTAATATAGAACATTTATGTTGCGACTCTGCACTATAAAGTCAAGATTGGATTCCCTAGTATGAACCATGCATTTCAGTATAGTCTGTTCAAAAAGAGAACCGTCGTGTTTAGAGGGCGCAGCTATGCTTAATTACCTTTTTCGTATAGCGGGCAATACAATAGCTCAATAAATAGTGTTAGTTCACTATTTGGCCACGACGACGGTTCTCTTTTTGAACAGACTTTACTAGTAGTAACGAACGTTTCTAGACTTGTACAAAAACAATGCCGAGGCTACGGCGGCGGCTGCGCGGCGGAACCCGATCACCTTGCAATGCCGATGATCCCCACACCTCAATAAGATGCTGCAGCTATGAGGTGTCGGTATTTCCATATTTCGTACCGCTTGTACAGGTATAAATCAATTTCCGGTTATATAAAAATAAGAACCTACGTGGCTACGTTAACACGTACGTAAGGCGCTCCTCATATTACAAAACCACTTTTGTTTATTTGTGTAACTTGAGTTATTGTACCTACCTATTATTTATAAGCCTCAATAGCCCAACGGTTAAAGGTACGGACTGAAAACTGAAAGGTTGCAAGTTCGAATCCCACCCGTTGCACTTTTTTCGTACCCACTCCTAACACAAGTTTTCACTTATTTGGAGGGGAGAGGAGAACATCAAGTCAAGTTCAGCTTGACTGATATTCTTTATCAAAAAAAAAATATATATATTATAAGCAAGAAAAATAATACGTAGAATTGCTTATTTGTAGCAGTTTATATGAAAATGTGAAACTCGAATAAATATTGTGAAAAGCAATACATAAGTAAATTTTTGTTTTTTTTTTTTTTGATACTGCAGAATAAAAAAATATTCAAGTAGGTAAATACTACAGCTTTATGGTATTTTTTAAAACATGTTCCAAGCAAGCTTTCAGTACTATTTCGATTTATAAAATTCTCATGATTCAGTAGGTAAGTTGTACAAAAATCTTTTAAAAACCCAAATCCACGCGAACGAAGTTGCGGATATCAGGTAGTGTATCATAAAATGTATAGATATACATACATATTATTGTTTAAGGTCGGGAACACGTCAAGACCAGTCCCGAATCCCGATCACCTTGCAATGCCGCCGCTCGTCCTCCCCACAGCACACACACACAGCTATCAATGCACACACACGCGTCATGGAATATAATTATACTGTTGGAACTTGGAATATCCGACACCGGCCTTTCTTATGAAGTACTCGAGAAACAAGTTCAAAAACCTTACCTACACTTACTGCGTGCGTATACAATTCTTTCGAGTTGAATTTTACGAGCTTGAATTTAGAAAATAAAAGCCAGTCAGATACATCACGAATGTACCTATGTATACTTATTGTATATTACAGGACAATGTATGTATATTATGAAAATATATTTTGGTTCTATTTTTAGTTTAGCAGTATGAAAAAAATTGGAGTAATGTAACGTACACACAGACACATTATCGGATGTGTGCGTTTTAAGCAATTAAATATAACTTATAATATCAGCTTGGCTAATATTCTTTATAAAAAATATATATAAGTATATATATATACAGGGCGTCCCACGGCTATGCCACATGGAGGGGAAGTACCTTAAATATTGTAGATGGAACATTTTACTGAAAGAAGACTTCATTTTAATTTAAAAAACAATTTAAACTGCATTCATAGATTTTTAAATAATTGCCTGGTTGAACCGGGACTCGAACCCGCTATACGAGAAAAAAAATTAACCTGTATCTTTATCATACCGATCGGAAGGCTTCATCATAAGGATTATTTTTTGTTAAATAACATAGCATGAGAAATAAAAGGAAGACCATGAATTTTAGCCTTTGATGTAAAATTTTGTTCAGAAAAATGTCCTTCAATCCCGCTGCAACAGAGCTACGAATTGCAGCGGGATTGAAGGACAAACCAATAAATCAACAAACAAACATACTTTCGCATTTATAGGTAATATAAGTAAGGATAGTAAGAATCGGGAAATGATGCGTACTTCTCAAGTGGGTACTCATTAGTAATAGTTCATGTCAGTTGTATGTCGATACGCCAATGTCAGCTTTTCATTTTTCTGAACAAAATTTTACATCAAAGGCTAAAATTCATGGTCTTCCTTTTATTTCTCATGCTATGTTATTTTACAAAAAATAATCCTTATGATGAAGCCTTCCGATCGGTATGATAAAGATACAGGTTAATTTTTTTTCTCGTATAGCGGGTTCGAGTCCCGGTTCAACCAGGCAATTATTTAAAAATCTATGAATGCAGTTTAAATTGTTTTTTAAATTAAAATGAAGTCTTCTTTCAGTAAAATGTTCCATCTACAATATTTAAGGTACTTCCCCTCCATGTGGCATTGCCGTGGGACACCCTGTATTCATATACCTACCTTCCTAATACATACATATAAAGCTAATGACATTGACTTTTCTGTATTTATTTAAATATTATAACATGTATATGTATCAAGTTCCTGGCATTGTATTTAGATGAGTGAGATACCTATTATTGATATGAGTAGTTATTATAATACTAATATTCAAGAAGCTTTATCCTTCCGGAAGATTCTTTGACGTTACTACTTACTGATACCTACCACACCGGCGTTAAAGTCAATTAATAAGACGGAAACTATGTTATGGCGATGTACTCGTATATACGTACTTTTCTGCCCTCGTAATTGAAAACACAGTAACTTAAAGGTAACTTCTATTTAACTTACTGTGTTTTCAATTACGAGGGCAGTTTTGTGCATCTCACTTCTCCATATACGGTCAGATAAATATTAAATTACAAATTAGCAGATGTTGCGGAACACGTTCGCAGGTGGGTGCTATTTTTATACTCTATTGTTTATAGGTACATACATAGCTTAAGATGAAACTAGTTTTAAATAGAAGTATTGTTATGTTGTAGACCAACATACTTACTTATATTTAAGTGCCAATTTAAACATAACACAACTTATAGTCTCTTGTAAAATTCATGGCCATTTTTGTCTGTACATACATCGATGTGTCCATGTGTAATGTCTAACCTAAGTTAGATTGGACTGTGACACATTGGCAATATTATTTTGCAAAACAATCAAATCAGATATAATAGGAGTATATTGAGTTTTTAATTAAACTGAAAAGCAATAAAAACCGAGCTCTAGACTCCTAAAGCCTATTTAACTCCAGTTTCACTACTTAATTAATTAAAACATTACATTTATTTACTTACAAAATTACGAAAGTCGTCCGAAATAGCGCAAGAGAACAATGATGGGAGGCAATGCGCGAACACAAAGATTAGTTAACAATTTGGCAAGAACAAAGATCCCGTTAGATTTTCAACAATTAACTGCGAGTATACAGGTAACTTAACTTACGTGGTCTAAGATCTTTAACGTGAACTTATATGACATTTTCATGCAGAATAAAGCAAAAACGCATCGAACGGAAGTTTCTAACAAAGTTCCGCTCCGAAAAAAACAACCAGTGGATGTGTGAGTGCCATGTAATTATTTTCTGGTAGATACTAGGTTATTGCGATGAATTATGACACCCTTTCACAGTAAGGTATCGTGATTTTTTAATAATTTTCTGCGAGCTCGTCGTACTAAGACGATAACTGCATTGTCGGCCATCAAGCTTACTAAAAATGGTTTATCATCAAAGACTATTGCGCTTCTAAGAGCTATAGTTGGATGAAAAAACGTCATTAATGTCGAAGGTCCTCGCAGGCACCATCGGTTAACATAATGGACTGATTTTTCAATTAAAAAGGAACGAGCCAGATAGGTGATTAAATTATATGGGAATGCACAAAAAAATGATTTGCGCAATAAACCTATCATTAATCGAATTAGATAATACCTATAATAGGTATTAGGTACCCACAAGAATTCACATGATAAATAATTCAGTTGATAATAACCGAACGACGTCGTCTACATTAGCAACTGGTTTCTGTTGCAACATGCAACCAGGTGACCCTATTGTAGCGAAGCAAGCGTTATATTACACAAATTAGACTGTCGCAATCTACAATCACTATATGCGATTAGTGAGAAAGTGGTATGCACTATGTAGGTTTTTGCAAACATTTCGCTATGCGAAATATGTGTGGAGGTGTCTCGAATGATGGTTGCTTAAACTAATGCACCTATCGAACAAGTGGAGTCTTTGGATAATCATGATAACCTCAGAATAATACAATGATACTTTCTAAGAAATTACATCGATCTGCAACAGTCTGCAGTAGACCAAATGCCAAATGGACAGATAAAATCAAAACAGAATAAGTAATTTATGAAATCCTGACAAAAAAACACACTGTCTATTTAAAATATGTACAACTTTATTGTTTTTACTTGTTTTATTTTTTAAAGAGAATGTAAGGTATTTTCAATTTTTTGTTTGAATTGGCACTTAAGTATAAGACAGCGTACCACATTGAAAATAAGTATAAGACAGCGCCAAAAAACTATGGATAAATATAAACAACTGCAGAAAACCTACAAGAAGCAATATGGCAGTGCCTACAATATGGCAGTATTGAACATTGTATTTTCAGAGTACTCTAAAGATTTTCCACAGTAAACTTCATATAAAGGAAATTCACGCTTACATACAATTTAATAATATTCGGTTACCACCTACGTTCCTTTATTGTCGTTTTAAAATAAATAAACTTTTACGTCGTATTTCTGAACAATAGCGTATTTTACTATCCATTATTTTCTGATCATTTATAGACTTATGAGAATTGTATAAGGACAAAGGATATTTTAACGGACTAGGTTTTTGTGAGTTGTGATGGATTAATTTTATCATTTAGGTATTAGTTTTTGCTCGCGGCTTATGACGTGCTTCATTAATGACCAAAGCAGCCCAGTGAAAGGCCGGAAAACTATAAATCATAACACACAAGCAATCGTGAAAGGTGATAATATTCGAACGTTGGAAAATTATTCACACTTTCCAAGAATATGAATCTCTATTTGCGTTATGTGTATGAACATCCCGATTTGCCGTAACAGTTAACATAACGTTTATGTAACTTTTGGTAACTTCGTTAGTGTTATTGAAGATACATATCGACTGTTCCGTAGAACAGTCTCATCTGCTAAATTCATAACTTGAGTTTTGAGCCTTGCAGATGTGACTTTTAAGGCTCAAATTTCAAGTTGTGAATTTAACAGATGAGACTTTGTTCTACGGAACGGTCGATATTATTATGTTGGTATCAATTGACACCATAATAATAATAGTAATTGCAACAACATAGATTCTTACTTAAGGACAGGGATTATTTTTAATATAATATATCATATCTTACGCTTGACCAAGATCACACCTAATCTAAAATGATGACGTCGCATAAGATATAAATAGCTCGTTTACTTAGAAGATGCCTATTAACTCGTTTTAAAGATGCCCAGATTGTGTCAAGAAACACGGATCACGTAAGAACATTCCAAACATTCCATTTAGCATATGAAATGAAAGACTTAAATTGCTTGCTTTAGACAATCGAATCACTGCCGTCGTAATTACCTTACCAATGCGTCTACGGCCTAAGAACTGTATTTTCCTAAAATTCTCGTCATCATCACACAAAAATAAAATTCTCGTATAGTAGGTAAATTACTATACTGCGATATTCAACGCAACAGAAACCTGTGTAACCAGTTGCTCTTAGTTCTAGAACCACAATACCACATGAAAACTTATCATTAAAATAGGCAAGTTCGCAGTTAAGTTGGCCAAAATGCTGATTAAGAATATAAATAAGACAGAAGATTGCCGTTTGGTCTATTTAGTTGGAGGTACTGAATAATTATTTATTGATCTCCCCTTACTGCTATTAACGATTTTGTTTTTTCACCAACGTAAAATAGCGTTTTGATATTTTAGCAGCTTTTCAATATAGGTACAAACTGTCAAAATATAAAAACATTCGGATAAAACTTGTTCTACGTTAGTGAAATCGGCCATAAATACAAGATACTTAGTTTGGAATAACCCTCTAGATCATATATGGGCAACCCCCGGCCCGCGGGCCGCAAGCGGCCCGCCTCATGTTTAGATGCGGCCCGCGGGGCATTTTGAAATTAGGCGCGAAAAAAAATTCTTATTCACGCTACATTTACCTACACATACGCCAACGCCAAGAAAAGAGTTCTAAATATTAATTATGGATTATTTAAAAATTTCCACTGCTTGTTTTGAGCATATTTCACGTATAAGATTGCAGTGTGCAGTAGCGTAACAATAGGGTGGCAAGACGGCAAAATGCCACGGGCCCCCAGCCTGAAGAGGCCCCCGGTCAGGGTGGGCCAGAAGCACAAGATGATCCTAACATTTATAGCCAATCATGTGAATACGGCTAGTGCCGAACGATCATTTTCAAAATTAAAATTTATGTAAACTAAATTATTTGGGACAAGAAAGGTTACGCACAGTGGCGGATTTACCAGTGAGTTGACTGGAGCCTAGGGCAGCAGATTTTAGGCGCGGCAAATTTGGGGCCAAAATTTTTATTTGTCTTACAGAAATTTCGCGCTCGCTTCGCTCGCGAATGTCACTTTTACGTTTCTATTGTAGGTGCTAAGTATGGACTACTAAATGCCGTAATGCAATCATAAAAAATTTCGCGCTCGCTTCGCTCGCGAAAACGTCGCTTTTACGTTGCTGTTGTAGGTGCCAAGAATGGACTACTAAGGACCGTAATGCAAACATAAAAAATTACTCACTCGCTTCGCTCGCAACATTTTCGGTTGTGGATTGGTATTAAAGTAACAAGTTTGGAATAAATACATTATTGAACTTCAGGTACCAACTTCTCAATTCTGATGTGCTTGGTAAGGCCCACCTAAATGGTCAGGATTTAGAAAATATCGGTTGTGGATTGGTATTGCAGGTAGTTAAGTTTCAAGTATAAGAACTAGTGGAGTAGTGACAGAATACAATTTCGCAATAAAAAATTTCGCGCTCGCTTCGCTCGCTAAAATGTCATTTTTGGTTAGTATGTCATTAGCGCTTTTTCTGAACAAAAAGCCAGAAAAAAGGAATTTTAATCTTTGAAATTTGATACTAACACAAAAATTGTGACATACAGTTCAATGCGCTCTGAATTAAAAGTTTAGAAAATCAAGTAAAATAATGCAATGAATAACAAACATGTTGAAAGTCCGGGTAAATAACAACAAATCTTTTGAACTCATCTTTTTTCACAACCAGATAAAAAATTACTTATTTCTATGGCCCGCGACTTCTATTTCACCCACAAGTTTAGCCCGCCACGTTCAAAAGGTTGCCCATACCTGCTCTAGATTAATGAAGTCGGAAGGCCATGTGGGACGGTGCACTCTCCAAATGGCCTATGTCCATTGGACATTTATATACCTACAGAGAAAGATAGAAATGCGTAAATGTCAAAGTACTTCCTTTTGTAATAGAAGCAAATTAGCAAACAAGGGCGAATGGTATGCGTCAAGAAAGCGGAATAGAACAAACACCTCGGTAGGAAGTCGTGAGAAATGGGCGTGCACAAGAAAGCAGGTTGTATTTTAATCGTTTATTGTTGGTTTTAACTTGACGAAAGAAATGCATTGGGTATCATACTATGAGAATTATGATTTCTTACAAAAATGTAAGTATGAAATAAATATGCTTCGTCAGGTTTTTTGAAAAATGTCCCCGAACATACACAGTGCGTAAGAATAAAATATTGCTTGGTAGTTGACAGAGATGTCAGCTGTAAAATGTGAAATACATTGTAAAAACTACTACTACATAATGGAAATTACTACTTGAAATAAATCTTATAATTAATTGTTATTCAAGTATGTGTCAATTTTAGGAATCGAAAGTATCTTGGTTTAAAATAAAAACAGGTAGACCTTGGGGCCGTGGGGCCCGGGGTCTCGAGCTCTTTTTGAAGAGCTATGTAAAAAGGTCATCGAGTCCACCGGGGATCCAAGAGCTGGCAGCTACCTTGGCCAAAGAATTAGTTTGGCCATCCAAAGGGGCAATGCTGCCAGCATCTTGGGTACTATGCCGCGCTGCGGTGATATCGATGAGGTTTTAAGTTTATATCCTACTAATATTATAAAGGCGAAAGTTTGTATGTGTGTGTGTGTGTGTGTGTGTGTGTGTGTATGTTTGTTCCTCTTTCACGCAAAAACTACTGGACCGATTTGGCTGAAATTTAAAATGGAGATAGATTACACCTTGGATTAAAACATAGGCTACTTTTTATCCTGAAAAAAATTATAGTTCCCGCGGGATTTTGAAAAACCGAAATTAACGTGCTACTTCTTCATGCCATAACTAATGAACCGATTTGTCCGAAATCCTATCCTATCCTAATTCCTACTAATATTATATCCTACTAATATTATAAAGGCGAAAGTTTGTATGTGTGTGTGTGTGTGTGTGTGTGTGTGTGTGTGTGTATGTTTGTTCCTCTTTCACGCAAAAACTACTGGACCGATTTGGCTGAAATTTAAAATGGAGATAGATTACACCTTGGATTAAAACATAGGCTACTTTTTGCATGGTTAAAATCCTACACACACTCTGATCACGAGCGATTTGCTCTTATACATTGAGGAGTTCCGTCCTCCATCTCCGAAGATATTCATCAGATCTTCACCAAACTTAAATGGGACCAACCTGACTTTTTTTTTTTTTTAAATCTGACGATACTTCATTTCAAATAAAAAAAATTATCGTAGTAATTCGGTTAATAAAAATATTTCAGCCTCTACATAATCCGAGATAAAATTCATTCAACCTTATTATTATCAAAATCTTTTTCACCGCGGGTAATACCGCGGTGCGCAGCTAGTTTTGAATAAAGATAGCTCATTAACACGTAGGCTACATTTAATCTCGGAAAATTAAAGAGTTCTCGCGGGAATTAAAAACCTTAGTCCACGCGGACGAAGTCGCGGAAATCGTCTAGTTTGTTTTAATTTTAGAAATAGTTATTATTAATAGTTTTTATTTTAGAAACAGTTTAGTATTTAAAAATTATTGTGGGATATAATAATAAAGAGTAAATTGGTTCACTAAAAATAAATAAAAAAATAGGTATGTTCTTATTGGATTACGAAGCAAATCAGGCAATTGTCTGTTTATATGAAAAACTTCAGCAGAATTCCATCATGTCGATATTACAAACATAAACATTGTTTATAAATAAAAGTAGCCGCATGTATGTACAGCGATCACAGACTACAGAGTGTAGGTATCGTAATTTCTTTCATCAGCTTAATCGGTGAGTTTAATAGAATAGGTAACACTTTTTGTTTTTCGTGTTACTTAATGAAAACTATGTTCAACATGAAAACTTAAAAATTATAAACTGTTTGAAAAATTGTGAACGGGCAAAGGTTTTCGCAAATCGCGATATACATAATATAATGCAAAACACTCCATTTAGTATAATTTTACCGTATCCAACTGTAAAATCGTGAACTTTCGTCATTATGGTTTCTAAGATAAATAATCTGCTTTTGTGTTCTTATGTTAATTCTGCAAAAAATTCCATAAAAAAGCATAACATTTTTAGTAGAGACGACTCATCGTCGTACCATTATAACAACTTTCTTCAAGTTTGCATAACAATTTAACTACATTCAAAGAAATTGCAATGAACGGCAAAAGAAAGTACCATTCGCTTTAACCGTAATAGTTAGTTATATTATGTGGATTGAAGATATAAGCGCGTATGTTGTGTGAAGTTTAACTCTGATTTTACTAATTCAGCGAAATTCATAAGAATTTTTGTAATTCATTAGTTCCTACTTCATAGTAAAAATTAAATTATTGTGGTTTGCATGGGAAAGCCAACTTAATGATCCCACAAGGTGAAATGTTGGAAATGAGGTTAAAATTGTATTTTTCAAGAACAACAGTCTGTTGAGTGTTTACTGATTAGGTAAATGCATTGGTAGTTTCTTGAAATACGTATTTTATAATGCTTGCTGTTTACCAATAGAAATAAAGCGATAAGTTCAATAGGTGCATCCACAGAAATCAAATGATTGCATCAATGTTACGTGATCCTTAGATATTAAAGTTTATAATGGTCATTTCAATCAAATTAACTACATATTTAGTAAAATCTGGTATTGATAACGACGTCGTCAAATTGTATATTTCGTCAATTTAAACGACGCTTTCTAAAGGACTTCACACACGGCAGCTATAATGTATATTAATGTATATTACATCCCGGGATGTATAGCTTTACATTATCTTAACCTATCACACACGGAGCAGGTAATGTAATATATCTTTCCCTTCATTCCATTGGTATACGTCTCGACTGACGCACTTCCCAGCTACTAAAGTGCTATACAGGATGTTATTATTTTTAATATGGATCTGTCAAGTTATTTATTACTAGATTTACTAGATAGTTCATCAGAAGATGATTCAGATTGTGATTATGATGCGGGTATTGCCATATGTGCCAAAAATAGAACAATTTTCAGCGAGGAATACGCGTGGCAATATTGGATCTACCTTAAAATACAAACCTACTATAAATTAATGATAAAATTATTCCTACATACGATTTAATATATATAAAAAATAATATAGTTACCTAACTGTTAATTTTTACATGTTCGATCTATTTCAATTCAGAAACGATTTTCGATAGTCTGTGGTTGTTCGATACGCATGGTACTTTACTAAGTGGGCGGTTCCCATCAATGAAGTACCACATTATCTGTATTACATTTTACCGGAAAAAAAAACGAAACTTCCTGAACGTAATCTGCCAAAATTATCATCCGGAGAAAGTATAATGGTTTGCAGCGGAGCAGTGATCACCGGAAAATCACCGGTGATTCTCCGTAGAAAGTAATCAATTGAAAACACGGGAGAAACACCGGTGTGTTACCGGTGATTATTAGATCATAAAGGTATGCGCCATCAGTACCGAGTACGTTTATTCACGAATGCATTTCGTTATTCGCATATTTCGTATTTTCGTACTGATTAAAACTAACGATGTAACTATTTATGTTTTGCAACGACCACCTCTATTTTTGAACACCCTTGCTATTGAGTAAATATACGGAAATATGTAAAGATGTATTGAGATGTATCGAGATGTATCGAGATGTATCGAGATGTATCGAGATATAAATGTATATTTTCATACCGCTCGGTATCTTAAGATACGAAGATGTAAAAATATACATTATAGCTGTCGTGTGTGGTCTCCTGTCAATTTATATGGAAAGATGTAATGAGATGTATCGAGATGTATCGTGCTATAATATACATCTTTACATTATAGCTGCCGTGTGTGAAGTCCTTAAAGCGGAAAGTGGAAATGAAATTCAAATCCATTATTATTAATTAGAAATCCATCGGTTGAAGCTTACACCGGATGTTAGACGTATGTATGTGTGATGCAAAGGAAATAATGCGAGAGGGATAAAAACACCATCTGATCACATTACTGAGGCTTCACCATATGGGTTGACCGTTTCTATGAAAACGATACGGTTTCGAAATAATAATTAATATTTATTTTAATTTTTTTTAATGATGTTTTGTATCCTTACTTATGTAGGTTTATTAAAAAAAAACAAAAGTGTGTTTGTTGGTTTGTTCCTTAATCACCAACTACGGTCCATAAATCACTCAGCAGCGCGGTTGCTGCGTGATTGAAGGAGATTCGGGCCTGGACATCATTTTTGCTTTATTAGTTGAGAAACAGGAATGCAACATAGTCTATGTTACATAGGCTACTTTTAACCTGGAAGACAAGTCTCGAGCAATAGCTGGTAATTTACTCGTATAACTTAACTTGAACTACATAACTAAATTAAGATACATAATACCAAGATAAGGAGCCGATATGCTAATTTAGACAATTTGGGATTTGAAATTCTCATGGTGTAATAAAAAAATATTTTGGGACAATTCAACAAGCCAATACTGGGAACATATTCCGCGAAACAATGGTAACCGCAGGTAGACAGTTTAGAGGCAGGTAGATAAAAATATCTCGCTATTGTGATGTTAACTTCGGTAGACGTCATTTTCAATTTTTTATCGTCAACCTAGGTACATTCGTTGTACCCATTTATTATACACTTATCAGGGTCAGCTTTTAATTCTAAGGTAAGGTATTTCGCCGACTAGATAAATTCATTTTTTTTTAATTTAGATATACCTAATAGGTATATCTAAAACATTTTTAGTGAAGTTTTGTAATTGGCTCAATACGAAACAACGTTTTCCATTGAATACAATCGACACTGGCACCGCCTTCTTATCTTTTCTGCTTAGTATTATGTAGGCTGTGTTACTTAGTAACTTAGTAATTTATTTAATTGTCATTAATTCGACGAATTTTCGTGACGTGTCGTAAGCGATTACGCAAAATTTTAGTTTACAATTTTAAGCTACAATATTTAGGTACCATTTAGTTTTATATTTTAAGTACCACTGTTTATTAACGCTACCTTTAGCACAATTTATGTTAAAGCCTCTAAATGATGGTGGTTGGAAAAACATAATAAGAGTAGATATGTCTGGAAAGACATATCTGATCTACTCTTTCTGTCTTTCCAGACATATCTACTCTCATTATGTTTTTCCAACATTTATCGATTCAGTGTTTCTTCATCTGCACGAATGGATGCGCAGGAGTCGCTCACGGAATAGTACAGTTACCCACACATGTTCGTGCTATTAAATACGTGCATATTTATGCGTAACGTGTCTACTGTAACGGTGCTGGCAAGGACTTGAAATAAAAACGTGTTAGTATATCGTATGTCATAAAAAATCAACACACATATTATTATACAAAAATAGCTGTTGGCCACTTCGTCCACTTCCAAATAAATATTTATTTATTTCCTGTGGTAAAAATTAGCCCTATCTCTCTCCGGCACTTATACCAGCTATTGGCCAAATAGGATCAGGATTTTTTTCAACTAAAAATATTTTGTGTGGATAATAATAAATAGGACATAGGTATTTTCAATATTGTTAACATATTTAAACTGAAAATGTGATCTTTACCATCTCGCTCGTATTTTGAGGTCGTACCTACCAACCAAATTAATGATTTTGTTGACCAACATACACATTGATGGACAAATTGCGATCCCTCCCAATGTGGCTTGCGCAGTGTATGTGGTTATGTATAAAAAAATGTTCATTCTAGGTATTTCCCTTTATCATTTTCCCGCAAGTTTTTTAAAACTGTGTCGGATTGATTTCAAACTTGGCAAATATAGTGGAGTGACACATATTATCGTAAATTGGACTTTTTATATTATAAAAAAATACAACAGGAAAAAATAGAGAGCTATTTTTCTTTTTGGTCTACTTAAGACGTAACTGGCAAAACTACTTTCAAACATCCATATTTCTTACTTATTTTTGCATTTGATGGTAATCCGACATGTACCTACTTTAGTTCCTAAAAAACTAAACTACCTACGTTTTTGTGGAAACCGTAGCTTGTAGAGACTCCCAAATTTTTAAACTTCCTCTAAAAGTTAAAGCTTAGTTTTATTTTTCCTTTTACCCTACATAAGTTTAACTAACTGAAATCTCTTTATCGTCATTCTTGTCTTTACGAGGTCAAAATAGAAATTAAACTTTTAGGTAAGTATCAAACTTTTTGAATAAAATTTTCAACGGTAAAATGTAGATAAAATAATTTATTATACAGCAAACAGGAGGTAGTCTTACAAGCAATAGAATATTGTAGAGCATATTGAAAATAACTAGGTAAGTATTTATTTTTATATTTACCTGTATACTGTTGCGCTTGACTTCAACATACAGCCAGTTGTCTGTGGAGAATGCTATTGCCATTAAAGCAGCGGCCACGATCGCTGTAATGGTCGCTATAGACAAAGTTACCGCTGAGCAAGGCATTTTTACAACCTTCAAGAGACAGTAAAAAGTAGAAGGATTAGGGTATATCGACACAATCACAACACTATGTTTCTTCGGGAAGTTCACCTATACAGCATTTTCGTAAACACTTAACGGGACGGGAAACACGACAGCACTCTCACAGTATAATAAAAACTCATATGAATGCGGTCATCGCCTACAGCGTACCGAGTTCGCGCGCGAGACTTCTTAGTTCTTCGCCTACTTCGCTCCGTCTTGCCTTGCCGCTCTCTTGCGGATGTGAAACTTTCGAAAGCGAACCAACTCCCTCAAGTGGCAGGAATTTAAATTACAATAACCGGTTACGTGATACCAGCCTAAATAAATCGTCTATATCGGTAAAATTCTTATGACTATTTTACCAGCACATAAACTGTTTAATTTCGGCTGGAGGTTTGCACAATTTAATTGACAAACAGCAAACTGAAGCAACGCATACCTACGCTAAAAGGGACAAAAAACTGCAGCGTGTATCTCGCCTCCACGATTACATGTTGCCATAGTGTCTTCCGTTGATAAATAATGACTTTTCATGATTATTCATCTGTGGTCTTTGATTGTCAATGTCAAACAGCGATCTCTAACGTCAAGTATGACTATGTTCACTCACTGTCAATGCTGTGCTATCACTGTCAAGCAAAAGCAAAACATTCTGTGTAAAATAAAATACCAAAACAATTTTTTTTAGTGTTTTCTTGATTTTTATCAATTTAAGGAATATTTGTGATTATCGAGCAAGTGAAAAGAGTAGGTAATAATTAACAGCGACACTGTTAGAAAAGACATGGCGGATCCGGCTGAATATACCAAATACGACGATGTGCTTACGTCTATTTTGGTTAACGAAAAATCAATATTAGGTTTTTTATCTACAATATTCAATTTTCTAGCTAGACGGTAAGGCGAAATGCTTTTATATATAAAATATACAACTTAAACAAGTAATTATTTTATACAGCATCAATTTCTATTCTGCTTTTTCATTTCAGGACCGATTTCTACTATGTCCCCTCTGATAGTGAATATAAAAACATGGGTTTCCCACCAGGAGTCGCTGAGGAACTCGTACTCAAAGTATTACGTAGATGCGATCCTAAAAACTGGCACACTTACACAGACACATCAACAGATATGAATGAGATCATGTGTTCCACTGTAGCCCAAGAAGTAGAGGTTGTAGCTGATGAAGACATGAACGATATTAATGAAACATTGCAAGACACAACTCTACAAGACAAGGACACCTCTGATAACAGTAATATTCAAGATAAACAAGCTATACTAACTAATGAAAGTAGTGAAATTAAAAGTAATGTTGAGAAATCTGTATTTCCTAGTGATTATGAGCCTCCAGTGATACCAACTCAAAAAAATAGTGAATCTTATAATGGTGCTGTAAGAGAGAAGTACTCTTGGGCACAAACTATCATGGATTTGGGTATGTATTCTTAAATATCAGTAAAAATGTGTTTTTAAAGACTAATACTTATTACTTATATGAGAGCCAAACTACTAAAAACTCCAAGAAACTAAATATGAACACTTTGTGCTGCCATTTCGCTGGATTCAATTTTCAATTATTGTTGTTTTTCTCTGTATCCAATTAGTTTTACAAGTTGTACAGTGTCGAGTGTTTTGTTTCAGATGTAACAGTGCAGCTACCACCAGACATAAAATCTGCAAAAGAACTCAAAGTAACAATAAATCCCGGGGACCTTTGCATTGCTTGTCGCAGAGGTGACATAATCATCAAAGACACACTGCCTTATAAAATAAAGACTATTGATAGTTTTTGGAGTATCAGTGAGGGGAGATTACTGATTCATTTAGGTTGGATAATTATTTGTAATACTTAAATGCTTATACTGAAGGTCCATAGAATTAATTCAGATATAACTACCAATGTGTCAGATTTTGTTCTCATATTTAAACACTAAATTGAGTAAATAGGTACCTAATAAAATACATAGTATGTAATTAAGCCTGCAACTACATAGACCCAAAGGGGATAAAGGTGCCCTTAATCTTTGTTTATATTTTATAGCCTTTTGCCTATAGAAATCCCATAAACATGTCAAAAACGAAATTCACACCTTTTGTCGGCTACCTACACATAATATAGAAATGCATGTCTTTTTATGTTTAGGCCATCATTTGAGTTTATGCATTATTCTCAGATTCTTCTTCCTGACATAATATCACATCAAATATTTATATTACATGAACATGAAATATAATAAATATATCAATAATTCTCAGAAAAAGTTCAACAACGCTGGTGGAATAAATTACTGAATGGAGAAGAAGAAATAGATATTTCCAAAATTGACTGTTCACTGCCATTAAATGAATTGCCTGAAGACCACATTGCTAAGGTATAATTTTAATTATATAACATTTCAAACATTACTTGACTATGATAAGCATGTTAAAAATACTTTTTCACATTTTTATTGATTGTTTTTAGATCCATGAATTGCAATGGAATCAAGAACAGAAGTTGAAAGGTCTGCCTACTAGTGACGAATTAAGGAATATTGAAGTCCTCAAAAAGGCATGGAATGCACCCGGCTCTCCTTTTCAGGGCACAGAATTCAATCCAAATGTTCTCAAAAAGTAAAAATATTTATTGAATATAAATTTTAAAAATTGTAACAATGCATTTAAGGCCTAGCAAAAATCTAAGAGAAAAATAAGAACTGCTAAAATGTACCATTTAAGTTTAAAAATTACAAAAGAGAACTGTAGTAAATAAAATTTCACCTTTTTCAACTACATTTCTTCCTGACCTTAATTGTTGGCTGTGTTTAATATTCAAAATTAAACATTTAACTTGCACAATAAAATTTATATTTTTCCATTTTCTTGAACTTAGTTCTTGACAACAATTTTTCCAATCATATGCTTTTCTTCTAAGAGTCTATGAGCCTCCTTCATATTTGCAGCGTTGATAGGAGCTAAAACTTTTGTAAGTGTAGTTTTCAATAGACCACTATCTAACATCTTGGAGATTTCTTGGAGTATCTCATGATGCCTATACCTATCGTCTGTATTGTATTTAATCCTTGTGAGCATCATTTCTGATACCAAAGTCAAACTTTTGTCCTTCAAAGGTTTTAAATCTACCAGACCACTACTGTCTACAATTAAGCAAATCCTACCTTGCGGTTTGATTACTTTCATCATTGTATCCCAGTACGGATATGGATCATAGTTCACTAAGATGTAATCTACTCCGGTACCATAACCATTTGCTTCAAGTTGTGGAGTCAAGTCTTGAGTGTGATTGAGCACTATATCAGCACCATGGGCTAAAGAAAATTCTTTTGTTTCCTTTCGTGAAGCAGTTCCAATCACATGGAGTCCTAAGTTTTTAGCCAATTGAGAAGCTACAGAACCAACACCTCCCGCACTGTTAATTATTAACAGTGATTTACCTGCATCTTTCTTTGATAGCAACAAGCGGTCATACAGAGATTCATAGCAGTGACTCCAGTTAACGGCATAGCAGCGGCTTGTTCAAACGAAAGGTTCTTAGGCTTCAGACCCACTAAAACTTCATCAAGAGCAACATATTGAGCATTTGAGCCGCTTCGTCTAAAATCGCCAGTGAAGAATACTTCATCTCCTATATTAAATATTTTTGATGAATCACCTTTAGCCACCACAACGCCGGCACCGTCGAATCCCAAAATTCGTGGAGTTGTCTCTATCGTTTGTTTCGGTGCACGTTGCTTTGTATCGATAGGATTAACTGCGGTTGCCTTAACTTCCACTAAAACATCATTTTTCTGTACAGCCGGCAATGCCACTTCTATATCGAGCAAACTACTAGGATCCGAAATCGGTAGGTATTTGTAAAGGCCTACAGCTCGCATGGTTTTCGGTAAAAATTTCGCCATAGCGGGCTTTTCTTGAAATGCACATATATCACAAACACATAAGATTGTAATGCCAAAGAAACACGTAATGAAAGATAAGCGTTGAGTTATATTAAAGTACATAATTAAACAATGAAGATAAGCGCCGAAACGTTGGACTAAAATCTAATTTATATTATGTATAAGCATTTATCAACCTTATGACTTGGTAATTACGACACGAGATATTTAAAAACGAGGTATGAATTGCGGAACGAAACGGAATACGTAGGTAATAATTTATTCAACAGACATTATATAATTATTGTTTATTTACATTTAACCTTTAGAGGCGCCGGTAATTTAATCGACAATCATGAATTGACATAATTTCGCTTCGCGGTATTTTTTATTTTGACAATGACTTATGACATGTTTTGACAACCATAGTTCCCATTTCTCAGAGAGGTTTTTAGACGATCACGGATCTTTGCTGGGCACTGACCTCTATATTTAATCTATGATTAACTAACACTGGACTTACTGTGTTTTCTTTTTTGGACCCACTTGATTGAGGACATTTTGGATTTCTCAGCTGCTGCAGGGTGAGCATAGGCAGGGGACATATTCACGGGGAAAGGATAAAATATTGATCCCCTCGCTCAGTTTTATCCCCTCGTCGAGCATGGGCATAACGGTTGATAATATCCACAGTGAATATACTTATAGGAATATACTTCTCCTTTCCCCTGTCGCCATGCTTTAGCGGAGGTAGAAGATAATTTTATCTCTTGTCAGTGGATAAAATGTAATTTTTATTTGCGTGGTATTTGTAGATAGACCAAAATGATATTTATGTACAATATCTATTCCTGACTCCTGTACAAGTTTAGTGTGAGACTTGAGAGATACCTTATTGAGGAATGTCTGTTTTGAAACTATGAAAAATGTATATGAAATGAAACAAATTTTAACATGCCATAATAGTAGTAAGTTCATTTATTTATATACTATAAGATATGAACACCTATACAATTTATGGATTTCCTTAACTCAACCCAGTAAAAGCAGATCAATATTTATCACAGAATAGGCATAACAATTCACAGTGTGCGATTAACAAAACTGAGCAGGCGTTAAAAAAGAACCCCGAACACGTAGCCCCAACATATATACTTAAAATTCAATATTTAAAGATATATTATAAGTAAGCTTGGAAATAGACTAGTTTAAAATCTCTTTTACTGGTATTAAAAGTACTAACCGTCCACGTCAAGCTACGCTTAGTACAGACACTAACGTACCGCTCGCGGTTGTCACTAACTTTTTTCAAAGTTTTGTTATTGTTATACCGCGTCCGCATGCTTGTGGCAAACGGCAAACGCCAAACCTCTACAAACGTTTGCCTTGAATTTGGGAATCATCCGCACGCTTGCGAGGGCGTTTGTATGTTCTGAACAGGCAAGCATGACGGACGTCGAACTTGTGTCGGCTTTATTAGTTATTTTTACAAATGTTTTAAGCTCAGTATCGATCAATAATCCTACTAAAATGGAATATGGATGGATGGATGGATGGGTGGATGGATGTTTGTTACTCTTTCAGCCACAACTAATGAACCGATTTGAATGAAATGTGGAATAGCGATAGCTCATACCTACATTTTAGCCCGGAAAATTAAGGACTTTCCGCGGGAATTAAAAAACCTTAATCTGCGAGGACGAAGTCGCGGACGTCATCTAGTTGATAGTAAAGCGTCCTCTAATTAAAATTTTCAAAACATATTTCATGTGCACAATTTGTCCAGTTACAGTTTTAGTATAATATTATAGATTAGTAGTAGTAGCTAGTAGTATGTTCGAAAAGACTTGGTACCACCTAGTTTATTTATTTGAATAAAAAAATATTCTACTCTATTCTAGTATGTACCTACTCAATAGATATTTTGTTTTTTTTCTTTATCAACCGATAGACGTCCACTGCTGGACTGTTTATTGCATGGACTTCCTCAGGCTTCGGTCTTGCGCCACCTGTACCCAGTGGCTCCCTGAGGGTCGCCTGATGGTGTCGGTCCACCTATTACTATACCATTATATACCATTTTCCGGTGCGGAGTCGCCACTTATTATTATTAATATGTAAAACTAATTAATTAATTAAATTATATAAACAAATCATCTTCAGTCGACCAGTCATTCATTTTACGTTTTTACCCACTCACAAAATGAAGATTTCTAAAGGTGCGATACGTAAATCGTAATACAATGACACGTCTAATCGCCGCCAGTGCACAAACGAGACTGAGTGCGCGCAAACGTGTGGACGGAGACGCAAGCGCTTGTGGCAAATTCCCTTTGGTTTGCGATCAAAAGACCGACACTCGATGGATCGGCCACAAACGCTCGCAAGCGTAGGCAAACCATGGCAAACGCTCTATCCGCACGTTTGCGTTTGTGAAGGTTTGCCTAGGTTTGCCAAGCGTGCGGATGCAGCTTTACGTTTTGAATGTTTTTGTTAACTTTAAATTAGCTATTTTTTTTTGGTAACTATTGTTAGGGTAACGTCTTTTACGATGATTAAAAAGGGAAAGTTTTGCATAGCGCAGACAATTAATTACTTTATGACTTTTATCAGAGAAGAAAACTTCCAAGCTGTGCCACAAGTTACAGTAAAAAAAAAAGACTTGTGGCACTCGGGGATTGCCGCGGTAAAGCTACTGCATAGCATTTTTTATCAACGCCATCTAGCGGTGAGACGAGTCCGTGTTCCCGTCGAGCCTTAGGTTTTTTTCGTTACGGAATTTCTGGATTCGGTCTCCACGCTCAAGGCCCGCGATAGAAGCTATGCAATAGCTTAAAAATACAATTATTATTTTCTTGACAATGGTACGGTATGAGTTATAACGTCATTTTGTAACGGTCAAAGACGCGACGGCTTTTACTTGACGTAAACGGTAGTACATGGTTATTAGTATTACCATAGATAAACAGTTCTATATTCTTTGGTATTACCTACAGTCCTACATTAACTTAAATCAACAATTTTTAAAACGAAACTTTTTTGGCTGGTTACTATTTCTGTAAAATTATTATTGGGAAATGAATACGTGATCAATTTACTAAGTGATTTAATAGTTGCCAAGATCTATAGTAACTCAATTTTTGAATAAAATAAAAACTTGTGCGCATGAAATCTGAGAGGATATGGTCTTGCTCTTGGCCCACTACAAATTTGCAGATATATCTACTATAATCATGTGTTTTAATAAATAAAAAATATCTTATTTGAATATGTACGGAACACATCGTTCTATTGATTATGTCGTACATTTTTCTACACAGAGTTAAAGGTGAAAGTTGTTAAATGCTACGCATTTAGCAATATTTTTATTAGAGAGAGTATAGGTACATAAATCAAAATATTTAAAGCACTTCAGATTCATTATGAAAAAAAAAATAAGTATGTGATTAATAAAAATTTTTTTAATTTATAGGTTCTACTTAGGTATAGGTACTTATTTAAAAATTTGATATAATATATCTATCTTAAACAATGTAGGAAAAATGTTTTAATTAAAATGAACAACTAGTAAAATCGTGTTAAATTCTAAATAATTTGAGATATACTTCGTGTGTCGTGGTTTAAAAAGACACACACTGTTGTCTGTTGTACACATACTCTAAACAAAATTGATAGCTCTAAACATGCCATCCTTTTCCGCACAGAACTTTGTGAAAAGGATAGCACTAAGTTTAAAAGTATCAATAACGTAGGGTAGAAATTATTGTGAAGAACACAATACCGGTATCTACCAGTTTTATATTAAATACTTAGGTATTGAGATAATACTGTCTTTTGTACTGTTATGTAAGTATACATTTACTATAAAATACCAATAATAACAGTTAACGTTAGAATTTGTCTCAAAAACTACAAAATTAGGTACGATTTGGTATTCATAACTGAATAAAGTTATCAGTTTTCTTTTTAATGTAAAGATATATTATAGAATGCATGTTATGTTACCCTAAAAAAATTATGTATACATACATATAATAATAATTTTAAGTATTTACCTATACTAAATCTTAATCAAAAACAATAATAAATATTTATAATAAGTATATTCGTTACACATGTTCATTGATTTTTATTAGGTACACGTGTTACTTTTAAGCTTTTTTATAGAAATAAACCTTTATAATTTCTGCAAAACATATCATTTAATATTGTCTTTCATGTAGGAATTTAAAAATAGCTCAACAACAAAATCATTTATTTCCTACTCAGAAAAATTTAGATTTTTTCAAATTGACGTAGGTTTCAATTGTGATTTTTTTAGAGATAAGAAGATTATGTTTTACAGATAAATTATTTGGCTGGGATCTAATTCTTAAAACATGACTAGAAGATTCATTAAAATAAACTTTTTAACTAACTACAAATATTTTACTCGTCTAAACCAGATCTGGAAACTAAACTGAATACGATAATACGATTAATACGATTCCGGCACCAAAAACGAAAGAAAATATCCGCGACATCGAATAAAAAAAAGCGGATTAGAATTTTCCAGAAGTTGTATTAAAGTTTACCGTATCTGCAATCTTCGATATGTATTTCGTTACGGATAGGTATGGTTCTTTCAACTCACGAGGGCGCGTGGCTCATGGTTGTGTGTGTGTCGTATCTGTATAAGTGTGAGCGAGAGCTTGCTCGCGCCTGACCGCTCCCACTTATAGGCTCCTGACAGGCACGCACACTAACGCAATGTGTATGTACACGACGTAGCCACATGTAAAGCGCCCGTAACTTCGTGAGATAAATGTACTATACCTATTGTTACTGTACAGCAAACTGGCAAAAGTCGTGAGCGCCAGTGCATTCAACACTAGGCCTGTGCGTTGAGTCCCATATACCGGGGCCACATCTCTGGCACATGCCAACTAATGTGCAGGGGATCCGGACCAGTTGTCTGAACTGGTAGAGTAGACCACGAGCTTTCCGCAGGATGAGCCGACCGTCCATATACATCGCTGTAAAGAGAAATATTTCAATTAGTTACAAATGGATGAAAATTGTAAGATTTTGTTGGCGCAACGAAAAGTTTTAAAAATCTTTCAGTAAAAATACAAATCTTACAATTATTATTTAGTTTAGTCGTAGTTAACATTATAAAAACAATGATCAATTAGAAAGTCAAACAATTTTTTTTAAAACTTAGTTAATGGTACACTTTTAGCGTTATCAGATAGCTTGTTGTATGTGGTGACAGCCATGCAATAAGAGTTGCGGGAACATATAGCTAATGAACTAAAATGAAGGCTATCCTGTGGCTATAGAATAGAATAGAAATATTTTTATTCAAATAAACTTTTACAAGTACTTTTGAATTGTCAATGAATCTACCACTGGTTCAGAATGCCGTTATAGGTTTTATAATCTCACGTAATGGACTGCCTATAGCTTTCATAATCTCACCTAATGAACTGAAGTGCAGCAACATCTCGTCAGTGTTAAGGTCCTGTGCGATGACGTCATCAGCGTACACGGCGATGATCGCGAGGCAGAGGAACAGGTGGAAGTAGTCGGTCTGGTAGTTAGCCCAGCACGCTTCCCACATACGCAATGCCACCGCTTCCGTGAACTCCCGCTTGAAACACCTGGTCCAAACAATTTTTTTTATATTGCCAAAGCAAAAGTCTTATCCGAGGGTACCTAAATTTGATATTTTGGCAGATTTTTAATACAAAAACTGTCAGAACGCCCAATTTTCTCGGTTAAATGTTGACGTTAGTGAAATCGGCACTTACAGAGGTTAGGTGATAATATTTGAAGTTAAATTAATTACAACATGGCGTTATTCAAGGGGCGGACCAACAAATTCCTGAAAAGCCGGCAATGCATTGGTGGTGCCTCAGGTGCTACAAATGTTTATGGGCGGCGGTAATCCCTCACAAACCTTCGAGAACATGTCGATTAATCATTGCTGCTCTCAGGCTGCTTTAGAAGTACAGAGAAAGTAGGTCCTTACAATAATATCCATCGATGACAAAATAGAAGCTCCATAGCGTCAATGTGTTTCTCCAAATGCTTGTAGAAATGTGGCAGCATTATTCTGATCAGCTCTCGCAAGTAACTCTGAAAAATATGTTATTATATTTGTTATTGATCTTTATAGTTTTCTCAATATACCTAATTATACCTATCATTTAAAATCTTTTTAGTAATAGGTAGATATCATTATAGTCTCTACGCAATACTATTAGTAATAACGGGTAAAAAAATTCCCGATTACGAATGGTATGGTGGATGGATGTTTGTTACTCAATCACGCTGCAACGACTTAACCGATTAGGCTGAAATTTGACACAGAGATAGATTATAGTCTGGAATAACACATTTGTTATTTTTTGTCCCGGCAAATAAGAGAAATCCCGCGGGAATCCAAAAAACCTCAATCCAGGCGAACGAAGTCGTGGGCACTAACTGTAGGTACATAGCTAGTGCCCAATAAACAAATTGCTAAGTGCTAGATCATATTATGTCATATTCATATTATGTATTATGAAACCAAGTTTCGTAATACATATGAATACTTAATAGAAACAAAGAATTCAATTGGAAGAAACCTAACTATGCTTTCATTCAGCAGTGTAGGTTTCTTTTAAGCCACCGCATTGCCTTGCGACAGATAATTAAAACGCAAGTAGATAATAAGAAAAAGAGCATTCAGCTATGCAAAATAAAAGTGCTACGTTAATGAGCCGCATTGTCTCTATTCAAGTGGTTTTATTATGTAACGCTTCCTAAGGTCGGTCGCTTACTATGGAGTCTCATAATTTTTATACATATAATTTATAAAATTTCTCCCGCCTATGCTAGCCCTGCAGGGCGAGCATGGGCGGGAGAAGTTTTATCCCCGGGAAAAGGATAAAATGTTTATCCCCTTATCCACCCGTCGAGCATGGGCTCAGCGGTGGAAGAATATTGACAGTGGATAAAATGGGAGAAAATTTATCCCCGCAATTATTGCCATTATAAGAAAATCATGGAAGTAGGAGGTACAAATACCACAATACTTCAAAATTTATGTCAATTCGATCTCAAAAAGTCATTATTTTTATCTATACTCGTGATTTTGACAGTTAATAGGTGATTTGTAGGTGGTTTTTGTCTATGGTTTTTGTTTTCGTTTGACCCTTTCAAAAGTCAATAACCGGTCAAGTGCGAGTCATACTCGCGCACTGAGGGTTCCGAAACTATTGACCAATGTATTAATTAGGTACCTACTAATGACCTTCTAAACGTCAAAAAGAATCAAACGAGTCGAAACTCGATGGGGTTACGTCGTTTCATTACAGAGTTCCCATAAACGCCTTTCGGCTTCATCATCAGAACCTGCATATCATTTAGGACTAGAGAACTTGTCAAGACGAATTAAAAAGCCCAAACTCGATGGGGGTTGTGTAGTTTTCTCACAGAGTCCCCAATCCATCTTTCATCACATTATTTGTCTCGTTGGTCTAGTGGATGTTCTACTGCAGATGACAAGGTTCCATTATATCTGTACCTCAGAGAGCATATAAAGACGTTGGCTTTACACCTAATCTCTCTCTCTGATTTTCGTATCATTGAACTATGAATTGCCTATTACTACTATATTATTTTGGGGTTGACACAGTATTTTGATAATACAAAATTATAAAAACAATTTAAGTTTATCTTACCTATAAAAAATGTGAGTAGGAGATACAAACTTTGGAATTAAAGTGACCTAACTCAAAAATTGCAATTTGTGGGAAATGAGCAAGACTTCAAAAAAGTAGTGTTGAGTAAAATTGAATGTATCTCTGCCAATAAAACTATTAAAAAAGTTAATTATCTTAATACTTAATCATCTTATACGTATGGATTGGTAATACATATTATATTAAATGTTAAATACATTTTACAACAACAGAAGTTACAGGAATTTTGAGTTAAATCACATTAATTCTAAAGGTGATATATAAACATAGCAAAGGTTGACATTGAGCTTGCCACACAGTGATTTGAAAATAATGCCTCAGCATATCAGTTTAATAACATTTCTTTGACTGCAATTGGCACCAATAGGCATTCAACATTTTATCCTAAAAATATATAATGTCTCAAGGTAAACACAGAATGTATATGAGCTTGTGACACAATCCTAAAAGTTGTAGGTTCTCTGGGTTGTGTGGAGGTACAGATATATGTATGGATTCTTCATAATCAATATTATCCATACTCAAGGAACCAAATATCAACAACAAAAAATTGACATTGTGCTGCATTTACTTCTGAATATATTATCTCTTCTAGCAGCAATCCAACATGCAGTGCAAACTCTAGTAATATTCTGGTATTCCGGTAACCAGAAATAAAAATAATTATTGTTAAAATAATATAAGTAACTGGTAAATTGACAAGCTAAGATTAAACTCTTAACAAATCCTACATCAAACTTTTCAACGAGACAAGTCAGGACATGTTAACTTGTCATCGTACTAAAGTCTCCTATAAGTGTGGTGTGGGGAGTGCACTTGCAATTAGCTGGCAGCAAAAGTAGAATGTGCTTCTATTTTTTCTATTGTCAAATGATTATTTAACTGGCCTGTCCAAAAAATTATAATGCACGCCAGTTTTGCAAGTTACTTAACAAATGCCTTTGCATAAATTAGGCTTATCTCTGATTATATTATGATATATTGTTGTACAACACATAAATTATCTATACTTCTATATAATATTGACATGAAGAATACCTATTTAAATAAACTTGTTGAAAGAATTATTATAATGGTATGGGACAAAATTTAGGTAGCATTATTACTAATTAAAACAGTAACAATAACAAGCTAGTTTTAACTCGGTCTTAAGTCTGAGACTGTCTTCTATAGATAGGCATTTCTATAGTTAGATGACTGCATGAATTTGGGAGTTGTAGTTTGAGTTTCCCTTTCTAATGCTTCTTTGCGAGATTAAAATAAATAAGGTACTCACCGACATTGGTGATGACGTATTATCCATTGGCGATGGAGTATTGTCCATTTTGATAATGTGTTTAATTCACAAAGTTAGGTATATGCATTAAGTCTCTGTCTCGAATACGAAGTTCACCTCCATACAAAGTTAAAAGAAAACACTGATTCAGTACTAATATTGTAAAATGTAATATAACTATCCCACATATAAAACAAGAAATCAAATGTTATTTGTCTCCAAGAGAATATAAACCATTTAGTATGCTTATTTGTGCAAACTACTATTGAACTTTTGTTTGTTTGAATTTGGCTTTGAAAGTTTGAATTTTGAACCAACTTTGAACACCGTAGACAGCTGTCTACGCCTCTATGAAATCTATGCTATGATTAATACCTACTGGACTGGCTGTCTCTGCAGGTACCTACCTACCTAGACCTACCTACCAATGATTAGATACCTTAATAGTTATGAATCAATTTAAAGCACCACATTTGACATACGAGTGTCTCTGGAACTAATAATATTGCAAATGGTGCACCGACCGCCATAATTTTATTAACTAATATAAATAGTGAATAAGTAATAGTGGAGAAATAAATTAAAAGTAATTGCATTTATCAATGCAGTGTCGCTAACTTTGTTATACCTATACAAAAGTTAGCAACAAATCAATACTTTCAACTTGAAATTTTATAATTTTTGAGTAGGATTTTATTTTGATTTTAGTAGTAGTGAGTAATATTTTATTTATTAGAATGACATACTTAAATCTGTAACATAAAAAGTAAAATCAAAGTTTATGGGTAGGGAATGCGTGTATGTACTACTGTACTAATAGTACTAGAATTTACTAAATGACATACAGCACAGCACAGACAGCAGCCTGTCCACTGTTAATCATAGATTAATTCTAGAGGTCAGTGTAAAAAAGTTGTAATAATAATCTGTAGTAGAAAAAAAATTCTATTAGTGTTCTGTGAATCTGTAGTTGTGACAAGTGACATGTGGACGTGACGCGTTAAAAAGTTAAGCTTTGAACAAACTAACGGACACGTAAGCCGCGGCTGGATAGTAAATTCCATTGAACTTTAGACACTATATCGGGCGTAGTCGCGAACGTAACCTTTGGCGATCCTTGAGCGTTCGGATGTCCGATAGAAATATGGGCCTGCTGATCTCAAACGACTGTGCACACTTATCAGTCGCAGCTATAGTCGCGGCATCCGATAGTTTGTTTTAGCCTTAGCGTTGCAATTAATTTAAAAGCCATAGTAAGTTATCGTTTTTTTTTTGTTTTTTTTACTGTTTTAGGTACTATTAATGGTTTAGAGGTATCAAAATCTCCGTAATTTGCAAGATTTTAATACTGATGTTTGTAAAATATAACGGGACTTACTATGAAACTAAGAATTAGGTGTGGAAAGAAACGATTTTTGGAAGATGTCCCTTAATTTGTTTTAATAGTGAGAAAGCCGTGGTTTTAAAGCTGTAACTTTTCACTGAGTTAAGCTATAAGCTTGATATTCTTAAAACACTACGAGACCATTGAACTTTATATTCAGTATAAATTTCGACTTAGTATCATAAGCCGTTTTCGAGAAAAACGGTGGTGACACACTGACAGACAGACGGACAACGGAGTGATCCTATAAGGGTTCCGAAGTTTTTTTTCGGAACCCTAAAAAGGAAAAGTTTATCCCTTTCACTTGTCCCCATGCTCTATCCGGGGGAAGTTGCTCCACTTGTAATGTCAAATAGGGATAAACTTCTCCTTTCCCCTGTCGCCATGCTCTAGCATAGGGAAAAGATAGGTTTATCCTCTGTCAGTGGATAAAATCGGGGGATAAAGCTTTCATATCCTGCCCATGCTCCCAGTGCTGCAGGAGTCTTCGAGTAATTGGGGAACATAGTTACAGAAAAAATTCAAAAAAAAAAAAAAAGATTCCGGCGAATTGAGAACCTCCTCCTTTTTTGGAGGTTGGTTAAAAAGAAACACCAGCTGGTACTTGTAAGTGATAATTACCAAGTTATTGTCCATATCGTTATCGGTGGGCGTGCAGACGAATATCGCACGCTGCATCAGACCAACAAAGCACCAGAACGCCTCCGCCTCGCATTTAATTTCGCAGAGAACCGGCGCCAGGAGGTCGCTCATACCTTGCGTATACCTAAAAAAAGTAATTAGTGAGTGATAGCCTAGCGGTTAGACTGTCTCCTATTCGGGAGGTCGCGGGTACAATCCCGGGCACCTCTGACTTCTCGTTGCTATGTGTAACCAATTAAATATTTGGTACCTATATGCTTCAATGGTGAAAACATCTCGGGGAAACCTATCTATGCTTGACAGTTCTCCATAATATTCTCAAAAATCAGGTCAGGTCAACATCTATGGCATAAAATCCTTCCCTGAGAGTAGAAACCGTCAGTAGCCATTGATAGGTTGCAAATGCTGATGATTATTACAATCTGAAAAACTTACCCTAAAGCTGGATTATATACAGCGTAATTCAGTAAAATATTCTTCATAATCTCCACATTATAATTGTTTTCACCGGCAAAAAATGGATTGCCTCTATCAGTTCTCACCACGTCTTTCTCTATAACGCTTTGGACATTTTTCCAGAAAACCGCGTGTTGTTCCGGTGTCATTTTTTCTAACCGCCTCTTCATTACGTCGTCATATTCTCTTGTTCTTATCTGAAGTATAACTTCTCTTTCGTCGTAAGTAGAGTTATATGGGTAGCAATGTAGGAGGAACGGCCAAACTTCCCTCCTCAACTCTTTGTCGAGACCTCCGAAAAATACACATTTCCTTAGGAACAAATCGTCTTCAATAATTCCTTTTGCGTTCATGAGCTTGCCATAGAAAAGTTCTGGTGTTATCTTTGGTGGTTTTCCTTCTTCTGGATGCTGCTCGGACTTCTGAACCTCGGGTCGGCACACCATGAAGTGCCTGTACGGTAAATTAGGTTCATCTGAACCTGCAAATTATTTATTCCATTAAAAACTATTTCGTTCAAAAATTATCATCTGCGATTTGATAACCTTAATTATGGAGATAATTAATGATACTTAAATCAAATACGTAATTATTTCTGGTTGCTAAGATAGTGCACGGGTTCTAATAACATTGTAGTCATATTTTTGTGACCGACTACGTATAATAAGTAAATGAGTAAATTGGTCCAGAGACACGGAATAGTTAGAGAGTTTTGCAAACAATTATTTATAGTAGGTACAGTTTATTAGTTATCATCAGTAGTGATTCTAATGCAAGTACATCACAGGTTTATCCGATGAATAAGTGTAGATCTTGTAGTTGTGTTGTGTTGAATTAAAACCCCCTCCCCTTTTTAGCTTTAGGGATACCCTTTCTTTATTACTGTGATCTCTAGTCTCGTCCGTAAATTAGTTATGAAGGCTGCAAATTCTAGGTCAAAGTAATTCAGCTGCGACGTGATGAAAATATGTATTATTAATTTACATAGGCTTAACACGTAAAGACGTGTTAAGCCTATGTAAATTAATAATACGGTTAACACATCTTTACGTGTTAAGCCTAACCAACTAATTAGTTCCTTAACTATGATCCATATAACAATAAACGAGTTACTCGTAAGTTTTCCCGAAATCTCGTCAAAATCGGTAAAGCAATTTTGAAGTAAATAAAAAGGCGGTTCACAACTCGAAAACCGTTACATTTTGTAACCTGCTTATTGGTACTCAAAGCCTATTTTGAAATAACTGCTTTTTAAACAGTTATTGCCTTTTAAATAACTGTTTTTACGCAGTTATTTTGAAATCTTAACTTAACTGTACCTGGAGTTAGTTTAATATTGTGCAGCAACGAATGCCATCTGTGCAGCACTTGCGCGAGATGATCCAGCCCCCCATGGTGGAAGTGCAGTATTTTATACTGGGATTCCCTGGACGCGACGACCAGCTGACCGCACGTGCAGTTGTCATCGTTGAAGAACAGCCGCAGTGACCTCATCTGACTGAGGTCTACTGAGAATCTGTAGGAAAATTAAACGACATAGGTAGGTACCTAATGAAGTAACTAGGTACTCGACATCATGGCATTTTCAATCAATCAATTTTCGAGGGCCGAATTTTGTCTAGTGGGAGGCTTTGGCCGTGGCTAGTTACCACTCTACCGTCAAAGACGTGCCGCGAAGCGACTTAGCGTTCCGGCACGATGGCGTGTAGAAACGGTTAACGGATTAGAGGTATGGGTTGAATTTACACTACCATACACCTTCCAAGTTAATCCGCTACCATCTTAGACTGCATCGTCACTTACAATCAGGTGAGATCGTAGTCAAAGTCTTGTCATTGAATTTAAAAAAAAAGATTTGAACTTTCGCCTGTCTTTTAGTAACGTTTCAAACTAAGTAACGCACTAACTACCTTTATCCTAACAAATTACGCTAGTTATTTTCAACATACTCCCACAAATACATAAAACTGTACAAAAAGGTATGCATTGCGTAAATAACAAGAGCTCCTAGCTTAATTTAACATCCCCAGCGTAGCGTAGGCGGTCGTTAGACCGTAATAAAGGCATTCCAAAGGGAATGAGCCCTGAAGGAATGCCAGGATAATGATATACCACTTAAGGTCGCGGTGTTACGCCTCAGAACTATTAATAAAAAACAGCTGTATAATCACGGCGTCAGGGTTTTTGGTTCTATGCAAGAAGATACTTAAATCTTGTAGTTTTTCTTATCGATAGATTCTAATGGATCGCGATTATGAGAATATTTTCTATAGATATCTGATGTTCTTTTTATCTATCCAAATAAACAAAAGTGACTGTTTGTAATATCTAAATAACAGCTTTAATCTAAATCACAGGACACTTTATTGCTTTTGTTTTGAAGATCGCTACTAATAATTTAAATTATTTAAGCATTGATACCTACAGTGAGAAGTAGAACACTTTACTATAGGCAATAGGAGGAAACAATATGATAGCATGCAAATAGATACGAGCACAGTATTTATGCATGTTTTACCACAGAATACCTAATAGTAACAGTAGGTACCTAAAGGTACTGCAGATTCACTCAGCAAAATGATTTAAATAAATAGCGACTCTTGTTACCACCCAATAAAGTGCAATTTAGGTTGAAACAGCGCCTATTTACCTACCGTCTTATTCACCTACACTTTTCTCTCTTTCTATCTCGTAACTCTTATCCCTTCGCACTCTCTGAATTTAGGTCCTCGGAAAAGGTACGCCATGTACCTAGCTCCGAAATTTATTGCGGAGTGCGCCAGGCCTAGTTTTATGTAGGTCTCTAGGTGACCTAGACCTAGGTACGGTATTCTAATAGATATAAAAACTTTATACATGGATTGGTAACGCGTTTGTCATTTTGAATTTGCTTACAAATAAGACCAGAATCTCTTCGGTATATATCTACGGTAGGTACGTCATAATTAGAAAAATCGTGTTTGGAACTTTGGAATCGAATTTTAGAGACTGCTGAAAAAGCTTGCCGCTTGCTGAAAGAGTTCGTCAAGCATACTTCCCTACTTATAATGCCTGCAAACCGAGTTACATAACGAAACAATCGAAATGACATAAGTTAGGTAAAGAATCTGAAAACAATTTGAATCCTCATTAAAATTCAAATTGATCGTGAACCCTACTCACCTTCGACATTTCAAAGGTTGTCGTCTTTGCGGTACAGGCGAACTGTGAACGCTGTCCGGAAACACTAAATTGTGTTTTAAAGCTAAGAACTCTGGCGTGGACATCCAATTTGGGTTACCCTCGTCGCATGAACTCAGCGATAGAGATCTCATAAAGCTCCCGGAAACTGAATCAGGGGTCAGATCAACGTTCTCCACATTCGGATTAGAGATTGTTATGTTTACTGACGTCATTGACTGCGAGCGTACGTGCCGGTCAAATTCGTATACGGAATCCTTTGAGCTCTCTTTGTCCAACGACACAAACACTTCGTCTTTACTGGAATCAGCTGACTTTACAGTTGGTTTGGAACTCGAGGACAATTCTTGTGTTGTGTCGTTTTGCGTGTATCGTGTGTCATTAGATTTAATGCTCTGTTTATCTGAATTAGAATTAATACTGGTTGTGTCTGAGGAGTCCGAAAATGCGTTTTCATTATTCGTTTTCCTCGTCTTCTCGGGAAGAGATTTTTGTCGTGGAATGTCCTGTGGGTGGGTAGGTTTGACGCCGCCGATTTCGTCGCTGGGGCTAGTTTCGACGGCTGAAGGACATTTTTTTAGAGTGGAGTTCGGTATCCAGTTGAGGAACAGCGTCGGTCGTTTTGCTTTATTGTGTTGGTCTGTAAACACTTTTGTGGTTACGGTCAAATATCCCGGATGGTGTACGATGTCCAGCTCGTGCCTTGCGATCGTCGGTGGATGGACGCACACGTTGTTCTTGCAAAACAATATCTCATTGTCCACGTAATCCGGGGGCTCCTCGTTATCATCGAACTCGATGCCGAGGAAGTAGCTCGAAGCGCGTTTAATGAGCTCGGGCAGCGGCATAGCGGTTCACATCTCTGATATTGCGCCTCGGTGTTATCACAGGGTCGCGTCGAGCCCTTATAAACGCGGTGGGAGTACTACGCGACGCGCATGTAAACACCCACGCCGAGTGAAATATGTTGATAACGCGGTATTGATCGGCAAACCCCGTGCGGCTCGCGATGTTCGCTAACGTCAGCTGTGACACAATACCTTAGAAATTTTGCTAACGTTTCATGCAATGAAGACTTCGACCTATTGGTGTTTGAATTGATTTTAATTTTTTTATTATTATTGACTTTACGTCCTTTAATCAAATATGTGTACTTACCTACCTATATTCTAATGGGAAATATAAGATTGTTACCTATGACCACAGCCTATGATGATACTTACTATGAAATGATTTCATAAAGTTTTTTAACTGGGCTTTTTAACTGAATTTCTCTTATGAAAATATTTTGTTTTTAACCGACTACGGCAAAACTAAAAGGAATGGTTACGTTTTTAGCAGTCTATAAATATGTATGCCTGTATCTATTTACGTAGGTATGTTCCAACGTAGCGCCTAAGCTGCTGAGCAGATTTTGATGAATGAGATGTCTCATTATTTCTTAATGTTTAAATTATTAAGATAGGTATTAAAATATCTCAATGGTTCAAATAATAATATTTAAATGAAAATAATATGAAAAAAATTAATAAATTAATAAAATAAGAAAGCTGCGTGGCCATCCGCAGGTTACTCATCAAATAGTATAATCTATATATATAAAAATGAATCGCTTAATGTGTTGGTAAGCGCATCACGCGTGAACGGCTGGACCGATTTCGCTAATTCTTTTTTTATTGTGTTTGTTATTGTTAGGAGAAGGTTCTTATGAAAGAAAAAATTAAGAAAATTGCGCGGAAAATTAGAAAATTTAAGAAATATTAACCACCATATTAAATTATTTCTAATGTAACCGCTTTTACAATTCAAACTTTTTTGATGTAACCTTATGGCGTTTGACATAACATTGACAAAATGCGTGCTGCCAATTTCGTCAAAGAGGATGTAAAAAAACTGAATATTGTTAATTGAAATATATAGTGAACGATGGAACTGGCGGACTTTTTATCTTAGATGCTCCCGGTGGGGCTGGGAAAACGTTTTTGATATCATTAATTTTGGCAACAACAAAATTCAATATTCATAGTTAAGACAGGACAACGTCTGTCGGGTCCGCTAGTAATTAATATAATTATGTACTACTTATTACGTGCAGAACTTTCAAAATCTGTAACTGTGTTTACCCTTAAAAAAGTTACCTACCTAAGTATTTGCTAAGTATGCATTAGAAATTGCGACCGCAAGTACGACAAGAATAGAGAACTTTTAACTTTAAGCTACAATTGACAGCTTTTTTGAGCATGAGAGGTGAAAAAAAATTTAATTGACAACTTTTGTGTGCCCCCATTTTTTCTGTGATCGATTGTGGCCTGTGGATCGATTATTGCTACAGCGTGACAGTCGTATCTAATCACCTCTTATCGACTGAAAGTGGAAACTGTAAATTATGGCAATCTTGCTGCATAAATGAATTTAAATCAATTGCGAGGGAGTATGAACCAATCAGAGATTGCGATCGTCCTGATCAAAGCTGCAGCTCTTTCATTTTAGACAGTACCACAGCCAACCACAGCTGATCAATAGCGGTTAAACTTCATCAATCATTGTTATAGCCTCAATCGAAGTGATTGCCCGAATTTATGGCGTTCTTGCTGCAAGCTGCATTTTTAGCCAGTACCTAGCCAGAAAGCATTAGCCTTTCAGAAGTGATTGCGATTGTCACACTGTGGCAGTTATTTTTAGACAATAAGTTATTATTATCCTTAGTCTGTGGTCTGAATTTATCTTATCACTGATTGGCTGCTGATTGATTCTTTCTTGTTTGTTTCATCTGTTAACTTTACTTCTGTGTGTACCAAAGAGTATGTAATTCACTATGGAAATAAATTCACCCAACTTACAAAAAGTTTGGTAGACTAAAAATCAAATACATGCAAAGTGCATGCAATTATACATAATATCCATCACATAATACTATAGATAATATCCATACTTTCTAACGAATTTATTTTTTCTATTTTTTCTAAATAGAAATTTTGCAAACTTTTTAGTTTCCAAAATGTCTGCGTTTTACGAAACGGTATTCGTAGTTTTTTTGCTTGATAGAGGTGTAAAAGCAACGAAACATAACGTACCCGTATTGTATTCGTTACTATAACAATCAGTACTCGCTACTATCGTATCTTTACGTTACACGTTACTTCTGGTACCTTATAACATAGAGCATCGCATCAAATACGCAAAAATACGCAATACGATAAGTACGTATCAGTACGTATCCATTTGCAATGGATTTGCTGTTTTGAACATTTTATCCTTGAGAATAGATAGTATCACAATAACACCGTAATCCATGATGCATCGACTAATTAAAAAGAAACAAATAAGTATCTATAATTTACAATAAAATTATAACAATATTTTAACGATAAAATAAATATAAAGTAAAGCGTAAAGAATCAATTAAACTAATATCAGTACAAAAATTCAAAAAATGTGAGTAACGAAATGCATTGAGCATTCGTGAGTAACGTTTCGATACTCGGTATGGCGTACCCGTTACTCGGTAACGAATTGGTACATTTTATACATACGGTTTGCCACAGCTCTACTTCAAAGCCGCGCGATGGCGTTTCCGTTTGCAATAATTATTTGACGCATGCGCCACACATTGCAATCAGCTGTCAGAAAGAATTTATTCACGTAAAAACAAAATTATTTGTGTCTAGATAATTCCCGTCAATATGGCGGGGCAAAATCCAGGATCGCCGACTGACTTTCAATATTTTTACGAGGATGAAGTGTATAAAATCAACAACCGTGGTCAAGTGGTCTTCGGTCTTGTTTTGGAGAACTATGAAGCCAACTCAAGTGATCAGGAGAGCGACATGGAAACACCTATACAAAAAGGAGAAATTCGCGTAGTCTGGCATCCTTCTGGCACCGAACGAGTCATTTCGGAGAAGTCTGTAAGTTAAATCAATCATCCTTTAAAAGTCACAATCATTTTTTACGCAGAAAATCTTACTCTCTGATGCGCCTTAAAAAGAAACTGTTAAAAATTTCACTATGCAGTAAGTAAAGTTCATTGCCAAGATGTTTTGCTTTATGCAATACCATAACTACCTACCTACTAAAAAAGATAATTTACATCTCTACATATTCAAATAACATGAGGGTATTATGAAAAGGACTCACATTTTAGTTCATAATTTGTGTGATAGTTACCCTCAAAAAATTACATTTTAAAAACTCCACATGTTTCTAAATCTTTTTACACAGTTCTTAACTTCTAAAATTTAATTGAAAATAATTAACCATGCAATCATTATATTCAAAAATTAAAACTGTTGATGAATGGAACTATTTGGTATGTAATAAATTGAGTACTTAATGTAACTGGATTTAGTACGTTTTCCATTGCCTTAAAACAATTTCACCAATTATTTGATGAAAAATATAAAATTTTTACTATGACCATACAAACTTCAATTTTAGTTTAAACCTTAAGTTACAGACAATTTTGAACAGTAAATGTAAATCTTTATATAACCAACCTAACCAAACTCCACTACAACCTAAACCCTGAACATTACAGCTCTGAAAGAGAGCTAATTAAATATAGATGTTAGCAGTTTGTTAGCAATAACAATAATAATATATTTTGTCATTTTTGGATTTGATCACTAAACTAGCTGATGCCTGCAACTTCGTCCGTGTGGATTCAGTTTATAAAATCCTGCGGTAACTGATCTTTCAGGATAAAAAGTAGCCTACTCACTCACCTATGCAAATATACCTATGCAAAAAACATGTTAATCTGTAGCTCTGTTGTAGCGTGACTGATGGATAAACCAGAAAACAAACTGTTGGTTTTATAATATTAGTAAAAGTTCAGGCATTGCATTTAAGAACGGGATGCCTGCCAACGCCAGGCGGGTGATCAGTTCTATGTCAGGACTATTCTGCCCAATTTCCCATGTATAGACACAGGTTACTGGTGCCCAGGCAGCCTACCCCCCTCAAACCCAACTTTAGCTTTTTTTTAAATATATAGACTAGCGCTTGACTGCGATCTCACCTGATGTTAAATGAAGATGCAGCCTAAGATGGTGCGCGCTTGCCTACAAGATGCCTATTCACTCTTGATTTTAAGACACAAACATTATAGTTAGTTGGAAAAACAAGCCGGAAGAGCTTTCATAAACCAAACAATGTCCCTTATAGAAAAGTTTGTTAGGTCTTCTTCACTTATTCTATTTTCAGTTCGGGCATTGATTGGATCATGTAATTTTAATTGCAGGTGGGCTTGGCAGACCGCTCGCTCATGCCCGGCGATGTCGTGCGTCGTCTGATCGCAGGCAAGGACACCCAGCGTGGCTACTGTAGAGATATCGCCATGACTGCTGCACTGCAGATCGTGGGCACTAAGCATGTGATCCCGAATGTAGGGAGTGAAAGACTACAGCCGTTGGAAGAGTTTACACCTGATCTTGCTGTGTGCCTCGAATCTTGGGTTGGAACTTCAAAGGTGAGCAAATCTTTAGAAGTAAGGTGTATATTGTATCACAAATTGAGCTGATTTGTGATACAATATACACCCAACTTCCTGTATGTATGCAAAATTGTATGTAAAGTGGTTTCAGCTGTGCCGTGATAGACCAATCAGTCAAGTCAGTCAGACAGTCACCTTTGCCTTTAAATTATATTTAGATGATGCCTTTTGGGGTAGATTTTTCAAAACCTGTGACACATGTATTCTATTTATTTATATAACATACTAATGATTAGAGGTTTTTGATGGGTTTGAACTAACTCAGACGTATATTCTCACAAATCAAGTCCTTCAATGTAGATTTAATTTTATTACAGGCTGTTCACAGTAAACTTCGTCTAGTATCAAGCGATGGGTCCCGTTTGGAATACCCGGACCTAGATACCTGCCCTCTAGAAGACTACTCCATGCGTCGCCGTCGAGCTACTCCCTACTCCTCATCAGAGTTCTACCCTGGCCAGGTTGTGTACGGCCCACTTGGGTCGTTGGATAACGCCAACTGGTTGCATATGACCAAGGAAATGAAGGCCGCTCGGAAACATAAGATGCATGACCATAAGGTAAGGCTAGTTTTGGATCTCAGATTTTATTAGTTTATATTGTTATTTGTTAATAGATTTTATTAGTTTAAATTGTTATTTGCAGCTACTAAATCTCACTAAGTTTCCAATGAATATTTTTTATATTATGGTCTAAGAACTATAAACAACTAAATAAACTTTATAGTGCTGAGATTTTTCTGATGTTCTCATAGATATGTTTATTGCACTGTCATAACATTGACTTTCATTTTATTTCGCAGAGAAATTCTGTTATATTAGAATCATGTACCCATAATTTTCTGAGTACATAAAATTTTGTTTTTTGATTCCTATAAAAAAAAATAAAGACATGATTAATGAATATCCTTACTAATATTATAAATGCGAAAGTCTGTTTGTTTGTCCTTCAATAACGCCATAACAAAGCAACGAACCAACGTGATTTTTTGCATGGGTATAGTTGAGGACCAGGAGAGTGACATAGGCTACTTTCTATCCTGGAATATTAAAGAGTTCTCGTGAAATTCACGCGAGCGAAGCCGCGGGCATCAACTAGTTCATATATACAACACATACATATGGATATTATAACTTAGTTTTAGATCTAGTCTAGTATAATAAAGTTACTTAGTTATGTTCGTAATACGTTTGTACGAAGAAGCGCTTTGTAATAAATAGTCAGATGGTGGATGGTAAAATTCAAAAAAAATTCAAAATTCAAAATTTATTTATTTCATGTAGGCCACCTTGTAGCTCTTATGACACATCATAAATCTACCACCGGTTCAGAATGCAGATTCTGCTGAGAAGAACCGGCAAGAAACTCAGTAGTTGCTCTTTTCAAAGCGTAGAATAATAACGTTACTTAGTTATCAGCGTAATACGTTTGTTGAGCGTTGAAGCGCTCAGTTTTTTTTTTCTTTTATCATTTCTGCGACGCGGCGATCTTTTTTATTGAAAACAATAAGCCGTTCTGGTGGCTGATAGCGATCTGAATTTGGCTTGAGCTTGGAGCAAATTGTCCATTGACGTTACACTCGCATCATATTGTCGGTGTCACTAATTAATTAGAGAAACACACTTTTTCTTTTTAATCTAGTGAACTGTAAGCTTCCAGTTCCCTTCAGTTGCGAAGCTAGTTTATTTGAATGTTCTGAGAGTCTGGATTGATACCGCTTGCTTATGTACACGATTTCCTGTTTTACCGTCTTCATCTGTAGATCTTGGTGGATGTATTTGTTGCTAATGTACCATGCTTAAGGTCTTACTTTGAAATCTCTCCAGTATTTCGACATTACTGTTGCTGGCTGTACCCCACAATTAGATGCCGTATGTCCAAATCGGTTTTAGTATAGCCTTGTACACGATAGCTGCGAGTGTTTTCCTATTAGCCAGAAGCGCTTAGTAACCGTCAGGTGACGGCATGGTAAAGCGTGTGGTTGTTGGCAGTTCACGGTGGAGGCTGTGGTGACGGAGAGCGTGAGCGTGCACTGGCAGTGCCGCGCGCTGTGCACGCACTTCCCGGACGCGGCCGCGCCGCAGCAACCCAAATTCCTAGTCGAAGGTGATTTGAGTGGTTTTTTTTTTTTTTTAATATTAGCCAAGCTGAAATTGACTTATATTCTCCTCTACTATACTGCCGTCCACAAGCTATAACGCTGTTAACTACCACAACCATATTTCCTAATATAAACCCTAATATAAATGTTTTTGGGTTCCTAATATAAACCCTAATTTAAATGTTTTTGGGTTTAAATTAGGAAATATGGTCTTGGTAGTTAACGGCAGTATAGCTTGTGGACGGCAGTAGATAAATAATTAAGGCACTTGATGACAATGATGTCTAACGATAAGCTTTGATGGTTGGAGCGCGCTTGCCTAGATGTCTATAATATTTAATAAAAAAATCCTTCACTGTACCTACAGTCTAAGGCTGAAATCTGTAGATCGCACTCTCAGTCTGCTCAGACTCAAGGCAGAGATAAAACGAGACAGATTTATGTCAAAGCGTATTTGTGTCCCATGCGAAGCCGGAGAAGGCCGCTAGTATTATTAAATAAACGACACTCAATGTATTATGTTTTATAATATTATGCCAAAATATTACACTAATATACATATATTATCCATATGTATTGTATCTATTTGTTTTTAGGTGAAGATCTGAAGAAGTTAAAGCTACTGAACGTGTTTGAGCCGTGCACACTGCAGGTCGGTGATAGGAACTTCCTCACGATCGGCCCAGAAGACACATTCATCAGCAAGAAGCAGTGGAGGAAACAGCAAAGTAAAGATTTTAGACTTGGTTCGTGGTTTAATGACATAATCGTGATAAAATTATACGAGTACGTACCACGGTAATTGTTTTAGTTGGAATCGTTGATACTTCGATCCAGTTGCAGGTATCACAATTCCAACTAAAATAATTACTGCGGTATTTACTCGTATAATTTAGTCACAATTATAACAAAAAACTAATTTTAAAATTATAACAAACACAGTCTTAATCCCAGCTATGGGGTAGTCTAAAAATTGCATCAGTGGACGATTGTATCATCTCTGATTGGCTAAAACTTACGGTGTTCTTGCTGCATAAAGCCTCTATAGCCCAACGGTTAAGGGTATGGACTGAAAACTGAAAGGTCGCAGGTTCGATCCCCACCCGTTGCACTATTGTCGTACCCACTCCTAACACAAGCTTTCTACTTGTTTGGAGGGGAGTGGAGAATATTAGTCAAGTTTATCTTAGTAATATTGTTTTAAAAAAAAAATGCATTTTAGCTAATAGCGAGGCAGTACCAACCAATCAGATGTAATTGGACTCGTCACACTGATGCAATCATTTTTATGGTTCCGTACCCGAATGGTAACCAATGGGACTCAAGGCCTCTGCTGTCAGTCCGTCTGTCCGTCTATCAGTGGACTTGTATATCATCATCTGTAAAAGGAGTTGAAATTTTCAAAGCCATAATGACAAACATAGCCATTTCGCTAATTATTGTTATTTTATTTATTAATGTACTAGCTGTTGCGCGCGACTTCGTCCGCGTCAATTTCTGTTATTATGATCGCGATTGAGACATTTTTAAAAGAATATATTTTAAATATGGATAAGTTTCCCCGTTTTTGCAACATTTTTTACTGATGCTTCGCTCCTTTTGGCCGCAGCGTGATGTTATATAGCCTAAAGCCTTCCTCGATAAATGGACTATCCAACACAAAAAGAATTTTTCCATTCGAACCTGTAGTTCCTGAGATTAGCGCGTTCAAACAAACAAACTCTTCAGCTTTATATATTAGTATAGATGTTCACGAATGAACATAAGAGTTTTTCTTCATTGTAGTTTGTTTATTAGTTCACATTAGTAATTGGTTTAATTTAGTTAAAATAAAATTTGTTTAGTAAGCCGCCATTCGTTCCTTTTATTACCCAAAGACAACAGAACAGAGAGGTAAAATAGTGATGTAACATTTCACACAAATACAGACAAATAGTGATGTGACACCGTCGCGCGGTAATAATAGATATAGATTATATTAAATTCTTTTATTATCTGGGAATACTCAGGTGAAATAAAAACTACATTTTCATACTTTTTTTTTTCTTTAAAGGTAAATACTACAGGAATCTCCGTAAACAAAACCGCCCTGTCAAGAAATCTATGAAGACTGATACCAACTCCTTAGAACAAATCCCCTCGCGACCCAAGAAGCGTGCTTCGTCACATAGAAAACTCAAAGCTGCCGAAGTAAATGTAAGTTTCCAACTTTCCGATTGGAATTATTTTCTCTTTTACTAGATGATGCCCGCGACTTCGTCCGCGTGGATTAAGGTTTTTTTAATTCCCAATTCCATATCAAAAACTATAACAGTTTAAAGAGATGGATCGACTAAAGAATTTTTTTTAAGAAAGATAGTACTACTTATACCCAATACAGAGTTAAAACGAGACAGATTTATGTCAGATCATATTTACATCTCTTTTTAACCTCTATCTTGAGTCTGAGCTGAGTCAGAGCACGCTCTATAGATCTTAGCATTAGTGTCTGTCTTCTGACATTTGAGGTTTAATACAGAATGATAATATGGACGTGGATGGTCGAGACGACAAATTGGAATCCCTGGACGACGCTCTGCGGCAGGTCGTCAGCTGCCCAGCCATCAAGGTGGAGCCCACGGGCGACGCGTCGTTGCCCACTGTTGGGAGCAGCCAGGAGGACACCGCTACCGAAGAGAAAAACGACTCGGGGATCAGGTAAGAATTAATTTTCGAGAAACTATACTAGTGCCCGTTTTCACGAGCCATAATTAAATCACCCCTTAAGTAGGAGTCTCTTAACCTAGCAAGAAAAGGTTAGAATTATTTTGCGATAATCCGACAACAGATAAAAATAATTATAGCAAAATAATTCTGACCTTTTCTTGCTAATTATAAACTTCCTCAAAGTAACGCCTGATTCTATTCAATATCTCTTAACCTAGGTAGTCCCTACGATCTCACCTGGTGGTAAGTGACGATGCAGTCTAAGATAGTAGCGGGCTAACTTGGAAGGGGTATGACAGTATACAACCCATATCCCTAATTTGTTTCTACACGCCATCATGCCGCAACACTAAATCGCTTGGCGACACATGTTTGACGGTAGGGTGGTGACTAGCTACGGCCAGAGCCTCCCACCAGACCAGACAAGAGACCCGTTAGAAATGATAAATTCCCAAATTGCCACCGCCGGGAATCAAACCCGAGACCTCCAAGTTATAAAACTACAACGCTGACCACTGCGCCAGGGAGGTTACAGTTTTGACGTGAAACGTCTTTAAAATCCCACCAAAACGTATGGGTACGAGTCAGAAAAATGTAGCGTAACGATAAGGTCTACATCGTCTTACCTTAATAACTACAAAACTATAAGTCTTAGAAACATGAATCCAATGTAATTATTTAGAGTATATAGTCATCTCGCTGCTAAGACTTTGAGTAAGCATCGGGACCGGGCGGGGCGGCGGGGGAGGGGCACTGCGTAGAATAACCGAAACTCGCAGATATAGACGTTTCACATTAAAACCAACGGCCGTGTGCACCGATACAGCTCCGCCCGTTTTTTAAACTATTTTGCTTGTTTAAAAGAAAATGTTGCGTGATTTGCGCTCTTTTAAATTGTATTTAAAGTCCACTGTAATGAAATAATGAAAGGGGTTGTACTAAAGTGGGCTAAGTAAATCCCACACGCGCAGCCCGGAGCCGGCGCGCGAGGCGGGCGACGACGCCGTGCTCAACGGCGAGCGCGCCGACCTCAACGACGACGACTCCGACAACTGGGAGAACACCAGCAGCGACGGCAGCGACACCGACAGGTGACGTCACGTGTCTTGTTCTGTTTTTACAAGCTTTCACTTGCAATGTGTGTTGCATACACATGCTGTTATGTTTATTTACATACACATCACTCATTTGCGACAAGAGTGACATAATTCAAAATCGACGATGAGAGAATTCTCTCGTTAGAGAGTAATGTTTTATGGATGCTGCGGTCTCGAAACAACACAGCGGCCAACAAAGCGACAGAGCATTAAGTCACAATCTCTCTCGCTCTTATTTTTTTGTGCTTAGCGTAATGTTGTTTTTATAGCAAAAAATATAAATTTTCGATACTAAAATTGGTGAATTTTGAGTTATGTCACCCTTGTCGCAAATGAGCGAGATGTTTGTGTATATGTCTTAGCGTTAAGGTGAATAATGGGGCCCGTACACGGTGAAACATGTTTGTCAAATTTTACGTTTTTGTTACGGTTTTGTTTGAACAAGATCATCAAACACACGATCAAACGTCGTTCAAACTCCGTCCGTTTCCGTTTGTCAAACACGTAGGTCGTTTAACAAACGCGTCAAACACGACCGCAGGCTATCAAATAACTTGACAAACACGTAAAAATTTTACCTGTTTGACCGTTTACGGGCCGCCCCTTAAGAAACTCATTAAAACCAGCCTAGATATGTATGTATGTACCAATAATGTAATTTGTCGTACATAGCGGTGCAACGTGGTCATCCCGTTGCTCATCAGCCGCCTCGGGGTCCGGGAGGGGTGCCAGGTCCCCCCAGCTGGCCGTGCGGCTGCTGCGGGGCAAGCGGTTAAAGCGGGCCGCCCGGCGCGCGCCGCCCGCGCCTCCCCCGCGACGCAGCGACCGCGTCGTGGTGGAAACGCTGCACACTACCAGCTGCGCCAACGTCGTGTGGCAGGTAAGGGACTTTCGTAGAGTATTTTTTATACGTAACAGTGCTACCCGTTGGCCAGTAGCCGCCTCGGGGTCTGGGAGAAGTGCTAGATGGTTGCTGCTGGCCGCACGGCCAGCTGGGAGGCCGCGCGGTTGCTGCGAGGCAAGCGCGCGTGTGGGTGTGTATGTGTGGCATCGTAGCCGAACGAATTTTGATTTTGTTTTTTTTTTTGTTTCAAAGGTGAATTAGTCAGGAGTAATCTTGGCTTGTTTGATGAAAATCGATCCAAAATGGCGGCCACCACAAAATGGCGTATTACATTTTTTTTTAATTTCACATGTTGGGGTGTTTTAAATTTTCAATTTACACTTGTTAAAAACTTGAATTTACACGGACAAAGTCGCTGGCATCAGCCAGTGCTGAATAGTACTCTCTTAAAAGTTTCCTTATTATTGTTTCATTTTATACAGTACATATTTATTTTTGTTCGCAGGACGGAACTATAGAAATGGGCATACCATCAACTCAACTTTATCCGATACACCATTTGGACGGGCAAGAATGTTTTCCGGGAGATTTCGTCATCAACGGAGCTGCAAATGTCGAAGAGAACCAACAAGTAATAGTCCATTTGTCGCTCTCTTCTTTAATACAAGAAGTTATGGCATTTGATGTACTCGTAAATGTCGGCCGCAATTTCTCAGAAATTGTCTGACAAAAGAAGTTTCTGTTTAAAGCATGCAATAAGTTAATATTTTGACGTTTTGTAAAGACTGTTACAAAAATAATGAGCCATGCGCGCGTCCGATTCTGACCGAATTTCCTTATAATGTTGGCTTAGAGTTCAACATCAATGGCCCAGATTGACCCTTTCTTCCACCAACCGCTGTTCGCGCGAAAAACCACAGAATATACGTTTGGTGACAAGATAATCCTTGACTACGATCTCACCTGATGGTAAGTGACGATGCAGTCTAAGATGGTAGCGGGCTAACTTGGAAGGGGTATAGCAGTGTAAATTCAACCCATACCCCTAATCGGTTTCTACACGCCATCGTGCCGGAACGCTAAATCGCTTGGCGGCACGTCTTTGACGGTAGGGTGGTAACTAGCCACGGCCAAAGCCTCCCACCAGACAAAACTGGTGAACCGATTAATTACGATAAAACAGATCAGTGTCCTACCGAGAAGGTATCATTGACGAATCAAATGTTATTCCAGTTGAAACACCGGGAGTACGGGGTGGTTCAACGCGTGGATCACCACGGCCGCACGGCGATCGTCAACTGGTACCGCACCTACACTAGCTCTGAAGATCCTGTGTGAGTACTAAAATTAATGTGTCAAAAGATTTTAAGTTTTTTTTAATGTGTCAAAAGATTTTTTTTTTTTTTTTTTAAATTAATAAGCCGGGGTTTTATCACTTGGTGATTATGTCACCCCCATAAAAAAAATGAAACTTATAAAACATCGATCAAATTAAATACTATCCATTATCTATGCATTATCCAGCGCAAATAATAATGTACACATCAGCCTGGCCTGCCTAGATAAAGGAAAGGCCAAACTGCTGTTACACCTTCCCACGTCTAAATGTGGGGAAAAAACCCGTTGCCGCTGAGCGGCGTTACGCTCACACTCCGTCAGTACATGTATGACGTCATCGATGACTCCACAAACTGTGCAGTTTGGGGAGTCAACTATACCCATTAAATGTGTAAACTTCCTTGACGGAATGTAACCAGATCTCAGCCTCAACAGTGCGACCGCGTATCTAGATTTTATAATTACGCCCAATAATGAGCACAATGGATCGGCAACGGTCGACATGCAACAGGGACTCTGGAACCTACATATTCACAAATCCAAATGATAAAGAATAAAAATATCTGTCGCCATATCACTCAACGGGCGGTGAGGAGAGTTATGCTCGGAGTAAATATCAAAACAGAAATAATAAGGAGATCCCTAGAAGAATCAGAATGGTGACTGGTGTCGCTGTAGCGACTATAGTCACAAATCATCTAGTCGCGAAGCTGAAGTGGCGAGACACATAGTTCGAAGAACAGATTGGTCATTCGAGTCCCATAGAACTTCGACCTCGCACCGGGATGTATTTGCTTTCCGTTGCTATGGTTCCGTGGCAAAGATGATATAACACGAAACAACCGGTTGGAAAGCATTCCGAACCAAAGTGGTAGATTCACTTGAAGCTTCGAAAGAAAAAAGCTTTGTAAAGGTTATTTATATTTAAAAAAATATCTATTCTATTCTTTAGACAATTATTAAGATAATACGTTCTTTCCTAGGCCCCAGTTATTGCACGAGAGCGAAATGAGCGTGTACGATCTGAAGGATCACCCGGACTTCCAATATCGGCCGGGGACAGTCGTCATCAGGGTTGCCAACTTTACGGGCGAAGACGCCAACTGTACTGCGGGACAGGTAACGTAATCTATAATTATATAAAAAGGCTTGTATTATTATAATTAGAATAGAATAGAATATCGTTTATTCATTTACGATATTCACACATACAAGGTTACTTAAAATCTAACGTAATTAGTGTCTTCTATGTGCTATGCCAATGAAAAGGAATTACCAGGGAATTAATTAGAGAATGACCAGCAATGTTTGGACTTTGGGCCATTAACAAATATTGTTGTGTCTCCCTAAAACCTTGCTTTATCTTATTTTTATAGTTCTCTTATCATATAAAAAGGCTTTGGTCTTCATGTATTCACACACATTTTTGAGAAAAACTATTTTAAATGTAAGGTTTCCTAATTTCGTTAATTTTTGGTGTTCCAAGTAATTTCCATACAGTAGTAAAACAAAGTAAACTATCCGAAAATAATGTTATAAATAAAATAACTACACTAGTACACTCTACATGCAGGATTTACTCTGAAATTCTGTATTATTAATTTGTATTTTTCATATAGGTCATTGACAATTTCCCAACCGGCCGAGTAAAAGTCTGGTGGGTCGATGGGCACACGAGTATGTGCTGGCCACAGGATCTTTATAAGGTACAGCTTATTATTGATGGTGACCCTTATTAAAACAATGTCTTTATGCATATATACAATTTTATTCTTCTTCAACTGGTGAGTTTCTTGTTGGCTCTTCTCGTCAGTCTTGACTTCTCATAAGAGCCCAACCAGTCTTTCTTCCCAGACTTATATGAATACATTGGAGCAAAATGGGTGTATTAGACATTTCGGTCAAAATTGAGTTCAGTGCACTTTCGCTTTTTTGTACTGAAATAGACTTGCGCTTGACGACAAACAATACTGATGAGGTTGGAGCACGCTTGCCTAGAAGATTACATTGTAAACTAGTCAAAACTTTAATGACCTACTTGATTTTTTGAGATTTGTATGAATAGTTTGCCGCAATTACATCGATACCTCCAATCTTACCTTACCTTGTGCACCAAGGTATATGTAACTACAGACACATTACATCTTCCTTTGTAATAAAATTTTGGTGTACCTTCATAGGTAGGTGCATCAAAATACGTATATATAGAGAGTTTAAAAATAACTTTCTCGTACCTTATGTACGGCATGTACTGTAAGTTTTATTAGGAAGGGTCTAATTTTATCATGATTATAATGCTTTCCTATCACGTGGTGAACGAAAGTAGGGTCCAACTTTAGACATTGAAGATTTACTAGCCGGTCTTACAGGTAGGGGAATACGATTCCGAGGACGGCGAGCTGTGGGGCTCGGACGGGTCGGGGTCCGAGGACTCGTGGGAGACCCAGAGCTCTGTGCCCGAGCCGCGCACCCCTGACGTGCCCCCGCCAGCCAAGTTGACGAGTGAGGAACAACCCCCTCAGCCAGGTAACCTTGTCCACGGTTTGACAAACATCTGCAATATCTCTTACATGAATTTCCACAGCCTTCAGTCATTTGATGTCGTCGAACCACCTTGCCTTTCCGATGCGGGGTGGCCGCTTCAGCAACTTGGGATCTCAACAGAAATAGAATAATTTTTTATTAGAATAAATTTTATAAAGTTTAGGTACTGGTTTTGGGGATAGTGGTTTAGTTTGTGGATGTGACTATAAAACATTTTAGAATGTTCAAACTAAATCTTAATGATTGTTGCACAGACACAGTCGACTTTGCATCATTGATATAGTTAGATATTATTACTTTCCAAACTTCGAGTTTTGATAAGAGCAACTGTTGAGTTTCTTGTCAGCTCTTAATAGAGACTACTTTCCAAAACCATCCACTCATGAGAGCCTCCAGGTTGCCCTTTATGAAAAAATGAATTTTTGAAACCTTTTCATTTGCCACCCCATTTGATACCTCCATTTGACACCCCATTTGACACCCCATTTGATACCCCATTTGACATAATAATGATCATCATCTCAACCCATCACTCCCCTCCCACTACTGGACACGGGTCTCTCTTGACAATGAGTAGGGTTTAATCCAGGTTCCACCCCGCTGGCCAAGTGTCGATTAGCAAACTAACTTGACGTAGTAGCACTCTCTCACTTTTCGATTATTCCTCTATTTGTTCAGTAGCTAACTTTTCGATTATTCCCCTATTTGTTCCAGTATTCGCAAGCAGTCCAAGCGAGGAAACAGCGGTAGTGGCGGCGGACAGTACCCTCCCGAAGCTGCTGGAGCCGCGGGTCGCTGCGCATATCGAGCGCGGCCGAGTGGCGATGCGGCGCCTTGAGGAGATCTTCGCTAAGCATCCTACGCTGCAAAGCCAGGAGGTAGGATTTACTTTGATTTGCTATGACATCCTTACTAGACAAAAAATAAAAAATATTTAAGAATACCAGAAATAAATTAGGTTTCACCCGCGCGATTATGAAGCGCGACAGATGCTAGTGTATTGCGCGGAATAGGAGTGTAGTAAGCGGGTTCTAATAACTCGTAAGAAATTCTTTTTTTTTTTTTTTAATGGCTATATCGTCTCTTAGTAATATGTGGAGGAGTTTTATATAAAAATGTTGCTCTGTAGTATGCATTGAAAATAAATTGGTAAAAAATTGGATATATATGTAAAAATAGTACGATTAAAATTATATATTATGTGAAAATTGCTCATTTCTTTCAGATAATGCGGAAATTGTTAAACCTGTACAAAGACTGCCGATTTTTGGACCGATTGATGGGAACCACCTTCTTTCACGAGGACCACTTTTTGGTGAGCTGTTTTTATCATTATAATTGGACTCCTAATAGATTTATAAATACATATCAAAAATTCCAAGACCGGCGGGATTCGAACCCACATCTCTCGGGAATCGCGCTTTAAGTGTGGTTAACCTTTGATTGTATTGTGTGTGAGTTGCTAAAAAACTGATTGAAAAAATAGATACATATCACTAATTTCGTGGCTGACGGTTCAATTTGGCCGTAGTGTAACGGTAAACACAATCAGGGCGCGATTCCCGAGAGATGTGGGTTCGAATTCCGCCGGCCTGGGAATTTTTGATACGTATTTATAAATCTATTATGATATTATGATATTACCTTTAGGTGTAGGTTAATACTTTAATCACACTATCACATCACACTAATATTATAAAGGCGAAAGTTTGTATGTGTGTGTTTTTGTTTGTTACTCCTTCACGCCACAACGAATGAACCGATTTGGCTGAAATTTGGAAGGAAGATAGCTTATACCCAGGATTAAAACATAGGCTACATTTTATCCCGGAAAATTACAGAGTCCCCATGGGAATTGAAAAACGTTGATCCACGCGGACTAAGTCGCGGGCATCGTCTAGTAAAAAATAAAAAATTGGACTCCTTCCAAGTTAGCCCGCTAAACGTCTTATATTTCATTGTCACTTGAGATCGTAGTGAAGGACTTGTCTTAGAATAAAATAAAAATATCTCTTTCGTAGAATAAAATAAAAATACCTCTTTCAGGGTTTGTTAGAGCGCGTGCGCGAGCGCGGCGCGAGCACGCCGCGCGCGGGCGAGAGGCGCGTTCACGAGCAGCTAGCGCGGTTGTTCGCGCCCACCGACAGCGACGAGCCCGTCGCTGAGCCGCCGCTGGACGAGGTGCTCGATACCATCATGGTGGACGAGAAGCCGGTCAAGCCCATTATAGCTGCCAACGTCACCGTGGAACCCATGGATGTAAGTTTTTTTTTTAATTATTATACAGGGTGTCCCCTATCGTACACAGGGATTTTTGTTTTTCAATTTTTAATTTTCACTTTATTTCAAGTTTTTATCATTAATTAATATTTATTTTGCGCAATTTTACAATTTTAACATAATAAATAATAACAATATAATCAATTTTTATTAACACTATAATTAATACAAGGTATGGTCATTCTTCGAAGCTCGGAGCACGGATTAGGATGTAAGTTTTGAGTTATCTGTGAACCCCGGTTTAAGTCCAAATAATAATTAAAAAAATATCACTAAACAAAACTAAATTGACAGCTGAGGAAAAACTGATTGTAGCTTATTGACGCCTTTTGTCTTTAATGCTCAACCTAATATATGTACATATACCTATTGGGTGATGTGTGGCACAATTTATAAAATAAACGTTTCTTTCTTTCTTTCTTAGCGGACAATAGCAAAGTTGTTCGTTATAATATGTCAAGGATTTCGATAATGCCTGTTTCAAACCAAATATTCTTTCCACTTGTAGGTAGAAAGCGATTCACCAAAGAAATCTTTGTTTTTGAACATCGAACCTGTACAGTCGTCGAGTTCGGAAACTAATTTTGCTCAAGACAACGCTACTGGAGAGAACGGTAAGATTTTACCAATGTAAGGCGCAATGCATACCAACGGTGTGAAATGGTTAGAAAAAATAATGTCCTCCCGACCGAATCCGGCCACGGCGGCCAATCTTCACAGAGATTAGCTATCTGCTCGGGAGATATTATAGTGCACAAGTGTGTGCGCATACATAGGTGCACTCTCTATTCCCTTACTCTCATAATCCGATGGGACGGAAATCCGACAGACCGGAAAGAGATCAGGCGCACGACCGACAGCTTTACGTGCTCTTCGAGACACGGGGGTGACTCGCCGCCAACTTCCTAACTCCGGGCTAGTACTGAGAATTTCTTGACAGAAAAATCCTAATACATTTTATGGCCCGACTCGAGAATCGAACCCGGGACCTCGTCATCTGCGGTCGAACTTTCTAAATAGTCGTGAACCAACGAGGCAGTGTTAGTGGTAAATGGAAAGTCTGTGTTGTGTTAATTACTGTTCTGGTCTTTGGTGTAACATTTTATCTTTTTTCCTAAAATTTCATTGCTCTTTATTCTAATATAGGAATTTCATAGAATAGAATAATTTTTTATTCAAATCATTTTTTACAAAGTACAACATGATTGGCACTGTTATCAATCACGTGTATAATTCATTCGTCAGCGAGCGCAGCGGCGGACGCGGACGGCGAAGGCAGCGCGAGGAACGTGTGCTACAAACTATGCTCTCTGATACACCGACAGCTCGTCAAAGCTCACGCCGAAGTCAGCCGGTATGACTCTTATTATCATTATCAATAAATAAATAAATAAATAATGCTTTAATTTCATTTATTTTACACTTCGTATCATTTATATCGTCGCCAATGGAGCTAAGCCACAATTTTTGCGAAATGGAGTTAAGTGCATTAACGTAACTTTTTAATTGTAACATTCAATGGTTATATGTTTTAATTATCTAGGGTAAAAGTTTGGACCGTCTACTAAAATATGACGCTGATTTATGTCAAAATTTTTACTCGCATCATTTATTTTTTAAACGTCCATAACTCAGAAGTGTGTTCTGTGGAATAGCTCTATTGCCTTCCAAGGCGACGATATTCGACAATATTAAGTAGAACGAATACAGGAACAACGCAACAAACAAACTCTCCAAAATGTATTACGTACCATTCTCTCTGACACCAGATTTTCTTAAGACGTTTACTCCATAAGGTGCAATTGGGTATTTGACTGTACATAATCAAAATCTGGATATTCATTAATTACAATCTCAAATGTAACGTGCAAGAGTAACATTTGTAAAAACAGAAAATAAATCGGTCAAAAAACAAAAAAGTTATAAGCTGTTTTACTGCAGCCGTATTTGTCTTGTTCTAAAACGAAATTTTCTATGGAAGGTATATGAAGCTACTCGCTTGTGACGTCATGATTTAGTAGCGCTCTCTTTGTCTAACGGGGAACTTAAGAGCTCTATGTTTTCGAGACTGGTTAAGATATTAAAAAAAAAAAAATGGCATTGCGTTATAATATTAAAAAACGTTTGAGTGTATAAAAAAAAATAATCAAATACCCAATTGCGATCAGTGCAGATTGCGCTAAGAGAGATCTTAAGCAAGCCCAATTGCCTGAACCGACAACCCAAGATCCGACCCCAAATAAAGGAAAAAAGGGAAGGACATGGAATCAAATGCCCAATTGCAATTTATTGCCCGTTAGTAATATTTTAGTTACACAGATTTCTTCTGGTTTGGCAGATCATAGCAAAAGAATTTTGATTTTTTTTTAAGCAAATAGCGTCCATACTTAAGCCGGGCCGCATTGGGGACGCATGTGACGTCACATGCGTCGCTCGCACACCCGCAGTATCGCGTACTGTAAATAATGCGTCAAATAGTGGCTAGTTACCACTCTACCGTCAATGACGTGCCGCCTAGCGATTCAGCGTTCCGATACGATGGCGTGCAGAAACCGATTAGGGATATGGGTTGAATCTACACTGCCATATCCCTTCCAAGTTAGCCCGCTACCATCTTAGACTGCATCGACCCTTACCATCAGGTGAGATCGCAGTCAAGGACTAACTTGTCATCGAATAAAATTACAAAAAATATGGAAAATTACATGAAGGCAATTTGTTTTCCGCAGGAGAAGGCCGCAAGAGCTGGCCGAATTCCTTAACAGATTAATGAAAAAGAAAGACGCGACCGCAGAGAACTTACCCTACCACTTTTCAATGTGAGCCGCCAAATTTTATTTTCTCCCATCCCTTGCTTTCCTCGAGGGAATCTGTACACTGCTACTGCTATCATTATGAAAGGATTTGATCTTTACGGGAACGTAAATCGACAATATTCTTATATTATATGAACCATTTTGAGCCACTTTCGCCCCCTCCCCCTTCCCCTCTCCATATACCAAATAACAAAAAAATATACAGTCTATTAAAGTTCGATGTGTCTATAAATTTTCGATATAATACCTTATCAAAAGTATCGACGAGTTAAAATTTTTAGTTGCAGACTGAACTATATTAAAAACGTCAAAAAAACACAATTTCAATCTATTTCTGGATGAATAATACGATCATATCTGAGTGATCATACTGATGCCCACAACTAGACAGATCAATGGTTGATCCATGATCCATTGTCAATTGATGATTGACCTATGTTTTATCGATCAGTACCTTATAATCAGACAGATCTACGGATCAATGCCATTGATTGATGCTCGAGTCGAACTTCCAAATCGTTTGTGTACAGATTCCCTTTAATGTTGCTTTTATTATTTCGTATGTTTTACGATTTTATGTTATATATTATTTTTTATGTTAAGTGTATATTTTTGTGCTGTTTTTGTATAACCGATTTGCTCGAAATGTGATGTCTTTATATGTGCAATGTACAGTATTTTTGTGTCAAAAGTTATCCATTATGTGGAATGTACATATTGTTATAGTTTTATATTAATTCGCATCACTTATATTAAACAAAGATCTTAAGTTGTCATACGTAACATTAAAGAAAAATTTATCGAGAAAAAAAAAATGGCAGCAATGATCAATCTTCAGTAATAATGCCGGATAACTATATGTTTAAGTATAAAATTATATATTAGTTTGAAAATTATCTCTCTTGGAGCCATATTTTTTATTTTTGTTTATTTAAAATCCAGTAGTTAGATACCTGCCCAATAGCACCACATATCCCATTTGCCCACTAACTAGTTAATTTCATTTTGGTATTTGGTTGGTGCATAATTTCGTTCATTTTCAAAAAGTAAGCTAGAAAATCACGTTCTTTGGATTCTTAAGATGCTACATCACTACTATTACCTAATTAACGATACTACCGTAATTAAAAAAATATATATTATTCATTGCCTGTTATTGTATAGACATCGTAATTACTAATGTACGATGATAATTTTGCTTATGGTTGGTTGAGTATTTGACAAAGATCTAAAATAAGTCGCAATTTTTTTGAAGCAATGTCATGCCATCTTAGACTGCATCGTTACTTACCATCAGGTGAGATCGCAGTCAAAGACTGTCTTGTCATCCAATAAAAAAAAATTGTTCAACTTGTCTAATATTCTCTTTTCCCCTCCAAATTAACCGTAAAGCTTTTGCTAAAACTGGGCAGGAAAATACTCGTAGTACAACAGTTGGGTCTGATCCGTCGACTGTTCTTGAAGTTGACTTATGTATTCGTATCTAAAAATGATAGTAAGGTTTTGTAGAGGGATAATCAGACTTTGAAAATGGTAATAAACTCAATAGATCAAAAAAAAGTTAGCTATTAGGATTATGAAATAGCCAATAAAAATCTAACGAACTTAAGCACCAACCAAAAAGATGACTCAGTAAAAAAAGTGGTAACTTAATTTCTCTACCCTCGTATACATTCGTTTTTGAGTGAATCCAATTGAAAGTAAACTTACTGCCTGTCGCGTAGTGTAACTTGTTAATTTAAGTTTGTTTAATGTAAGTTTTGCGTATCTGTGAGCCCCTGTATACGTCCAAAAGTAAAATTTTGTTTGCATGTATATGACGTTAACGACCTAGTCACGTTGGGCCAAAAACTCCTTTCATTTTGATGTTTGATGTAAAAAATATATATATGTCGGAGAAAAGGCCGTTCTCATAGACATCATCAGTGGTCGCTATAGCTAGTGGGCGTCATCAAGGTTGATTGCAAGCATAAAACGACGTATTCCTTGTTCTGTACAATTTAATTTAATCATAGTTCCACAATATTAAGGGACACCATATGATTAATCACTTTCTAATTACAATGCAATCTGAGCAGCGAGTTCGCGACACACATCTACTTCACATTCTGTTCTCCCATAATGATCCACCAAGGATCCACCTTGATCAACTCTCTATTCATTATAACTGATAAGCATAGCTCTGCTAAGTCACACGTCTACCAAGAGAATGCCAAGATGTCATCCCGACCTCGCTCGAGGCCTGCCCTCGACTCTGATTGGACGTAACATATTTTCTTTTAATAATCGAAGGAGGTTTTACACAATATTAAAAAGTAATCAATCAATAAGGTTTTACAGAATAATATCAAATTAGATTCAGTCTTCCTCCGATATATATATCTCCTTAAAATAAATAAAAAATGTCAAATCAACAAAATTAAATTGATGCAACAGTGTTTTATCTCAAAAATCCCATTTTTTTTTTTTCAAAAATGTGTTTTAAGGCTTCAAATGTGGTCAAATGTTAGTTTTTGATAATGTTATATAGTAAAAGTCTTCTTACTTTCAACTAATGTAGTTAATAAAATGACGATTTATTCTATATTGCTACTTAAAATTACTACTTTTCGACATAAAACATTGTTGCATATGAGCAATTTCATATGATATAGTATACTATCTGTTTAGACTTGTCAATTTAGTTTAGAGATTGTGTACAAAGTGATTATTTCCTTTATGAGAACAAAACATTGCACATACAAATTGATGTAATACTTTTCGACACGACTAAACATAGAGGCGGTGGTGACAAGAAAGAATCGAAAAACCTCAATAGCCCAACGGTTAATGGAGCGGACTGAAAACTGACAAGGTCGCAGGTTCGATCCCCGCCCGTTGCACTATTGTCGTACCCACTCCTAACACAAGCTTTTCGCTTACTTGGAGGGGAGAGGAGAATGTTAGTCAAGTTCATCTTGGCTAATATTCTTTAAAAAAAATTCCTAATCACTAAAAAAACCTCCAAATCTCCAAATACATTTGGGTCATTAGTCAGTGCTCAAAGCATAAGCTAGCTAAGTTAAAAGGGGTTGAAAATTTTGGCCATCCATTTTCCGCCATTTTCTTTGTTTTTCCGAATAAAACCTGCATTAATTAATCGCTGGCATCAATACCAACAAGTTTAAATATAGAGACAAAATTTTAGAAAGCGTCACGTTTCCGAGATATAATATTAAAGTTGTACTAGTGGCGCTATCAGTGAATATATTTAATACTAAAATTAAATGTACCAATTGGATTTAAATATTTTTTTATGGCCAACTTATTCTAGATCAACCGTCAAAGCTCAACACTAAAATGTTAAAACCCCCTTTTCAAATCATAAAAATTTAATCGATGACTAAAGACGTTTGTGCAGTTTTTGAATAATTAGAAATCTGTCATACAGACTTAAGGCGTTTGTTTGAGAGGTGAAACGATCCCAGTCAAAGGAGGTGGGTTGATAAGGCCGAAAATCCGTCCCTCATACACTCGAAAAAAAAAAGTTCCAGATTTCGACAAATTGTAAATGTATTTATATACTTGAAGATATAAACTTTATTTTAATATAAAGTTTAGGTGATAAAAAAAATAGTAAGTTACAGAAAATATCACCCAAAAAGAGAGTGTTTCTTTTACTTTTCTTACATTTTCATACATTTTAGTCGTTTTTTAAGCTTTGATTTAATATTTTAGAATGAAGCGTTCCATGAACCATGGTAAACGTAACTGATAATGATGCTCCTTTTTATAAGCTTTTATATGAGTATTAATTTATTTTGGTTCCGTGAACGCTTCATTCTAAAATATTAAATCAAAGCTTAAAAAAACGACTAAAATGTATGAAAAAGCCGAAACACTCTCTTTTTGGGTAATATTTTCTGTAACTTACATTTTTTTTAATCACCTAAACTTTATATTAAAATAAAGTTTATATCTTCAAGTATATAAATGGGTCGTTCTACTTTTCTACCGACAATAGTCTGTCTTTCTTCTTATTATGGCATCTCGTTGGAGTATTAATATAAACGGTTTTTTATTCGGTTCGAATAAACGTCCATATTTTTCTTATCTATTAATATTATGTCATTTTTCATGTTCTCTAACCAGCATATTTTATACGTTCGTTTTGCGTATAATGCCGTGACAGAGTGGTAAACTGAAATGTGGTCTCTACAGAAAAAGACCACTTAGTCACATTATTTTTTCAAAAACCAACATTAAAAAAATATCAATATTAGCGAGGAAGGAAACTTTAATTAGTACTAATGAAAACACAGATGCAGTTTTTTTTTAATCCCACACATAAAACACAATTATAGATAGTTCAAAAAACCAAAAAAACAGAAAAACGTCGTTTCATTGTCGGTAGAAAAGTAGAACGACCCAAATACATTTACAATTTGTCGGAATCTGGAACTTTTTTTTTCGAGTGTATGAGGGGCGGATTTTGGGCCTTATCAACCCACCTCCTTTCAAGCTAACTTAACTATGCTTAAGCCGATACAAAAATGATAAATGAACTGTGATAACAATTTACTTTAGCTTTGTTTTAAGTTTAAACTCACTATCCTTACTAAAATATAAATGCGAAAGTGTGTTTGTTTGTTAGTTTTTTGGTTTGCAAAAATAATAAATGTTACATTTTCAGTCAATACGGTGCCCTGGTGGTGAGTATAGCTAACCAGGAGGGCGAGGCTGGGGAAGGCAAAACAAGCAATACGGAAGTTAAAGATACCAATTCTATCACTGCCCCGAAAACTGAAGGAAACGGTTAGTACCTTGATTTTCACTTCGATGAGAATTCATTGAGATGGGAATATTACAAGTCATGGCTCATGGTGGACCCTGTAGCCTAAGTACGAACATTTTGACGTTCGAATAGTAAAGGTGAAGTTTACGTCAGCAAGAAATTTTGTATGAAAATGACAGGAGCGCTCCTGTAATTTTACTTTAACTTTGTTTTTATAGCGTGCACCAAGGTGGTGCAATGGCACCCTTACTCTTTATACTTCACATTGATGATGCAGTACAAAAATTTATTTCTTGCCTGGAACTTTTTTTTACACATTATAGGCACACGCTTGACTATCACACCTGATGGAAAGTGATGATGCGGCCTAAGGTGTAACGCGTTTGCCTAGAAGATGCATATTCACTCTTGTTTAAAGATACCCAAATTGTACGTGTTAGGAAACACAGATCTTGGAAGAGTGTTCCAGACCCTAGTCGTGCGGGTCAGGAATGAAGACTTATGCTGAGATTTATAGAGTGTGCTTTGACTCGGCTCAGACTCAAGACAGAGGTTAAAATGAGATACAAATCGACTGTCACTGTTCCGTAGAACAAAGTCACAACTGCTAAATTCACAATTTGAACTTTGAGCCTTGAAACTAAAACTTGTAAGGCTCAAATCTCAAGTTATGAATTTAGCAGATGAGACTTTGTTCTACGGAACAGTCGAAATATGCTCTGACCTAAATCTGTCTGGTTTTAAGTCTGGGCTGAGTAGAAGTACGGTCTATAGATTTCAGCCTTAAAGCGCTTAGTGCACGTAGATGGAATAAATCAAACCAAATCAAAATTTATTTATTTCATGTAGGCCAACTTGTAGCTCTTATGACACGTCATGAATCTAACACTGGTTCGGAATGCAGATTCTACTGAGAAGAGCCGGCAAGAAACTCAGCAGTTGCTCTTTTCAAAAAACATTTTTTTTTTTTTTTACAATAGGTAACAAAACTCTGCTATGCACACAGTGTTTCCACAAAGAAGTTTCAAAAATTCACACCTACCATCCGAGTTACCTCCGATTTCTTTTAGCGCCATCACCAGCACCAGGTTCAGGTGAGACGGCGCCTCTCGCGACAGCCGAAGGTGACATCGACCCTGAGGCTGCGGTGGACAAGCCTGATGAAGGGGAGGGGTTCAGCGTGCTGGAGTCGGCGCCCGTCACCCACCGGTTCCGGCTCTCCATGCTGCAGCCTTCCGAGCCCAGGAGCTTCTACTCGGCCGTTAAACGGGAGATCAAGCTTCTGAAGAGCGACCTGCCTCCCGGGGTGAGAGATCTCTTAGTCTGTTTAAAAAAACCCGTCGTGGCCAAACAGTGAACTAACGCTATTGTATTGCCCGCTAAATTGTATTGCCTGCTAATAATAATAATCTATATATATAAAAATGAATCGCTTAATGTGTTGGTAAGCGCATCACGCGTGAACGGCTGGACCGATTTCGCTAATTCTTTTTTTATTGTGTTTATTATTGTTCTTATGAAAGAAAAAATTAAGAAAATTGCGCGGAAAATTAGAAAATTTAAGAAATATTAACCACCATATTAAATTATTTCTAATGTAACCGCTTTTACAATTCAAACTTTTTTGATGTAACCTTATGGCGTTTGACATAACATTGACAGAATGCGTGCTGCCAATTTCGTCAAAGAGTTTCAATATTCATAGTTAAGACAGGACAACGTCTGTCGGGTCCGCTAGTAAATAATATAAACGTAAAAATTCGTTTTAAAAAACCGACTTCAAACGCCACTACAAAGTATATTAATTGTGCCTATAAAATTTGAAGAGTTCCTTCGATTTAGAGTGGGACCACCTGGTAACTAGTTTTTTTTTTTTTTTAAACAAAAAAATAATTTTCCAAAAATTGGGCCAGGCGTCTTCGAGTAATCGGGGAACATACATTTAAAAAATCTACTCCAGCACCAAAACTTAATGGTAAACTTGACGATGCAGTCAACATTGGTAGCGGGCTACATTGGACCTTCAAATTGATCCATAATAAAGCTGTCATTTGTTTAGGGCCAGCAGATCCAGTGCTAGTTATAGATTAAGTATAGGGGTCAGTGAAATAAATGATCGTGTGGGTGGTTGATTGTGCAGGTGTGGGTGCGCGGCTACGAGGACCGCATCGACCTGATCTCGCTGATGATCGCGGGCCCGGCGCGCACGCCCTACGAGGGCGGGCTGTTCGTGTTCGACGTGCAGCTGGGCGGCGAGTACCCGCGCGCGCCGCCGCTGTGCCACTACCACTCCTACTGCTCCGACCGGCTCAACCCCAACCTCTACGAGGACGGCAAGGTACCGAGCGCGCTTAGCGATAACACTACCTGTGCGAGGGGTATACAGGGCACCCCTTACACACTCTCTCTCCCTCCCTCTACGTCTCCCTTCCCCCTACTTCTCTCCCCCTTCCTCGCCCGCTCCCTCTATCTCCCTCTCACTCTGTCTCTCTCTTTCTCTCTTTTTTCTATTCTATAAAAAATGGACAGTAACCCCTTTTCATGATTCATAATATATATATAGCAAGGAGTTTTCTTGGAATAATAATGTGGTGGATTCCAAGTTCATTTTCTTTTATGTTCTTCCCAAATTGGGACCCCCGACGTTGGTCTTTTTTAAGCAATTAAAATTCACTTGCTTTAACGGTCAAGGGAAACATCGTGAGGAAGTCTGCATTGCTGAGAGTTCTCCATCAGCCAGCGCTTCTCGGCCAGCGTGGTGGACTATAACCACACCCTTCTCGTTCGAAGGGTTGAGGTGTGAGGTGACGTGGTGTGGGTTGCAGGTGTGCGTGTCGCTGCTGGGCACGTGGTCGGGGCGCGGCGTGGAGGTGTGGGGCAAGGACTCGTCGCTGCTGCAGGTCATCGTGTCGCTGCAGGGCCTCATCCTCAACGCGGAGCCCTACTTCAACGAGGCAGGCTACGAGAAGCAGAAGGGTGAGCACCAAGGAAACATATCGACTGTTCCGTAGAACAAAGTCTCATCTGCTAAATTCATAACTTGAAATTTGAACCTTACAAGTTTTAGTTTTAAGGCTCAAATTTCAAGTTGTGAATTCAGCAGATGTAACTTTGTTCTACGTCTTACTTACGTATTACTACGTACTTTGTGCTTATCTATTTTATGGACAGCTGAAGCTAAGCAGATTGCTTCCAAGTTCCAAGCAACTATGTCATTATTTTATTTTCAGGCACCCAACAAGGAACGGAAAACTCCCGTATGTACAACGAGATGGTGCTGCTGAAACTCGTCCAATCCATGACGAAGATGCTCGCCAACCCGCCGGAGCCCTTCCGCGAGGAGATCCTCCAACACTTGCGCACCAACGCCGCGGACCTGTGCCGCCGCCTGGAGGGACTCGTGGCCCTGTCCAACGGTGAACCAACGGACATACCTCCCCCCGACTACCCCCTAATTCCCGCCTCTAGAGGATTCTGTCTCACCCTACGCTCCTCCCTCGAGTCGTTCCGCAACGCCCTCCGTCGCAACGACATCAATGTACCCGCTTCCAACTTATAGCCCAGCTTGTAGCACTAGTTAGCTTTAGAAATGAATTGTACCCGCTATGGGGTTGCCAAATCACCTGAAACTCACTACATGTACCAAACACATCGCTCATTTGCGACAAGAGTGACATAATTCAAAATCGACGATGAGAGAATTCTCTCGTTAGAGAGTAATGTTTTGTGGATGCTGCGGTCTCGAAACAACCAACCAACAAAGCGACAGAGCATTAAGTCACAATCTCTCTCGCTCTTATTTTTTTGTGCCTAGCGTAATGTTGTTTTTATAGCAAAAAGTATAAATGTTCGACACTAAAATTGGTGAATTTTGAGTTATGTCACTCTTGTCGCAAATGAGCGACATCATACATCAACGCGTCAAACTTTACGGTCTATTAATAAATTCACTCGTGCAAGAAAATCATATTCATTTGATTGCTTAAAACCATTGACATAATAATACTGGACTTCGGGTCAGCGCTAAAAATTGTCCGAACCGAAAAAAATCCAAAACGCGAAAAAGGTTTCCAATCGACCATCAGTTGAAGCAAATTATTGCAAGCAAAATTAGGCTGTATAGTAATGGTCTAAGACATAAATTACAATATATTATAGTATGTATATATATATAGGTTTTCTCGGAACACTTTTTTCGTGAATTTTGCATAACACCCAAGGTCCAAGTGTTATTATGTCAATGCTTGAAACGTATGGTTTCATTTGTCAATTCATATAACAAACAAGCTGTCTTATACCTTTACTAACATTAGTTATAAATAAAAGATTTGTCCCTACTAACAAAATGAGCCTCAGTTGCTACAAATAAATGATTTATTATTATATGGGCAGCTGAATGCAAAGCCACTTCCATTCAACTTTAAATGGAATCGAATAATTTTTTATTCAAATAAACTTTTTCGAAGTCCTTTCGAATCGTCAAATGAATCTACCACTGGTTCGGAATGCCGTTCCAACCTAGAAGAATCAGCAAGAAACTCGGCGGTGGCTCTATTAAAAAAAAATATATATATATATTATTTTGTGTACAATTATTACATAATACATGCTCATGACCACTGCTTCAGTTCAAAACTACCATAATATTACACTTTTACAGAAGATCTAATAAAATAAAAAAAAAACTATTTTTTGTCTACTGCTTTCTTTTTCTATATCAAATATATGCATATTACACATCGTTAGAACCGTATTTATCAATGGGTGTCTTTTTATATATAAAAACATGAAACATTATTGCATTAAAAACATTTCTACAATTTTTTTACTTTTGAATTGAAGCAGCAATGTATTGTTGCAGCGAATTAGTCATTAAAAATTTATTTAACTGAGTAATAACCGTGACAATTAATCTGCCAAATTGATACGATTTTCTTACACAATCGGATAGCTGATCGCCTAAACAATTAGGAAACAGCAAGATAGCTAAAAGCGTATGCATAGCGTAAATGAAATACCAAAGAATTGTTCATTCTTTTCCATAGATAAATTCAGTATTAAAAATAAATATATATGTTAACAATAAAGCTAGTTTAAAATCAGAGTTAATAGCTCAATTTGTGTTTTTATTTTTGCAAAAAGTTTCGTATGTCGATATCTTTTTTTGAACCACCTTTTGATTGAGAGTTCTCACTACCTAAAATAGTCAAAAATCTGGTTTGAAACTTCTGTATATAAAATATTGGTTTAATATAGGTTTTCCAAGAGTCCTGCCCAGTAATAAATGATTTTCATACCTGCAAGAGCAAAATAAAAACAAAAAATCCCTTACGTATAGTTCTTGCAACTCACGAGGGTACGTGGCTCATGGTTGTGTGTGTGTCGTATCTGTATAAGTGTGAGCGAGAGCTTGCTCGCGCCTAACCTCTCCCACATAGGCTCGACAAGCACGCACACTTACGCAATGTTCATGTACACGACGTAACAACAAGTAAAGCTCACGCGCCCTCGTGAATTGAAAGAACTATAAAGAAATATTAATTTTGATAACGTGAGTGTTAATTGGAGTGGGTGATTTAAATAAATCTGTTATTGAATTTGGCAGCCCCATTGTATAGTTAAACGCGCTAAGCGTATTCGTTAACCTCAAAATAGTTAAAAGAGCTGGTGGCAGTATATAATTAATGAAAAATTAAATGATTTCATCGTCTTTGATTTATTTCTAAATTTAAATTAAATCACTGCACAGTTAATTGCTTCGGAAATTCTTTCGCTTTGAATTTATAAAATATAAGAAACTAGCTTTTACCGCCGCTTCGCTCCCGTCATCTATTAAAAGTAATCTGTAGTGATGATACCTAAATAAATTTACAATTTTGTTTTTTTTTTCGATTTTCCTACTGTATTTTTGAAGTCGAAGGAACAAAGGAAGGATGAAATCCAATACATAATTTGACCGCCAGCTCTTTGACTAGCATACCTACTCAATATTCACGACAGTCCAGTTAGTTTCGTTTCACACGCGAGACGACAAACAAACATAAAAAACATTTTGTAGTTATAGTATTTATTGTGATGTACTTTTCGACTATAGGAATATTTTAGATGATCTAAACCGAGCGCTGGGTCTCGTTATTGTTATTATTGGTATTTTTTTTTCTCGCGAATTTATAACGTGTGCGGTCGATTTGTTTAGAAATAATACAAAAATATATACAAATAATGTAATTAATTTTCCAATTTTCAAAATCACGAGATATTAGCTTTACCCTATGTGTAGAGGTAAATCGGCTGCCCCATTTCAAAACCTAGTAAGTGATTGATAAAATTTTACAGGAGACCAAAAAGCATGTTTGTGGTAGTCCTTTTGAACTCTTCAGTATCTGTTGATGAATTAAGTTGCGTAAATAAACTACTTTGAAAGCTTATATTGGATATATTTATTACTTCGCTAAGCCATCTATCACAAAACATGTCTTTTTTTGGTCTCCTGTAAAATTTTGACAATCACACTTTATAAGTTTTGAAATGGGGCAGTCGAAATTTTGGGGTGTTAAAAATCGACGTTAAAACAAAAACATCATATTATGCTGAAAAAAAATAATCATATTATCTTACCTAAGTTATGGACGTGGCTACGCAGCAAAAACAGCTATTTTGCTGTCACGTTGCTATGACAATCTATGGATAGTATGATTTTAAAATGTTTATTTGTAAAAAAATATAAAAACGCCAAACGTATTTAAAAGGGTCGTCAATATTTTCATCATTCATAGATATGTAGTACCACCTGTTAGGCGATAGGTATAGTTCTTATAACTCACCGAGGGCGCGTGGCCGTGGTTGTGTGTGTGAGCGAGAGAATGCTCGTGCCTGGCCGCTCTCACCTAGGCTCCTGACAGGCACGCACTCTTACGCAATGTGCATGTACACGAGGTAACCACAAGTAAAGCTCACGCGCCCTCGTGAAATGCAAGAACTATAGTGAATTTTATTTGTTTGTTAAATCTTTGGTGTATTTCTAAACAAATGGATCTATTAACATAACGAATATTGCATAAAAATTTCGAATTTGTTGTTCATATTACTAGATAATATGAAACTAACCATTTTCCCTCAGTGAATAAATAAATAATTTATTTATTAAATTGTAATAAATTGATTAATTAATTGGAATGTTCGATCTTACCATAATTACTATTAGAATTATTAATGAATTATTATTATAAATAGATGCAGTTATATTATTATTTATTTTGTTATAAATATGTCTATTTCTTATCATTTCAATATCTTGATGTTTTTAGGTTACTTGTACTTATTTTGAAAAAAGAGCCGATGCACATGAACCGATGCAATACAATAACTAAAAGATATTATCGTAATCGTAATATATAATAAGCTCATTAAAATTTAATTAGTATAACATTGTAACCATCGTGGTAATCCTATTATTCTATTAATATTATAAATGCGAAAGTTTGGATGTATGTGCGTTTGTTACTCAATCACGTCGCAACGACCGAACCGATTTGGCTGAAATTTGGCACAGAGATAGATTATAGTCTGGAATAACACATAGGCTATTTTTTAACCCGGAAAATAAGAGAGTTCCCGCGGGAATTAAAAAACCTTAATCCACGCGAACGAAGTCGCAGGCATCAACTAGCAGTTAATAAACTTTACCAATTTTCTTTCAGTTTGATGTAATTTCGCATGGTGCAATGTGTTAGGCCCTTTAAACCATTTTTTTGCTACCACCTAAAGAAGGATGTAAACACACTTTCTGAACCAATTTCTATTGTTTTTTTCTAAGAATGAATGGTTTATAATATATAGTAATATGTTTTCTGTGTGTTTGTGCATACGTAATGAATGGTATTGGGAACACTCACTCACGTTTATGTAATTATAATTTTTATTATTTTTTCTGTTGTTTTTGTTTTTTACAATGATAACTGTTAATTTTTATTGTAATTAAAGAGTTATAATTTACTTTTTAAAGAAAAAAAATTGGCGCTGTTGTAAAACAAAACTTGTAATTTAGTACCTATTTTTAAAAAATAGACGTTCCTTTTTATTAAATCATAATATCTTATAGCAAAGCCGCGGACAGCATACCCAATGAAATAATTAAATATTCGCAAATAATTTTAGCTATCAGTTTATTATAAAAATCGGTCAAAATATCGTTCCTTTGTGCGTCGATTTCTATCTATTAGAACATTGTAAAATCGGCACATTATAAAAAAATTACGCGCCAAGTTTTACAGTAATTTTTTTACAGCATCAGGGATTGAAACTTTAGAATAAAATGAACCATAAAAGTTATTGTATTAGAGCTCAATTTCGTGCATGCATTCTTATACGTTCACTTATACGCTCCAAATTGAAATCGGTTGTACTGAATTTGTAACTTTAAATCAACACTATTAAGGTTCATTTTTCTTTGACGGTAATGTCATCGAATACGAATACGAATACGATCAATTGAATTAAATCTACTAACCCTACTGTATCTGGTCATCTATTTGTGCTATTGTAGTATTACCAAACTTTATGCATTACGGTAATCCTATACCAATTGACAATTTGCCTTTGGCTTAGGTCTATGGATTTAATAAAAACTGTAAGCCTCTTCCAATCTAGCCAGATATCGCCTAACACTAAATTAAATAGCAGTAAATGGCTACAAGAACAAATGGGATAAGCAGTTTAGGCGAACTCAAAAAATGAAAGTCAAAGCGACAGGAGTTTAGCGAAGTCAACTAAATTTTAATCCCTATTAATTTTGCTTTAAAATCAGTTTTATTTAAGTACAGTATTGTTGATAAAGTTTAGGTACCTTTGTAAGTTAAGAAAAAGGTTCGGCGCGTCACTTCTACTCTTCTGTCGGGTTGGTGCTAATTCTGCTGTAAAAGACGCCTAGATATTGAATAGTAGTGATACGTCTCCAGAAATAATAATAGACATCGGTCCACTGGATAATACCGCTTAAAACTGGTTTTACAGATAGATTGTGTTTGCTCTGTATGCAGACAAGATTGCAGTTTCCATGCTGTTTTTTTTTTACACAGACCACCTGAAGTTCACTGAACTGCTACAGTTTTTGGTTGTTTGAGCGTAACCTATTTTGTACCATATCCGTTCAATCATAAGATTCAAATTACGCAAATAGATTTCCTGAAAAAGAATAGCCTCATTGAATTGAATGGTGTAATTTGTACCTTATAATTGGAACAATATGGTACAAAATAAGTTACGTTCTATCGAGTTGTCATGCTAGAACGAAATTAGAACTGCATGCCGAGTGCATCCAACCTTAAATTCTGCATTCCGAATTCAATCTGTAAAAGTAGGTAGTACACTGTTCGCGCTGGCAAAAGCTAGTGCCATACAAAATTGGTCAATAACGGTTACCATCAGTGCAATGTAAGTTTCGTAATACACGGGCAGTTGTTAAAATAGGAACGTTTCTTTAACTCATTAGTGCTTATAGGATTACCTCCGGCGGGCGGGAGGCGCTGCGCCACAACGGCTTGCACAAATACGATGTAATTTCATGCCAAAGTCAATTGAGCTATGAAAGGCTTCTCCGTCGCTTGTGTACGCGATAAGTGACAACTATGTGTAATAATGATGAAAAATAAATAATTCTTCAACCTAGCTTCTTTTGTTTTATTTATCTGAAGACTAATCGCACTAGGTAGTTAGTAGCTGAATTAGATCACAGTTAGGCATCAGTTTTTTTGCATGCGAGCGAAATTTTTGGCACTCATTGTCGAGCATTGAATTTTTGCCATAATGTAATGTTGGTAAAAAATTGCGGGCGAAAATTGTATTGAAAGTTTTCGCTTAGGATCATCGCAAATTAATTATTATTTCTTACCGACGCCTAGGAGGCTGTAGTCTCGCTTGCCGCCAGCAGTGTGACCATACACGCATAGTATTGTATTGTATTGTATCGTAATACAGTAAAATTGATCTACGCTGATGGCAAACCGCCTGCGCTAGCGGCAAGCGTAACTATATGCAACTACCCTTATTACATTCATTCATAAGGCTAACGGACCCAACGTCTCCTTGGGATCTTGCATTTATCTTCAGTAGATGTTGCAGAATGCGACGATTTTCCGTGCAAAGCTGCTATTTTAGTGCTTGTTCACATTAATTCACGAATGCGATGACAGGCACAGTCACGACATCAAACATAATACAAGCGCCAAGTGTTCACGTTCATATACAAAACGTGCGCGATTCTATATACCTACAATGCTGACCGCGCCCGCACCCGTGCGTTATACGTGAACACATTATGTTGAGTAGCCAAGAGTCCAAAACTTTTTTAGGTATAGGTAAATATAAAAAAAAAACAAGTAGGTATGTACATCGTACAACACGCAACATAAAAAATTTATTCCGTAAAAATATTTCGCAGTAAGTAAGTACTTATAATAAAAAATTTAACACATCAGTCAATTTATTCACAATACAATATTTATAATTTACTTAGTTATATTATAGGAATTATTATTTCAGAAAACGGTTAAATTATCACAGTATGGAATACAAAATATACATAAAATATTTTTTGATTTATTGTCATTTTTTGCCGACTTCCCATATTTGGCGTATAATTGATCTTAACCCTGAATGGCTTGTATAAATAAAACAAAGCATAAATTATATAAAATGCTTAAGTTCAGTTCATGCATTGCAAATGTTTCATAAAAATCTTAACGGATCTATTTTATCGCAAACAGAAAACGCATTGGTACTTATAAGTAGTACTCACATTACACAAAACATAAATTTTCTGGAATAAAACTAAAATATACTTCGTCTTATAAATAAAATAACTTATAACAATTCATAAAAATATAAAAATGTACTTGTTTTACGTAAGATCGACGTTCACACGTAAAGAAAAGAACTTACATTCAAGTATAATACAGAGTAAATGATTAAAAACTGTTGGGAATTCAAATGTCTAATTTAGGTTGTAATCAATAGCTTTTAATAAGATGCTATTACTAGGTAAATAACATGTAAATCAACAGTAAGTACATTTAATTTAGATCGCAGAATCATTCGTAAATCATATCAATTTAAATTTTAAAACATAGGTATGTAATTAATAAAGTAGACTAATTTATTAGAGTAAAAATCGAAGAAATTAATTAATCGAAGAAGTAAGTACTTACTATATAAATCCGAAAGTAAACGAGTTTGGAGCAACGATAGTTCGAGTATTCGGGAAGCGAATTATGGCTAATTTTAACCCGGAAAATCAGTTTCCACGCGGACGAAATTGTGGGCATAAACTATTTCAAAATATAATTTTGTATCACTTTCAATTCAAACTGGTACTGTGGTTTATAACGATTTAAAATGTATTTTCTAAATTGCTATAAGAAGATAGTAATTTTATGAACACACATTTGATAAACTACAAATTACCCTATAAAAATATCTTAGAACTATCTACATATCAACTATGTATGTAATTGAATAGAGAAATTAGAATACAAAACTATGCTAAATTGGCAAAATATTATGGAGAGCTTACGTTAGTATGTTAGTGAACTAAAAATTACAATACTGTGGTATTCGGAAATAAACTATTTAAAAAGCAACAGCATTAATTCAAAAAACTAAGCAGATTGGTGCAAGACCGCCTAAATGTCTATTTGGTTTGTTTAGTGTACGGCGGAATTAGCACCAATCAAAACCTATAATAAAATAACAGGGAAGACTTTTCTATTCAATTCCTTAGGCGTTTTTCAGAGGATATTGAAAAAGTTAAAAACTTACGTACTTACTACGTTGGGCCGTTAAACACGCTATAAATGAAAATTTGAGCGTTTATTTAGAGCTGTTTTGAACCAAAACTGGAAAAATACGGTCTAAAAATATGGTAAAACAGCTAAATGCTGAGCCATTAAAAACGCTATAACCCAATGAAAATTTGAGCGTTTCTTTAGAGGTTTTTTGAACCGAAACTGGAAAAACACGTTCTGAAATGGTAAGCTAAACGTTGGGCCATTATAAACGCTAGAAATGAAAATTTGAGCGTTTATTTAGAGCTTTTTTGAACCGATACTGGAAAAATATATAAATCACAATCTTCTCTTCGGAAAAAAATACCATTACTTTTAGACCCGTCAATTTAAATTTTAAATCAACCGAAAAAGAATCGCTATTCTCCCATTTAGAAAAAAAAAATCAGTTCGAAAATATTGAGCTAACTTGGAATGGGTATGGCAGTGTAGATTCAACGCATACCCCCTAAGCGGTTTCTATACGCCATCGTGCCGGAACGCTAAATCGCTTGGCGGAACGTCTTTGACGGTAGGGTGGTAACTAACCACGGCTAAAGCCCTCCGTTTCAAAATCACAAAACTGGTTGATGTCATGATTTCTTTTCGAACATATTCACCGAGACCAAGATAATGCAAACGAACGACCAAAGTAAAACGAAAATGGCCCAAGCCATGTTTGAAAAGGGACTCTTATACTTATTGACAACGCCGAAACCGAGTAAAGTATTACAGTGTCTTCTAGCAGAAAGCACTAGGAACGTAGGCATTAGATATTGTATTCCAGTACCGGCGTAAGAACCCGTAAACCTAATCAACATACTGATATCTTCCAGAAAGTACGTCAGTAACAACGGCGGTACAACCGCTATAATCGGAAACAACAGTTTCCTTAGAACAAAATTATACGACTCCAACCTGCTGGTGTCGAGAAATAAACTTTGCAAGTTATTCCTTAAAGTTATAGCGATTATGGGAAAACTAGTTGACAGAGTGAAAACTGGAAACAGAGCTAGGAAGTACTCGACAATTTCCAAAAAAATATTCTCGTTATCGGTTGGCACGAAGTTTAAAGTATACAAATCGTTTAGTTGCGCGAATGCGAACGCGCCCGTAAACGCAAGAAGGAGATAGAATATGCTAATTAATCCATAGTCTAGAGCGAGATGCAAGCCCAGATGGCTCTTTCCTCTGATAGGGCTGATGAGGGCTGGAAGGGAATGATGGCACATGAAGGAATAGACGCAGGCTCCGAAGAGAGTCGGCATGCCGGTCACGTCGAATGCTGGCGGTTTCCCTTGAGGACCGTTCGCTATGAGTAGATGAATCGCCATCGAAATCATTATGACGAATGCTGAAATAAAGAAAACAATAAGATTAAGAAGGAGAAAGATGGTTTCTGAAGTGAAAGTTCTTTAAGTTGCTAACACCATAATGCTGGCACCATAAAACACATGGAGCTGATTTTGAAAATGCTTACTATTAAACGTGAAGTCAAATTCAAATTTATTTATTCCATGTAAGCCAACTTGCATCTCTTATGACATGTCATGACTCTACCACCGGTTCGTGACGAATATGCCGCCATGAAGCTTTTCTTCCTCGTGAAGGGGCTGCTTGAAATATTTTTTGTCATTTACTCAAAGATTCAATTTCAATTATGGCTGACACTAATATTATAAGTGCGAAAAAGTTTTTGTTGATTGTTTGGTCCTTATATAACGAAACAACGGAGAAACAAGCTGACGTTGTTGCGTGATTGGAGGACTAACCAACGAATCGCATTTAAACCTAATATAGAGGGATTTTAATCGCAGGGAGGATAATCAGCATATATTCAATCCAAATTAGCCTATTGTACTCGGTTTTTGTTTAAATTTTTAGCCCAATGGTTAAAGGTGCAGACTGAAAACTGAAAGGTCGCAGGTTCGAATCCCACTCCTTACACTATTGTCGAACCCACTTCAAGCACAAGCTTTTTGCTTACTTGGAGGGGATAGGCGAATATTTAATACTCATTTGGTGTACAATATTTCATTCATTCATTCAAATTAATAAGCCTCAATAGCCCAACGGTTAAAGGTGTGTCCTGAAAACTGAAAGGTCGCTGGTTAGATCCACACCCGTTGCACTATTGTCGTACCCACTCCTAACACAAGCTTTCCGCTTATTTGGAGGGGAGAGGAGGATATTAGGCAAGGTAAGCTTGGCTAATATTCTTTATAAAAAAAAAAAGACGTGTGGCACTCGGGGACTGCCGCGGTAAAGCTATTGCATAGCATTTTTATCAACGCCATCTAGCGGTGAGAGGAGTCCCGTGTCAGGTTATTTTCGTTACGGAATTTCTGGATTCGGTCTCCACGCTCAAGGCCCGCGATAGAAGCTATGCAATAGCTTAAGAAAAATTATATTGATAGGATTCACTCACCAAGCCACCTCATTCCCGACGTGAGCAGCTGTAAATACTTCGTCTTTTGCACGTTGAAGAACACAAACGGCCCCATGGCGCCGAAGAACGTGAGCAACGCGACCCGATAGCAGTCGAAGCGAGTGTACGTCGGCTCCGAGGCGTTACCGTGGAAACATGGCAGCACGTCCCAATCTGTGGCGTTCGTTAGGTTCGAGGGCACAGTTGAGCTGTGAAAACCAAATTGATTCATTTTTTTTTTAATGCGATGACAGCGCCTACACCCGATGGTAAGTAATCAATTTTATACAAACACTTTATTAACAACTAGATGATGCCCGCGAATTCGTCCACGCTCTTTAATTTTTCAGGATAAAATGTATGTGTTAATCCTGGGTATGAGCTATCTACATTCCAACTTCATAGCTGAGTGCCCTATGTACTCATTGGTAAGATGGGAACTGCAAGGTAAGGATAGAATAAGTGTAGAAGACCTAAAAAATCTTTCTATAAAGGATATCGTTAGGTTTGCGAAAGGTACAGGTAGGTTTGAGGAGGGTAGGCTGCCTGGGCACCAGTAACCTGTGTCCAAACATGATGGGGAATTGGGTGGAATAGTCCTGACACAGGACTGATCACCCGCCTGGCGTCGGCAGGCGTCCCCTCTTTAAATACAATACAATAAAATACAATCTACATTCCAAATTTCAGTCAAATCAGTTCATTCGTTGTGGCGTGCAGGAGTGACAACAATACACACACACACATACAAACTTTCGAATTTATAATATTAGTGTGAAGTGTGATAAAACTTTCCTAAGGCATAAAATATCTGTAGATTGCATATAAATTGAACATAGAAACTGATTGTAAAGCCACACCAATCTACTCACCAAATGACATCCATCAAGGACTTCGCCACCGCAGCAGAATATATCGAGAGATCCCCATACAAGTACACGCACAGCGTGCAATAGAACGCGGTGCGGCCGGCCCTGTTCAGGAACAAGTTGGCCATTTCACCCAACTCCACGCGTTTGTCCAGGCTGTAGTAGCGCGAGGGCATCGTGTCTCCGCACACCAGCGGGTCTTCTAGATCATTGGTCTGAGAAGTTGTCGGTTCCTCGTCTGATTCGTTATCTGTAATCTGGACACATTAATTTTAAAAGATAAATCCTGACATACAACCCATCAACGATTCTCTCCTGAATATCTCACGCGTGCGTGCGGCCGTGTGCGTGCGTGTGTTAGGTTAGAAAAAATGGGCTATGGGCTTAATTAAGTCTACCTTAATCCTTTCAAGTTGCAGTCTTACATCTAATGCTGAAATCTATAGAGAGTGCTCTGACTCCGCTCAAGATAGAGGTTAAATCGAGAAACAAATATATTCTGACATAATTCTGTCTCGTTTTAACTCTGTCTTGAGTCTAAGTTGAGTGAGAGTGCAGTCTATAGATTCCAGCCCGAGACTTCATCCAACAGATAATACCATAGTCAAGGGATGCACAAAAATAAAATATACTTGTCTCTGTTAAACAAGTCCATAAATATGTATGTTGCTTAAATTAATACTTAAATCAGCATAAATGATAAATAGTCAATACTTGTTTTGTTTGACCTAGATTAAATTGATAGAGATGGCTAAATTATTGCTGTTTAATGTAATACAGCTTCAATCATTATTGTTTTGGTATTGAAGTTGCAGTTTTATGTATTTAGTGGTCTTTACAGTTTATAGTTTTGCAAGGTAATCACAAAAACTGTAAACTGGCTAGGGAAAATCAGATATAAAATCCTTCATATTGATTTGATTTATATTAAATGTAGTCTATGTCACCTGGGGCATAATAACTAATAACACAATTATGACTGGTGGGAGGCTTTGGCTGTAGCTAGTTACCACCTTACCAAGCGATTTAGCATTCCAGTACAGTATATCAGATTAGGGGTGTGGGTTGAATGTACACTGCCATATCCCTTCCAAGTCAGCCCGCTACCATCTTAGACTGCATCGTCACTTTCCATCAGGTGAGATCGCAGTCAAGGACTATCTTGTCATTCTATAATAAAAAAAGCTAACGACAAATTGATTGACACCTCATTGATCATTATCAATTCAGTAGTTTAGGTACTACAGTGGAACTATAAGTAGACACATACACACATATATTGTGATAAGTCATAAGCCTGCCGTAGTTGGGTAAAAAATACAAAACCAACTCACACTATTTCTCTTAATGAACTGCAATCTCTTCCATTTAAACACTGCATTAGCGCATGCCATCGTCTCTATCACATATGTAGCATTCATGAAGCTCATAAAGGCCAGAAATACCAATGATATGGTGCTGAGACCCCATCCTGCTCTAGCGAAAGCTGCTGGGAGGGTGAGAGCACCTGTGCCAACTATGAGATTGAATATGTATATCAATCCAACCTGAAATTTAACATTTTACTAGAATATGTCCACGTGGAATTAGAATTTTAAAAATCATCAAGAACTCTTTGTTTTCCTGGGTTAAAAGTAGCCTGTCATTCTGAACTCTCCAAGTCTTGAGAACAATACCCATGCAAAAGTCACATCAATCGGGTACTACGGAGCTGCGTGATTTAAGGTCAAACCAACAAACGAACATTCATAATATTAGTAGAGATCTTCGATCATAGAAAAATAAGTGGATACCGCATGTTAGTCCGATTTGTGTAACCACTGAGTGCACTTACTCGGTAAGATCATTTATGTCATACATTGAATCTGGTTGATAAAAGTGGAGACGGCTTCTTTAGAATTAATAAATACTCATCCTTGAAAGCGATTTGCAAAGTCTTCTTTTAGATAAGTGAACAGTTTGAGATGCAACAATAAAGTCGACAATATAATACCAGAACCCTAAATATTAATAAATTGATTTTTTGAAATTTTTTGAATATATATTTTTTTCGTTGTTGACCGCATTGTGACGAGGACGAAAATAATAATAGATCTAAGTTTTCAATAGTTATTATTCCTGCACAATCTGCAGAAAGGCTAGAAAGTGGATTAATGCTGTACTTTTTACGAAAGATCCAGGTTGGAGACCATCAAATTATTCTTATTATGCTTTTTATTTGATGTTCTATTTTTAGTTGGATTAGTGTAAAATAAAAAATATTTCTTTTTTTCCTTTATTTTAATATACTAAAAATAATAGAGTGCTATAATACTGAATATTATAAGTAAAAACTTTGGATGGATATAATGCGGTGTTGAATTGCAAAGTTGTAAATAATGTGTTTAATTTTTAAGTACACTTGCTTAAATTTTAATGCACATTATTGAATTACATTAATTATTGAAAATTTTGAAGTTAAACTTTTAATGGCATTTGGAGACTATAAAATGAACATAAACGTGGAATACGTGTCAGAACGCATAAGATTTACATAGTCATGGAATCCAATAAAAAATATTTAATAAAATAATCATAAAATTAAAAAGCCGCTATCCGTAGTTTTGAGCCGGGAGTCGGGACAGCATGTGTCACGATAACATAAGTCAAGAACAATGATGCATTTGAATAATTGTTGAAGTATGAAGTACTGAATCCTTATTTTTTCTTCTGTGATCGATGGTAGAGATGGAGAACTTCATTGTTTGTTATAAAATATTTTTCCTATCATTCAATAAATATATATTATTACAATGACTCACCCATATGGAATATTGATCTCCATTTTCGGTAATAGGCATCCTGAATATTTTTCTTACAATCCACGGTCGACGCGGCATGATACTGATAAGCACTTCGACATAGTGCGTGATATGACCGAGATTAAAGGTTAAAATGTTAAAAATTATCTCCTATTTAATTGTATAAAGTGCATTTATCAGTAAATTATAATTTCAAGTATAACACATTGATCTTTGATGACGAATAAAAATACTTGAATTCATGAATTGCTTGAGCTTTCGCTTTGTTTATAATGTTTATGTTGGTTATGTCAGCAGTCAACTGTCAAACGTCAGTTGCGTCCATGTTGCGTCAGTTGACTTTTTTTTTTAATAATAGCAAAGCAACACGAGCGGATTCTGTCGTCAGTCCGGTGCTTTCGTGCTACACTAATATTACTATGTACCACTGGATCGAACTAATCCCATTGGAGGACATTATATTTACTATCTCTTGGTGCCTGTTCTAAATTCCCCATGCATGTGGACGTTGACAGGTTTGATAAAAGCCTTGTTATAAGTTTATTCAACTTTGAATCACGTTTACGCCTGTATCACGTATGAACACAACAGCTAGTAGCTATTTTTAAAATTAAATTAGTCAATTTTCAAACTTAACTCGCTACTTACTAATTCAAGTAAAATTAAGTTTAAAATCTGTGAAACAGGCTCGCTCTTCACACAATATGTGATCCGGTTCGATCTAATCGTGTGGCGTCGTGTGGTGACCTAACAAATAGTCGCTCGAACAGAATCCGCTCGTGTGAGGGTACTATTACGTGGTAAGCGATATACGATTTGAGTTTAAAGTTTTCATTTTCAGGGTTTTCATCCCTTCTATACTACTGAATTTCGAAATTCGAAAATGACATAATATTTGTACTTAATAGCATTTCTATAAAAAACTTTCAGAAACTCCATTTTATTAAAAAAAATGTTTTTCTTTAAGTACAATGTCGCAATTTTCGAATGCACTTTTACTTTTTAAAGTTTTAGCATATTTTAGGCTATTCAACATCCCAGTGCGAACCTTATAGAAGCCGAGCAAAAAGAAAAATTAAGAAAAGACGCTACGCGAAAATGGAGTAACAGCACGGACGGGCAATGCGATACGGCGAGTCGGTGGCCAACGGCGTTTATCCGATGAGAACCAAAACTACTTTACTTAAAAACTTATCGCGACGTCGCGGCATCAGCAGCAACTAAGCACAGATTACACTAGATAGTAACTAAGTAGGTAAGCAACGAGAAAAAAAGCATTGCTTATCCTTGTATGTACGCCAATGTGTCTTGACACATGAGCTTGAGATGAACTTAAGTACTACCCTTAATTAAAGCTTTTCGAATTTCAGTCTGGTTTTTTATCGTTATATTATTGAGGCTTCGATTATTACGAAGACGTACCTACTTACTCTACCACTGCTCTTCTTTTGTCTTTGTGCTAGCCCAACTAGAAAAAAAAGACGTGTGGCACTCGGGGACTGCCGCGGTAAAGCTATTGCATAGCATTTTTTATTAACGCCATCTAGCGGTGAAAGGAGTCCCGTGTCAGGTTATTTTCGTTACGGAATTTCTGGATTCGGTCTCCACGCTCAAGGCCCGCGATAAAAGCTATGCAATAGCTTAAAAACGATCTTCAAGAGTTCTGTTTTACACTTAAAAAATACTTGTAGCATACTATACAGGTGGATTTGGACGTAGTTACAGTACCTGTCATTAAATTTATTTCTATTAACGATCTTTTACACTACGTGTTCTTGTGAAATTCTATTATAAGTAAAAGAGTGTAATACAATACAATGCCTTTGTAGGAGCTTTATTACTTTACTAGTATTGATCTATATCAATATAATAGTAGTCTTTCGTTATAGAACTAGGTAGGTACTTTGCTAGTTGGGATAATTATGTAGGTAGGTATTTTAAATTAATTTAAGATCTAAGTAAGATATATCTACGTACAGCTTCGATCACAGTTTTCTGTGATCGAAGACGTACAGTTGTATCATTTTTCCTTCGATTATTCAGTTGGTAATCGGTATCATAATTATATTAGAACACTTGATGCCCGCGACTTCGTTCGCGTGGATTAAGGTTTTTTAATTCCCGCGGAAACTTTTATTTTCCGGGATAAAAAGTAGCCTATGTGTTATTCTAGACTACAATCTATCTCTCTGCCAAATTTTAGCCAAATCGGTTCAGTCGTTGTGGCGTGATTGAGTAACAAACATCCATCCATCCATCCATCCATTCCATACATCCAAACTTTCGCATTTACGAGTAAAATATTAATAGGGTAATTTCCCCTATTGTAGTGCTTTTAGTTGGTTAAATAGGTAGGTACACAAAGTTGTAGTGTCATCGAGTTGTATTGTACCTACTTGAATTTTATGCCTTCTCTTTGTTACCCGGAGTTGCTATTTGCTATCATATTGGATTGACAAAAATCTACAAAGCAGAGTCGATCTGCGCATGCTTGTTTATTAGGTTACCTACTACGTAGAAAACGTCGCGTCGCTTCGCTAGCGCTACATAGTTATACCGTAGCTTAGGTATAAATTAATTACTCTTTACATCATACGACTGTGCACGATTGGTTCATAAAATGAGACGAAAGTTTTTCTAATGACCAAATTGAAGTCATTGTCCATGACTTGTCCATGACTGTATTATTTACGACAGTCTTTAGCTGCTGGATTCAATGCATCTTCTCCGTAGTCGATATTCTTCTTTATCAGCCGTTTCTTTTACATTTTTGGACTTCTTATGTACTTATTTAAAACTATTTTTGATTTTGGAAATCTCCTAATTTTTGAAAATAGACTGGTCATTGGATGATCAAGATGGACTTCTTTTAACTTTTGTATTTAGGTAGGTTCGCCATAGTTACGTATTCTCGAATTCCGCAGTGAAACTGTAGTTTTACTGCGGAATTCTACGGGTTCCTTGTAAGGAGCCCTTATAATATTCAAAAATATTGGAGGTAGGTACCTGGTACATTTTGAACATTTTTCAATTTAGGGGCCCGAAATATTAACCCTCAAAGTGAAAATTTTCGTTCGAGTAGGGCGTCCCCTTCTGAAAACTAAATTGATTTGATACATAAAAAGTATTTACAATCGTAGTAGCAAGATGCGTTTAAGTGTAACTATCCTACTGCATTTTCAATGTGTTTTCCTGACTAGGTACCTACCCGAAGAGTTTCATGATCATATGCAAAAGTACCTAACTACTACTTTTGCTATATCCTATAGCAAATACAACTTCCTGCAGCTCATAATCCAAGGGGTAATAAATGGCCGAAGACCACCTGGTTGAAAAATAACTTCTTGGCTAAGAAACTTGCGCCGTTGGTACGGGAAAAGTACCCGATCCTTATTCCGTGCAGCAGCGTCCAAAATACAGATAACCAGGTTACCAACCTCGGAGTGGGAGACGGCACTACAAGAAGGACCCACCTTGAACCATCGATATATTGAACATGTTTGAACAAATAGCCTCGAAAAAGCTCGGGGTGCTCAACAGAGCAAAGCGGTACTTTGCGCCCGAGCACAGGCTCCTACTCTATAAAGTGCAAGTCTGGCCCCATATGGAGTATTGCTCTCACCTTTGGACCGGAGCACCTCAGTCCTTCCATTTGACCGGATTCAAAAGAGGGCAGTTCGGCTTGTGGACAATCCCAAATTAACCCTCTCACTGGAAAGTTTGGAACACCGCAGAGACGTAAGCTCTCTTTGCGTACTCTATCGGCTATATAACTGAAGAGAGTTCTGAAAAGCTGTTTGATCTTATTCCGCCCTCTAACATCTACAACCGCACCGCACGTCACCGAATGCAATTTCACCCTCACCACCTGGGTGCCTGGAGCACTTCGACCATCCGTTGCTCCAGATCATCTTTTCCACATACCGCCAAATTGTGGAATCTTCTCCCTTCGACAGTGTTCCCACTTAATTACAATATGGGGTTATTCAAGGGGCGCACCAATAAGTTCCTGAAATGCCGGCAACGCATCGGTGGTGCCTCTGGTATTACAAGGTGTTCATGGGCGGCGGTAATCACTTTACATCAGGTGACCCGCCAGCTCATTTGCCCGCTTTTCATATTTAAAAAAAATGTTTAGACCATGGTTTAGACATGGACGCTGCGTCTTATCGTGTGGAGTAAATGGCTCTATGTAAATTTCAGCTAGCGACCAGTTCCTCGTCGAGCTGGCGAGTGGCGATGCTCGGTAACACCGCGTTGCACCGTGTAATACTTATATAGTTACTTAAATGTCTCACAGAAAATCTGAGGCCAGTACAAAACATTTTCAATATGTTATTCTAATAGGAAATAATGTTGAGTGAAAAAAACGTTTTTGTAATCACAAAGCCGTATTTGTCTTCCGTCTTCGTTTCAATGATTTTAATAATATGATAGAATTCTTATAAGTATAATAAAAATTATCGTCTAACAAGAGGTAAGTAAAATAGTTCGTAAGTACCTACCTAGTTTTCTATTATTATAATAATTTATTATGTTGTAGTTGTAGGTACCTACCTACCTAAGTTTAATTCTTCTAATTCCTATGCCCACCTATGCCTACTATAAGTTGTAGGAACTTGAATCGGATTCATTTACTTACTTACCTAATTAGATTCAGAAAAAAATTATAAAATAGAGTATGGTAGGGCAGGAACCTAATCTAGACAGAAAGAGTAGGTATACCTACAATCTGCAAAAAAGGAGCTATTTCCTAAGGCTATTTATGAAGCATACATAGACAATAATAGGACAAAAAGGATGGTCGATAATCTAGACTCCAGTTAGAGACTAAAATCTTGTAAATAAATTAACGTAGGGTAACGCACAGGGGTAACGTATCAGTATATAAATGATAGGTAGGTATTTACTTAATCGAAATTGGGTTTAAAACTAAAATCTAATATACCTACATCAATATCGTTAGATTATTATCTCGATAGATAGTCGCTTAGTCTCGGGTCTAAAATATTTGTCTTCAACTAGCTTCAACTCAACAGTACAGCTAACGTAATACCATCATAGTACGGTATTTATGTATTGTACAGTAGATGTACTCTGTATTATTAGATATGTATTCAAAGCAAATTGCTATTATCCGACCACATAAAAGAGACGTAAGAGTTTGCGTATTTGTACTGAGATAGGGTTCACCTAGAATAAGCGTCGTTTCGAAACTCTACGTGCGAACCCCGACGACGAAATCATTCCATCCAGCCGTCGAAGCCGTGTTCTCGGGGGTTTGGGATTGTGATTTTGTATAAATCTCTTAAATTAATGTGCCAACAACTACACAAAACGAAGGTATGCTTCCATCTGTATATTTTTTCCAATATATGTGGTCAAAATCGCCCTAAAACGTATTTAGCATTTATGGCAACGCTTTCTCAGGCGTATCTTTTGTCTCGCTCTAATAAACGGGACGTCAGTATCAGACTAAATTTACTGTCTCATTCTATTTAGTAATATAACACCGTTGTGCTCGTTCATGTCACGTAAGATTTTTTGTATTTTCTCGTGCAAAACTATAATATTTGCTAATTTTTCTGCTTAAATTGGTATTTTATGTGATCGCCGATATTTCTAAATAAGTAGTGTTAGTTCTCCCGTTAGATTAGTTACTAATAGGTCGTGCTAACTTTCACTCTAGGTATAGATATGTACTGTAGATACGACGTAGATATACAAGCCTGTAGATATTCAACATCGAGTCTCAAGGCCGAAATACACAAGTACCTATCTACATAGTATACCTGCTGCGAAAAGAATAATTTTTATGTAAAAATGTAGGATTGGTAAAATCAAGTTTGCTAAAAGTGAAAATTGTGTCCCTGTGTGTAGTGCATCTAAAATCTAAAATATGGTGAATTAAATGTTGCAAATCGCGGTGCTTACCGTAGCTACCAATTTGATGTGATTGTAACGCGCTTATCGAGTCAAACCGCGACGCAATATCATGTTCACGTTATAATAACAAACTTTTGCGCGTCAGGTCAATAAAATTACTTAATTATATATATCAAAATTTCACTAGTGATGCGATAGTCCTTGAACTAACCTCAAAAAATACCTACTTGTTCTTCGTGTCACCTATTCAATTGACATATTTTTATTGTTGTACTTTTATGGCGTTTTCTTCTGCCACAGAAAAAGAGAAACGTTCGAGCTAACTGCAAAGCTGCTCGTAAGGATCTGCCGAGCCCGCATTATCTGTGATATACAGCTCAGCCTCTCGTCCGTCCTAAAAGGTGAGTTTGGCAGATATCCATCCATATTAGCTTCCAACTGGACACATAATTGACATGAATTATTTATTATTTTAAATTATTCCTATTAATAGAAATGAAATAATTTAGTAAGGCTGTTATAGTATCTAGTATTGCAAAATCCTAGTAGGCACCAGTTTTTTAAATATCTTTTTGATTTTGTGATATACCTATTTTACAGATGTCAAAAACAAACTTGTCAAGCGTCTGTCAATAGCAAGTTGTATTGTTGACTATCTATGGCAATTGGCAATTTTTACTATGGTTTGATCTGCAAAAAATATGTCTGACATTATTATAAATTACCTAACCTAAGAATTTCAAAAGCATTTTTATATCCCATATTATTATCCGAGTCCTCACAGGATTTTTAAAAACTTTAATTTTCACGGATGAAATCGCGGGCGTATTTTGGGCTATACTTAATAAAATTGTTGAAGAATGGCCAACTCCCAAACACTAGGGCAATGCTATTTTGCCCTTGTTGAGTGAAGAGTGAAAACATTTTTTTATGTGCGCTGAGCACGCCTAATATTCTCCTTTCCCTTCCGCCACCTTGTGTTATGAGAGGGCACGACAACAGTGCAGTGTTGTTGCACCAGTGGGGCCGATGAGGCAACGAGTGTCAGTGTGAGTGTTGTTGCAGGGCTGGGCCACTCGGGGCTTGAGGCGTGTCCGCAGCAGCTGCAGCGGTGATCTCACCCGCCCTCGCCACAGAGGCACAAACACTGCTACCTGCTTATGACTGCATCACTACGAACCATTGTTACTTAGTCTATAATTGAAACAATATGCAATCTGTGAAAATAAGTATAATACTAGGTGGATATTGTAGAAAATTATTCTATTTATAATAATTGTCTGATGTCTAATGTTTCTGTAATATTATGTGTTCCACATTTAATTAAGGATAATTGTTATTCCAATATTGATACTGTTACCGAACCAATGCAATGTAATAACTCCACCGCGATGTTGGTGGTGAACACAAATAAATTTGGTGCTTATAAGCGAGTCGAAGAGAAGAATGAAAGTCAGCGAGTTAGTGTAAAAATGGTAGATAATAATATTTATAATGTAGAGTTTGTTGATAGTATCCAACAAAACCAAATGATTGGCGATACGCCTAACTACTGCATTCCTTTAAAGATTAACGCCATAACAGTCCAGGGTATCTCATACAGTGACCCGTATTTCAGTAGCTTTAACTTAAACTATAAGATGGCGTTTGGAGCGCCGGAGTATATGAACAAGTCTGATTACGCTTTTAAATCCTCAGTTTGTATTATACAAGATGAGCCTTGCACGGACAAGACACAACTACTAAAAGATATGTCTGCTCATAAAATGATATGTAAAACGAACACTCGAATGAATATGTCTCACGAGGAGTCTGTTGAAACCGACCATGACAATAAAGTAAAGGATGATGAGATCCCTACACCAAAGGAAGCACACAAAATTAAGACTTTTGCCAACGGGGAGCTAACGTTTGATGCAATGCTGGAGTTGCTAAGTAAGGAGAAAGAGATCATCAAAGAATTGAGGAAGACTGAAGGTGCAAACTCGTGGGGTATTCCGCGTAGATTACGGCTAGCTGGTGGCGGAGAGAGCTCACTCAACGCTGCCAGTGGATGGGGAAGCCCACCAGCGTCCAATAATGGTAATTATTACAATTTAATTAATTAACTAAAACAACAATTTCATTAAATAAAAAAATTCATCGACCGATTCATTTGTCTTGGTCTTGCATTAGTTGTATCCACCTACAATATCTAAAATTAACCAATACTTGACTCACTGCGATGGAAATAAGAACTTCAAAGAAATGTTTGAGTAATTGAAGATTTTTTTGTGTATGATAAAACTATATATTATTATTATGATATAAATAATAACAAAGTACAATTTTCTATATACATTATGTAAATGTTATTTTGACCTTTCATAATGTAAGATAATCAACTTTGTAAACATATTCCATCTTATTCATAAAATTATCCTCAACATTAGCAAATATTAGCGTTCAAAATTCTATTCAATCAAATAAGTTTGAGTTACTACAAGACATAAACTTACACCTTATGGGCACAATTACTAGAAACAGTCGTAGATAGGAAATCCACAACTGTGAAAATGTTTGTACATAAATGCTGATATTAATGATTTTTTTTTATATTTTTCTGTCAGCTGCGAATTGGGGTGGTAATTCCAGTGGCCAAACGAATAATGGAACAAATAATACTCAACAGTGGAACAACACTCAGCGCCCGCCCACTTCCCAAGCTGACAGTAAGTATATAGGGAAAATGACTTAATTTTCAAATTCAATATCGAAAGCTTACTTTAAAAAAGAAAAGAGATGGATGATTTTAATAGTGATGTCACCACCAGCAAGATGTTATTTAATATCCAAAACAGAAAGAAATTCCAATTTTTTTAAGTAACTCTCATTTTCCTGTTAATTGGAGCCCGGTTTGAAACCCTATCTACTAAAGACAGATCAAACTAAGATGAATTGATCTATCCAGTTGCTTAAAATCTACTTTGTAAACTCTACCTTGTAAACTCAACCAAAACTAGGTCACACTCTTGCACTTTTCCATAGTTTGCTAAACAATTTATTTTAATTAATTGCACTAATGGTTCTATTTCGTATGATATAAACACATCATGGTAGGCTGTATGGTCATTGATCTTTGCCTGCCCCTAAGAGGGTCGAATAAAGAATAACAAACATCACTTGTATTTTAGTGATTCATTTATGTACATAACATTCTTTACATTTTTTTCACATTCCTTAAAAATCTTAAAAACACTACCTAACACAAAAATGTAACAAAACTATTAATTCACCTAAGATGCCAAATCAGTTCTGCACAGAAATACATATATGTATTGATATCATCAAACTATTTCTGCACAAAAAAAAAAATTATAAAGCGTCGTCCTTCTCACAATGCTCCTCTTGAAAAAGGATAGCAATATTGACAGTTTAAGAGTAGGATTTGTATACAAAAAAAAAATTAATCTTAAGTAAATCCAAAGGAATAATGACGTCACTTTTTCGCTCATAACAAGCGACTTATTAGATAACTCGACTAGCTTTTGCCCGCGGCTTCGCTCACGTTAAGTCGATTTTTTAAACCCCTATTTTATCTCCTTGGGGGTTGAACTTTCAAAAATTATTTCTTAGTGCATGCCTACATCATAATAGCTATGTGTATTGTGTATGCAAAAATTTCAGGCTAATCCGTCCAATGGTTTGAACTGTGCGTTGATAGATCAGTCAACTAATTAATGTTCGTTACATAATCAGTATTGGATTTATAGAAAAAATATATATATATATATATATATATATTGTGAGGACATTGGGCTTTGAAAATTTCTAAACAATACTAAAATAAAAATTGTGTTTAGAGTGTACAATGGAATTGTCTCTTGTAGTGAACAGTAACAAGGGGAATGGAAATCAGATACCGCCGACGAGCGCCGCGGCGCAGAATTGGCAAACCTCCCCGCCCAATATGCCAAGTTCACAGCAGAACAACAATGGTGCACCTCAAAGTAATGGTAAATTCATTTGATTTACTTTTCTAATTGCTGAATTCACCATTTTTTTTTATTCGATGACAAGATAGCCCTTGACTGCGATCTCACCTGATGGTAAGTTACGATGCAGTAGCGGGCTAACTTGGAAGGGGTATAGCAGTGTAAATTCAACCCATACCTAGGGGTATGGGTTGAATTTACATCGGTTTCTATACGCCATCGTGTCAGAACGCTAAATCGCTTGGCGGCACGTCTTTGACGGTAGGGTGGTAACTAGCCACGGCCAAATCCTCCCATCAGCCCAAACCAGGGACAATTTAGAAATTATAAACCATTGAGTAACGTTTAACCAAGGAATATTTTTTTTTTTGACGACGACGAGGTCCTGGGTTCGATAAAATATATTGTGGGCTTTTCTGGCAAGAAATTCTCATGCTGAGATCTATAAAGCGTGCTCTGACTTAGCTCAGACTCAAGAGGTTAAAACGAGACAATGCTCTAACATAAATCTGTCTCGTTTTAACTCTGTCTTAAGTTTGAGCTGAGTAAGAATGCGGTCTATATATTTCAGCCTCAGTACTAGCCCGGAGTTAGGAAGTTGGTGGTGCGTCACCCCCGTGCTTCGGAGAGCACGTAAAGCTGTCGGTCCTGCGCCTGATCTCTGCGCTACTTTTTATCCCCGAAAAATAGAGGGTTTTAAAAACCTATCTACGCGGACGAAGTCGCGAGTAAAAGCTAGTAATAAATAATTTTTGATTGTACGTTTTGTTTGCGCTTTCGTACGTATGTTGGAAGCCGGAGAGGTATTGTCGGGAATCGGGCAGGCATGAAAAGGATTGATGAAAATATACGCGACGTATTGAGAACCTCCTTTTTTTTTCGTCGCCTGAAAATGAAGAGCCATGCTCGCCCTACTTCAATTTACGTTTTCAATCAAAAAATATTTTCATGATTTGAATGAGTGGCTTTTGAAGTTGGTTTATATTAAAACTATGTTTAGTTCAATTTTTTGGGATTGCCTACATGAATGTTAGGAGTAAATGATCCGATTCAACATGGCATATCAATCAATCAATCAATCAAAATTTATTTATTTCATGTAGGCCAACTTGTAGCTCTTATGACACGTCATAAATCTACCATCATAAATGGCAGTGCTTAGCAATCGTACAGTTTGGAAACATAAATGCCTGTATCTATTGCCTAGGTGACTGCGATAAAGCGGATGCCTGATTTTGAGTTAGCCGAGCTTATAAGATTCTAATAATAAGAAAATTAATCTGGTGTCGACAGACGTAAAATTTTCCAACTTTTATAGGCACAAGCAATGCTGCCAACGGTAATGGCAATGGTGCCAACCCTGCGAACACAAACGGGCCCTCATCCAATGGCAGTAACGGCAGCAATGCGAACAACAATTCCTCAGCGAAAATAGAACAGTTGAACTCTATGCGAGAGGCGTTGTACAGCCAGGACGGCTGGGGCGGCGTAAGTACTTCTATCCTTAATAATATTATAAATGCGCAAGTGTATACTGCCGTCATAAGGAAAAAAGACGCATCTGTCATTTTTTTCGAAATTGAGTTTGACACATATTCGGCATCAGAACAAAAAGACGCATAGACTTATCACTGTGATAAGTTTAATCAAAATTTAAAATACTGGTAAGTATTGATTTCGAAAAAAATTACAGATGCGTCTTTTTTCCTTATGACGGCAGTATACGTTTGTTTGTCCTTCAATTACGCAGCAACAACGCAACGGCGAACTATGATAAGTATTGTTGAGGACACTGATGCTGAGATCTAAAGAGCGTGCTCTGACTCTGCTCAGACTCAAGACAGAGATAAAACGAGACAGATTTATGTCGGAGCATATTTGTGTCTCGTTTTAACTCTTATCTTGAGTCCGAGCTAAGTCAGAGCACGCTCTATAGAATCGATATGTCTCTCACTCTGAGACCTTTCATCCTGAAAAAACAAAGGGTTAAGAAATAACTATAATGTAACATCAACAGGTGGCAACCGTTTAAGCTATAACTTTTATTACTCAAAATCGTAAATTACTAACAAAAATAATTACTGTGATATTTTTGAAAGAATTTATAATACGCAAGGTAAAACCGTTAGAGATGGCCATAGTTTTTTTGATGTGTGATAAAATAAAATAAAAATATTTTTATAATTAAACTTTTATTTCTATTATATTATTCATCATTCTTTTTGAAAAATTAACATTAATTAAAGTCTATCAAATATCAGTGCAACAGAAATCTACTTAGTTATCTAGAACGCATATTCCGTTATCATGTTTATAAGCGCTTGATCTGAGTCATGTTTATATTAATGATAATACTCTCCATAATTGATAAACAAGTTTCTGAAGATGGTGCAAAAATAGTTATTTTGGTAGAGTAACAGATAACATAAATGAATCAATGTATTTGTCAGTCTGGTTTTTTTAGTATATGACAAAACCACAAAAATATTTATATTCAAATAAACTAACAAAAAAAAGATAAAATTTTTGCTTTTGATGAAAATAAACACTGTTGTGAATGCTTATACTTTTTGAGATATTATTTTATGTTGAGGTTTAAACTTTTATTTGTGTAACCATCTTGCCATATTAATACATATTAGTGATAAAATGTAGGGTACATTTTATCACTAATACGATATGAATATGTTAATCCTGGGTATGAGCTATCTCCATTGGAAAGAAATCGGTTCATTCGTTGTAGTGTGCTGTGTGAAGGAGGAAGAAACACACACAAACTCTCATACTCAAAATTCTTTATTTCATGTAGGCCAGCTTGTGGCTCTTATGACAAGTCGAGAATCTACCACCGGTTCGGAATGCTGGTTCTGCTGAGACACATACAAACTTTCGCCTTTATAATATTAGTGTAACAACTTATCGGATGATCAAAGTTATCTTGTAACATGTCAAAAATAGTAATGTCTTTTGCTTTGATTTCCCCTGTTCCGCGCTTCGCTTTTCTGACAGTTCAATCAATTCGCATGCTAGAAACTTTTGGCTTCGGTCAAAACTTCAGCCTATTTTGGCCAAAGATGAAGGTTTGACGGAAGATGGCCAAAGCTGAAGCCGAAAGTTCGGTCGGACACTAATTAGTACTCAAGTCATACGCGGCATGACGTAACTCGGGTGCTGGAAGGGCGTTCCACACCTATATAACGATATATAAAAACTAAATGTTAAAAAAAAAATGAAACTGTGCTAGTAGGCTTCTTAGTCTGGTCTGAAATGGGTGATAGATTCGTGACAAAAAAATCAACTCGGTTCGATGCTGGGAATCAACAACACACTGCAGTAGCGATTTTCATCTCTATTTTTAGCATGTATTGACGACCTACCTCACTTGGTTAGCTACATTTGCAACATAGTACTGTTTACTGACGATAGATCCATGATTTCAAATATAAATGCAGATAAATTTAACCATGTAAATGGTTTGTTGTGGGTGACTAGGATTGGCATGTCATCAGGGTTTTTTATTTAGTTCTGTATGCCAAAATAACTACTCGAATACCAAATGTAAACAACAGGAGCTTTGAATATAAACTTTTGTTTCTATTATTATTATCAAGCCTGTATATCCACACCATCTGGGCGTTGCCTGTAAATTATCGTTTTTTATTGTCGCAGTTTCTTAGCACTAAAGTTTAAATAATCATAAATCAGTCGAGACATTATTTTACATGTTGGCAAAGATTCCACTCCTGAACTCACACAGAATTTGAGTGAAACCTCATTTTTATTTTTAGCAACACGTGAACCAAGACACCAATTGGGATGTGCCTGGGTCTCCCGAACCGGGTTCCAAAGTTGAGCCGGCGGCTGGAGCCCAACCGGCATGGAAGCCGAGTATAAATAATGGTGCTTTTCTCGGAACTGATCTGTGGGAGGCGAATCTGAGGAACGGGGGTCAACCTCCGCCGCAGCCCGCTTCGAAAACTCCCTGGGGACATACTCCTACGACCAATATTGGGGGCACTTGGGGCGAAGACGACGACGCTGCTGACACTGGGAATGTTTGGACGGGGGCTCCCCCTCCCCAACAATGGCCGGCCGGGCCTCCCCAGCACGCTCAGCAATGGGCGGTGCCGAAGAAAGATGATTGGAATGCTTGGGGTGAACCCCACAGACCTTCCGATCCGAGACTCGACCCTCACCGTACTCCGGACCCGAGGCAGCAGCCCGCGGATCCGCGCCACGACCTGCGCGGAGGAATCTCCGGTCGTCTCAATGGAGATATGTGGAGTCAGCATCATCAGCACCCTAGCGGACCTAACAAGATGATGCCCGCCAGCAGTGTCAACCAATGGGGGGCACAGGTAAGGTTTCTTTCATAGTCTAATTAAAGTTCTGCGCGATGAAGACAAATTTTTGCTTATTTAAAGGGAATGCACATCTTCAATGTCCACAATATTTCACATTTTTCAGACTATCTAATGTCTAACTCAGCTACCAATCATTCTTCTTCCTAAACGTGTTTTGCAATATTTTGTATTGAAACAGATTTTCCAAAATACATTTTATTTTTATTTTTGGATGATAAGGTAGTCCTTGACTGCGATCTCATCATCGGTAATTGACGATGCAATCTTAAGATGGTAGCAAGCTAACTTGGAAGGGTATGTACAATCAACCCATACCCCTAATCGGTTTCTACACGCCATCGTGCCGGAACGCTCAATCGCTGGGCGGCACGTCTGACGGTAGGGTGGTAACTGGCCACGGCCAAAGCTTCCCACCAGGAAAATCAGGATAATTTTCTTTTAATCAGGGTCCCAAGGAGCCAATCAAGTCATCTGGATGGGAAGAACCTTCTCCCCCGGCGGTGCGACGTACCGGTACTGGTTTCGATGACGGCACGGCGCTATGGCAACGCGGCATGGGTGGCATGTCCCGTGGTGCGCCTCAAGGCCCGCCCGCGTCCCAAAGAATCGCACCTGCACCTACCAAACCTGATGCAGTATGGGGAACGCACTCCCAGAGGAATGGGTCTTGGGAGGAACCTCACGCCACCGGGTGGGGGGAAAGAGACGTCCCCGCTTGGCCCGATGCGTCCGGTCCCGCCCTGTGGCCGGTACCCAAGCCGAAACCTTCTGGACCCGCTGCCTGGCCTGAAGACATCGGAGAATGGGGTGGACCCAAGCCGCCTCAGAGCGCATTACCTCACGGCAAGCAGCTACCCAAAGAGATGGTGTGGAACAGCAAGCAGTTCAGGTTGGTTGATTTATTTTATTTGACGTAGATTAGATAATATTCCATATCAGTTTCGATAAGAAAACAAATTCAAAATTATTTATTTCAACTAACTCGTGGCAAGTGAAGAGTCTACCGCAAAATGGGAACGTAGTTTCTGTCGAGATACTAGCAAAATTTATACATATATAAAAACCGACTACTCCAGCATCCCATCATCAGATCCTGACCTGATGACCATGGGACTATCTTGGAAGTATACCCTTTCAAACTATGGAGGAATTTTCCAAATCGATCCAGGCGCGTATTTGAGTAATCGGGGAACATACATAAAAAAAAATTCGATGAATTGAGAATTCCTTTGAGGTCGGTTCAAAATACAGTATTCCTAACGCAAAATTATTCTTCCAGATACCTCGTCGAATTGGGTTACAAGAAGGAAGACGTGGAGGCTGCGCTCCGCAACCGCGACATGAACGCCGAGGAGGCTTTGGAGATACTAGTGGCAGCCCGCGGCGACGGCTGGCGGCGCGACGACCACTTCCACCACGGGCCCTTCCAGCCGCAGCCCGCCGTGCCCTCGGTGCCGCCCGCCGTCGTGCAGAAGCTGCTGAACCAGCCGCCGCCGCCCTCCGTGCAGCACCACCCCTCTTATAACCCCAATAGGTAAGCCCTTCTTACAACGCCAATAGGTAAGCCCCTCTTACAACCCCAAAAGGTAAGCCCCTCTTACAACGCCAATAGGTAAGCCCCTCTTACAACGCCAATAGGTAAGCCCCTCTTACAACCCCATTAGGTAAGCCCCTCTTACAACGCCAAAAGGTAAGCCCCTCTTACAACTCCAATAGATAAGCCCCTCTATCTTGCCAATCGCGACACATGATGGGGACAACGGCCCAACGGCAAGCCAGGCGGCTTGCTTTGGGCTATCGAGACTTTAATTAAACGCATATAAAAATACTGCATACAAAAATACAAAATGCCCTTGTCACCAGTGGAACCGGAAGCAGCGGCCAACCAAGCACGGCTCAACTGCGCATGCTCGTGCAGCAGATCCAAATGGCTGTCTCCGCTGGCTACTTGAACCACCAGATCCTGAACCAGCCGTTGGCGCCTCAGACGTTGGTCCTACTTAATCAGCTGCTACAACAAGTAAGTTAATACTTTAGTTACTGAAGTTTAGTTTAGTTACTGAAGGACTTTTGGAAATTGTAACTCCGAGTTGATGGCCCTGTTTTCCGAGATACAGTTTTTAACTAGTTCGGAAAACAGGTGCACAATATAATAGTTGTAATTTGTGTGACCAATAAATATTATTAAAAAAAAAAAAATGTTTTTACCCTTTTGGCTGTTATTTGGGCGCTGGCGTTCTTCACGTTCATGACCGTTCAAAAATGATGATTTGATGTTAATTTTGGGAAGAAAAAACGTTATGTATACAATCGATGACGCTGGACGCTAGACCATAGATGTGACTATGTCTATGGTCTAGTTTGTTTAGGGGCTCTTATAGCATGTTACATGTCGGCCCCTTTATAATCTTACTACACTTATATATACAAATACAGAATAATAACAGATAACACGAAATTCAATCGCAGGAGAAGAAAAAATGTTGTACACTACCAATTCTCGCCCGCAACTTCATCCGCCTGAAGTTAGGTTTTTAAAAATGCCGCGGTAGCCGGTAACCCTCTGTTTTTCCTAAAAGGTCCAAGTATATTGATGCAAAAAATTACCTCATAATAACACACTTTCGAATTTAGTGATGTAACGAATATTCGAATTTGCATTCGCGAATGTTCGCGTATTATTTGCAATTTGTATTCGCATTCGCAAATAAAGGCATACATGTTTACTCACGACGCTTTCCTTCGCCGTTTTTATAACCAGACAACCAGACAAATTAATTTTGAGCTATAAAAACCTTCTTCCACACGTTTACTTTATTTTATTTTATTCGATGACAAGATTGTCCTTGACTGCGATCTGATCTGATGGTAAGTGACGATGCAGTCTAAGACGGTAGCGCGCTAACTTGGAATGGGTCTGACAGTGTATATTCAACCCAATCTGTTTCTACACGCCATTGTGTCGGAACGCTAAATCGCTTGGCGTCACATCTTTGACGGTAAGGCGTCTAAACTCTTTTTTCCATTTTAAAAGTTATACAAGCAGAATCGCGTGCGAAAACCAGGTTTAGAGGTGTGTAAAAATAAATTGTTTACAAACAGTAAAGGGTGTTGCGTAATATTACACATAGCGAATGATGCCGGCCGTGAGTCATTTAGTTCCAGTTAACAGGAAGCTGTTTGAAAACAAACCGCACGCTATAGTCCTCTTTATGTCTATTGTATACAAATATTTCATCTTATTGAGTACTAGCTTTTGCGAGCAACTTCGCATGGATATAGTTTTTTAAATCAGTTAGTCAGTGGAGAAGAGAAGATATTGTTGTAAAGAAATTATCTAATGACATAACACTCGGGTTCGACTCCCGGCGGGAACGAATTGGGAATTTATAATTTCTCAATTCTCTCTGGTCTGGTGGGAGGCTTTGGCCGCGTCTAGTTACCACCCTACCAAGCCAAGCGATTTAGCGTTTTGGCACAATGGCGAGTAGAAACCGATTAGGGGTAGGGGTTAAATGCACAGTGCCATACCCCTTCCAAGCTAGCCCTCTACCATCTTAGACTGCATCGTCACTTACCATCAGGTGAGATCGCAGTCAAGGACTATCTTCTCAACGAATGAATGCCTCAATAGCCCAACGGTTAAAAGTGCGCACTGAAAACTGATAGGTCGCAGGTTCAAACCCCACCCGTTGCACTGTTGTCGTACCCACTCCCAGCACAAGCTTTCCGCTTATTTGGAGGGTAGAAAAAAAAATAAGTCAAGTTAAGCTTTGCTAATATTCTTCATAATAAAAAAAGACGTGTGGCACTCGGGGACTACCGCGGTAAAGCTATTGCATAGCATTTTTTATCAACGCCATCGAGCGGTGAGAGGGGTCCCGTGTCAGGTTATTTTCGTTACGGAATTTCTGGATTCGTTCTCCACGCTCAAGGCCCGCGATAGAAGCTATGCAATAGCTTAAAAAAAATGAACCAAAAAAGAAGAAGCAAAACTTGTTCATAAAGATTTTACACCTGTGGGATAAAACAGCATAAAATTACCCGCATTTACGATCTCTTTGTATTCGAAAGCTAACCACCTGTGTCCGAGGCCTTGTAATTTATCGCTTGAATTTAATTCAGTTCGACACTTCAAAGTAGATCCGAGTTCGTGATTCGGTATTCACAGACCGCTGGGGTTGTTATGCCAATTATTATCTATTGTATGCAAATCGCTTTATCGGCCATTCTAACAGAAAGGAAAAACGCCTAACGACGAGTTTACATTTCTAACTAGTTGATTGTGTAGATACATATCTATGTTGTTCGGATTTATGTCGACCTCGGTCTATCAGGTCACGGCATTAGAGCCAGTTTTCCTTTAGCACCTCTCTCTCTCGCACATTCTAATATTTTCAATGATTGTAAAAGTCTAATTATATTTTTGACCAAATTGGTTCATTACTATAGTAATGAACCAATTATACTTGACAATAAAATTTCGGATAAATTCAAATTCAAAATTTATTTATTTCACGTAGGCTACCTTGTAGCTCTTATGACACGTCATAAATCTACCACCGGTTCGGAATGCAGATTCTGCTGAGAAGAATTGGCATGAAACTCAGCAGTTGCTCTTTTCAAAAAATAAAATAATTTTACAATAAGTAACCAGACTAAGCTATGTATACAGTGCTTCCACAGTGAAGCTTCAAAAATGCAATACATATAATCCAACCTGTACTTGAAAATACTTTGAATAAAGTAGCATTAAAACTAATCGTAATTATTTGTTGCAGATCAAAGTGTTGCAGCACCTTGTACAGCAGCACACCCTGGCCATACCGAAGCCGAACTCGACTCTCGCGATCCAGTATTCCATGCAGATCACAAAGGCGAAGCAGCAAATTAGCGCTCTTCAGGTACGTATCTTATACTAGCTTTAACCCGCGGCTTCGCTCACGTTAGGTTCAATTTTTTAAACTCTTATTTTAGCTCCTTCGGTGTTGAATTTTGAAAAATCCTTTCTTAGTGGATGACTACGTCATCATAGCTACCTGTATGCCAATTTTCAGCTCGACCGGTCCAGTGGTTAGAGCTGTGCGTTGATAGATCAGTCAGTCAGTCAGTCACCTTTGCGTTTTACATATTTAGATTATATATTCAAAATTGTCTGAGCACGAGAGAGCCCATCTGTCTTTATCTGAAAATATTTTAACCATCGCCAGAGCCTCATTCCTTTACAACTTATAAGCCTTAAGGCTTTAATTCCTTTACTATGAGAGCAAAGTGGCGAAAGAAGCATATGCGAAGACTAAAGCGTAAATGTAGGAAGATGCCTGTGAGGTCCAAATAAAAGGTACACTTTTGAGGGAATAATTATAAAAATAAAAAATATATATGTCGGAGATTAAATTGACTATTATTCAAAGCGCCATCTAGTGACGGCAGTGTTTTAACGTTTAATCACGATAGCCTGATGACGTTTATTGACGGATTGAGGGTAGTTTGACAACTTTGGTATCATTGTTTATTGCGTGTTGCGTCATTGCTCCCTACTCGATCGGTCGATAAAAATAAGACTCACAACATGTGTGAGGTAAATCTGTCACTCACTCAAAAACCACTGTAAATCACTCAGTCGGTCAGAATGAGTATTTTTATATTTATGTACTAGCGGACGCCCGTGACTTCGTCCGCGTTCCTAAATCACCACAGTTTAGGTTGGCAGAACCCCTTCAGCATCAGGATTGAGGAGTTGGGTCCTAGAATTTAACGATGTAGTCTTTATTTGGTCCCTACAATAACTATTCATAATCAACAGTTCCTAAATCCCCACATTTTAGGGGAGCAGTATCCCTGCAGCATCAGGATTGAGTTGGAAACCCAAGTTTTTATGGGACCATCTCGCAAAGTTTTTATGTCGATTAAAAAAAAGATTCACGCAAATCGGTTAAGAAATCACGGAGATATCGATTTACAGAGGTAGAAAGACACAACTCCTTCTCCTCCTTTTTCGAAAGTCGGTTAAAAAAGTAGCCTTTATTTTGCCCGATAATATCAGCTATCTACCAGTGAAATTCAATTTTATTTATTTGTATAGATATGGATATAGAGGAAGATTGGATATTTTTTTTGTACAGAACCAAATAGCGACTCAGCAAGCTCTCTACATGAAGCAACAAACCGGCGGCAGCGACTTGTTCAAGCAGAGTCATGATCCGCTCGCGCCGCTTCATAACAACTTCAGCGAATTGAACATCAAGGATTCACAATCCGTAAGTTATGAATTATTCATTTATTTAATTCAATTTGGACAATATCCACTTACATTTAGACCAAAATGTGTACACTGTACATGCTAAGTTATTAAAACCTAATTACACGCAATGTATTTAAACTTAATAATCATTTTAATATTAAAATAAAATAAAATAAAAATAAAAATAAAAATAAAAATAAAAATAGCCTTTATTTCAGTCTACCAGTTTACATTTTCGTTATTTGCCTTAACCTAGAAAATCCCTAAGGACTGAGTGCCTCTCGGCAAAGGCCTCCTCCAGCTCTCTCCAGTGGTTACGATCCTGTGCTACCCTTCTCCAGAATGGACCAGCTGTAAGCTTCAGCTCGTCCTCCCAACGTCTAAGCTGTCTGCCCTTTTTTCTTTTTCCGTCCCGTGGGTACCACTGTGTTATGAGGGTACTCCACTTATCTTGGGCATCTCGAAGCATGTGACCTGTCCACCTCCACTTCAGCTGATCCATTTTAGCCAGGATGTCTGTAACCCCAGTTCTTTTCCTTATGTCCGAACTCCTAATTCTGTCTCTTCTCTTTACTCCCACCATGCTCCGTTCCATTGCCCTCTGACATCTTTCGAAACTGTCCCTATGTGCCTTATTTAGTGCCCAAGTTTCGCAAGCATATGTTATGGTCGGGAGAATGCAGGTATTGAATACTTTTTTCTTCAAGTTTAAGCTCAGATCCTTACTTTTAAAAATTTCCTTTAATCCCCAGTACTTTTTCCAGCCTAAGGTTATTCTTTTGTTTACTTCCTTGGTTGTCTGATCTTCCGGAGAGATTATTTGTCCCAGATACGTATATTCTGGTACATATTCTAATACCTTTCCTTTTACTGTAATTTGTGTAACTACGTTGTTTACATTGGTCATTACTTTTGTTTTGCTTTCATTTATTTCCAAACCAGCATAGCTACTTTCAGTTGCCAGTTCTTGTATCATTTGTTCCAATTTTGTTGGTGATTCCTCAAATAATGCTATATCGTCCGCGAATCTGAGATGATGCAGCCTGCGACCATTTATTTTTAAACCGTTTTCATCCCAGTTTAAGTTTCGGAAGATACTTTCTAATACAGATGAAAACAATTTAGGGGACAGCGGGTCACCCTGTCTGACGCCTCTGCTTATTGGGAAAGCGTTTCCCAACTCTTCTAGTTGTATCCGTGCCTTGCTATTTGAGTATATATTTTTAATTATATTTCCGTAAGAACTTCTCTACAATAGACCACATTCATACAGTCAAACAACTGTTAGAAAAGTACAACGAATATAATAAACCTTTGTACATAGCATTCATCGATTTTGCGAAAGCGTTTGATAGCGTTTTCCACAGCCGAATATGGACTAGTCTGCAACAACAAGGAATCAGCAATACATATATAAATATAATTTTAATATTAAAACAAGTGTAAATTAAAAATTTAAAACACCCCCGATATGTTACAACAGCCAAATCGCTTGTCAGTAATCGTTAAAATAGAAATATGTAATCCGCCATTTTGTGACGGCGGCCATCTTGGACCGATTTTCATCAAACATAGCTATGTTAGCTAAGAATACTCCCGACTAATTCTCCTTTCAAACAAAAATCAAAATTCAAAATGGTATGCACGCACGCACACACAGACACGTCAAACTTATAACACCCCGTGGTTTTTGCGTCGGGAGTTATAAAAAATTAAGATAAAATCATCATCATCATCATCAGCTAGTTTTTCATAGTTGTACACTTTTTTGTTGTTGGTTGTGGAATGAATAATAAACCGGAAATAACTTATATAGTAATTATTATAAAAATATTAGTAAAATAACATTGGAATTTGGACAAGACCGACATTGAAAAAACTGGAAGACGCGTGCGTGGTTCCATAGCGAGAGAGGCGCCACCAGGCGGCGGCTCATGGAGTTACTTTTATCTTTTATGTTGAGCTTAAGCAACAATCCATTTAAGTTCAGCCAGCATTTCTTGTTTTGAACAGGCCTACGGCCCCAGTGGCAACCAGCAATCGCGCTTGAACCAGTGGAAGTTGCCGTCCCTCGACAAGGACGGCGAGGGGACCGACTTCAGCCGCGCACCGGGCACCGCCAAGTCCGCCACCAGCCCGCAGCTAGGCCAGATCGGCCTGCAACCTGAGTCGTGAGTATTGGACAAATCCATCCATCCATTCCTTCATCGATCCATCTTTGGTAAGGGAATTTCAAAAGATTCCCTTACCAAAGATCCTATCTTTTAAACAAATAATAATGTAAGTGATGTAATAAGCAAAAAAACTGTCACAGCTTAATATAGCGGACGTATTGGACTGCAGACATTTGCATAAATATATATTTTAAACAAATTAAATGTTATAACATAGCCATTTTTCTTTTTTTTTTTTTTTTAATTTTAACTAGTCTCGCAAAACTGTTTTCCGTTCCATCGAACTATGACAGTGAGGGAATAAAGAGTGCACCTGTGTTTGCGCACTCACACGTGCACTATATTATATCTCCCGCACAGATGGCTAATCTCTGGAGATTAGTCGCCGTGGCCGGATTCGGTCGGAAGGACCTTATTTATTTTTAACCTTCTTCCAAAAAGAAGGAGGTTATCAATTCGGCCGGTATCTTTTTTTTTTTGTTTGTCAGTGTGTACAGGGTTTATTTGGTTGCAGTACATGGGGCATGGGGGGTTCGGTCGGGAGGACCTCGTTTGTTTTGTTTGTCAGTGTGTACAGGGTTTATTTGGTTGCAGTATATGGGGCATGGAGGGGTTCGGTCGGGAGGACCTCGTTTGTTTTGTTTGTCAGTGTGTACAGGGTTTATTTGGTTGCAGTATATGGGGCATGGGGGGGTTCGGTCGGGAGGACCTCGTTTGTTTTGTTTGTCAGTGTGTACAGGGTTTATTTGGTTGCAATATATGGGGCATGGGGGGGTTCGGTCGGGAGGACCTCGTTTGTTTTGTTTGTCAGTGTGTACAGGGTTTATTTGGTTGCAGTACGTGGGGCATGGGCCGCGGCGCGGAGGGCTGGGGCGACTCGGGCGCCGACGTGGCGGACGGCAAGGACGCGTGGCCCTCGCACGCCTCGCACCCCCCCGCCTACGACCTCGTGCCCGAGTTCGAGCCCGGCAAGCCCTGGAAGGTAGTACCTCCTTACTTTTCACCTCATTTAATGGACATGTCGACCTCCCTGTAGCGTTGGGGTGAGCGCTGTGGTCTTATAATTGGTAGGTCTCGGGTTCGATTCCCGGTGGACACAATTTGGGAATTTATAATTTCTGAATTGAAATGAAAACATTAATATTACACAAGTCAAATATAAACTACATATTGTAAAATTTTTGTTCTGAAAAGAGTAACTGCTGAGTTTCGTGCCAACTAATTTCAGTCTACCTTCGAAATTTTTTTTTTTTAGTTTGACCTTTATTAGTTACTGTTTAATTTTCTTGGTCGTCCTAATAATTATACTCCTTATAATACTCCTTTTTGCGCTTACGAATGTTGTCGATGTAACTTATAAAAGTTATCATACCACATGTAATTAAAAGTTTCTATCGATGTTTTCTTGCCAGGGCAATCAAATGAAGAACGTAGAGGACGACCCGGCAATGACCCCCGGCTCGGTCGTCCGCTCCCCACTCTCTCTGCCCAGTATAAAAGACACCGACATGCTCGGGGGCAAGACGTCCCCCCCGGGGGGCGAGAGGTCCCTGTCCTCGTCCACCTGGAGCTACGCGCCCCCGGCGACGTCGGCCGGGAGCCTGAAGCCCTCGGACGCCTGGGGCGCCAAGCCTCGCCAAGCGCCGCCCGGCCTGGCCAAGTGGCCGCAGCATCACGTGAACTCGCGCGCCGTGCCGTCTTGGCAGGCGTCTACTTGGCTTCTATTGAAGAACCTCACGGCTCAGGTAAGTTTTTTTTTTTTTAAGGAAACACACAGAGTTATAAAAGGTAATACAGATATTGATTAATTGCCTCCAATGAAACTGATTACATAACTAGCTGTTGCCCGCAACTTCATCCGCGTGGATTTAGTTTTTAATAATCCCGTGGGAACGCTTTGATCTTCTGGATTAATAAATAGCCTTCGGTTCGGTTCTTGTTCGGTTCTCGTCGGGTGACCGCCCTCGACCACCGACTTGCCGCATCGCATTGTTCGCCCGCGCTATTTTTTTCTTTTTGCTCGGCTTCTAAGAGTCGTACCGAGATATTGAATAGCCTATAACCTTCCTCAAGAATTGAGCTATCAGATACAAAAAGAATTTTTGAAATCCGACTAATAGTTCTAGAGATTAGCGCGTTCAAACAAGCAAACTCTTCCACTTTATTATATTAGTACAGATTACAATAAGACAACAGAACAATCGGGCATACGAAAACAAGAACGATAGGTTAAAAAATTTTTGTAAACAAAACCATACCGAAAACCGACTAACATATAGCTAGTCGCTTTAAACAAGATATTCTTAAGAAATTCAGCTTCCATCTTCCAATTTATCTAGATTAGAAAGGTTAAGTAAAACTGGCAACTCACCAATGTACTGGCTAAAGACGTATTAAATATAAGCTTGCATATGAACAGATCGATGGATCGACTCTGAAGACACTGTGCGTGCAGCACGGCCCGCTGCAGAACTTCCACCTCTACCTGAACCAGGGCCTGGCGTTGGCACGCTACTCGACGCGCGAGGAAGCTGCTAAGGTCAGTCTAGATTGTAGCATGCATGGGCGAATAGGCATTTTCTGGGCAAGCGCGCTCCAGCTTTCCCGTTCATAGAGTCAATAACTTAGTGGTTAAATGTGTGGACTGAAAACTGAAAGGTCGCAGGTTTGATTCTTACCCACTATTGTCGTACTTACCTACCCATTCCTAATATAAGCTTTCTGCTTATTTGGAGGGGAGAGAACGCCGAGACCTGTGGAAGTGCTCAGGAGACTTTGTCCAGCAGTCGTCTGTTGGTTGATAAAGAAGTAAATAAATAATTAAGAGTTGTAAATGTACCAATGTCCAGAAGTGCTAAGTAAACTTTTGTACATGTTAGTTACTGGTCACAGTAACCACGATTTCTTCTGATGGTGTTCTGTGTCTGTAACAAAAAGTAGTTAGATTTTTTGCTACGCCAAAATACTTTAAGCCTTGATTTACTGGACAGGTTTAATTCATGCCCCTTATAATTAAGTGAAGTGTGAACAAAAGAGATGCTGCGAAATGCTCTATTAAAATGCAACGAATAATGTGCAGGCTCAGATGGCGTTGAATAACTGCGTTTTGAGCAACACTACGATGTTCGCGGAGTCACTTTGTTGGTGTTCATTGTCCATAACAAAAAGTAGTTAGATTTTTTTGCTACGCCAAAGTACTTTAAGCCTTGATTTACTGGACAGATTTCAAATCTTATGTCCCTTTTTAGTGAAGTGTGAAAAAAGAGATGCACGAAATTGGTCCATTAAAATGTAAGGAATAATCTGCAGGCTCAGATGGCGTTGAACAACTGCGTTTTGAGCAACACTACGATCTTCGCGGAGTCGCCCGCCGAGTCCGAGGTGCAGATGATTCTGCAGCACCTCGGCTCGGGCGGCGGAGGCGCCTGGCGCGGCGGCGGCGCCAAGGTGAGTCCAACCATTACAAGTTCTCGTTTCTGCACGGTTGGGTTAGTCCATGTTGTAATTTGATTGATCGTTTAAAAATTCGATGACATTGTTATAAATTAAACACACTGATCATTAATGAACATTTTTATATATTTATTTATATTTATATATTTATTTCTTAAACTTTTTGCTAGGTACAAACATTGTTCTAGAATACTTTTTTTGACAAGAGACAAAGATATATAAGAGACAATTTGACACAGATAATATACTACAGACATTAGCGTCAAAGTAAAATGCCTATCTCCTTTGTGCCTCTTTCAAACTACTTGACATTGGCGAAATGCATTGTGCTGGCTTGGCACTGGAAAAAGCAATTTTACGTATAAAATAGAAAAAAAAAGAAAGAAAAAGCATTTATTTAAGAAAAAACATTACATATTTAAGAAATTGTGCAAATTGTGAAAATATACTCTAAATTGAAATCGGTTACTGAATTTGTGGCTTTGAATCCATATAACTATGGTTTATTTTACTTTGACGCTCATGTCATCGAATTATACGATCGATTGAACTGAAAACTGATTCAGTTGTACGAGTGAGAATGAGTGGATTAATTGCTCCGTGGCTGCGTGATTGGAGAACCAACACACATTGTAAAGCGGCGTATGTTCGTTGTAGGACGGCTGGGGCGGCGGTTTCCCCGGCCTGTGGCCCGAGCAGCACGAGCAGCGCGCCACGCCCTCCTCGCTCAACTCGTTCCTGCCGCCGGACCTGCTCGGCGGGGAGTCCATCTAAACACCCGCCGGCGGCTCGCGCACCCACACCACTACACGAGAGGTACCGCCCCACTCCACGCACATGTGAAACATCGGGTAATACCAAGCAATAAGGCGTTTTAAAATTCGAATCGGAATTTTGTACCTGTACCGTAGTCTTGCCGTCGATCGGCGAGCATTGCATTGTCGTGTACGTATATGATCTATTTTTCTTCAGCTGTCTTAAAAGGTAAACAAATCGCTTACTATGTTTGGTTTTTCACTGTTAGTGCAGGAAGAACTATTACTAAAGTCCTATTGTGCTAACGCCGTAATTACACTTGGAAGTTTTACTCACGTAAGTCGCATACGTGGGCAACTTGCGAAATGTAAACAGTCTTGTATGTTGTATCGTTTCCTAATGTTAGTTACGTAAGTTACTTATGTAAAAACTTACAAGTCTAATTGTGGCCTGAGATTAAGAGCCATATCTCATTAGGCATTAGGATGCCTGGCATGGCATCCTAACGAGATAGGGCCCTAAGAGAAATCACTCCTTATAAGACGGCTAAGGAAGAGTAGATAATATCAGTGAGTGTTAGCGCGGAGGTGTCTAGTTGTAATTACGCTTCGCCGACCCCCGCAGGGGCCGGACTATTTTTATTCGCCTAGTCACATCGAGCCGGACGCGGGGCGACGCGCCGCGCCGTCTCGCGCCCGCCGTAGCCAACTGTCCACAATACTATTATCTACTGTTTCGTAAGTGTTCATGTAGATTATTTAGTGTACATAAGAATTATACATATACAAGAGACATAATGTACGGGGTCTCGGTCGGCGGGCGCGCGCGGTATGACAGCGCCGCCCGCTCGCGGCTCCTGTAAATTACCAAATAATGTAAGCTGTCGGATAGAGTAGTTGTCGCGGGCTACCTCAGTCACTCGCCCCGTGGCCTTATTTAAGTCTGTATTTATTTTGTTGCGCTCGCGGGCTGTTGCTGTTTCTCCCGTCGAGCTGTTACGTTCCGAGTTTCTTTCGTGGTTTTTTTTTTTTTTATGTTCTTGGTTTTGTCGCATACGCTCTTAACGTATTTTTTATTATAATATAATGATATTGTTTATTTATTTATTCAGTTTATAAATTCTCACTCGCGAGGAGCGCTCGTTTTCCAGTAGTGATATTTTATTCAGCAATAAAAAAAAAATAAGTGCATTTCGCCCGGTTATCGAAGTTTTTATTATTATTAGTTTGTAATATTAATGAGAATAACAAAAGATCGAAATGGATGAGATTTGAAGTGCATTCTTGTAGAGATAAATTCCTTTAAGCCGAATAGTCTGAGAGGGAAGGAGGAGGTCGGAGCGCGCGACCGGCCGCCGGTCGCCGGTGCCGGTCGCCGGCCGCCGGTCGCCGGTGCCGGCCGCCGGCCGCCGGTCGCCGGCCGCCGACGCATCTTGCCGGGCGGGCCGCTCGCCGGGCCGGGCCCGGTCCGGTCCGACGCTCGTGTTCCGCCGATGCTAACGTTTCCCCAAATTTTTTCCAGTATTTGTGATTCAAGTGCCACTTTAAGTTTAATATATAAAAACGATTATCTAGATTATACGATTAATGTAAGGTAACCTAATAATATATTAAATTGAAAATTGTTTTATCATTTTATATTACATACATTTGTGAGAAGTGTTATAAAAGTACTATAATTGACCGTAATTTAAATATTACACTTTTGTGTATAGGTAAGGATAAAGTTCTAACTTAAATTTAGCCATATCAATATCTATTTAATAAAAGATTTGTGGTATTTTCTATAGGCTCAATTTAAACGTTATTCAAAGTGACATATGCTTTAGATATTCTGTTAATAATATACTTGTAGTCGTAGGTCTCTCGGTATTACATCATCGTAGATATAAGCGTACACCTAAGTCCTATCGTAGCTTACGATAATAAGCGTACTATTGATATATTACGGCAACGATCGCACTTGTAAATGTTCGTTACTATCAAAGTTTATTTACATTTTTATTTACTATTTAATTTATTGATGGTGTGCCACAGAGATACTCTGCCAAAATATATCAGTACCAATATGTAATGGGATTAGCTAGTAGAGGCGAGCCGGATCGCACATGCACCCACCAAGCCGGCCGAGCCGAGCCGAGCCGAGCCGAGCCGAGCCGAGCCGAGCCGAGCCGAGCCGTCGCTCGCGGGAAGCAATCGACTATAATAATGTACATTATGTATTTTGAGCATCTTCCAGTGATCTTTTTAATTAAACATTACGATTTAGTGCTAAGTTAGGTGTTAAGTGATCGCTGTACCTTATCGAGCCTCGCGCTCGGTGACTTCACAAATTATTGACATAAGTTAGGTGATTGCGAACTTGAACGTGTTGTGCGTCTGAACTCTTCGACCGCTTGGAACCCGTAGAACTAGTGTTAAATGTTTCGATGTATGATGTGTTCAATTAGTAACAATATTAGCATTTCTCATTACCGTGTATCACCTATAGTGGGACCGACTCGACGGTTTTTCGAAGCCACCTCCTATCTGTTGCATATAATTCATCGCCTATTGAAGTAAAAAAATTAAAAAAAAAAAAAAAAAAATTCAGCTTGTAACTTAATAAAAACGATCACCGACTAGTTCTAGTGTGACCAGTTTATGATATATTTGTCTAAAGATATTTTTACTATAAAATTTTGAATAGTATTAATAAAGGCTCGGTATATGCAACGCGGAAAACTCACGGTTTCGCCTCGCCAGTGAGGCCTCACTGCGGACCTTGTCGAACGACTTATAATGTAAGGTGCCAAAGAATGAGTATCAAAGATATTGATGACACTGTATTTGGAACAAAATTGATCGCATCTCCGATTAGACATATCTTCCAAATTTGTTTCGTGAAATTAAGTTTTCGGTACGGGTTATTGATCTGATGTTCCTATGCCATTCGTGTGACGTTTGAGCGACAATAGTGCACCTGCTCCAAGACTATGTAACGTTTCATTGTAACATTACGATCGTCGCAATGGGTCCGACCACCGTTTTTAGCTAGAGATATCAAAATGTCAAAATAAAAACGAACTATTATTGTTATTTTTAAAAATGAGACAATGAAAATAAAAGGACGCTTTTCCAATCTATTTAATTATTTTTTTTCGTGCGTTTTTCGCTGACATTACGCTATTGATATTAGCAAAAATGTCAGACGCAGTTGTGACGTAGTAAGAGTAAAAGTTTAAAGAAGCTATGAATTTTATAGTGCAATACGGAATTATCCAATAAGTTGCACAGTTCGAAGTAATTATGAAGTCCTTGTGTAACATTTTATTCTATTTTTGTTAATTGTATGGTTGCGAGTACTTAGGGTAAATTTAAGAAATTATTTTTTACTGAGAGAGTTAATAAACTAATTAATTTAGTGCACGATTGCGACGATCGCAATGATTGCAACGGTTACTCGATCTACCTCCCGGGCGGGCCGATGTCAATTCTATTGTTGTCTCGCTCAATTCAAGTAAGGGTGTTTCTTTCAATCGTTTGAATAAAGGTGCAAACAAACCACTGCATGTGTTGTGGCGTGTCGTTATGCGACAAAATTCGATCGAACATTTAAATGAAGACGTAGAATTAGTATCTCTGGGCGCGCTGCGATTGGTCTATAATAACGCCAATGTGCGTTGCGACACGCCAGTACCGAACCAGTAGTTTGTTTACATACACCTTTATAGTTTTAATTATCCGGTGCCGCTCTGTCTCCAGGTCTGCACCGTTCGATGTTGCCTCATACGCAGTAGTCTGGTCGTAATTGTGAATTTATTACAGCAATAAAGTTCAAGAGTTAATTTTTTATAAAGATTTTCCATTTTTTACGAGAAAAAAAAATTTTTTAGACGAGCCGAGTAACCGAAAGTATAAGGATCCAGTGCCCTGTAGAAGTATGTTGTCCATAGAATAAAGACGAAAGAAGTCATGCCTTGAAGTTTTTTAGTCAGTTAAATGTAAACAGTACTTAAGTAATGAGTATGAGTATGTTATTATAAAGAGACATAATATAGGCGTTGTGGTGTAGCGGTGTTAGGGCACCCCTCACATACGGGCGAATCACACATCGCCGTGTAACTTAAATAGGCTGTCTGTCAGCCTTTCAATAGCTGATTATTATAATTGAAATTGTATGGTGTGTGATAGCTCAAAGTGTGAAGGGTCTGTAAGGTGTCGGCAAAGCGGCGTGCGGATCGGGATCGCTGGACGCGTTACGTATGTGCGATGACAGTACACTGTAAAAGCTTAAGAAACATTAAAATGTGGTTTAACCTACAGAAAAAGTTAGTCTACACGATACTTTTGAATTCTGTTCGCAACTCTCTTGTTGAATCAATAGCATTGCGAATGACTACATCACGCAACCACGTTTTTCAGTATTGGATACTGAAAAATGCGTCCAACTTGCGCTGTGATTGTGTTGTAGTGTGTTGCGATGCGATAGAAGGTGATTAGAGTCATACATTTTATATGAAGTGGATAGATGCTGTCCGATAGGTTAAAGCCGCGCTACAACACACTACAACACACAGTTATGTGCTTGTAGTGTCGATAAATATGTATTACACATGATTAAATCGTGAAAAGGCTAGTCAAATGCTATGCTACGACACGATCCAGTGGTAGTAACTGTCGACAGAAAAACTTTTTTTATGAAAAAATATAAGTTCTCACCTATGTAGAAAGGACTTATGGATAACATTACTTTTTCAAATAGTCATAAGATTGCACATGCGCAAGCGCATATCTGGTACATGTCGGTGTACTGTCGTCGCGCGGTCGCGCCGCCGCGCCGCGCCGTAGGTTGTGAGCGGCGTTCGCGCCGCACTAACTGAATCTCCTCTCGGTTCAAGGACTGCATATTTCCTGCACACAATTGCGCCACGTGCAATTTAGTCTGTGTTATATTATTACGTTGTTGTATATTTATATCTTACACCTTATACAGTAATATGTATATATTGTGAAATTATATTCTTAAAAGATTTTAATACGCTTCACGCTTTCACTTTCTAACATTTTTTCGTGACTCGTTTCGTTATCTAGAATAAATTTACGTACCTAAAAGTAATTATAATAATTATAATAATTATCATAGATGTAAATGTAAGAAAAAATAAAAAAATAAATAAAAAAAAAATCTTATATAAAAAACGAAAAAAAAAAGAAAAGCAATTAATAAAAAACCAATGATTGTGCCTCAATGAACTGTGGTACGTTACCGTAACCGATGGCAGGTTGATAGATTCCTTGGAAGTGATTATTTGTATGTATGTAATGAATTGTGCGATCGGGACGCCCCACGCCTCGCCAGCGGTATACAATAACGAGGCTTGGACGCACGTGACGCGTGATGGCAGCTAGGCGCGACGTGAGTGCGGCTTCTGCAGGGAGCTCTAACGACCAACATCCTTACTCTGCTTTATAGCGTCTGCGACCCGCGATTTTCCGATTGCCAGATGCTGCATCACGTTTTTGCGACATTGCGATCCATCGAGGTACCGAAATTGCGCGTTTAGCTATTGCTCCGATGCATGTTGCTTCACGTTTTGACGACCTGAAACATGCAAATTGTTATGTAGCTTCCGGAAATAACGATCAAATCGCGGGACGCACACGGCTAGAAGTAGCGTGTGTGTTGGCCCCAATACTCTGAACTGTATAAGACCAGTCACAACTGCCTGACTCTCGACGCGCTCAAACATATTGTATCAAAGTTTCAAGCATACAGAACGCCCTGTCAACGTTGCGCCTCGCCGCGGTCGCGCCCTGTGTGCCCAGGCCTGGCGAGCGCGGGGCCCGCACCTTGTGTAATCATTAATGAGCTTAGCTATGTTTTAATTTTATTGTATAAGTGTTATGTCATCAATCAACATTTTATAATTATACTATATATATTATTATTATAATTATATTCTTACGTGTAAATATTTTTATCTATTTATTTTAGTTTTCATGAAGTTTACCCGAATTAATGTGTAACTTAATAATTGTAATGTCGTTTATTTATTTGGATTAGGATCCGTCGGAGGTAACGTGAGGGTTTCGCGCGGGCCGTACATCGAGTGTACACTACTTATGTTCCGTAATATCTACTTGTGTGTAATGTCCGACCTCTAGGTTTTCATTTATCTCGAATAACGGCCTACGCTGATAATTTTGGCTAAAACCGAAAATAAAATTGTTGTTTGTCAATTTGAGCTGTATTTTGCCAAATACTGCAAGAAAAACAATTTTTTACACGGTAAAATATCTTTCTTTTCTCAAGGAGAGAGAAAAAGTGAACATTGAACGGTCAGAAGAATTGCAATGCATAGCACTTCAAGAAACACGGCAAAATACTAACGCAAGCTAGTCACAACGTGAGCAAAAGTCATGTTGTAAAAACCTCAAGTGGCCGAGTATGACTCGAAAACTTTTGGTTCTGGTTAATTAGGCGAAACATTTGTGCAACAAAAACCTTGGGTCGGATATTACTTGTATGCCAAAGTCGATGTCTCATTGCCATTAACGACCATAAAATATTTATATATATTCTTAGATAATATGTGTGGATCTCTGACATCACAACAAACTATATTGATCGTACAAATAGGAGCCATTTATTATATCGGCCGCCGCGGCCGGTGTTCTATCCAAGCTGCTCTGGTGTTATTTTAGCTCAAGTATTTCAAATAGTAGTTTGCTCATAATATTGTTGTTATTTTTTTTGTTTTATTTTTATCTTTATTATAATAAAAAATAAAAAAAAAAACACTTCGTTGGCGCGCTGGTGAAATTTTTAAAATTGTGTTCGCCAACTACATTACAATTAGCTGTTAATGATCTTCAACCGAATGGACCATTCTGTTGGGTATTGCATCGTGTTCGCGTACATGTTTACGTGTTCGCGTACATGTGTACGTGTACGAGTACATGCGTACGTGTACGCTCACATGCGTACGTGTACGTGCGTACGTGGACCGTCTAGAACGTATCTCAGTTAGGAAGTTAATTTATTCCTCCGTTTGTGATTGGATAAGCGGTGCCGACCGTTGCCGCCACAGAAATATATCAAGGTAGAACGGACAATGGGAGGGGCACGCGTGCCAACAATTTGCAATATAATGCAACAGAAAATGCTGTATTATACAATTCTTAATTTTATATAGAAATTAAAACTCATAGAGTTAATATCTAAAGTAGTATGGCCGGCAAGGGACTCCCGGCAGATGTGAAACAACGCTAAGCGCATATAAAAGCGGCGACGGAGTGCGCATGACGTCATAATAAAGCGTCATGCCGTTTTCCGTCACGGCATAGGACGCCAATAGATGTTTTGCATCTAAAAGAGGCATTTCCTTTCACAAGTAATTATTTATTGTCAGTAAAAACAATATTTTCAAACAACACAGATGGATGTAAGAGCCTTAGTAAAACAGTGATGATAACCGTTCTATCTCGATATATTTTGTGGTTGTCGCTCTAAAAAAGAGTTCAAATTCCACTGAAACTTGTTTAATTTAACCAAAAGCGGGTATTCAACGTGCAACGGGCGGGTTTGCGCATCGGCTTTAACAACGCATTTTGATGCGATCTCAATCGAAATAGCTAGAATATTCGTATAGGGACCAAATATATACGAAGTGGCAAGTCTTCTGTCTCTCTCTCTCTCTCCGAACGTCCATTGCGCTTCACGGCGATGCATAATAAAAAGACAACTCATCTTTCCATTGACGAAGTCTCGTTGCGATTCTTAGCTTTATGTCGTCATAGTGATAGTGAACAATATTCAGGAGGGCCTTTTTAATTTGATAAGGTTTTGAAGTTTGCTTGTTATCCTTGTTTATATATATTTTTGTACGTTGACGTCCTACAATAGAAGCATATTAGGTGATATCTACAAAGAAACTAGTCTTCCTTAATTGCGTGGGTCGCGGCAGATCGACGTCGGCACGAGAGGCAATCACTCCTCTAGTCCTGTTTCGTGGTGCGATAAGAGAATACCAAATATACTAACGAAGGCTTTGACGTAGCGTAGGGGTAGGGGTGTAGCGATGTAGGGGTCGATACCCCCGGGGCGAGGGGTAAGGGCCGGCCCGAGCAGCTTGGAACCTGTCTATGTTACAAGGGAATGGTTGGGTAGTATTATTGTATTGCATTTATTTCTCTTTTGTCATAGTCACTCGTGAATATATTTAATTGAGCTAATGCCTAAAATTGGAATATCAGAGTTTATTTAGGATGTTTCATATTTTACATTTTAGTGTTTAAATATCTAAAATTTACCTTAATTATAGCGAATGGATTTTTGTATTATTGGTATATATAGCTGTAAGACAAAGGGTGTTCTCGACTAACACAAACAACTGATTAATACAAAATAAATAATGTACTGAGTGACTTTACGTGTAAACAGAGGGCCATTGATTAAAAATGTTGAAGTAAGCTAAATTCTCTATTTGATAATTTAAATAAATGTGATCGCTGAGAATATTTTTAACTGCTATATGTAATGTTATTGTAGATCAGTAAGTGGACAGAATCTAACGCGCAGCGATGCTCGGCAGTTGTAGCGCGTGCGCTGGCGCCAGTGCCGATGCCAGTACAGGCCAGTGCCGAGTGCCAGTGCGAGCACAGTGCTTCGTTCACCTTGCGTTCCCAAGGCACGTCACAGTCGGAGAGCACACGACAAGTATCGATTCACGGTGGTTACCATCCTCTAGAAATCCAGTTGCTTTAGACGCTTTAAAGAGTACCTCATGAATCACTTCTCCATTCTCAAAATAGTCAGTGAATAAATAACTTCCCTGTCATGCAATTATTAGTGTCAATTTGAATGGAAACCCTTTTGTAAGGTCACGGAGGAAATACATATTTGCATACTCAAATGCTGCTAGGCATTAGGCCTTCGATCACAGAAGAAAAAAAACTGTGATCGAAGGCATAGGAATATTATATTGATACTTGCCTATCGCTAACTTAAGTTGTATGTTGGTAATAAAACGAAGTAACGTATGTGACGAGTAAAGTTAGCAGGGGGAGCATATCTAGGCTTACTTTTTGAAAATTGTGATTACAAATGCCCAATTTTTTCATCACTTTCTTTTGAGTTATAATGTCGTGTGCTCTTCGTCTGTAACAATCCAATTATCTACGACCTACGGTACTAGATAATACGTTACCAATATTTGATTCGTTCTCTGGTAGAGGCTGACGGGCATCCTGATACGCAGGCGACGTAGGGCAGTGCAAATTGTTAGTTTCGTTTAGTTCAACAACCACGGGTTGATACCAGGGGGGCTACCATACGCGCTACGAGAAAATTTTGTCTACACGCTTATTCGTAATCTCTGTAAATCTCTATAGAGATTCACGACAAAACGTGTGAACAAAATTTTCTCGTAGCGCGCATGTTAGCCCTGCAATTTGTCTAATGACCAGCAAAGTAATGTTTTTGTTTCCTAGGGATAGCAGTGTCGTCGTATGACATGATATCGAATGACGTCACTGAAACGTTTTTTAAAGAACGTTTTTCATAATACTATTTCTATCCAGGAAACAGAAATGATATTTTATCTGTCATTAAGGTGCTTCCTAGCATATTATGCCTGTAGCCTGTAGCTATTTACAGCTTATTGTAAAATTATTCTCACATGAGGTAAATTAAAAAAATTCGTGCTGGATTTTTGGAGTAGATTACAAATAGAAATCGTTGCAACTCTGATGCAACTCATTGCGTTAGCATTTGCGTTTTTATACCAGCATTGACAGCTCAATTTGTTGAAAACAAGTTTTCAATTGCAACGCGACCAGTTTTATGTACCGATGTCGTTAGTAGTATCAGCGTGTTGAAAATTGAACTTCCCGTGTGAGAATAATTTAAGATTTCACAAGTTAACAAACTTGACGCTCGAATTGCGGTAATTAGTCGCAATTGTGTAAGCAAATCCTATTCATTTGACAGTTTAAAATGTATACTGCAATGAATTGATGAATTACACCACACGTTTTAAGCTATCAAATGAATACGATTTTCTTACACAATCGGATATTCAAGACGTCATAGACCGTCATATTAGTTAGAGATTGATGCCTCAATAGTCTTCAACGTTTAGGTCGTGGACTGAAAACCGAAAAGTCGATTGGTCAACCCCCTACCCGTGCTATTGTAGTTCACACTTCTACTACAAGTTGTACGTTTAGTTTGAGGGGAACGAGTAATAGACACATTCAGTATGGCTGCTATTCTTTAAATAATGTTACGTTTGTTTACTCGAAAACTTAAATATGCAACTGTGGTGTGCTGCGTCGCTTACGTATCAGTATTCGCTCAGCGTATATGGTGTTTATGTATATATGTGTGTTAAGGCCAACCCCTCCCACCAAACAGCTAATTGATGCAGTAGACTCCATTACTGCTCGCTAACTCACAAGACAACCCGCTTTCTCTAGTCTCCTCGCATTCGAACATCGCTTTAAATGAGCTTTTTGTTATCGAGCATAATTAATTATTCATATCCTAAATATCGACACTAGTTATTATTCGTATTATTCTTTTTTTTTTTAGATCTCTGTTGTACCTGTGTGTAATAAAAAATCGTTTATATTCAATGTTTTCATGTACTGTAATAAGAGAACTAAACCGGTCTCGACGCACCGTGCTTGTTTGATATACGTATGAATTATTCACGCGTGGATGTGCGAGAGGTCATTTGTACGTAAAAGCTTTTGGACAGCACGCATTGAATAAATCGCCACCAAAAACCACGGATTTTTAATTCGTGTAGACTGTGTAACGCACGTGTGTAGAAATATCTCGCCACGTTAAGCGTTATATGTTTAATTGAGCCAAAAATTTGAAATTGTGTAACTTATAATGAGTTTTTGTGTTGATGTCACAGAACTATGTGACGTCAGAAAAAGCACACGTCAATTCTGTCAAAGCTTATGCAAAGTCTCTGCATGCGAAACAATGTTCGACATGTGGAGAATGTGGACGCCTGGTCAAGCATTGCTGAACCGCGTGTGTCCAAGCCGTACGCACACAATGAACTCGCGCGCACACATGCGTGATTCCTATCTAGAATAACGTAGCTTCAAAGACCAAATTTCTATGTTCCGTTAGTCGTACAACCTCTTCGCGTCAAACCAATACTCTATGGTCTTACATTAGTCACTTTTGTACCTTGATTGTACTTGAATAACCTATGTAAGTGAGGAACGACTAATCCAATTCTGAAAAATATATACTTAAATACTTAATTTAAATTTTGACAGACTGATAGCTGTGATTAAGAAAAAAATATTTTTAATATTATCCAGTGAGTCGGATGAGAATATTTATTTTATTAGAGGTTTCCTACTGCCGTCGACACGTTTGTATGTGACGAGACATACCGCTTTGCGTATTTTTATTACTTAGTAGCGTATCGTGTAATACGTTTTAGGTGTACGGGAGTTAAGACCACTGACACTCTAGTGTGACAAATAATAAGAGAACAAAACAACTAGTTAATTGAGCCCACCATTTTATATTCGAGGTCTCCCTAATAAAAGCGATAATAAATAGGTCTTTGTTAAATTAAATCGCTATCTGTATGTGTAGAGACTGAAAATTTTTGTAAGTATCATTACCACCGATGTCCATTTGCAATTTATTCTCTTTAGCCTTCATATGATCTTGTGGCCTGACGTCATAGTTTGACAGCGACAGTGTGCCGTAATTACCTCTGATTGGCTGAAATTTTTGCCAATCACCAAAATTGAGATTGTAGCAATGGTTGATGCAGCTTTTTTTCCACAATCGATCGCAATCATCTGTAATTGGATGAAAAATGTGATCAGCCAATTAAAAATGACTACGATCACGTTACCGTCGAACTACGTCGTTAGGCCCGCGAGTCGTATTCGTTTATTTGATAAGTAAACGTGATATTTAACGTGTAGTTTTTTTAATGTAACTAACTGAACTTTTTTGTAAGCACATTCAATTTATTGCCTCGCGCATGCCTTTTGATTCTTAATGTTAAATCTCAAATTGGAAGAGGTCAAGTGACTCGAAGATGTTTGTTTAGTGTTGCCGTTAGATCAGCATGAAGGCTAGAGTTTTTGATCTTAAACGTTGCATATCGAGTAACATTTCTAATTCGAATCATTTTGTTGTATTCATATCCGTTATCCCGTTATTGTGTTAGGTTTTTTGATATATAATAAAATGCTTAAGTTATCAATTATTATCATAATAATGAAAAAGAACTTAATTATTGCCTTTTAGTATTGTAGTGTTCGATTTCTCTCTAAAGTAATAAAAGCGATTGGCGTTGTTTTTTATAATAAAATATATTTTTCGGTACCACCTTTGAGTTAAAGTACAACCTAGATATTATAAAAAATAAGTCTCAGTAACGTAATACATTGTAACAATATCGAGATATAAATAATCGATATAAGGTTTATATATCGCTAAGTCGTTAGTATAGATTTAAGCTGTCTCGTCTCATTACAGCAATATTATATAAAAAATTCTCCTCAGTGCTTGTATTTTGACTCGTATTTTAAAATATAGGCAGACACTAAATTTTGCATAATGATAATATCAATAGTAATAATATTGTAAAGGATTTTTTCTGTGTAAAAGTCTCTGTGATGAGAAAATTTAATTCTAAAGATGTAGTAGTATTAACTGGTGATGAAACAGGTACCTAAAATTATATTATTATATTTATGGCCTGCGCGTCCCGGCGACCGTCGAGGTCTTCGGAAGCGACAAAAAATCTCCCAAGTTTCACTATAAGTGTTACCTGTTTCATTGTGACAAAAAAGTTGAACTTTTCAGTCTTTTTCGCGCAAAGGGTTGTGTATTAATTTTTATGTAGTACAAATGTGTTCGCAATTTGATTGCTTCTGTAGTGTTCCTTAAGTTCTATTTTGTGTCTGTTTCGGCATTTATTTGAAACTCGTATATTCTCAATCTCTTAGTGTGTGTGTGAACGCGAATGTTTTGTAATGGTAGTCGATGCGAGTCACGGCCGGCGCGCCGTCGGAGCGCCGCGCGCGGAGGCCCCCGCGGCCGCCCCCTGTGCCTTGTCTTTACGGCGCTTGTTAGCGCGCGCGGGGCTCCGCCGGCGGCGCGCCCCCTGTACCAAATAAGAGAAGCAAGCGTCGTGGCCCGCTCGGGCGCCCTCGACGGTCTCATATCCTTATGTATCTGTATTACCTCGTTCAGTAACCTCACGTATATCGACTATTTATCGCTCTCCCGTACTTACCAAACGCACTGCACTGTTATTTGGTACACCCACCTGTATTAACCTTTGTTTAAGTTATTTTCTAAGGTACATATATATTATATATATCCATGAATTGTATCGGCGTATCGTATAGTTGATATATTTTTATTGTTATTTTCTGAAACTACCTAAAGCAATGTATTTTACAAACAAAACAGGAGAACAATAATTATTATGTAAGTGTAACAGTTAGTGAATTTAAGTGTGCTATTTTCCATTCCAGAACTCAACGATATCAATGTTCTCGTAATACTTATTATGTTCGGGTTTTAAAAAGATGTTATTATTGTATAATTAAACTAAACCTTATGTGATTGAAATGCAATCTTTAGAAGTATTTTATTCTTTATTTTTTACCATTAATAATAGTTAGTAGAGATCTATTTGAGAGTCTAATGTATCAATTATTTGTAAAGTTGGCTGTAACTAATTAGAAGTTACGATAAGTAGACATATTTTAATATAAACATTTGGAGAAAGTTTTATGTAGATGACAAATAGTTGTTTTGATCATTATGTGAAGTGTTGTATTGTACTGTAAACGTATATGTAACGTAAGTCGGTATCGGCCCCGCGTCTCGGCGCGGGCTCGCTACTTAGCGCAATGTGTACGCACAAGGGGGCGCCGAGGCGCGCTGCGCGTGCGGCGTGCAGCGAGCGGCGCGCACGGCGTACTGCACGCTGCACACTGCACGCTGCACACTGCACGCTCGCGGCACGCGGCACTCCCTCGACTCTTACTGCACAGCACTGCTAGGCTAATTCAGTTATCGTGTAAGGATATTTTTCTTACATTTAATAAGAGTAATGTTTATAGTATAGGCAATAATGTTTAACAAAAGTCCCTATATAATCGAACTGACGACAGAAACGCTGTTATATTTGTGGCCTCTTTATGAATAAGATCTAAGTTACATGTTAAAGAAAAATTAATTTTGCTATGCACAGAAATGATACTCAATTAATTGCCAAAAAGTTATATGTATATTCATAGTTCAACAATATTTCTTTTGGGCATATTTACTTTGAATTTATGCAAAAATTAGATTATGAATAAGTAGGTTGTAGATTATAATAATATGTAGAGTGAATGCATATATAATAATATATCTATATATTTAAACTAAGGTGAATTTGAGATGTATCAATTTCTTGTATTGTTCATAAGTTTAGATAATAAATGGGTTTAGCCATACTTCGGCTGGTTTGATATGTATGTTATCTGAATAATTGTAAAAAAAATAATAAAAAAATATATATAAAAACTGTGCGTTTTATTTAATACTTACCCACCTCCATTTAGGATAATTTGATAAACGCAGACCAACAATGTGGCAGTTTTTTTTTGGCTGAAATCTATAGATCGCTGACTCTACATAAGATAGTTTTAAACTCTTTGAGACTTGCAGAGTGAGAGTGCGATCTATGGAGCTGTCTGAGGTAAGGTCTGAAGGTACTTTTAGGTACTATTAGGTATTCTATGATGTAATATACCTACATAAACATATACATGCGAACATTATAAATATTCATACTGGTAAAAATAAAGGCTTTTCATACATACCTACGTTTTGTATGAAAATTCGCAGCGTTGAACTATTGCTGAAGATCTTTCCAATAGCCAGAAACAATGGCCTGGCTGAATACTGTTTATGAATTGATTGATGATTAAATAAAACAAGATTTATAAATATGTACGTAAAAGGAATATTTATTTACAAATTATGATGACTGACAAAACAAATTGTCTTGAATACATAAAATTACACGTTGATAGTCTTCGCCTATTTACATTTGCTACATGCACTTATATGCTACATAATAATTATTTACATAAAATTAGAAACGCTCTGCCCAAGAACCAGGTGCTTTTCAAAACCTTTTACACTCACGTCTTTACAGTTGGTTTGCATTTGGACTTCAAACCAAATGCATAATTGCAGCTGACTCGACTATCAAAAGTTGCGATACAGTTGTGTTAACTCTGTTAACTGCAATAAAGCACCCAAAATACAATTTTGCTGTTGGCTTGCATTTCAAATGAAAACCGTCTGTATGCAGACCCACTCCTAGATTATGTCAAATTAGACCTGGCAGTTGGCTCGCGGCGACTTCGAAATTTTTAAATTTTTCTTGAATCTTCTTGGAAAACAAAAAATTTCGACTTATAAAACCACTACACAGACTGCTGAGATCTGCCAGATTCAAGGAGTAATAAATATGAGTAGGAATGTTACAGATTTTAAGGATTTTATGTCTTCATAAAATACTTAAAATCTGTAACATTCCTCGAAAACTTTCTACGGGCTCTCGGGCTATTATTTAAATAAAAAATTTATAGTCAATACATAGTAGGTACTTTTTATAATGCCATTGAAAAATATTCAATACCTACCGACATGCATAGTTGCACATGCAACTTTGTTATTTTTAATTTAATTGTTGGGTATGTACCCAAAAATAGAATGTCAAGTTTACATTAAAAATAAAAGATAATAAAACAATCAAAGCTTTAGGTTGACTAAAATCTAACTAATGATTTATATGTCCTTTTATTGTTGACTAATTAAATAAAATAACAATTATAATTATTAGTTAAATCTAATTAGGTAGGTATCTATCTAGCTTATAGCTACATATGCCTAAATACTAAATAGGTAATCTTAGTTAGGCTATAGGTAGGTACTTACGAATGAATGAATTATTAATATTAAAGTTTATGGATGCAACAGCTAAAATATCATACATGTTAGTAAGTAACAGTAAACTGTATTTCCCGTTCAAAGACCGAGTAGGTATATGGATCAACCGATTATATTATATATGTAATTGATTAGCATTATATTCTACTAGCTGCTGCCCGCGACTTCGTCCGCGTAGATCTAGTTTTTAACAATCCTACGTGTATTTAAAAATCTTTGACTGTCCAGAATGAAAAGTAGCCTTCGGTTCGGCTCTCGTCGGTTGACCGCTCTTGGCCACCGCCTCTCATTTCCCTATTAGTAATTCTTTTTCGCTTAGCGTTTTTCTTACTTTCTCTTCTTTTGCTCGGCTTCTATGGGTCCTACCGTGATGTTAAATAGGCTTTAACCTTTCTCAAGAATTAGGTTAACAAATACAAAAAAATATTTTCAAATTCGACTGGTAGTTCCAGAGATTAGCGCGTTCAAACAAACAAACTCTTCCGCTTTATCATACCTAAGTACTTCTGTTTAGCTGGTTCAATATTGATCCATCCATCGTTTGCGTTTTGCGATTCTGTTCGTGATCTTTATTGTGACAGCCAAATAGTACACCGAGAACCGTATAAAAAACTAATGTCTGAGGATGTATAGAAGGGATAGCTACGTCATGGCTACCTACTTCAATATAACCGCACTTTAACTTTCAAGCAGTGATGTGAAAGGATTGCCGAAGTGATTGGCTAAATGGCACGGACCGAGAATCGAACACCCAATCCGACATAATCATGTACCTACCTACCTACTTTACTCCACTTTACTCGCATGAAAGTAGGTGCCTAGGATAATATAAATTTTTAATACTGAAGGTTTCTAAATAAAACTGTTTAGACATCCTCAGCCTAAAATCTCATAAGGCGCTTGCAATTATTTTTCTCACTGCTTCTAAGTTACAATCTTAACCCAGTAGGTAGGTACCTATCTAAGTACTCGCTTGAGATTCGCAGCATTCGTTCAAGTGCTGAGTAAATGAAATATTATGAACACTCGAGTGAAGTGTCCGATAAGAAGAGGCAACGACTCAGCTCGGCTGGTTAACCAGTCGCGTGATATGAGATTTGGAAGAAACTATTGTTTCACGGAATGGTTCCTACTTAGTACTTTGCAGATTTGATCTTGAGGCACCAAAGACTTGCCTCGGCTTTTTTATTCAAACCAAAGATTAACTTCCACGATTTCTATATTTCTGACGTCTGGCGTTGGTTATCTTGTGTCCCCTTGGCTGAGCGTTTCGAAAATGTGTTTGTACCAAAAGTCCACTGTTTTACCCCAAGCCGCTAGCGTTGCACCTTCGAGTTTGAGCACCTCGATGAACATCTTCACTAAGACATCCTTTAAGTCCTGTTAGCATATAAATATATTATGTAACAATATTTTTGAACATTAGCGCAAAAATTAGGTCTTGTGAGGTTTGGGAGCCTTTGGCCCTGGCAAGTTACCACCCTAGCGATAAAGGCGTGTTGTAACTAACAACAATGGCCTGTAGAATCTGATACGTGTAATTTACACTGCCATATCTACCCCTGCCAAGTTGGTTGCTACCATCGTAGACTGCATTGTCACTTACCATCAAGTGAGATCACAATGGCTTGTTAACCTTGTCTCTGAATAAAGTACGTCGTCTTTAACTGATAGATTTCACAGCTGGACTTGTATCGTTTAATGTCTTCTGTCCACTTAGTCACGCTTTACCATGCGAAGGAAATAAGAGCAAAAATGTTAAGGTAACTATCTGAGTACAGTTTGAAGATAAGGAAATCACAATAGAGTACGAACCTATGCGTGATTAAACAACATTAATTATACCTATCTACGTACTCAATGTTCTTATTTCCATGTCGCCAAATAATTAAAAGCTTTAATCAATTAACATTAATTACAAACAGCTGGCAGTACTATTCGTGAAGTCTGATACGTGCGTTCGGATTTCAGCGAGGTAAAGCTTTAACTTAAAGCTTATTTATTTTTACTATCAACATCATTTAAAATATATAATTAATTAAGTAGGTAGTTAATTATTACATATTAAATTTATCTTAGAAACATTGGGGTCAAAAAATATTGTAATAAAAAATCTCGGTAGGTGGTAGGTTCCTATCCTTACTGAACTTCAGTTAAACCTTGTTTTCTACAAATTTTATGTCTTGATTTTAATATAAACCAAAAAAAAATGGGGTAAAATTTGCTCGTCTTCTTGAAATGAAAATTTTGATAACGGGACCTCATAACAGCGAAATTGATACGAGTACCTATGATTCACGAGCAGCTACCTGTTATACAGCGCACGTTCGTACTTCGTCGTAACGTCCGTTGCAGGTGGAAGGAAGTGTCATTCTTCCATCATTCATTTGTTTTCCTTTCTTAGGGTAAAACATGCCAAAGATGCCTCACATGCATAGGTACATTTGTTTTAAATGGAGGTGACATCGAGGTAGCGAGCTAAACCGCGACCGCGAGATATCGCAGTGAGGCATTTTCGGCATGTTTTTACCGTAAGAAATTAAATTCATTCTATCCTTTATTTTTTAGATTTTCGAGAAAAAAAAGGAACTCTTATAGAATACCTTTGTTGTCCGTTTGTCTGTCGTTTGAAACTTATTCTCAGAAATGGCCCGAGGTTATAATAAATAAGGCTGAAATCTATATCATTCAGCTCAGACTCAAGACAGAGTTAAAACGGGACTGACTTATGTCAGAGCATATTTTTGTCTCGTTTTAACCTCTATTGTTCTATAATAGATCTCAGCATAAGTTTAAAAACTGAATACAAAGGTCAATGGTCTCTTTGATGACGTGAAAATTTCAAGTTTCTAGTTTAACTCAATGAAAAGTTACAGTTTTTCAAAGCCCATTTCCATTCATGAGTGAAAAGTTTCCGTTTTTGCCATTAATTTAAATGTAGGCGCATCATAATTTTTTGCTTTGCTTTGAGCACTCGGTCTAAGTACCTATCTACAAACCGCCGCTTGAGACGCGCAGTGCTTATTGCGCGTGGAGGTATCGGCGTTCGTTGTTCGCCATACATTACGTGCTTAAAAATCGCAGTATTGGTAACTTATCATTTGCGGGATAAGTTGTATTTTTTTTATGCAACTTATTTGTCTGGTGGGAGGCTTTGGCCGTAGCTACCACACGACCATCAAAGACGTGCCGCCAAGCGATTTAGCGCTCCGGCACGATGCCGTGTAGAAACAGATAACATACCCCTAATCTGTTAGGTAAATTCAACCCATACCGTATGGGTTGAATTTACCTATACACTGCTATACCCCTTCCAAAATAGCCCGCTACCATCTTAGACTGCATCGTCATTTACCATCAGGTGAGATCGCAGTCAAGGGCTATCTTGATATCGAAAAAAAACTTTACACCCTGTATAAATGGAGTGATAGGTAACATTTCTCACCTATCACCAATGGTTGCCTGGTAGAGATTACTATGTAGCAATAAGGCCGCGTTTACATGCATAGTTTTAAGTTGTATTAAATGTTGTTTCTTTCTTGTGTGCAATAAAGTTTTTATCTATCTATGTAAGTAAAGAAAACTTACATAAAAATGCGCCTGTTGTATTTTCCTCCTGCCATGCGACTCTCCTAGCTTGTTCATCATCGCGGCAACCACTTCTGGCTGGTTGAGGTTATTCACCGCTAGATTCAGGGAACCCATTAGGTTGATCACGTGAGCTTTGAACTGCGGGTTCTGGGCGTAATCTTCTTCGGAGGCCTTTCGCACCATTTTGAAGAACTCTCTCGTTTCTGGATAGGCTCGGAATAACCTACGGTATACAGATAAAAATAGTTAAAAATAATAATTAATTATAAACGTAAAAATTCGTTTTACAAAATCGACTTCAAACGCCTCTATAAAGTATATCAATTGTGCCTATAAAAGAAGAGTTCCAGGATCCTATCATCAGATCCTGACTTGATGACAATGGGACCACCTGGGAAGTATACCCTTTCAAATAAAAAAAGAATTTTTCAAATTTGTCCAGGCGTCTTCGAGTAATCGGGGAACATACCTACGTTAAAAAAGTAACCTAGGTATGCCATGCCTTAGCTTTGTTGAGCTCTACCTATGTCACTCAACTATACCCATGCAAAAATCACGTCGTTGCTTTGTTGCGGCGTGATTGAAGGACAAACCAACAAATAAACACACTTTCGCATTTACAATATTAGTAAGGATTAGTGACAGAAGCATAATATTTCGCTCATTTGCGACAAGGGTGACATAATTCAAAATTCTCCAATTTTAGTGTCGAAAATTTAAATACTTTTTGCTATAAAAACAACATTACGCTAAACACAAAAAAATAAGAGCGAGGGAGATTGTGACTTAATGCTCTGTCGCTTTGTTGGCCGCTGTGTTGTTTCGAGACCGCAGCATCCACAAAACATTGCTCTCTAACGAGAGAATTCTCTCATCGTCGATTTTGAATTATGTCACTCTTGTCGCAAATGAGCGATTTGTCGCAACTTCATCACCTTTTCAACAATTCGGTGCCATTAGCGACTGAGTTAGCGTAGACCGGTGCCCAGGATTGTTGCACGGCGTACACCTCGCGCCGCGTCAGGCCGGAGTGGGGGTTCGCGACGTCAGGGTCGCCGCCCCACCAGAAGTAGGTTAACCAGCTGCCCATCGCCACCTGCGTGCAACCATGGTACAGCAAGTTATATGCGCGTCCTGTCTCAAGTCTCAACTGTTACAGGCTAACGAGATCGCAATCGCTTCCGATTGGCTGAATTTTAAGGCGTTCTTGCTGCTTCAATCCATTTTAACCAATAGTGAGGGAGTATTTGTGCAATTCAGTAAAAGAATTTAAAAAGAAAGCCCGCCACGTAAACGATTACAAATAGCAAAAATGAGAAACAGAGCACAGAGATAAAGATGCAATGTATAAATTACTTAGGTATATTAGGAATATAATATTTAGTTATTATATGTATAAAAATCTCACGTGCTCTGTTTCTTATTTTTGCAAAATTGTAAACCGTAACTCGCGGTTTATATGTATAGGTAATTAGTATAATTTAAATTAATATAGAAATCTGTGAAAGTGACGATTTTCCGACCTCTATGTATATCGGGGGAATAAGTAAATAACTTAAAAAAAATTGTGAGAGAGTGACCAGAGGTGATGGTTGTATCAAAGGTGATTGCGATTGTTGCACTTAAGGCAATCATATAGATTCCATTGTAGTTAGATACTAATACTTAGGTATGTTAGCATAAGAAGGTACTCGGGGTTAGGTACTCAGCGGGCGATGGAGAGAGCTGCGCTGGGGACATCCCTGCCAGATCAAATACGGAGTAGTAAATTGTAAAGTTTGCTATAAGTAGCCACTCGACTTATCAGTAAAGTTCTACTTATGTAGCTGTCATTCTTGAAACGCTTGGCAAATACATAATATAAACATTGCTTTGATAAGCGGAACATTAAATAAGATTGCGGGACGCTACTTAGAATTGTTTGCTTTTTATCGTTGATTTCCATCGAACTGTAACGCTTAGAACGGCTAACGAGATCGCAATCGCTTCCGATTGGCTGAATTTTAAGGCGTTCTTGCTGCTTCAATCCATTTTAACCAATAGTGAGGGAGTATTTGTGCAATTCAGTAAAAGAATTTAAAAAGAAAGCCCGCCACGTAAACGATTACAAATAGCAAAAATGAGAAACAGAGCACAGAGATAAAGATGCAATGTATAAATTACTTAGGTATATTAGGAATATAATATTTAGTTATTATATGTATAAAAATCTCACGTGCTCTGTTTCTTATTTTTGCAAAATTGTAAACCGTAACTCGCGGTTTATATGTATAGGTAATTAGTATAATTTAAATTAATATAGAAATCTGTGAAAGTGACGATTTTCCGACCTCTATGTATATCGGGGGAATAAGTAAATAACTTAAAAAAAATTGTGAGAGAGTGACCAGAGGTGATGGTTGTATCAAAGGTGATTGCGATTGTTGCACTTAAGGCAATCATATAGATTCCATTGTAGTTAGATACTAATACTTAGGTATGTTAGCATAAGAAGGTACTCGGGGTTAGGTACTCAGCGGGCGATGGAGAGAGCTGCGCTGGGGACATCCCTGCCAGATCAAATACGGAGTAGTAAATTGTAAAGTTTGCTATAAGTAGCCACTCGACTTATCAGTAAAGTTCTACTTATGTAGCTGTCATTCTTGAAACGCTTGGCAAATACATAATATAAACATTGCTTTGATAAGCGGAACATTAAATAAGATTGCGGGACGCTACTTAGAATTGTTTGCTTTTTATCGTTGATTTCCATCGAACTGTAACGCTTAGAACGGCTAACGAAATTCCGCTCCAAGTGTTGCAGGCTCAAAACAACCAATGAATGTGTAAATGCCATGTAATTATTTTCTGTTATGCTATCATAACAGAAAATATTAATTAACAAGCTTTAAAATAAATTGTTGCCGACTCAAAATTAGTTACATTAGTTTAGGAGCTTAGTAAGGCTAAAAAGATTTTTTATTTTTCCCTTTTTAGTTACTTCTATCGTCGCGTCGGTTAATTTTTTTGTAGAAAGCAATTATTGAGATTATAGGTTTTGAGTTTTTTTAGGTTAAGTAAAAAAAAATGTTTTTGCACGCCCAGCTTGGCGTATGTAGATATCATATTATTCTAAGATCTATGAGAATCTATGTATGTATAACTTCTTTAATTAATTATTCTTTAATATTCCTTTTTTTGTATTTTTTCCATTTCTGTGTTTCGTCTAGTTAATGTAAGTGGCACTTATGCCATACTGATAAGACAACAAATAAATGTTTCATATACGATGTTCGTGCAAAATAAAAAATGATCGATTGAAAATTTTACCTTTCGTCCAATTCTAATCCTTTTTAGAACTACAAAAGCGGATAGCAACACAAAAGTTGAGCACAGGTAGAAATACAGCATGATTTTTGTTCATTGAACCTTTCTCTATTGATAGCAAAACAGAACTGGTGCAATTTAATTTCGAGTTGGTTTATAATAACTGCCCTTATCGGGACGGGTGTTTGTTTAGACAGGGGACTGTCTTTCAAGAAATAATTTGCAAATAAATTTCTCTGATAACTCGAAAACAGGTAAACGGAAATTACCTACGCGTTGTCATGAGAACGAGTGGAAGTTAACTTGAAAATAATAAGCATATTTTGTGTGTTGTTCTATGTAAATAAAACAAAAATTAAAAAAAATACTAGGGTCGGCAGACTAAATAACATAAAGAACATAAGTCACAAAAACTCATATTTTTTTAATTAACCCTAAGTTAACCAATGATATAAATTTATTTTAATCCGCCTCAATATGAACTCAAGCGAACGGCTTTGACTTATGTGCTTGTCAGACGGTGTATTGAAATAAATGAATATTGATTTATCAAAAAAAAAAATTTTTGTGACTTAAATGTGTGAATGTGCTTTAGTCTGCCGACCCTATTTAACAGTCAATTTGCATAGGAGTTTGTTAATTTTAGCTCTTACTAAAGGCAGATCGATACATGAACTCTCTTGAACTAAAATCAGATTATTTTTATCTGAAGAATTAAGAAAGTGGATTTCTAAAATGCATATTTACCATTGAAATTGATCAAACAATAAACAATTCTGATTTAGGTATTTTTACGTAATAAAAATTTCGCTTTTTAACAACTGAGGAACTATCCTCAAAAATACGGAATAACTAAAAAAAACTAGATACAAACATGTAACAATATTTTGACGTACTTCGTAATGTGGATTTTTATATTATGTAGAAGAACTCTTTGATTATAAACTCTCGTAGAATTGTTACTTTCTCTATAATAATAATTTATTGAATTGTACAAGTTGTGCGTCGATAATAATGTTTCGCATCGCAAACAGTCTGTGCGGCTATTTGCCTAACAAATATTACTATTATTTGCTAAAAACAAACTATTGATTAACAAAGATGATTACGAGTACAGACACATGTTTAGGTACCTCTGTATTTATATACAAAACTAGCTGATGTCCGCGACTTCGTACGCGTGGATTAAGGTTTTTGTATTCCCGCGGGAAGTCTATAATTTTCCGGGATAAAATGTAGTCTATGTGTTAAGCCTGGATATGAGCTATTTCCATTCCTTTCAGCCCAATCGATTCGAGTGATTGATAAGTACTTCTTCTATCTACTCTTAATACCTATGTCATACTAGCTATTGCCCGCGACTTCGTCCGCGTGGACTTAGTTTTCGTTTTTATAATCCCATGGAAACGCTTTGATCTTTCGGATTAACTAACGGCCCGCTCCGGTTTCGCACTGGTATAAAATATATAGCCTATGTCATTCACAGTTAATGGATGTTATTTTACATATAAACCTTCCTCTTCAATCACTCTGTCTATTAAAAAAAACCGCATCAAAATCCGTTGCGTAGTTTTAAAGATTTAAGTATACATAGGGACAGAGAAAGCGACTTTGTTTTATACCATGTAGTGATAAATAGCCTTCGGTTTTGGCTGATGGGTTTGGCTCTTGTTCGGGTGACCGCCCTCGACCACCGACTCACCGCATCGCGTTGTTCGCCCGCACTATTCTTTCTTTTTTCTCGGCTTCTAAGAGTCGTAACGAGATGTTGAATACCCTAAAACCTTCCCCGAGAATTGGGCTATTAGAGACAAAAACAATTTTTCAAATCCGCTGATAGTTCCAGAGATTAGCGCGTTCAAACAAACAAACTCTTGCACTTTATTATATTAAATAAAGTATAGATATGTGATAGCAGTTCTACTTTGAAAGGTGCCGCCTCGATTAGTGGGTTAACGCAATTAGCTCAGCTCAATTTGGTTAACGTGTGACCCATATAACTTTACATTTACATTATTACTGCTTCGGTAAAATAAATTACGTACCTACCCATCTATCTTCCCTCAATTCTAATTATTATTATTTATTAGGCTGTCTAAATTGGCCTTATTTTTTATATTTGATGTCAAGATACACCACACACATATATCTCATCTGATGGCAAGTGACAATGAAGTCTACGATCAAAGAGTTCTCAATCCTCTCTGATAGGCTGGCATTATTTATTTATTTAGTATACACAAACAATTTATAATTATTTTTTATTAATTTTAACTGAAAATTCATAATTTTCAGTTTTACGCTAAATGTAATAATTATTGTTTGTCAACGTCACAAAACAGTGGATGTTCTATAACTTGTTTTGTAATGTAAATATTATAGCGCCATCACAGATGTCTATATTTAAATTTTAACTAAGTATAATAAAATCGTTCGACGGAAATGTCTGTCCGGTCACTACTGCTTATGTACGGAACCTAAAATATGGAAAGAGATTCTGAGGATCCCTTGTGTCTACCTAGACCGTACAGTTATGTACGAACTAGGAGGGGAAAGGGTGGTCTTAGGCGTATGTAAGATGCCTTGGTTCTGTCTTTATTAATATTATAGTTACTTACGTCAAGTTCGATTTTTCAAACTCCTATTTTATCCTTTTAGGGGTTGAATTTTCAAAAATCCTTTCTTAGCGGATGCCTACGTCCTAATAGCTATCTGAATGCCTTTCGACCCAAACCATCCTGTCCGGTTTGAGCTGTGCGTTGATAGATCAGTCAGTCAAACAGTCAGTCATCTTTTTCTTTTATAATTATAGAGTTCAGTGACTGCAACCGAACAAAGTACGAATAAAACACATGCGAAGCTAAGTACGGGAGCTAGTATTAATTATCCATGGCATGCCAAAACATAACAAAGTTGTCGCTAAATGTATGTGTTAAGCAATATTTCCGAACCGATATTGAAGTTTTGGATTGTATCCAACGCAATCAATACAGAGGTTTTAACTGAATATAAATTGTACGAAATCGTGACTCGTGTTGGTTTACTGAAAATATTTCAGACTCGCAGATAATTTTTTTACATGAAATAGCAGTTTTCCTTTTAACCTCATTATATGTTATAGTATCGTGAATACTTTCCATTCATCTAAAATAAGATCAATAGTTTAATTTTTAGAGAAAATTTGGACCTGCCTCTACCTTACACAAATGAAAATTTTCAGTTAAAGGCAATATTTATAAATATTTCTCTCAATGTAAAAAATGTTCATAATGTACCACCAATACTTTAGAAAGATTGGGTAATGACGAATGATGGGGAATGGGTAAGACGAGTATAAAAATATCAGCCCAAATAACGTGTATGGGAGGCACCTAAAATAATAGTTTTTTTTAAAGATATTATTTCATAAGTCCATTATAATTTCACTAAGCACTCTGCTTATTATGTAAATTCATTTCATCTATACATTAGCTAATTACTAATCCTACTAACTAATATTATAAATCCGAAAGTTTGGATATATGGGTGGATGGATGTTAGTTACTCAATCACGCCGCAACGTCTGAATTTAAAATCTATCTCTGTACCTCAGCCAAATGCTGAGGCACAGAGATAAATTTTAAAAGTATATTATGTGTTATTCCAAACCACTTTACACATACGCTACTTTTATCCCGGTAAATAAGGGAGTTCCCGCGGGAATCAAAAACCTAAATCCACGCGAACGAAGTCGCGGGCATCAACATAAAAACCATTGGTTTTCGTTAGTCTCGCTGAACTCAAAAGTAACCTTATTTTTTTGTTTCTTTCATCCTACAGGGTTTAAAAAAAATAGTTAAAAGTTAAAACCCAAAAAACTGAAAAATCGAAAAGATCAAAAATTGGTAATTTTGTATAGGAATCATCATTTCGAATTACTTTACTATTAAAGTAATTTATTTATGTCGGGAGCCAGTCACGAGTAAAAGCTCGCTTCAAATAATAATTTCATTACCTACCTTTATTCCTAAGGGTTGATACTCTGTCCCTGTACATTCAACCCAAGGTTATCTAGGCTGGGTACCTAGTACCTACCTATAGTTTATGTATGTACAGTAAGAATTTTCACCACCCACTTGACCGCCAAAGCGAACTTGACCCCATAAATGTTAACGAGGAAGTTCAGAGACGGCACGGAAACTTTGTGACCGGAAAATTTTCGGGTCGCCGCCGCTTGAAATTCGGTAGTTTTATTTGAGAATAGAAGCAGACGTTATACTTTGTGGAATTCCATGATATTAAAAGAAAAGCAATTCTTTGCTATAATCTGTCAAACCAAAAAAATCTGTAAAAAAAGCGGCGAAGTGCGAGTTGGACTCGCCCATGAAGGGAAACTCAACAAGCATGTTTTCTTTGTTATTCATTGTAAAGCCCCTAACAATTTTATTACGGAAGGGAAACTGCGTTTCATTCTAATGTGTAAATACTGTAAATCATTGGATTGTTCACAAAGTTATCAATAAACAATAGCATGTGACTGCAAATTAATTTCAATCTAATCGCAGTTCGATATCGTTCGAGTGGAAATACAGCATACACAGGTGTGGTAAATTGCAAATACCTTTACTGGTAAATTGCCATTAGTTTACGAACGCTACCATGCATGCACTAATTTAGAGCGCTCAATTTTTCTAGAATTAAATATTTCAGTTTCTATTTTCTACCCTTTATTACCTCCCTTAAAATTTTAAATTCAATTAATCCTGTCTCTATAGATATCAATATAAAACAGGATTAATTGTAATAGAGTGTTGTAATAGGCCAGTTTTACACCTGTAAGTTTGAAGGTGCTACATTGAAGCGGAGCGTAATCACTATCACACTTAATTATAAAGACGAAAGTTTTTATGAGTATGTGTGTACGTTTGTTACTAAATCAGGCCAAAACGAATGTTCCGATTTGGCTGAAATTTGGAGTAGTGATAGCTTATACCCTGGATTAGCAAATAGGTTACATTTTATCCCGGAAAATTAAAGAGTTCCCGCTGGAATTGAAAAACCTTAATCCACGTGGTCTCACACTAATGTGATTGTCCATTGAACACAAAAATTTAATTACAAGAGCGGAAACCTTGTTTTTTGTATCTTTTGGGGTGGAAACCCTGTTACCGTGAGACCCGAGAGCTCGAGCTCTTTTTGAAGAAAGTTCAAAAAGGGTAATCAATTCTACTGGGGTAGATCCCCGGGGAACTGGCAGTTACCTAGGCCAAAGAAAGTGGCAATGCAGCCAGTAACATGGTACCATGCCGCACTGCGTTGCTATCGATAACGTTTGAGATTGAATTTTAGAATTAATTTCGTTTTTATTTAGATTTTAGTTTATTTCATTTATATTTACGAATTAAGACAATAATAAACACTTACAAGAGTACCATTTTAAGTTTACCGTTTGTTATCGTATGTATGTATTGTACTTAAGCCACTTACGTGAGTAAACTTACAGGTGTAAGGCCGGTTTTAGATATAGTACCTTTTACATATGCGCCGTCTAATATCACTTAATAGTGCGACCGGCTAATATTCCTCACACGTATTGCATACATAACCTCACATATTCACTACTTGCGAAAGTGCCGTACTGTTTTCCACAATCTGGGGTAGAATTTTTCAGAAATTAGTGTTTTTTTGTTGGTTTTTGACACAATTTGCGGTGTTCTATCCGTTTTTGGAAAAGTTTTCGCGCGTACCCGATGTATGATCGGTCGTCGCCTCGCAATTCGGTTTGACACGTGTGACAAGTGCGAAGGCGGGTCGGGCACTGTCGTCGGGTTTTCAGTTGTTTACGTTTCCCCCGCCCGCCCTTCGCTCAGGGCGCGTACACGTAACCCTAATCTCCACTTGGCTGTAGTGTAGTGCCGGAGTATACGAATAGTTTATTAGAAACGTTACGTGAGCTGAAAGTAATTTTGCGCCTTTTACATAAAGTTAGGGTGGGAATATTTGCTTTACTTATGAGACATAAACTTTTCTTGTTTGCTACTTAAGTTTATTAATTTTGCTGTATCTCAGAGATAGTTATAGGCTGCTTTCTCTCCCATTAAATCAAATGGTTTTTATAAACGGGGTTTAAAAAAAACCTTAAATCCACTCAGACTAATTTGTGTGTGTATCATCTAGTAGGTACTATTTAATATGTAAACCTGGAATAAAAAACTTGTACCTACCCAATAAAATTATTAGATGTGTTATAACTATAGTCTGATTTTTAATTCGGTGGAATTCTGACAGATGTCATTTTATAAATAGAGAGAGTTATTTGTATGAAAAACAGTATTACCACCTGTAGTTCGATTTTACCCCAAACTATCTGTCAGGCGTTTGTCATATATTATCTATGTGCGGCCATTGATTTTTATTTGTATAAGTTTCAATTTATTATCTTTTTTGTGGGATTTTTTAAATCTCTGGTAACATTAAGATACGTCAGAATTCCACGGAATTAAAAATCAGACTATAAACGTGTGGTAACTCTACTTTTACCGTACCGAACAAAATTATTACTGAGGTAATGAAAAAATAACACCATTAAAGGCGCTTTAGGGGTAGGCTTAATACTAGGGATAGCTTAGTGGTTATGATTGCGATCTCATATTCGGGGGATCGCGGTTTGAATCCCGAGCTTTTCATGACCAACGATGGATGAAGTGAAAAATCTTGCAAAGAGAGATAATTAAAAATTACATCAGTGAGGAAATCTGCACGTTCTACATTTGTCACTAATGTTCTCAAAGGCGACTGAAGCCTGCTGCATTGGGCCAGCATATTGGACTATGGCCTATAAATCTTGGAAGTCTTGTGTCCTACTTTGCTTACCCCTCTGGTAGAAGTAGGTAGGACTGAAGAATTTCATTTCATTTTCTTACCAATGTATGCTAAGATATATAATTATTGTCACTTTATATTATACCTATTCTTTTAAGTTTTGTTTCTAACATAACACTTTTTTTTAAATTCTTTTTGTCTTTATGAATATTTTTGTTATTGGTCCATGTTGTGTTTACTTTTAAGAGTTTTAAGTAATCACTACACTTAGCTATTATCTAGTTAGACTTAAGTATGTTCGTTAATGTATTAGTAAGTAAACCTAACAAAAACAAAAAAAAAATAACCCTTCCCTGAGAGGTGCCCTTTTTTGGAATAAAAAGTACCTCATGTATTATTGCAGACTATAATCTATCTCTGTTACCAGCCAAATTGGTTTAATCGTTGCAGCGCGACTGAGTAACAAACATCCATCCATCCATTCATCCATCCATCCATACATCAAAATTTTCGCATTTATAATATTAGTAAGATTTTATTTGCGAATTATTTGCATTGTTAAAATATCCACTTGTAAGCAGTTAAATGTTAATCGCGTTTTATGCGTCTCTATCAGCAATAAAGTAAGTATGAAGGTCATATCTATTTGCAATAATGTTTTGCGTCGATGCGCCCTTTAATAGAAGCACTATAAAACTTAGGATAGGATAGCTACCTTTTATCTAACTGCAGTACCTACCCATTTAAGCCGAAACGATCGCACTGCCATTTCTTAAATTACATGTGCATAGTGCATTGCAATACACAATCGCTAATTTAGATCGTATCTAGACAATACAAGCCATAAACAATAACCCCCTATAGTATTCGAAGTGCGAAGTTGCTGGCCATAATAGGTTAATCGATGATAACTATCCGTAACGATCCATTGTCCTGGGTCGTGCTTTGAATTTCTAGTTAAAGTGTATAACAGTAATTACTTACCGTGGTTTCTTATTCTTAGGTGCAATTTAAAATAGCACGAAACTAATTAGGTAGGAAGCGCAGTGTTGGCAGACCCCCCACTAGGTGGACAGACGACATCAAACGAGTCGCAGGGAGCCGCTGGATTCAGGCGGTGCAAGACCGTGTCTTGTGGAGGTCCATGCAGGAGACTTATGTCCAGCAGTGGACGTCCATTAGTTGATAAAGAAGAAGAAGAAGTAGGTAAGTTTTTTTATGGGGCTTTTAAACCGAGGAGGTTTTCGAATCGTTGCGAATTGCGAATCGAAAAGCTGAAGGATGATGTCCTGGGTTCGATTCCTGGGTTTGGGCACAAAAGAAATGTACCAGGTTTTTCTGACAATAGATTTCCAGTACTAGCCTACTGGAGTTAGAAAGTTGATGGTTTTTCACCCCCGTGTCTCGAAACGTACCTACGTGAAACAGTTGGTTCTGTGCCTTGTTCTTGGGACGTGTCTATCTCATCAAATTATGAGAGTGAGGGAATAGAGACTGCACTTATGTTTGCACACTCTTGTCCATTATAATGGCACCCACGCAGATGCCCAAAGCGTGGAGATTGGCCGCCGTGGCCGGATTTGGTCGGGTCGGTCCTAGATTCATTCTGTATCTGGGTAGGTATAAGGTACCTACCTACCTAAAAAGAGGGAGTCAAGAGCTCAAAAGTAAAGTCTCTTGTGGATCGATGAAGTGTCCCATAGACGGCACTTATCTTTTATTCATAGGGGTCAGACTTTGCCTAGACTCAAGGTTTAGATAACCTTGACTAAGTAATGGGTAAACAGGTACCTACATATAGATAAGAAAAGATTTTCACAAATATTATGGTCTCTAATGACCGGATTGAATAAATTATAATATTTTAGTAGAAAGTATGTTAAAAAATCTAAATCTTAGTACCTACTTAGGTACTTCATCTAGATAATTATTATTTGACACGCTATTCCTTTTTATCAACCGACCATTGCTGGATTAAGGTCTCTTGTGCATATGTAGCCTCACATGTCTCGGTCTTGTGTCGTCTATATCCAGAAGCTACATCACATTAGACCCAGGACCTCGACACAGGACGAGTCTAGTAGGTATAACGTAGACATATTAACCATTATGTATTCATCCGGGAAGGTGGAACGTGTGCCAAAACTCAATTTCGAGGGAGTTGACACGTTGAACATGTTTAGGAAATGAGCTAGACGTGACTGAGCGAAAGTGTTAAATAATGTATAGGCACATAGGGCTTTATTATCGGAGTTCAGCCCATTTTTTTATTCTATTACAAGTTAACTCTTGACTACGATCTTACCTGATGGTAAGTGACGATACAGTCTAATGGTAGCGGTGTGAATTGGAAGGTGGCAGAGCCTTTTTAATTCAAGTCATACCCAGACATCAACACTTACCACTGTTATAAGCTGCGTATGTCGGTAATTCTTGTTATCCACATAGCAGGTCTCGCTGGCAAGCTTAGCTCTGCTGCTTACGCTGTTAGAAAGATTCGTCAGTTAACTGACATTGAAACTGCAAAAATTGTTTATTTTGCTTATTTTCATAGTATCATGCCATACGGAATCTTACTATGGCAGCCGATATTGAAAAAAAAGACGTGTGGCACTCGGGGACTGCCGCGGTAAAGCTATTGCATAGCATTTTTTATCAACGCCATCCAGCGGCTCACCGTAGAGGAGTCCCGTGTCAGGTTATTTTCGTTACGGAATTTCTGGATTCGGTCTCCACGCTCAAGGCCCGCGATAGAAGCTATGCAATAGCTTAAAATTGTTCTGTAAAAACGGGCATTTCGCGCAATGTTGATGATGATACCTAATTATGCCAGTATCATAACATTGGTAACAAGATGTTTGATATATAAAAAAGTGTGATTTCATATATTACAGAGTCTGCGTTCAAATACATCAAAGAGCAATAATAATCTTCAAAGGACTGCCTCATTTTACAGGTAATAAAATATGTAGGTCGGTGAAATCGAGCGCGACATAGAATTTAGAAGCTATGAATGTTTAACGCGATTACGAGTTGGTACATATTTCCTAGATGCTTTCGGATTGACAGCGTCGGTAAGTTTATATGGATTACACAGATAAAACTTTATACCTAGGCCCTATCCTAGGCCATAGTAATTACCTAAGTTTATAACTTGACGTCATAATTACATATCTAGGTAAACGAGGGGTCTCTACTTTAAACTTTGTAACTTCCCTTTATATTTCAGAGCGTCCCAAGGTTTAATCAAATTTTAGGTACTTATACGAAAAAAAGCTACTACGGACTAGATTATTTATTACATTCTTAGAAAAGGGACTTCTATTTTAATAAAACACTTCATCAAACAAATTTATTTAATTTAACAACAATTTAAGTAGACTTAAAAGTCGAAGTACAAAATTGAATCACATAATGTGTATTTACAATTCGATTTAATAATAAAAATCGTTGATAACAATTCGAAAAATATTTAGGTTTTTCAAGTAAAAATAGTTTACAAAAATATAGCCCATAGGGGGTTTTATTATAATAAAAAATGTTTAAAACTATAACTAATTTATTCTAAGTTAGGTATACAAATATTTAATCTTTGGAAATTATAATATTCACCATTTCATTTTGTACCTACAGGTTGGTATAAATACGAAACCTGGGATTGTCATAGTAGGTATCTCTTGCTACTACTAGCTAAACTATATCTACCTACTTATATTAATTCAAGAGCCAGTTTTTATGTCAATATTTGATTTAAGTATATGTTATAATAGGTATATAAAAAATAAAAATCAATATTATTTTGACTGATTTTGACACTATAATATTATATTGAGCGTATTATTGTTATAAATTATTATCATCATCGTGATTTGTACTTGACCACCCACCGCGGTCAAGAATATAATGCAGATAGGTACCTACTAAATACAATAGGTATTCTTTATATATTGCATAACTTGTTGAGTTTTTATAAATATTATACTGGGTACGAAAATATTATACTGCTTATAACAAACTTTGGTTCAGTTCTTCGTTATGTAGGTAGGTACTATTTCTAAATGTAAGGTCAACCGGGGCTAATGCGCCACAATACTTTAAACGACATTTTTATCTGATTATATCAAACATATTCTATCTCATCATAAGATTTAACTCATGAAACAAAGTTAGGAAATGTTATCTTATTTCATATTTTAATACCATTTAATGACATTTTGAATAACTTCTACGTGTAAATGACGTTTTTATGAAATCTGGGATTTTTAGACGCAATAACCCTCGGTGGGGCGAAAGCGTCTTTCACCGGTATAACGTAATTGGACGAGCTGATAGTAATTGAAATCGAGGTAAATGGAACAGTACCAGTGATATAGTTTATCATTATCTTGTATCTTAAATTCTAGGCTTAGTTTAGGGTTATTAGTGTAAAACAAATGTTTGGGGCTATGGCGTCTTATTGTACTTGTTTCTTGTAGTCGCATTCACCCCATCGTAGATTTCAGGGGAGCTAAACTTTTTTCCATTTGGTTCGCGTATTTAATTATTAAGAATGGAATCAAATCACAACTAAGAAATAACGAATAATTTATTGGAACAAAAGAGTCTAACGTAACATCTATCTTGTCTAACAATCATTACAAATAATGACAAAATATAAAGTGTACCACAAAATGCGCGAATCTTGTATTTAGTTAAACTTCTCTTTATTTCAACTTTAATTAACCTCGTAACATGTTTAAAAACATTAACATTGATATTAAGTACATGTAAATAATCAATTAATCAGTCTTTTTACAATATTAAATTGGTAGGACTTATTTTCCCTCCTTCATTGCTTTAAGGGTGACGCTGGTGCAAACGAACCATATAAAACAGACACGAATTCTCAACACTGTAGATTTAGATTGTGTAGTAAAGCGATCAACATTTTATAAAAATAATACAATTTAATTACATATTTTGCATTATTCCTGCATTAAAATATATAAATAGATTTACTACTTTAATCCTAAAATCAAAAAGTTTAGGACCTCTGACAATGGGGCTATTGCGTTACAATAGACGCAATCACCCCATCAGGATGGACGCAATAGCCCCAAAGCAAAAAACATAAGTTAAAATTTAAAATTGCAATTTGACTACAAATCTTAAGGTAATTACATGAAATAATTAAAACAACATGTATCGCAATAAAACAGCAATACTACTTACAGTTAAGAAGCATAGATATTCTCAAAGAACTGAGATTTATGCCGATTTAAATTCACCTGCTGGCGCACAAGAAGAATCCAAACGAAATGACAGATTTAAGTTGGCGGATTATTTACAGAAAATAGCTCTGTCACGCCATCTATTGATCAAATTTTGTAGTTTTAGTGCCAAAGACGTAAAAAAGATGGCGTGAGTAGTTCTAAAGTACGCATTTCGTACGGTAATTGAAAAAGACGCCTAAGCCCCATAGACGAAATAGCCCCGGTTGACCTTACCTATTACAGTATTTACAATGTTAGTTAACTGAGTTATGATTTTTTGTTTTATAAGTTTTTATTAGTTAAGCGTAATACATATTATACCTTTGGCTCATTTAATTATTTTATACGTCATTTCTAAAACTATGTACCCTTCTAACTTGGTTAATAATATTATTTTATACTTACATAAAATTATGTCAATCTTTTTGTCTCTTAAATAACTATGTTATTATAATAATGTCACATAACTTATTGTTATCTCAACTTATCAACTTACTTTCCTGCCGATGCCATTGATAAAGTTTGGAAGACGTTTCTGTACCAAAAATCGATAGTCTTGTTCCAAGCGTTAAGTGTATATGTATCAAGTCTCAGTACTTCAATGAACAGTCTAACTATGACACCCTTTAAATCCTGAAAAAAACAAGAAATTACTTTACGAAAAAAACGATATAAGCGATATTAACGAAGAGCAATTGATTTTATAATACTAGAGACTAGAGATGATACCCGCAACTTCGTCCGTGTGGTTTAAGGTTTTTAATTCCCGCGGGAAATCTTAAATTTTCCGGGATAAAATGTAGCTTATGTGTTAATCCTGGGCATTCCAAATTTCAGCCAAATCGATTCATTGGTTGTGGCGTGAAGGACTAACAAACATACACACACACACACACATATAAACTTTCGCCTTTCTAATATTATCGTCAGCAGTGCGTTTAGGTTTAATATAAATAATATTTTCAAAACTGACTCCAATTCCACGCATGTACTTATTTCGTTTTAATTTTTTACGAGAGAGAGTGATTTGCTATTCTTTAGGAGTTTTGTCCTCTGTCTCCGATAATCTTTATTGGGACTTCACCAAAATTAGACAAAACTTGATGATGTACACACTTTGCGATAAAGCAAGAGTTATCAAAATCAGTTCAGGTTTAAGCAGTTATTGAGTAAAATAGACAAAAACTATCATTCCTTTCAAATTTTATTTTTTGAAACATAGAGCCTATGTCCTCTTTCAAGGTCCAACCAATTTATATACCAAAACTCATCAAAATTGGTTCAGCGGTTGAGACATGAAAGCGTAACAAGCAGACAGACAAGCAGACAAGCAGAGTTCCTTTCGCGTTTATAATATTAGTTTGGATTTGGAATTTGAAGTTTTATAATATTTTATACGATCACTTACGTAAAAATATTTCTCCTTTATATTTCTCCTTCCATGCGATTCACCAAGTTTCTGCATCAGGGCTGCACATACCTCCGGCTGGCTGAGGCTGTTCACCGCAAGGTTGAGGGAGTTCATCAGGGTGATGACATGTGCTCTGAATTGGATATTGTTGTCGTACTCTTCTTCCGGTACATCGTTCAGCATTCGAAAGTATTTTTTAGCTTCTGGGAACTCCCGGAAGAATCTGGTGAAAAAGTTACGTTTAGACAAAATTCTTTTTAGATTCGGTCACGAATATATCAAAGTAAGATAATAAATGTTCATTTTATTCAACGAGCTAGCAAATGCTCCAAAACAGCATAAAATATGCACGATACGACCTAGAATCTGCTTTCCGAACCGGTGGTAGAGTCAAGACGTGTCATAAGAGCCACAGGTTGGCTCTACGTAAAATAATGTTTTTTAACCTAAATTAGATGAAAGTTAAACTTTAGTTAAAGGTCGGGAAATCTGAAAGTTTCACGGATCTATACCGACCCGTCGCATTTTTAACCGACTTCCAAAAAAGGAGGAGGTTCTCAATTAGTCATAATCATTTTAAAAATTTTTTATGTATGTTCCCCGATTACTCGAAGACGCCTGGACCGATTTGGAAAATTTATATTATATTGTTGTACACACTCCTAACACAATTTTTCGCTTATTTCGAGCGAGATTTTAGCTTTAGCTTTATTCTTAAAAAACATGTTTTAAATGGTATCAATAAGTCTTTCGAGATTTATGTTTTTTTGTAAAACCGGTTTTACATCAGATATTTTGCATTGCAATGCAGTCTATTCTCTTAATGAGTTAATTGGCACTTCTATAAATCAAAATAGATTGGATTCTTTCCAGAAAATTATTTCAGATCGGCGATCGTTGCCTAACCTTTGCAGAGAGTGTTTGTTTTGGCATTTATTTAAAAAAGTTCAACGTCTTCTGGATGTTTGTTTTTTTTTACACTAATGAGAGCCCCAATTGACGAACTGCCAAATTGAAATGAAATGCAAATTACGAAAACAGGCTATCTGATAGTCTCAATAGAATTTAATTGTATGAATTTGAGCCTGATGATATATATATAATGTTAAATTTAATATATTATATATATTTAATACCTATATTAAATTTAAAAATCCAGCAATCTAGAATTCTATTAAATAATATTGACTTAGCAGTCGGGACCCATTATTATTGAGAAGATTTGGACCGATCTAGATTTTTAATGGGTCATATTGAATTTTATATCTTTAGTAGGTAACACTTGCTAGATTAATGCAATTGGATTGACGTAAGAATCATCAAAATCGGCCCACGCGTTTGTTTTCCAGAGCGCCACAAACATACATACATATAACATACATACATAGACTGATTAACCTCCTTTGGGTCGCACGGGTAATAAGTTATGTTCTCTTGACCTGTCAGCTGCTACAAAATAATTTTAAGAGCCGATGGACCTAATGTTTAATGGACACGTGAGGTACATAAAGTATGTAGTATGTAGCACATGTGTACTACATTTTATTGTACCCGAGAGCAATGTAGGCAATAAAAAGTAATTGAATCAGTGCAGTATTGTGTGTCACTTGTCGTGATTGATTTAGCATTTAGTCGTGAATTGGGCGCGATAAACATTTTAATAGGAACGAAGAGGACGAAGTCCATTACAAAATATTTTACAAACACAAAATTGCAGGCTTGCTTTGTTTGTGTTTCGTTTAAATATATTTAAACACTTTTGGTAAAAATACGCAATACAAATAGTACCTACTTATATAACCAATAATTATTTATACATAGTATTTATCGCGCTAAACTGCTTGTGCAGTTTGTTGGCGAGTTTGCGCTCCTAATAAAATAAACTAAAACGTGCAATCATTTATACTGATTCAAAAAGTATCCCACTAATCGTAAGAACAATTTGAAGTGTGCGTAAATTGGTTAACTAATGTATTCCATCGTCGCTCGACATGCAAGGCAATTGTAAACCTTAAAAACAAATGCAACGAAAAATTAAAAACGAAATCTTCAATAATAAAAGATTTATAACAAACAAAGGAATTATAAATTGATTTATTGTTCTCTACAAAGCATTAAGATAGAATTTTGTTTTCCGATAACGAGATGTACGTACCTACTTATCTCGAATTTTTTGCTCGTTAAGAATTAGCTTGGAGCCATAAACGTATCTAGTAGGTATTTCTTTGCTTTTATAACCTGGTAAAGTTTATATAGGTGGGTAAAGCCTTAAGTTGTGTCTCTACCATGGCCTGCCAATGACCTGCCAGTAAAACTATCGATTGAAATAAATTGTAGTGTTGTGTGGCTTTTAGAGCAAGATAGCAACTTTTTTTTCTTTATTGAGTTTGTTCATATTGAACATGTCACCCACAGATGTCACCCTCATAATTCAACTTGTCACATGCTCTCTAGCATGTATCTATATCAAAATCATCATCTCAACCGACAGGTTGACATAATATTGTTGATACCAAGCATAGACTACATCATGGAGGTCGAGGCCCTAGCTCCTCAATCCTGACGTTGCAGCGTACCTCTCAATCAGCGAATGAAAATAAGCTCTCAATGCAAAGTATTTTTCAATCTGTTGGGATTTATGAACTGTGAATTACTACGTATAGTAAAAAAATCAAAATTCAAAATTATTTATTTCATGTAGGCCAACTAGTGGTTCTTTTGACACGTCGAGACTCTACCACCGGTTCGAAATGAAGCATCTGCTGAGAAGAGCCGGCAAGAAACTCAGCAGTGGCTATTTTCATAACAAAATATTACAATATTGATGTAATGTAACAAGTTATTACACTCTTTTGTGGGTAGCTGGATGCCAAGCCGATTATTGTAGGTAACAAGCATAGATTACATCATTGAGCTCTAGGTTCTAGCTCCCCAAACCTGATGCTGCAGGTTACTGCTAAGCTAAACTGTGGGGATTTGGAAACTGTCGATTATCGACATTGTTAGTACCAAGCATAGACTCAATCATGAGGATGGGAAGACCAACTTTCCATACATACCTTTAAGGACATCATGGACAACTGGCAGGCATGCAGGGTTTCCTTACTATGTTTTCCTTCACGGTTAAAGCAAGCGATATTTTAATAGAGATAAGCGATTTCTGCTTTTTGTTTACCTAAGACCGCTTAGGAAAAAAATATATATTTTCCTAAGACAGTTATAACTCGCGTGGATTTAGTTTTTTAAAAATCCTGCGGGATCTCATTGATTTTCCAGTAGCCTATGTATCACTCCCTCGGTCCTTAGTTATACCCATGCAAAAAATCAGGTCGTTCCGTTGCTTTTTTGCCGCGAGATTGAAGGACCAACCAACAAACAAACACTTCCGCATTTATAATTATTAGTAAGGAAGTAAGCATTACCTTTTTAATAGTTCTGAGCCAACACTAACTTGTTTTGCGTATACTGGAATCCAGGATCTTTGCACGGCCATGACTTCTCGTCTGGTCAGCCCCGACACCGGGTCGACCGCGTTCAGGTCGCCGCCCCAATACACCTGGCTTATCTGACCACCCATTTCAAGCTGAAGAAAACAATTCATTTTTTCAGTAGAACTATTACAAGTGCCACCGGGAGGTGCATCGTTGGTAGACCCTTCATTGAATGGTCGGAATTTCAGGCGAGTCACCAGCAGCTACTGTATGCAAGCGGCACAGGGCCGTGTTCTGCGGCGATCGTTTCAAGAGACCTATCTCTTGAAGTGGGCGCCTATCAGTTGAGATGATGATGATGGTTATTAATATTATAAAATGCAAGGCACTGTATACAGAAGAATGGTGCTAAGTATATCTAATATAAAAGCTATTCTCATTCTATACTATAGAGTATATATATTATATAGTAGTTTATAGCGTAGTCTGAACTACTTTTCCTTTTATATCTTAAATATATAAAAAAAGAGACTAACTGACTGACTAACTGGCTGACTGACTGATCTATCAACACACAGCTCAAATTACTGGATTAATCCGGCAATTTGGTACAGATAGCTGTTACCGCCGCGCCGCAAAAGACGTAAGTTGAGTTTGATTTTGCAAATCCCTAAGGGGGTAAAATAGAGATTTGAAAAATCGAACTTAACTATGAGCGAAGACGCGGGCAAAAGCTAGTGATTAATAAAATACTTTTATTTGTTACTTTTACGACTCACGTAATTAAAATTATGTTTCAACTGGAAAATAGTGTCACCCGCGTCGATATTGCGCGACACGTCGCAGTAAACTATTCGGTGCTGACGGATAAAACAGCAATATATTCAGAGATGTTATGTTAATCGACGTGCTGACATTATGACCTTATTATCGATATAGTTAATGATAGAGACTTAAATACCTAGATTATATAAGACAATTGTAATAATTGACCACTTGTACATAATATTGGTAGGTATAGTTCGAGAATGAATAGGAAATTCACTGCATAGAGAATCCCAAAAATATACACACTCAAACCTACTTCTTCTTTTTTACTAACCCATAGACGTCGACTAAAGGTTGCTTGCATGAACTTGTTAGGTAGCCTGAAGGTAGCCTGTAAAAGTTTGGGAACGTTGGTATAATAACAAGTGTAATTTAAAAATTTAAAACACTCCCGAAGTCCCGACATGTTACAACATCCTAATCGCTAGTCAGTGATCGTTAAAATAAAAAAATGGCGGCGGCCATTTTGGACCGATTTTCATCAAACATAGCTAAGAACACTCCCGACTAATTCACCTTTCAAACAAAATCAAAATCGGTTCATCCCTTCGGGAGCTACGATGCCACAGCAGACACACACACACAGACACGTCAAACTTATAACACCCGTTGTTTTTGCGTTGGGGGTTAAAACGAACATCTGTGTCACCCAGGATTATTATAGATACGCTTTGCTTGGAATTATCTCTGCCACTTTCTACGTGAGGTCAAAATGACGTGATCTGTAAAAGAACCAAAAGTTTCAATTTTAAAGATACTGAAAAACTGACAAAAACAGATTTTAAAAGTGCATAAAGCCTATTTAAGTTACTTAGGATTAGAGATTGGACCTATAATACTCCTGAAGGTATATTGTGTGTGAACTACATTGTTAATACAACCACATAGTCCATACATAGAATACTTATATAATATGTATTAACTTGACTATAGAAGATTGAGTTTGTACAAACACAACCTCCGGCCTTCAAATATTTGTTCAGGCACTACAATGAAGAGACAGCTATGTGCGTATGTCATTAGTCTGTTCATAGTTCATTTTGTTATAGTTCTTGCAATTTACGAGGGCGCGTGAGCTTTACTTGTGGTTACGTCGCGTCGTGTATATGCACATTGATAAATGAGCGTGCTGACAGGAGCCTAGGTGGGAGCGGTCAGGCGCGAGCAAGCTCTCGCTCCCTCTTATACATGTTGAAATTTTATTGGTTGTACTCCCTGAAGGAGGTGAATGTGCTCATGAAACTGAACAACTTTCCCCAGGGAACATAGGTCGAAATATGAAAAAAAAAAAATTGGACCCTCCATAGTCCATACAAAATTGTCGATCAGCTGATTGATTTACTATGGGAGTTCCAAATTTTTTTTTCACATTTCGACCTATGTTCTTTGGGGAAAGTTGTTCAGTTTCATGAGCACATTCACCTCTTTCAGGGAGTACAACCAATGAAATTTCACCGTGTATAGATACGATACACACACAACCTTGAGCCACGCGCCCTCGTGAATTGTAAGAACTATACTAAAATTATTTTTATGCAAAAAAAATACTGCATGTGGACTATTATTATTTATCGAATGAATGTTTTTAGAGCCTTTCGTAAGCACGAATAAACTCGGAGTTTTCATACAAACGTGGTTTTGCTTTTATTTGAAAAACACATGTCGAATCACTGTCGAATTGATATCAAATGTAAATAAGTACAAAATGGAGAGGTATCGAGGTATGACTTTAAAATAACAATAAAAATAAATAGAGCCAGATAAGTTTTTATACTACTGTGTTTGTTTTTAACTCGTCCTATTTTTTTGTTTATATTTTTTCACTATAACAGCTGATATATCTCCCTCATATTATATTTTGCAGAAGGCTTAGGTACCTATTATACGTTTAATGAGTTAGGCAATTTTATGATAGGCGCTCAATGTATTGTAAAATTGTATATAATGAGCGTAGCTCAGTACCTACCTTATTAATCAATTAAAATAATTAACATAGTTTTGTTATCCATTGTAAAAAAAAAAATTTTTTTTGAAAAGAGCAACTGCTGAGTTTCTTGCCGGCTCTTCTCAGCAGAATCTGCATTCCGAACCGGTGGTAGATTTATGACGTGTCATAAGAGCTACAAGTTGGCCTACATGAAATAAATCAGATATTGATTTTTTGAAATGAAAAAAATAAATAAATTAAAATGAATAAAATATTTGTAAGTTTCAAATCATTTTTAGCAAAGGTGTGAATTTTTTCCGTTACCTATTTTGATAAGGAATTATTACATGAATTAATAAATCATTAATGCATCGTTACTAAAATGTAGAGCATACCTCCTATTACGTTATTGACATAGTTAATAAATAATTAAAAATCTATTATTATTTATTTATTATTAAGTAGGTATATGTTATAAATATAAATGGCAAAACACGGTTAATCAATTTATTTATCTTTCTATTAGATACTCGTAGATGTGTACCAACCTATTGGAATTAATTGTATTTTTACATATGTATGTAGGTACTCATACGAGTATTATGTCACTATAAATACAGATGTACAATTATTGTACATATTTTAAGATTTAAAATCCGTCGAGAATCATTACAGACACTTGTTTGGCTCGGTTATTTATAGGCATAATTATTTTTTATAAAAACTAATTTAAAAGCGTGCAAATTAACTTGGCAGTTCATCATCATCAACTTATGGACGTCCACTGCTGGACATAAGTCTCTTGCATGGACCTCCACAGACCTCGGTCTTGCGCCGCCTGAATCCAGCGACTCCCTGCGACTCGTTTGATGTCGTCGGTCCACCGGGTGGGGGGTCTGCCAACACTGCGCTTCCCGGTGCGGGGTCGCCACTCCAGCACCTTGGGACCCCAACGACCATCAGCTCTTCGAACTATGTGCCCCGCCCATTTCCACTTCAGTTTCGCGACTCGCTGAGCTATGTCGGTGACTTTGGTTCTCCTACGGATCTCCTCATTTCTGATTTGATCTCGCAGGGATACTCCGAGCATAGCTCTCTCCATCGCCCGCTGAGTGATACTTGGCAGTTAATAGGTACTTAAACTACATTTCATTGCTAAAATGAGTTGGTCATTAACAACACCGAGCTTATTAGATTTAACTAAGATGACCTGTGTCTGTGTATCTTTATATTTTTTCGTCTGTGGATCTGTGTGTCTGTCTGTTCCCTTGTAGCTCCCCAACGAATGGGCGGATTTTGATGCGGTTTTTTTTGTTTAAAAGTTACCGTGATCGAGATGTTTCTTAGCTATATTAGATAGGGTATTTTACTATTAGAAATAATCTAAAAATATAGGTAGGTACATAAATAAGATAGTTTAGGCAATGAGAAATCAGGACATGTAAGTTTCAGTTCACAAAGTTATAAAATTTTTATACTTATTTTTACTATGCTCGAAACCTCGAAACGGTAGCTGCCATGACACTACGTCATCGTGTCAGTAGTTTATAGTTCATCCGCTCAAATAGTTTGCAATTTAAGTGGGTACAAGGTATTTTGGAAATTATGTCAAAATACCTAGCTCATTTATTTATTTATTTTTTACATTAAAGAAAAATCAAAATATGTAGTAATTATAGTAGTAGCGTAGCACGGCGCTACGCTACTACTACGTGCTACTATCGCATTACTATCGCCTTTCGGCATGAACCGGCCGCGGCGGCCGTTTAGTTTTGTGTCGGTTTTACAAAGCGCGCCAACCATTTGAGCACAGTCAGACACTAATTCTATTTTATTTAATGGCATAAATATATACTAGTGTAAATTGCACAAATTGTAGCTATACAGGGCGTCCCACGGCTATGCCACATGGAGGGGAAGTACTTTAAATATTGTAGATGGAACATTTTACTGAAAGAAGACTTCATTTTAATTTAAAAAACAATTTAAACTGCATTCATAGATTTTTAAATAATTGCCTGGTTGAACCGGGACTCGAACCCGCTATACGAGAAAAAAAATTAACCTGTATCTTTATCATACCGATCGGAAGGCTTCATCATAAGGATTATTTTTTGTTAAATAACATAGCATGAGAAATAAAAGGAAGACCATGAATTTTAGCCTTTGATGTAAAATTTTGTTCAGAAAAATGAAAAGCTGACATTGGCGTATCGACATGTCCTTCAATCCCGCTGTAAACTGTTGCAGCGGGATTGAAGGACAAACCAATAAATCAACAAACAAACACACTTTCGCATTTATAGGTAATATAAGTAAGGATTAGTAAGGATAGTAAGGATCGGGAAATGATGCGTACTTCTCAAGTGGGTACTCATTAGTAATAGTTCATGTCAGTTGTATGTCGATACGATACGCCAATGTCAGCTTTTCATTTTTCTGAACAAAATTTTACATCAACGGCTAAAATTCATGGTCTTCCTTTTATTTCTCATGCTATGTTATTTAACAAAAAATAATCCTTATGATGAAGCCTTCCGATCGGTATGATAAAGATACAGGTTAATTTTTTTTCTCGTATAGCGGGTTCGAGTCCCGGTTCAACCAGGCAATTATTTAAAAATCTATGAATGCAGTTTAAATTGTTTTTTAAATTAAAATGAAGTCTTCTTTCAGTAAAATGTTCCATCTACAATATTTAAGGTACTTCCCTTCCATGTGGCATAGGCGTGGGACGCCCTGTATAATAAGTACATGGCTCGGAGAACTGATGGTCATTGGGATCCCAAGGTGGTGGAATGGCAACCCCACACCAGTAGGGCTAACATGCGCGCCACGAGAAAGTTTTGTCTACACGTTTACTCGTAGTCTCTATGTGAATCTCTACAGAGATTCACGAGTAAAGTGTACCTAGAGAAAATTTTCTCGTGGCGCGCATGTTAGCCCTACAGGAGAGTACCGTTAGTGGAGTCCTCACTACTAGCCGTTGGATACTCAAGTTTCTTTCGCGATCCTTTCAAGAGATCTAGATATGCCCAGCTAAAGACATTTATTCGTTCAGATGATATAAACAGTAGGTACCTACTATATGAAGAAAGACTTAACAAAGAGTACCTAAACGGCAAGAATCTTAAAAAAGGAGGAGGTTCTCAATTCCTCGGAATATTTTTTTTATGTATGTTCTCCGATTACTCGAAGACGCCTGGACGGATTTGGAAAATTCTTTTTTGTTTGAAAGGGTATACTTCCCAGGTGGTCCTGGGTACGGTACGACCCTTAGAAGCCGAGCAAAAAGAGGGAAAGTAACTACGCTAAATACGCTAAGCGAAAACGAATTACTGAACGGGCCGTCAACCAACGAGAGCCGAACTGAAGGCTACTTTTCATTCTGGATAATCAAAGATACACGTGGCATTATTAAAAACTAGATCTGAGCGGACAAAGTCGCGGGCAGCAGCTAGTAATAAAAATATAGAAGTCAGCGTATTTACCGTTTTTGTGTAGGTAATCCGGTCAATATGCCAACTTTCGTAAGGTCACCAAACACGTGTTTCTGTGCCACACACTCAGCACGGCACGTGCTACCCACTTCGAGTAGTTCGCGGCACTAGGTAATGAGCTTGATAATGAATCAATATCAATAGATAATAGGAAGATGTCTTACGCTTTCATATCAGTAAATCTATTTTTTTTAAAGAATATCAGCCAAGCAGCACCGATAGGGCAGGAGATAAAAGTTTTATCCCCCGATTTTATCCACTGACAGGGGATAAAATTATCTTTTCCCTATGCTAAAGCAGGGCGACAGAGGAAAAGGCGATGTATATTTCTATAAGTATATCCACTGAGTGTTATTTCCACCGCTGCGCCCATGCTCGACGGGTGGATAAAGCTAAGCGAGGGGATGAACGTTTTATACTTTTCCCGGGGATAAAATTTCTCCCGCCCATGCTACCAGTGCTGAACTTGACCTCTTCCCTCCAAATAAGTGAAAACTTGTGTTAGGTGTGGGTACGGATCGAACCTGCGACCTTTAAGTTTTCAGTCCGCACCTGTAACCGTTGGGCTATTGAGGCTTGGGTTGGTTGGGCTATTCTTTAAAAAAAAAAAAAGCAGTTGTATCTTCTTGGTCTGGTGGGAGGCTTTGACCGTGGCTAGCTACCACGCCAAGACGTGCCGACAAGCGATTTAGCGTTCCGGCGCGATGGCGTGTAGAAACCGACTAGGGGTATGGGTTGAATGCACCCCTTCCAAGTTAGCCCGCTACCATCGTTACTTACCATCAGGTGAGATCGCAGTCAAGGACAATCTTGTCATCGAATAAAAAAAAGCTAAAAAAAGAGGAGCTGGGTGCACAATGCACATGGATAGGGTCGCGGAACTTTCTAGTTTTTAGTACAGAATTGGATATCTTAGTACTCTATATTTATGTTTGCGGATGCCTTTACGTAAGGAAATAAGTGTTCCGGTTCCTGTTCCCAAGAAAACCGCAAAACGTCGAAATAATCGGTTTCCATGAGAAACACAAAGAAGTGGTGATAGAGAGAAAGACATATTAGAGAACAAAGGTTCTTAATTTACTATTTCTGTACGGAATCCTAAAAAGGGTATTGTTACTTATAATATATAAAATTACTAGCTTTTGTCCGCGGCTTCAATCACATGAAGTTCGATTTTTCAAACCCCTATTTTACCTCCTTAGAGATTGAATTTTTAAAAACTCTTTCTAAGCGGAAGCTTACGTTATAATATGCCAAATCTTAGCCCGACCAATCCAGTGGTTTGATAAATCTGTCAGTCAGTCAGTCAGTCAGATAGTCAGTCAGTTAGTCCTTTTATATACTTATTCAGAATCAGACTATAATATTTCAATAGCCCAACGAGCCCAACGCTTAAAAGTAAGAAGAAGAAAGAAAGATCGACGATTCCCACCCGTTGCACTATTGTCGTTCCCACTCCTAACTAGGGTTGCCAGATTTTTTTTCAGCCTATAAGGGACAAATGGTTAAATGGGCAAAAAAATACGGGATTTCAGTTTTTTGCCCGGGACAAATAAAAAACGAAATTATTTAGTGTCATTTTTTATTATTTTTTATATTTTCCCGAGGATCGAGTCAGTTCTAACATTGTCATTCTGACACTAACGCTGTCATTGGTCGATGCGGGCTGCGAGTGCAAGTTAGTAGCGAGACGAGTACGTTTTACGAACGTTGCGTGTGTGAATACGTAGATCGATTTCATAATGAAAAACGACGTACGGTTCAAATACGGGACAGAGTCAGTCCCGCCGGGACATTTTAAACTATGCCTAAAATACGGGATGTCCCGGGAAATACGGGACGTCTGGCAACCCTACTCCTAACACAAGCTTTCCATTATTTCCAAGCTGATTATTTGGAGTGGAGAGGAAAGGAGAATTTTAGTCAATTTCGGTGTGATATGTGACAATTTCTTTACAAAAATATACTTAATTATATAGGTATGCTTAAAGAAGGGAATATATAGTTAGGTACTTAACACAGCTCCATGTCTTTTAGGTGCAAGTCTGTCGTGATATCTTCACGACAGACTTGCACCTAAATAAGTAAAAAAGCGTAGGCGGGTGTTGTTTTTAGATAGTAAATTTCGCACTGTGTTAATACAATGCTAATGATCGCTGTGACAAGAAAAATTAGCGGTCATGTGGTAAAGCGTAAGCCACACATTACTTACCTACATAGGTAGTTTAAATTGTTAATAATATGGAACTTTTACCATGTTGAATGAGTATTGAATGAAGAGTAGAAGGAGATATTCATGTTTTAAAGCTTATAGTTTACTACATAAATATATAGATATTTTACTAGTCCGCCTATAAGAAAAGAATAGAATAAGTATATAACAATAGAATAGAACAAAATTAATGAAACAACAGACTCCCATAAAATGATCGTTATAATATATTATGTATAAAAATTTCTTCCAACTTCCTTCAAAATTTTATACTAGGTGGAGTAAGATTAGCTTAGACCATAGTAGATAAATACATACGTAGTATCTATAGTAATTGGTCAAGACTCTGTTGAGTACTAAATGCTATGTAGCAACTACCCCAACTACCCTTCAACTACCCGATCAAAATCGATGAAAAAACGTGCAAACATAAGCGTAGCGTCTCGCTAGTACTTGACGCGAATTCTTGTTTTTCCTATCCATTTGAATTATTATTTTGAACGCGACGGTTAACGATTTGACATAAACGTAAAGGACATTTGACTTTGATTGATATAGAGATGGACGATTGTTCCAAAATATTACAATCGAACCATATTATTTGATCGGTCTGCTCATCAGTTATCTTAGACTATTCAACCAAACGGATTGACTATTAAGTCAGTTACCGATAAAATACGGATAACAAATGAGCCGCTAGTTATCGAAAATGATTTATTATTCGGATAATAAATCATTCAAACAAAAACAATTCACTTCCTTCCTTCCTCCAACTTCGCTGTTTGAGTCAAATTGAAATGACTAATTATTATTTTAAATTCAATTTCCAGTACCTATAGTGGCTTTAAGGTATATCGAATGGGCACAGATTGTGTCAGTTCATTCAATTATATTATTAATTCAATTCAATTAAGAAGTGGTGGCTTTCTGGACTTTAGGTGTGCCAACTGGATACAGATTGTCTGACGATACACGTCACATCGTTGTTGGATAATGTTATAGTCTTATAGTAGTAGTAGTAGTAGTAGTTCATTTTTAACTAGGGTGGCAGACCCAATTATGGGCACTTTAAGAGTTTATCCAATTTCAAATATGTTTTTTAAATTAAAATCTAACCAAATTCTTTAAATAATTGTGTTCATAAGGTTACTTGTTTAATAATATATATAATTAAAGAACTTTTTAAGGATTTTTTTCTTAAATCAACAAGAATTTGAAATAAAATTAAAAAATGACCCAGTCCCCAATTATTAGCACATACGGGATTAACTACTGGTAAGTACTGACTGGGAAGTCGATCAGTCAAAATGGCCGAAAACTTCAGGAACTCCAGAACAATATCTTTCAACTACAATACTGACGTCATTTTAAAACTTTCCAGATTAGAAAGGTTTCTATTGTGAAAAATATGAATTCCTCTAAATATTTTTTAATCTGAAAATTTAAAAACTACAATCAGAAACTTATATTTTAATCTTTTTTGCTAAAGTGCGAATAAACTGGTGCAGTGCTAGCAATTGGGTTAGTCACCCTAGTTCATTTTTACATTCGAATGGTACAGTCGTACATCACTAAAATCACTAGATTATCAATTTGACATTGACAATAGGTACAGTTTGTGACATATCGAAGTGATGACAGCTGTCAAATCTGCTTTTGTAATTTGTGCACGTTGTTTGTTTATTTTATAGTAAAGTTAGTTTTTAATCAATTTACACTGGTCAGAATGGTTAAAATTAGTGATGATGCCGTAGGAAGTATCGGTAAAGTGTTGAACGATCCAAATAGGCCGATGAAAGAGCGTTTTCGGGCCCTTTTTACACTTCGTAACCTAGGAGGAGATGCTGCTATTAAATGCATCAGCGAATGCTTTAAGACTGAATCAGTGCTGTTAAAACATGAACTGGCTTACTGTTTAGGTCAAATGCAGGATAAAAACGCGATACCAGTGTTGATAAGTGTGTTGGAGGATAAAAATCAGGACCCGATTGTTAGGCATGAAGCTGGTGAGTTTACTATTATAAATCATAATTCTAATAGTAAAAACCAAGAAATTGTGATATTTTAGATATACATAATATACAATGCACCATTAACACAGTAAAAACCCACGATTTTTTAAAAATTATCAGAGAAACCTGGGAGATTTCCAAAGAAACAAAAAAAGTCAGTTCGTTGGGTCCAATTAGTGGCAAAATAATTCATCCTCATGCTGATTTAGGTTAATATGCACATTTTCAAGTGTAAATCAGGAAACTTCAAGTTCCTATTTAACTAGCTAATTATAAAAAAATTCTAATCTATTATCCATCTCTCATATTTCAGGTGAAGCTCTTGGTGCGATTGGTGATACAGAGCTTCAAGCATTATTAGAGAAGTACCAACATGACCCAGCAATAGAAGTTGCTGAAACATGTCAAATTGCATTGAAACGACTTAAATGGATAAAGGATGAAAACGCAAACAGTACTAATTTATCACATAGTCGCTATGCATCCATAGGTAATTTTATATTATCCTACTTTCTATCCTACTAATATTATAAATGTGAAAGTTTGTGAGGGTGAAAAGATATTTGTTACTCCATCACTATAACAAATGAACCGATTTGGCTGAAATTTGCAATGGAAATAGCTGGTATCCAAGAATGTAAATAGGCTTCATTTTATCCCAGAAAATTAAAGAGCTCCCACAGGAATTAAAAAATCTCAATTTACATGTACAAAGTTGATTAATCAGCTTCAGCCACAAATCGGCCTTCAGACAGACATTGCTAACTCTAAAAATAGTGCTAAACTTTTCACAATGTTCCTTATGGAAAAGGATAGCATGAATTAAAAGAATTACCATAATCATTTTTTTTTTCTTGACATGATAACCCTTGACAGCTTTTACACCTAATCATAAGTGCTAATGTAGTCTAAGATGGTAGCCAGTGGCATGCACAGGATGTACTACAGGGTAGGCAGATGATACAAAATGGAAAAAATCTTCGGTGCGAATTTAAAAAAACTTAAGGGTAGGCATTGTACAAATTATAAAAAGCCTACCCTTAAGTTTTTATAACTCGTACTGGCGATTTTCTCCATTTTATATCATTTTTCCGCATTATGCCTACCCTGTGTGCACGCCACTGATGGTAGCAGGTTAATTTGGAAGGATTTTTTTAACAGTTTTAAATTAAAATAAATTTTAATTAATATTTTGACTTGCACTATAGATCCTGCACCTCCTAGCAAGGAACTTAATATTGAAGAGCTAAAAAAGACTATGATGAATGAGAAGGAATCGTTATTTGAAAGATACAGAGCAATGTTCAGTTTGCGTAATTTGGGAACACTGGAGAGTATTAACGCTTTGGGTGAAGGTAAGATTTTATGTAATTGTTACTTCCTAATATTATTAGTGTGTTTATTTGTTGGTTTGTCCTTCAATCACAAAGAAATGAAGAAATAGGTTAATGTTATTTTTTTGTATGGATATAGTTGATGACATGTTGGATAGTCTATTTATCGAGGAAGGCTTTAGGCTATATAACATCATGCTGCGACCAATAGGAGCGAAGCATCAGTGAAAACTGTTGTAAAAACAGGGAAAATTATCCATATTTAAAATATATTGTTTTAAAAACTTCTTAATCGCTGTCATAATAACAGAAATTGACGCGGACGAAGTCACAGGCAAAAGCAAGTATAATATATAGATTATGATAAACATTACAATATATGGACGCAGTTACCAAATAATGATTCAACTCGCAAAGCTTATCAATTGAAAAGTTAACTTTTTTTTTCTTTTACATTATTCTTTTACATTACTTTTACTTTACTACTTTATTCTTTTACATTATGTATGTAATTAATTTGACAAAGGTTTGTGGGTTGAATCATTATTGCATATCTGGGTCCATATTTAATACGTCTTAATATTACTTCCAGGGTTCAAAGCCAGCAGCGCACTCTTCCGACACGAAGTAGCATTTATCTTTGGTCAGATGCAGGACGAGCGCTCCGTACCTTTCCTAGTTAAGGCATTGGAAGATACGGAAGAGCATGAGATGGTTAGACACGAGGCGGCGGAGGCACTTGGCTCTATAGCTACTGAGGAATGCACTGAAGTGTTGAAGAGGTACTGCTGTACTTGCTGATAACTTTACTAATATTATAAATGCGAGGGTTTGTAGATTTTTTTGTCTGGTGGGAGGTTTTGGCCGTAGTTAATTACCACCCTACTGTCAAAGACGTGCCGCCAAGCGATTTAGTGTTTTGGTACACGCCATCATACCATCAACCAATACTGGTTGAATTTACACTGCCTTTAGTCGTGGACTTGGAGAGTGACAGCTATTTTGCGGCGTGATTGAAGGACAAATCAACAAATACACTTTCTCATTCATTCAGTAAGGATCTGAAAGTGTACTCATTAGTACCTTTATTTAGCCAAAGAGATCTCGTTGGGTCAGGGATCATAAAAACCTAACACGCGGATGAAGTCGCAGATAATAGCTATCCTTACTATCTTTACTTTCTTACCAATATTATATTATTTTTTGATATATATATTTTAACATATCTTTATTAAATTTCAGATATCTCAATGATCCGAGACCAGTAGTGCGTGAGAGTTGCGAGGTGGCGCTAGATATGTCGGAATATGAGAACAGTCCAGAGTACCAATACGCCAACACGCTGCTTACTGTTCACAGTTGATTCACACGGTTTAACATTAAATATTTTGTAAATTGAACTTTAATTTAACACGAATTAACAAAAATTAAGCACCAAATTGAAAACCTCTTTTATTGTAATGATGGGAGGAGACATTGTGCGAAAATAGATAAAGGACCAAAAAGTTTTATTTGCACAAGTAGTAAAGATAATGCAGTTCTCCTTACAGTACAATCCTCCTTTTTTGGAAGTCGGTTAAAAATACCTGATGAAATCATTTAGGTTTATTTTAAATCCAGTGGAAACTCCTTGATACAAATCAAATGGGCTACGCCTGAAGACCTTGGTTTGTCGTTTTTAAATTACAAGTCTTGAAAAATTATACTTGGTATTCCGATTGTAGGTTCATTTCATGTTTTATTGAAGTTTTTTATTTTTGCTATAAGTTAGTATCGTTTTCTATTCCTACTTTACTCACTTCAATATGCAATAAAAAGATTTATCAAGTTTTTATAATATTTGTTTTTCCGCCTTTTCTGAGAAAAATACTTATGAACAAGTTACGATTATGTTACAGTTATATTTTTTTCAAATTTTCTTAACAAAATATGTTTTAGGAATATGAAGTGCACTGAAATGGAACTCTTGAAATATTGTGGTTTTCTTATGATGATTAGTTTTGTATTTACTGCTGTGGTAAGTTGATTAAAACTCTGTCTAAACTAGAAGTCAGTTAAGAAGGAACCTGGTTTTCTGGATACCAATTTGATAAAATGTACATATTAATTGACATAGTTTTTTTAAAGAATATTAGCCACGCGGAAGTTGACTAGTATTCTCCTATCCCCTCCAAGTAAGCGGAAAGCTTTTGCAAGGAGTGGGTACGACAATAGTGCAACGGATGGGATTCGAACCTGCGACCTTTCAGTGTTTGGGCTCTAATAATACCCATGCAAAAAATCACGTCGATCCGTAGCTGTTGCAGCCTAATTGAAGGATAAAGCGATAAAAACAAAACACTTGCATTTGTAATATTAGTAAGACATAGTAAGAAGTAAGATGTCGCTCATTTGCGACAATAGTGACATAATTCAAAATCGACGATGAGAGAATTCTCTCGTTAGAGAGTAATGTTTTGTGGATGTTGCGGTCTCGAAACAACACAGCGGCCAACAAAGCGACAGAGCATTAAGTCACAATCTCTCTCGCTCTTATTTTTTTGTGCTTAGCGTAATGTCGTTTTTATAGCAAAAAGTATAAATTTTCGACACTAAAATTGGTGAATTTTGAGTTATGTCACCCTTGTCGTAAATGAGCGATGTGTCGTTTTAATCCTGTCTAAAGTCCGAGCGAGCCAAGGCAGAGATCGGAGTACGGATTGCATTGTTTCTGTAGTCCTCCAACGTACTGGAGTCGGAGCAGTCGTCGTTCCTCGGTCTGTCGCAGCCGGTGCGCGTCAGCAGCAGCACGCTGGAGGCGGTCGCGCAGCTGCGGGCGGCCGTGCGGCGACACGCGCGCGGCGACCGGCGCGTGCGGCGCTACTTCGACGCTTACGACACGCCTTTCACGGGCCAAGGTCGCCGGGCGGGCCACGGCGACTACGCGTACCACGACTATTAAAATATTGCTACAAATTATCTGAAATTTATTTAACACTTGACATTTGACAATATTATACAGTACTATGTGTAGGTACCAAATAGGTACTAAAATAGTGCAGAAACATATGCACAATACTAAGCCCTTATGGGGAAACTCAAATGAGTAGGTAGATTGTGCCTTGTTTTAATTTAACGGGCTGCTTCTGGTTCTGCTTCACGGCCGCCGGGCGAGTCGCGGCGTTGCATATTATCACGACTAACTTACTTAATTGTTCTACTCGTCAAAAGGCCTTCTCATGCGCACGCCATTCCTTTCTAAATCAAAATCAAAATTTATTCCATGTAGGCCAACTTGTAGCTCTCATGACACGCCATAAATCTACCACCGGTTCGGAATGCAGATTCTGCTGAGAAGAGCCGGCAAGAAACTCAGCAGTTGCTCTTTAAAAAAAAAAAAAGACGTGTGGCACTCGGGGACTGCCGCGGTAAAGCTATTGCATAGCATTTTTTATCAACGCCATCTAGCCGTGAGAGGAATCCCGTGTCAGGTTATTTTCGTTAGGTACGGAATTTCTGGATTCAGTCTCCACGCTCAAGGCCCGCGATAGAAGCTATGCAATAATAAAAAAGCTTCATTGTGGAAGCACTGTAGTATACATAGCATAGTTTTGTTACCTAATGTAAAATTTTAAGCTATTGCATATATAACAGGTAGACACTTAAATTTTAATCACTATCACTACATAGTATAAAACAAAGACGCTGTCTCTGTCCCTATGTATGCTTAAAACTTTAAAACTACACAACGGATTTTGATGCGGTTTTTTTTTAATAGATAGAGTGATTGAAGAGGAAGGTTTATATGTATAATAACATCCATTAACAGTGAATGACATAGGCAATATATTTTATACCCGTGCGAAGCCGGAGCGGGCCGCTAGTTCATTTATAAAGGAAGAAAAAGGAAAATTTTGAAGTGGATTAAAATTCGTCACGAATAACTTTCTTGCCGCGCTCCTTGATTAAATTGACACATCTCGTGTTTGAAATTTAATGAGGATACGTGACGTGTTAATGTTACAAGTTATAACAGAGGCTCATCTCTTAATTAATTTTGAAACTTCCTGAAAGTGTGTGGAATGTTATGGGAATGTGATTATTTCTTCTCTACTAGGTAGGTAATCTGTTAACTTTTGGTAGGATCTACCTACCTCTTATACCTATTTTAAGTTTTCTTTTCCAACGGCCATTTTTAAGCTATTGCATAGCTTCTATCGCGGGCCTTGAGCGTGGAGACCGAATCCAGAAATTCCGTAACGAAAATAACCTGACACGGGACTCTTCTCACCGCTAGATGGCGTTGATAAAAAATGCTATGCAATAGCTTTACCGCGGCAGTCCCCGAGTGCCACACGTCTTTTTAGGTTTTTTTTTTGTATTAAGTAGGTAGGTACTTAGGTATATGCATAGTTTTATTGCTGGCGTAAACCCATTTGTATTGTTTTTGTCGCTTCCTTTACAGTCTAACGATAAAACATAACTGTTGGAAACATACAGGTTCAAATTACTTTCTCGTTTACAGACTATGAACAGTAAATAGTTTACAAATCCAGATGATTAAGAGACATCGAGGAAATATGACAGTGGCAATCGCAATAGATTGTTAACGATTGATGGTACACAGTTATAAGGTTCGTCTTTTAATCACACAGTAACGGAACAACGGATGGACAAGATTTTTTTTTATGGGTATAATAGTTAAGGACTTGGAGAATGCCATAGGAAAAACAGGGATCTCGCGCGATTTTGAAAAGATTATTTCTACGCGGAAGAAGTCGCGGCTAAGCAAAACTAATTAATTAATTATTTATAGTTTCAATCCTCAATAGCCCAACAGTTAAAGATGCGGACTGAAAACGGAAAGGTTAAAACCCCACCCGTTGCACTATTATCGTACCCACTCCTAGCACAAGCTTTCCGCTTATTTGGAGGGGATAGGAGGATATTAATCAACTTCAGCTTGGCTAATATTAAAAAAAATCGATTCTTTTACTTTCTATAGTGTGAAGTTTACCTGTAATTAACATTAACTAGGTATATTAACACTTTGGATTCGAGTTCAAAAATATTGTTCCTCCCGTGTGTTTTCAACGAGCCGTTATTCTGAGCCGTTGCACTGGCGTTTACGCATAATATATTATTACACGGACACATGACAAGAGTAACAAATAGCGTAGGACTTGTATTAAGCGTTTAATTAAAAATAATAGCATGGATCTCTGTAACTCTTGTACTTTTATCTATATACCTAGACAATAGAGATAGCAAGCATTGTTCCACATGTGAAGGCCGGCGTTGGGTCACGTAGAAAGATAATGCTTGAATTTTAGTAGCCAGTTGATGGCTGCAAAACAAAGAATTGGTTTACCGGAAAATCCACGTAGCATCGTAATAGTATAACTCGTAGCTTACGTTAATATGAAAACTGGCTCGCTTTAGGTCGCGTAGCATGTTTTTTTTTATTAGGTTTTCTTATAAACTTTTACACTAATACATCGATGAACATACTAAAGATTAACTACATACTAGCTTAAGTGTAGTGATTACTTAAAAGTAAACACAACATGGACAAATAACAAAACCATTCATAAAGACAAAAAAGAATTAAAAAAAACAAAACAAAAGTGTTATCATAGAAACAAAACTAAATAGAATATAATTTTAGAGTTACAATAATAATATATCCTAGGATTCATAGGTGAGAAAATGAAATGAAGTGAAATGATTGAAATGAAATTAATTCTTCAGTCCTACATACTTCCACCAGAGGTGTAAGCAAGTAAGACTCAAGACTTCCAAGATTTAAATAACTTTTCACGAAACTTATATAACGAGTCAGAAAAAATGTCAACAACTGTTCTATAATGGTTTAAAGTCTTACATAATTTAGAAATAGGGAAAATGTTATAATAAAAAGCAAACAATACCAACATGTATAAAAAACTAGTTGATAGCTGATTCTCGCGGCATCTCGCAAGACAATGTAGGTACCTACATAGTCATTAATCGTACTTACTCCAAAATGATAATAATATTTTTTCCCGAAACTTATACAGTGAGGCGGAAAAAATATCGATGACAGTGCTGTGATCACCAGATTAAGGGTTTTACACAACCTTGGGATGGGAGAATTGGCGCCAAGGACAGTTCTGTAGGTAGTTTATGTGGATACAGGGTACTTAGCTACTAGAAAGGTTCTTTAGCAAGAGTAATTTACGTATTACGTATTACTAGACGATGAACAGAAGTTTTTGCAGTGGGTGCAATAGGTACCGCAGCAGAAAATCTTTAGAAACTTTTGAAAACCCATAAAGTTTGTATGTTTAGCACCCTTGCAGTATTCTGCGCTCGTATTCAATATTTTTGCAGAAATATTATAAAATCTTTTATAGGTACGAACGGTCATGTTTCGTTGAGATTCCAATTTCATTTTCCTCAATCTTCCCGAAATTAATTTGGATAAAATATTGAAAGCGGGAAATGGCTTTATTTGAAATAGAATAGGTTTAATCAAAACACAAATTTATACTTAATTCACGACCCCAATTCGAGGTGCCGTCGTGAAGAGGGTATCTCGATATTAAAGCACACTTTCGATACAGGGTTGATTTCGCGAAGTTATCAAGCGATTGCTTGTAATATCATCTTTTATTTACACAAAATACCATCTTCAAATGCCTTGCCTTAACTTTGTGTGAAAGGTAGATGTAAGGGTGCATAATTTAGGGTTATCGATAGGGTTTATATTAAACTAGACTAGGTATGCCCGCTACTTCTTCCGCGTAGATTAAAGTTTTTTAATTCCCTAAACTACTACTATTTAGCCGATTTTAGTAAATGAGGTGTCAATCGCTTCGTTATTATAATCCGCATAGGCTACATATGATAAATCTCCGCAATCGAGGTACAGTTTTTAAACTTATTTCTTGTTTTCTATATGTTATATCCCCATGCGACTTTAAATCTCAGTCAATATGAGCCCTTACATATGAAAATAATTTACGATCATACCCATATCAAGAAGAGTTATTATGCCATTTTACTTCGAATAATATTATTCAGGGACACAATATCAGCAGTTTCTCCAACTCATAAAAAGTTATACCTATGTAAAAAGGAAGTGTTGCAAAGAATATCTGTTATGTACGAAAAATCCCTTACGTCCAAGCGAACGGATGAAATGCGAGACCTACTCTACTGTGTGTGATTGTTTAAAATTGATTGCTAAAGTGCAGCGTAATATATGTAGGTTAGGTTTTTAAGCCTCAATAGCCCAACGGTTAAATGTGCGGACTGAAAACTGAAAGGTCGCAGGTTCGAATCCCACCCATTGCACTATTGTCGTACCCACTCCTAGCACAAGCTTTCCGCTTATTTGGAGGGGATAGGAGGATATTAAGTCGTTATTGGTTAAAAATGCAGCAAGAATGTTTATAAATCATACCAATACCAACACTATTTAAATCTTATGTAGGTCACTTATAAAATAAATGATCTATCCATACCATTTTTTTTAATTCGATGGCAAGATAGTCCTTGACTGCAATATCACATGATGGTAAGTTACGATGCAGTCTAAGATGGTAGCGGGCTAACTTGGAAGGGGTATTTCAGTGTAGATTCATTCAACCCATACCCCGGTTACTACACGCCGTCGTGCCGGAACACTAAATCGCTTGGCGGCACGTCTTTGACGGTAGCACTAGCCACGGCCAAAGCCTCCCACCCGGACCATACCAGAGACGATTCAGAAATTATTAATTCCCAAATTGTCCCCGTCGGGAATCGAACCCGAGACCTCCCAGTTTTTTAGACCACAGCGCTCACCACTGCGCCAGGTAGATCGTCAAATGTCGAAATAGGTTGAAATAGATGTATGTACTTTTTTGGTTGTGTTGTGCCCACGAGAGGGATAAAGATGGAAGTCTGATTAAATTCAAATTCAAAATTCAAAATTGTAGCTCTTATGACACGTCATAAATCTACCACAATTATTATATCTACTTGCTTGCTTTACCTTTGAGGTGTGTATGTGTAGTAACACATCTATTAGGTAATTGTTAGAAACCTTAAATTACAAATTAAGCTGCCCTGAATTGTGTCGCATCCAAGTGCTTACAATATTAGGGTTGGTTAGTTCAGGACAGTTAGTTGTTTCAGGGATAGAGGGCAATTCAATTACCTACGGATGGAGCCACATTTCAAAGCCTTGCTTAGATATTTAGAAACCTATCATACGAAACATTTATTAATTAATAAGATTGCCCTCACCGAACAACTACTACGCTGAGATATTACAGTAAAGGAGTTTCATATATTGTTTTTTAATTTATTTAATCATAATAATAAATATAGCCTTCCAATACCCAATTCACACTCTTAGAGGTGGATTCTCTCAAAACAGTTTCTTAGTTGATATCTACGCTCTAGAGGGAACCTACATTCCAAACAAGTTTTTAAGCTATTGCATAGCTTCTATCGCGGGCTTTGAGCGTGGAGACCGAATCGAGAAATTCCGTAACGAAAATAACCTGACACGGGACTCCTCTCACCGCTAGATGGCGTTGATAAAAAATGCTATGCAATAGCTTTAAAGCGGCAGTCCCCGAGTGCCACACGTCTTTTTTTTAAAATAAAAAGAATTTTAGCCGTGCGACAATGTTTATAGGCTTCATAGTTTTTGAGATTTCGTGATTAATCAGTCAGCGGTTGGTAACTCTTTTTTAAATAAATCTTTGATAAATATATTATATCCCTAGGTTTCATATTAGACATGGTGAACTTGATTAATATTTCCCTGTCCCTTCCAAATATGGCCAAAGCTTATGTTAGGAATGGGTGTAGGGACTTTATGCTTGCGTCACTTACAAACCACGGACCTTACAGTGGGTACAATAATAGAGGGAAGGGTGGGGACCGAACCGTCGACCTTTCAGTTTTACGTCTGCACCTTTAACCTTTGTGCTACTGACGCATAAGTAGAGAATAGCGTCTATATTAGGGCTTCATTACAAACTTCTTACAAACGCCTGTAACCGTGTGATAGGACTTCTATGACACATTATTCCGTTGCTCACAAGATTATTCCGGTAAAATACTTCATTAGGGCGGTCACATAGTCAGCTATTTGTGTTATATTCGTCCCCATTCCACCTTATTATTATAACGACTACAACGCCCTCCCCTGTAGGGCTAACATGCGCGCCACGAGAAAATTTTGTCTACACTTTACTCGTGAATCTCTGTAGAGATTCACATAGAGACTACGAGTAAACCTGTAGACAAAACTTTCTCGTGGCGTGCATGTTAGCCCTACTGGAAACTTTCGAGAAGACTCGAAGAGAGATTAACAGGGCTATATAAACATGACTCCTCTCAGAGGTGCGAACACCTATTCTTATTACAAGCCAAATTAATTAGACCAGTGTAGATAATTTTTAAAACGAAACAAAATAGTAGTAGGATGAAACCCATTAGAAAAGGAGGGGAATATTATAAAGATGAAAGGAAAAATAATTTACGGGCAATCTGAGGTCGGGAAGGGGTGGGGGTGAGTTTTTAAGGGGGAAAACCGGTTTTTCTCGATTTCCGGCAAAACTAAAAGTCCTATCGAAAAAAGTCAAATGGCAAAGTTGTAGGTAATAAAAAGATCTAAAACTTTTGTATTTACACTTTTTTCACATAACCTCAAAATTTATGTGAAAAATTCAAAAAACCAAGTTTTTGGTTTTTTATTTTTATCTTGTACAAAAATTATTTTTTTTTAACGAAATTTGGTGAAAACTTACCTTTTTATGTCCCAAATACGCTGTAATTTATTTGATTAAAAATATTTATTTTTTCACCTTATTTTGAATTAATATCGAAAAAAACACCCTAATTTTCAATCGAAAAGTCACCCGTCAAAATATCAGCTTTTTTGAAAAAGTTAGTATGTTTTCTGTTCGTTGAAATCTCTACTTTCCGATGGTGAAAAAAAAAAATATATGTTACTACAGTAAATCTTCTCAGAAAATAATTTCAATCTTTAGGTTATGTTATATTAAGCATACTATTTTTTAAAGAAAATATTAGATTTTAATGTTTGAGTTGATTTTCTTGAAGATAATTGTGACAAGTTTACTTAAAAAAATAAAACAAAAATTTTTATCTGTATCAATCAACTCAAACATTAAAATCTAATATTTTCTTTAAAAAATAGTATGCTTAACGTAACATAACCTAAAGATTGAAATTATTTTCTGAGAAGATTTACTGTAGTAACATATATTTTTTTTTTCACCATCGGAAAGTAGAGATTTCAACGAACAGAAAACATACTAACTTTTTGAAAAAAGCTGATATTTTGACGGGTGACTTTTCGATTGAAAATTAGGGTGTTTTTTTCGATATTAATTCAAAATAAGGTGAAAAAATAAATATTTTTAATCAAATAAATTACAGCGTATTTGGGACATAAAAAGGTAAGTTTTCACCACATTTCGTTAAAAAAAAAAAATTTTTGTAAAAGATAAAAATAAAAAACCAAAAACTTGGTTTTTTGAATTTTTCACATAAATTTTGAGGTTATGTGAAAAAAGTGTGAATACAAAAGTTTTAGATCTTTTTATTACCTACAACTTTGCCATTTGACTTTTTTCGATAGGACTTTTAGTTTTGCCGGAAATCGAGAAAAACCGTTTTTCCCCCTTAAAAACTCACCCCCACCCCTTCCCGACCTCAGATCGCCCGTAAATTATTTTTCCTTTCATTTTTATAATATTCCCCTCCTTTTCTAATGGGTTTCATCCTACTACTATTTTTTTTCACTTTTTATTATTTTTACAGGGATCTACCCTGGCCTAAATACCTGTGAAAGAATTAACAAAATAAATGAAAATCGTATCGTAAGTACCATAATATTTTTAACTACAGCAGGAAATATTAAGCATTACCAGACTAATATTATAAAGATGAAAGTTTGTATGTATGTATGTATATATGTGTGTGTTCCCGCGGGAAATTAAAAAACCTTAATCCACGCGTACGGAGTCGCGGCAATCATTTAAATAGTAATGCAATAATTTTGGACTTTATTACATTTATACACTAATGCTGTTAATCGAGCCCTGTTCGGCTTAATTTTGAAGGGAATGGAGATATAAGTTCGTAAGTATATTTATATAAGGTTTAATATGCCACCCTGAAAATGAATTTAGTTATTAAACATATCAGTAAAGTAAAACATTTCAAATCGTAAATATCATCGTCTAACTGCCTCGGTGCTATGAAATTTAATTTTAACACACTATTAAGTTACACTTATACCTCGTAGGCTTAGCCCATTTAAAGTTACCGCTATAATTAAACTTAACGGCTTAAGTAGTGTTCATTGAATGTATTGTGAATGGGGTGAATAAATCGCTGTAAGTATTCAATTGTGAGGTTAGTTTATTTCAACGGCAAAGCCATTTCGAAGCGTTATGTTTGCATACGTTTTATGTAACTATCAATTACGTACTAGCCCCAGCTAATGAAATGGCGAAGTGCGTAGAAGAACTAATTTAACTCAATAATGTGAACCATATTTCACTAGCCTTAGCCTTGTATCTATAAAGCTCAATAATAAATATAAGGCTCAATAATAATCTATATATATCAAATTCAAAGTCCTGACTGACTGACTGAGATATCAACACACAGCCTAAACTACTGAAGTTAGAAACTTGAAATTTTTACAGTTGGTTCCTTTTATGACGTAGGCGCACACTAAGAAAGGATTATTGGAAATTCCACCCCTAAGGGGTTTAAATAGGGGATGGAAGTTTATATGAAAGTCCGTCATTTTTCAAGCTGTTTCCATCAAAGTTGGTATTTGAGCTTTCAGTTAAAATATAAAAGTACGTGTGTCACAGTTTTTGAAAATTCCACCCCAAAATCTAATTCCACGCGGACGAAGTCGCGGGGGCAAAAGCTAGTTAGTATGTAAGTTGTAATAGTTTGTAAGTTATTTTTAATGTTAAACTTTTTTCTATCGAATTAGGCTTAACTACCTGTTAAGATAGTTTTAATTCATAATTCATTTATTCATTTGTGAATACAGTAGGTATGTAGATGTTATAGTAAAATAGTTATCTTGTATTCTGCAACAGTGTGGCGTACAAATATATCATTACTAGCTTTAACCCGCGGCTTCGCTCACGTTAGGTTTATTTTTAATCGAAAGCCCAAATACAAAGTTTATACAACTTTAGAAATGAAAAACTTTCATACTAACATTCATCCCCTATTTGATGTCTTCGGGGGTGGATTTTTCAAAATCTGCCAAACACGTATTTCTTTATTTTTATTCGAAAGCCTAAATACAAAGTTTCATAGATATAACTTGAGAAATGACGGACTTTCATACAAAATTTAACCCCCTATTTAACCCTCTTGGGGTTGAAATTTTCCAAAATGCTTTCTTAGCGGATGCCTACGTCCTAACAGCTACCTGTATGCCAAATTTCAGCTTGATCGGTCCAGTAGTTAGAGCTGTGCGTTGATAGATCAGTCAGTTAGTCAGTCACCTTTGCCTTTTATATATTTAAGATTAGATTATACATTTAAGTTGATATGAATATCGACCAATCGATGTAGACGATTGTAAAACGACGGGAAAAGAGCATAAAACTAGAGGTTTTCCCCACAATCGCCATAAAAAGCACAGAGGTAGCTACACGAAAAATAGCGGCCAAGTGCGAGTCGGACTCGCCCATGAAGGGTTCCGTAGCAGCAATAGCGGTTTATGATTTATGACGTATTAAAAAAAAATTACTTACTAGATCTCGTTCAAACCAATTTTCGGTGGAAGTTTGCATGGTAATGTACATCATATATTTTTTTAGTTTTATCATTCTCTTATTTCAGAAGTTACAAGGGGGGGACTACATTTTACCACTTTGGAAGTGTCTCTCGCGCAAACTATTCAGCATAGAAAAAATTTTTGAAGATCTATCCGTAGGTACCTCACACGTATGGGTTTGATGGAAAAAAAATTTGAGTTTCAGTTCCAAGTATGGGGAACCCCCTAAATTTATTGTTTTTTTTTCTATGTTTGTGTGAAAATGTTACCAAGTTTCAATAGTATAGTTCTTATAGTTTCGGAAAAAAGTGGCTGTGACATACAGACGGACGGACAGACAGACAGACAGACAGACATGACGAATCCATAAGGGTTCCGTTTTCTGCCATTTGGCTACGGAACCCTAAAAAGGCACACCACCAGGTAATACCATTAGCAGGGGTCGTTACGTCATCGATATGCAGATCGCCGGCTCGTTAGTCTCGTTTCACAAGCACCTGCGACTCAGTATACAAAACTTTGTAGTTTATTGTTTGTAATATTTGTTACAGAATGGCAGTTTTAAATAATTACACTACACAACAGCATTTCTATGATTGGGTTATGTTATGTGATATTAGTCCAGTTTTCAATGACGATTTCAAGTCTGTGACTGAAAATTCTGTATCAGCTCTAGTTTAAAAAAAGACGTGTGGCACTCGGGGACTGCCGCGGTAAAGCTATTGTATAGCATTTTTTATCAACGCCATCTAGCGGCTCACCGCTAGATGTCGTTGATAAAAAATGCGCCATCTAGCGGCTCACCGTAGAGGAGTCCCGTGTCAGGTTATTTTCGTTACGGAATTTCTGGATTCGGTCTCCACGCTGGCCCGCGATAGAAGCTATGCAATAGCTTAAAAATATGACACATGGGTTTTTTTTATAATAAAACACTATTTATTCAGAGACGATAACAATTTATTTTATTTTAAGTTGAAAATAACTTTCTTTTATTTGATTTTCTTGCTGAAGCTGAAGGCAGAGACCTATTCTGAATGTTCCAACAATAGTCAGCCATCTTGTGTGCGTTCCAGTAGCTTTGATAGCGTTTTTCCATCATACGAAGGTCCTGATGGAATCGCGCGCCCTGTTCTTCACTTAGATTCCCAAGATTGGCGGGATAATGGTCTAGGTGGTTGTGAAGAAAGTGTAACTTGAGGCTCATGTTTTTTACAAAATAAATAATTATTTATTTTGTTGCTAGCACTTACAATATATTAAAAATTTCTGTTTTTGCCTATGACGATTTAAGTTAAATATCCCATAGGAAACCATTTTTCTAAAAATTAAAAATCAAAATTAATTAAGTAAGTAGTGGGGCTGTGAAAAGATTGCACATATACACACGTTTACATTTATTATTACCTACTTACTCGACAACGATAGTCCCTATCCCTATCCGTGAAAACTCTCGTAAGTAGGCCTCATTTTTAATTATATCCTCTAGTATCTGTAGCTATGTCCTTTTACACCATTGGTTGCCTGGAAGAGAACGCTACGTAGCGATAAGCCAAATTACTACTTACTTTGTTAAGTACATTGTTTTGTTATCGCTTTGAATGTGCGTGATATAAAATAATAATGGAAGCACTGTATACATAGCATAGTTTTATTACCTATTGTAAAAATTTTTTTTGAAAAGAGCAACCGCCGAGTTTTTTGCTGGCTCTCCTCGGCAGGAAGGGCATTCCGAACCAGTGGTAGTTTCAGTTTCAAAAGCACTTGTAAAAGTTTATTTGAATAAAAAATACTTCTATTTTAAAAATACTTCTATTCTAATAAAAGTACCTATATTCATTCATTCATTCATCCATTTCCCTGGGATTCTCATATAATTTCGTTTCAATATCATCCAAGAGTCTACATGCGTGACTAAATTAATGCGTCGAGGCATGAACGTCTCTGTGGGTTTCCCAGGGGACTGCGATAGGTATCTACGTAAATAAAATTTGTCCCTAAGCAAATTATTAGCTTTTTATCTGTCTTTGATCATTTTGCGTGATGAGAAACGACCTATACAAATAGGTCGCCGAGTGACATATAAAATGAAGAAAAGTAAGAATTTGGAGAATCACGTAATTCAATTTTCTTGACGTCAACGACCGAAAATAAAAACTGTCCCGTAGAACTTTAGAAGTCAATGAAAATATTTCACTGGACATTCTGATTCTGGTCCTGTAAAACGTGGAATTAATTTATGAGAATACTAGCTGATACTCGCGACTTCGTACGCGTGGATTGAGGATTCTTAATTCTCGCGGGAAATTTTCTTTTTTTTTTCGGGATAAGCGTTGCCTAAGTGTTATTCCAGACAATATAATCTATCTCTGTGCCAAATTTCAACCAAATCAATTCAGTCGTTGCGGCGTGATTGAGTAAAAAACATCCATCCATTCATCTGTCCATCCATTAATTCATAGGTACATCCATACATCCAAACTTCCGCATCTATAATATTATTAAATAATAATTAATAAGTAGTATCCTACTATCGTTAGGTCTTGGTACAGCATTAATATGGATGTACTTATGTTTGACATTAATTGAGAAAATTGACCAAGCAGGCAGATTAGACATTCGAGAGTTGGATATTCAGGGAATTGGAAGTTCGGGGAATTGGTCAATGCTGCCTGCATGGACCTATTCTTCTATCCTACTATACATAGTTCATTGCGAGTAAAGAAATGCTTACGTGAAGTTGGACTCAACTCTATCCGATTTCTAATGGAAATAAGGACAAATATATGAATGCACTTGCGCAACGCAGAGTGACAAAATTGAATGTGCGTTGAGGCAAGCATACCGGACACTGCTCCTGAGTTATCAGTTATCCACCGTATAAAACCAGCTGTTTTCAGATAAAAGTTGGTCTAATTGTTATAAAATAATACGAGTACGTACCACGGTGATTATTTCTGTTGGGATTGTCGATAATTCGATCCAATTGCATTGACCGTGGTCACGACGAGTGTTTCGTCGTAAAATAATTACCGTGGTACCATACGAGTATTATTATTTTATAACAATTATGTCAATAAACCACGAATCAAGTCTAAAATCCTTAAAAGTTGGTTGTCTGCGTTAGCTCTTAAAGTTATTTGAGTCGTTTCGCTTGCTAGACGACCTAGTTTGTATACCAACAGTGTCAAGTTTTCCGATATCTGTTTCGATAAGAAAATTATTGCCTTGAGACATTCTCGAGACATTAATATTTTATCTATCTCTTTTAAAAATGTATCGATATTGTATCTACATATAGTTACAAGCTACAATTAAAAACATTAATTAAAAAATTTTAAAAACACGACTGCCCAGCCCAAAACAAACTAAAAAGTTAATAAATACCGCAGCCCTTTGGAATCTTATTCACATTTTTAAATGCTATTTTCTTATTAATCACTGGATATTGAACTATAGTGTTATATATTTTTGGAATCTACCCATCATTTTTTAGATGATGATTATATACTTAATATTATTTTCGTATATTTTTTTTCAACTTTAATCTTTAATGCGGGACCATGATCACCCCATAATTTATTTTTTGATTTTACTAGCCTATGTCACCCGGAATAAGCTAAGGATTCTAACGATACTTCATTTATCAAAATCGGTTCAGGCGTATAGAAGTTATGGTGGAAAATAGAAACTCACATACATACACACGTAAATACATACATGAACCCTGAAAACAATATACTTACTCCTTTTTTCAGGCAGTCGTATAAAAAAAATGCTTTGTCAGTTGCAGTTTTGAAATCAAGGACTATCTAATGAGGTGCAGAGACCGTGTCCCCGCATAATAAAAGATAAATTTAATTAGCCACAAGAAAATTAAAAACAAACATAGTTTTATGCATTTGCACTGTTCGTGCAATTTTTATTTATTTTTTATTACTAAGGCTTGTGCTAGAATACGGTTTCGTCCCGTAGTAATTATTTGATTTTGTTGTGATGAAAAAGGAATGGAAAATATATTGGAAATAAGGAAAAAGTAATATTTTGATAAGGTACATTTAATGATCCAACCAAATTCGATAGAATCTGACCTAATCTAAGCCAACTTAACATTTACTCAGTCTAGTTTACTGTAGCAATCTGAAATAATCTGACCTAATCCAATAGAACATGGTTCAATTCAACTTAATTTTAGCCAAAGATCCAGGGCCCTGTATCAAAGCTAACAACTAACTATTCAATCTGGTTCCTAAATCTGGCATGGCGATCTGGTGGCAATCTAAAAAAGTTGAATTATTTTATAAAATTATTTGAATTATTTTCCTCTGGTATGAGGCTTTGGCCGTGGCTAGTAACCACCCTAACGCTTGGCGGCACGTCAAAGACGTGCCGCCAAGCGATTAAGCGTTCCGGCACGATGACGTGTAGAAACCGATTCGAGGTATAGGTAGAATGTACATTGCCGTACCCCTTCCAAGTTAGCCTGCTACCATTTTAGACTGCGTCGTCACTTACCATCAGGTGAGATCGCAGTCAAGGACTATCTTGTCATCGAATAAAAATAAGTCTGTTTGAAAATTAAATACATACGAGACGAGATGTAAAATTAACGTGCAAACCGCATTTAATTAAAACATGTAGGTAACGTGTATAGTCAGCATCAGATAAAGTTACTAACTTAAAACAATATAGCCATTATTAGTTTCTTCTGTCGCAAATGAATAATATAGAAAAATTACTTCATTACCTTTAAAACCTGGCCTTTTAATTTAAAACTTAACTATTTTGTATACAATCTTTTATTATTGTTAAACTATACTTGAAGTAAACCAAATGAATTTTAAATACATATCAGACTTCTACTTCAAATGTAGGTAATCTGCCCTTGAACAAATTGCGATGATTCTGGCCTGAGATTAGCTGGCCTTTAGTTTATGGTAGGTAAATGAAATGGTGAAACAATCATAGAAAAAATAGCTTTCCGTACCTGATTCTTGTCTTGTCTTTCTTTCTTCTTTTTTTTGATATATGAAAGTAGGTATATAATCACATCACATCACACTATCACACTTCACACTAATATTATAAAAGCGAAAGTTTGTATGTGTATGTGTGTGTGTGTATGTTTGTTACTCTTTCACGCCACAACGAATGAACCGATTTGGCTGAAATTTGGAATGGAGGTAGGTCACATCCAGGATTAAAACATAGGCTATATTTTATCCCGGAAAATTGAGGAGTTCCCGTGGGAATTAAGAAACATTTATCCACGCGGACGAAGTCGCGTGCATCATCTAGTCACATATGAAACTACTTCATACAATAAAACTTGTAGCTAAACTAATTTAATTGCTATACAAATCATGCCCGTGTGGAATGGTCTTTCTTCTTTGTTTTTGCCTTAGTGGTTTATCCCTTGAGCCTATGACATGTATTTGACGTCAACTGTACATACATGTGCCAATAATTAATGATAGCATTAATTATATCGGCCGGGTATCATCAATCGTATTGACATGACGCAACATATTGGCTTATCTCTTCTATAGAGTGTGAGTAAACGGGCTATAATATTGCATCTTGCTGAAAACCTTGCTGGGCAAGTTGTTGGGTATTCGGGTGCTGACCCACTGAAGCCAAGCGGAGTGGATGTGTGAAATTTGGTGGACCAATGCCATTATTGCGAGATGACAGGATAAAATTATAGCGTAATCCACAAAATCTGATTGTTTTGGCAAGTCTTCAGTTTTCATTCTGCAAAAACCGTTACGTATACATAGATTGATAAACACATTACCCTCCTTTGCGTTGCGTAGTCGGATAAGAAAAGATACCAGTCGAATCGATAACCTCCTCCTTTTTGGAAGTCGGTTAATAATAAGCATTCATGAGTAAACAAAGTGAGCCACTTAGCATATTACATTTCCTTCGTATACAGATAGCGTTGCCAGGCGTCCGGATAAAGCCGGACACAGTCAGGCTTTTTGGTTGAGTGTCCGGCGAAATTAGACGGTGTCCGGCCTAACCGACTTTAGCTAAGCTTTTTAAGTTTAACCATTTTTTTTACATCTTTGAGGCGAGCGGAGCGGAAACAACCCAAGTAGCACACGAAGGCTGCTTATCAGCTGAATAACGAATTCCCGTCACGCTTAAAGCTGCGCAAGCGTAGCAAACGAGTTTTTAAAAAAATTGCCATTTTGTGCTAGGTCTAAAAAATAAGGGTGTCCGGCCTTTGTACCCAAATGTCCGGCTAAACTGGCTGGCCTGTCCGACTTTTCGGTTTGAAGACCTGGCAACCCTATATACAGACGAGGTCATAGGCCTCAGCTAGTCGTAAATAGAGTATTTGTGTGGTTTCGCGGCACCCTTCGCGGTCACGATTGTATGGCCCCAACTTTAACGAAATTGTTTAACTATTTTAACGATACCAACGGTATAAAGTTACTAGAAGTATCTACTGAAGGTATCCATGTTGTGTGTGTGTGTGTGTGTACATTAGTAAGGACACATTGATCGTATTATTATACCTAAATGCGAAAGTGTGTATGTTTGTTAGTTTGTCTTTCAATCACGCTGCAACAGAGCCACGTTGCAACGTGATTTTTTGTTAAGGTTGTGGAGTTGAGGACCTGAAGAGTGGCATAGGCTACTTTTTATCCCGGAAAATCAAAGAGTTCCCGCGGGATTTTAAAAATTAAATTCACGTGAATGAATTCGCGGGCATCATCTAGTATTGATATATAAATAAATGGTATAGTCGTGGACGCATGCCGCGAGGTGGAAGTGAAGGTCGTAGCCGATTTACACGACTCCGCTCCCACCCAACCAAAGTATGAGCATTCAAATATGGACTTAATATCGTGCTCTGGAGGTGCACTTTTCAGTAACAACACAAAATAGAAAACAGCGCGCGGTACCGTTACCGTACCGCGGTGTTGTTATTGTAAAGTGCACCTCCAGAGCACGATATTAAGTCCATATTTGAATGCTCATACTTTGGTTGGGTGGGAGCGGAGTCGTGTAAATCGGCTACGACCTTAATACTCAATGACAGAACGGAGCGACCAAAGTCGGTCCATTCGTTGTGGAGCTACAATGAGAGAACACACAGCTACACAGATAACACTCTTCTTTTTGCAGCGGGGATAAAAAATGGTGAAAAACATTAAAGTTCGGCTCTTCCAGTGAACACGAATGGCAGATCATCGTTGCAAGTTACGGGAAACTATTTGTTTACGTCAATGACGGCAGCACTATAAAATTTGTTGGCAAACGATTGGCATTTCACTAATTATAAGTTGATTTTCGAGCGATCTATGCCCGGGAATCAAAATGAAATTATTATAGCAATGTTTTTAGGAGTAGCGTAAAAACAGAGTTGAAAAAACACCTTTAGATTCTTTCAATAAAAATAACCGTAAAGCTGTTGACATAGTTTGCTGGATTCGCTAGAGAGAATTCTCCTCAGAAACTACGGGTTTGGTCGCACTAGGCCGTGACAAATTGAAGAATTTATAAGAAATACCTCTACAGTCTTTAGTGTCCTAAATCACAAGCTTCGTCTGTTTTCTGTTAACTTCAAATCTTTTTATTCATTTCGATGGGGTTTAAAGTTTAGCGAAAGACTATGTGAGTAACAAGTTAAAACTCTAACATCAGAATCTGATGATAGGATCCTGGAGAAATCGAGGGAACTCTTCAAATTTTATAGGCACAATTGATATTTGATTTGTTCATATGATAATTGAGTGTTTGAAGTCGGTTTTGTAAAAAGAATTTTTACGTTTATATTATTGTTTCTCAGTTTATCATTCAATCACACTATGTATATAAAAGTAACATTATCAAAATAAAAGGGAAATATTTTTGTCGTCCTAGAATTTTTCTACTTTTAAAAGTTCTTTAGAGCAACTTATAAAGCGGTCTTGCTTTTAAAGTTTTCTATAGCAGTGAAAAGGCAAAGACTTACCTCATTAAGATCTAAGTTATGAATGTTAAGTTTTGTAAGGAGACACATAAGACCTACATATAATTTTATTTATACTTTTCGTTACATACGAGTACTGTTTTCATGGAATGAAAAATAGGTTACTACGTATTACGTTATATTGAGATCTTAAGAGGAAAGAGAAAACAAATGCATTTTTTACACAAAAACTCTTTCTTATAAACATACCTAAAGACAAAATAGTTATTTGTGTTATATGGGGCCAAAGAAAATTTTCGTTCCCCGAGGGCGCTTTTTTGAATTCAGAGCGAAGTGAAGGATTCTAAAGTAGAATCCTGAGCGTAGCGAGGAATTCAATATACGCCGCCCGAGAACAAAAAATTTGGCCCCGAGTGACACACACTATTTTTCATCATTACCTATGAGAAAAAGCTAGGAGTATTAATTAGCTTCTATGATCACGTGACTTATCGAAGACAACAGCTGCTCAAACATTTTTGAATTTCGACTTTTTTGAATTTCTGCATCGTTGCACTATTGTCGTACCCACTCCTAGCACAAGTTTTTCGCTTATTGGGAGGGGATAGGAGGAGGCCAAGCTGAAGTTGACTAATATTCTTTAAAAAAAAAAATACAAGGCATAAACAGGATTGACTTTTAGTCCTATATTTTAAGGCTGAATCCTTTTTAAATACAGTAAAACTGCTAAATCGAAAATATTTATCGTCATACTATGTCAAACATTCTGTTCGGCCTTTCATACAATATTTAAAGTTCCTAACCACACGTTTACTTAGGACAAGTACATGGTTCTTGTGTCAGGCGTTTCCGAAAATTCCATTAACAACCCAGCCTTCGATCGTTCGTCGTACCCAGTAAAGGTCCTAGCACACTCGATATTTACTTAATTCAACGTTTCTGATAAGAATCGCTAAGGTGTGGAACACTTTTACTTCAAGGCAAGAGTGAATAGGCATCTTCTAGGCAAGCGCGTTCCAACCATCAGTGCTATCCAGAACTGATTGTCGTCAAGCGCAAGCCTATTTCGGATTTAAAAAAAACTGCCTACTGTTTGTACCCTTAGTACGAGTTGGCTACTCTCGACAACGTTGATAGATTTTGAACACCGGACTCAAATATACGAAAAACTCCTCGTTTCGAAGTCGCGATTTGCGACTTTTAATAAGTTGACGTTTGGAGTGCTGAATGAAGACGTTTACCGTTACAGAGTTTCGATACTTAAAATATTATGTCCATTATCGAGTTTTTTTTTAAACTTCAGACTGGTTATTTTATCACGTATCCACCAAAAATATTTTATAGGTATTGAAATGAAATGAAATGAAATGAAATTTAATGAAATTTAATGAAATAAGGTCATTAGTTAGCTACAATGATCCATTTTTTATTAGGTTGCGACACTGTGAGTTGTATAAACTCTACCTTGTATTAACTCTAACTTCTCGCATCCAATGTACGAGTAGATATTGTCTACGAACGCAATCATTCCGTAGGGCGTAGCTCGTAGGCGCCTACATTACCGGCTATTTATATTTTTAGGAATCAGAAGCGGAATTTTCAGCGTGGGCTGAGCTTTCAATGCGGGATTGGATTCCCTAGTTACCACTACCGTCAAAAACGTGCCGCCAAGCGATTTAGCGTTCCGGTACGATGGCGTGTAGAAACATATTTGGGGTATGGGTTGAATATACACTGCAATACCCCTGCCAAGTTAGACCGCTACCATCTTAGACTGCATCGTCACTTACCATCAAGTGCGATCGCAGGACTATCTTATCAATTAGAATCTTAGAATTAAAAAAAAGTGTAGAGAAACCCTTGCCACAAACTGCCCCTAAGATTTAAACCACTTTTGTTTACAAAATCATATCTTAAAGCACGAGTAATTTAGATGGAGCAATTTCCCAGTAACAATAAATTCGCCCTGCGGGAACTAGTTCGAGGAATTATGTACCAACTTCGTTCTTCCATTATTCAAGCACGGGCTGAAATTATAACTAGCGTATTTAGGCACAACCGGTAAAAGTTAATTATTCTTGTTATAATTGTGTGCCGAGTTACGAGCATTCTTTTATAGGTACCTAAAAGGAAAAATATACGCAAACCTTCGCAACTTCAAAAGAGAAGAATTTCCAAGTTTTACCTATTTACATACGTACCTACCTATTATTTATTTATATTATTGGTCTTAAGGCAGCTTATTCAACTTATCTAGAAAATTAAATGTGTGTTTTAAGTTATTATATCACTTGCTGAATTACAGAGAAAAAATACTTGTAGCATACGAGTACTATAAAGGTGGATTTAGGCGTACTTACAGGAGCATTTACTTTTATTACAACGATCTTATAATCTACTTAGGTATAGTCTACAAGTAGATTATAGTGAACAATGCCTTTATAGGAACTTTATTAGTATTGATAGACTTATAATCTTTTTTATAGAACTACTTTGCTAGTTGGTCGATCCCCAGATCGAACCTGCAACTCTTAAATTTTCAGTTCGCGCCTGTAAACGTTGGGCTATTGAGGCTTTAAGGAGGCTAGATATCTAGTTTTAATTGTTTTATCAACATATCGAATCCACGTACATACAATCTATACTATTATAATAAAGAGAGAGCGCGAATTTTGTGAGTTTGTATGTATGTCCGGAGCAAACTTTGGAACCACCGCACCTATTACAATAATTCTTCTACCATTTCAAAGGTACATTATTCCAGATGGTTAGAGGCTATAATTATGTTAATAAAGGTATTATGGCTAGATATTATGTGCAAATTTGTTAAAGAAGTCGGAAATTTTTTTGACTCTTAAACGTTTTCAAGGCGTGCGCTGGGTCATATACCTACTGTTATTGGATGAAAATGATGTATGGGTGAATTGTTTCTCTAAAAGAGTTCTAAAAAAAAGTCCACGATAGCATATGTCTATATTCTAAGGATAACTTACAGTAACCATTTCTATCTTTCAAATTTTGATTAAAAATAATGAATTATTTTCGAAGCTTCTTTAACCGATGTGATGTCAATCTATCTATATCTAAATAAATGTGTTTATTATCGTAAGTATTTAATTTAGAACATATTTGCCCTTTACACTATACAATTTAAATAAATATCTTAGGAGTTACCGGAAAATTAATATTTCCGCGTGACAAAATAATAAAATGGTGCCGGCTGGCGCGGCGGGGCACGGTGGCGGGTATCGGTGCGGGATATTCGTGTGGTTCCTGTGGTGATCTTATTGACAATCGTCTCCTATAAGAAGCTCACAAGAACAAATATTTAATTTTCAACCCGGACGAAGTCGGCGCGGGCTTCTAGTTATTACATAAAATTTTGAAAAGGTCTTTTAAGAAGAACATTTATGTGACTCGTTTTCCTTTCGCTACAATAAAACTATACCTAAGTTAACTGTAAAGAAAACTGAACTGTTATCTAAATAGTCAGCAACTTGGGAACAGTCAATTCAAGTACGGCCTCGGGTCAGCATAACTGCAGAATCTTATTGATATACTTTCCGAAGTCTCCAGTCGACACCATTAAGTAGTTCAACTTGAAGTAGTTACACTGCTACAAAACTTTGTTAAGCTTTATTAGTTTTGTGCGACGTTGTAGAAAACGGGATTAAATAAATAATAAAGTTACAGGTTTTATGCCGCAGTGTATGGTTCTCAACCTTCATAATATCTTCTTCTAAAAATTCATATCATCCAATGTAATGTAGATCTGAATGTAATCGAATTTTAGAATTCAATTTTCATGCACTTCTCGAACTACTGAAATACATACTTTTTTTTCATGTAGGCCAACTTTATAATAGTGATAATAATAATGTAAAATACAGAATATACAACGAAATAAAACTTAAATAAATAACTTAAATAAATTAAAACTACCAGTACTTATATTTACAAAAAATACACGCCGTCCAAGTGGTCGATTATGGGCATGGTGCCCAAAACACTGGCGCTATTCCCTCGTTGGATAGCGAGGCTTAGCCGTTGGGCTAAATAAGCGCCAGCTCTTTGGTCACCTGAGGCGATACATACATACATAAAAACATACTTGAATTTTCGCACACGTAAATAATTACAATAAGTACATGCAATAACGAAAATTAACCGATATTAAAGTTTACTTTACTTCAAAATGTGATTGGCGTCTTTGTTTTTTGTTTTTTTTTAGATTAGTTTGTTTCAAGGTTTGTTTATCTCCCAACTAGTAAAAGGTTCTTTTTCTTCTCCTTTTTTACACTTAAAAATAGTTGTCTACTATAAAGGTGGATTTGGGGTGGATAACTATCTTATAATCTAGTTGTGCTTGTAAAATGCCTTTATAAGTAAAAGAGTTTAATACAATGCCTTTATAGGAGCTTTATTAGTATTGATAGACTTGTAGTTTCTTAAAGGACTACTTTGCTAGTTGAGCTGCCCACGTCCTTTCAGTGCCATCTCAACCTAATTTTCTCCTGGTCTTCTACTACTCTCCTCAAACACCCACAAGAGGGCATTATCGCCTACCTATAGAACCTATTGTTATAAGCTACCTACAAGTATCATATCAGTAAAGGTGGAATAGTAGCCTAGTCTTCTTTCAGTCCTAGGCAAGTATTTCTTTTATTCTTTGACAAGATTGTCTTTGATTACGATCTCACCTGATGGTAAGTGACGAAGCAGTCTAAGATGGTAGCGGGCTAACTTGGAACCAGTATGGCAATGCAGATTTAACCCATATCCCCTAATCGGTTTCCACACGCCATCGTGCCGGAGCGCTAAATCGCTTGGCGGCACATCTTTTCTTATCTTTTTTATTAGTATCTTTGACTTTTAGGAGTTATGTTTTGATGCTATTATATATGCTATATAGCGTGGTACTTAAACGCTTCTTGTTCGAGAGGAGAACCATCAGTCGTCTTATTGCTTCGTGGGTTAATTAAAGAAACATTTCACCGCCCTTGTTTCTCAAGTCAAAGTTTATTTTTTTAATTATTAAAACAGCCATTTAAAAAAATAGCTTTCTCTCGAGAAAATTATTGTTGTAAGTTTTTTCCAACCATTACTTTTGCTCGCGGGTCAGTAAGATTTTTAATTAGAAGTAAGTACTTTAGTGATATCTTTTTTATTGTATATCCAACCAAGATACAAGAAACATAGAGATTTAAATAGTTTCCTTATTTGTTTCTCTTATTTATTTTATTCTCTGAGTTGATCGTCAGCGTGGAAGTAAATATTCTTAGCTTCTTGTTTGTGTTAAACTTCACCGTTAAAAAACGCCTGGGATCGAAAATCTGGGATTATAGTGTCAATCTATTTTTCAAGCGATTTTTGTCTTCAGAATTGATAGCATATAATATAGATGTAAAAATTCTTTGTACTAAACCGACTTCAAAATCCCCTACAAAGTTTATCAATTGTGCCTATAAAATCATCATTAGGGAAGTATATATACCCTTTCAAACAAGAAAAGAATTTGATCGGGAGGGCAATTTTGATATTGATATTCAATATTTTTTGAATAATAGTTATTCAACTACTCTAGAAAGGTTCACGACAACACAGTGCTGAACGGAACGGTCGTGAGGGAAATATTGGCGCAGATTTTCGCCGACGAATCCTGCCCGTAATCCCTGTAGGGAAACATTGAATGTGTATCAGGGACGTGCGGAAAATATAGAAAACGATTTGTCTACGTCTCGCGAAGAAGTCAACTTTTTGTTTTAAAGTAAGGTTACCAAGAAGTTTAGGAGAAAAGTGAGACGTGCGCAGAGACTCGCAGTTATGTGTGATTTGCGTGTGGACATCCCTGTAAGTGAGACCTATGCTGAGACCGTGCTCTGACTTAGCGCAGGGCGGTTGACAGGAACGTAACCTCAAAAGTAACTTATTTTAACCGGCTTCCAAAAAGAAGTTGTGTTTTTTTACCTATCTTTACCGATATATCCGTAATTTTTAAACCGGTTTGCGTGAAACTTTTTGTAGTCGATACAAAAACTTGGTGAGATGCTCCCATGAAAACTTCGGGTTCCAACTCCACAATCCTGATGCTGCAGGGGTAGGTACTGCCCTGCTAAACTGTGGTGATTTAGGAACTGTCAGTTAAGAATAGTTATTGTAGGTACCAAGTAAAGACTACATTATTGAATTCCAGGACCCAACTCCTCAATCCTGATGCTACAGGGGTTCTGCCCACCTAAATTGTGGAGATTTAGGAACTATCGCTTGTGAATTGAATGTTCCGCTAGTCTTATATATTTTAAACTTCAGTAGCCCAACGGTTAAAGGTGCGGATTGAAAACTGAAAGGTCGCAGGTTCGAGCCCCACCCGTTGCATTATTGTCGTACCCACTCCTAGTACTAGCTTTCCGTTTATTTGGAGGGGAGAGGAGAATACAAGGCAAGTTCAGCTTGGCTAATATTCTTTTAAAAAGAAAAGAAAAATCACAAGTCCGTTTGAGACTTTTATACTTAGATCCGCAATATGGCTGCCCTCGTTGAGGATTTTACTCGGAACGAGGGAGGCAGCAGCTTATGTCAGGCCCCTGTTGGTGTCTACTGTATAGCAAAACTCAGTCGAACTAAGAGTAAGAACTAAATGTATCTCTAGATCTTGGCACGTGATTTTTAAAATATAACATTTCTATTTCTATACAACTAACTTCAATAGATGGCCTATAAATGCAGTTCTTGCATGAATGCAGCCAGTGGCGTGCATACAGGGTAGGCATTAAGGGGCAGATGATATAAAATGGAGGAAATCTCTAGTACGAGTTATGAAAACTTAAGGGTAGGCTTTTTATAATTTGTACAATGCCTACCCTTAAGTTTTTAATAACTCGTACCGACGAATTTTTTCATTTAATATCATCTGCCCGCTTAATGTCTATACCCTCTATGCACGTCATTGCATGCAGCATGCATATTTTTTATTAATTAATATTTTTTCATTTTGTTTTCATTTATTTAGGGCCGATTTCAACAACGTAAAAATCCAAGCGTTTTGATCGAGCATTGATATTTTAGCAGATTTTCAAACAAAATCTCTTTTTTAGCAGAATTTTCGTAAAAAATATTATTTGGCAGCTTAACGTTACTCGACATTTGTTAAATCGGCAATTAGGTATTTTAAAAGTTTTAAGCCACGCTGCGGTTTACCAAAAGTTTTTCTTAAACGATTGACAGCATATTTGAGCGAGCAAAAACACTTAGAAACTTGTTAGAAAATTATAAAAATGTTTTGTTAAAACGTTACGTACCGTCGTGTCCCCTAACTTCGCCTGCTAAACTATACTTCGCCTAATTTAAAAAAAAACTAAAAATCTCCTAAAGTTGTGAACCAAACAGCTTGTAACCTACCAAATACAATACTAATTTTATCCATGGCAAAACTGTTCTTGTTAAGTAACAATATTATCTTCATTTTTTTTCTTGCAAATATGGTTGAGCGAAGCAATGGCTGGATCATGCGTCATGCTCGTGAACGGGTGCCACCAACGGGAATGGGTCTGCTTTGACTGCCCGTCTTGACATGCGTTGGATTGGTGTACCTACGTATGCATTTTTGCATTTTTGAAGCTTTATTGTGGAAGCACTCTATAGGTACGTAGCATAGCTTTGTAAAAAAAAATTATTTTTTTGAAAAGAGCAACTGCTGAGTTTCTTGCCGGCTCTTCTCAGCAGAATTTGCATTCCGAACCGGTGCACTATGGGACCAATCGAGGCTTATCGTCTCGTAAATGCATTTTGCATAAGTATGATTCCAGTATATTTTTTAACAAATATGCATAATAGAATACTGTAAGCACTTAGAAATACAAAAATTATGTTTATTAAGGCGTTATTTACATTGATAACGTGAACTCGAAGTAGTGAGTCGAAATTAAGTAATTTTCGTAATATAGAAAATCAAGATTTGCGATGTCGATATTGGGTTGGTTTTAAAAGAAAGGTACATGTGTATTATATCGTTGGAAAGATAATTTATCTTACTTACGAGATAAACTATAAAAAAAGGACTGAAATGTTTCTACAGTACGTAAAAAATTATTTTCGCGGTACTCAAAAAAAATCTCTTTAAAAATCTTTGAATAGACATTTGACAGTTACCAACGCTTCCCAATGTTGAGATATTTGTATCATTAAATTCAGTAGTTAATCAATAATAAAGGGCAAAAGAAAAATTCTGCCCGAATTTGCCCCTTTTCAAATAAAACACACTTGAGTGTCAAGTGGTAACATATACGAAATTCGAAAAAAAATAATGTCTTAATTTTTTAACAGTTTTTACAGAACTTTTGTCTTAAATAGATAGATAGAGTATTACTAAATCTATTTCTTGATTTATTTAAAGCAAAAAATCATTAAATCGTCATCAAATTGCAGAGCACTTGCTTTTTTGTTTGTGGTTAGATGGATGGTCAATAAAGTTTTGTGATAGTTGAGAAATAATGTTATCAGTGCTAATCAAGTTCATTGATAGTGGTTATTTATGATAGTGACAATCAAATAACCACCAACCATCAAAAACTTGGGTGCAAAATTGATAACAATTTTGCACCCGCTACGTATAGGGGCTGACTATAAATGCCTTGAATTTCAGTCCATAGTTAACAGTTCACAAAACCGTCACTTGCTTTTAAATCGTTTTGTAAATATAGTTTTTTTCCAAAATGTCCGAATTCGTTGTATCTCGTCGCGAACTGTGTGACTTTTTCATCGACAGTGGAACGAAGTCTGAAGATATTCAAAGATATTTGAAAGAACAATACAATTTATCTTTTTCTAAAAGCCAACAAGTTTTGGGAAGTATTCAACGAATACTTCTTACGAGCTTCAACGATCGTTGGACAAAAGCAAACAGAACAAAGGATCGATTCTATAACAAAAATTCATCGTGACTAGACGGCGAATTTAAGGTGACATTCGAGGAAGCATCTAGAAGTATCGCATCGACAGCTTTTGGAGAACGTGGTCGACCATCAAAACAATATGAAGAATTGTCTGAGAAATCCAAAAAACGCAAGAACATGGAGTTAGTTCAAGAATACGGATTTCAACTAGTAAGTAAAGCTTATCTACAAGAACTCAGGTCTCAAGGAGAGTGGGAAGAAGCATCTCTTGTAGCTATGATGCGAGACTTGAGTAGAGATGAAAAAGGTATCCTCAAGGAAAAAATATTCCATGATTCTGGAAATGTAAGTTCTTTTTCTGTGCAAGAAGCTTTGAGCATATATATTGATTTAGATTTATCAAAATCTCAGTATGGCTACTTAAGAGCATGTTTGATTCAGAAGAACTGCAATATATTGCCATCTTACCAAATATTGAGTAATGCAAAAAAGTTGTGTTATTCTTCTCAATCAAGCATTGAAATAACTGAAGTCTATGCTAAAGTGAAGCTGCAGGATTTACTGGATCACACTGTTGCTCGTATTTTAATGATTGAATACGTTAATAGTCCTACACTTAGACGCCTGAAACTGTTTACTAAATGGGGTTGTGACGGATCCTCAGGACAAAGTGAATACAAACAAATTTTGATAGGTGGTAATGAATCTGTTTCGGACGCAAACCTATTTATATGCTCTCTTGTACCCATTAAGTTAACTAATGCAGAAACCAACCAGGTTTTATGGCAAAATCCAACGTGCTCTTCGCCTCGATATTGTCGACCAATTTTAATGGAATTCGCAAAGGAAACGCCTGAAAAAACACGATCTGTAGTGAGCGATATTCGATCACAGATCAATAACATGAAAACTACAAAAATAAATCAAAATGACAACTTGATTGAAATTGAGCACGAATTATTTCTCACAATGGTTGATGGCAAGGTAACGCAAGTATTAACAGATACAAGTTCTGGTGCTGTGAGTACTATTTGTGGTGCTAAACCGACTGAGATGAATGATTTAAGCAAAGTAACGACTAAACCAGAAAAGGAAGTGGAAATAGCAATGATGGCAATACAGCCCGGCGATTTTTCATGAATTACCATTGCACTTCGGAAATCACTGGCGTTCATGAAGATCTTATTAAAAGGCTCTATGTAATTCTACAGACCTTAGCATCAGGTATGCCTGTCAATCCGGAAAAGTTTGGCGAATACACTAAAATTACTGCTCAGTTGTATGTGGACCAATATAGTTGGTATTACATGCCATCATCAGTTCACAAGATTTTAATACATGGAGAAAATATAATAAAGCACTTTGCCGTGCTGCCTATGCGGCATCTAGCTGAAGATGCCCAGGAATCGCGAAAAAAGGACTAAAAAAAAATAAGATTAACTCATGCACGAAAGTGCTCTAGGTCAGCAACAAATGAAGATGTTTTCCATGCACTTTTATATACTTCTGATCCTTATATATCTAGTCTAAAGAAGCCATCGGAAACTATTTCAAAAGAGCTTTTTGAAGAAGCTAAGAACCTTCTGAATTTATAACAACCTTCCTAATTTTAAGCAAATTGTCAACTTCAGTTGTTTTATTATGCAAAAACATAAAAATTTTATTGTTATACGTATGTTTGTCTGTAAAATGTTATGAAAATGCTTATTTTTTTAGTTTATGATTTTTTATTATCTTAATAAAAAAATATTTGTTGCGCAAATGTTATTATATTATAGCTTATATATTAAAGAAGATCTAAAAAAATAATCACTGGTTTATTTCAAATAATGAAAAAGTTACGGATTTTCAAGACGATAAGCATCGATTGGTCCCATAGTGCGGTGGTAGATTTATGACGTGTCATAAGAGCTACAAGTTAGCCTACATGAAATAAATAAATTTTGAATTTGAATTTGAATTAGGTGAATTATGGTTTAGCAGGTGAAGTTAGGGGACATGACGGTATATTAAATGATGTAAGAGGTTACTCATATTAGTCATAATTCGTTATAACTACAAAGTTTGCGACTTGCTAGCATTAACCTTTCATTTGTTTACGACTTCCAGTTTTGTTTCGCTTTCCTTGAATTTAGGTCGCAACACGAGAGATTCCCTAATTAGAGGAGTTGGCTCCAGTTAGGAATTTTCTCAGCCAATTCTTGTGCAAGTTGGACATAAAATAGATTAAAAACTACTTAGTACCGCACGGAGGTTGAATAGCGATGTGTTGTGGCGATGTGATTATCTATTAACTTTTTGTTCCTATCTTAATTAGGATTTTCTCGTATTTGACGCTGCTTATTTTAATCTTGTCCAGCCATTTTAGACTGCATTGTCACTCACCATCAGATGACATCATAGTCAAGGGTTATCTTGTATAGAATAACAAAAGTCGCCCGATTATATTGTTTTACGACTTTATTACAGAAGTTCGACTTTTCTCTACTTGTATTTAAAAAAACACATAACAATTTATTTAGACAAATAAATAAAACTGAAGTGTCTGTTTGTAATATCAAAATAACAGCTTTTTACTCAATGCATATGTAAATAAATACAGTTTTTTGTCTGTCTGTTTGTTGCCGTCATTCTCAGGAACGGCTGGACCGATTTTGACGATTATGAATAGTTTTTGTAGGTACCAAGTAAAGACTACATCGTTGAATTTCAGGACCCAACTCCTCAATGCTGATACTGCTGGGGTTCTGCCTACCTACCCTGTGGGGATTTAGGATCTGTCGATTGTGAATTGAAGAAGCGGACGAAGTCGTGGGCATCCACTAGTTATACCTATAAACGTTCTAGAAAAAAATCTCTAAATAGTGGAAACCGTAACTAAATCCGTTGCGTGGTTTAAAAGAAAAAAAAGACGTGTGGCACTCGGGGACTGCCGCGGTAAAGCTATTGCATAGCATTTTTTATCAACGCCATCTAGCAGCTCACCGTAGAGGAGTCCCGTGTCAGGTTATTTTCGTTACGGAATTTCTGGATTCGGTCTCCACGCTGGCCCGCGATAGAAGCTATGCAATAGCTTAAAAAACGCACGCAAACAATTTTTGTTTTATGCAATTTTACTGAGGGAGCAAGAAATATATTCCACTGATATATTTGACATCAATAAGCTGAATATCAAAATACACTGTATCCAATCTTATAGGAGAAAATATTATTTTGTCGGCTTATCGCAAACATTAATTGGGTCTGATGTTATGAGTATTACGAATCTTGAATAAATCTAAGTCGTATTTACCTAGGAAATACATAATATATTTTACTTACTGTAAACTGCCGACGCGGTCTAACCCCGAAATTATTGGGTTCTACGGAAAAAAATCTTAACTATAATGCGAAACTGTAATTGTTTATTAGTTTGTTCTTCAATCACCAAGTAGCGGAGCAACAAGTCAACATAATTTTTGCACGAGTTTTAAGGAGCTGAGAGTGCCATAATATGCAAATTTTTATTCCGGAAAAACGGAGGGTTCTCGCGGGATTTTTAAAAACCTAGTAAAATATAATAATTCACTTGAAGAAGCTGGAATATAAGCGACAATACCGTGAACATGTAGAAACTTGCAAGAGATCTGTAATAATTTATATATCTAAAGCCTGAATAAGCAAATGTAGACTTCCGATTCTCGGTCAAGCGTCAGTCGTTTGCGTCAATGACGGAGCGTCAGTGGCGCCGCGTCTGCTCGTCTGTGCTATACAGAATACATATATAAAACTAGGGGAAGCCATACGATCCTTGGCGAGCAACACTGTCGGGTGCATCACTGACAGAGGCCAGTGATGCATAACGCAAAGATCGGAAGTTTACCTTTACGGTTAGCCAGGCAATACACGTCAGGTTTTTTCATCCGATTGTCTGATCCGGTAGCCTGATCAGGCTACCGGAAGGCGTTGAAGCCATTACTTTGTATGAACAGTCAATACACGTCCGATCCGGTGGCCGGATCGGACGTCCGAGTCGGAAACGGGCGCGAGGCGTTTCCGATTTTACTGTCGGTCCGATTGTCTGAAGGCGCGGTCTACATACTTCTAGTATGAGACAAAATAGACATCCGGTTACTCCTTCCGATTTTGCCAGTCAGGGTTCCCAACTTAGGGCTTTTAGCCCCTTTAGGGCGGAATTTTGTTTATTGGAATTTTTTAGGGCCCAAAAAATCTAGCGCTGACACTGTGTGGACGCATCGTTGTGGTTCCAATAATGGGCGAAAATTATGAAAAAAAATAAAAAAAATAAAATAATAAAATAAAATAATTCATAATAATAAAATTATTATTATTATGAATTATTTTGGATGTTTTAAATAGAAATGACCCTCAATAAGTCTTGTCAAATTGATTGGATGAATCCAATAGCGACGTTTTTTCTTCTTTCTCTTTCCTCTCTTTAAAATTTCTGTGGTGATGTCGTGTGGTGCGGGTTGTTACGTTCCCTCAAATATGGTTGAGCGAAGCAATGGCTGGATCCTGCGTCATGCTCGTGAACGGGTGCCACCAACGGGAATGGGTCTGCTTTTGCCTGCCTGTCTTAACATGCATTGGATTGTTTTGCATTTTTGAAACTTTATTGTGGAAACACTGTATACATAGCATAGTTTTGTTACCTATTGTAAAAAAAATTTTTTTTGAAAAGAGCGACCGCCGAGTTTATTGCTGGCTCTTCTTGGCAGGAATGGCATTCCGAACCAGTGATAGATTCATTGACGATTCAAAAGTACTTGTAAAAGTTTATTTGAATAAAAAATATTTCTATTTCTATTAACTCGTCATCCATCTTCTTTTCTTCTGCTTTGCTCCAAACGCAAGCACTCGGCATGATAGCTCGGGAACGACTGAGTTCAGAAAAAGCCTGACGGAAAAATCGGATGTGTATCGAGTAAATACGATCCGGTTGCCTGATCAGACAATCGGAAACAAAATCGGACGTCTATTGCCAGGCTTAACGGTAGGCTACCGATCCTTGCGTCAAGCGTCAGTCGTCCGCGTCAGTTACGGAGCGTCCATACTTACGTATCACTGACATAAATGACGCACGCCTCAGTCAAACGCGAGGATCGGAAGACTACCATTGCACTATTATCATACGGCATACCCACTGCTATCCATAACGGAAGCTTTTCTTCTATTAATAGGGAAGAGGATAAGAATCAAAATTAAAAAAAAAAAAACAAAATTTAAAAATTATTTATTTCATGTAGGTCACGTTAAGATGGGGTTGGCTAATAATCTTTAAAAAACTATTTTTTAGGATTATACCACTTCTACCAACCGCAATCATAACGATCTGATATTTGTCGTGCGACAGAAGTAAATAAAAAAATAAATTGTGTATAGCCCTCCGAGATGAGGATTCTCGTTAACTTTATGACTGTCGAAACGTGTTTCATATTATTTATTTCGAAAATAATGTAATGCAATGATGTCCCCGAGGTCGTGGCGTGATTAATTAACACTACGGTTCATGCTAGCGGCAGATTAAAAAAATAAAATTGCATTTTTTTCATAGAGCAAAAATATTTTCCATTAAAAATGTTCATCGCAACGCAAAAATTGTTCGACGTAATCTTTTGCCAAATAAAACTCGGTTTAAGCCTTCCATACTGGATACACCTGTGTAATGGAAAACAGTATCAAAATATACACGTAGTAACCTCCCTCCCTTTTATGGTTTCCCTATCAGTTGGAAGTGCTGTGTGGCTTGTGTGTGGCTTGGGTTCGATTTCCGATAGGGGCATTTAGGGAATTTATAAATTTGAATCGTCCCTGGTCTGATCTTTTGGGAGGCTGTGATTGTGGAAACATTACGGGTTGAACACTGCCATACCCCTTCCAAGTTAGTCCGCTACCATCTTAGGTTGCATCGTCACACCATCAGGTGAGATCGCAGTCAAGGAATATCTTGTCATTGAATAAAAAAAATATTAAGCCATGAAAATGAAAATAACGGGACACCTCGCATATTGCCAATCTTTTTACACGTCAGTGTGGCCAACGTAGGCGATTTATCGCCATTTAGGCTACTAAGAACAAGAATCGGCGACAAAAAATCCAAAAGGTCAGACTAGTTGCTTTTTAGGCTACTTCATAGGGACCAGGGCTATTTAAATTAGCCAAATTACCGAAATTTCGTTGCAAACTTATCTTAACACGTTCCGTTTGCACAAACTTTTAATCTTATAACTTTTATTATTACTATTTATTTTGAAATAATGATTTGATTGAGATGTGGGTTCGAATCCCGTCCGCCTCGGAATTTTTGATATGTATTTATAAATCTATTAGGATATTGCCTTTAAGTGTAGGTTAACGCTTTAATAAATGATAAAAAAATCATAGCGATATTTTGGCGATTGGGCTACTTTAGGCTACATCTGACATAAGCTGAAATTCGGCTACATTAAGCCTAATAAATTAAGTTGTGAAAAATGGCGACTTTAGGCCTTGTGTTGTTGGCAAGACTGCTACACGTGCAGTCTGTGGACGAACTATACGCAGCGGACCTACAGCGCGCTGCGAGTTCAGTACAACAATGTGCTGAGGGCGGTGTTGGGGAAGCCTCGACCCTGCAGTGCGTCGGCAATGTTTGCGGATGATCGTGTGGATGATTTCTACGCGATTATGCGCAAGCGTGACGCGTCCACGATGAGCAGGTTTATCAGCAGCCCTAACGCCCTCCTCAGCACATTGGCCGCTAAGATGGACAGCCCTCTTTGGACTTGGAGTACCTGGAATAATGTGCACACCAGCACAAGGGACCAGCGCACTCGATAGGTTAAGGTAGTTTATAAGGACTAACGTAGAATAAGTATTTGTACTAACATAGATTTAAGTTATTTTTTACTAACATAATTTATGGACACAAAAAGTCTGCAATAAAGAATTATTATTCTTTTAACCCAATTACCATAAATATGTAGTAGGTAGGTAGAGGACTTATTAAAAACTTTATCAAAAGCACTTCTTTCGAAGGTTTCGCGATGTCTTAAGTTTTTGAATTGCAAAAATAGTAAAATACGCTTCTTTTACGACAGAGCAAACTTCGCATTATTACGGTATTAAAACTAGTTCCACGGGATAATATTCTCAAAATACTTAAAAATTTTCAGGGAATTTAAAATTTTAAGCAGTTGTGGACTAGTTTTATGAGTAGCTCCCAATGTTTTGTATGTTTATGTATGTTTAAACTTCGCTTGGTTGTGCTAACGATTTTGCCATAAAAGTTTTATGTTTGAGTGTGCTCTTTCTTTAATTTATTTTCTTTAATACTGTTCTTTTTTTAAAAGAATATTAGCCAAGCTGAACTACACTACTACTATGACAATAATACAACGGGTAGTGCTCGAACCTGCGACCTTTCAGTTTTCAGTTTAACCGTTGGGCTAGTGAGGCTTTTAATAATACACATAGTAGTACTTGAATATGCATGGGTAAAATTGTCTGAAATTGAATAATGATTTCTTACAGACTTAAAAGTTCTAATTAACGGATAATTAATTTAAAAAAAACCATCTCGTAAGGTTTTTTAACAAAAATTCTTACTTCCGATTCTATGCTTTTTCATTACCTACTAGTCCGGAGTAAGGAAGTTGGCGGTGAGTCACCCACGTTCCTCGGAGAGCACGTAAAGCCGTCGATCCTGCGCCCGATCTCTCTCCGCTCGTGTCGGATTTTCTGTTCCATCGGACTATGAGAGTGAGGGAATTGAGAGTGCACCTGTGTTTGCGCACACACTTGTGCACTATGATATCTCCCGTGCTTGGGTCGGGAGGACACCCCATGCAGTGAATCCGATGAGAGTGATACGTTGTCTGTAGAAAGGGAAAATAAAGATTTTGCCCCTTTCCTAAAACCCTCAATAGCCCAAACGTGAGGACTGAAAACTGAAAGGTCGCAGGGTCGCAGGTTCGAGCCCCACCCGTTGCACTATTGTCGTATCCACTCCTAGGACAAGCTTTCCGCTTACTTGGAGGGTATAGGAGGATATTAGTTCACCATAAATATCTTATACTGAGCCACAGTTCTTTACACAAACCGAATTGAATAACTTAGTGCCTGTCGTAGTTAACACGACACGCACTAAGTTATTCAATTAACGTGTGTAGTAGTTAACTCAGAGAATGGGAATAAGAGGAAAGATTCCATCAAGATTATAAATTATAAAGGTAATGGAAAGATAGGACCAAGGAAGATACTAAATTAACATGATCGCAGGCTACTGCTGTATGTTGAAAAGGGACAGTGTGCCAAATTAACACAGGTTAAATCTTTAAAAAAGCGGCTAAGTGGGAGTTGGGCTCGCACACGAAGAGTTCCGTACCATCGTAACAACGATTGTTAAGGTCGAACAAAAAACGCCGAAAAAACACATTTCTTGTATGGGGACCCCCCTTTATTTTATATTTATTATTTATTGTTATAGCGGCAAAAGATATACACATTCTGTGAAAATTCCAAGTATAGATACTTGGAATACTAGATAGATCTACGTATTACGGTTCATGAGATGCAGCCGGCTGGCAGACAGATGGACTGACGGACGGATAGCGGAGGTTTAGTAATAGGACCCCGTTAGCAACCTTTAGGGTACGGAACCCTAAAAACGAGCTCCAGTGATATGCGGAAGTTGTATTACAAGGCTTTCTAGTCGTTTATTTTCTTAAAATAGCCTTAATGTCATAATAATCTTTATAAGTGCAAGTAGGTATTGTATTTTTTAAATTTTAATAGAAAAAAAACCTCATATCTCAAAAACCTTACGTGATAAGAAAAAAACGAATACTATATTCGATTTCCGCATCACCTTAACTTTTCAAACAAACAATTTTCCAAAAAAAAGGTCAATTTTGCATATCTGTGTAATGTTTCTCAAAATTAGAGAATTGGATGTTAAGGTTACGCTCTGTTCCACAGCAGTTCAATTATTCATTTGATATGCAAATATCTGTCATTGTTATCAGGATTTGGCTGTCAGTTAATAATTTTGATGCCAAATAATTGATAAGTTTGATCAATCAAAATAATGCATGTCGATAAAATTATAGCTACTGAATATCACCAAATCTTTTGTTACCGGATCATGATGATTATATGTTACTAAAATGATTAACTTTCCCCTTTCCCCTCCCGTAAAGCTTATGTTAGGAGTGGGTACGACAATAGTGCAACGGGTGGAGTTTGAACCGTTCGCGTCGATCGATTCGACATTCGGTTTTTTCGCGCCATAACCGTTGCGCTTTTGACACTCTAAAGTCTATTTCTCTGTTGAGCATCCTAAGCTGTCCTACTTTAAGCTAGCTATCTAAGTTATTAGTATGGAATGAATGCGATGCTTTCTAACAAAAGCAATCAATCTTTATTCTAAGAGGTTTATTGTAGAACTCGTGTGATTTAGTCTTGGATCCGGGCGCTAGGGTTTAAAATTCATTCTACAGCAGTCAGTCGACAGTAAAACTCTATTAGAAATTACGGCGAGCGAACGTTACTTGTTCAATTACCTAATGGATTCGCAAAACACACCTTTTACGGCTGGAATTTAATACAGTACGTTGTCTAGGAGATGGCAGCTCGATTGGAAACAAAAGTGATTCTGTGAAATTCGTTTAACATTTTTTTTATGAAAGATTCGCACTTTTTTAATTTGTGATAGATACCTCAAATATCTATCAAAATGTACAAAATGTATCCCAAATTAACTCCTTGAAATCAAACTCAGAACTAAGCAAAACTCACAGAATTGGCCTTTTAGAAAATCTTTTGTGTTAATAAAATATTCGTTCCGCCAAAGTATCTGTCCGTTGTTAACGGGGCATTACGCCAAACACGCTCTCTGGTTCCCATAGTTTAACCCAGTAAACAGATATATTTTCAACAAAAAAAAATTTGTTTAGCTATTTCGATAGTTGAAGTTTATTCAACAACTTTATATATGATACAAGTATAATACTTATTGAGAAAAAAAATTTCAAATATCACTAAGAACTCACTTTTACTAGAAAAACTACTTGTGGAATTCCTAAGAGCGTGAAATGTTCTACTGATATAAACCAGAAAAATAATTTCTTTTTCAAAAGTAAAGGAATCAAAGTATATTCAGCAATTTTTATTTTAGACTTACATCTTTTCATTATTTAATGAAAAATATAATCATAAAACTCTTCTACAAATTAGTATGGGGAGCGTTATAATAGACAGCGCCAGCCCTCCAATTTCATTCCCATTCGGGCTTTCAAGGAGGAAGGACGCTTCTCGGCGCACGCGCCGCAGCTCAGTTTATTTACGCGCGAATTTGTATGTCGATAGTGGAATCCGTACGGAGAGGTATCAAAATCGAGGAAGAAGGTTTGTATTTTTATGTAATTTTGAATTTGTTTTTTTCTTAGGTTTTTATATATACTATTATACTTATATAATGTAGTACCTACCTATAGCGCAGCACTTGTAATGTAGACGAGGTCCCAGGTTCGATTTTCGGGTCGGGTCACAAAATGTACCTACCTATTGGATTTTTTGTCAAGAAATTCGCAGTAGGTAGGTATCTACCTATCAGCCTAGTACTTATACTTATTGGATTTTTCTGTCAAGAAATTCGCAGTAGGTACCTAACTATAAGCCCGGAGTTCTCTGGTCGTATCAGATTTCCGTCCCATCGGGCTATGAGAGTGAGGGAATAGAGATAAGTAGGTTTTATAATTTGCTCAAATGTGTTAACTTTATACCATCAATTTCATACTTTTATTTGATGGTAGTGTGACTAGTACCTACCTAAATTTTAATTAATTTGATTGATCGTGTAAGAATCTGATGACATTAATGTCAAAGTAAAATGAACTTAATTTGTATATTTATAAAGTCGCATATTCAGTACAACTGATTTTAATTTGGAGTGCGTCGTAACTCGTATGACGTATAAGAATGCATAGGTACATGAAATTTTTTTAATCCATGACAAGATAGGTAGTCCTTGATTGCGATCTCACCCGATGGTAAGTGACGATACAGTCTAAGATGGTAGCGGGCTAACTTGGAAGGGGTATAGGAGTGTAAATTTATCCCATACCCCTAATCGGCTTCTACACGCCGTCGTTTCGGAACGCTAAATCGCTTGGCGGCACGTCTTTGACGGTAGGGTGGTAACTAGCCACGGTCAAAGCCTCCCACCAGACTAGATCAGAGACAATTCAGAAATTATAAATTCCTAAATTGCTCCCGCTGGCAATCGAACCCGAGACCTCCCAGTTATAAGACCACAGCGCTCACCACTGCGCCAGGGAGGTCGTCAAAATGTAGTAGGTACCTAAATTTATCGTATAAGAATTTGATGACATTAGTGTTATAGTAAAATGAACCTAATTTGTATAGGCATAAAGTCACATTTCAGTACAACTGATTTTAAGTTGGAATGTATCGAACTCTTTTGACGTATAAGAATGCATACATGAAATTTTTTTATTCGATGACAAGATAGCCCTTGACTGCGATCTTACCTGATGGTAAGTGACGATGCAGTCTAAGATGGTAGCGGACTAACTTGGAAGGGGTATCACATCACACTAATATTATAAAGCCGAAAGTTTGTATGTGTGTGTGTGTGTGTGTGTGTGTGTGTGTATGTTTGTTACTCCTTCACGCCACAACGAATGAACCGATTTGGCTGAAATTTGAAATGGAGACAGCTCATACCCAGGATTAAAACATAGGCACATTTTATCCCGGAAAATTACAGAGATCCCGTGGGAATTGAAAAACCTTGATCCACGCGGACGAATTCGCGGGCATCGTCTAGTAGTAGTATAAATTCAACCCGTACCCCTTATCGGTTTCTACACGCCATCTTGCCGGAACGCTAAATCGCTTGGCGGCACGTCTTTGACGGTAGGGTGGTAACTAGTCACGGTCAAAGCCTCCCACCAGACCAGACCAGAGACAATTTAGAAATTATAAATTCCTAAATTGCCCCCGCCGGGAATCGAACCCGAGATCTCCCAGTTATAAGACTACACACACACACAGCGCTCACCACTGCGCCAGGGAGGTCGTCAAAATGTAGTAGGTACCTACTATAGTTTATCGTATAAAAATTTGATGACATTAGTGTTATAGTAAAATGAACCTAATTTGTATGGACATAAAGTCACATTTCAGTACAACTGATTTTAATTTGATGTATAAGAATTATTAAATTGAAAGATTGAGCTCTAATCCAATGAAATTATGGTTCATTTTACTTTGACGCTAATGTCATAGAATATGTAGGTGTACTATACTAGCTGATGCCTGCGTCTTCGTCCGCATGGGAAGTCTTTGATTTTTTGGAATACAAAGTAGCCATCGGTTGGGCTATCATTGGGGGTTCGTCGATTGACTCGGCTACCGACTCACCGCATCAATTCCCCGCCCACCCTATTAGGTACCTAGGTACTTCGTTTCCACTTAGCATTTCTTTTTTCTCGGCTTTCATAAGAGTCATACCGTGATGTTGATAGTAGCCTATAACCTTTTGCAAGAAAGAAAGTGGCTATCAAATGTAGCATTTTTCATAACCGACTGGTAGTTCCAGGGATTAGCGAATTATATCTCTGTGTGTGTGTGTGTGTGTGTGTGTGTGTGTGTGTGTGTGTGTGCGCGCGCGCGCTTATGTGTGTGCGAGTATGTGTCTATTTGTGTGTGTGTATGTTTTTATGTATGTATGTACATATGAATGTATAATTCGTCAGTTCGTCCGCTCAAATAGTTTAGAATACAGCTACAGTATATTTTGTGTAAAAATAAATAAGCATTTTGTACTTACTTCATTTGTTTTAATTTTTGTACTAAATTAAACAACGGAAAATCGAAATTCTTATAGATTTACTCATGTAAATCATCACTTTATATATGGAACATATCGTCGGGTATAGTGCAAATCCGCGTAACTAGCATTGGTTAATTCCGCGTATCTGACAAATGTAGCCAATTTAAGATTTCACGGGCATGGTACGCAGGATCCCGATTGGCAGCGACCTCTTTCACGCCTGTTTCAAAAACAATACTGCGTATCTACTGCCGGCAAGTGCCGATACCGGATATGTGATCGGCGGTGACATTTTCTTAATTGAATATCATTATTGAATACAGTTTTAATTTATTTTGAGGTTTCTTTTCATCCTAACCTTGCTAATGACTACACTTTTTCCAAAAAATAACTGAATATTATAAAGCAAGCATGTGTAAGTTACCTATTTCAAATAAATACGTTTAATGGAACCGATACGCGTAGAAAATATTCTACTAGAATATGTTCAACAATACATATACCTTGGCAAACAAATTTCATTTAAAAAACCAAGACACAGAGACGAACTGGAAAGACGCATTAAAATCACATGGAACAAATTTTGGGCATATAAGTACGTACTGAAGTCAGATTTACCGATTAATTTAAAAACAAAAATAATGAACTCTTGTTTACTACCTTGCCTTACTTATGCTAGCCAAACCTGGATTTTCAACAAATATACGAAAAATAAGATCCAAACTACTCAGATAGCAATGGAACGCAGCTTCCTTGGTCTGCGCAGAGTACACAAAACTAGAAATGTTACTATAAGAAAGAAAACCAAAGCTATTGATGCTCTAAAACATTCTATGAAGCTAAAGTGGAAATAGGCAGGCCATTTAATTAGATATACTGACAAGAGATGGACAAAAACAGTAACAGAATGGTGTGGTCCAGTTGGTAAACGAAAAAGAGGCAGACCATTAGAAAGTTGGGACAAAGAAATAAAAGAAATCGGAGGAATTGACTGGACAAAAAAGCCTATTGACAGGAAAATTTGGACTAATCTGGAGGAGGCCTTTACTCAATGAGAGATCCTTAATTATTTTGTAGTATATTGACCTGACATTTAAAGTTTTTTTTGACATACAAAATACAATTTTTTTTAATTTTTTAATCATAACATTAATCATAAAGTAGCCAATTTAAAAATTTAATAACTAATTATTTTATTAATTAATTAGATTTAAATGCATGTTTAAAATGTAAAAATTTAAAATGTAAAATGTAATTATATGTATTGTATTAATATTCATATAACTGATTAAGGATGAATAAAAGGCTTTTTTATTTATTTATTTAATGGAACCGATACACGATGCTTGCCCAACTTTAACTCTCATGTTCCATCAGAAGGCAAGCGTCACGCATCGCTTTCATGGTTTTTATTTAAGCCCACCCGACTTCAACGAACGTGTACAAACTAAAATTATTTTTATATTATTTGTAGTGGCGTAAGAAGTTAATTTTTTTAAAAGAATTTTTATTTAAGGTTTTTAGTGTAGCTTGTCCCTGCTGTCTTTCTTCCTTACCTCCAACGCTAGGCTACTAATGTAGTCTATACTCTATACTTAGTACACTACTCTGCAGTATCAGAATTAAGGAGCTAGGACAACCCAAAACTCCATGATGTAGTTTATGCTTTGTGATAAGCATATCAATTCGTAATCGATAGTTTCTATATCCCCACAATTTGGGTGGAAAGTACCCCTGCAGCATCAGGCTTAAAGAGTTGAAGGTAAAAAAATTATGGGACCACCTCAAAAGCTTCCTCTATCGATTAAAAAAATCACGCGAATTGGTCCAGAAATCCTGGAGTAATCGGTGGACATACATAGAAAATGAAATGAGTGTTATTGTGAGTAAGTTAGTAATAAAGTGCTGATTTTGCTCTTTCAATAAGAATATGTAACGGGCGTCAGTATGTAGCAAATCCTTGAACGTTAACAGTGTCCGGAATAGTGCAAAACCGCGAATGTGCCATTGGTAAAAGGCGCGTATCTACACTAGACCAAGTTTAACAGGGGAAGGTTAAAACTTTATAAGTTTCTTATTTCTACGGCTAATGGGCTAATTTTTACACAGAGAGTGTGTTCATTCATGTATTCTATGTATTAATAAAAGTAGATATCTTTTAAAGTGATTAGTTTAGTCGCTACGGCACTTACGCGGTTCTGATTTAACCATAAACGTATGAAAATGGAGTCTAATTCCGCGTTTCGCGGTTTTGTAATCAAACAAGTAATAATGTTACAAAATAAAATTTAATAATCAAAACAAAACATGACATTCCAAATCTACTCAAAAGAATGTATCTCCAAGAGCATAATTAGATAAATAAAACAAAATCAAAAAGCAACTTTTCTCTAATGTCTTTTAGAAATATAAACACTGATAATACGATAACATCAATCGTAGTTTAATTAACTCTTACATTCTATTTAGCCTGTATCAGTCATTTCAATTGCCTTATTAGAATAGTATTACTCGTAAATATTTAAATTAAAAAAAATCTATATAAAGTAAAAGCACTTCCCCTGCTCAAAAAACTTATTAAATATTTTTGAGGAATAAACATGATCCCAGTTTATAGTTAACCACCTTCTAAGAAGGAGGAGGTTATCAATTTGGCTGGTATCTTTTTGTTCTATGTATGTCCACCAATTACTCCGGGATTTCTGGACAGATTCACCTGATTTCTTTTTTAATCGACAGAGGAAGTTTTCGAGGTTGTCCCATATTTTTTTACCTTCAACTCCTTAAGCCTGATGCTGCAGGGGTAATTTAGAGGTACTTTAGGTCTTAGCTCTTTAATGCTGCAGAATTTAGAAACTGTCAGTTTCGAATTGATATTGTTGGCTAAGCATAGACTACATCATGGAACTCTAGGCCCAAGATCCTCAATCCTGAGACTGCCCACCTAAATTGCGGGGATGTAGGAATTGTGGATTACCGTACCGTAGGTACCAATACCTACGGTACTTATTAACAATCCACAATTCCTAGTCTATACTTGGGTATAGACTACATTAGTGGCGTAGCGTTGGAGGGAAGGGAGAAAGACAGCAGGCACAAGCTACTATAAAAAAACTTAAAATAAAAATTCTTTTCAAAAAAAAAAGATACCAGCCGAATTGATAACCTCCTTTTTGGAAGTCGGTTAAAAAACCGACTTCTTACGTCACTACAAAGAATAAAAATAATTTTAGTTTGTACACGTTTGTTGAAGTCGGACGGGCTTAAATATAAACGATGAAACCGATGCGCGGCACTCGCCTTCTGATGGCACATGAGAGGCACGTTTGTTAAAGTCAGGCGAGCATCGTGTATCCGTTTCATTAAACGTATTTATTTGAACTGGGTAATTTGCACATGCTCGCTTTATAATATTTAGTTATTTTTTGTAAAAAAGTGTAGTTATTAGCAAGGTTAGAAATGAAAAAAAAAACTCAAAATAAATTAAAACTGTATTCAATAACGATATTCAATTCGATAAGAAAATGTCACCGCCGATCACATACGCGCCTTCGATACTTGCCGGGAATAGATACGCAGTATTGTTATTGGGCAATTCCTTGCTTTCTATTGACCGAATGAAACAGGGGTATAAGACGTAGCTGCCGATCAGGATCCTGCGTACAATGCCCGTGAAATCTTAAATTGGGTATATTTGTCAGATACGCGGAATAAACCAATGCTAGTTACGCGGATTTGTACTATCCCCAACGATAATCAAAATGCAAATGAAATGATTCTTGTTGTGAGTAGTTCTGATTTTGCTCTTTCATTACTAATATGTAACTGGCGTCAATATGTAGCAAACATTTGAAAATTAGCAGTAGGCACCTACAATAAAATACTTTAAATTATTATTTGTATAAGTAGGTATGTCATTTAATTTTAAAAGTGTATGTACAAATCTACAATAAATGGCTTTAATTTGCTAAGGTGCTTGTTTCATTTACCGAGCATACCTGGACATGAGTAAAAACGGATAAATAGGGCGCCCATCATTTGAACAAACAAGCTTGTATCATCGTACCTACCTACCTACTCTCACTTTTGTGTTTTATAAATTCCCGTGATTTCGTCCGCGATTTATTTTATACTTATGATTATCATAACATTGTCACAATAATACTCGGATGTTGCAGGATCTAAGTCTAATCAGAATCTTAAAATATCCACTGTATAATGAATTCAAAACAGTCATTTTTGCATTAACCTTTGGTAGGTATATATTACAGACAAAAAGACAAATTTCTAAAAATTAATTAGGTACTTATTATTTCAGCGTTTTGCTTTATTCATTATCATCCCATAGAAACCATCAGCACCCATCAAAAGCTCAGTGCAGAGCGCAGCTCTCCTCTCAGGGATGTTTGATTACTCCGACAAGTCAGAAATGCGTGACCGGGATCGAACCCGCGACTCCCCGAATACCTAGGAGACAGCAGTCCTAAACATGGCTGTACTAGCTAGTATACTTATTTCATTACTATAGTATTATAACTTACCTACCTACTAGTTGATGCCATTGCTTTGCTCGCGTGGATTTAGTTATCTCTGATTTTCCGGGATAAAAAGGAGCCTGTGTAACTCTCCCGGTCCTCAACTATACCCATGCAAAAAATCACGTCAATCCGTTGCTCTGTTGTGGCGTATTTGAAGGACTAACCAACAAACAAACAAACACTTTCGCATTTTTTCGCATTTATAATATAAGTAAGGATAGGTAGGTAGTAGGTACCTAGTATTTCCAAACTTCGAAAAATGATAGTCAAGCGAAAGTTTTGTACGAGTTCACTGCCCACCGTGAAGCATATAGGTGTGCGAGCGAGCGCGCCGATCGGTCTGTGCTGGCGCAAATATACCTAAAACCGACAACGCCTCGCGCCGTATGAAACCCTTAATATGTTCAGTAGGTTAATAACTAGACAGTGTAAAAACTGTACCTCAGTTTTCAAGAATCTATCACTCTTTGTATGTACCATGGAGAAGTATGAACATGTCGTTCATTGTTCTTAGGTTCACACTTTGCCAGATCCATGTTTTGACAGATTGCAATTCCAGTGTCAGTTTGGTAACATCAACGGCAATATTATAATAATATAACATGTTACATAAATAAAACAGCTCACATACTATTTACGTATAAAATAAATAAATAAAATAAGGTGTCTCTTAAAATAAATAAATAAAAGGTCTCTGACTACCACATCAGAGGAATCCTGACAGTTTGGGGAAAGTTTACACCCCAAACATAATTTAAAAAAAAAACCATCAACGGGAAGGTTAGACACGCATGAAAATGATCCCGTTTCTTAATTAAGTTTTTGCTTATTAAATTCTATGAACAAATTGTGTAGATGTCTTAATTAAACGTATCTCTTACACTATAAAGACTGTTGCCACCGCACCTAGGTACAAATACCGCGTGACTAGACTATATTGAAGGTGCACTGAACTCACGTATTATTATTATTATGGATGGCATCGAGACTAGAACCCTTAGAGCAGCAATAATGACTCGCATATTAACAACTTATTGACTCTTCTCCAACTCTCACTGAAGCGAGCACGAAGCTTTGTCACATCACTATTAGTTCAAATGGCTTGTAAAATCAATGCTTAGCGAAGTTTGGGGCATTGTTATTAGTACTATATGGACGTTTTGTAATACGATTGGGGAAGCTCAGAGCATAATATTCTAATTGATTTCAAATTCGACTGCGCCATTTAAGATATGGCGAAGGGCCGAAGGCAGTTGGCAATCAATAAAGATCTAATACTTATTGATTTAACTTCTGACTAAATGACAGGAGTGGATGGGAAGTATCAATGAAACTCTACTGCTTATATATTTAACTTCTGAGTTCTGACTAAATATAATAGGACAAGAGCAGTTGGCAGTTATAATAGAGGATTGGCTATAATTATTATTTTATACCAGCCTCCGCACGTAATTCCTTCAAATGTTTTTTTTATTGTTTTATTTTCTGACACTAAATAAATAAATAAATAAAAAAAATAATTCGATACGAATATGTCAGATGTCTTCTTGCCCTTCCTTTGGCTGCTCTAGAAATTAGTATGCTCAATGAGTTACGTATTATATTTTAAGGACGTCTAAACGATGTTAAGACTTTGCCGCAAACTTTAACGTTAATTTAATATTTACTCACACGCTACACTTTAATATAGAATGTGTAATAGGAAGCTACAAATACCTTACTAATATAAAACTTGTTATGGTTTGGGCGTGTTTTTTACGGTTCAGCAATAAATATTAATTAAGATGAGCTCAGTTGCAAATTCCACTAAAATTTATTTTCTTATAATTCGAATGAACACGATAAGGAGCGGTATAAATAAGGCTTTTTGGTTACTGCACGGTATCATTAAACTGAAAATTTGTGGTACTTAAGCGACATACAAATTACGGTCCTTTTCTAAATTTAAGCGGGAACCAACATTTACCGTTACACGAAAGTGGTCTAGAAGACCCCAAAATAAGGATCTATCACATAGAATACGTATTAGAAGCGTTTTTCTTTGGTTTAAAAATGCAACATTAAAAACTCATCAAAGGTTCAGACTCAGAAAAGGCTTATAGGACATAGTCCACCCCGCTGGTCCAATTCCAATTGGCAGACTTCACACACCGTTGGGAAAACTATAAGTACTAGTACTATGAAGTTTTAGTTGAGTTGGTTTTAATAGAAAAATATATATTAACATTAATCTGAATTTTCTGCATCACTAGAACATCCCCAATTTGAGATGCCTGTATGTTATGTGTGGATGTATCTTGTGATTGTTCAATAATAGTAAAATAACGTGTGCAGCAGTCGCTAGTAAAATATCACACGTAGACCAGCCTTTACGTCACTCACTGCCTCTGCCACTGCCAGACTACCTCATTGGTTCAGCGCTCTCTCGTCCCACACCCTGCAGACCATCAGGAGGGTCGCACTGACAGTTGTTTACCTTTTTTTTTATCATCTTAAATTTTAGGGGACTTTCGTCCGCAGATGTTTACCTATAGTACAATAGATGACATATTATTATAACTAGATTTTACAGCTAAGTTCGCTCAAATTAAGTCCAATTTTTCAAGCCCCTTTAAGTTGAATTTTCAAAAATCTTTTCTTACCGGTCGCCTACGTATAATAGGATAGCTATTATGCCAAATTTCAACCCGATTCGTCCAGTGGTTTGAGCTGTGCGTCGATAGATCAGTCAGTCAATCAGTCGCCTTTTCCTTTTGTGTATTAAGAATATCAGTAGCGTGTCACGCTGACAGTGTGAAGACGCCTCCTCGTGTCAGTGACGATAGCGGCCCAAAGTAATACTATTTTCTGCGACCCTATTAAGTGCTGGAACGAGAAAGGGTCATAATTTAGCACCGTGACGCTTGTCACGGCGTTAATAATATTGTTACTTACACGCCCCCTACTTGTACGCAGTGACAAATTTGTTTTACTTTTCCATAAATTTCTACTTTGCTCGCTTGTGGATGTGGATGCAGGGCTGGCATAAGTGTTTGTTAGATCTCATTATTACAACATTTTTAATAAAAAAGGAACGTCGGTTTTAACGACCAATTTCTACAGTTTATTCATAAAATTCAAAATTTATTTATTTCATGTAGGCCACCTTGTAGCTCTTATCGTAAACACGTCATAAATCTACCACCATATATTTAAATTTATTTATTATATCATATTATATTATAATAAATAATTGGTAGGACACAGTTTTGATATTATCATTGATGTTCTTATTGCCAAAATAACAAAAAAGTTGTTTTTTATTTTTTCGTTTTAGTACTTTCACGTACGCTTGAGAGTTAGTTACACTGTCTCTGAAAAGAATAGGTACCTACGTCGTCGTTGTGAGTTAACATACCTACGTATAGATGAGACATACATAGTTTACGAGGCACAGATGTTGTAAGCACATTAACGTCGCATGAATAATACATACAGAGCTGAACATTCAACAAAAGGTGCCGTAGATGAAGTATTGGAATTTGGATTAATAATTAATTAATGCGTGAACCATTTGTTTTAAACGAGCGCTTCTTTAAGCGTAGATTAGGGTTGGCAACGTTTCTTCAAGTTACTATTCTTCAGAATAAGCTATAAAAAGTTTAGTACACTTCAAAAGTATATAGTTTTCCATAGAAGCACTTAAAAATAGATACAGATATAAATCTTGAGGCGCATTTAAAAAAATGAGGAAAGTCGTAACTTGAAAACTTTAGGTGGCTAAATATTAATGAGATTTTTAGATTTTATTTAGTCTTAATTTAGGAGGAAATGCGGGTGGTCTTTTCTCCATACAAACGCTCTCTGTTTCTTTTCTGGTTTTAAAACCGGCAAGAAATGATTTTTTTACAATTAAATAGGTATCAACCTCTATGTCCCTATGTTTTCCTCTTTGATAGTAAAGATAATGATCTTTAGAAACATTAAACTCCTTACAAAATGCCCAAAATTGTCTACTTAGACCCCTGTCAACAGAGACCTAGTGTACAAAGTGGATAAGTATTAACGAAAAAAGAAAAACATAGGGACATAGTATATATCCTTCTTATTCAGTTTATGAAATATCTTTTAAATTGGTTCAATATTTGAGGAGGAAATAGTAGAGAGAAAAACCTGGAATTATAACTTGGCTAACATTCTTTTTTTAGGAATTAAAAATAAATGAACCAAAATTTTGTTAGCAAAGCTTGGGATGCAAAAATAAAAACGTTATGATTTATCTCAGAAATCCCGTGGCTATTTTACGCTTGAGATCTGTTCCACCGAATACATACAAATAAGACTGCAATTCCTTTCGCCGAGCTTTTTTAATCATTATTAAAGAGCTTCGTCGTTGATGCAACGACGTCGCCCCTTTAAACCCACTTAAGTTGGACTACTTGATACGTATAGCTTTCTTTTAAATGTATAGTTTCAGTTATAGCAATAACCTTTCAAATTAGTGGCAGGCCTGGCGCACTCCGCAGTAAACTATGGAGCTACAAGTACATGTCCTTCCTCTTCCAAGGGCCTAAATTGAGAGAGTGCGAAGGGATAAGAGTTACGTGATAGTCCTTCCTTAAAGTACTTTGTAAAAGTTTATTTGAATAAAAAGTTATTCTATTCTATAGTTTTATCTTACTTACGTAGCAAAAATTGCATGAATTTTTAATATGCCCCGTAAAATATAAAATTCGATGATACGCTATAATGCTATGAATGATTCGTGAACCAAATGGGACCCCCTTATAACAACAGCTTCCTACAATAAGTAAGTTTAACTACGCTTTAAACCGTGTAACGATGCGTTTAAAACTTCTTCAAGTTTATAGCGGTCATAATTCTTCGTACGCCATTAGGCATTAACATCTCTGGGTGATAGCTTCGAAATTCTCAGAAGCATTGTTGTATAAATTATACTAATTTATTTTAGAAAGAGGATTTATTATCCTTTTTAGATTTCCGCAATTTAAAACCAGACTGTGTGATAAAAAGGGTTTGGTCAAGTTGTGACACTGACATCATCATTTCAATAAATAAATAATAATTAATAGACTTCCACTTCTCTAAGTTCTGAAATGTGAGTACATTCAGAAAGAAAGAAAAAGCATTTATTTGCGACACGCACGTGCATAGTTAAAGACAGACAGACGTATGTTAGACAAAACAAAAAAAAATGTGTGGTCCCAAAATGGACTCCACTCAGCATATGCATATCCTATCCTGGGGCGAAAGCACAGGCATAGCGATGGTCTTCCGTGGATCCAGAGGTTTCGGATGACTTTGATGACGAAGTTTAAGACCTATGACTACAATCGTTAAGTAATAGATAAAAAAATGACCACTCAGAAATACGTTTTTTTCTAATTTTCCCAAAAATTTTCAATAGCTATTCACAAATTAACAAATCGATCACAAAAAGAGTAAATCATAATTTTCAACAGATAAAGTATCTAATGCGACGTGAAGCGTCTCTTCTGAAAACTTTACATGGTTAAAAAATAAGGGGAATGGAAAAACCACGTCAGGCTCTGGCTTTTCTATTTCCCTTATTTTTGCAATTCAAATTATACCATTCAATCGCAACAAAGCTAAATTAACGTAATTACGTAAAATAAAACCGTATCGTTACGTAGTAGCGGGAGTTAATTTGTATTGTATAAAGCAAGGAATTAACATTTATTCCAGCAAATTGAGTCATTCTATTGTCGGCCATTTAAATAAAATGTACAGAGCGAGCGTTGCCGACGCGTTTTGTTTTATGAGGGACAATAAAATTGTTGACGGCGTCATTTTTCTTATTGCGCGACAAATCGGATTTTTATGATACTGCTTAGAAACTCATTGTTTTGAAATTATGGAATTATTTTAAGCCTTAATATTACATTTTTTCTGGGGCAACAGCGATCTTGGTTCGCCAGTTTTCGGATGGAAATTATCTTTTTTATTTTAGCCCGTGTAAATCGATAGCTGATGGTCGTTGGGGTCCCAAGGTGCTGCAGGCGACCTCACCCCGGGTAGTGCTGTGGTGGCAGATCCTCCACTAGCTGGACCGACCACATCAAACGTGTCGCAGGGAACCGCTGGATACAGGCGGCGCAAGACCGAGTACTGTGTAAGACCTTTGCTCCACAGTGGACGTCTATCGGTTGTTAAAGAAGAAAAAGAAATCATCGGTATATCGTCAAATCTATGAAAACAAATAATTTACAAAAGCGAAATAAATAAAAACCATCGATATAAAATGTTCTACGTACTAGATGTGGCGTTCCGAACATTCATCTTGTTCAACTAACATGCACAGTCGACTGTGCTTAATTAATTAGTGTGGCATTGACATTGGCGACGTATGAACGGGGCGCTAACTACGCGATAAAACTTTTTAAGCACTTAGGCGCTTAAAAAGCCAACAATACCTACATTCAAGTAATTAACAAAAAAGTTTAGCTGATTTAGTGAATAAAAGTAAAATTGATAACGACATCGCAGCGCGATGTACTCTACAAATTTTATGTCCTAATGTTCGTGGTACATAGAGGTACATAGGGTACCTATGTCGATGGTAAAAATTGACTCATGTTTCTAAGACCTTATAGTGATGTGAGTATGTCGAGTTTGTATTCGTCTCCCGGACCAATTTATGATACGATGTTTCCTAAATTGGCTGAGGCCTAGGTTTCCTCTGGTGACATGATAGGATGAAAAGACCAAGAGTGCCTAGTTGGTGGTTTGTATCCGAACTGGGAGCAATCTATATAACAATGTTTGGTAAATTGCCTCCCCTCAGTTTTTTCCGTTGACAGGATTCCACCGCGATATGTTAGGCCTAGCCTTGTTGGTAAGCCATAAAGTCTAGTATGGTATGTTACAGAAGATAAAGAGTGGAATAAATACACGTGAAGTCTACATGAAGGTATATGGCAATTTTCAATTTGGCGTTAACCATAACTAAATTAAGTTAAATTTTGCTTTATTTTTTACCCGACTATGGAAAAGCCAAAATTACTAACCGTTCACTTCAAGTTGGCAGTCGTCGACCGTTACAAAATGACGTCATAGCGTACTGTCGACAAGAAAATAATAATAATATTTTTTACTGTAACCACGACTGCGACGGAAGTTTTTTTCTCTGGCAATGCTTTTCAATGCAATGACGCCTTGATTGTCGAAAGGCGTGGTTTTATAATTTCTCAATTTTCTCAGCTTCGAAGAAAGTCATTAATTAAAGTAATAAATAGTCTGTGGTATGCAAACTTTTCTTTTTTTACTCAGCGTAGAAAACGATACGCGACGAATAATAACCAAACAAAAATATATGACTAATTTAAAGTTAACAAACACTTTTAAATCGTAACAATAAAAAAAACTTTGAAAAAATTCGGTGGCGACATTCGCGAGCCGTACGTTGCTATCTGTACTAAGCGGGTCTACCTTGAGGTGCTTGAGGAAGCGGCCAACTTGTAGTGAACGGTTATTAGATATGTATGTGACTATTTACAAATATTCCACGGTGGTGTCTAAACTACTGAGCCGATTTTGATGAATGAAGTGTCAATCGATCCGTTATTAAGGCAAGGGTGACATTGGTTATATTTTAAACAAACAAAATTAATATGGCAGATTTTATATCCAGTTTTCCCTAGCCGGACGCCGTTTTAAAACTATTTTCTTGTTCGTAAAAAGCTTTGTTACTTATTCGGTCGTACACAATCTCAAAACTTATGTGACAGGTCTAACTCTAAAGTAATGCATTTTTTTCCGCTGGGAATATTGTGATGAGCGCAAAAAGCTTGCACCTCGGTGTCATTGCACTTCGTTCGTGGGTTTCAAACATTATTTTTTTTTTTTTCTATTATTTACAATTTTTTTCCCCCCCCCTATTCCTTTTTATTTTTCCTTCTCCCAGTTGAGTGTTTTTTCTTTTTCATATGTAAATTCTATCTGTGAAAACTTGTATTAGCTTTAATTCTTCTTTTGTATTTATTAACTAATAAGTTAAATTTTTATTAATTTTTTTCTAATAAGTTTTCTTGTAAAATAAAAATAAAAATTTACCCGACTGCGCGACGCAAAGGAGGGTAATGTGTTTATCAGTCCAAACGCGTGGGCCTATTTTGATGAATCTTACGTCAATCGAATTGTAATTAACAGTACATCGTTCTTTTAGTAGGCATTTCGTCCGTTCGGTTTGGAACGAGTGGGAAACATGGAATCATACAATTATTAAATACCATTCATTTAGTACTTCGGCTCTTGTGGACCTATTTAGTCTGTGCTTCTGTCGCTTGGCTCGAAACTACTGTACTAGTACTAGTAGTACCAGAAGTTCGAACTAGTACAGCATTTTGAATGTACTAGTACGGAGAGCTCCTTTTAGTGATCGAGCAATAGCTGAGCAAGAACAAGCCTATCCCCTTGAACGGTTCAGAAAGGACTTGCTTTTACGCAGATTTAGTACTGAACATATTCTGCCACTTTCTACGGTGAGGTGGGGTAATCACGTACAGCACACATTTACTCACTTCCGCACACTCTTGTAAATACTTAATGTCTCTAAGAACACACACTAACTCAAAAGCTGTCACACTTACAAGCTGAACCGTACGTTTGTACATGTACTTCGGCAGAGGGTTATGCGTGCGCTTACCACGTCCCGGGCTAAATGGTCGAAGCCTATCCCATTTAATTTCCATATTAAATGACAGCTTTACGCACAGTTGACGTGGAAAGTTACACTCTGGGCTCACTGAAGATAGTTCGGAAAACGGCTGACGTTGGAAACTAGTCATCCTAAACAAACATGTGGTTAGGGAGCGCAAATATTTTACCAGTAAACTGGATACCGGACATGGCACCGCGGGTCATCGTGACTTCGTGGTAGCGCTTTTGTTTTAGAGTCAGCGAACTATTAGTCCCTAGCACTCGGTGAATTTTTACTTATTTTTATTTTAAACTCAAACTCAAAGTTATTTATTTCATATAGGCCAACTTGTGGCTCTTATGACAAGTCGAAAATCTACCACCGTTTCGGAATGCTGATTCTGCGGAGAAGAGCCGGCAAGAAACTCAGCAGTTGCCCTTTTCAAAACAAAAAAATGTTACAATGTGTTGCTTATCTGTCTTGGGGACAGCTGAAGCAAAGCAGATTGGTTTCAAGCAACTTTGTTATTAAGGAATTCATTAACTATGTAATAACCTCTACTTATTAAATGTGTTTTTACATACTATTTTATGTAATGGTAATTCTTTCGGAATCAAGTTATAAAAGCGTATTAAACTCTTTAGTGTAGCTGCAGGGGATCAATCTACACAATCTCTGACCGTTTGGATTTGCTCTTATTTATTGAAGAGCTCCATCCTCTATCGCCCAAGAAATTCATCAGATCTTCACCTTTAAATGAGACCAACTTGGTTATACGTTCTTTTAAAAAAAAATTAAAATCGGTCCAAAGTTGACGGAGTTATGGAGTAACATCACAAAAAAAAAATACGCGTCGAATTGAGAAACTCTTCCTTTTTTTGAAGTCCGTTATATCCTACTATCCTAATTATAAAGGCGAAAGTTTGTATGTTTGTTACTCAATCATATCGCAACAACTGAACCGATTTAGCTGAAAGGCACAGAGATAGATTATAGTCAGGAATAACACATAGGCTACTTTTTATCCCGGAAAATAAGGGAGTTCCCGCGGAAATACAAACCTCAATCCACGCGAATGAAGTCGCGGGTATCAACTAGTAAAGTAATAAATAAAGGTCGAACTTCGAAAACAATATAACCTTTCAGTGCGAACTCAAAAACTGAAAGGTCGCAGGTTCGAATCCCACCCGTTGCACTATTGTCGTACCCACTCCTAGCTCAAGCTTCCCGCTTATTTGGAGGGGAGAGGAGGATATTAGTCAACCTTAGCTTGGCTAATATTCTTTTAAAAAAAAAAAAAAATATTTTGTACGTAGAAAGCCCTGCTTGTAAACCCCGCTGCCTCGTTAGGTGTGAATTTGTGAAACTCTCGATCAAAGCTGCAACGCGGCCACGTAAAAGAAAATCCGTAATACTTTTCATTTTAATTGACGTATTGGATTTCTACGGGCATATTTTTAAATGTTCCTTTTTTTATTAATCTGGATTTTTAACCGACTTCGAAAAACGGAGGAGGTTCTCAATTCGCCGGAATCTTTTTTTTTATGTACGTTCCCCGATTACTCGAAGACGCCTGAACCGATTTGAAAAATTCTTTAAGGTGTACTTCCCAGGTGGACCCATTGTCATCAGGTCAGGATCTTATTTATTTATTTGTTTATACAATTTTATTGCATGAAAACAAGAAAAATACGTAAATAAACAGTGTAACACAAAAGGATCTTATGATGGAATCCTGGAGAAATCGAAGGAACTCTTTAAATTTTATAGGCACGATTGTTATACTTTGTAGTAGCGTTGAAGTCGGTTTTGTAAAAAGAATTTTTACGTTTATCTTGTGTTTGCTAAATTCGGATCTTAATAAGGCCAGTAAATACCCTTCGGGTTATTCAACCCCATGTTGTAATTTAGTGGAAACACCATCGAAGGGTGTTGGTTTCACAGTTTGGTAGTGCGTGGAAAAATGAACTGGTACAGCAGAGTTTATTAATTACAAAATTAAAACTAACATATCTTCCCAATCAATCAATCAAAAATCTTCTTCATCCTTTACTACGATCTTATCATCGCAGCGCTCAAAGTGTCAACGTGCTCTCCAAGCCACGGGGGTGACTCAGGCTAGTACTTTAGTACTTTAGTAGAAAAATCCAACAAATTTTGTAGCCCAACCCGGGAATCGAACTCGCGTTGAATATGCTTACCATTAGACCACAGGTGGCCAACCGTTCGATCGCAATCTACCGGTCGATCGTGGCTATTAGTCGATTCGATCGAGGCATGACTTTGCAAATCTAGCGGAAGATGTTCAGGCGCAATGCTCACACTAATATTATGAACAAGTAGTTAGTAACTAATTACTAAGAATTCAATTTTATGTTTTCCCTTTTAATCAAATAAAAAATACTACACTAATAACTTATGCTGTTTCATGTAGAGGTGGTTAATATAACACTTAGCAACATATTACAGCATGCTATCTTTCCATAGCACACAGCAAGTGCTACATACGTAGGCGCTGTGGTGTGGCGCTATGATGCTATAAATATCACGCGCTGTAGGCGGTGTAGCACACTGCGCGTAGCAGCGGCGCTGAGGCGGCCGGGCAGTCGGGCACTGTTGCCAGTCATCGCGTGCGCGCTATGCTTAGCAGATGGATTTATCGCAACTCGCAATAAATATGCTATGTGATTTAGCGTGTTGCAAGACATAACGCGCGCGCCGGCCGCCCACAAGCTTCCTAATTACAGTCTGCTATAGCATAGCATTTTTTATAGCATGCTAAAATTTTATAGTTTCTGGTTTATAGTCAATAGCATGATATTGATTTATAGCATTTTTGAACAACTCTAGCTTTCATTTATCAAGAAGCATGAAATTGGTAGAGCGTCAGTAATCTTAGTTCTAATCAAGTTGGCCACCCCTGCACTATACCATACCATTGCCATACTGAGAAGATTTATGAAGGTTAGTTTGAGATGAAACATACGATAAAGTAAAAGAAGAGAGAGAGAGAGAGAGACGCTCTAGTAGGTGGTACCTGCAATTTGAAATATTTGAACAATCCAAAACAGTCTTATTACACGTCTCAAGGTTTTGAATGCATTTCCACGGGGATAAATCTCCGGCGAACAAACGCTGGGCCGAGATTAATTCAAGGCAATACAAGAGGCTGAAGTTGATCCCAAGTTGTATAAATCTTGCGGCGGTTTGTTGTAACTAAGGATGAAATATCGCTGGCAAATGGAACGATTTGTTAGTTTTTGGATAGGTAAAGCAAGGTAAGGCATCTATCCGTCTTCTGACTCGCTGGATCTAGGACGCAACGGTTCGTTACCATCTTATGTTCTTGGTGGCATACTCATTGCTCAAGGTCCTTCATGGTGCAGTCTTCCTGACTTTGGTAACTGTAGTTGGTATCCTATATCGAAGATAAGTATATTTTTTATTGATGGAAAGCTGACCCTAAACTGCGATTGCACTGATGGTAAGTGAAAGAACAGAGGCAATTCAGAAACTATAAATTCCCAAATTACCGCTGCCGGGAATCGAACTTGAGATTTCCCATTGCGTGAGGGAGATCGTCAAAAATTTCAAATAAGAAGTCGATTGCTTGACAAGTTGAAATAAAGAGTTATGAACAACAAGTACTACATAGTTCAATTTGCCCTATGTTTATATTTACTCTTTGGTTCAATAGTAGACATTAAATTAGCCTTGTGTAATTGTTAACTGGCAAACCCGCATTTGCACTTTTGCTTTTTTTGGTTTGCCTGTAATTGGGTGCACACCTGAAATGTTTCTATAGATGTAGTATAATTTTATGTGATTCTTGTGTGATTTTCTGTTGGCAAACCAATAAATAAATAAAATAAACAAGTTTAGGTACCTTTTTAACCAACTTCCAAAAAAGGAGGACGTTCTCAATTCATCGGGATCTTTTTTATGTATGTTCCCCGATTACTCGAAGACGCCTGGACCGATTTGGAAAATTCTTTTTTTGTTTGAAAGGGTATACTTCCTAGGTCAGGACCATTGTCATCAGGTCAGTATCTGATCATGGGATCCTAGAAAAATCGAGGGAACTTTTCAAATATAGGCACAATTGATATACTTTGTAGTGGCTTTTGAAGTCGGTTTTGTAAAAAGAATTTTTGCGTTTACATTATCACAATTTCCTTTGGAACCCTAAAAATAAAAAGAAATGTTTTTATACGATTTCTACAGAGCTCAAGCATGGGTTCTTATTTCACAAACCGCATTCAGTTTGCGCATGGAGTTGTAAAATTCGGCGTCCTACTATCTACAAAGCCAATACATTAGATTGGATGGATTCCAAATGAAAAATTACATTAAATCTTTGGCAAAGTACTTATGTACTTGCTTATAGAGCTTTAGAGATTATAAAACAGAATTAATTATTATAGAGAGACATAATCATGTACTCGTACAGTAAATTATTTTTTTTGGGTACGAACTCTTTCTCAAAAATTCTTCATTTTCCTCATTTACTCTAGAATATTTTTTTTGTTAAAGTTAGATAAAAAAAAAATAAGTGGCGCCAAAAGAATCCTAACTAATATTATAAAATAAAGACTGTTTGTTTTGAGGTTTGTCCTTCAATCATGCAGCAATGGCGCAACGGATCGACGTTATGTTTTACATGAGTAGCTACTTTTAATTCCGGAAAAATAGAGGGTTTCCGCGGGAAAACCTAACTACACGTGCACGGAATTGCGGGTAAAAGCTAGTACAAAAAAAAGCCTTCCATCGATATTTCTTCAGTTTTGTCTTACTTACTTACTTACTTTTGACTTTTGAGTTGTTTGAGTTTGAAACTTGATTGAGTTTTTTTTAATTGCATTACCAACCTATGTAAGTAGAAATACAAAATAGCAATCCTATAATCCTATTATCCTATTAATATTACAAATGCGAAAGTTTGGATGTATGGATGTTTGTTACTCGATCGAATCGATTTGGCTGTTTGGCACAGGGACAGATTATAGTCTGGAATAACAAACACATAGGTTACTTTTTATCCCGACGCGGGAATTAAAAACCCTTAATCCACGCGAACGAAGACGAAGAGGTATCAATTAGTAAATTATAAGGAGGTGTTTTCAAAATATCCAAAAATGTAAAACATTTTATTGATATATTTACTAGTAGATGATAGAGTGACTCAATTCTGTAGCTGGCGTACAAACGCAAATAAAGATTTCTCTTTAAAGTTAATGAATTGCTTTATTCCTTTGAGCAGATAGATTTCCACCAGAAAATCCTTTTCCATCGTCCCAGTAGGAAAACGTTTGCATCAGGGACATGCAGAAAATATATAAATCAATTTGTCCACGTCGCGATGGACGAAACGAAGGTTTTTGTAGAAAATAAACATACCATGAGTTTCACTCGACTTAAGGACGTTAGCGATAAATACCTTCATTTGTACAAACACATATCCACTTTAGATTGTGTCCATGACTTCGTATATATGTTTTTCTTCTATTACTTTATATTATAATAAAAAATATATAAATAATTAATTATAGACTACTAGCTGATGCCCGCAATTTCGTCAGCGTGGATTTAGTTTTTAAAATCCCGCGGGAACTTTTTAATTCTCCGCGATAAAAAGTAGCCTATGTCACTCTCCAGGTCCTCAACTATACCCATGCAATAAATCATGTCGATCCGTAGCTCTATTATAAAAAAAAACGAATTTGATAATTCTTTTTTTATTATAAATTGTATACTATTATAGTACATTATGGTACAAGTGTAAAAGTTGGTGATTACCGCTGAGGCGCTATTGAGACCCGAGCCGTTAGGTGAGGGTCTTAAGGCAGCCGAGGACGGTAATCATCAATACACACGTGTACCATACGACGTTTTTCAACACACTTGTGAAGAAAATAATACTAAAATAGTACATTATGGTACAAAACAGTGAAAACGAGTTGTGAAAATTTTTTCGCAATGGCGGGAAAAATTAATCAGTTTTCCGGAATGCGCGCGCCTTTAATGGCCATAGACTAAAAGAATGAGGTTTCTTTTTTTTTTGGCTTTTCTCGGATAGCCACGTACAAAATGGGGAATTTCAAGTTTTCTTTATTACAGAAAAAACAAAAGTTATATTTGAGTGACAGTTTTATTTATTAAACACGTACAAGTTGAAATTGTTTATTTAAATACGAAGTTGTATGAAATGAGCAAGCAATAGGTATCTTGGCAATAGGTAGGATCTTTTTTGTAATAAAAACTTTTTTAAGAACAAAGCAACTCAACCAATAAAATTAAAAAAAAAATTCTATAACTCACATTGTGAATAATAGTAATAAAAAGTCACAGTTTGAGTTAAAGGTGTCATTGTGTGCCTAGTTGCGGTGAACCGGGAGCCACTTTATGAGCAAGTGTGTTGAAAAAAATATTTTCTCCAATTTTGGTGAAGATCCATTAAATATTATCGAAGATCTCTTTTATAATAAAAAAAGAATTATCAAATTCAGTTTAGATTTTATGGAATTTTTAGAAGTTATGGAGCAAAATCAACAAAAACTTTCATCCGGATAACCCTAATTTTCTTCAAAACCGTTCAGTAGTTACCGCGTAATGCGCGTAAACTGTCGGACAAAAATTCAAAAAAATTATTTTTGCCTCAGTATCGATAATAAAGCATCCTCCGATTAAAATTTTCAAAATATATTTAATGTACAGAATTCGTCCCATTACAGTTTTATTATAAGTAATATAGATTTTTCTACCTAAGTCAAATTCAAGAGCTCAATTCTTAAATCAGGACTTTTCTCAAACATGGTAGTCCTAGTCAGAGATTTCACTTGGAACGAACCTTGCCGCGGCTTAATGTCAAGCTTCTGCGTGTTCATTGTAACTGCATTCACTCGTAAAATATTGCATTCAATTCATCCTATTATTCCTATTAAAATCCTATCCTACTAATCCTACTAATCCTACTAATTTATTATTCATAATTTATAATAATATTATAAATGTGAAAGTGTGGATGTTTGTATGTTTGTTACTCAATCACGTCGCAACGACTCAACCGATTTGGCTGAAATTTGGCACAGAGTTAGATTATAGTTATAGTCTGGAATAACACATAGGCTACTTTTTACCCGGAAAATAAGAGTTCCTGCGGGAATTAAAAAACCTTAATCCACGCGAACGAAGTCGCGGGCATCAATTAGTTAATATTATAAATGCGAAAGCTTGTATGTTTGTTACTCAATCACGTCGCAACGACTGAATCAATTTGGCTGTTTGGCACAGCGATAGATTATAGTCTGGAATAGGACATAGGTCTAAGTCTAAGTATGTACCTTGATTATGAAATAAATATATTATTATTATAGGCTACTTTTTATCCCGGAAAATAAGAGAGTTCCCGCGGGAATAAAAAACCTCAATCCACACGAACGAAGTTGCGGTTATCATCTAATTTTCAAAATAACGAAATACGCTTGCATTTATCACCGGCTGTGTAATCTAATCTTACTTCTTACTAATTATAAATGCGAAAGTATGTTTGTTTGTTAGTTTGTTGGTTTGTCCTTCAAACATAGATAGATAGATAGATAAAAACTTTATTGCACACAAGAAAGAAACAAAAATTAATAGAACTTAAAACTACGCATGCAAAGGCGGCCTTATTGCTACAAAGCAATCTCTACCAGGCAACCATTGGTGATAGGAGTAAAATGATGTGTGAGGGTAGTATGGTGCAACATAAAGGTATATTATCTAAGCAATTTACACTACATAATAAATACCCACTATAATATCTATTAAACAATATAATTTGTGATTTTTTGCATGGGTGTAGTGGAGAACCTGATGCCACAGGCTACTTTTTGTCCCGGAAAATAAAAGAGTTCCCACAGGATTTTAAAAACTAAATCTACGTCCACGAAGTCGTAAACATCAGCTAGTTATTCTAGATATATTATACTAGACTAGATAAAGGAAATACAAGAGATAAAGAGAAAACTAGCGTAACTACTTTAAAAACATGTAATAACAACCTCTTACGTGCACACTCCGACGACACAAAACAAAATGGTGCATTTAAATTATCATTTCTTGATTTTTGCATGTGTGTGTTTATTCTAAATGTGATTTATTGTGAACATATATACCTAATATGTGTGGCGACAACTGGCTTGGGCCGGTAACAGGGCATTATGTCTTTAACTGTGTGCATTTACTTCTACTTCAGCAAAGTAGGAGTAAATGAAAGTAGGAGTAACTCTCTTTAACTGTGTGCATTTACTTCTACTTCAGCAAAGTAGGAGTAAATGATCACTTTGTCTGGTGGGAGGCTTTGGCCGTGACTAGTTACCAGCCTACTGTCAAAAACGTGTCGCCAAGCGATTTAGCGTTCCGGCACGATGGCGTGTAGAAACCGACTGGGGGTAGTGGTTGAATGTACACTGCGTTACCCCTTCCAAGTTAGCCCGCTACCATCTTAGATTGCATCGTCACTTAGATCGCAGTCAAGGGCTATCTTGTCATCGAACAAAAAAAACTGTATTTCCTCTATCGCTGGACACAGGCGTTCATATTAGTGCCCTAAAACTATTGTCTAAGCTATCCCTTGTTAGACAGAGGGAGATAGAGATGTCAAAGTAAAATGAACCATACGCACATTGCATTAGAGCTCAATTTCGTGCATGCATGCTTATACGTTTACGTATACGGATACGCTCCAAATTAAAATCGGTTGTACTGAATTTGTGACTTTAACTCAATACAGTTAAAGTTCATTTTACTTTGACAATAATGTCATCGAATACGAATACGGTCAATCGAATTAAATCTTGTACTAACCCTACTGTAAGCTGCTCTAACACGGGAATGGCGGTTCGCTCGGAAAATTCCTCCCTAGATATTCAGGTTTCCCTGAAATCTTAACTACCAAAGTGTTTCATAAAGTATGTAAGCATTTCGCTCAGCACCTTCATATCTTAAACTGCAAGTAATTTAGGTGTCGGATATCCTGCCCAGAATTACACGTATATTATAATAAATTTGTCCGTCGGGAGCGCTGTAAACTAGTTCCTGAAACGATATAGCAACTTTGTACTTTAATTATTCAAATGCTTCTAAAATGCGAACATTGTTGAGATGAAATTGCACTTCAGTATGGAAATGCTGAACTAATATTATTTTGTAGATGGAAAACTTGAAGTAGGGTGCGCGGGTGGATTTCACTTTCTGTTTTCAATTTTTTTATTTTACCTAGACCAAAATGTCGTATCTTGGTCTATCTGGAAAATATCTCGGTCTATTTTTTTTTTTAAAAGAACATTAGCCAAGCTGAAGTTGACTAAAATCCTCCTATCCCCTCCAAATAAGCGAAAAGCTAGTGCTGGGAGTGGGTACGACAATAGTGCAACGGGTGGGATTCGAACCTGCGACCTTTTAGTTTTCAGTCCGCACCTTTAACCTATTGAGGCTTTTATATTATTGACACAAATGTGCTAACTTTTGCAGAAGGATTGATTTCTGCGTTCAAATCTTAAATCATGTGTAATCACTGTGTAATGTAACTTTTTAACTCAAACATAAGTAACTATTTCACTGACCTCTATGATAGTGGCATGCTAGACAAGCTCTAGGGGGCAATCTTTAGGCGACGCAAATGAAGTATAATTCTTACAATTCACGAGGGCGCGTGGCTCATGGTTGTGTGTGTATCGTATCTGTATAAGTGTGAGCGTGAGCTTGCTCGCGCCGGATCGCTCCCACCTAGGCTCCTGACAGGCACGCACACATATGCAATGTGCATGTACACGACGTAACCACAAGTAAAGCTCACGCGCCCTCGTGTTTTGCATAACATTTAAGAGACCCCCAAAAAGAAGGTTAAAGCCTACCACATTATGAGTTCCATAAATACGAAATTCGTTTATAGTTAACACTCAGAACTGTATTTGAATGATGAAAAGAAAATCCTATAAGTATGAAAGAGTGAAATTATCTCAGAAAAGAACATTCGAAATGTTTAAAACGATTCAGTAAAAGAGTGTCGAGTTAAAGATATGACTTATGTAGGCCTTGGCATCTTTTAATAGCTTTAAAAATAGAAGCAGCGTCGAGTCAAGTTAGTCCATAAAAGATGAGATTTTTGAGAACATTTGTTTGCTTCGGTATAAAAGCGGACGGGTGTTCACAAAGAGAATTCATTTGGAGAAAAAATTTGATTAAGAGTAGGTAGGTACGATGACCGCCCTGGTGCAGTGGTGAGCGTAGTGGTCTTATAAATGGGAGGTCTCGGTGATGATAATTTTACGAAATTTGAAAAATAAGTTAAGCTCGTAGATGTGTAATGATAATCTTAAAATTACAAATCTTTAGTTTATAACATTTATGGAGAAAATAACTGAAAATTTATTCTTTGATCCTACTGACTGCACCAGTTTCAAAATCAAATTTTATCGGAACATTTTCGCTTCCGTGACGTAAGGTGCAAAAACGCAATTTTTCCATTGTTGATAGTCAAATTTTTGTGCTTCATATTTAATTAAATTTTTGTAACGGGAACAAATAAAAATATTTTTTTATTTTGCAAAAATACTAGCAGTTTTGTAAACAATCGTACAAAATTTCTACATTGCATTGCGGCATCGTAAGCCGTCGGTGGTATCATCAAATAAAATCCATAACGTCCTCACATATTGACATATAACCATAGCTGAGGAAAATCCCATATCGATTAATAACATTCATTTATTACGAGAACAAAAGACTCGCTCCCATATTTTTCTAGTTCAGTGAAAGGCTCCGGCTGACCTCACATTGATGGATGGATCCAATAATAGACCTGAAGCAACACATTTTCCTACGACCTCACCTGAAATTGTCGAAATATGAAACGAAAGCTTCTTTAACGTTATTCTGTTCTTTCAAAATTTCGACTTATTCTAATGGTCCAGGAGCCGTTAACATTAATGCGGAATCGAGAAATCTTTATGGGAATTAGTAGTTGATCATTATACGATGCAAACAAAATCAATATCCGCGATGACGGTAAAACATTTTTGTATTAAAAAAAAAAGACGTGTGGCACTCGGGGACTGCCGCGGTAAAGAAATTGCATAGCATTTTTTATCAACGCCATCTAGCGGCTCACCGCGGCTCCGAAAAGTCAAAGATGCATACCCGGGACCGAACCAGCGATCCCCCATATAGGAAACCACAATCTTAAACACTAGACTATCACTGTTTTGCTTCTGGTTAATAATTGCCTAAAATAATAGAGATTTAATAATTGCCTTTTTGCCTCTATTCAACATCTGTCTCGTCATGACATAATACAATACATGTTTGTGTCTTTAAAATAATCCTTTTACATACTTAAAAAAAATCTTAATCTATAAAAAAAGGATTAAGGTAAAATAGGGGATACTAAATATTTAGAAATAACTCTTTTTCAAGGCAGCGTTAAAATAAACATGATTGAAGTAGTAATGGATGTTGAGTCAAGATGTTAATTTAGAAACACAAAGAGAGTCAATTAAAATAGGTGCTAAGAAAATGGGGGTTTATTGAGCGAGTTCAGAGGAAAATCTCTCTGATAAGACGTTGAATCAACTTTAAATAATTAAGAAGTTCATTGTACTCACTTCAAATCTTTCGCGGGAATTAAAATGTCTTAAAATATAAATAGTAGGTATGAACTCATACTTCTTGGATCTATTATGCATTTGAGCTTGTATGTTTATACAATGTGTAAAGAAGCCCCTGAAAAGACTTGCTTGACAGCTTGTCAATCTAAGGCTGAGTTCACACGGCAATACACCGCACGTTTTTTGCGGGATAAAGTTTATCCTGCAAAAAATGACCAGTAAATGCCGCGTGAATCTGGCCTAAGATTACTCGTGTGGCATCGAAAAAAAACTGATTTAAATTGAGTGTCCCAGATTTCCAGCTTCAGCAGTTAAACTGCAGTAAATACAAAATTCATACTCGCAAAGGAGTTCACTCAGTACTTAAGCAAGCATAACGAATGCAATTAGCGTTCGCCTAAACGGTAGCGACTGCAAAAACGAAACTAATTATTTAAACTCATGTTAAGTTATGAAGCTCAACAATTTTAGCCATTAAAAGCAGCTGTGTATACTTTGAGGAAAAAAGTTCAACTCTCCTAATATAAATAAATAATTTAAACTCCATTGAACACGCTTGAAATTTTTAAGGTCAAAAAGCGATTGTGAGGCCAAGTCAAAATAATATTTCTTCTGTTATAATAATATATTAATAATAAGATTACTTCTGTCTCGTTTTAACGTAGGAGTTCCTTTCTTTCTGTGTTCGAAGAAGAGTTTATATTATTTTATCATATAAAATGTACATCAGTATGTCTGTACATGTGAACGGATGTTTTTGGTCAGAAACATCGCTTTAACGATGTTTAATGATGACAAAATTAAAAAAAATCCTATAATTTATTTTATTATTTTTAAAACTTTCGTCCTAGTTGCTACAAACCTACAAAGCTAGGCTACGTGGCTTGGTCGAATAGTGGCTTATTTGTCAAAGCCATGCGGTTATTTTGCTACAAGCTACAATGTATGCTACGCTTCTAACAAGCTACACTTTGGGCTACGTATATTTTGCTACAGCGTAGATGTATGCGATGTATGTATGTATGCAAGTGGATTGTGAAGCTATTTTGCTACACCAAACGATAAATATACTATGATTAGTGACATCATGTTATACTCGTATCTACAATAAAGAAATTTTTCAACAGTTACTTTGCTGAATCCTATGACTTGGCTTTTTTGGCTTTTGGAGGATATTTATGTGACGTTTTGTGGTGTTGTTGCGTTATTTTTGTATCCTTATTAATAAATGCGAAAGTGTGTTTGTTTATCGGTTTGTCGTTCAATAACGCTGCAACAGAGCTATGGATCGACGTGATTTTTTTGTATGGGCATAGTTGAGGACCTGGAGAGTGACATAGGCTACTTTTTATCCTGGAAAATCAAAAAGTTCCCGCGGGATTTTAAAAACTAAATCCATGCGGACGAAGTCGCGGGCATCAGCTAGTTTGTAATAATTTCTAGTTTTAGCAAAAGTATGTTGTTGCTTATATAAAGAGGTAGAGGCAGAATTAAATTTGAAATTTTTGTTGGCCCACATATGGGTCAAAGCAGTAGGACCAACAGTCCGAATGGGTTATTAAGGGCCTAGATAGATGTTCCGCATTTAAACTGCAAGCTGACATACACTTCGGGTGCTAAACATTTTGTACACTATTCGTATCCAGTGCAATAAAACTGCACAAGTCAAATAAATAATGGTCAAACGGGATTTCCAATATTTTTGACGACCTCCCTGGCGCAGTGGTGAGCACTGTGGTCTTGTAACTGGGAGGTCTCGGGTTCGATTCCCAGCTGGGGTAATTTAGGAATTTATAATTTCTAAATTGTCTCTGGTCGGTCTGGTCTGGTGGGAGGCTTTGGCGGTGGCTAGTTACCACTCTACTGTCAAAGACTGCATCGTCACTTACCATCAGGTGAGACCGCAGTCAAGGTCTATCTTGTTAGCGAATAATAAAAAAAACTCTCTACATTGCCTAGTTTAAGTTATAACTAAATGTTCCGAAATGGGTTATAACGAGTAATAGGTGGTCTGAATAATATAAATCCTTCTCGTCCATATTTCTATACAATTCCGCGGCCAGATGCAATTCTCTAATGGCCAATTTAGGATTTCTAGGTCTTCTTAATCCCAAAACACCTAATTCAGCTAGAAAGCTGAAGCTCTAGTAGTGTAGCTCTTATAATGTTATAATAATTCTAGATAATGCCCATGAATTCGTTCACGTGGATGTAGGTTTTCTAAAAATCCGCTGGGAATTTTCTGATTTTTCGAGGCAACAGCCCTGTTCCCATCTCAAGCGTTTTGTCAAGATTTGCTAAGCGGTTGAGTCATGAAACACGTAAAAGACATTCAGATAGAAAGGCTTATTGAAATATAATATTACCTCTAATTCTACTTAAATTAAGTCTAAATTAAAACAAAATCTTATAGTATTTATATCAAAAATTAAAAGCTGAAATGAAATGATTTTTTTTACAATATAAAACAAATAAACATAAAACGCCTAAATATACGAGTAAATAAATGGAAAAAAGATGTATGAAAACATTCTTCGAAAAGTTTTAACTTTCTTTTGACTGAGTTAAACTATAATCTTGAAATTTTCACAGCAAAGAGGCTTTTATATTCAGTATAAATTATACATCGATGATAAATTAATACTTAGTACCTCAAGCTGTTGGGAACCCCCAAAAATAACATTCACATTCATAATGTGTGTGTATGTTTGTTACTCCTTCATACTACAACGAATGGACCTATTTGGCTGAATGGAAATAGCTCATAATATGCAGAATTAACACATAGGCTACATTTTATCCTGAAAAATTCCCGCGGGAATCAAAAACCTTTATCCACGCGGACGAAGTCGTGGGCATCATCTAGTTAGTGTATAAAACGAAAATTGACCGAAAAATGTTTGCCATACATTGTTGCCATTTCTCTGTTTACCAATCACGTAAAGCTTACGCACTGTTTTCGACTATATTTCCCTTTTCCTCAAAAATAAGTTTATGAACTGTGACGAAAAGGTCCCCGAATAAATATCCCCGGGACGTCGACAGAATTCGTATTAACTTCGGCCCGAAAAGGATTCGCTCAGAAAAAAAATTCATTGACTCTTTTCATTTATAGGTACGCGAAAACGATGCGAAAGGTTTTTGCTTATTTAACGTTTTTTTTACCCAACACACAATGAAGACAGTGTTTGAGATCGTATGTATGTTGATTTTGCGTTCTTTTGTTGCCTAAACTTTTGCTTAGGCTGATTTTAATGTGGGTTTTCGCGTTTACAATCGAAACGCTCGCCACCGAACACAATTTCCCCCGCACCACCTGTGGTGCCTGTAGCACTTCAACCATCCGTTGTGCCACAATTTTTTTCCACGTACTTTGAAATCATGGAATCAACTTCCTGCGATCGTGTTCCCACTAAACTACGACATGGGGTTATTCAAGGGGCGGACCAACAAATTTCTGAAAAGCCGGCAACGCATTGGTGGTGCTTCAGGTATCTACTACAAATGTTCATGGGCGGCGGTAATCACTTAACATCAGGTGACCCGCCTGCGTCTTTGCGCGTTAAAAATAGTAAAAAAAAAGAGTTAGAGGTTTGAACCTGTAACCTCCCAAATAGGAGACCGCAATCCAAGCCACTATTCTATATATCACTGCTGTCTCTATTTGATAAACAGTAAGAAATAATTTATTTTGAACATAGGCGAAATTCCAATTAAAACCGCTTCTTCACTACATGGCATCGGAAAACTAAATCACTCGGCCTCGATACCCAAAACAATACGGTTAGAGAACACATCCGCAGAGAACAATTCAAGATTCCTTCATATCAATAAAAAGTTACGCTCGCTCAAATGAATCAGCAACATTGTCGATGAAAATGTTTTCGACGAGCGTTCCTCGTAACTTTTTCGTAATTTTCTCGACGTGATCAAGCAATATTGCGACCGTTTCATAGAGAACGTTCTTCAAATACTATACTTTCTTGTTCTAAGGTTGAAGAGAAACTACTAACAGCCATGCTACCCTAGTACCTACTTCGAGATTGAAAAGGACTTTTCATACCTACTTATACAATTGAAATGATGTGATAATCCAATACAAGTGGGCCCAAAAAAATAATAGACATGAAAATAATAACAATTTCACATTACCGTAAGTATTTGCTGTATTAGGTACCAATAAAAAATATCTGATGTAGCTAATTGAGCGTCGTTAACCAGAAAACGACCAGTGCCAAAAAACCAGTTTCAAGATATGGTATCAGTAAGTAAGTATTATCAACCACTTAAGAACTCTGAAAGCCATTGGAAATTCTAAGTATATACTCTTCTCTGACGAAAAGAAAAATGATTTTTACAGCTTTGCAGCCACACTGCGCTAGCATCTTTGAACTTTACCCAAGCTTTTTATGCAAGTAACTTGGATTTTTCTTAAGTTCTGTTTTTAAGCAAGTATTGTCTCAGTAGTTTCAAAGTTTCAATTAATTTTATTTCAGAGGTGCGGGCGGGAAATGCCCCGAGCACTTCCCCAGTTATTAATGGTGAGTGGTTGGAACTGGAGTGAAATACAGCTGCACCAGGAGAAAGCAGTTATTGCGTGCTTTATTATTCAGGGGCATACTTGTAAAGTGAGATTGGATTTTTCTTTTAATTCATTCGTTCTTTTTGTAGTTCTTTGGCAATATTTAGGGCTATCAACTCTTTGCATGGTGCTGAGCAAGTAAACTAAGATCTGCTGTTTGTGTAAGGTACTGTGTAAGGGTAAATCGTATTTAGATGAAAACCTGTGGTTTCATCTATAATATTTTGGTTTCGAGGATTTTCCGTTTTGGTATTATCACCCAACTAGCAAAATCACGATTTAAAACGATCTTCAAGAGTTCTTTTTTTACTCTTATAATTGTAGCACATACTCTTCAGGTGGATTTGGGCGTAGTTACAGGATCATTTCGTTATTGAAATAAATCAACTTTTGCTTGTGAAATCTATATATATAAAATTCAAAGTCCTGACTGACTGACTGACTGACTGAGATATCAACGCACAGCCTAAACTACTGAAGTTAGAAACTTCAAATTTTTACAGTTGGTTCCTTTTATGACGTAGGCGCACACTAAGGAAGGATTTTTGAAAATTCAACCCCTAAGGGGGTAAAATAGGGGTTTGAAAAATCGAACTTAACGTGAGCAAAGCCGCGAGAAAAAGCTAGTGCAATTATAAGTAAAGAGTGAAATACAATACAATGCCTTTGTAGGAGCTTATTGATAGTCTTGTAGTCTTACGTTATAGGACTACTTTGCTAGTTGGGTATTTCTGTTCAAAGTGAGGAATTGTTATAAAAACTTATTTAAAAATTGCATTCGTAAATCTGCATTCAGACGTTAATGTCAACTCTAGGGGTAAGATAAACAAGAATGCGTGGAGTTGGGTACGCTTTTGTTATATCATAGTTCCATGAACTAACTTAAAGGTTTCGGGTGAAAACTTAGAAATAAATGACCAAAACGCATTGTGAGAGTTCAGAAAAGCCACTAAGGAAAAGATAAGATTTGATTTTTTCACTCAATGACCTACTTCTTCGAGCCATCAAATTTATTTGCTAATTTAATTAATAGGTTCAACGTTCTGTAAAGAAAAGTAAATAAAACATTAAAATTTCAAACTAACACAAAATTTCACATGAGTTAGTTAAGTGTACGTAAATAATAGTCTTTACAAACATATTTTCCAGCCTTTTAGCTTCCGTGAAATAGCGCTGTATAGCTTTTGATTTTGCCTCCTATATTTGTGAACGAGTGAGTTGGAAATAATTTCAAATTTATTATGCTCTTTTCAAATAAATATTAAAATTTGTCTCGAGGTAATGCAAATATGGGACTGCAAACACCTTTCTCAAACTTTTTAATTTCAACTTTCATTTTCAACATCAACATGATGTGAATGATGAACGAATAACACTTTAAAATGTATAAAACTCATGCAATATGACAATTAACATAGCTTATTTTTTCGCTCATTTGCTTCAACACAGTTGTATCTCAAAAGACCCGATTAAAAAAAATGCGTCTAAAAATTTTCAAATCCTTAGGTTTTGAAAATTTTAAAAAGGGTTTTTGTGAGTTAATTTCTCAATGAATGTAGGTTCTATAGAGCATGAAATGGCGATCGTTTTCTGTTTTACTATGAAGTTAAAATCATTAATTATTATTCGAGATAAAGCGTTGCAGTAAATGACCGATTTATTTAAAACAAAGATGAAATCATTTCCGATTTTGTCGATATTAATTTTAAATACATAGGAGGATTACATCTGCCATTTCATTACGAAAGCTATTAAATGTTAACATTATTACAAAGTAGAAGCTTATAATAATGAAGCTTACTTCCAAGTCGAAGTAATTGGTACTCCTAGAAATAACAAACCTATTTGAAACATGAAATAATAGCTCCAATTTGTTTAAGCGGCCACCGGAGAGACCGAATTGCTTCTGAATTTTGAGTCGACCTTCGTATTTATTTCGTAGCTCCGAATACCAGCCGTAGGTGCAGTTAAAGCTGATCGCATAATATGAGACGACGTGCAAAAGGCAAGATGATGTAGGTTAGATTATTCCACCCTCTCTCTTCTACAACCGCACCGCACGCCACCGAAAGCAATTTCGGTGGCGTGCAGGGCGGTATACTTCGACCACATGTTGAGCCAGATCTTTTTTCCACGCACATATAAATTGTGGAACCAACTTCGGCGGTAATGCTGCTAAACTTCAACATTCAAGTGGCGGACTAACAAATTCCTTACACTCCCAAAAGCCAGCAACGCATTGGTGGTACTTCTGGTGATTCAAATATTCATAGGCGGCAGTACTGACTTAACATCAGGTGATCTTTCTGCTGGATTGCTCGCAATTTATATTATGTAAAAAAACCTAGAGCACTCTCAAGAGAGCCCCATACGGAAAGAGTTTGATTTTTCCAGCGCTCAAGAAAAGGATTGTAATCCAAGGCGTTAGTAGTTGGCTGTAATCAGGAATGAGGACATCCGTAGGAGAACCACTTTTAATTACCTTACTTCACACGGACGAAGTGCGGGCAAAAGCTGGTAAATAAAATCGTCGAACCTTTTTGTCACTCAGCTCCGTAGTCCGTAGTTAAAGCGGAGTTCAGTTCGCAAATTTCCGCAAAATTTAGCCTTAGTCTGATATAATAAGAGTCGAATAAAAATGATAATACCCTGGCAACATTGTGGTAACAAAGTGAAATACTTACTCTTTTTATTTGCCGGGTTTTCTCAGTCATTTGTCATAATTTATCAAGGAAGTTTTTTATGCAAGAGGATCCAACTTTTTGTGCGATATTACACCGCTTTTTCTCTGGAATTGTTTGTTATTGAATCTATTAGAAGTTTTTGGAAGGAAGTTTGTTGGGAAAAGCTTTTTATTTTTTCGCGCGTTTCGGTTTTTCTTACAAACAATATGGGTGTTTTTAATAATTATCTGATCGATAAACTTCCGGTAGATACAGGATATAGGTCTGCAAGGATCTCCATAGGACACGGTCATGTGCCGCTTGTGTCCAGTGACTACTAGCGACTCGCTCCAAATCTTCCGTCCATCTAGTGGGATCTCCCTACGCTGTGTTTAATTATGCGAGGTCACGTTTCACGCACTTTACGTAGCACTACCGTGGTCGCAAAGTGCTCGAAGAGTGGCCCCGTAATCCAAAGTGGGGAAAGATTTTTTCGATCATTCAGCTGTTTTTTTAAACCACCCCTGTATTAACCTCTTAAAGCGAACAACACAAAAGGAATTAAATCGACTAAGCCGTTTGAGTTTTAGCCAGACTAACTAATAGTAATTGAAAGAAAGAAGATAAATTAATTTTTGGTTGTTCGAAATAATAATAAATTTAATAGTTTTTAACCGACTTCCAAAAAGGAGGAGGTTATCAATTCGGCCGGTATATTTTTTTTTTTTTTTTTTTTTTTCTATGTATGTCCACCGATTACTCCGAGGTTTCTGGACCGATTCACGAGATTTTTTTTTTAATCGACAGAAGAAGCTCGCGAAATGGTCCCATAAAATTTTTTACCTTCAACTCCTCAAGCCTGATGCTGCAGGGGTATTTCCCCCCTAAATTATGGGACTTTAGGAACCGTCGTTTACGAATTGGTATGCTTGGCCTAAGCATATACTAGATCATAGAGCTCCAGGTCCTACTCTTCAATCCTGATGCTGCAGGGTACTGCCCACCTAAATTATAGAGATGTAGGAACTGCTAATCATGAATTTTTATTGTATGTAATAAGCATATACTACACCATCGAGGTCTAGGTTCTAGCTCCTCAATCCTGATGCTGCAGGGTACTGCCCACCTAAATTGTAGAGATTTAGGAACTGCTAATCATGAATTGTTATTGTATGTAATAAGCATATACTACTGGATCGAGGTCTAGGTTCTAGCTCCTCAATCCTGATGCTGCAGGGTACTGCCCACTTAAACTGTGAGGAGTTAGGAACTTTCGCTTGCGAATTGATATTGTTAGTATCAAGCATATTCTACATCGTGGAATTCAAGGTCCTCGCTCTTCAATACTGATGCTACAGGGGTACTGCCTACCTAAACTGTGAGGATTTAGGAACTGTCGCTTACGAATTGATATTGTTGGTACCAAGCATATACTACATCATAATGCTCAAGGTTCTAGTTCCTCAATCCTGATGCTGCAGAGTTGGAGGAGTTACGAACTGACGCTTTCGAATTGATATTGTTGGTACCAACCATGGACTACATCATGGAGCTCCTAGTCCTAGCTCTTGTGTATTGTTAATAAGTACTGTAGGTGCCAAGTGTAGAACTACATTAGTACCGTAGCGTTGGAGGGAGGGGAGAAAGAGAGCAGGAACAAGCTACACTAAAAAGCTTAAAATAAAAATTCTTTTCAAAAAACCGACTTCAAACGCCACTACAAAGTATAAAAATAATTTTGTTTTGTACACGTTTGTTGAAGTCGGGCGGGCTTAACTAGAAACGATGAAATCGATGCGCGACGCTTGTCTTATGGTGACATATAAGAGACACGTTTATTGAAATCGGGCGAGCATCGCGTATCTGTTTCATCGTTTCTATTTAAGCCGCCCGACTTCAACAAACGTGTACAAAACAAAATTATTTTTATACTTTGTAGTGGCGTTTGAAGTCGGTTTTTTGAAAAGAATTTTTTAAAACCAAGCCGTGCGAAATCCGAGGAAATTAGCCCGTATAAAATTATACCATAAAATGATTATTATGTATTCATTATTCAATGACGATTTGAAGGGACAGCAGTTACTGAAATAACTAGAATTATGTCTATTATCCGCAGAGCGTGGCCGATAAATACTAACAGAAGATAAATTATACAATTCGAAATGATAATGGATTGGAAACAATCCAGTAACAGAGCTAAATACTATTTTATTTGCTTGTGTATTCGCATAATTTGTCAAACGAGTTTTTTATGCAAAGGAAATTATTCGCCTTCGTAGCCTCTAGGTCTACAGTTTTGGAGCCTCAATAGCCCAACGGCTAAAATTGCGGACTGAAACTAAAAGGTCGCAGGTTCGATCCCCATCATTGCACTATTGTTATACCCACTCCTAGCACAAGCTTTCTTATTTGGATACTAGATGATGCCTACGACTTCGTTCGCGTGGATTGAGGTTTTTTTGGATTCCCGCGGGAAGCCTCTTATTTTCAGAGATAAAAAGTAACCTATGTGCTGTTTCAGTCTATAAAATTTATCTATGTGCCAAATTTCAGTGTTTAACAAACATACATCCAAACTTTCGCCTTTATAATATTATTAGGATATATATTGGCTTGGCTGATATCTAAATATATAAAAGGCAAAGGTGACTGACTGACTGACTGACTGACTGACTGACTGATCTATCAACGCACAGCTCTAACCACTGGACCGATCGAGCTGAAATTTGGTATACAGGTAGCTGTTAGGACGTAGATATCCGCTAAGAAAGGATTTTGGAAAATTTCAACCCCAAGAGGGTTAAATAGGGGGTTAAAAAATCGAACCTAACGTGAGCGAAGCCGCGGGTTAAAGCTAGTAGGTATATAAAAGGCAAAGGTGACTGACTGACTGATCTATCAACGCACAGCTCAAACCGCTGGACGGATCGGGCTGAAATTTGGCATACAGATAGCTATTATGATGTATGCATCCGCTAAGAAAAGATTTTTGAAAATTAAGCCCCTAAGGGGATAAAATAGGGGTTGGAAGGATCGAATTTAATGTGAGCGAAGCCGCGGGATAAAGCTAGCTTCTTTAATAAAAGAAGTAAATTTTAGCGAACACTAAAGCCCAAATAGTTCAACATGAACGGAAAAAGATCCCGGCTAACGGCTCACTCTCCTATTCCGATGGGATGACGAGAGATGCCCCTTTGTTTGCGAACATAATTATGCACTATAATATCTGGTGTTTATTTGACTAATTCCTTTTGAGATTAGAGCAGTGGCCTTGAGTTTACTGTACGAGCAAGTCTATCTGGGAACATTCATTATACAGATTGAAACTGAGGAGCGTTAGCCTTCAAGGCGAGGATCTACTTGTAGTTGGGCAGTTTATTAAACCCCTAACTCTTAATTAGTATATATTTACGTGGCGTCGTTTCTGAACGCTAAATTGTATGTCTTTTGTAGGATAATCCGGGAATCAAACCTGAGACTTCCAAAGGAAGTTTTACGATATTAAGAGTATAATTAAATTTTTTATAAACTAACTTCTATCTAGCATTTTAAATGAATAGCAAAGAAGCTTCGTAACCTTGTTATTTCAGCATAGAAAAACCTTAAAACACGCCATACTCTATTGGAAAACTTTGAATTTGAATTAGGAACTTTTAGGAAACTACTCTACTCAAAATAATTTAAAAATAAAACATTATTTTTAATGAATTCGTAAACTATAAATATCATGTTACACAAAAATATCAGACATTGTAAAATTATTTCTATTTATTTAGCTACGAAATTTATTACTAACCTTTCAATTAGCTGAATTCGAATTGATGTTGTGAACGTCAAAAGGTGCTCGAATTACGCAGGTATTTTATTTGAAATCTTCATAATGTGTATGTACCACCTACTTCTTAGGAAAATAAATATTTTCCTGTAGGAAAATTTTAATTTAACGAACATCCAAAAGCAATTTTCGTAACGAACGACCCTTCAAAAATATATTTTTCCGTAAGAAAAAATAGGCACCTAACATCTTCAGTAATCCTTTAAACTTCAAGCATTCATTAATTACAGCTCCTTAATTGCCCACCAGGGAAAAGAAAGGTTTCATTCAAACGTCAGGCAGAATTGATGGGCTGACCATTGAATGGGCTTCGCGTCAGTTGGACGTCTGTAGTCATAGTGGACACACGTTCGCAGTCCAAATATAAATAAAACCACGTGACGGACGCCTGTCGCGTGCGCACTAGCCCTAATAAACGGCTGGAAATGCGCGATAAGCTTTATAAAGGCGATTGATAGGTTTCGGAATGTAGAGTCGGATACGCGTACCGACAACGATCTTTTTTTTTTTTTTTTGGACGCTCGGATATTGTTACAGTTGATTTTTGTTTTTAATTTAATTTGAAGTGTTCGTTTAGTCAGCGCGGATTAGTTTTGTTCTATTGTTTTTTGTTAACAATTTTGATATGACGTTTAATTATTATTTTTGTGTTTGTTTTGTCTGACTTTACTAATTTTGAATTAAAGTGATAATGTGATTGAGTAGTGGTTTTGATTACGTAATGGACTTTTTGGGACTATGAATACGGCGGTTTTGCTTGCTTTTGGCATCCTGGTGTTGCCCGGGCCTTGTATCAACTCGGACAATCTAGGTCAGTTAATTTATTGCCTACATTATTGCTAGTTAATTTAATGGCTGTATTGTATTCAATTTTGTTATTATGGAAATTTTTGTTATATTTACATATTCAGTATTTACCAATATCAAAATGATTGAAAGGTTTCCAATATCTTTTGTCCGGAAAGATTTTATCTACTGACAACGTATTTTTTTTTATAAATCTTTGGATGTATTGTATTTTATTAATTTGATGTATTGAATTTTCTAAAGAGGCTTGCCGCTTGCCGGGTTTTTCAGAAAAAAAAAATTAATCCGCAACACTCAGCGGCTACGTGCGACTCGTTTGATGTCGTCGGTCCACCTAGTGGGGGGTCGCCACTCCAGCACTTTGGGACCCCATCGACCATCAGCTCTTCGAACTATGTGTCCCGCCCATTTCCACTTCAGTTTCGCAACTCGCTGAAATATGTCAGTGACTTTAGTTCTCCTACGGATCTCCTCATTTCTGATCTGATCTCGCAGGGATACTCCGAGCATAGCTCTCTCCATCGCCCGCTGAGTGATTCTGAGCTTTCTTATGTGGCCCATAGATAGCGATCATGTTTCGGTCATCACTGGCAACACGCACTGTTCGAAGACTATTAGTCTTCAGGCACTGAGGAATTTTGGACTAGAAGCTCTCGAAGCTTCCGAACGTTGCCCAGCCGAGTTGGATTCGGCTCGAAATTATGTAGGTTAAATGTTGGGAATCAAACTTAGATTGGAATTTGACATGAAAATCTCGTGCAGTTTGTCGGTGTTGTAGTGTGCGTTTACCATCAGCGAGCATAGTTGTAGTGTGCGTTTACCATAGAGAGCAGTTATTTTTTTTGTTTTCTGTATGCAATGCATTGTTTTGTTTGCAATAAAATGTACCTTTTAATAGCACCTATTTTTGGATGCGACGAATGCACCGATGTTTGTTATGAATTTAGCAGTCTATACTATGTGTATGTATGTATGTATATGTTACCGGTCAAACCCGATATTCAGGGCAAACTAGTTTTGCCTAGGCTAAACTAGTTCTTCCTATACGCGATAACTGATATAGGTCGAACATTACCTAAAAATGAAATGCAAACGCCCCGACTCCAAGCAGTCTTGTCTGCCCTGCCCCTAGGGTGTTTTTTTTAAGCGCGTAGACAGAAGCTCGCGAACGAAGGGGCGACGGAGCGAGTCTTCTGTCGTAGCCCATTTGGTTTGATAATTACTATTTAAAAAAATGGTTCATCCTATCGCGTATAGGAAGAACTAGTTTAGCCTAGGCAAAACTAGTTTGTCCTGAAATCGGGGTTGGCCGGTAATATATACATATATTTATCTGTGCATACATACATACACAGAAGCATATTCATGTATGCATAGCCTATGTTTTATACGAACAAAATTAATACGACAGATGTTACATTGTTTGAAATAAAATGTAACTTGAATAGTATTTTTTGATACGACGACGGATGCACCGATGTCCGTCGTTTTTGCTCTGTGATGCCATTTAGGTCAGTTTATTTTATTACCAACATTATTGCTAGTGAAGATAATTATGCGAATTGTGTTGGCCCTAATAGTAATCTGTTACTGTAATTGAATTGGTTTGTGTGCAATATATGGCCTGCTTTTGAGAGCGCAAATCATTAGGTTGTCTAGGTTAAGCAACGTTAACCCAAGTCTATAACTGGATGGGTGTTCGACTTTCGTATTTCCTTTTTATATAATTTATTAAAGGCTTTTATAACACCGCGTTTAATACCGTTAGCCCCAATTTTTTCAAGGTCGAATTTCGTAAAAATCGGTTCAGCATTTTTCAAACTTTTTGAAACAGCTAACTGGCTGATATTTGTCCTGTAAACAAGAGGTCCCAGGTTCAGTTCTACATTGGTTGGATTTTTGATTTTTTAAATTTTGGACTTGATCATTATTCATTTGGAAAACAAACAGAAATTACACTTATTGAATTTTGAATATTAAACAGGACTGGTCCCAATCGCGATCTTTTTCAATTATTATCATAGAATTATGTGATTGCAATCGCGTTGCATAATAAACCTACAGTTCCATTTCACAATTTCAAAATCGATTGTGATTGCACTGGCATTGTTGTTCAATATTTCTTTAGCTTTCGTCAAAACTTTTGAAATCGATTGCGATTATCAATAGTAAAAGTTTTACTTCGCAGCGGTGTTCATTTGCGATTGCGACTGGTCTACGTAATAACCCCTGGGTCCAGTTAGTACGTGAGTGAACAACAGAGTAGCGTGTAATGGCTCCTGTATATCTTATTCCGGACACGGGCCCGTGTTAAGGGGAAAGACTCGTTAATGGCGACCATGTTTACAGGTAAATATACCTTTTTCGAAAAGGAAATTCCTTTTTAGTGAAATTCTCTGGCAGGAAAAACGGAAGAAAGAAAACGTATACGCTATAAATTCAGTAAATAATAATATGTGTATCATTCGGTCACTTTTTCATTCATTAGATTAGTCGCTCTATCATTCCTTATAATCTATATTTTTGTTTATTCATATATTCAGTAGTTCTTGCATTCGTTAATTTACACTTGCTATATTAGGTGTGATCAATAATAATTTAAATAAACTTTTGTTTAAGGTTTAACTAGAACTTTATAAAGTTTCGTGTACGTTTGATGACGTCACACTTTCAGTAACACGGTGAGTGAACAACTGAGTGGCGTGTAATGACTCTGTATATATCTTATTCCGGACACGGGCCATGTTTAGGGGAAAAGTCTTTAATGGCGACCATGTACAATGTACATACAGGTAAATAAAGACTTCTTACTCAAAGGAAACTCTGTTTTTAATAAAAAATATTTTGCCTTTATTTAGTAGGTACGTAGATAGGTAATATGAAGTAAAATATTCACGGTAAAAGGCGTACTTATTACGATGAATGACTCGTTCTTTTTCACTATGATAAGTTTATTAATTTATTGTACCTATTGTTCAACAATTTATATATTCAATCATTCTTTCCGGTGACTTAGACCACGTTGACCTTATAAAATTTGTAATAATACTTATTAGAAATCATTCGTTTTCTCGTTCATTCAGTTCAGTTACCTAGTTGACCAATGTATGATTTGCTGTAAATCATTCTTTTGTAAGTTCAATGATAAGCGATGGCTGAAGTATATCAAGCAACTGTTCTATAAATGGAATTGGGTGGAAATTTTCACGTTTGTTAATTTTGCAGAACAATTTTATGTAAGCGAGTAGTAAAAAAATACATAAAAAACATTCGTTCTTTTATTCATTCAGGTAAGTTGCTGTAATGTGCCGTTGTTGCAAACTAAAGCTTTAGTAGGGCCATAAAAGCAACGTCACGTCAAACGGGAGTTTTAAAAGTTTTTAATTTGTCATAAAAGTTATATTGTTTGTAAAATTACATCCATTACCTGAAATATAAATGAAGTTCAGATATGGGCTTTGGGTTACAGTAACGTATAAGGGTATACACACACGAGAAGCATCAAAGTTTGCTGTGCTAATATTCCCCTCCCCCTTTTTCCCTCCAACTAATCGTAACGCCTGTTCTGGGAGTAGGTACCTATAATAAAGAGTGAAACAGTACTACAGTAGGGTTAGCATAATATTTAGTTCGATTGATCGTATTCGTATTCGATGAAATTAGCCTCAAAGTAAAATGGACTATAAGATCATTGGATTAGAGCTCAATTTCGTGCATGCATTCTTATACGATTAGGTATACGGGTACGCTACAAATTAAAATCGGTTGTACTGAATTTGTGACTTTAAGGTAATACTGTTAAGGTTCATTTTACTTTGACGCTAATGGCATCGAATACGAATACGATCAATCGAATTAAATCTATACTAACCCTACTTTTCACACCGCCGCTCTGAGGCTCCTGTATTGCCAAATTCAATATTACAAGCATTTCTTCTTTAAAGTAATGGTAGCAGTATTATTAGTTCTGTTGTTATTTGGGTGGTGTCTAGAGATTTTCTTTTGCATTCCCAAAGCTTTTACCTAAGTAACATTCTTAGAAGAGTCTCAATTTTGGGTTGGGTATCTAAGGTTACAATGACGAGCACTTAATTATATTTCTACTAGCTGATGTCCGCGACTTCGTTCGTGTGGATTTAGTTTTTAAAATCCGGTTGGATTTAATTTTTTGAATGGGCATATTTGGGGTCCTGGAAAGTGACAGAGGCTTTTTTATTCCGGAAAAATAGGTTTTTTCGCAGGATTTTCAAAGACATAACTCCACGTGGGTGAAATCGCGGATAAAGCTAGGAAACGCCTCTTACTAATGAGCATAGACTGGGCGTTTTGTTGTTTCATTTTTTCATTCTTTCTATTACTATTTTTTTTTTGTTTTTTTTTCTTCGTCTCCGCTTTGCTATTTAATTCATTCGTGTTTTTGTGTAATTTTTTCTGTTTTAATTTAATATTTTTAGAATAATATTTTAATTTTAATTAAAATATTTTGAACAATGTTTTTTTTTTTATTCGATGACAAGATAGCCCTTGACTGCGATCTCACCTGATGGTAAGTGACGATGCAGTCTAAGATGGTAGCGGGCTAACTTGGAAGGGATATAGCAGTGTAAATTCAACCCATACCCCTTATCGGTTTCTACACGGCATTAATGAAAAAAAAAACGAAAATATATGCGTTTATTAGAATTTTGGTTAAGTGTAAAATAGCTAATAATAACTGACGAGCTTCATACACACGAAACAAACAGGCGCGGGGCCGCACCCACTCGTAAATTAATTAAAATCGTGACAACCGCGAATTTAGCCCTTTATGTCACGACCGAGTTGAAAGAATGCATGGAAACACGTACTAGGGAGGGCGTGTTGAGGGTAGAGCGGTGTTTTCCCTTCAAACGAGAGTTTCGGAGTTCTTTAACAAAAGTAATTCTTCTTTTTAATTAGATGACAAGATAGTCCTTGACTGCGACCTCACCTGATGGTAAGTGACGATGCAGTCTAAGAAGGTAGTGGGCTATGGAAGGAGTATGGCAGTGTACATTTAACCCACACCCCTAATCTGTTTCTACACGCCATCGTACCGGAACTCTAAATCGCTTGGCGGTACGTCTTTGATGGTAGGGACCACCCTACCATCAAAGACGTACCGCCAAGCGACCGCTTAGTTAACAAGGTAGTTCAGAGATGGGCGAATGTGAATGGTTCATTCGAATATAATTATCGTTAGAATTATACTTAAGTATTTAATATACGTTATCGCTAAATTCCACGTTCTCGCACTAAGGCTGAAATTTATAGAGCGCACACTCACTTAGCTCAGACTCAAGACTGAATTACTTACCCATTAATTATTATTTATCCTTTGAAAATGGGCATGAGCCAATTTAAAAAAATCATTTCGCATTTTATTTTAATCTTTTGTTTAGTACTTGCACTTGCATCGCTGTGGAAGAAAAGCCTATAAATTCAAGTTTTATTCGTACATTTCATGGAAATATACAGAAGCTCGTGTAAGCAAACTAACATTAGGCTAAAACAACTTTCTTTTCGCCGACTCGAATTATGGCGGTACGCTCCGCCGCGTCTTGTCAATAATTTGTGTGCGCCTTTAACTGGAGTCAACATGGTGTGCTTAGGACTTAAGCAGACTTAATACATTTCAGATTCGAGCTACGTAGGTTTAATATAAGTTTGGCTATTCAAAGGTAACGCAAAAAAACTCAATAAAGAGTGAGATAAGCTGGCTAGATTTCTGGGCATATTGCCTCGTTCAGTGGTTTTACTTCTCAGTTATATTTTGTCAGAAATTGTAAACTTTAGTCAGTATAGTTCTTGCAATTCACGAGGGCGCGTGAACTTGTGGTTACGTCGTGTACATGCACATTGCGTAAGTGTGCGTGCCTGTCAGGAGCCTAGGTGGGAGCGGTCAGGCGCGAGCAAGCTCTCGCTCACACTTATACCGATACAACAAGCACACAACCATGAGCCACGCGCCCTCGTGAGTTGAAAGAACTATAAACGTTGGTCAGACGTTTAGAGATTTATCTCTGAACGCGGCGATACCGCGCGTGGACACGTGTTAACACACGTTGATGTGAACACACAACACACACACACAGACACACACAGAATACATAATAGTACTAATGACGATTGTATAACTATGTAGGTAGGTTTAGACGTCAGATTTGAAAAAAAGTGAAAAATTTCTGTCATAAAATGTCTATAAGGCATGTTTATATACATTTTATTTACTTATTTATTATATTTAGTCTCAAATCGACGGTCAGCTATTACACACATAGAGATACATCAGTATACGCTTGCTTTTTAGATCTTAGTCGAGCTTTTGACTTAGTAAATTACCAATTACTATGGAAAAAACTTATTACGGCTAATGTACCGAGTAGAACAGTAGATCTGTTGAGATACTGGTACGAAAACCAAACAAATTTTGTGAAATGGGGCGACGCCGCTTCTAATGATTATAGATTAGAATGCGGCGTGCGTCAAGGAGGGCTAACCTCTCCGGATCTTTTCAGCCTGTATATTAACGATCTTATTGAGAGACTTAGAAGTGCTAAAGTTGGCTGTCATATAGGTGCAACATGCATAAATAATCTCAGCTACGCTGATGATATGGTGCTTCTTAGTCCCTCAATTAGAGGTCTTAGAAAGCTGCTGAGTATCTGCGAACATTATGCGAAGGAACACGGCCTAAAATATAATGTAAAAAAAACGCAGATTATGGTATTCCGTGCAGGTAAAGGTCCGGAGCGGATCCCGTCGGTTTCCCTAGATGGGGTGCCTATAGAAAGGGTGGAACAATTCAGGTACTTGGGACATATTTTGACTGAGGATTTGCGCGATGATCACGACATAGAACGTGAACGAAGGGCTCTTGCTGTTCGGTGTAACATGCTCGCACGCCGGTTTGCGCGGTGCAGTGTTGAGGCAAAGCTGACGCTGTTTAGAGCATATTGTCAATGCTTCTACACGTGTCAGCTTTGGATCCACTGCACCAAAAAAGCACGAAGCAGCATCAGGGTTCAGTATAATAATGCATACCGAATTCTGATGAGACTGCCTAAATATTGCAGTGCGTCGAGCATGTTTGCCGATGCAAGAGTCCCCGATTACTTCGCGATCATAAGAACGCGGGTTGCGGCCTTTTGGTCTCGCATTCGAAATTCCACCAATGAAATCCTCAGTGTATGTTCTGAGGGCCCGGAGAATTCCATCGTAAGGTACTGGCTTACCGTACATCGCGACAAAAACTGTAAGTAAACGAGCCCAATTTTAGGGTAATTTTGACTAATACTTGACAGTACGTTATACTTTTACACTTCTATATTTTTAATTTCTTTTATATTATGTTATTTAACTTCTTTCATGTTTGAATATTGTTATGGGTAATTGCCTGAAATAAACAATTTATTATTATTATTATTATTATTTATTTGTGAAAATAATCAAACCTTATTATAAGGTAGGCTTAAAATAAGACTTTTTTTTATTATTTTTCATTATTAGCGGGATGTAAAATATAGCATAAAAGAAGCCAATTAATCTAATATCAAAAAATCTACATTTTTGAGTTTAGATGATTTACGTATAGGGGCCGTCGAAATAGTCGTTTGCCTGTTTAGAGCTTTCGTTTTTGTCAACATAGAGTAGTATAAGTTCAGTATGAAGTATTGAAAGCGTCGCGTAAACAAGTTTAGTGCCCTCTGAAGTGTATGTACCTACCTACAAATAGAACGCATTTCTGAACGATGTATGTATAAGTGTATATGCATAGATTATTTCGTGCCTATTGCATTTTGTGCACCAGTTTATTTTATTTAGTACTAGCAACTCATCTTGCGAAGGGTGCGTGGGTTAGAATATGTTATGCCTACATATTTTTTTATTTGTTAGCTTGTATGTCGGTGTGAGACCCCCGGCGCTTGAATTTACTTTTGCGCGCGTTCGTTTTTATTTTGCGTTTTTATTTTATACTAGCTTTAACCCGCGGCTTCGCTCAAGTTAGGTTCGATTTTTTAAACTCCTATTTTACCTCCTTCGGGGTTGAATTTTGAAAAATCCTTTCTTAGCGGATGACTACGTCATCATAGCTACCTGTATGCCAAATTTCAGCTCGATCGGTCCAGTGGTTAGAGCTGTGCGTTGATAGATCAGTCAGTCAGTCAGTCAGTCACCTTTGCCTTTTATATATTTAGATTTTTTAAATTATTAAATTATATTATTGTGTAAAGGATTATCATAACGAGAATGCTTGCAGCATGAATTGCAGAGTTAGAGCGAGATTGATTTATGTGGGTCTGTCTTGAGACTGGGCAGACGGTGAGAATGCGAACTATATAGATTTCAGCTCGAGTATCGCTTCTTTAAATAGTAATTAAAATAGTATCGCTTCTTGAAGTAGTAATTAGTAGTAGTAGTAAGTATTGTTGGCTAAGGGCTAACATTAAATATTAAATACCGAATAAAAAACCGTCCATGGGGTAAAGCATTTCTAATTCCATTTGAGTGAGCGAGACAGAGTACTGAAAATGCAACACATTTTATATACCTACCTAGAAGCTAATATACAATTTTGTACTACTGCTGCTACGCTTCTATTACTGTTTCTGCTGCTGTTTCTGTTGCTGCTATTGCTGCTACGGCTGCTATTCCTGTTATTGCTGCTGCTACTTCTATTAAGCTTTATAAAAATAAGGACCAAGTTAATTTTCCAAAAGCGCCAGTCAATGCTTGAAATAACCCTCTGCACTTCTTAATTTGACTTTAAAATGAAATATAACTCGTCAACATAGACACAAATGCATGATTATGTGCATTTCAAATTAAAAATATACTTACCCACTTTTTCCACTCTGAAATTTTAAAAGAAATTTCTTTAAGCTTTTTTCATTTGGTATGTAGCCTTGGCATAGCATTTTAAAGCTAGAGAAAAATTATACCTATTAATGATGAAAATTGCTTTTAAAATATGATTTAGTATACGTAGATAATCTGTAGTGCAAGTGAAATAAAGCGTAAAGAAAATGTTTAATAACGATTATGCATGTAATAATGGAAAATTAAATGCCTTTACCGGAAAAAGGATATCATTCCTGGGAAAGACAGAAAAATATAATAAAGAAAAACGTAAAACTGCCTTGTAAGTCTTGTAACGTCCGGAGAGACAACTTTCTTATTGAATAATATAGTGTTTATTATAGGAAAAGAGACATTGATTATAGATTAATTAATTTTTTGTCGCCAACTATTAGAAGTTATCCATAATGGTGATGCCCGTACAAAATAACCAATGTTGATTTTTTGGATTTTTCATATGTTCTTTTTGATTTTTTTTAAAGAACCCCCGTAATAATGCGACCAAAACATAAAAAGATTCGCTCAAGCGGTTTTTGAGTTTTAACCTAACTAACGAACAGCAATTGAATTTTACATAATTATGTAATATATATGTAATTATATTATCGCTGAGGTCAATCCTACAAATTGATTTTGTGAAAATGCCTTTATCTTTTGAAAGTCGTGAAAATATACTCCATTACGCGTAATTCAGTATTTTGTATAGGTAGTGTGTAACGATTTTTAGTTACTTACTTTCTTGTTCAGAAGTTCCTCTCACAACAAAGTTTCTCGTATTTTCAGAATACACGCCTTTATGAACAAGTTCCTCAAACTTTGCTGAATTTGAGCTTCTCGTTAGTTTCTGAATGTGGCTGTGACGTATCGACAGATAGACACAAACACAGATAGCACACACACGAAGACAAACACAACTAATGGTTGTGTGTATCGTATCTGTATAAGTGTGAGCGAGACCTTGCTTGCGCCTGCACGCTCCCACTCAGGTTCCTGACAGGCATGTACACTTACGCAGTGTGCATGTACACGACGTAACTACAAGTAAAGCTCATGGCGCATGAATGGGGATGTTAACACTAATCACAAATTAATGTTAAGAGTTAATTTTATGATAGTTTGTAGGATTAGAATATCGAAAATCACATTTTTGTAATTTAATATAACTTAATAAATTTATTAAAAATGATTTTAAATGCTATATTTATAATCTGATGTCACGTGACTGCAAACGCCAAGAAGAGATCGTGACGTCACTGTAGTACGCACCACGAAAGAAGTCCCGCGGCCATCGGTGGAACTAATAGATTTTACATACAATACCTAGACATACGACTACTAGCGCCGCCTCTATGGGACTTCTTTCGTGGCGCGGACGGACCGATGACGTCATGTCAGTCAAGTGACAGTTGTAGAGTGTTTTAGCGGAAACATTCAAAATTACTCTATTTTTGTATATTTTCTCATCGAAAATACTAATATTTTTAAATAATATATATTTTTTTATGGTAAACAAGAGTCAATCTTCAAAATAAAAGCAATTCCGAAAAATTGTTAACATCCCTATTGCAAGAACTATACAAGATAGATGAACTCTGGCACTCTTTGGTAATAGGGGGAATAACCACATTTTCTTTAAATTCAGAAAAAGGGCATTAGCAAGTCGTTAGTAGTCAGGATAAGGCATGAAGGATACGCGTACCTATAAATAGCGTTCTTCGATAACGTAAGAAAACTTCGGAAAGTATGTAGGTGCGTGACGTGCGGCCCACTCAACTTTTAAATAGGATCTATTTCCATTAACCCAACTCGGAAAACTACTTACCTATTTCAGATACTTTATCTTCCAATGTTTCTTAATTTCGTCTTAGATATTTTATGTATTTTATTACTGCTTCGGTGATTTTATAAACGTAAGTTCCTTTTGATCGTACGCTATCAATAAAGAAAAAAAAAAGACGTGTGGCACTCGGGGACTGCCGCGGTTAAGCTATTGCATAGCATTTTTTATCAACGCCATCTAGCGGTGAGAGGAGTCCCGTGTCAAGTTATTTTCGTTACGGAATTTCTGGATTCGGTCTCCACGCTGGCCCGCGATAGAAGCTATGCAATAGCTTAACAAATATTAAATAGGTTTTAGGTTGATTACTTAAAACCTATATTATCTAGTACCACCATTTAGGTACGTGTCTCCAAAAAATGAACATCAAGGATCGATGTGATTTTTTGCTTGGTTATATTTTGAGGACTTGGACAATGAAATAGACGTATACATTATATACCTTTAGCTCGGAAGAACAGAGAGTATATATATTTTTTAAATTGTGCTAAATAAATTGTATACAACTTTTATGCACTTTTAAATGATTTGAACTCGAATTAGTTGTATTAAAATTAGAGCCACATTTATAATATTATTATGAAACGTTTTTCTCGCGCGTTGCGAGTAAACTCGTTAGTAAAATGGATATTTCAAAGAAAATATAGCATTCATAAAAGTGTAGGTACATCGCCGTAGGGGTATGCTTATGATTAATAAGCGAGCGACTTACCGTAATTACTAAAATGTACCTACGTGACCTACATAGAACGCCCATTAGCACCGCTAAATAAAATGTAGGAGCGGTCTAGCTAGTCATGGTGACAAAACGTGTTCTTGAAACACAATATTAGGCATACAAAAAGTACTATACAAAACACCTTTATGTAAGTACATGTACAGAATTCGACATGGACGAAAATTCTAGAAAATTTTAATCGGAGGATGCATTATTATCGATATATTTATTATTTAATATTATTTTTTTTTTGAATTTTTTATCTGTCTGTCTGTCAGAGCAGCATCACGCGAAAACTATAGAACGGATTTCAATGAAATTTGGTATAATGGTAGTGATACTCCGGATCAACATATAGAATACTTTTTATCCTGCTAAGCAATAAGGTTTATCCGGGATAGGGGATGAAAGTTTTTGTTGATTTTGCTCCATAACTTCGTGAAATCTAAAACGAATTTGATAATTCAATAACACTGTTTTACTAAGGATTCATATACGAGACGTAATGAAGGGCTAGCAAAGAAGCTTGTAATGGAGTAGGTATGAAACTAATGAAACGGGTAGGTTTGATGCGTCAATCTTTCGGATTCTGCGTGTCCATTCTCTAAAAATGATTGCATCAGTGTAACGATCGCAATGGCCTCTGATTGGCTGGTACCCTCCCGCTATTGGTTAATATGCATTGATGCAGCAAGAACGCCATAAATTCAGCCAATCAGAGGCCATTGCGATGGTTACACTGATGCAATCATTTTTAGAGAATCGACACGCAAGGCCCGTACTTCCAACGCTTATAAAGCAGTATTATTTTAATTTTGATTTGAGATGTCTTATAATGATAACTTTGAACTGTTTTTTTTTTTTTTTTTTTTATTCGGTGACAAGATAGCCCATGACTGCTATCTCACCTGATGGTAAGTGACAATGCAGTCTAAGATGGTAGCGGGCTAACTTTGGAAGGGCTATAGCAGTGTAAATTCAACCCATACCCCTAATCGGTTTCTACACGCCATCGTGCCGGAACGCTAAATCGCTTGGCGGCACGTCTTTGACGGTAGGGTGGTAACTAGCCACGGTTAAAGCCCACCACAAGGTTCAAGGTTTATTTTATTGTACGATATATCAAAATAAAAAGTAATACAATGAAGAGTTGCAATTTTGAGGCTTCAATTTCAATATCTATAAGTTACGAGCAACTTTTCCTCCAGTTAATATAATATTTGTGTTACGAAAGTACTGCAACGTACCTCTCGTAAAATCAAGTTGATGCCTAACTTAGATAGTGAAAATAGATGAACGTCTGTACAGCTAACTGCGCAGCAAACCACGCTCGCCCCGGGCTACTTCCCTCGAAATTACCTCCGTGGAACAGGACTCATATTTTAGGGAGAAATTATATTTTATTGCGATATACCTACGCGAGTTGTACTATAATTCATTTGAATATAAACGAGCGAACTATAATAATACCTAGCCCTTACTTTCGAAATACGAGCTTGTAACCATTCTTGTAACGTAACATTTTAAAAACATTCCTAGCTGATGCTTGCTTCTTTTCCGCGTGATCTAAGGTATTCTAAAAAATAAGTATCTCGTGAGAATTCCATGGCTTATCGGGATAAAAATCATACATTTCTGTATCCAGAACACGATACACGAAAACTTAATTATATAGTCATTTAAATAAAGAAACAATAATCTAAATAAAAATTCTTTCTAAAAAATCGATTGCAAACGCCACTACGAAGTATATCAAGTGTGCCTATAAAATTTGAAGAATTCCCTTGATTCTCCAGATCCTGACCTGATGACCACCTGGTAAGTATACCCTTTCAAACAAATGAAGAATTTTCCAAATCAGTCGAATTGAGAACTTCCTCCTTTTTTAGAAGTCGGTTAAAAACAAGGAGACAGACGATGACTGACATCACATCATCCCAGCATCAGCAGAGACTACCACTTTGTTAAAATTGACCAATTAAGATGAAGCTATTGCCCACGACTTTTAAGTAGCCTATGGTCCTCAAAATATAGGCCCATGCAAAAAATCACGTCGATCTGTAACTCTATTGTATCCAGAATCGTAATTGTAGGACTATACAAAAATAAAACACAGAACAGTTCGTTGAACACATTGTAAGGAAACACTTTCGCACAGCAATAACTGAAGTATCATGTCGTAAAGAAAAGCTAGCTCGACATACAATCAAGTTTGTATTCCGTGATATTATGTTCCGAGTGTCAATAAAGAACCAACCATATGCTTATCCCACGTCCCCATCATTAGGGAGACAAAAGAACATAGCATTCGATAAAACAAATGGCGTCATAAGAGGAGTCGTGTGAAACAATAGTCGGTGATAATGTGAATAAAAGGTGTTTGCGGAATACGCCAAGATTTACGAGATGAGGATAATAAAACGAAGTGTTTCATAGGAATAACAGCCTTATGTTAGTGTAAGGGCTCATAAACGTTGTCGGTGTTAATACTCTATGATGCCGTGTTCATGGTTTTGATGAAATAATGAATGAATTTAATAATATGTGTTTAGATAGGCTCGGAGCTATGCTCGGAGTATACCTGTGAGATCAAATTAGAAATGAGGAGATCCGTGGGAGAACCAAAGTCACCGACGTAGCTCGGTGAGTCGCGAAACTGAAGTGGACATGGGCGGGGCACATAGAGCCGATGGTCGTTGGGGTCCTTAACTGCTGAAGTGGCGATCACGGCGGGGAAGCGCAGTGTTGGCTACCCCTTCTAGATGGACCGACGGCAGCAAACGAGTCCCAAGGAGTTGCTGGATGCAGAAGGAACTGTATGTAGAAGCGCTTGCAAGAGAACTCTTAAGTCGTTAAAGCGGCAGAAGTTTAGATAGGAATGAATGAATTAATCTTCTTCTTTATCAGCTGATAGACGTCCACAGCTGGACAAAGGTCCCTTGCAATGGACCTTCACAAGCGTCGGTCGCCGCCTCAATCCAGCGGCTCCCTGCGACTCGTTTGATGTCGTCGGTCCACCTCCTGGGGGGTCTGCCAACACTGCGCTTCCCGGTGCGGGGTCGCCACTCCAGCACCATGAATGAATATATGAATATAATTTTATTGTACAGCACACACACATTATAATTAAAACAGATAAAACAATGAGCTTAACAAAGTAAGATAGGAATGAATGTATGAATTTATTTCTGACCAATGGGTACCTACAACCTATAAGGGTTTTTAGCACATTTTAGTAGTGAAACGGAAGGAAAAATGCATATTCAAATGTCTGCATAGAGCTGGTAGTTTTTGTTTCCAACTGAAAAAAAGGAGAAGGTTCTCAATTCGTCGCGTATATATATTATTTTTATAAATGATGAATGACCACGCATAACTTTTAGAGTGATGCGATTTTGATAATTCTTTTTTAACCGATTTCAAAAAAAGGAGGTAGGTAATCAATTCAACACATATGTGACTTCAAAAAAAAGAGTTTATCAATTCGATACCTGTAATATTATTGGAACTACATAATATTCACATGATATGATATTATATTAGGGCTTCCAAACAAATATACAAAATCTTATAGTTGTATTTATGTATGCCTGTGTAACAGTAAAGATTTCAACAAAATCGGTTCAATAGTTTTTATGATAAGGACACTTTTCCCTTTTCAGTTATTCTTTAATTCGGTATATTGAAGACGGTTTCAGCACAACAACAACATTAGAAAAGTTTTTTTAATATCCTTACTAATATTATAAATGCGAAAGCGTGTTTGTTTGTTCGTTTGTCCTTCAATCACGCCGCAACGGATCGACGTGATTTATAGCATAGGTATAGTTGAGGACCAGGAAAGTGACAAAGGCTTAAAGGAAGAAATCCCGCGGGATTAAAAAAACTAAATCCACACGAGCGAAGCCGCGGGCATAAACTAGTCGGTCATAAAAATATAACCCTTGTTACAGAGTCGGTCATAAAAATATAACCCTTGTTACAGAGTCGATCCTAAAAATATAACCCTTGTTACAGAGTCGGTCATAAAAATATAACCCTTGTTACAGAGTCGGTGTTAAAAATATAACCCTTGTTACAGAGTCGGTGTTAAAAATATAACCCTTGTTACAGAGCCGGTGTTAAAAATATAACCCTTGTTACAGAGTCGGTGTTAAAAATATAACCCATGTTACAGAGTCGATCCTAAAAATATAACCCTTGTTACAGAGTCGGTCATAAAAATATAACCCTTGTTACAGAGTCGGTCATAAAAATATAATCCTTGTTACAGAGTTGCTGGCCGGTACACTAAGAACGAGACAGCGCGCTGCGTGCGACGACGAGATAGTGTCACTGTCATGCCCAGTGGGCACCTACATCAGTATTCAAGTGGCCAAATATGGGAACATGCCCGAAGGTCATGGTTGTATTGCTGGGGCGAACCCACCCGTCAATATCGACTATGAGGGAGGGAAGGAGTGTTTGAGACCTAATACTATGCAGGTTAGTCTCTGTTAGAAATATAGAATATTTTTTTATTCGGTGACAGTCCTTGGCTGAGATCTCACCTGATGGTAAGTGACGATGCAGTCTAAGATGGTAGCGGGCTAACTTGGAAGGGGTATGGCAATGTTCGACCTATAGGTATCTCTAATCGGGTTCTACTCGCCGTCGTGCGGGAACGCTAATCGGACGATAGGGTGGTAACTAGCCACGGCCAAAGCCTCCCACCAGACCAGTCCAGAGATAATTCAGAAATTATACATTTCTTAAATTCTGTCCACCGGGAATCGAACCCGAGACCTCCCAGTTATAAGAACACAGCGCTCACCACCACGTCATGGAGGTCGTTAAAAATTTAATTCGAAATGAATGTAGTTCCATACATCCTTGGGCCCATGCCTATATGAGTTCTACAGTGTTGAAAATTACTTAAAAGTTCCTTAATAAAAACTTCTTCTTAAGGACTCCCTTTTATAATAGAAATAGAAATATTTTTTATTCAAATAAACTTTTACAAGTACTTTTGAATCGTCAATGAATCTACCACTGGTTCGGAATGCCGTTCCTGCCGAGAAGAGCCAGCAATAAACTCGGCGGTGGCTCTTTTAAAAAAAAAAATATTTACAATAGATAACAAAACTATGCTATGTATACAGTGTAATAATGCTATTATTGTCTTCTCGCAGTATTCACTTCTACAAACTGTGGTGGAAGCCTGTCAAAAGAAGCCCCAGTGTGAATTCAGCACGAAAACCAAACCGGGCATAATCGATCCCTGTCCGCAAGTTGGAAAGATAGTCGAAGTGGCTTACAAATGTCGACCACGTAAGTACCAGCTACAGACAAATCTAACGGAAAAACCGCCAACCAAAACCGATAGCGGAATCCCGCTCACGAATTTCCGGTTGATTTGTCCCTAGCCAATATTGATATTATTAATACCTATAAGTTGTATCCTGTGACTCATATTTTTTTATTCAATATCTATTGTATTGAATACTAGCTGATGCCTGCGATTTCATACGCGTGGATGAGGTTTTCTAATTCCCGTGAGAACTCTTTTATTTTCTGGGATAAAAAGTAGTCTATATACAACGTGTAACAAAAGTGTGGGTTAACCCTGAAGGAGGTGAATGTGCTCATGAAACTGAACAACTTTCTCCAAGGAACATAGGTCGAAATGTGAAAAAAAATGTGGACCTCCCATACAAATTTGACGATCAGCTGATTGATTTACTATGGGAGGTAATTTTTTTTTTTTTTTCATATTTCGACCTATGTTCCTTGGGGAAAGTTGTTCAGTTTCATGAGCACATTCACTTGGATCGTGCTGGATTTCGTTTTCGTGAAAATATGTTTTTTCATACAACTTTGTTACCCTTTTAGGTATGGAATTTCAAAAAAATCCTTTCTATGTGCACCTCTAGGGTACTCAAACAACATTTGTGCCAAATTCAAATTTATTTATTTCATGTAGTTGCATGAACTTGTTCACTTGCGACTTCAACATAATATTATATGTTGAAGTCTAACTCATTTATATCCTTTACAAATTGTCCGTTTTGACAAACCATGATGAAAGCTTGTCAAAAGAAACCCCAAACTGAGTTCCGAAGGAATATCAAAGCAGGGACAGCAGATCCTGACCACAAGCCGGAAAGTTTATCGAATTATTCAAATGTCGACCCTTCAGCCCACATTAAACAACTTTTGTCCATATGAATGTCCAATTGATCCCAAAAAATATTTAAATTCTTTTTAGTGCCGATTATTGATCCAGTCAGCGATCCAGTGTTAAATGTCAAAGACCATTAATATAACAAATGTTAAAGACCATTTGGTCAAATTAAAATGTTTGCAGATATTTTACACAAATCGAAAGTCGAATGAAGCACAAATAAACGCTAGGAATAGATTCAGCCGAACGTGCCAAAGAATCTGCTGATTCAGCTGAAGCAGCCACTTTTTAGGGTTCATTTTGATGTAAATTTTTCCGTCGTCCGTGTTTAAGCTCGCTATTTTATTTGACTCGCTCTAGCAATTCATGAGATGACTGTAAACTGTACACACTACACAGCATAACATTATTAACGTTACCAAACAAACAATGAACTAACGCTATTTATTGTATTGCCCGCTAAAAAAAAAAAAAAATTAAACACAGTGGCGCCCTCCATTTCCACTACGATTCTCTTTTTGAACAGATTCCATTATTAAAAAAAAAAAGAGCAATCGCCAAGTTTCTTGCTGTTTCTTCTCGGTAGATTCACTTGACGATTCAAAAGGCATTAATAATGATCAAGGATTTGGCATGTGCGGGGGACATAGCTCCAAAAGATCATCAATAGGTAGACAGCAAGTCACTGGTAGCCAGTGAATACGAGCTGCACAAGATCGTGTTCTGTGGCAATCCTTGCAAGAACCTTTGTCCAGCTATGAACGTCTAGCGGTTGAAACTACGACATAATTTAAACCAAATAAACGTACCTTTTATCTCTTCGTATGACGTCCTATATTTCTTGCGCCGCGCCGTATTAAATAACACCGCAATTTCTCTTCCAAAGAAAACTTAACGTTGAGTGAGTGCGAGGATATTTTCCTTTTATGTGAATGAATCCTACGCGCCTACATCGCGGCCATTATCCAAAAATATTGAGGATCTTTATTACCCTCTCAATGAACTGACGTTAAGTATACTAATACAGACTCTTTATTCTCTTTATAATACGAGTACATTGAAGGACTTTTATACCTTGGTATAAATCATATCGAAAAATTATTTTAGAAATGTTATAACTTATAATATCGTTCCTGATTTTAAACTCGAGGGGAAATGAAAAAAAAATTTTTTTTGGCATGTTAATTTTATTTATTACTAGAAGCCCGCGCCGACTTCGTCCGGGTTGAAAATTAAATATTTGTTCTTGTGAGCTTCTTATAGGAGACGATTGTCAATAAGATCACCACAGGAACCACACGAATATCCCGCACCGATACCCGCCACCGTGCCCCGCCCGAGCCGGCCGGCACCATTTTATTATTTTGTCGCGCGGAAATATTAATTTTCCGATAACTCCTAAGACATTTATTTAAATTGTATAGTGTAAAGGGCAAATATGTTCTAAATTAAATACTTACGATAATAAACATATTTATTTAGATATAGATTGACATCACATCGGTTAAAGAAGCTTCGAAAATAATTCATTATTTTTAATCAAAATTTGAAAGATAGAAATGGTTACTGTAAGTTATGCTTAGAATATAGACATATGCTATCGCGGACTTTTTTTTAGAACTCTTTAAGAGGAACAATTCACCCATACATCATTTTCATCCAATAACAGTATATGACCCAGCGCACGCCTTGAAAACGTTTAAGAGTCAAAAAAATTTCCGACTTCTTTAACAAATTTGCACATAATATCTAGCCATAATACATTTATTAACATAATTATAGCCTATAACCATCTGGAATAATGTACCTTTGAAATGGTAAAAGAATTATTGTAATAGGTGCGGTGGTTCCAAAGTTTGCTCCGGACATACATACAAACTCACAAAATTTGCGCTCTCTCTTTATTATAATAGTATAGACTAGATGATGCCCGCACTTCGTTCGTGTGGATTAAGGTTTTTTAATTTCGTCGGGAACTTTGAATTTTCCAGGATAAAATTTAGCCTATGTGGTAATTTTTTTTTATATGAATAGCGGGCAAACGAGCTGGCGGATCACCTGATGTAAAGTGATTACCGTCGCCCATGACTGACTTGTAGTACGAGAGGCACCACCAATGCGTTGCCGGCTTTTCAGGAACTTATTGGTTCACCCCTTGAATAACCCCATATTGTAATTAATTACTGTAATGCTGGGTATTAGCTTTCTCCATTTCAAAAAAACAGCCAAATCGGTCTATTCGTTCTGGGGTGAAGGAGTAACGAACATCCATCCATCCTCACAAACTTTCGCATTTATAATATTAAGTAGGATTTCATGTAAAAGCTAGTGAAAGTTGTATAGCAACTTCGCAACGTCAAATCATTAAAAGTTTCTAAATAAAATGACACACAGTCGCACAGATGGACGGGATAAAACTAAAGTTTTGTTATTTTTTTTGCACTATATTACTTGTTTTTGTTCCTTTTTCGCTACTAGGTACCTACTAGGTAATAAGGTACGCTACCGTATGATTTATTTGAAGTTTATTTATTCATGAACTTTGCCGTCTTTAGGTGCTAAGTTCGCTCATAAAAATTCGATTATAGGAACTTTGAAAGCACTGTATAATTTGGCAAAGTTCGAAAATGCGCTGTAAACTGAAGTTTGTTGTTGATGGATGTTTGAACCTTCTTATAAATTCAGCAGGTTGCAAATTATGAAGACGATAAATAAGTAATTGGTGGCTTAGCTTGATACCTTTAGCTACTAAAATTCTGTAGATAGTTTCTAGAATAGAAAAGCTTTTTAACCGACTTCCAAAAACGGAGGAGGTTCTCAATTCGCCAGAATCTTTTTTTTTTTATTTTATAATTTTTATGTATGTTCCCCGATTACTCGAAGACGGCTGGACCAATTTGGAAAATTCTTTTTTTGATTGAAAGAGTATATTTTCCAGGTAGTCTCATTTTACAATAAAATGCCTTTATTTTGGAGAATTATTAAATCTTTTTAAATTTTATCGTTTAAACGCAGGGTTTAAACGTTTAGCTATTAATTTATATGATTGTAACCCTTCATTAACGCAAAGGACTTCTTGCAATATATACTGCAATATATATAAACATCTGAAAATTTTAAAATCCTCTTAAAATAGTAAATAAATACGTAAAATGTACCTATAAAAATAACTAAAACTGGAAACTGTATAAAATTGATATTCACAAAACCGGGCAAAATATTATTTTACTTTATAAATCAAAGTGCGTAGACTACTGTTATTTAGAAATTGTTTTGTGTAATTACTAAATACTGGTTTAGGAATTAGACTCCGCTATTTCGGAATAAATTAGTAAAATTAATTTCTGCGTAAACGATCTCAACCCTCTCCTTCCATTAGTAATATTACACTGCTATTACACCGAATACGTTGAAAGCAAACTCAATTCATGTCTCAATTACTAGACATTTATTTATTTTGAACAGAAAATACAGGAATCAAACATTTTTTTTTCACCCGTCTATGGCGAAGTCAAAAGGAAGGGGTTATGATTTTAGCAGTCTATGTATGTTTACTTTTTTTTTATTTTTTTTTTATTCTATGACAAGATAGCCCTTGACTGCGATCTCATCTGATGGTAAGTGACGATGCAGTCTAAGATGGTAGCGGGCTAACTTGGAGGGGGTATAGCAGTGTAAATTAAACCCATACCCCTAATCGGTTTCTACACACCATCGTGCCGGAACGCTAAATTGCTTGGCGGCACGTTTTTGACGGTAGGGTGATAACTAGCCACGGCCAAAGCCTCCCACCAGACCAGACCAGAGATAATTTAGAGATAATAAATTACTAAATTGCCCCCGCCGGGAATCGAACCCGAGACCTCCCAGTTATAAGACCACAGCGCTCACCACTGCGCCAGGGAGGTCGTCAAAAACTTTTACGAATGTTCCACCATAGCGAATAAACTACTGAACCGATTTTGATGGTTGATGTTAATCGATTCGTTATGATGGTCCGACAGGACATATCATACGAACAAAATTTTCCATCCCTGCGTCTTTGATATTCCATCTACCCTCACCAACCCCTTTAAGTCTTCATTCCTGATCCGCACGGCTAGGGTCTGGAATGCTCTGCCAAGATTTGTGTTTCCTAACACGTACAATTTGGATATCTTTAAAAGAAGAGTGAATAGGCATCTTCTAGGCAAACGCGTAACACCTTAGACCACATCATCACTTTCCATCAGGTGTGATAATATTCAAGCGTGTGTCTATAATGCATAAAAAAAATCAATATGACGGATTTTTTGAACCACTGCCATACCCTTTCCACCATCACCTTATCCCTTTCACCATCCTCCATCATCTTAGACTGCATTGTCACTTACCATTTTTTTTTTTAATTCTATTACAAGATAGCCCTTGACTGCGATCTCACCTGATGGTAAGTGACGATGCAGTCTAAGATGGTAGCGGGCTAACTTGGAAGGAGTATAGAAGTGTAAATTCAACCCATACCCATAATCGGTTTCTACACGCCATCATGCCGGAACGCTAAATAGCTTGGCGGCACGTTTTTGACGGTAGGGTGGTAACTAGCCACGGCCAAAGCCTCTCACCAGACTAGACCAGAGACAATTTAGAAATAATAAATTACCATGACAGGTAAGATCGCAATCAAAAACAATCTTGTCATCGAATACATACAAATTTGAGTTTTTATTAGTTTTGCTCATAAAACCATATTATGATCATCAAAATCGTCACTGAATTACAGGTATTAGAACTTAAATATTAGCTTAGTAGCCAGTATTTACCCGTTGCAAGTAAATTAGTGATATCAATTGCGGTGCAGACGACCTCAACCCTTCCGTTCCATTAGGAATACTACACCGCCAATACGTTAAAAGCACCCGGCATTCGTTTATCAATTACTAGACGTCTGACCGCTTTATATTTGTGGATACCTATCTCTATTGTAATATCGAATGAACTGCATACGAGCGGCACAAAGCGTTTATTTTACCGCTGTAACTTTTTTATGAATAGCATTTATGCTATCTTTCTAAAATATATTCCACCAAAAACATTTTCATATAAAATGTTGCCAAGAGACCATATGACTCACACTACCAGAAAATTATCAGATCTTATGTACAGCTAAGCTTCCAACTCTACACGCCCTAACTCTACGAGACCTAACTTCACAAACTCTACACCTTAGTCAAATATGTGGCTTGCCCGTTTCGTTACTACAAGAACTATTGTATAACAGAAACAACAACACAGCAACAGAACAAAACAACAGTGTGAACAGTGAATAAATTTTTCACCTAACACCCATGTAAAAATAAAAATCGGTCAAAAACAAATAAGTTAATTGTATCTGTCTAAACGAAAACTATTCTTTCTAAAACGAAATTTTCTATGGAAAGTGTATGGAGCTACTTGTTCGTGACGTTAAGATTTTGTAGCGCTCTCTTTGTCTAACTGGACAATTAAAGCCCTATATTTTTGAAACTTGTTAAGATTAAAAAAAAGAAGAAAAATATACATTATGTTATTACATTAAAAACCTTTATTTGAAGTAGGTATATATATAACATTCTTAGCAAATACCCAATTCCACAGCGATTACTTATAAAAACGCAGCATTTAACCGCCCGTCTGCTCCACAGCACATAATGAGGGCCGCACCTAGCCTCACCTACGAGTTGTCTACACCGCACCCGGGGCGGCAACCCCTAGCCAGAATTTAATAACCCCGCATAAATCACATCCCTACGCTCTAGTCTAACTACCCCTAACTACTGACCATCATAGACCGATGTTTAGTGAATCGTCCCCCATTTTTATTACGAAAATTGTTGCTGACGTTTCCGTTTTTATGAAAGTGTAATTAAGGATCAAAATCAATTCAATACACCCTTGGGTTCTTATCCCTACTTACCCTATTCCCTATTGTGATATTATAAGTACGAAAGTGTTTTGTTCGGTTGTCCTTCGATCACGCTGCAACAGGGCAACGGATAAATGTGCTTTTTTGCATGGATATAGTTAAGATTAAAAGCCTCAAGGGTGGTATCACCTACTTTTTATCTCAAAAAATCAATCAACTCCAGTGGAAGAGCATACTAACTTTTATCATAACGCAAAAGAGCTACGGATCGACATGATTTTTTGTATGGTTTTAGTTGAGGTCTTCAAAAATCACGTAGTCACTTCAATCACGCCCTACTTTAGGTATACTTTCTATCTTACGTTTTCGCTGACGTATATTTTACATAAACGTAGTATACATCGCGTCTATAATATCAAAAGGGCACTGTCAGGCCCTCTAGCGGAGCGTTGCGTAGGTGGTAGCGAGGGACTAGAGAACCATCTTATAGACACTTGGTAGGTATAACCGTACAATTTGGATATCATTTCTTATAGATACTTTTTAATCCCGCCTTAAAAAGTCAAGTAAAAAGTGATTTGAACCGCGCGTTTTTGAAACATTTTTAGTAAATATTAAAAAAATATAATATATTTTTTCTTATAGATACATTTTAATCCCGCCTTAAAAAGTGATTGAACTGAGCGTCTTTTGAAACATTTTTTTAGTAAATATTTAAAAAAATATATATTTTTTTCTTATAGATACATTTTAATCCCGCCTTAAAAAATGATTTGAACTAAGTAGGTATATACTCGTGCCTAAGATTTGATCCCGTGCAGACGGCATTCGTTTTTAAACTGCCGAACTTTCTCCTTACCCCATTCCGAAGACTGCATCGTCATTTGCCCTTAGCGAGGTCGTGGTCAAACGCAAAACTGTCATCAATAGAAAAACTTGATTAATGAGACCACTATTGTGGTAAAGTGGATGACGTAACAAATTTTTCATCAATGATACGAAAAAAGGGAAGTAAATGAACTCTTGAAAAGGGAATTTTTGTGTTTTTGTAATACGTTGAAAGGATTGAATCACACGTAGGTACCTTATCTACCCTTGAAGGAAAATATAAAAGATTTTATTGATAAGGTTGCGTATGCTCTATTATTATTTAATTTAATACAAAAGCATGATCTTAACCTACGATTAACGTGTAGCTGAGTACCTACGGGTAGTAGGATACTTCAGTTAGAGTCTGTTCAATAAGTGAGTTGACATGGGTGAAAGCCTCAATAGCCGGACTGAAAACTGAAAGGTCGCAAGTTCGAACCCCACCCGCATTATTGTCGTACCCACTCCTAGCACAAGATTTCCGCTTATTTGGAGGGGATATAAGGATAAGTCAAGTTCAGCTTGGCTAATATTCTTTATTAAAAAAAAATATAGGCTTATGCGACATTGTGAAAAAGTCATCAATGAATCAAACAGTTTGATAATAAATAATTTACATAAAATTAAATCTGTTTTTAATTAAAAATAAACTATGCACACATTAATGCTCGTGAACGGGTGCCACCAACGGGAATGGGTCTGCTTTGTTTTGGGAAGCCATGTTGACATGTGTTGGATTATATGTATTGTATTTTTGAAGCTTCACTGTGGAAGCACTGTATACCTACTTAGCTTAGTTTTGTTACTTATTGTAAAATAAAATATATTTTATTTTTTGAAAAGAGCAACTGCTGAGTTTCTTGCCGGTTCTTCTCAGCAGAATCTGCATTCCGAATCGGTGGTAGATTTATGACGTGTCATAAGTTGCTCTGATATCGCCTCTCTATCTTTTACATCTTGTTCTCTTAGATGTCCGAACGATGCCTAATTTCTATGGGTTTGGTAGGTAGGTACCTACTGTATAGATAAGTAGGTTAGGTATAAGCTCATGTTAGCAACTGACTGTTCATTAGAACAGACTGTATTAGCAAATTCTCATACACTTGCCATTTCAGATGAGTTTCACAGTCGGACGGTGTGCGAGGGTGAGATCATCGAGCTGTTCTGCAACCCCAAGTCAAGGTTGGTGATCTACGACGCGCAGTACGGGCGAACCGCACACGAGTCGCCGCTCACCTGCCAGCAGCCTCCGGGGGTGATGGATGATAGTAAGTTTGAAATGAAATAAAAATGTTGCTGATGCCCGTGACTTCATCCGCGTGAATTTAGTTTTTAAAATTCCGCGGGAACTTTTTGATTTTCCGAGATAAAAAGTAGCCTATGTTTTAATCCAAGGTATAATCTATCTTCATTTTAAATTTCAGCCAAATCGGTTAAGTAGAATTTGCGTGAAAGAAACACACATAGACACATACACAGACAAACTTTCGCCTTAATAATATTAGTAGGATAGTAGGATTGTATGTACACTAAAGAAGGAAAAACATATCAATTTAAAAAAAACAGAGTACCTACAACAGGCGGCCTTATCGCTAAAAAGCGATCTCTTCCAGGCAACCAATGGTTGGAGGAAAAAAATATAAAAATAAATCACAGGGTAGGGTGTATTAGTTAATACAAGAATATAAAAATGTGAAAAACAAAACAAACGCAACTAAAAATAATAAGAACATTAACAAAAAATAAATAAAAAAATAATAAATAATAGTTCGGTGTCTAACCAGTAACCACTTCACTTAACTTGTTTGATTCCATCAAGAAATGACGGAGACTTGATTACTGACTGACTGACTAACTGACTGACTGATCTTATTTGTCAAAGCACAGCTCAGGGGCGGATCAGGCTATTTGGCATTCAGATAGCTATTATGCCGTAGGTCTCCGCTAAGAACGAAGAAACCGCGAAGAAAGATTTTTTTTTGTTTTGTGGTCAAATCCTTGATTGTCGACTAATTACTGACCGTTTTGCCAATCGGCTTAACGTTCCGATACGATGCCTTATACTGGAAGCCAATTAGGACTACCTACGTGAACGTTATTAGATACTTACGTTACGTTTACGAATGGCTGATATAGGCTAACAGCGATGCTGGAAAAACCTTTATTGCCTTCACTTTAGGGATGCTGTATTGGGTATTAGCAGAAGAATTAGAAAAGCCTCTAGTATTGGGTATTGCCTGTTAGACTAATAAATAGCTGAAGATTATTTGGTTTGTTATTATGCTTTTATAACATTTGGTTAAACTTGTGTGATAGTTGGCCACTGCTAGACATGATAGATCTGTAAGGACTTCCATATAGCGTGGTCATGTGTCGCTTGTATCCAGCGAATCTTGAGTCCAATTCGCTTACATTTTGTGGTGCGAGGATGTCGATAATTTATAACATTTCAGAAAGGGTTCGCCTTTTTTTTTCGAATCTGCGCCAATGTGTTTGGAGATCCAGAGTTAACGCATTTTGCAGTAATGTAAAACATTGGATTGCATTAAAGCAAAACGCATTAATATAAATATTTTAAAGTAGTAATGTAATGACTAAATTAAAACTCTGTAATTAAGCTCAGATTACAGAATTTAAATGGGTCCGTATAAAATATCATAGTTTTAAAGCAAGCTCTTAATCGTTTCGACTAACGCCGCGTCTGAAGCACGTGATAAATTGCTGAAACTCCCTTAATGACGTTTTAAAAAGAACCCAAAGACACCGCGGTTTAATAAGTTTTCTCAGTGAAAATTACATATAAAGTAAGCTTTAAAACTCTAATAAGATAAAGTGCAAATAGTAAACACTATATGTATATTTACATCACAAAAACATACAAGAGGGAAAACTGTTTGTAACAATTTGTGGGGTTAGTATAAGATTTAGTTCGATTGATCGTATTCGTATTCGATGACGTTAGCGTCATAGTAAAATGGACAGTAACTGCATTGAATTAAAGCTTAATTTCGTCCATGCGTTATATATGCTCATTAACGCTCACATTAAAATCGTTTGTACTGAATTTGTGACTTTAAATCAATTCTGTTAAGGTTCATTTTACTTTGACGTTCATATCATCAATACGATCAATCGAATGAAATCTTATACTAAATCCACTGGTAGCAATCCTAATAATAGCAATTCAAATAAATAAAAACACATTAAATTCTATATTACGCCTAAAAATTAAAGCTTTGGAAGTAAATACAACTCGAAAAAGGAGTTAGTCATTGCGTGCGTTTTACACTTAGTGATTTTTGACGTCTTTTTCTCTCTTGTCTTACACTGAGCAAGAAAGAAGATGAAAATGACCGTTTAATATTTTTAATCTCACCTTAATTACATTAAACGGTATTATTAGGGCTAAAACTGTATGTATGTACCTACTATGTAGCCTAATAAGATATTGTTTTCTAGTATGTTCAGCGCCATACGCGTTAAAGACGACGATGCAGATTTGCCACGGCAAGCAGCAGTGTCAAGTCGTAGCGGACAGCAAGACTTTCGGCTCTCCTTGCAGACCAGACACCAGGGCGTTTCTAAAAGTTCTGCACACTTGTGGTATGTATTTATGCTGCATTTTTGTTATAGGGGCTAGCTTACTTGGTTGGGGAAAAGGAAGGACCTGATCCTTGCTTCCTTCCTCTTTCCTTCCTTCAATTTCTACTTTCCCCTTCTGGTAGGGAAAAACCCCTACGGGTTTCTGTCCACTGGCAATGCGAGTTCAACTTGTAAGGATTAAAATCCTTCTCTTGTTTCCTGTTTCTTCTCCACTAACACCTCTCCTTTTGTTATCAGTGATAACTTATCACTAGATCTAGATTTCAGGAGGAGATTTGTAGGAGAACCAAAGTGACCGACTTAGCTCAGCGAGTCACGAAACTGAAGTGGAAATGGGCCGTGCACATAGTCCGAAGAGCTGATAGCCGTTGGGGTCCCAAGGTGTTTGAGTGGCGACAGCTTTGACTTATGTGTTCCTTATTATTTTCTTTCGATATGGGATTCGAAGACTGTTCTTTGTCTTGAATGTACAACGCCATACCCCTTCCAAGTTAGCCCGTCACTTACCATTAGGTATGAGATCGCAGTCAAGGACTATCCTGTCCATGTCATCATCATGTGGTAGATTCATCGACGATTCAAAAGCACCTGTAAAAGTTTATTTGAGTAAAAATTACTTCTATTTCTGTCGAATGAAAAAATTAGAGATTAGTTTTTTTCTACAGTACCTCTCGGGGTCCTCACGGAAAGATACGAGAACGCTTCTGAAGGGGACAAGGTTACGCACCACTATGATATAAACACGGCTGGAGAACATTTCGATACTCCAGGTAAAGGTTGGTCCAGCCCCCTGATTCTGTAACTCAGTGCCTGTCAAAAAATGAAAGCCACTGACATATATCTTTTATCCATTGAAGGTTTACTATGAAATAGTAAATGACATTTCTCTTCAAACCTTCAATGGATAAAAAATGCCTTTATTCATTGATAGACACTGAGTTACAGAATCACTCGGCAGGTTACCTACTAGTAGGTATATTATGCGTTTGTATTTGTATTGGTTTTTTTATTATCCACATCATTGTCCTAATTAAATGTATTTCACTTAAATGTATTTAAACACACAGTTTTATTTGTATAACAAGCTGACTGCCAAATTGAAGTTCGGATGCAGGTGTATTGCAATTGGCGTAACTTTATCGAAAGTTCTCTTTGGAAGTCTTCCTTTGAACTCTGTAAATAATATGGAGATACTTAGAGTGATCCAAATGAATATAAAGTAGTTATTGAGCAAATGACTTTGGGAACTTAATATTGAGCTAATTGTATATAAATATTAGGTACATATATATCTTTTCTCACTTGGTTCAGTGATTTCGGATTACACACTGACAGAGTTAGTTCGCATTATTGTAATACTAGCTTTTGCCCCCGCGACTTCGTCCGCGTGGAATTAGATTTTGGGGTGGAGTTTTCAAAAACTGTGACACACGTACTTTTTTATTTTTAACTGAGAGCTCAAATACCAACTTTGATGGAAACAGCTTGAAAAATGACGGAGTTTCATATAAACTTCCATCCCCTATTTAAACCCCTTAGGGGTGGAATTTTGCAATAATCCTTTCTTAGTGTGCGCCTACGTCATAAAAGGAACCAACTGTAAAAATTTCAAGTTTCTAACTTCAGTAGTTTAGGCTGTGCGTTGATATCTCAGTCAGTCAGTCAGTCAGTCAGGACTTTGAATTTTATATATATAGAAGACTAGCTTTTGCTCGCGGCTTTGCTCGCGTTAAGTTCGATTTTTCAAATCCCTATTTTACCACCTTAGGGGTTGAATTTCCAATAATCCTTTCTTAGTGTGCGCCTACGTCATAAAAGAAACCAACTGTAAAAATTTCAAGTTTCTAATTTCAGTAGTTTAGGCTGTGCGTTGATATCTCAGTCAATCAGTCAGTCAGTAAGGACTTTGAATTTTATATATATATATATAGATAGATTAGAATGGGTGAAAATAAATTTTATTTCAGATATCGCCGTGAAATGGAACAAGCCTACGAAAAGTGATGTAATCCCGCTAACTACGATTATACATTCCGGCAGTAATCTGAATGGGCTTAAGTATAAAGGTAAGATTAAGTTCACAGAATCGCTCTCTGTCTAAGCTTTTGCTAGACTTGGACTAAGTTTAAGTACAACTATGTGAAAACGCTTTTTCAACGAAACCTACCCTCTACCCTCACCCTACCGTCAATTACGTGCCGCCAAGCGATTTAACGTTACGACACGATGGTGCGTAGAAACCGATTAGGAGTATGGGTTGAATCTACACTGCCAAAGCCCTTCCAAGTTAGCCCTCTACCATCTTAGACTGCATCGTCACTTACCATCAGGTGAGATCGCAGTCAAGGACTATGTTGTCATCGAATAAAAAAAAATTTGCAATAGCCAAGAGTGAGATCGTCGAGACGGCATGACAGGTCTCTTGATTCGATATCCACATGCTTAGATCTCGCGCCGCCTGTATCCAGTGGACTTATTATTACTTACCTGGAAAAATAGTACAGGTACTTACATGCATACCTTGAATTTGGTCTAAGGCTGAAATCTATAGACAGCACTTTCACTCAGCTCAGACTCAGGACAGAGTTAAAACGAGACAGATTTATGTCAGAACATAAATTTGTGTCTCGTTTTGACCTCTATCTTGAGTCTGAGCTGAGTTTGTGACTCAGCTCTGTAGATCTCAGCATAGAATAGTCACTAGAATACTCTGAGAATCTCTAATAATAATTACATCGGGCATAATTGGTTTCATAGTTAGTGCTTGTGATGTACACATTAATTATTATGATATTCTAGGTATTATTCTAGGCCCTTTCAATTCAGGTGTGATGCGGTTAACCACATGTTATATTCTAATTTAATTGTTGATTGAAACCGAATTTGATTTGCAATGTAAATAGAGCATATTATATCCGTACAAATTGTAAAAATAAATTAATAATAGTAAATTTATTATAGCCTTAAAGTCCATATTGTATTAGTAACAATTAATTAATTTATCTATGTTAGTATAGTGTTAATCCTGGGTATGAGCTATCTCCATTACAAATTTCAGCCAAATCGTTCCGGCCAGCCGGTTCATTCGTTGTGGCGTGAAAGAGTAGCATACATGCATCCATACATCCATCATCACAAACTTTAGCATTTATAATACTACTAGTAGGATAGGAAACAGGATTCACTTCGGATAGCAAAAATAATGATTTTATTTGTTGCAGATTCGTCGACAAAGTCATCCAATCTGAAATTTTTGATTTATATAAGCATAGCAACCATAGTTGTTATTATATTAGCAGCAATCTTCATCGGGATTCGTTATTACAAAAAAAAGAGAGCAAGTAGCTCCAAAAACGGTGACATGTTTACTACTGAAACGCCAAATGTTTTTAACGATGCCGCATCGGATCTAGATAATGATGTTGACATCAGTCATATATCTGGCACTTTCTATGATCCAGTTCATCCAGACATGATTCTTTATAGAGATGGGGCGAACAAAGCTACTCTGAGGGCTATGAGGCCTTTAAATACAGTTTATCCTTGCTCTGCTGCCAATATGTATGGTAACGTAGATTACGTACCAACTCATTCAAGGGATACAAGTACCAGATTTGGTAATAAAGAAGTTGATTCAGATTTAATGATGAGTCCTAAAAGTTTGAGTGGTTACACAAACTCGCAATTCTATTACGGGTGACAGCAAGAACCAAGAGGTGGTGATGCCTCTGGGAACTATTGCTTTAATAATGACATATAATGAGGAGAAATTTGATGCTTCTAAAGCTAAAGAAATGTTACCATTTGTATACAATTAAACCACTGACATGCTCGTAAAAGCATACAATCTTGAATGTTGCACTTCATATGGATGATATTATATTGTTGTTCTGCAAAACCATACATAAGGAAGTGAATTGCACTGCAGTGTCATTTTGTAAAGATCGGGGTAATTTTGTCCAGATTAAGAGCCACGTGAATTATAAAACATGTACATAAATTTAAAAATTCGTATTATGATGGTTTTTGTAAATCTGGATAGCATAGGTACTTTGTATACAAAATTGATGAAGCAGGGCATAACAAATTAACATTACTAAATAAATATTTTAAATCTAATTAATCTTTAAATATACTGGAATCAAGGACTTAGTCCAGAAAGCTAAAGTGTATGAACGATTTATGAAATGAAAGACTTGTGAAGGAATGATTAAGGAAATGAAATGAGATAGTCAAAGACATAGCTGCACTAAATGTGTATTTATTAATTCACGTAAAATTATTATTATGTACAATGTACATAGGTTAAATTAAATCGAGAACGCACTTGCAATTCAATCGATCTGCGATAGTTGAACAGATAGAGTACAAAAATGAATAGGTGTATTTGAATTTGCAGTTTCTTAACATTTTTATAATTTCTATGGGTACGGAATTTTAGTGCAACGTGATAGAAAAGCAGTAGCTACTGCAAAGAAATTCATGCAAGAGATGTGACGACATAAAACTTTTGCAGGGACGGTCAATTGCATGTGTGTTTAACCTCTTTTATCATTATTCCAGCATTATTCGTAAAATTACTTATTTTATATGCTTTATTTTTTAAGTTTTTAACTTAATGATCACTGCAATTTTGAAGTCACGTTAAATTTTTATCCCAAGCGTATGTCTACTTTAGTTGAATTATAATTTGTAATTTATAATTATTTTAATTATTAATGTCGAAAATTTGTTATTTTAGCCATGTTTCAAAACAAATTAATATATCATATTATTGTATGAAATTTCATATTTTTATAAGTATCTAGTCAATACGTTTGTAGATACTATGAAGAACCTTGTCTAGAATAAGATAAATTAAGATTCTCATAATTATTTTTGAATGTTCATTTAATGAATAATTAATGTGCACTTTTAATTGCTTCACACAACGAAAATGTAAAAAAATATCAATTTAAGAACCTAGTAATTATTTCTTCTTAATTTACAAAAATCTTTTCCAAATAAAGTGCACTACGTATCTATTATAACTAATGGTAGAAATCGAAAAATATTCAGGCACCTACGTAAGTTTTAGTATCCCACAAAATTGGCATTTTAGGTTTTTTTGCACTATATCATTTGTTTTAATCTATTTTATATGTTTGCTAAAAAAATATTAAAAACAGAATTTTTTAAATACTTTCAAGACGTATAAAGTTGTACCGTTATTAAAACGACGGCCTAAACCATTTTATTGACCTTCACAACAATTAACGCGTCACGTAAGCGTTTTGGGGATACAACAACTTACGTAGGAGGTATCGATTTTTAAGAGGATATTGGGCATAAGCCCTTGTATACTGTTGTTGCGCCAATTAAATAACATCGGGAACTGTGTTTTATTATTATATTACGTAAAAGCCAAACAATGTCGAGCTAATAACCTAAACAGCAACTAGTGTTTCAATGTGAATCTCTTATCCTAATCTGACCTAATCCAAAATCTACAGAGAGAAGAATTCGGTGTGTTTGCCAATTATAAAATAGGCTTTAGTCTCAAAACGTGGATTGATATTTTACAGGCTTTATTACAAAATAAAGCGAAAATCTGGGTATCGATCTTTAATCTGTAGATAACATAGATTTAATACCGACCGTTAGATGTCCACTCCAGATTATATAGACGTCTATGAACTCATAGACGTCTATATAATCTGGAGTAGTTGTTTCATATAAAAACAGATGATTCTTGTGAGAAAATTCAAAGCACCAAACTCCGAAGGTCCTGGCAGCTAAATGTGACATTGCTCAATACAATTTATTACTCACATGTTCCTCACATTTTCACTTTTATATCTGTTAGCAATTAATGTCAAAACGGTGATGTTCATCTTGCTTCATTTTGATTTCACTTACGGCCTGTCTGTAAAGCTAAAGTGGCAATGGTTGGAGCACATGGTCTAAAAACCGACGAGTTTTTGGATCCTAAGGTGCTGGAATAGAAGCCCGCACTGGGAGGCGCAGCGTTGGTAATCCCAGCTCCCACTAGATTGAAGGACGATCTCAGACAAGTTGCTGGTAGCCGTTGGAGGTAGGCGATATAGGATCGGTATGGCGATCGTTACAACAGACCCATGTCCAGCTGTGGACATTATTGGTCGAGATGATGATGATGACAGCTTGCCCACCGTACCAGATGGTATCATAGATCACTGATATCAGTGATCATCACAGATACATTCCTCAAAAAGAGACTCAATTACTGCACTATCTGTATCTTTTATATTTCTAAGCCCACATTCGTAGAATGATATCGAGGATGTAGCAATTTTTATAAATTTTTTTGAAATAAAATATTTTACAAATTGTGTTTCATTTAAATAATATAGAATTAGAACCTTTAGGTTTCTTCAATTTTTCAACAATAATAAATTAATAATATGAAAGTTGAACTGTCCCTTGTAATAATTTGTATCTATATAAAATATAATTTGTATATATATAAAATTCAAAGTCCTGACTGACTGACTGAGATATCAACGCACAGCCTAAACTACTGAAGTTAGAAACTTGAAATTTTTACAGTTGGTTCCTTTTATGACGTAAGCGCACACTAAGACAGGATTATTGGAAATTCCACCCCTAAAGGGTTTAAATAGGGGATGGAAGTTTATATGAAACTCCGTCATTTTTCAAGCTGTTTCCATCAAAGTTGGTATTTAAGCTTTCAGTTAATAATAAAGAAGTACGTGTGTCACAGTTTTTGAAAATTCCACCCCAAAATCTAATTCCACGCGGACGAAGTCGCGGGGGCAAAAGCTAGTTCAACTATGTAATTGAACTAATACTTGAACTTATTAGAATACCTATTCCAATGACGGAGACTCTATGTGACTGTTCCATCTTGGGAAAAATGGTCGATATTACCTATTAGCTTTGCAAGATTAAGTACTTGCTCATTTATGAATTGTGTGGCAAGTAAGTTGGCAAAATGTGAACGCTATTTAGCATTGCGCAAAGATGTTCAACAGGCAATTGCTGGAATAATTAATTATTTATTTAAGTAACAAGGAATGATTGCGTGAGTAAAAATCATTATTTTAATGGACTAGGGGTTCAATGATCGAGTATCAAAATAAAACTCGAGGGAATTTTAATGGACAGCCAATACGGTAAAACATTAGGTTGCTTGGAAATTAATAACTGATATTGTTTTATGTTTATCCTAAGAGCAGAGTGTTTGGAACCCTAGTTGTAGTACTTTATTTTGATTTAGTTAGACTCCTCACCAGAAAGGGTAGCGTTTGTGGGACTACACTACAAACGATAAAACCTTGTGTTCTGTGGTAATTGGCAATTCTTTTTTAACAATATACAATAACGACATTTGTCGGTTAAGACAACTATGACGACAATAACATAGTTAGCATCATCAACTTACAATAATAGAAAAATGTTCATGTACGGTTCAAGAAACAACTAGCAAAAGTTACCTTCGGGAGTACCACGTAGATAAAGTCGCAGGCAGAAGCTAGTTTTTTTAATATAAAACAGGGATATAAGTAGGGATTTATCGAAGAAGGAAATCCCCATACGATTGTGCAGTTACCTAGATTTATTTCCGACTTTGGTAATAATTTCAAAGCTAAAGACAGTCGTGGAAGGAAGACCGCGGCGTCGACTGCGTTACCCAAACAATCGATTCAAAATCCAGACCATTTGGACTGTTTCCATGTCGTTAGAGGAAGTTATTTATAGTTATGGCCCCATTTGAGATCCTTTTTTTCAGTTTACATCCCGCAAGAGTTAGCTTTTCTAAATGTGGAACTGTTAGCAAAAGTGATTGGGAAGGTATTAAAGGTAAAGACGCGATGTTTTCGACTAAATGGCGCTGATAAACAAGTCTCTAAAATAACGCTGCCATTTGCATTCTTTGTGAATTTGATAAAGAAGATCCCCTCAACAAAGTGTAAATTCAAGTAATCAAAAAGAAAACTTCACGATTTTCGAAGCAAAATTTCAGAGCAGTATTTGGAATTGCCTGGGTGTAAATTCAAGTAAGTAATCAAAAAGAAAATATGATGATTTTGATATGATGATTTATGATGAAGCATAGAGCAATATTTGGAATTGCCTGAATGCAATCAAAATCGGTTCAGCGATTACGAATAGATTCAAACAGACAGACAGTCGTTTGAGCTACATTATTTATCATTCAAATAATCATATTAGGAGCTTAAGAGGCATTTATTTCGAAATCACAGATCTGAGACACATACATTTTTTTTATTTATATAGATTATAAGCGATTCAAAAAAGTTTGAAGCAGTAGTCGTAGTTTCAGTTTCGGCAGGTAACTTGGCCAAAGAAATTGGTTTGGCCATCCAAAGTGGCAATGCTGTAGCATCTTGGGTACAATGCCACGTAGTGGTGCCATCGATGAGGGTTTAGATTTATATTAGTTTTAACACACACACACACACACATTGTTTAAAATTCAGTTCAAAATTGATACATTAGTACAAATTATACTTCGTATGTATGGCAACTAAGTAGTTTTCAAACAGTTAATAAGTGAATCAAAGGCTGCACACGCTAGTAACTAGCTAGTAATGTCGGGCAATAAATACTAACGATGTTGAATGCAAGTCTAGATAATACAATACAACTGCCATCCGTAGACACAATAGCCAAGGTGCAAAAAGTTATTTTCGAGATAATAATAAAAAGAAGATAGAAGCTAAAGGTATCAACTAAGAGCAAGAATTTAAGAGTAACCAAAGATTATATGATTTTCCAAACCATATAATCTTTGGTTGCTCTTAAAAGTTCAATCATTTTGGCTTCAAAAAAGTATATAACAGTTTCTTACCTAGCATATTTTTTTTGTAAATAAATAATGAAACTCCATAAAAGATTTTAAGTTTACTGAGAAGAAGAGTTCCAAAATTATATACTTTATTTATTTATTAACTCTATATTTATTTGTTCAAAATTCCGCGGAAACCCTAAGTTTGATTTTTCGGAAAATGAACTCTTCAAATCCTGAATTGTACTGTAAATTATTATGTCGACCCGTAGCTCTGTTGTAGTGTGATTGAAGAACTAACCAGAATCAAACACGTACTTAACTTTCGCATTTATATATCTATTTTTGCCCCCGCGACTTCGTCCGCGTGGAATTAGGTATTGGGGTGGAATTTTCAAAAACTGTGACACACGTACTTCTTTATTTTTAACTGAAAGCTCAAATACCAACTTTGATGGAAGCAGATTGAAAAATGACGGAGTTTCATATAAACTTTCATCCCCTATTTAAACCCCTTAGGGGTGGAATTTCCAATAATCCTTTCTTAGTGTGATCTTACGTCATAAAAGGAACCAACTGTAAAAATTTCAAGTTTCTCACTTCAGTAGTTTAGGCTGTGCGTTGATATCTCAGTCAGTCAGTCAGTCAGTCAGGACTTTGAATTTTATATATATAGATAAGTATGGAAAGACAATTTCCTACTAAAATTATACCTAAATACGAAAGTATATATGTTGATTTGTCTTTCAATCACACAGTGATTTAGCAACGGATCGGCGTGATTTTTGCGCGTGTATAGTCGAGGACCTGGAAAGTGACATAGGTTAGTTTTATCCCGGAATAACAAATTTTTAAAAATGAATGAACGCGAACAAAGTTAGGGGCAAAAGCTAGTAGTTAAATAATAATTGAAAGACTCGAAACAAGTATAACAATTTTTTATATAACAGCGTCAAAAACGCATAATCGAACAAATGTGACTTGCTTGCGTTGTAGTAGACCTACCTTACAAATACCTACACATCTCTAGGCATTCGATAATGGCCACTTAGGTGATACAAAGCACTTAACTGGATATCCTGTACGGTAATCTCTTTGGAGTCCTCGAACGATGTATTATCTTGTGACAATTAATAATTAGGTGCAGGTACAGTATGCGAAATTCACATATGGTTAAGTACATTATTTTGGTAAATAATGATTAATCTCTTTATGTTATTTGGACTTACAAAAATATGTTTTCAATTTGATTAAAAATTCAAAATCTTTATTTAATGTATATCTGAGTTTCTTATATGACAAGTCAACACTAGGCTTAGAAAACAGATCAAACCTTCAAGACATGCCGCCAAGCGATAAAAATAAAAAGCTTAATGTAATATTGTATGTATTAAAAGGAAAATATGTAATCAACATAAAATTGTTAAGTATTTATCTTTTTTTATAAGAGCTTTTTGGTTGAATGGTTTCTTCTCGGTGTGAATGAGATACTTTGCATCACTTGATAATTCAAAAACACTCTGAAAAAAATTATTTAGAAAAAAAAAACTTTTCTATTTTCAGCAAAAATTAATATGGATTTATGCCGCTTGTCGCGAGTATAGTTATAAAAAGTCAAGTAAGGCTTGCTGAAAGTTTGTAACTAGTTTTCTCGACAAGGTTGCCGATCTTTTGTACAACTTGGACAAAAAAAGGACAAAACATCGACAGGCGTCAGCGGTTCTGTAGCAACTTTTGGACGTTGAAATTTTTCCAATTACAACTTTCATTCGATTTAAGACGTTTTCATTGACAGCTAGATAAAATATAAAGTGAATTTGAATTCAAGATCAATCTATACGCCTCTTTGATGTTCGAACTTTAAAGACTTTCGTCTATCTATATTCTATACTTTTGGGATTCGGGCTTAAACTAGGTTTAAACATTTTGAATTCCATTCTGAATCCGGAGGCGAAAATATTATGAAACCAAAATGTTTGTGCGTTATATTCATTCGCTGGTTTGTGCGTTAGATTAGATAAGATTAGATTATTTATTCACCATGATGAAATAAAAGATATCGAGCCTTATACATGTTAACAGGCCTGGTGTGTGCGTATTATACAATAAATGATTAAACAAAATGTTAGATGTTATGACAGTAGAGATGGCTACTAAGCCGGACTTTTGGTGAACCAACTGGTAGGTATCTTCAGTATCGCCTTGATAATTATTATTGATATTTAATCGTGATTTTCAAAAAACTTTCAATTGAATTAAGTTCCAAAATGGTAGATTTCAGGGTTGCCAAATGGGGACAAATTGGTTCGATAGGGGCCCGTTGATATTTCGCCGTTGTTGTAAAATAGGAAGTCACTTGTCAGCACGAAAATTCCTACATAGTGAAACTTTTCAATGATAATGTAGTCCATAAATTGTACGGCGTGCGTAACAGCTGTAAAACATACGCTGTGTTTTGCATTACGCTGCAAGTGTGTACATGGGTTGGCATTATTCACCGGGGGCGAAGAATATGCGAACTCGACAAGTCCATTAGTAAAGCGCCTAATTGGACACACACATTTATATAATATACTTTTAAACTTACTTTAAAATAATGGATGTTTTCACACGTGACGTTTTGTTTGTTTCATTTTGAAAAGAGTTAAGTAACTTTCAACAACAACAACAACAGGTTTCCTGCGTGCAAAAACACACAAATATGAAAATACTACTAGCGCCGAACAGGATAAGAGGCGCAAATATCAAGTTAGGCTTCCAAGTTAGCCCGCTACCATCTTAGACTGCATCGTCACTTACCATCAGGTGAGATCGCAGTCAAGGGTTATCTTGTCATCGAATAAAAAAAAATGAAAATCTTGATGGTAGTTTCGTATTTGTGGCTTTTGGGGTGGAGACATTGGGGCCGTGGGGGCTCGAGCTCTTTTTGAAGAGCTATCTAAAAAGGTCATCGAGTCCACCGAGGATCCAAAAGCTGGCAGCTAAAGTTAGCTGCCAGCCAGGTAGTAGGTAGTAGTACCAAGGGGTCAAAGAATTAGTTTAGCCATTCAAAGGGGCAATGCTGCCAGCACCTTGGACACTATGCCGCGCTGCGGTGATATCGATGAGGTTTAAGGTTTATAGGTATTAGTTTTAATTTTAGAAATAGTTTTGCTATAATATGAAAACAAACATGGTTGTCCAATGTTCATATGGGCCTCATATGAAGGATCAGAGTTACTCAGCGCATGGATAACTTAGCTAAGATATCTATGAGATCTAATTGGGAATCCATTCTGCTGTCCTTAAGCTAAAGTGTCGTTAATTACACTCTGCTACTACTCCAGATCTTTTTCCCACGTACCTACTACCAAATTGTGGAATCATCTCCGTTCGACAGTGTTCTCACTCAATTACAATATGGGGTTATTCAAGGGGTGAACCAATAAGTTCCTGAAAAGCCGGCAACTCAGTGATGGTGCCTCTGGTAATACAAGTGTTCATGGGCGGTGGTAATCACTTTGCATCAGGTGACCCACTAGCTCGTTTGCCCGCTATTCATACAAAAAAAAACTACCAAAACCATATTTCGAGCTATGATCCAAAAAGCGGCAATTTATAAAGAAATGACGCCGTTTGACAACTAATAAACAACGTTTCTCATATCTATACTAATATTTTAAAGCTGAAGAGTTTTTTTGTTTGAACGCGCCAATCTCAGGAACTCCTGGTTCGAATTGAAAAATTCTTTTTGGGTTGGATAGTCCATTTATCGAGGAAGGCATTTATATAACATCACGCTGCGACCAATAGGAGCAAAGCATCAATGAAAAATGTTGCAAAAACGGAGAAAATTATCCATATTTAAAATATATTCTTTTAAAAACTTCTTAATCGCGATCATAATAACAGAATTTAACGGGAACGAAGTCGCGGGCAACAGCTAGTTGCATAATATAACAGACAGACATCCAGATACACACGTAGAACTTACAACTTATAACTTTTCTCGGGAGTTAAAATTATGTCAATTGAGAAAAGGGGTCATGACCCACATTAATGAGAAATATGATTCAGAGGAAAAGTTTTATTACTAACTGTAGTAACGTCTATTCTTTACAAACATCTACATCTTAAAGGTAAACTAAATCAAGTCATGCCAAGCGTTAACGGTAACCACTCAAAAAGTTCCATAAACTTGGCACATGGCATAATTAGTTTCCAAAAGCATTAACAAGACAGGAAAACGTGCTCAACGGAGCACGTAATATTCACATGCAGTTACCAAAACTATATCTTCCACTTTGATTGTCTGGCTGGGGGCCAGGCTTAGTTCTGAACCTAATAATAATTTCAAATTGCTTCAAATCTTTGGCAGACCGTTGGAATTCTATAATTAGTAGTAATTCTTGGTAGTTTTAAAAAATATGATATTAGTTTCATTGATTTAGTAATAATATAAGGGTTTCTCCAAAAAGATTAAGAAGGCGGGTAGCCATGACAGCTTCAACTTGACGTCTCGCAACACCGCAGTCCCGTCGTGACCACGGTCAATGCAACTGGATCGAAATATCGACAATTCCAACTAAAACAACGACCGTGGTACGTACTCGTATAATTTTATCACAGTTATGTCATTAAACCACGATTCAAGTCTAAAATCTGAAGCATGTGACAACTCAAAAACGCTAAAACCCTACCTAAAGCTGTATCCACCATTCCATTATAACGGCCCCTGTCCTCACATCTAATCAATTTAACCACAACACTTTAGACAAACCACCATTTGAACGTGAGGGTAACTATCAAACATATCCAAGTATTATTTAATCAATTACACTCATCTAAACCTCATGGCAATATTTATTCGATTAGGGCGCGATTGCTATCGCAACCCATCAATCAAATACAACGACCTAGATGCGGGAGCATCCAATAGCCGAATGAGTCTCTGGTCGAGTCAAATATCGATTTTATCAAACTACCTTCAATACATTAAAGTTGTATATCTTTACTATTTCAATATTTCGCTAACACATGTGATTTAATTGCTTAAATGCACATAACGCCGGAAAGTTAGAGGTCGAGACAGAGCCCCGGATCAAACTCGAGACCTCCCGTATACGAGTAGCACAAGCCTATCACTGCACTTGACGACCTCCCTGGCGCAACTTGGTGAGCGCTGTGGTCTTATAACTGGGAGGTCTCGGGTTCGATTCCCGGCGGGGGTAATTTATTATTTCTAAATGGTCTCTGGTCTGGTCTGGTGGGAGGCTTTGGCCGTGGCTACTTACCACCCTACCGTCAAAAACGTGCCGCCAAGCGATTTAGTGTTTCGGCACGATGGCGTGTAGAAACCGATTAGGGGTATGGGTAACTGCTATACCCCTTCCAAGTTAGCCCGCTACCATCTTAGACTGCATCATCACTTACCATCAGGTGATATCGCAGTCAAGGGCTATCTTGTCATAGAATAAAAATAAAAATAAAAAACTTTTTTCCTTATTATGATATATTCCTTATAGATGTCTATCTATTCCTGGAGATCAATAAAGTCCTCTCCATTTGAACCTGTTCCAATACTCTCAGTCTTTTTGGCTCTGCTTGGATAGATCGGTCAGTCACGGAAGCCTTTCACGTAAGTAATCGCATAAAAAGATGCGATATATTTTGGCAAGTTCAAGAAACGTCGGATGCGGGATCGTATTATTTATTTTTTCTGTATGGAAATGAGTGAAGCAAGAAAATATATTTCTTACGAGAGAAATTGCTCGGATCCGCGAAGTTTGCATGAATCTTTGTGTTGTTTGTGTAATGATATCCTGTTATATTGACTGACAATGTTGGCGTTGGTAAGAGGAAAAGTTCACCAGTTTAGCTACTGTGCAAAATTTCAAAATGTTGACGGAAGTCTTTGCTTTTATTGACAAAAGATAAATAAATAAATAAACATTTATTCAGTTCACACAAATAAAAAGATACAAAATTTGACTAAATACTACACTAGATTAAGTACTGTACTATTTTATCAGCCAGCCCGTTAAAGCATGTGACATACAATAAAATAATATAGCTCCGAAAAGTAAGATAGGAGATCGCAGTTCTAACCACTAAGGTATCATTGTTCAATCAAAGAAATATACGACAGAATAACTTTCCAAATATCACATTAGTAATAGGCTGTCTGGATATAGATCACTATTAATAATAAGATTACCTTTTGTGTTACACTGTTTATTTACTTACTAGATGATGCCCGCGACTTCGTCCGCGTGGATTGAGGTTTCTTTGATTCCCGTGGGAATTCTTTAATTTTCCGGGATAAAATGTAGCCTATGTTTTAATCCCGGGTATGAGCTATCTCCATTCCAAATTTCAGCCAAATTGGTTTATTCATTGTGGCTTGAAGGAGTAACAAACATACACACACAAACTTTCGCTTTTATAATATTAAAATAATAGTAGGATATTTGTTCTTTTTTCATACAATAAAGAATAAATTAATAAATAATATTTATTTGCTTGCTTACAAAACTTTGAATTTTTTAAATTTAATACAATACACAGACATTAAACAATTATTTCTAAAATTAAAACTAATATAAACCTAAAGCCTAATCGAAATATAATATTAATAATATATCAATAAATAATATTATTTCTACTCCGCCATTACGAATGTAGGTACGTTGAAAACTCTCTTAAGGGTTCGATATACTAGTTACACAACTGAAAATCGACAAATGCAATACAACAGACATAACAGTACCTGACATGAACGAATGGAATGTAAGTTATTCGATAATGGCCACTTAGATGGCACAAAGCATATTCTATTCTATCTGAACAAAGGGGTGTTTGGGCTGGGATATTCTTCATCGAGGGGATCGTTCTGTCACACGAGACAGTACTTAGTGTTTGCAATATTAGTACTGATAGATATAGATCTTGAGTGGCATTTGTACATCGATGAACCGAGATTCGATCTCTGACTTTACAGAGTTATGTGCTTGGTATAATATTACTTGCTTTAACGCTGAAGGAAAATATCGTGACACACAACAAACATTTTTGACAACCTTTCTGGCTTTCTGCACTGGTAGCATGGGCAGGAGATAAAAGTTTTATCCCCCGATTTTATCCACTGACAGGAGATAAAATTATCTTTTCCCTATGCTAAAGCATGGCGACAGAAGAGAAGGCGATGTATATTTCTATTTGCCCATGCTCGACGGGTGGATAAAGCTAAGCGAGGGGATAAACGTTTTATCCTTTTCCCGGGGATAAAATTTCTCCCGCCCATGCTACTAGGGCTGGAGTAACAAAAATACACACACACACATATAAACTTTCACCTTTATAATATTATATGCTAGATGATGCCAGCGATTCGTTCGCGTAAATTAAGATTCCCGCGGGAACTCTTTGCTTTCCCGCCATAAAATGTAGCCTATCTTTTAATCCAGGTTATGAGCTATCTCCATTCCAAACAGTCAAATCCGTCCAGTGGTTTTTTTATCTATGAATCCAAATTAGCTTTTTACAAAAAATATTATCCTGGAATTACATCCCGGGGTTGAAGTGAAGTCCACATGTATTTTTTAACATTTTATAACATGTTTTGAAGTAATGCGTTGCGAAAATATTTGCCCACTTAACTTGCAAGCGGATTGAGGTCCTGCTTAGCATAATGTATTCAGGGATCCAATATGTGAACCAAACATGGCCAATAGCGCCGAAAATCTCTAGGGACGTGATACAGGTTTAGGGCGATACCGTAGTTTTAGATTATTTTTATACGTTACTTTGCTTTGTTTTTATAAAGCACTTACCCCTTTACTTATTTATAACTTATTCATAACTTTACTGAATTTAGATGGTAGATAACCTAGATAGTTTTCCTAGATCGGTATTTATTATAAACTAGTTGATGCCCGCGACTTCGTTCGCGCGGATTGAGGTTTTCATTTCCGCGGAAACTCTGTCATTTTCCGGGGTATAAAGTAGCTTATGTGGAATTCCAGACTATAATCTATCTCTATGCCAAACAGTCAAATCGGTTCAGTCGTTGCGGCGTGATTGATTAACAAACATCCATACATCCAAACTTTTGCTCCCTCTGGTGTCTGCCTTAGGTCGCTGTTGCATGTCGACCTGATGCAAGTCGCTTACGCGTTTCGTCAGCTACAATCACCAAAATCGCTTCAAAATTGTCGAATCCACCTCGAAAAATTAGTTTTTTCTCGGCGAGGAACCTTTGTCCACCTCATGAGGCAAAAGTTCCAATAAGAAGAAACAGAACACAGCCGCTTAGATACAGTGTATCAATTGCATTGTTGAATATAAGTAGTTACATACGGAAAAGTCGCATGAGTTCTGTTTCTAATTATTGTAACCTAAATATCATTACCACCATAAGAAAACTTAAAATACTAACAGGTCCTGAACTTATTATAGGGCTAGTTGTTAAGGTATATGTTAAGTAGCGGTTAAGCGCTAGTGTATCCCCTAGTTAAAGTCCAGTTTCATGGGCATAGTTCTCTGGTAGTAGCTATTTTACGGCATGATTGAAGGACAAACCAACCAAACCAATAAAAGAACATGCTTACATTTTCTAAATCATATATTTTAACAACTAAATGATAAATAAAAACTTTATTGCACACAAGAAAGAAACATTTAATACATTTTAAAAGTACGCATGCAAAGGCGGCCTTATTGCCGCCTTTTTATTTATTGCATTATTATTTTAAATGTTGTGACAAAATAACTTATTACCATTCTACCTAGAATAAAATTTAATTTACACGAAATCTATTAAAATCGAAATATACCATTTTCCATAAACACAGAGCTAATTTGTTAAAATTAATACATGGCTATTTTCCCGATGGACCACAAAATGTTCCGATGAGAGGATCTCGATGTAAACGGAATAATAAAATGCAACACATTATATTATTTGAACAAAAACGTATTTAATAAAGGCGAAATTAATTTACACGTGGCTTTATTTTGTTCCGCGTAATTAATTCAAATAAATTTGCATACGAATTGGAATACGTGCAAAACGCTGGCAAAAGTTATCATATTATTGTCATTTAATAACTATTTTATTTAAGAAATTAATTAATTGTTTGATAATGTTATATAAGGATCGTAAGCTATGGTGCTGTCTGAACAGACTACGAAAGGACATGGCTGCCAATAACTTTTGCAAAAATTCGGGTGAAGAATTTATCGTATAAAAACTAAAATATGATTCACGAGAGCGCGTGAGCTTTACTTGTGGTTACGTCGTGCACATTGCGTAAGTATGCGTGCCTGTCCGGAGCCTAGGTGGGAGCGGTTAGGCGCAAGCAAGCTCTCGCTCCCACTTATATAGATACGACACACACACAACCACCAACTCGCCATCCTCAACATAAGCGTAAACTTAGAGGATGGCGGATAAAATAATTAAAAATGTATTTTTAATGGATCTTGATCGATAAATAAAATTAAAAAAAAAAAAAAGATGAGCCACGTGCACCTGTTTGTTAATTGAACGAGCGAAGCGAGTTCTCTGAGTCAACTAGGGCGCTTGTCTGTACTGGACAGAGAAGTGTGTACGTCCAAATGTCTGTCAGAGCCCTATAACTTCTGAATTACTGAACGTAATTACTTCAAATTTAAATATAATATGTAAACTGATAGCCTTCAGCCGAACATTGTATAAAAAATATAAAAAGCTTTATTTCAGGGGGGCTCTCATAGAAGCGTGTTTGAAGTAAAATTTTGTTTGTTGCGTTACATAGACTTGCAATATATCTTTTTAAAGACGACTTTGATCAGAGTACAAAAATATTTTTTTTTTAATTTTTCCCTTAAAATTGACGAAATGGGGGGCTTTCAAAGTGGAGATTTTAATTTGAGCCATATGTCAAGAATTACTGAATATTAGAACGTGAAACTTGGTTGAAAATTCAGTTATATCCTGTACTTGAACAACAAATACTAAAATTAGATAAATGTTATAAAGAAACGAAATTATTTAATTTTAAATGCTAATAGCTTCACAATAATGCTAATAGATGGCACTGTGTCAGTAAAACAGTCTTATGTCAACTATTATTTTTTTTATTGCGTCTAATGTTAAAAGTTAATTATTACAATATTATATAATTAAAACTTTTGGGAATTATGGGATATCGCGAGGTCTCAGTTCGGGGCGAACCACTAGTTAATATTTTAAGAATGCAAAACATTTTTGTGTAAGTTTATGTACTTTTTAGATAAATACGGTACAATAACAGTACGGTACGATAAATTTACACCAGCTATGGTATTTGTAGTACGCTTTGTATTTCGTTATACGATCGCTGAGCTCATCTGAAAAGGGATTCGGTTCCGGCTCATTTCACTTCGGAGATGGGTTGAGCTGAATCTATTTGATTTAGGTGCCTCAGAAATGTTGGCATCCGCTTTTATTGATATAATCGATGTCGTAGTGATTTAATAGAATTAATTATGAGTTTATTGACAAAACTATTTTTTTTTTAAAAAAAAGAAAGTTTTGATGGATGTATGGATGTTTGTTACTCAATCACGCTGCAACGACTAGACCGATTTGACTGACTGGCACTGAGTTGACATGTGTTGGATTATATGTATTGCATTTTTGAAGCTTCACTGTGGAAGCGCTATATACATAGCTTAGTTTGGTTACTTATTGTAAAATTATTTTATTTTTTGAAAAGAGCAACTGCTGAGTTTCTTGCCGGTTCTTCTAAGCAGAATCTGCATTCCGAACCGGTGGTAGATTTATGACCTGTCATAAGAGCTACAAGGTAGCCTACATGAAATAAATAAATTTTGAATTTGAGTTATATTATAGACTGGAATAGCAGTTAGCACATAGGCTACATAGGCCTCAATCCACGCGTACGAAGTCGCGGGTATCACCTAGTAAACTCGTATTTAATTCTGTTAAATCACTCTGCCATCAAAGAAAAACAAAATTCTTATACTTTAATCCGCTAAACCAGAAAATACAATTATGTTACAACAATATTAAAGTACAACGTACCTCTCGCACTGTAGGTAGTGTCGCTCTCCCAGTATTATAACAAATGCAGGAACAATGCACCACCTTTGTTTTAATTAACTTTACTAGACCATTGCTGTTTTAGAATAATATTTTCAGTATAGGAGGTATCTACTATATTAAGCAGAAGGTTCGTTTACTTTGGTCAGAGTTCGTAAAAAAACCTATCGGGTCTACTAATAACGAACTGTAGGCGGAAGGACCGCACCTGTGACTTTTGCTGCTATAGTAATAAGGGTTATTAGCTAAGTGATAAAAGCCTAATGTGTAGGCCTTTATGAGCATAGCTACGCTCTACAGACATGACCAACTTTACAACTGGCGATCCAATTCTTTGTTAACTAATTAAGTTGGCGGCCAAAATAGAAAAGTTTCTTTGTATTTGTATCATAATATTTTTAATATACACAAATAAAATACTTATTATATTAAAGTTATATATAAATATTTTTTTTAACTCCGTAAAAAAACATGTAGATAGAGACCATCAAAGTTGATAGCTCGGTATGATGCGGTATCCTTATATTTTGTCTTAAAAATTATAAGGTTTTTTTAATTAATTTATTTATTATGATAGTCGCATAGCTAGGCATAACTAAGAAACGTGTTTTTAGAGCTTCTTGTACTGTTGTATTTTTATTTGCCTATATTTTTGTAGATTCATTGCCACAAAAAATGTAGCGACCTATTCCATTATTGATGATTCCATTACGTTAACCATATACGTACTTACGATCGATTACGTACTCGTAAGTAGAATGTCGGCGACATCGTTTGTCGTGTTAGAAAAATCCAACTTCAGCTGACCGCAACTTGAAAACGTTCAGTCTTCAAGAACAGAAAGTTGGTGACCAACAAAAGACAAGCTTAAAGTTTGTAAGCGCTTTGCGCGTCTCAAGTCCGAGCACGTAAGCGGGGGCGTCAACTTACTAACGAGGTTGGGACGTAAGTTGGTAGAAGAAATCTGTCACGTCTGTACAGGCTTTATGAGTTTGTAGATATTTTGGGGCTCGGAGAGGGCAAAGGCCGACGGGCGCCCTATTAGATTGTAAGGTATACAATATACTTATAGTTCGCGAAAACGCAGGTGTTCAGGTGACGTTTGAACCGCAGTGGGTCTTCCATGTTCCAGACCCAAACTGAGACTAATCGACCCGCGCGCGTATACGTTGCTCGCACTTCTTCACTTCCTTCACCGGCCAGGCTATCTTCACTTTTTAAACTTACAAATAGACATATAAAGGATTAAAAATGAACACAGCTATCAAGCAACCGGTGAACACGTTTTGGAAATATGTATTATGATGTAAAATTGTTGCTTTTATTTTGTTTCTTCTTTGAACTTTGTAGTAGAGTCGACTTGTCATAAGAGCCACAAGTTGGCCTAAATGAAAGAAATAATTTTGAATTTTGTACGTCGGTGAAATTGATCTTAATATGAATAGGTATTATTTTAGGGTAACAAATAACTTTAGATTTAACTTCGTTATACAACTTTAAATCGTCTGCATATAGCAGACAGCGGGCCGTACTGAGGGCCGCAGGTAATTCATTGACAATTATCGAGAACAGAAGAGGTCCTAATATCGAGCCCTGACTGACTCCAGAACGTGTGTGATATTGTTCAGACTCATACAAGTCAAGACGTACAAATTACTTTCGGTCGCGTAGATAGCTTGATATGAGGCGCAGAAGATTAGGGGCGAAACAAATTTTACTTAACGGCAGGATCTCCGAAAACAGCCTGTTTTTGATTCAATAGTAAACAATCAAATATTCTTTGTTTTAATAGGTTAAAAATATATGTTGTAGTTTAATATACGTTCTAAATTATTTTACCGTTCAAAAGTCCATATTTTGAACTTCACTCGATCAAATAATATTCCGAAAACAGTGTAGTTTTTAATTGTTTTTCAGGTTGTATTTATAGTATATCAAATTTAAACTAAAAAAAAAATGTCAAAAAATAGGCAAAAGCTTTTAGAAGAATATTTTACCGTTAATTTTTCTCTAAAAAGTTTTCTTTTTTTTTTTTTATCATGACTGTTTTACTTTTTTTATAACAAAGTGGCTCGTGCACCTCACTTCAATTGCTTGCAAGTTACTGCGGCCGAAGATCGTGCCCTTAAGTTGGTTAATAATATGTCATTATTAACTCTAGATTCTCTCGTATTTGTCTCCAAACGTTCTTAACATATTAACGTACTCTATATCACTGTAGAGCAAAATAAACGTCGGCCGGTGCCACCGATCTGTTTCTTCATCAATATTTATTGTTATTGTAAACATTCCGCTGCTGTGACCAGTTTATTCGCCCTGTTCATGGCCGCCTTATTTTCGTTAAGGCTTTGGTGTTTGACATTTATTTGGAAGCTGGAAGTTCTTTTTACTGGCGGCAACAATAAAAGGAGATTCGCACGCGATCGCAAGAATAATTTGTAAGTAAAACTTTGTAAGTACTTAGTGTATTTTCTTGTATGAAAAACGCGAGAAAATAGGTATCTTCTAGGTAACATTTTCACTCACCATCAAATGTGATCCTGATGCAACGCTATCTATATTATATACCAAAAAAAGAAAAAAAAAAGGAAAAGATAACAAAAATCAATCCAGAAGTGCAGAGATTTTATTTCGCCTTTTCACTAAGTACACGAGCATAAAAACATAAATTGTGTACACTCGTATATACAACGAGATTTACCGTCAGCGTAAATGGGGGGCGGGTCACGGCTACCTTTGTCTGAATTCATACAAAAACGTGACTCTTTTACTAATATAGGCGAGAAATCAGGTAGACAGTTGAGATAAATGGTTCTTATTGTGAATGTAATAAAGCCTATTTTTAACCCCCGACGCAAAACCTAACGCGTGTGTGTGTGTGTGTGTGTGTGTGTGTGTGTGTGTGTGTGTGTGTGTGTATGTGTCTGTCAGTATTCAAAATCAAATCAAAATCAAAAATTTATTTCATGTAGGCCAACTTGTAGCTCTTATGACACGTTATAAATCTACCACCGGTTCGGAATGCAGATTCTGCTGAGAAGAGCTGGCAAGAAACTTAGCAGTTGCTCTTTTCAAAAAAATTTTTACAATAGTTAACAAAACTATGCTATGCACACAGTGTTTCCACAAAGAAGTTTCATATTGCAATTCTACAGATTTTCAGTACAAAAACTGTCAGAACGCTTAATTTATTCCTCGGTTGAACATTACTAGACGTTCGTGAAGTTGCCACTAAGAATATTTAAAACTTATGTGAATCTAAGCTATCCAATCTAACTCTGGGATACCTTCAATTATAATATACTAGCTTTTGCCCGCGACTTCGTCCGCGTGACTTAGGTTACTGTTTTTGCGGAGTAAAAGGTCACTTTCCTTCCCATCAAAAAACCCGTTGAATACAAAATGTATGAGAAAATAAAACTTATTCATAATTTTTTCTTTTTTTGTGATTTTTTCTGATATTTTAAAACTTATTCGGCTATTCGGTACGGAGACAAATACAACAAACCAAAAACCATGAAAATCGGTCTAGCCGTTCTAGAGTTATAAGTGTTCGAACAAACCCGACTTTGTTTAATAGTATACGGGATAAAAAGTATCCTATGTTCGTCTCCTGGTTCTAAGCTACTTCCCCATCAATTCTTAGCCAAATCGGTTCAGCCGTTTTTGAGTTATAAACAGTGTAACTAACACGACTTTTTTTATCTATATATATAAAATTCAAAGTCCTGACTGACTGACTGACTGACTGACTGACTGACTGACTGAGATATCAATGCACAGCTACTGAAGTTAGAAACTTGAAATTTTTACAGTTGGTTCCTTTTATGACGTAGGCGCACACTAAGAAAGGATTATTGGAAATTCCACCCCTAAGGGGTTTAAATAGGGGATGGAAGTTTATATGAAACTCCGTCATTTTTGAAGCTGTTTCCATCAAAGTTGATATTCGAGCTTTCAGTTAAAAATAAAAAAGTACATGTGTCACAGTTTTTGAAAATTCCACTCCAAAATCTAATTCCACGCGGACGAAGTCGCGGGGGCAAAAGCTAGTAAGTATATAATATTCTTGGCAGAATTTCTTACAAATTTTCTATTTAAGCCATACTACCCACAATAATATCGGTACCTGAATAAACTTATACGGATAAAATATGTGAGCGCCCAGCCGCGCACAAGGTATTCTTAGCTCACTCGCCGACCGAGAACCTTGTCGGTACCGTCACTACTTAGAGTAAGGCCCCTATCCCACTGGCGTTATGCGAGCGTTGGCGTTTCTCCAACGTCTGCGCAGCGTTGTCGCGACGTTAACGTTGCGCATTCGCTGAACGCAACGTCAACGTCGCGCACATGGACGGCATGATTTTACTTGTTGTCGATAAACGCAACGTTAACGTTGCGTTGACGCGAAGTTGACGTTGCGAAGTCGAAACGCGAACTCTCAACGTTGACGTCGCGTTAACGCGACGTTGTCGCTGCGCAGACGTTGAAGAAACGCTAACGCTCGCATAACGCCAGTGAGATAGGGGCCTAAGACCGTTTTATATCACTTTGTTTTTATAGTTGTTGTAAAGTGTGAAATTGTTAACGGTTGTGTGCGATGCAACCTCTCTATTGAATGATTGATTAAAGTAAATTGAGAGTAAATCGAAAGTAAGCTCTATGTGCTTAAATCCTGACTTTTGTTATCCTTTTCCACTTCTGCTAACTTCTAAGAATATAGATTTTTCGAAAAGCGTTTAGATTTCTGAACCCACTGAGCAATCCAGTCAGATAACGGCTATGAATGACTGAAATAATGTGAACGACGCCGTCCATTCCAATCCGATGTTACACTGAACTTCCTGGATTTCTGGATTGCAATAATGTGAACTGGACGTTATGGAGTAAATTCCAAATCCCCGTTTAAACGAGTAGGAATACATCGCCCTAGACTATTAAGAGTTATTTATACGATAAGAACGCCATAAAGACACTCTTTCTAAGAGAGTCTTCTTTTATTGATGACCAGCGGGCGCCCGCGACTTCGTCCGCGTCTTCAATTCACAATCGACGGTTCCTAAATGCCTACAGTTTAGGTGCCCCCCCCCCCTTTCCTTGGGACCCCTGCAGCGTCAGGATTGCGGAATTGGGTCCTGGAATTTAATGATGTAATCTTTACTTACAATAACGATTCATTATTAAGCCTCAATAGCCCAACGGTTAAAGGTTCTGAATCCCCACAGTTTAGATGGACAGTACCACTGCAGCATCAGGATTGAGGAGTTGCACCCCGAAGTTTTTATGGGAGCATATAACATATAAGTTTTTCAAATATTAAAAAAAGATTCACGCAAATCGGTTAACAAATCATGGAGATATCGATGTATGGAAAAAACACAACTCCTTCTCCTTCTTTTTCGAAAGTTGGTTAAAAAATTAGCCTAAGTTACTTCCGATAACATCAGTTACTAGTCTATCTACCAGTGAATGTTCCGTAAAAAATCGGTCCAGCTGTTCCCAAGATTAAAATAATGCAAACAACTAATGCACAGTCAGTTGTAGTACGACGCACATACACAATAACGTTTCAACCCACAAGCCGTTGTCTAATTAAATACATACATAATGTAAAGGAATAAAGTTAACTTTTCAATTGTTAAAGCTGTGTGGGTTGACTCTTTATTGCATATATTTATGCGTCCATTTACATCGATGCTTTTATCCTTGTATTTTTATATACCTAATTATGTATTCGTATCTATGCATATACGCAAAGATTGCACTCATCTGAAAAGGAATGCTCTTCCAACTCATTTCACTTCGGAGGCGGGTCGGGGACATCTTTCTACTTCATAATATAGACTTGCCTTGATAATAATAGACACTTGCCTTTAGTATCTATACTAATATTATAAAGCTGAAGAGTTTGTTTGTTTGAACGCGCTAATCTCAGGAACTACTGGTTCAAATTGAAGAATTCTTTTTGTGTTGGATAGTCCATTTATCGAGGAAGGCTTTAGGCATCACGCTGCAACTATTAGGAGCGAAGCATCAGTGAAAAATGTTGCAAAAACGGGGAAAATTATCCATATTTAAAATATATTCTTGTAAAAACTTCTTAATCGCGATCATAATAACAGAAATTGACGCGGACGAAGTCGCAGGCAACAGCTAGTTGTAGATATTTTGAGATCAATTTTACAGATAAAGCAGTGCTCCCCAAGTGACTAAATATTCCAAAGGAACTAGTTGACTGACAAAAAAACTCTTTATTTTTAAGTTATTTCTAGGTTCTCTTGGACACTAAGATTTTTTTTTTTTCAATGACAAGATAGTGTTATACGTCAAGTACGTCTTATACTTAAAATAAAGGTTTTTTATTTCATTTTTGTATTCGACGACAAGATAGTCTCACCTGATGCTAACCCAAGTAGCACAGATAGCTGCGTAAGTATTCACTTTTAGACCTATTTGAACCTCTAAGCGTATTAAGACTCTTTTAAGAGTACACTGGTGATCCTACAGCTGCATAATAGCTGTCAGTGATATTTAAACAGCTTAGGCTGAATAAGGGTTGTTTAGTGGATAAAATTACGCCAAATGCTGTATAAGAAGGTATTTGTGAACTCCTATTACACTGACTTATTAAGGGGGCACGTGTGAACTATTAGACAGCCTTTGGCAGAATATCAGAGTTTTAACTATTCACGTAGCTGTTTAATAGTTAGGGAGCTGGCGAGCAAAATTTCTATATGATCAGCACACATGGCAGACGTTATTAATAGTGATAATTATACCCTAAGAAACATCAAGAACCTCGTTTACTACCATGATAGACTAGCTGTCCCCTCGCGACTTCGTCCGCGTGGAATTAGGTTCTTTGAAAATCCCGTGCGGACTCCTGATTTTGTCCGAATAAAAGTAACCTATAACACACTGTCTGCAACCATACCCATCAAAGAATCACGTAGATCCGTTGCTCGATATTAACTTGAAAAATTATGGATTTTCATACAAACATTCAACCCCCATTCAACCCCTTTGGGAGTAGAATTTTTGAAAACCGTGAAACACGTCCTTTTTTATTTTCAATTTAAAGCCTAAGTACCGAATTTTATGGGTATAGCTTGAAAAATAACGGAGTTTCATACAAACTTTAACCCCCTTTTTTACCCCCTTGGGGGGAGAATTTTCGAAAAATGTAAAATACGTAATTCTTTATTTTTGATCAAGAGCCAAAATATCAAGTTTCATAAACATAACTTGAAAAATAACTTGAAGAACGAAGGACTATCATACAAACATTCAACCCCTATGTAACCCCTTAGGGGGTAGAATTTTTTAAAAGTGTGAAACACTTACTTTTTTGTTTTCAATTTAAAGCCTAAGTACCGAATTTTATGGGTATAGCTTGAAAAATGACGGAGTTTCATACAAACTTTAACCCCCCTTTTTACCCCCTTGGGGGGAGAAATTAAAAAAAATGTAAAATACGTAATTCTTTATTTTTAATCAAGAGCCAAAATATCAAGTTTCATAAACGTAACTTGAAAAATAACTTGAAGAACGAAGGACTATTATACAAACATTCAACCCCTATTTAACCCCTTAGGGGGTAGAATTTTTTAAAAGTGTGAAACACTTACTTTTTTGTTTTCAATTTAAAGCCTAAATACCGAATTTCATGAGTATAACTCGAAAAATGACGGAGTTTCATACAAACTTTAACCCCCCTTTTTACCCCCTTGGGGGGCGAATTTCGAAAAATCCTTTCTTAGTGCTCGCCTACGTCATAAAAGGAACCTACTGTCAAAATTTCAAGTTTCTAACTTCAGTGGTTTAGGCTGTGCGTTGATCGTCAGTCAGTCAGTCAGTCAGTCAGTCAGTCAGGACAAGCCTTTTTATATAATTATAGATTACGAACTGTTATTGTATGTATCAAGCATAGACTACATCAAGGAGAACTAGGTCCTGGCTCCTCAATCCTGATGCTGCTGGGTAGTGCCTACCTAAACTGTCAGTTTCGAATTGATATTGTATGTATCAAGCATAGACTACATCATGGAGCTCTAGGTTCAAGCTCCTGAATCCTGATATTGCTCACATAAATTGCGGGGATTTTGGAATTGTGGATTGTTAATAAGTAGGTACCACAGGTACCAAGTATAGACTACATTAGTAGCGTTTTGGAGGGAAGAGAGAAAGAGAGCAGGGACAAGTTAAGAAGTAGGTTTTTTCAAAAGATTTTTTATGAAGTTAAGTAAAATGATCATAAAAAGCCAAAAAGATACCTTTTTTTAATCTTTATTATCCAAACATAAAGGAGAAATTGTTACAAGGTTCTTGTGAAAGCCTCCACATAAACCACGCAGGGTTTTTGCGCAGACATAGTATACTTTTACATTTTAATTACATAAAAAAACACAAATAAATTAATTCTAGCAAATAATATCTTTAAATATATAATATTATGTTCTAATTATGTAATATAATATGTATATATAAATTATTTTCAAAATCACCCTTCTTCTTCTTCAACTAATGGACGTCCACTGCTGGACATAAGTCTCCTGCATGGACCTCCACAAGCCTCGGTCTTGCGCCGCCTGAATCCAGCGGCTCCCTGCGACTCGCTTGATGTCGTCTGTCCACCTAGTGGGGGGTCTGCCAACACTGCGCTTCCCGGTGCGAGGTCGCCACTCCAGCACCTTGGGACCCCATCGACCATCAGCTCTTCGAACTATGTGCCCCGCCCATTTCCACTTCAGTTTCGCAACCCGCAGAGCTATGTCGGTGACTTTGGTTCTCCTACGGATCTCCTCATTTCTGATTTGATCTTGCAGGGATACTCCGAGCATAGCTCTCTCCATCGCCCGCTGAGTGATCCTGAGCCTTCTTATGAGGCCCATAGTTAGCGACCATGTTTCGGATCCGTAAGTAATCACTGGCAACACGCACTGTTCGAAGACTTTAGTCTTCAGGCACTGAGGAATTTTGGACGAAAAGACATCTCTAAGCTTCCCGAACGCTGCCCAGCCGAGTTGGATTCGGCGGTTGATCTCTTTCTCGAAATTGGACCTACCTAGCTGGACTGTGTGTCCCAGGTATATATACTCGTCTACAATTTCGAGTGCAGAGTTCTCCACGATTACTGGGTGGAGCGGAGCATGAGCATTAGACATGATTTTCGTCTTGCTCATGTTCATTTTAAGGCCCACCTGTCAATCACCCTTATTTAATCATAAAGTTTGTGATAGTTCTTTTTATTTTGTATCTTATTGTATAAATAAATAATAAATCAGCTGGCAGTTCATTGAGCAGTAAAGGAAGCATGTATTCCCAAGTCATTTTTCCAGAGGTACTGCTATAATTGGCAAGTTTTTAAGTTGTCTTAAGTATACCCATCTACTGTATTTTGTTAGTGAGCTCACATGCTCACATCACACACAGCTTCATACATGACTGACAGTTTAATTTTATTATCTACACTGGCTGAATCGCAACCAACTCATAATTAACTTAGACAAAACGAACTTAATGACTTTTAAGCTCAGAGAAAATGCATCATTTGCTTTAGATGTAAATTATGAATGGAAAACTATCAATGAAGTCAATGTAACAAAATTCTTAGGTCTGAATATTAATTCTACTCTAAATTGGAAAGAACACTTGAGTCATATTTGCACAAAGTTAAATCAATTCTCCTACACACTTTATATGTTGGGGAAAACAGTAAATGTGTCAGCGTTACTGACTGTTTACCATGGCTATGTTGACTCGCTGTTGAGATATTGTATTTTATTCTGGGGTAATTCCACTTAAAAAGAGGCTGTATTAAAGGTACAAAAAAAATGCTTAAGGGCAATATTTAAATTAAAATCGACTGATAGTTGTAAACCCTATTTTAAACAATATAATATTCTTACAATGCCATGTCTGTATGTATATGAAACTGTCATATTTGTCAAAAGTAACTTGAATTTATTTCAAAATCGTCACAGCAAAAGGCATGTACCTAATTGAACTGCGTCCACCACCCAGTTGTTGTGCACATTTTTCTAAGAGTTTCTTCTGCACTGGGCCCCTTTTATATAACCATTTAGAAACACAAGAAATACCACTTTTTAAAAAAAGGCTTAAATTTTTGATTGACAGGACATACTTTAAAACCAGTGATTACCTCATGGAAAAATTTTAATTATGAACTTTTGACATTTTAATAAGAAATTTTATATTAGACATTTAAATAATATTGCAATGTAAACACAAAGCTTCTAACTTAAATAAATTAATAATAATGTATTGTAATAAATTAATAGTAATGTAATGAAATAGATTTTAAGCTAATTTTTAATGTTGCAAACTGGTAAAATAGTGGTTTGCTATAGGATTGTTTATAACTGCTGTTTGTATACATAAGCTATGTTGGCTGGGATTGTCCACACATCGTATGAATATGTGATCAATACAACTTTTAGTTATCCTATCCCCTTTAGGTTCTATCCGTGTATACTGCCTTATACTACAGTCAATACCTACTTCACTCATAGAATTTAAGTATAAATTTACACTGGGATCGTTTAACATTATGTTTATATTCATATCACCACTAATTACAAGATTACTTTTACCTGAAAATTGAGAGATTATTTGTTTAAGTTCCTATATGAAACATACTTGGTTAGTATTCAGAGGTCAGTACAATGCACAAACACTTAATTTATACTTAATTGAAACTTGTGACAATTTCACCAATAACTGATTCAGAGTAGCTTGTATTCACTGTTAACCTGTAGAACAATACACTTTTATGCACATAGAGGATTACAATGGGATTACACCATCACTTCATCGGTGATTCAGTAGCTGCGAAAACATCTTGTAGTTATCTTTGAAACAATTTTGAGTTTGTGACCCTTATGTTAGCTTCAGTAACAACGACAATATGAATTTGGTTCGAGCTGTTCTTTATTATGTATTCCAGGCCCACGTCTGCTATTGCAATTAAAGTTCTTGAGACTTATGTTTACATCCAGAGTACACAAGTTGTTTGTTACTTCTCCGAAGGGTTTGTTACTTCTCCGTTGTCCACGAAATCATTCCATTTAGTGCATTATGAGGGTTGTCGATTGTTAGTAAATATAACCTAACTTCATTTAGTGGTGGCTAGATTCACCAATCTCTCTATATCCTTGCTAGATCGTATATGATGTATTTTGTCGGTTTCATCTTTACGTACTAATATTACGCAGTTCTTACACCAGACAAACTTATAAAGATCCGTTTTTATTTACTTTTTTTCGGACGAACACTCTTTTTTTATATAGGCCTTTATTCTAAGCTATAGGCTTTTAAAATCATATCACCAGCTCTCTAACTATAACATGATATCCACCATTTTATTGTATAACCTCACATAAATATACTGATTCATTTTTCAACTTTTATGTTTTGTGTATGAATTAGGAATGGATTGCATTAGTTTTTACTTCCGTATATCATAATAATAACTTTTTATCTTATAATTCTTTTCAAAGCACTAAAAATTGTTTATTCAAGTTTTCATCACGGCTTATTTATATCACGAAACTAATTAAAAACCGAATATTTTCGTGGCGCACTTAAATTTTCTTAGGTAATATATATGTATAATGTCAGTAAAATTACATTCCCAATCATTTTTCTTACTAATCAGGGAACTTTGAATATATAGCCACGTATTTAATTCACTCCACGAAATTGTGTTTAAGCTACAAGGTTATAATTTGCTAGATTAAAGTTTGCTACTTCACTTTTACGTCATGTGTCACATGACGTAATTTTAACTGAATAAAGAGTAACTTGTTATCTTTTACTCAGTCGTTATTCAGCGCATAGTACTGTCGTTACCCTTTATAACACTGTTATTTTGCTGCTATACAGCTCTTAAGCAGCTATTTGAACTTAAGGCTGTATAATTTGTGCCCATTTAAGAGGTATAAGAGCTGTATACGGCCGTATACAGCCCTTATGCAGCTTTTTTATACAGCTTTAAGCGTGACGGGAATTTGTTATTCAGCTGCTAAGCAGCCTCCGTGTGTTACTTGGGAAGTGACGATGCAGTCTAAGATGATAGCGGTCTAAGTAGTACTCAAATATCGTCGGTCAAATTCATTAATGGTACAATTCAAAATATACTGTTTCGTGTAATTGAGAGTCATAGTTTTCAGTTGACAGCTAAAATCAATATTTCTCTAGCAGATTATGTGATATCCTGTCAATTATAACCAGGCTTGTACCGTTAGTGCTTCGGAAAGATTATTCGATTTCCAACCATTTTGCATATTTAACTTAAACACCTGATTTTGGAAATGTTCCACTAATGAATTTGACCTGCTCGAATATACTAATTATTTATTAATGTTGTCCGGTCGCATGTTATAATTATTTGTATGTATGTATTCATCTCAATTAAATCAATCGTAAACCGATTTATTTAAATGGATGCAATGGAAACTTCAGTGGAGCGTACTTAATCACTGATCATGAATATTTTGACATATAGTTTTTCGGTCAATGTACATAATTAAATTAATTTTTTTTAAAGAATATTAGCCAAGCGGGAAGCTGATTCTGTAATTCAGTGCCTATCAAAAAATGAAAGCCACTGACATATATTTTTTATCCATTGAAGATTTACTATGAAATAGTAAATGTAAATTTCTCTTCAAACCTTCAATGGATAGGAAATGCCTATCGTCGTTGATAGGCACTGAGTTACAGAATCAGCCCCCTGAACTTGACTTGTATTTTACTCTCCCCTCCAAAGAAGCGAAAAGCTTATGCTAGGAGTGGGTAAGACAATAGTGCAACGAGTGGGGCTCGAATCTGCGACCTTTCGGTTTTCAGTCCGCACCTTTAACCGTTGGGCTATTGAGGTTTCAGCCTAAAGGGCGTATAGGGTTGGGCTATTTAATCTATCAGTCATTGGAGTAACATGTAACGTATCGCTTTTTGCTAACCACTAGATCAACTGCCTCGTTGGTCAGTGGTCTAGTAGTTCGATTCCTGGATCGGGCTGAAAAAATGTTTGAATTGGGTTTTCTGTTAAGAAATTTTCAGTACTAGCCCGGAGTTAGGAAGTCGGTGGTAAGTCACCCCGTGCCTTAGAGAGCACGTAAAGCCGTCGGTCCTGCGCCTGATCTCTTTCCGGTCGTGTCGGATTTCCGGACTATGAGAGTGAGGGAATAGAGAGTGCACCTATGTTTGCGCACACACTTATGCACTATAATATCTCCAGCGCAGATGGCTAATCTCTGTGGAGATTGGCCGCCGCGCCGCGGCCGGATTCGGTCGGGAGGACATTATTTTAATCGTCGCTTTTTTATATGATTATAATAACTCAATATTATTTCGATATACTACAGAAACGATATCCCCCATACATTTATTTACTCGCTCAATTTCACAGTAGAACAGAATAATGATCGCCCAGTGCTGCTGATCCGGTCCTCTATCATTATTTATGGTTATTGTATCCATTCTGTCGTTCGATCCCGTTCTTTCGTTCAATTCATCGTAACTATTCTTATATATTTTTTTTTCTTTTGAATTGAAAGCTGAGCTTCAGACTATAATGCGTTTTCAAGCACTGTAGCTTTATTTTTGCGTTTTATTCATTGAGAATGATGCAAAAATTCTGTATTCAAACAAATAGCGGACTTACATAATATAACTAATGAATATTGTTTTTGAATTTCTAATCAAAGTAATCTGTGAAAATTTTATTCACAAAATGATATCTTTTACCATTTTCAAATAATCTTGCCTCTACAGTTAAACAAAAAACATTGGTAAGAATTTTTTTTGAAGTTTTGGTTGACCTTCAATCACGCACCGATCTTGATAATTTGAATAGTTTAAGAGTTGGAGAGTCTTTCGGGATAAAAAGTACAGACTATAATCTATCTCTGGATCCAAATTTCAGTCAAATCGGTTCTACAGTTGCGGCGTGATTGAGTAACAAACATCCATCCATCTAAACTTTCGCATTTTTAATATGTGTAGGATAGGATGACGTATCCTTATTAATACCCTTATTTCCTTACTATAATATTATAAATGTGAAAGTGTGTTTGTTGGTTTGTTGCTTTGTCCTTCAATAACGCTGCAACAAGGCTAGGGATCGACGTGATTTTTTACACGGGTATAGTTGAGGACCTAGAGAGTGACATAGGCTACTTTTTATCCCGGAAAATCAAAAAGTTCCTGCAGGATTTTAAAAACTAAGTCCACGCGGACGAAATCGCGGGTATCAATTTGTATTACATAAATAGTATTACACAATTTGAAGCCTCAATAGCCCAACAGTTGACGGTGTGGACTGAAAACTGAAAGATCACAGGTTCGAACCCCACCCGTTGCACTATTGTCGTACCCACTCCTAGCACGAGCTTTTCGCTTATTTGGAAGGCAGAAGAGAATATAAGTCAAGTTCAGCTTGACTAATATTCTTTTTTTAAAAAAAAAGAAAGAAAAAGAAAAGAAAAATTCAATAAGGTAAGTAATAATCTATAAAGTGTAAGCCCAAGAGTGCGAAGCCGAAGCGCGCCCGTCAGCAGTTTTCGGATATTTTTTTATTTAATCTTATAAATCTTGCGCGTAATAAATGTCCGGCTCAAATATGGTGTCACGTAGACTCCAATCGTGAACTGATAATAAAGTGTCCGTCGCACGAACCACTTTATAACGTGATCCGAGCGACCCCTTGTATTCGAGACGTGGACGTAGGCCGTCGGGAACTGTTACTTGTGATCAACTGATCACCATTATTGGACATGTCCAAGATGCGAAACTTTATGCGAGTGAATATATACCTAGCTAGAAAGTTGGTAGCACTTACAATATAGGTACAGTGCTGCAACCTCAATATAACCTCCAATTCTTTACGAGAATTGCGCAAAAAGCAGTGAAAAGGAACAGTACACGGCAGTAAAGATGCAATGTTGAATCTGTATTGTTGATTATAAATCTTAACATGCATAAAAACCGCTCGTGTATTGTTCCTGATCACTGCAACAGAAAATAAAATACGAAGAACTTTTTATTATTAAAAGACGCAATTAAAATATAAATAAATAAATAAAGAAAAAAGCACACCGGGACTCCGACACTGACGGGGGCACAAACGCGTCTCTTAAGTAGAGACATATAAAAAAAAACTTAATATAACGTACCTCAATATAACGATTTCCTCCATTTAACAAATTTTTTGTAATCCCCTTTGAATTGTTCATAAGAGTCAATGTAAAATATGCCTTTACATTGCGAACATTTTTTGCGAACAACCTCTTTATTACGAATTTTCAATCTGGAAAAAGTGTAAATATCCCCAATTAGTTCGTAGTAATAAAGTTTTAGTTAGTAGTAATAGAACAGTAGAAAGGGATTTTCCAAATCGGTCCAGACGTCTTCGAGTAATCGGGGAACATACAAAAAAAAAAAGATTCCGACGAATTGAGAACTTGCTCCTTTTTTGTAAGTTGGTTAAAAAGACTCGTAAGGCATTCCGGGATAATAAGGCTTGGCATAATTACTACACTAATTACTATAGAGATATGGATATCAGGCGGAGAGATTTATGCGGAAGTCTTTTCAAGAAGTATGAGTAATTGTATGCAGACAAAAAATTCTAGACACAAGCAAATAATTAGGTCTGCTGTTGTTTTTATATTAATACGTAAAAACAATGGTAAACTTTTATAATCAAAGCTAAACTAATATCAACATCTAGCAAACGGGAAAATTACTTGTTTAACTAATTTATTGCTGCTATTAACTCCAGTGGTGAAGGTTGTATGGCCCGTTTGAATAAAAACATTCTTAAAGGACGAAGAATGTTCCTGAAATATTTTTTATTCTTTTCTGAAACAAAAATATTGCGTTTATATTCGTCTTTAGAAATATTCAAATATACATAAACACTCGAACGCTTTTTCAACGTCTGTGAATTACCATGTATTTACAAGTTAAACAAAAATGTAATGTTATGTTGCCTCCTGCTGCCTAGTGATTTTTTTCTTTGATGTATGTATTTTATTGAGTTCATGACCTTTTATATTAAAATATTTCCTACACACGCTAAGTTAATTTGAATAATTACAATCAGGGCTCCAATCTTATCTTATCTTTTTAGGGTTCCGTACCCAAAGTGTGCCAACGGGGTTCTATTATTTTCAGGGCGAGTTAACCATATAATGTCTTAGATTCAAGACTGTTAGAAAACGCAAAGCCATTCGAAGGATCTCAGACAGAAGCTGTGAAGAAGTTCCCTGGCCACTTTGCGATACCTACTTCTGAAAGTGAGAACGAAGATAAAGAAGAAGATAACTGTAGAGGCCGTGGAAAAAATTATCATAAGACCCAACTCGTCGGAGACTGGCTGCAATGTACTAATATTTGTATGCTCTGGTAGCATGAAAATTGTACGGAGTTTGAGGACATGTGCTCCGACTGCGGCAATAACAAAAAGAAGGAGTTGAAAGGACGTAAGGGTAAAGAGAAAGGGAAAAGGAGTACTGACTCTTATGGCCATCATAACCGGACAATCTGGGAGAGATGGCCAGTCGTAAGATTTTTGTTTCATGCCTGATTGATTACTTTTGTTTATTTCAATACTCATTAACATTTGATAAGAAATATAATAATTAAAGTTTCGTTTGTGATTAAAGTAATCGTTTGATTTATTATGATTCGTCCGGAATTACCCTACTAACCATACTGGTGGCCCTGTTTTCCGAGATACACTTTTAACTTGTTCGGAAAACCGGTGCGCAATTACATATATTGTAATAAACGACTTATACAACTGTAAGTTATTTAATTAGTAACCTTATACGTTAATGATGTTAATGGTATAATATTGTTATTGTAGATGAACAAATAAACTTCTTTTATCTTTACTGTATACTGTATACTGTATATGTATTTTAGACTTATCGATTTCTCCGGTGTGACTTCATATACTTAGTGCTTTTTGTTACAATATTGGTAATTAAGATTTATTAGGTAACTAGCTTTTGCCCGCGGCTTCGCTCACGATAATTTTGATTTTTTGAGCCTCTATTTTATTCCCTTACAGGTTGAATTTTCAAAAATCCTTTCTTAGCAGATGCCAATTGCCAACGTCATAATAGCCATTAGCTATATGTATGACATATTTCAGCCTGATCCGTCCAGTGGTTTGAGCTGTGTTGATAGATCAGTCAGTCAGTCAGTCATTCAGGCACCTTTTCTTTTTATATATTTAGATTTAGGTATTAACTGTTATTAAGTTTGATTGCAATAGCAGGTAAAGTTAAAGTAGAAAATCTCCAAATGTTTTCAGAATATCAATGCTATCTACTAATCAGAACGACGATGGGAACAGAGGCAATATAACTTTCCTTATTGGATAGCTACGAGTACATAACGACAATCGGAATCGGTCAGACGTATAATTAGGGACGAACTTTAACTCGATTTGGGATTATGCGTTTTATGATGCGGCAGACGACGCGTTTGGTATCAAAGTTTAAAGCATTCTTCTTACCTACAAGTATTTTTTCTCTCTTTATTATCTGACTGGCGGAGGAGCATCATGACGTATGACTCTCTGGTGCGGTGGTCAGAGCTGTAGTCTTAAAACTGAGAGGTCTCGGGTTCGATTCCCGGCGGAGGCAATTTGGGAATTTAAAATTTCTAAATTGTCTCTGGCTTGGTGGGAGGCTTTGGCCATAGCTAGTTACCACCTTACCGTCAAAGACGTGCCGCCAAGCGATTTAGCGTTCCGATACGTTGGCGTGTAGAAACAGATTAGGGGTATGGGTTGAATGTACACTGCCATACCACTTCCAAGTTATTCCGCTATCATCTTAGACTGTATCGTCACCATCAGGTGAGATTGCTGTCATGGACTGTCTTGGCATCCAATAAAAAAAATGTTTCAAAAGCAAATATGGGAGTCTTGAAGGTACTCAAATTATACGTCACCGGAAACACAGATGCCGGAAGTGCATTTCACACCTTAGCGGTCCGTTTCAAAATTTGAACTAAGAACTAAAGCGTTTCACGCAAGTAGGTTGGATTTCAACCACGTAAAGCTACCGACGTTTACGATTTTTCGAAGTTATGCGGTAGAACGGTGAAGGGGGCACAAGGTTGTGAAGTTCCTGAGCGCAGTCTCCAAAGTATCCGACAAAAGACCTTATTTTATTTTTTTGTTAAAAGATACATAAATAAGTTTAAAATTAATATCTCGCCAAACTGGACAGCCAGTTTGATGGCGAGCTGGCGCTCTTATACACAAAACTACAAAATTAAAAGCTAATTGCACCTAATTACAATTTTGGAAAAGGAGTTAACAAAAATAAAACTAAACAACTAAATTAAACTACTAATAGACAGGCGATATTGCGTCGGTGCTGTGGACTGAGCATTTTCGCCTGCGTTAGTGACTGATCAGCTATAATCTGGCGTACGCGGTGATCTACGAGTCTAATGCATCATTCTAATGCAGCTTAGACCATTAACCACCACGCTATCTAAATGCGGATAGACAAACTTCACACAACTTTGAGCACATTATGGAGAACTCTTAGTGTTTAAACACACTATCCCGAAAATACGCGACCGAAGTTCGGCATGACTACGCCTCCAATGTATTTTATATTACTGATGACACACCAAACTGAAATTATGTCGCGTTATAGCGTACAGCCGAACTTCGGTCGGGCGTAAGTTCGGCAGCGATTCGGCGGCAATGTTTTGTATAGCAACACATTATACGCGACCGAAGTTCGGTTCGATTGTCGACGAAGATCCGGGGGTGGGGACACTGAATACCCATACAAAGTTACGCAACTGAATTTCTGCCGCGTAATTTCGGCTCTTATCGTGTGTCATATCAGCCGAATGCGTCGGAATGTAAAATCAGCCACGGAACTTCGGTCGCGTACTTTCGGCATGGTGTGTTTAAATACTAAGGTACCTACTCACGTTTCTCACGATGTTTTCCTTTACCATTAAAGCTAATGTTTAACATAACTACGAAAAATTGACGACTTCCCTGGCGCAGTGGTGAGCGCTGTGGTCTTCTAACTGGGAGGTCTCGGGTTCGATTCCCGGCGGGGGCAATTTGAGAATTTATAATATTTGAATTGTCTCTGGTCTGGTCTGGCGGGGGCTTTGGCTGTGGCTAGTTACCACCCTACCGTCAAAACGTGCCGCCAAGGGATTTCGCGTTCCGGCAAGATGGCTTGTAGAAACCGATTAGGGATATGGGCTGAAGTGCACTGCCATACCCGTACCAAGTTAGCCCGCTACCATCTTAGACTGCATCGTCACTTCCCATCAGGTGAGATAGCAGTTTCGGACTTTCTTGTCATTGATTAAAAAAATAATTACATCGGTCTATGATTCGAACCCTTGACTGAAAAGAGGTCTGAAGATTTAACCACTAGGCTATGATACCTACTCGTATTATATGTATAATGTTTTATGACGTGTCATAAGAGCTACAAGTTGGCCTACATGAAATAAATAAATTTTGATTTGATTTGATTTGATTTTAAGGTTTTAACCTGTGGTTTTAACCCTAGTGCAATGCTTGCATACATTTTACTGACTTCCAACGCTGCTAAAGAAGACTCAAAGTTTCGATGGACTGAATTCCATAGGAGAGCAAGAGATGGTATTATTTTACTGCAGGTTGAATTGTTTCGTATTCCAAAGGATAGAGTCACAATAAGTCACTTTGTAATTTATACTACCTTAATATTCTGCAGTGCAGGTGCTGCGTCATATTTATTGCACGCTCCGAATGTCCGCATTACTTTACTTGATGAGTTTATGTAAATAAGTAACCTGTCCGGAAAAGGAGAGTGATTACAATATGTCAATATTATATTTGTTGTAAACAACAAGTTTCTAGACCATAGACATAGTCACATCTATGGTCTAGCTAAAGACTTATGTGACAGTGACGGTGACAGTGACAGTGACAATGAAAGATAGCAAAAAACTTATTTCAAATTAAGAATGATTCAGCGTTTTCGATCGCATACAACGGTCTTTCTTATCATCAAATCATCAAGTCATCAATTGGGAACGGTCATCACCAGCGACCTACGGATTACAGCCCAAAGGTTATTAACAATATTATTACTAGCTGATGACCGCACGGGTTAAGGGGTTTTGATTTCCGCGGGAATTCTTTATTTTCCGGGGTAAAATATAGCCATAACTTTACATTGCTTTTTTTATATTTTTAGCGAGCAAAAGAACAGGCGGGTCACCTGGTGTTAAGTGATTATCACCGCCCATGAACATTTGTAGCACCTGAGGCACCACCAATGCGTTGCCGGCTTTTCAGGAATTTGTTGGTCCGCCCCTTGAATAACCCCATGTTGTAATTTAGTGGGAACACCGTCGAAGGAAGTTGGTACCACAGTTTCAAAGTACTTGGAAAAAAAGATCTTGCACAACGGATGGTCGAAGTGCTCCAGGCACCCAGGTGGTGAGGGTGAAATTGTTATTAAAATGTGTGATCTATTACATTGTGAAGTTTCAAAGAAATCCGTTCAGTGGCGTCATAGTAATGGCGTTTTAAGTCGGTTTTTAAAAAGAATTTTTATGTTTATACTAGATGATGTCCGCGACTTCGTCCGGTGGACCAAGGTTCTTTAATTCCCGCGGGAAATCTTTAATGTTCCGAGATAAAATGTAGCCTATGTATTAATCCTGGGTATAAGCTACCTCCATTTCAAATTCCAGCTAAATCGTTCATTCTTTGTAGCGTGAAGGAGTAACAAACATATATACAAACTTTCGCCTTTATAATATTAGTGTGATTAATTAATTATTCTATTATATAATTAGTTATATTAATTACTTCTTATACTGTCATCATCCGACGTCCCTCAGTGCAACGTAGAACGTTCCAACTAAAAGACGTTCAGTGTTAAAAGATGACTTGCAGGAGGTTTTGTATAGAAAATCGACGGCGGGATATAAAACTTTGACACTTGGAAAATTTTGCTTTCGCGGAGGTTTTTTAAAGTTCTTAAGTTAAAAACTTCCGATAAATTTGCATTTAATGTGAAAATATATTATGGAAATGTCCGATGAAAATGGATTATGCATTAATTTGAAGAGGTATCTGAAAATTTGGTACAAGAAACTGAAAACCAGGCCACGCTTTGCATTTTAGTTTTCAAAGGTGTGGAAAAAGGTTTTAAAGTTTCAACCGTTCTTTTACTTATATTAATGTACTGTTCTGAGTCTGACTTGCTTCGTTTGTTTAGTGGCTAGTTTATTCAGCTTTGTTTTATGAGGAACCGAGTCCGAAAGAAAAAACATATTGTTTTTTTTCAAAAAATTCATATCCTTACTAACCTTCTTCCTTACTAATATTATAAATGCGTGTTATGAGTGTGTTTGTTTATTGGTTTGTCCTCCAATCACGCCCCAACAAAGCGACGGATCGATTTGATTTTTTGCATGGGTATAATAGTTGACGACTGGGAGAGTGACATAGGCTACTTTATAGTCCGGAAAATTAAAGAGTTCCTGCGGGATTTTTAAAAACTAAATCCACCCGAGCGAAACGGGGGCATCAACGAGTTTAAAATATTCAAAGAGCCACATGAAGGGGTAGACATTATGATAATTCAAGAATACAAAAGGTTGCGGGATTTCTAAAAACCTAACGCCACACGGATGAAGTCGCGGGCCCTTCGGGCCCTTAGCCCGAAGAAATTAAAAAAATAAAACAAATTATAACTCCTGTTTAAAGTTCAATTTTATTTTTCGTCTCTTTCTCTAAATAAGCAATGCTTAATGAGCTTTTAGATTTTACGTTATTTGGTTATTATTTAGGATCAAATGTGTAGATCTCAAAAATTAATGCTCAATTACTTAAAAAGCATTGTTTACCAGACACCGTTTATCTGCCTTTAAGAAGCGTGCACGCCACTGGTGATCAACCCTAATGAGTGTTTTTCTTCAGCCACGTTAATTTATATAATCTCGCGTCTCTTATCTCTACGACTTGTATCTTCCGAGATTTCTATCTATTAAGCAATCCAACGCTTAAGGCGGCCTTAAATAGATCCCTTCATTCCGACCGAGTCATGTTTCTGTATTTGTTAACGAAAACAGATTGCTCGGCAAACGTATCGCGGGGACCTACAACCAAATTCCATAGGCCTGGTGAATTTGAAGAAGTCTCACCCAGTTATTCCATTGTTGTATGGAACGGGAGGGGAAGGTGGTGCCTTCTTAGAGTGGTCGTGCAATTCACTCTAGCATACTAATCCTGGGTAAATTGAAATCTAACGCCGAAGCCTGATGTGAACTGGAATACGCTGGTTAATAATTTGTTGCGCAAATCGTCGCCTTTTTATTATTTACATAAATTCTTCCTATAATTTCCGTTCCATTGTATTTTGGTTTTGTTTATGACCCATTGAAAATAATTTTGATTTAACCTCAAGATATGTTTGCTTTTTGACCATAACTTTATTTTACTTCTTCATAATCAACTGATAAAAAAGTGGCACTCGGGGACTGCCGCGGTAAAGCTATTGCATAGCATTTTTTATCAACGCCATCTAGCGGCTCACCGTACAGGAGTCCCGTGTCAGGTTATTTTCGTTACGGAATTTCTGGATTCGGTCTCCACGCTGGCCCGCGATAGAAGCTATGCAATAGCTTAAAAAAAACAGGCAAAAATAACATCTTATTTCCAAGGGACGATACTGAGCAAAAACATAAAATAATGAAAATGTTTGACAAAAAAAAATTGGGAAATTAGGTCTAATTTTTAACCAATTTTGCATTTATTTTAATGCGTTGCATATTATAGAGCCGAAATTTTTATATAAAATTCCTGTACGTATTACTTAGAGTTGTCTCTATATATATTTTTTTAAATGCCTTTATTGTTAAAGGCATTAAAAAAAAATATCTTACGAGTTATATGAATACTTGATGTATTTGGCGCTAACTACACCAGCATCTGTGGCGTTTCACACGAGGTTTCGGGTATGTTTTATTTCATCTATCGCGGGGATTTTTTCGGGCATTCTGCCCACTTTTAACCAACATTTGCCAAATACGATTTTTTACTGTACTCTTTAGAAAAAAAAGTCCATATCGACCCATCTAATTGGTATTCTCCTTACTGCTGTAGTTTTTGATTTGACTTAGATTAAGGTTTAGTTTTACTAACAAATTGGTTTTTGGTAATTTTTTACTAACACACCATGTGATCGAAATAAGATATTTATTTATTTAATACCAGACGATGCCCGCGACTTCGTCCGCGTGGATCAAAGTTTTTCAATTCCCATGCCTATGTTTTTAATCTGGGTATGAGCTACCTCCATTTCAAATTTCAGCCAAATCGGTTCATTCGTTGTGGCGTGAAGGAGTAACAAATACACACACACACACACACACACACACACACACACACACACTTTATAATATTAATGTGATGTGATTAAAAAGAGGGTTAGTTTTAAGCGTGATGACCATTTGAAATTTTTTCGATTAAACTACAACAAGTCTAATGTTTATGACGTCACAGTTCACTGTTCACTGTTCAAACTCTCGTATAGTATGCAAGACTTGACGTTTGATAAAGAGTTACTGGTTTTATTAGTCAGAGCAATATCTCTACGGGCACATCGAGTTACGTGCATCCCTATCTCAGTGATTGATGGGGTGTTGTATAGAGACAAGTGACGCCGGATCATCGCGCTGTTGATTGATCGCTTCGACGTCGGCTTCTCAACGGCTCCTTGTGTTTCAGTTAATGCGCTTCACCAGATGGTGAACTATGCTGCCGTCCTGAAGCTAAATTGTCGTTAACTACCAAAACGCGGGAATCCAGAAAGCGAGAATTTATAAAGAAACTAGGTTATGATTTTTTTTTTGATTTAAATAAGTATATTAGCCAAGCTAAAGTTGACTAAAATCCCTCCAATAAGAGGGAAACTTGTGCTAGAAGTGGGTACGACAATAGTGTAACGGGTGGGGTTTGAACCTGCGACCTTTCAGTTTTCAGTCCGCAACTTTAACCGTTGGACTATTGAGCTATAGGTGATGCTAGTTTTGAAATCCCGCGGGAACTCTTTGATTTTCCGGGATAAAAATAGCCTATGTCACTCTCCGGGTCTTCATGTATACTCTTGCAACAAATCAAGTTGATCCGTAGCTTATATTGAGTAGGAAATATGTTCGTATACTAACTTACTTATTAAATAAATAAATATCTTCATCTATCTTCGCTAGGGGTGCGGTATAGTTAGTAATATCGATATTGCCTGAGTTTCTAGTATAACTTTACAAGTTTTCTGTAAAGGCTGTTTAGTATGAACGAGAAAAGGATAGAGAATTTTTCCATCTCTTTTTCGTCCCTACTAATTGACAGATTTACGCACAGTCAACTAACTTTGAAGTTACACTAGAGCCTTTAATTTGCTTCCGTGTCCATAATTCGTTCGGATCCAAATATCAAAGATAAACTCCCCAAAGTCGTTCACTTAGCTTAATTAAATCTAAAATCGCCGCCCAATTTAATAGCGATCCTTACGGAATTCGGGTCACGAAGATTAGGGTGCCCGTCCACTCTCCACTAGGGATATGCTAGGTGACTGAGCAAACTATGAAATGAGTTTTTTTGAAGGTAAGAAGTGCTTTGGTGTATCTCTATCACGAACTCTTAACGTGTAGTTAAGATCCTGTTATCCTATTAATACTATAAACGCGAAAGTTTGTAAATATGAATGGATGGATGGATGGATGTTTGTTACTCAATCACGCCGTAACGACTGAACCAATTTGGCTGAAATTTGGCACAGAGATGGTTTATAGTCTGGAATAACACGTAGGGTATATTTTTATCCCGGAAAATACGAGAGTTCCCGCGGGAATTAAAAAAACCTTAACTGACGCAAACGAAGTCGCGGGCATCAACTTGTATAGAATATGTGATACGCTGATGTCAGCGATCATGATACGAATTTTGTCAGACAAAAAAAAAAGAAAAACAAAAAAAAAAAGAAAAAAGTTAAAATCGTATCTGCTGTGGGATTGTCTAAAAATGATTATTATTATCAGTGTGAGTGTGTGTGTGATCTTAATCAACTTTTATTGGGTGGTAAAGTCTGTTCAAAAAGAGAACCGAACCTAAGACGATTGGAGGGTGCAGCTTTGCATAATTACCTTTTTTGTTTAGCGGATAATATAATAGCCTTGGTTCTCTTTTTTTGAACATTCTCTCTCGATATTGGCTAAAATGCATTGATGCAACAAAAACGCCATAATATATTGAGCCAATTGGAGGTTATTAAATGCGATATTCATACCACAAAAATAGTATTCCTAACTAAGAATAGGTTTATGTGCCTTACTCATACGCTCAAACGAAAAAATAAATTCAAAATCGGCTCATCCATTCGGCTGCTACGACGCGACAGACAGACACACACCCACACACACACACAGACACTCAAAAAGACTCAACAGAAAGTCAAACTTATAACACCCCGTCGTTTTTGCGGTGAAAAAAGTGAGTACTCGTATATCTCCAATGGGAAGGCAGCTTTATTGCCAGGCACACCTCACAAATTTTTCCAATATCATTGAAATAATGGCAGCTCATTATATTATTCCTTTTGTTTCACGCCTCAAGATATTATTTCCGGTCACGCCATATTGAAATATTATCACTTTAACGCTTTATCGCTCTGCGAATATAACGAAATTAATCCTATATTCTGAAGAAAAAAAGTCATTACTAAAAAAATATACAAAGGTAATCTTTAGCTAACCTAAAGACTGGCTTATAACAGTGGTTTCATGATGTAGTGCGACATTTCGACGGCTGCGTGATTGAAGGACAAACAAACAAATAAACACTTTCGTATTTATTCCATTAGAGAAGTAAGTTAGGAATAGTTTGATTTAAAACCAAAAAAAATAAAAAGAAAATATTATTGAATCTCGCCATTATACAAGGTGTAACAGAACAGGAGGTATGAACGCTGAAGGAGGTCAATGTGCTCATGAAACTGAACAACTTTCCCCAAGGAACATAGGTCGAATATGAAAAAAAATTTTTGACCTCCCATAGTAAATCAATCAGCGGATCGTCAATTTTGTATAGGAGGTCCACTTTTTTTTTCATATTCGATCTATGTTCCTTTGATTATTTATTGATACCCCCTTTTGTTACACGTTGTATACGAAAACTTAACGGGCCTTTTTTTTTTTTTTATGTTTATTGCTATTAATTTCTGTTGTTATTTTATAATACAACATCTTTTTATACTATTTGATTTACATCTATTTGCTATTTTATTTCTATTATTATGTCTATAGATATATTATCCTGCTATTAGTATATTTTATTATGCGATGGTGGTTTTTTTTTTTTTTTGTTTTTTTTTGTTTTTTTTTTTTTTTTTTTTGTTTTTCCTTCTCTGCTTTTTATATTCTTATGTATACTGTTTCTTGCGTAAGGTCTTTTTTTTTTTTTTTTTCCCTCTTATGTATGGTCTTTTCTTTTAAAAGGGTTTTTTTTCCCCACTCATCGTCTTCCTTATTAATTATACTATGTTACTTATATATATATGTTATTCCTTATTATTTTTACTATTTTCGTTGGCACTACATTCATATCACTGTAGTTGCACCAAACCCATTCCGGCTCAAACTACTTATGACTAATTAATACTTTATTTACATATTTACACTTAACTCAATCCTAATGCTATGTGTCCCTAATTGTTATTTTACTATTATTAATCCTATTGATACTATTTACAATTTTTAATCCATATTCTAGTAATAGGTTTCTCTTATCATCTTCCTCCATAAATTTGTGCTCGGGTGTCATGGAGACTCCCGTTTTTAACTCTAGGTCCATTCTGCTAGCCGTAAATTTCGCGCATGAACATAGCAGATGCAGAATGGATTCCTGTGAGTCTCCATCACACTCGCACGCGGGGCTATCCTTCAATTTGAATCGGTGTAGGTATTCACCGAAGCCCCCATGTCCGGTGAGTAGCTGACACATTTTATTATCTATTTTAATATTCATAACTATTTTATGTGCCATGCGTACGTACTTCAGGTAGAAAGTGCTTTGTGACGCCAGCTGTTCGTTCCTGTATGTAGGTTTCTTGTCTCGCCGCTATGGATTTGTTCCTGATGTGCCACTTTACGGAGGCCACCGGGACTGCATCGTAAGCTGGTTTAGCCTTTTTCTTCGTTGCATTTTTGGCGAGCTGGTCTGCGCGTTCATTGCCTGCCAGCCCTTCGTGTGCTTTTATCCAAAAGAAGCGGACCTCGCCCCCAACATCACGCAGTTTTTCCACCTTCTTGCGTATTTGCACCGCAATTGGATGGAGGCTGCCCGCGTCTTCCACTGATTGTAAAGCGGATCCCGAGTCGGAGAAGAGATTAATCTTTGCTTTTTTGTTGATGGCCATCTCTATCGCCGTTCGGATTGCAACCATCTCAGCTTGGAATACGGAGCAGTAGTTGTCCAACTTCAGGGTGCGGTACGTCTTTTCTTCTTCGTTCTCCCACCACGTGACTGCTGCTCCAACCTTTCCTTCGATTTTGCTGCCGTCGGTATACAAGTGTGGCCATTCACTCCTTACTAGCACCAAATCTTCCCTGCTGCCTATTAGTTCATGCTGAATGGGGATTCTTTTTGAAGGGTGAGGTAACTCGAAGGGGCTAGCTCTTTTCTCCAAACTTCTACCTGGAAAGTCTGGGATAGGTTCACCTCTCTTATAATGGTAAATCTCGATATTTTCTTTCGCCCTCAAATCCAGTGGTAGGATGTTTGCTATCACCGTGCTAGCATTCAGCGAGACCGTTCTATGCGCTTTGCTGATCTTGATGGCAAACAACCTTGTAATTTTATCCAGCTTTTTCTTAGCGTATTTTCTATCTATGACCAAACCCCAGGCACTCGCCGCGTACAGAACTGTAGGTTCTATTATCACCGTATATATTGTCCGAATAATGTCTGGATTTAGACCCCAGGTTGCCCTAGCTGCTCTTGCAACCATTTTGTATATGTTTAAGGCCTTTTTCTCGACTTTCCCAAGATGTTCTCTGAAGTTGAGTCTCGAATCTATCGTCACCCCCAGAAGAGCTAGTGAAGGTGAGAGCGCTAGGGTGGTGTTCTCCAATCTGAATGTTGGTGTGTCGTATTTCAATTTCTTGGTGATTATGACTACTTGCGTTTTGTGGGCCGCGAAGCGCATTTTATTTTGTGCACCCCACTTTGACACTAAATCTAGGGCCTCGTTCATTTGACTATTTAGATCGTCAGTGCTGTGGGATGCCTTTTCAAGAAGAGGGTCCATCTGAAGGTTCCACATCAGGGGACCTCCGGTCGACCCTTGTATACAACCCCTATTGGTTTGTTTTTCCACTTCAGAGCCTGCATATTTCAGGAGAATGGTCCTTTCACTGAGGTAGCTTCTCATCAACCTTACTATGTTCATGTCTGGAGCTTTATTTATTAGCTGCTCTAGTATCTTCGGCCACCAGGCGTTATCAAAGGCGCCCTCAATGTCAAGTGACGCCACTGCCACTTAACGGGCCTTGGGGTCCTACCAAAAGTATTGTTTGAATATTATGTTGACATTTCATGCAATGGCATCCTTAAATAAAGTAACACGTTACGGACGTTATTGTATGACATGCCAACAATATTGAGATAATATTACTTAAAGCGTTGGTAGTATGGCCATCAGTAAAACAATTCTACTTTTCTATCTCAGTGGCTATCGAAAGTTACTAACTGAACTGTCAAACCTATGCATTTTGTATCACAAAATGCGAGTTTGACAGTTCTTTGTCAGCAACTTTCCATTGTTTTCCGTAGCCACTGGAAATGTCAAAATAGACAATAGCGTACCAAAGTTTCAATTCAAACTTTGGACAACCAACACTACTAATAATAATTAATTATTACATTGCAATGCCATATCCAGTATTTAATGTTTCAATTACACGTCAGGCCTGCCGTATTCAGAGCATGTTCTGTCATAGGTAACACCGTCATACTGGACATCACAAAAATATGTTGAGATAGAACGATTATGTCACCACTGTTTTAAAGATGCGCCAAGTTATCTGTTCCATTGACGGTGTTGCTAGTGGAGGGTTTAGTAGTAGTTTGACAGCAGTAAAGACCTTGAACACTTCGAGAGTGGAATTAGATATTTTAAAATGGTGGCCTTTCCCCTTACCGCACATAACACCGTTCATTTTCCTGGAATAATAATAAAAACTTAGTATACAAAGTTACACAGCTGTGAGATCGTTGTCAAATGCATTAATGCACGCGTTATAAATTCAGCCAATCAGAGGTGACTGTGATCGTCACTCTGTAAAATTATTTTTAAATAATCCCATAGCTGCTTTACTTTGAAAATATTGTTCTAAATAGATGATGCCTGCGATTTCGTCCGCGTGGATTAAGGTTTTTTAAATCTCGCGTGAAATGTTCAATTTTTCCGGTATAAAATGTAGCCTATGTGTTAAACATGAGCATGAGCTATCTCTATTCCAAATTTCCACCAAATCGGTTCATTCGTTGTGGCGTCAAGGAGTAATAAACATCCATACATCCATCCATCGTCACAAACTTTCATATAGTTTATAATATTTCCATCCATCCATCCTACAAACTTGCATTTATAATATTAGTACGATTTCTATTTTTGAAAATATTGTTCTTGAGGAAAATGAACACTTCCTTAAGGAAGCAAATAGCTTGTATTTATATAATTAGGAATAGTGGTAATTAGAAAATATACTTAGCATTTTCACAGATTTTAATTTTAATTTTATTTAAAAATTGTTACACTTTATTACAAACGGTTGGAATGCGTGCCTCGGTAACTTTTCTATTCTATCTTGCTATATTTTTGTGTTGGCCATAGATGAGTAAACCACAATATCAAATTTACATCACCCATGTCAGAGACAGCGTGTTAACAGATGTACGGATATAGTAATGTGTTCGCACTGTTATTGCGTACACGAAACCAAAATGTGATTTGTATGGAATTGCTGCATGGCTTAATTCCAGTGATTTATGTTTCATAGTTTTGTTACCTATTATATATTTTTTTAAAAGAGCAACCGCTGGCTTATTGCTGGCTCTTCTCGGCAGGAAGGGCATTCCGAACCAGTGCTAGATCTATCGACGATTCAAAAGTACTTGTAAAAGTTTATTTGAATAAAAAATATTTCTATTCTATTCTATTCTATATCCTCTCTGGTACAACAGTGATGTGCGATTTGCAGTAGGTAAGAAGTTTCTAAGGTTCTAATTTTCAAGCTGGGTTGTTTTATTAACAGTATCCTTGACTTATAAATAGTGTAACTAACACGACTTTCTTTTATAAATATAGGTATTATGTTTTATCTAGCTTTCGTGGGCACACCGCTGAAGGAGTTGATTCCATATTTTTCACGTACGCGGAATAAATGATCGGGCAAACGGGAAGTGGAAGAATGCCAAGCATCTACGGGTGATATAAGATATTTGGTACGTGTAGGTGGCACAAATTCAAACAGTTTGAACCCGCAGCGTCGGAAAGTGTGTATATATGCAACATTATTTCTCTTCTATGATAATAAAGCGATTTATTTCGATATCTGTCATTGTTACACAGTTACAACAGTTCTTGCAACTCACGAGGGTACGTGGCTCATGGTTGTGTGTGTGTCGTATCTGTATAAGTGTAAGCGAGAGCTTGCTCGCGCCTAACCGCTCCCACCTAGGCTCCTGACAGGCACGCACACTTACGCAATGTGCATGTATATGACGTAACCACAAGTAAACCGTAACTTCGTGAGATAAACGTACTATACCTATGGTCAATTCCTTCTACTTTGCTTCAGCTGTCCATAAGATAGATAAGCTACATATTGTAACATTTTTGTTTTGAAAAGAGCAACTGCTGGGAATCTTGCCGGCTCTTCTCAGCAGAATCAGCTTTCCAAACCGGTGGTAGATTCTCGACTTGTCATAAGATTCACACGAGGCCAACTGCCTTCATGAAATACTTAAATAATTTTGTTTTTTTTTTTTTAATTTAAATTCACGCAAATCTCCGGTAAATGTCTTCGGAACTTACGGACGCAGCAAAGAAAAAGAATCCAAGTTATATTGAAAAATTCCACGCAGCGCGGGCAGTAATAATCCACTCCCAATAAAACACGAGGGGAGAATATAAAAAGCTGAAATTAAACTATTTTATCTGTTGCCAAGAGCGATTATTATCTTGTTTTTAAATTTTATTTTTTTTGAACTTTCTGGATTTTGGATGTCACGGAAAACATCTAGCCTTAGTTCCTTATTAATATTATAAATGCGAATATAAATGGGAAAATGTGTTTGTTTGTTGGTTTGCCCTTCAATCACGCCGCAACAAAGCAACGGATCGACGTGTTTTTTTGCATGGGTATATTTCGCTCATTTGCGACAAGGGTGAAATAACTCAAAATTCACCAATTTTAGTGTCAAACATTTATACTTTTTGCTATAAAAACAACATTACGCTAAGCACAAAAAAATAAGAGCGAGAGAGATTATGACTTAATGCTCTGTCGCTTTGTTGGCCGCTGTGTTGTTTCGAGACCGCAGCATCCACAAAACATTACTCTCTAACGAGAGAATTCTCTCATCGTCGATTTTGAATTATGTCACTCTTGTCGCAAATGAGCGATTTGAGGACCGGAAGAGTGACATAGGCTTCATTATATCCCGAAAAATCAAAAACTTCTCGCGGGCTTTTAGAAACTTAATCCAAGTAAGTGGGCATCAATTAGTTTCTACTTAATAAATATACATAATATTTTCTTAGGTAGTAGAACGAAATGTTCCTTTGTTTAATTTAAAAAAATGCACTTAAAAACGACAAAAGAACCAGCTGGGAAACCTTATGTCAAATAATTTGTATTGAATTGAGAACATTAATTGTAGCATCAAAGTTTTCAGTGTGTCTCACCCTAACCACGCTCGAGGTTAAACTGCTCTGTAAATTTTGTCCAAAGTTTAACGGGCAAAGTTAAATGACTGGTAATGGACGCACTTTGACAATAAAATTTTCACAGCTTCCAGCACTTAGCGCATGGATAAAGTTTATCAAGGTGAACATTGCAAAGTTTTGTTGGCTGATAGAGTTGCACTAATCTCTGAAAATAAACGGAGTTTGTTTTTATAAAGGATATGAATGTACCTACTATGTACACTCTCCAAGTCCTCAACTATACAACGTGTATTAAAACTCCGAAATAATACTGTAGGAGGTGAATGTGCTCATGAAACTGAACAACTTTCCCCGAGGAACATAGGTCGAAATGTGAAAAAAACATGTATACCTCCCATACAAAATTGACGATCAGCTGATTGATTTACTATGGGAGGTAAAATTTTTTTTTTCATATTTCGACCTATGTTCCTTGGGGAAAGTTGTTTAGTTTCATGAGCACATTCACCTCCTTCAGTATTATTTCAGAGTTTCAATACACGTTGTATACCCATGCAAAAAACACGTCGATCCGTTGATCTGTTGCAACTACATTACATACTGATTCGTGTGGATTGCGACTTTTTAATTCCTCTTATTTTCCGGGATAAAAGTCCATATACATCGATATACCTACCAGCAAATCTTCGAAATCTTATTTATCTTAACAACACAGCATTAATCAAGCGAAATAATAATAAGCCTTTCTTACATAAAAAAGGACATTCGATACAAACTCGCAACACAAAAGGTGTTTACTAGTGTTTTTCGCACAAACCCCATAATATCTTTGAGGGAGAATTACGAAATACAATGGGCCAACTACGTCATAACAAAGAATGTTGCGGCACCCTTGGAAGTACAGTTCCCGTAATAGTATCTTCGGTTGAGTGTTACCAATATCGGTTTTCTCTTAGACGGTAGAATACTATGTCGCCTTAGTGTAGGTAGATGATACAAAAAGCAAGTACCTTCGCCAAAAATCCTTACTTTTTATACCTAAGCAATGCCTAAGGGAAAAGGCAGACTGGCTACTTTTAGCGGCAGTGATCGGCCTTTTTTAAGCTATTGCATAGCTTCTATCGCGGGCCAGCGTGGAGACCGAATCTAGAAATTCCGTAACGAAAATAACCTGACATGGGACTCCTCTACGGTGAGCCGCTAGATGGCGCATTTTTTATCAACGCCATCTAGCGGTGAGCCACTAGATGGCATTGATAAAAAATGCTATGCAATAGCTTTACCGCGGCAGTCCCCGAGTGCCACACGTCTTTTTATGGCTTTTATCGCTAACGTGGGCACACAACAAACGCTGAATAATGTAAATAAGTTGCACTGAATGATTAATGAGTGCAACTTATTATACGACTGCCTGAAAAAGGAGTATATTGTGTTCAGGGTTCATGTATGTATGTATGTGAGTTCCTATATTCCACCATAATTTATATGCGCCTGAACCGACTAATCCGACGAATTTTGGAATCCTTAGATTATTCCATTTCCGGGTGACATAGGCTAGTAAAATTAAAAAAAAGTTGATAGTGTGACGTGACCATGGTCCGGCATTAAAGACTGAAGTTGTAAAAAAATAATTTGAAAATAAGATTAAGTATATAATCATCATCTAGAAAATGATGAGTAGATTCCAAAAATATATAGGTAACACTATAGTTCAATATCCAGTGTTTCACAAAAAATACCATTTAAATTCCACAGGGCTGTGGTATTTAATTTTTTAGTTCGTTTTTGGCTCGACGTGGGCAGTCGAGTTTTTAATTTTTTTAGTTATAGCTTGTTGATGTATTGAAGGATAAAATCCGGTTGGTCTCTCTCATGCCTCTACTTGTAAGACCTATGTCCCCGTGCAAACTTAAGATCCGGGCTTTATCCCGTGAGAGTACACATTATAATATATACAAATAATGTATAATATATTGATGCCTCAACAGCCCAACGGTCACAGCTGCGGCCTGAAAACTGAAAGGTTACAGATTCGATCTCCATCTGTTGCACTATTTGTCGTACCCACTCCTAATACACACTTTCTGCTTATTTGGAGGGGAGAATATTAGTTAAGTTCAGCTTGGCTAATATTCTTTAAAAAAAATATGTCTTCAAACATATGTAACTTAAGATTAGCTTAAAATTAAAGTTCAAGTAACTTTGACAGCAAGTATAAAAAGTAATGTTAGGCAAGTATTAGGTATTTTCAAATAATAATAATATATTAATTTCAAATCACGTTGTTAACTATCTCCCTAGGAATGCTTAGTTCAGATTGCATACCTACGGGCGAAATTCGATTTGATCATGAGCTGATTTACACGTTTAGCTTAAACCACTAAACGCAGACTTCAGTCCAGACGCATAGTATACCTAGACATCGACTACAAAAACCGCTACGTACTTTAAAAACATTGAAACCGTTACGGTTCCCTTTGTTAAACTAGTCAAAAAATATTAAATTTCAAAAATCAAAAACAGCCGGGTTTTTGATTTTCGTAATTTTATATTTTAAAAAGAGAAAAAATAAGTCCTATTTAGACAGTCGAGAGTTCCGAGACTAATTATATTATTGGAAAGATTTGAAACGATCTAGATTTTCAATGGGACTGTTTAAATAAGATTTGTTTATTTTCTTTTAGTCGTGTTTTTGATTATTAAAAATACGACTCACGCGTTTGTTCTCCAGAGCACCACATGCATACATACATACATTCATATTGTATATATATACATACATAGACTAATAAACACATTACCTTCCTTTGCCTGCCGCAGTCGGGTAAATAGAGAAATCTCCTTTAGTTCGGTTTTAGTCAGTTACCGTGATTAACCGATTTTACAAACTTTATGTTTAGTTACTTTCCGCGCGAGCTTTGATTAATAGAAGAAAAGGTCAAGCAAAGTCCATTAAAACAAAAGCAATGGTGTAAGTACCTACTATAAACGCGTATAATGTATATCATGCATCGCTCTGTATTGTATAAACCGGTTAATCAAGATACCGTTGAATATAAGCGATATGGTACCGATTGTGGTAATCGTTACGACTTCGGTCCAATTATGAAACGGTAAATTGAAGAACCATTTTTTAAACTGCCCTGGTATAGCTCTTGCAATTCACGATGGCGCGTGAGGTTTGCTTGTGGTTACGTCGTGTACATGCATATTACGTAAGTATGCGTGCCTGTCAGGACCCTAGGTGGAAGCGGTGAGGCACGAGCAAGCTCTCGCTCACACTTATACAGATACGATACACAAACAACTATGAGACACGCGCCCTCGTTAATTGCAAGAACTATAGCAGATAATTTTAAGCGAAAATACATCTTGACAGTAAAATGTTTATTTTAGTTTGCATCATAATATAACTAAGTTTGTCTGGTGGGAGGCTTTGGCCGTGGCTAGTTACCACCCTACCGTCAAAAACGTGCCGCCAAGCGATTTAGCGTTCCGGCACGATGGCGTGTAGAAACCGATTAGGGGTATGGGTTGAATTTACACTGCTATACCCCTTCCAAGTTAGCCCGCTACCATCTTAGACTGCATCGTCACTTACCATCAGGTGAGATCGCAGTTAAGGGCTATCTTGTCATAGAATAAAAAAAAAAAAAAAAAAAGTTGGTAGATCCTGGCACCTAATTGCTCTAGTGGCTAAAATGAGTTTAAAGATATCTAGCGATGAAATTGACTAGAGTCTGCGTTCCTCTTCGGTTCTGTAATGTATTCAGGGACAATCTAATATCGAAATTTGGATGAAAATAGTACAATAACTCGTTAATAATAACACAGAGTTATCACCCTTTAATAATAAACTTTGAGGGATGGTGTCTGGAGGACGTTTTTAAAGGTCGTATTATAAAAATGAAAACGATTTGAATTAATCTGATTAATTTAAAACCTCAAAAGTTGTGCGAATGGGCTCAGAAGTAGGTATATAGGACCTAGGTAGGATAGACATAGGGACTACTTCTATCACGACTGTTGACTGTTATTATTTTTTTGCAAGAAAACCTAACACATTAACAGATTTGAAATTAAGTTTATGGTAACTCATGATATTATTAGGTATTTTTTATTTGATGACAACTTAGCTGTTGATTGCGATATCACTTAATGGCAAGCGATGATACACACACACACACACACACACACATACAAACTTTCGCCTTTATAATATTAATAGAATAGTAGGATAGTAGTCCAGGATATAATTTATCTTCATTCCGAATTTCAGCCAAATCGGTTCATTAGTTATGGCATGAAGAAGTAGCACGTGAATTTCGGTTTTTCAAAATCCCGCGGGAACTATAATTTTTTTCAGGATAAAAAGTAGCCTATGTTTTAATACAAGGTATAATCTATCTTCATTTTAAATTTCAGCCAAATCGGTCCAGTAGTTTTTGCGTGAAAGAGTAACAAACACACACATACACATACACACACACACATACAAACTTTCGCCTTTATCAATATGAGGTAGGTATAAACAATTTTATTTATTCATATAATTTAATAGGTACAGCGTAATACGTAGAATTTCCTCTAAAGTAAGTAAGTAGGTGCCTATGTTTGATTGCAGAGCTATAATGAAGTGGGGCCGTCACTAAGATTAATTAAGGGCCTACAATCAATCATTGACCCCAAAATCCAAGCGGACATTGCACGCTCTCATTCTACATTAGATAGTTGCGAAGGCTACTTCGCGACTAACATCTAATTAATATTATATATCGATTATTATATTATAAATATTTTATTTTATTTTTTGTAGAAATGTTTACAAAGTGTCTATAAATATAATAAAATTAATATTGACTTTGGGTAAATTAAATAGCATGGACGCAAAAGGGATACAAAAATGCTGTGCAAAAATGACCTATCCTTTCTTTTAAGTTAGCATTATGAACCGGTAGTAGATTCTCAACTTGTCATATTGAGAGCCAAAATTTATTTCGCAAATGGTTTTACTATTTACTATTTTCCAGTAAAAGTAAATAAAGCGAAATATTCTTCTTCAGTAACCAGACACATACTCGTATCAATTTTCCTTTCAACTATTGAGGCGTGTTTGCCGCTCCCAATAAATTCACGCCACTCAAGATTTATCCCGGGATGAGAACTCCAGCATACACTTGATCGAAATGAAAGCGAGATAAAACCGAGTAGGTCTTTCTTGTATCCGCGAACGATTGATTTGGGTATCTTGATAACATAGCTTGATTAGCTCACAGGGTAAGGAGTGGATAGGTATACGAAATACTAGCTGATTCTCGCGACTTCGTTCGCGTTAATTGGTGTTTTTAATTCCCGCAGGAGCCCTCTTATGCCTTTGGCCTTTGTGTTAATGCAGACTATAATCTTTTTGTCTGTAGCAGTCTATGTATGTATGTATGTGACTATTTACGAATATTCCACACTAGCGAATAAACTGCTGAGCCGATTTTGATGAATGAGGTGTCAATCGATTCGTTATGAATTATAATGGTCCGGGTGAAGTAGGTACATTTCATACGAAAATGAAAATGATTAAATTCAAGTAACAAGACGATGCCCGCGACTTCATCCGCGTGGTTTACTGTGGTTTGTTTGGTGTGGTGGCTTTTTTAATCCAGCGGGTAGTCTTTAATTTTCCGTGATAAAATGAAAAAAAATGATAAAAATCTCCATCCCAAATTTTAGGCAAATCGGTTCAGTCGTTGCGGCGCGATTAACACATCCATCCATAAAACCATCCATTCACCCAAACTTTCGCATTTGTCATAATAGATACTAGGATTGGATTGAAGGTTCAAAATTCACACGTTACAATATTGTCGTGACCTGTATATAGGTGTATTGGGAACACGAACGTACCTACCGTGTGGATTTGTCATTCGCACTATTTGACACAAGCCGGATGAATTCCTCCGGCGCCGGACCGATTGTTGGTAGCCGGATAAACCGGATAAGCCGGGGTGCGTGGCGTGAGGTATGGAATTGTACTGGTCGATTCACGGTGCGGACTTTTTCGGCCCATCCACGGAAAAACCGCACCGCACATGCGACACATGTGAATCTAGGCTTACGATAATTATTGGAGGAGAATAAGGACAATTATTTGTACTCAGTAGTTCAAAAGTAGTTAGTTGTAGTTACTAGTTGTAGTTCCAAAGGGTTTTAAAAAAAAAAGAATATTAGCTAAGCTGAAGTTGACTAATATCCTCCTATCCCTTCCAAATAAGTGAAAACTTGTGCTAGGAGTGGGTACGAATATAGTGCAACGGGTGAGGCTCGAACCTGCGACCTTTCAGTTTTCAGTCCGCACCTTTAACCGTTGGGCGATTGAGACTTAGAGTTACTTAGGCTCCTTTAAACTTTATATTTATAAGCAAATCTGAAACCTTACAAATGAACATAATTGTAATAAAAGTATAGGAGTACGTACCACGGTAATTTTATTACGGTTTTAGTTAAAATTGTCGATATTTACTTGGAATGGTAGATACATTCTATCTATGGCAGCTTCAACTAGACGTCTCGCAACACCGCAGTCCAGTCGTGACCACGATCCATGCAACTGGATCGAAATAACGACAATTCCAACTAAAACAATAACCGTGGTACGCGCTCGTATAGTTTTATCGCATATATTTCATTAAACTATGAGTCAAGTCCAAAATCTTTAGCTCACAAATGATGTATTGTAATATTTCCAGCTGAAATTTTATCAACGATTGTCCAAGATTCATGAACGAGATAGATTATATCGAAGCTTAAAATAAATTTTACGTGGAATTAGAGAACTATTTTATCTAATTTAATCGATGCACATTCGTGTATCTAAATAAATTTAAATGAAAATAATATAAACGTAAAAATTCTTTTTACAAAACCGACTTTAAACGCCACTACAAAGTATATCAATTGTGCCTATAAAATTTGACAAGTTCCCTCGATTTCTCCAGGATGCCATCATCAGATCCTGACCTGATGACAATTGGACCGCCTGAGAAGTATACCCTTTCAAACAAAAAAAGAAATTTTCAAATCGGTCCAGGCGTCTTCGAGTATTCGCGGAACATACATATAGAATAAAAAAAGATTCCGACGAATTGAGAACCTCTTCCTTTTTTGGAAGGCGTTTAAAAAAAAAGACAGAATAATATATTTCATTTGTAGTTAGAGAATCTGATTAACTAACTTGGAAATTACATTCTAGTTTATACGAATTTTAAAATTCTGTTGTTACACGAACAAGCTTCCGCGAAATTGAACGGTGTCGCGTTAACGCTCCTGGATTGACAGTTATTAATTCTATTAACCTGACACTTTTTATTATATTACAATAACAGCCTAATGCCTCTTTACACTCTGCGATATCTCTATAAAGCTGAAGAGTTTGTTTGTTTGAACGCGCTAATCTCAGGAACTACTGGACCGATTGCAAAAATTCTTTCACCTTCTTCTTTTCTACGTACATATCTAATTTAAAAATTCTTTTTTAAAAAAGAATCACGTACATATCTAATTTAAAAATTCTTTTTTAAAAAAGAATTTTTAAATTAGATATGTACGCGATCCCTGAGTGCTATAGGCTATATGTGTACCACGGGCGAAGCCGGGGCGGTCCGCTAGTAATAGATAAACTAGCTGATGCCCGCGAATTCATAAAATGAAGCCTGTGTGTTAAATTATAGCTATCTCCTTTCAAACAGCCAAATCAGTTCATTCGTTGTTGCGTGATGGAGTAACAAACATCCATCCTCACAAACTTTCCCTCATTTTGAGCTTTATATTTGAGTATTTCAAGGCAAGAGTGAAAAGGCATCTTCTAGGCAAGCGCGCTCCAACCTAGACCTCATCAGTGCTACCCAGTATTGATTGTTGTCAAGCGCAAGTCTATTTCGGATAAAAAAAAGACGTGTGGCACTCGGGGACAGCCGCGGTAAAGCTATTGCATAGCATTTTTTATCAACGCCATCTAGCGGCTCACCGTAGAGGAGTCTCGTGTCAGGTTATTTTCGTTACGGAATTTCTGGATTCGTCTCCACGCTGGCCCGCAATAGAAGCTATGCAATAGCTTAAAACATCGGTTACTGGTACTTTCCCCATTATATTTCAAGTTTTATACAATAAAATGTCGTGTCGCAAGTCCAAATGGGATCGTCCGAAAGGGGAGAATGATTGATACGGCCAATAGCCTCCGAAAAGCTATTGTTTTTGTTACCATAGCGGAACACCGTATTATTGCATTCAGCCAATTAGCCAGGCAATACACGTCCGGTTTTTTCATCCGATTGTCTGATCCGGTAGCCTGATCAGGCTACCGGAAGGCGTTGAAGCCATTACTTTGTATGAACAGTCAATACACGTCCGATCCGGTGGCCGGATCGGACGTCCGAGTCGGAAACGGGCGCGAGGCGTTTCCGATTTTACTGTCGGTCCGGTTGCCTGAAGGCGCGGTCTACATACTTCTAGTATGAGACAAAATAGACATCCGGTTACTCCTTCCGATTTTGCCAGTCAGGGTTCCCAACTTAGGGCTTTTAGCCCTAAATTTAGGGCGGAATTTTGCTGATTGGGATTTTTAGGGCCCAAAAAATCTAGCGCTGACACTGTGTGGACGCATCATTGTGGTTCGAATAATGGGCGAAAATTATGAAAAAAATAAAAAAAAAAATAATAAAATAAAATAATTCATAATAATAAAATTATTATTTCTCTCATTTATTTTCATACACATTCATCCTATTATTTTTAAAAATGTTTACAAATATACATATACAAATATAAATATAAAAACATAATTAAAAACAATAAAACGAATGGGTCCCACTTGCTGCGGGATAGGGACCCAAGCAGCCAATGGTCAGGGCTCCAGAGTGAGGAACCTCCTCACAATGCGTGCCGTCTCAAGGAGTACCGCCTTCTGTATCCTGCTCTTGATCCAAGTATTAAGCGAAAGTTTCTTAAGATGTTGATCGAAACTTTTCGCTATGAGACCATTGACCGAAACGACCATCGGCACTATAATCGTTGAATCAACATTCCACATGGCGGTAATCTCGTGGGCAAGGTCTAAATATTTTGACAATTTTTCTTTTTCCGCCTTCACCAGATTATCATCATGTGGAATTGTGATATCGACAATTATCGCTCGACGCGCTGATCGGTCAACTAGCACTATATCAGGTCTATTGGCTACAATATACCTATCAGTGATAATTGACCGATCCCAGTAGAGCAGGACACTACTAATAATTCAGAATAATAATAAAATTATTATTATTATGAATTATTTTGGATGTTTTAAATAGAAATGACTCTCAGTAAGTCTTGTCAAATTAATTGGATGAATCCAAAATAGCGACGTTTTTTCTTCTTTCTCTTTCCTCTCTTTAAAATTTCTGTGGTGGTGTCGTGTGGTGCGGGTTGTTACGTTCCCTCAAATATGGTTGAGCGAAGCAATGGCTGGATCCTGCGTCATGCTCGTGAACGGGTGCCACCAACGGGAATGGGTCTGCTTTTGCCTGCCTGTCTTAACATGCATTGGATTGTTTTGCATTTTTGAAACTTTATTGTGGAAACACTGTATACATAGCATAGTTTTGTTACCTATTGTAAAAAAAATTTTTTTTGAAAAGAGCGACCGCCGAGTTTATTGCTGGCTCTTCTCGGCAGGAACGGCATTCCGAACCAGTGGTAGATTCATTGACGATTCAAAAGTACTTGTAAAAGTTTATTTGAATAAGAAATATTTCTATTTCTATTAACTCGTCATCCATCTTCTTTTCTTCTGCTTTGCTCCAAACGCAAGCACTCGGGATGATAGCTCGGGAACGACTGAGTTCAGAAAAAGCCTGACGGAAAAATCGGATGTGTATCGAGTAAATACGATCCGGTTGCCTGATCAGACAATCGGAAACAAAAACGGACGTCTATTGCCAGGCTTAACCAGGCATTGTTTTGTTTTACTCGAGCAAAATTTCATTAAATAACATAATAATTTTCACTGCTTTTATTTGCTTCATGAATTCGTTTTTCATTTCCAACATTATTGTTCTGCTTACCCTTTATATACAGGGTGGTTTTTTGGGAGCGATTAGGAGGCGAAACTAGAGAAAAATTATTTCTAAGAGAGCAATTTAACTAATTATGTCTAAGAGAGCAATTTTTAAAATAGAAGAACTACAAGTAGGCAAAGATTTTTAAAATTCTCTAAAGAAATACTTACTACGCAACGTAAAATATTGAATCTTGCACCTCCTGAAAAGGAATCGGCTCAGCTATGTGTGAGTAACAAGTGTAAATTGAAAATTTAAAACACCTCCGACATGTTACATTAAAAAAAAATGCAATTCGCCATTTTGTGGTGGCGGCCATCTTGGACCGATATTCATCAAACATAGCTAAGAAAACTCTCGACTAATTCACCTTTCAAACAAAAAATAAATAAAATCAAAATCGGTTCATCCGTTCGACTGCTAGATGCCACACATATTCACACACACACACACACAGTCACACACACAGACACGTCAAACTTATAACACCTCGTCGATTTGCGTCGGGGGAAAGCAAGTGTGCATGCCTGAATAATGTTCCCAAAGGTTTGTGAAGTCTTCCAATCCGCACTTCGCCTGCGTGCGTCAACCCCCTTCCCTCCTTTCACATCTGAGAGGAAACTTGGGGCCAATTAGTGAGCCGGCAATGAGGCGAGATGAATGATGATTGAGATAAACAATCCTATATACTAGAATGTTAGAAAATGCTCAAAATATCGGTACCTACCGTTTCAAAGTTCTCCCATAATTCCGGTACTTGATCGTTAGTTTAAATTCTAGGTAACCAATCTCAAACTTCACCGCGTGCAAAGCGCAGAGTTTTGGCTACTTGGCTAACTTATGTAAAAATATTCATGTCATTTATCTGGTGGAGGCACTTAAGTGCATGTGGATGAATAATGGCGTTATTTTGAAACGACGGATGATTGTTTTTGTAGTGGCTGTTCTTTATCTGGCATCATAGTCATTCAGGCGTTTGCGTATATTCGACGGGTGATTGTTTTTGTAGTGGCTGTTCTTTATCTGGCATCATAGTCATTCAGGCGTTTGCGTCTATTCGACGGGTGATTGTTTTTGTAGTGGCTGTTCTTTATCTGGCATCATAGTCATTCAGGCGTTTGCGTATATTCGACGGGTGATTGTTTTTGTAGTGGCTGTTCTTTATCTGGCATCATAGTCATTCAGGCGTTTGCGTCTATTCGACGGGGGATTGTTTTTGTAGTGGCTGTTCTTTATCTGGCATCATAGTCATTCAGGCGTTTGCGTTTATTCGATGGATGACTGTTTTTATAGTGGCTGTTCTTTATCTGGCGTCATAGTCATTCAGGCGTTTGCGTTTATTCGATGGATGACTGTTTTTATAGTGGCTGTTCTTTATCTGGCGTCATAGTCATTCAGGCGTTTGCGTTTATTCGATGGATGACTGTTTTTATAGTGGCTGTTCTTTATCTGGCATCATAGTCATTCAGGCGTTTGCGTTTATTCGATGGATGACTGTTTTTATAGTGGCTGTTCTTTATCTGGCGTCATAGTCATTCAGGCGTTTGCGTTTATTCGATGGATGACTGTTTTTATAGTGGCTGTTCTTTATCTGGCATCATAGTCATTCAGGCGTTTGCGTCTATTCGACGGGTGATTGTTTTTGTAGTGGCTGTTCTTTATCTGGCGTCATAGTTATTTAGGCGTTTGCGTCTATTCTAGACGGTATAGTCATTGTCTCGGGGGCATTTTCTCTGGCGACTGTGGAGACTTATCCGTGAACGGCAGTTACGTCCGCACTTGCTGCAACAAAATCCAACGACCAACGACGCAGTCCCGACGCTGGATCGCTTCATCACTCTCCTATGCGCTGTGACAGCGCATGTAAAGTAAATATATATAAAGTATTTACTTTAAACCTGGCGTTGTCGTGCATACACCTCTCACCCACTTTCTGCTCCAACTGTCTTGCCATCCGCCAGCTTCACCCATTAACTGCCATAAAGAATACTACCTACTACTATATTCATGCAAAAAATCACGTCGATCCGTTGCTTTGTTGCGCCATGATTGAAAGACAAACCAACAAACCAACAAACAAACACACTTTCACATTTATAATATTACAGTAAGGGTTTTAGCAAGTTTTCTTTTTGTAATGAACTCAAATTTTTTTTTCCGTTCTTTTCGAAAATCCGGAAGTAATAAATTGATCCGGATTATCAACGCTCTACTGTATTTATTTCGTTTAAAACTTGCCTTATTCATACTATCGAATTTTCAGCCAATGTTAGCATACCCAATAATTATGCTAATTAGTAACTACTAACGAATTAAGATGACAAATATTTAATTGGATTACACTGAGACGTTAATTTGAACGGGACTGATGTTAATAGTATACAAATATCAATATTTCTATCAAGGAACTAAAAGATAGAGTTGGCAGGTAACTTGGTCGAGTTTGGTCATTCATATTTTCTGGATAAAATATTGGGTGCTTATCAGAACCTGAGGTTTTGACAGTCCAAAAAGAAAAGGTAAAATAATTATTTGTGTTATATGGGGCCAAAGAAAATTTTTGTGCCCCGAGGGCGCTATTTTGAATTCAGAGCGAAGTGAAGGATTCTAAAGTAGAATCCTGAGCGTAGCGAGGAATTCAATATACGCAGCCCGAAAACAAAAAATTTGGCCCCGAGCGACATCGACACATACTAATTTTCATCATTACCTATGAGAAAAGTATCAACCTTCTGTGATCACGTGACTTATCGAAGACATCAGCTGCTCAAACATTTTTGAATTTCGAGTTTTTTGAATTTTTGCAACGATCGCAGTAGTAATAAACACATACTAAAGCACGAACGCAGACCAATCAGAAGAGAGAAATGAAAACTCCCATGGGACTAAAAATAAAAAATTTTGCTCCCGCTATCCTCTGAAGCCAATACTTATTCGTTTTTCGAATACTCGTAGGTATGATGAAAATATATTTAGTCCTATTTATCACAAATAGGTACTTGTAAATAACGTAATATTACAAAAATGCGAAGGATTACATGCCTGTTATCCTTCGAATCGAAGCCGATGTGCGTGTAATATTTAAAGCCGGGTACTGCAACGTTCATTAAGCAGTACAACTTATACAGTAGGTCGGTACGTTTTTAGTTTAAACTGTATAACATTTTGTACTGCTATATTTTCTTTTCATAAGATATGAAAGCAATCCATTTTAAAGTGCAATTTTCTAACGTTTGCAAAGCGCTTCAAAAGATATCAGACAGGGTCCGAGACATAGTAACTCTATGCAAGAAAATATTGTTTTAAAATTATAAAGAACAGGCAGATAGGGCAAAGTGGTCTCTTTGTAAGTAGGTAAGTTGAAATGCCACAAAGCATTAGCACTCCTACTGTCTGTCTGTTTGTCTGTCTGTGCGCGCATTACGCGAAAACTACTGAACGGATTTGAAAGAAACTTGGTATAGTGGTACCTGATACCTACTCTGGGTCAATATATACGATAGGATACTTTTTATCCTGATAAAAAATAAGGTCAATCCGGAATAGGCGATGAAGTTTTTGTTGATTTTGCTCCAAAACTTCGTCAAATCGAAACCGAATTTGATAATTCTTTTTTATTACAAATATTTTGTCCAATTTTAGTGAAGATCTAATAAAAATTTTATCGGAGATAGAGGACATATAACTTCTCGCGGATGGTAGCAAGTCACTCTAAACTTTTTCCACGCGGACGATGTCGCGGGTATCAGCTAGTTACTTAAACGTTTTGATAAGTAAATAAATAAACATTTATTTATTGTTATAATGTACGTGTGATCTAAACTGAACGTGGAACTAACAAAGCCTCAAATGGCCTAACTTCTCATAATTGTCTCGTACTGGCACAATGGATCATTAAACTTTTAAAAGTAAAGTCGTTAAACGTTTAACATTTCGTAAGTACATTGGCAAGCTTCGTAGAAAAGAGCAAAAATGCTAGACCACCAGTCGGGGTCACAAGTCACAACTTTTAACAATGTATAACTTGAGCTCGATTCAATATCCAGAGACGCAGTATAAACTTTTAATCCTATGAAATAATGCTGAGTTTTAAAATAATTTCCAATAAGCCAGGCCACTGTGCAGTGATATTTTAGTGACTAGCTGTTGCCCGCGTCTTCGTCCGCGTGGATTTAGTTTTTAATAATCCCGTGGGAACGCTTTGATCTTCCGGATTAATAAACAGCCTTCGGTTCGGTTTTTGTTCGGTTCTCGTCGGGTGACCGCCCTCGACCACCGACTTACCGCATCGCATTGTTCGCCCGCGCTATTTTTTCTTTTTGCTCGGACCGTCCTCAAGAATTGGGCTATCAGATACAAAAAGAATTTTTCAAATCCGACTGATATTTCCAGAGATTAGCGCGTTCAAACAAACAAACTCTTCCACTTTATTATATTACTAGCTGTTGCCCGCGACTTCGCCCGCATCAATTTCTGTTATTATGATCGCGATTAAGAAGTTTTTAAAAGAATATATTTTAAAAATGGATAATTTTTCCCGTTTTTGCAACATTTTTCACTAATGTTTCGCTCCTATTGGTTGCAGCGTGATGTTATATAGCCTAAAGCCTTCCTCGATAAATGGACTATCCAACACAAAAAGAATTTTTCAATTCGAACCAGTAGTTCGTGAGATTAGCGCGTTCAAACAAACAAACTCTTCCACTTTAATTTATTAGTACAGATAAGAACTGCGGGGTCCCTATTCCGGGACTCGCAGTTTCACACAACTCTGATTTTTCGAAGTTCCGTGAGTTCAAGCAATGAGGATCAGTAAAGTTATAGCAAATTCAATAGAACTAGTATCCACGTTATTCTCTATTACATAACAATGATATTCCTTTTTGAATTATCCAAATCGGACAATAACTTACGAAGATATTAAGTATTAAACATACGCTGTTTCTGCCGCCTACATTCAAGGTGCGCGGATGCGTGTGACGTCACAGTGACGGTCCGAGCGAGTCGGCATGCGGCAGTCGGTAGCTACTCATAGTACACGAATCGACGGAGCGCGGGAACTAACCGCAGGTCATTTTATTTGCAATTTATTTAAATGAAGTGTTGTTTTAAAGTATAATTTTGTAATATTTAAATATAAAACGTTCCAAATATGAGTACAAGTAAAGTAGAAGCTGGTTTTGTGCAAGCTCAATCAGAACTCTCAAAGAGGCCAAAATGTATGGCAAGCATGAAGTTAGGTTCATGCCATCGAATTTTTCGTAAAGTCACTAGGATTTCAATAGATGATGCTCTCGTGAAGTTTTGTAAATGTTCAATACAAATGTATGAATGGTTAGGAATCCCTATCAGTAATTTTGGATCTCGAGATATAGCCATTAGAGCACCCTGTTTCATAATATGCTCTTTGAAGACATTTTTGTTCATCTCTTTTGTTATTTCCAAATTATTTGACTCGTTATGACTAACACCAAATGAACGAGTACTGTTACTTGAGTTTGAGTTGCTGATTGTGAAGCTAACGACGTTTGGGTCAAGATTGATAGGAATTTCTTTCTTTTTTACTATGCGTTGTTTCCATTTGATTGGCGTATTATTAGATTTAGTTTTCATTTTTGGTTTCATATTAACCTGCACTGCTTGTGTTTTTTGACCCATTTCATTGGTTTTTGATAATACTTCTATTTCTTCAAGTATGTTCAGGGGATCACTGTTTTGAATGATGGTTGAGTCTTGATTCTCACACTCTACTACTTCAATGGAATGCAACAACAGGTCTTCGTGTCCAATATCTTTAGATAAAACTCTTTCAAAATATTCTATATCTTGTCTTTTCTTGAATCCGGGTCTATCAATTTTCTTTTTTTGAAGCTTTTGACATTCAAACTTATGAGGCAAAACTCCCTTCTTCAGTTTAAGCCTTCCTCCAACCAACTTAAACTTTATGTAATTTTCCATATCTTCTTCCAACTGAAATAGGTATAAAAAATATTATTAGTTTATTTACTTCTTGTTGTTATATATAAGGCATAGCTGAGGCAGATTCATAAATGCACCGCGTCAATGATATGATTTGACTACCTCAGTGGCGCGTCGGGCGAACACCCGGCTATGACGAAGGAGGTTGCAGATTCGATTCCCGCCGTCGACAAATATTTGTGACGGTCTGGGTGTTTGTATATGTATGTATTTACAAAAGAAAAGTACCTATCTATTTATCCTATATTATATCCGTTGTCTGGCTACCATAACACAAGCCTAGTTGTTTACCTTGGGGCTAGATGGCGTTGTGTTAATTGTCTCGCAATAATTATTTAAAAAAAGTGATATGTGTCAATGATAAAATAATGTTTTCCTTTACTCTTCGCTTTTTCCCCAAGTACGTCCCTGTATCATTGTTTTGACCTTGAAATATGATATAGAAATCAGAATGAGCGAATAGGTAGGTACCTACATACATAGGTTTATCCACAAAACTCAGAAAAAGTAAGTAGGTAGGTAGGTAGGTAGTTATGTTTTATTAATACAGCGGCTTAAAATAAGAGAATACTTAAGTACACATACACGTAATCGTAGGTACCAACTTATTCCCATATCAACTAAACAGTAGGTACTCACGTATGTTTAGTTATGTAGGTACTTACATCGAAATGATCTTCGCAACAATGTCTTGTAGCCTGGGCAGAAGGTGGAGTTTTATCATCTCTTTTCGCAACTGCATACCATTTTTTTCGTAGTTTTGGGTCTTTCGGCACGTTAAAAAACAGTTTTTCGGGCGTTTTAAAAGAAGTATTTGTACATTTTGGCACTATACAATATTTATACATAGTTAGAAAAGTGAATTAGACACAAATCGAACACTTAATTTGTTTAACCAATCAAAAAACTTGCGCGCCGTATCGCTGCCAACGGCTCTAACTGGCGTGGTTCGTCACTGTGACGTCACAGCCTACCGCGCCGGCACGTTAGTGAACTTCGCTAGTAATTTCTTCATAACTTCGTCAATTTTTGTCGTAGAACAAAATTTTTTGCACTGTATGTTAAGGATTTCTTAGCTCTATAAATCTGCATTCTTAGTTAAAAACCTTACTGATCCTCATTAAATATCACATGTGTTCTCATAATATTCTAGAGGGTGTGTGAAGTCCGCCAATTAAAAAAAATATATCGTTAACTACCAAAACGCGGGAATCCAAAAAGCGATTGATAACTAATAATTTTTTTTATGTGTGTTGTAAAAAAAGATTCCGACGAATTGAGAACCTCCTCCTTTTTTGGAAGTCGGTTCTTCTTCTTCTTATTCAACTTATAGACGTCCACTGCTGGACATAAATCTCTTGCATGGACCTCAACATACCTCGGTCTTGCCTCTCGGTCCGCCTGGATCCAGCGACTCCTTGCGACTCGTTTGATGTCGTCGGTCCACCTAGTCGATGGAAGTCGGTTAATGAAAATATATTTATTCTGTAAGTATTATGCGGTTCTTTTCGCCAGCCTATTCACAAAGATATTCCTGATTAACGACGAATTCAGTACAAGAACAAAGCATTGTAAATATTGAAAAGGAGCCACGTTTGGGTCTAAATGAAACGCCACTGATTTATTCAAGCGAAGCAGTTCTATGCCCCGATTTCGTGAAAGCAAAACTTTTTGCAGGTGATTTGGAAAATTTTCCTGTTCTACATGGGTGTATTTACGAGTGGGTGTAATTTGTGAAAGTACGGTTCTGTCGGTTCCGCCATGCAAACGTATATTTGATATATGAATTGATAAATCACACTAATATTATAAAGGCGAAAGTTTGCATGTGTATGTGTGTGTGTGTGTGTGTGCGTGCGTGTGTGAATTCGTGCCTGCGTGCTTGTGTGCGTGGATGATCAATTTGGCTGAAAATTGGAATTCCGTTAACTCATACCCAGGATTAACACATATAAGAGTAAGAACGAGACACATTTGCTCTGACATAAATCTCTCTCGTTTTAACTCTGTCTTGAGTCTGAGCTATCTGTCTGTCTATAGGTTTCAGCCTAAGAGCTGGCAGCTACTTTTGGATTTTTTTTATTAAGCTATTGCATAGCTTCTATCGCGGGCCTTGAGTGTGGAGACCGAATCCAGAAATTCCGTAACGAAAATAACCTGACACGGGACTCCTCTACGGTGAGCCGCTAGATGGCGTTGATAAAAAATGCTATGCAATAGCTTTACCTACCGTGGCAGTCCCCGAGTGCCACACGTCTTTTTTTTATTATTGTTTTTTGAGGAAACATACAGTGTTGTAAAAATATTAAAGCTAAAACAGATATAAAATGCTTAAATCTAAACTGGATGGCCAAAGAATTAGTTTGGCCATCCAAAGGAGCAATGCTGCCAGCATTACTACGTGATTACTACTATGTCGCGCTGCAGTAACATTAATGAGGTATTAGATTTAGTTTAATTTTATATTAATTGTTCATTATTGTTTATAATAATTATTCTCTATTAAACCTTGTGGTAACCGGAAATCCGTGCTAACAAAATTAAAATTAAGAGGCATTTAAAGTTTTCCATATTAAACGTGTAACTTCCATGGTCCCTATTTCAAATTTCAGGTGAAGGACGATCTCAATCAAACTTAGTCTTGAAAAGCAAGGAGTTTCACCAAACTGTTTGTTAACTTATGCAAAAACGTATCTGAAGTTATCGTGTATGGCGTTCCCACTTTGTCGTGACGACAGATAATCGTGTAGTTTTAAGTGTCGTGGCTTATATGTTTAAATGGAGGTGTTCACATATAAAACGACACGATTTACTGTCGTCTACAACATTTTTTGCAGTGACAACAGATTGTCATGACAGTGGAAACGGCTAGCACGATAGTCGTAAAACGATAAAAAATCATTACGACTAAATTGTGACCGCAAATATCGTAGCCACGATAAAAATATCGTCTTCTTTTAAAAAAGTAATACATTATTATAATTTCGTCTGCGTCCATTGAACTCAGGAGCCGAACAGAACGCACTACTGATCTCCAAGAAAACGTAGAGGCGACTGTAGATTTGTAGCTTGCAAATAATGGGTAAACGACAAAGCGACTGCCGTGAAATAAAATGTCGTCGCGATCCAATGGGAACAGCTAGATACGATAGTCGCTAAACGATAAAAAAAATTGACGACAAACAATCGTATTAATGGGAACAGCTAGAGACGACAGTCATCCAACGATAAATTAATCGTTACGACATAGTGGGAACGCGCGCTAAGACTTCGAATTGATACCTAATGTTCTACGCTTGCAGATAGGAATACTGTCGTAGGACTACTGTGCTTACTAATTATTTATTAATCACAAAATAATTTATAATATCCTCCCGACCGAATCTGGCCATGGCGGCCAATCTCCACAGAGATTAACCATTTGCGCGGGAGATATTATAGTGCACAAGTGTGTACGCAAACACAGGTGCACTCTCTATTCCCTTACTCTCATAGTCCGATGGGACGGAAATCCGACATGACCGGAGAGAGCTCAGGCGCAGGACCGACGGCTTTACGTGCTCTCCGAGGCACGGGGGTGACTCAGCGCCAACTTCCTAACTCCGGGGTAGTACTGAGAATTTCTTAACAGAAAAATCCAATGTATTTTATTAAATCGAACCTGGGATCTCGTCATCTGTAGTCGAACTTGCTAACCACTAGCCCAACAGGCAGGCAGAGGCAGTCAAAAAAAATTAAAAAACAAAAAAAATAATAAGCAGAGCGTCTTTTTTATTAAATAGTAAAAATTGTTTATACTATTTAATAAAAAAGACACTCTGCTGCCTTTATAAAACAGTGACTCTTACAGCCCCCGAAATCGCAATTTTTGAAAAAAAAAATTATTACAGTTTTGCACTCTATAATTTTATTTTTTTAATTAAGTATATTCCTCAAGCCTATCTTGAGGATAAGATCAATCAAAATATTGGACAAAATAAAGTTATTTGACCTCCATTAATCGTTTCTATGAGCCCCCCTCGAATAGTTTTTCATTATTTTCGGCATTGGACCATACTACGAAAGATTATCAGTTCTTTAAATCAACTTTTACCAATTATTACCAATTTACTAACAATTTTTATATGCAATATGCATAATTATATGAAAATCATTCATTCCCTTAAAAATTATGTAAATAGTCACCTCTAGTAAATACAAAATTGTAATGTAGAATAGAATAGAATTCTTTATTTGTAAGTTTATTCTAATGACTAATCCTAGTATATAGTGTATTATCTATGGACTAATCCTAATTCCTAATTTTAATTTGCCACTATAAATTATAATATGACGATTGAATTGACGTCGATCAAATTGTAATTTAATTATTTACATCTATTATCAAGCGTATAAATACGCTGAAATAGAATCCAAAAATACTTCAAAACTACTGAACCGATTTGTCCGTAATAGTAGGAAGTGGCATGTTATACGTCTTGGTATAGCCATGAGTGATAGCGCGGTGAAAAACCGTATAGCGCCATCTAGTAGAGGTATAGAAAAACTTGCTGATTAAATTTTACTGTAGATTAAATTAATATGAAAGTTCTAAGAATAAAATACAATATAAATATATTTTTCAAAATCTTGAGGTTTTTGAATTTAATAGAATTTACAGATTAGAAATAAATCGAAAGAGTTATATTTTAAACGTCGCTCGTGCTCGTTGCATCGTTTAGAATTATAGAGTCAATGACAAAACGAGATTTTTGTATAAAAATACTTGATTTCAATAAATTTTATAATTTATCAAGTTATATTCCCCTCCAACCAACCAAACCAAGCGTAAAGCTTGTACTAGAAGTGGGTACGACAATAGTGAAACGGCCGCCCTGACCGCTGCGCTATTTAAGTTTATAATGCAGTAGTATAGTAGTAATAAAACTAGTAGTAATTAAGTTAATGCAATGTTTATAAAATGCTTTAAATGAAATGATTGCTGCAATTTTATGATCAAGTATCCTCAATATTGACAATTAATCGCAAGCTAAAATTGATGCTTAGATTTCATAATTATTTACCTGGGTGCTCAGTAATTATAACAAATCTGATACATTCTATTAATTTTAATAACATCGCTTGCATACTGCAATTGCTTAGTTACAATTTTAGTTAATGAAAGTAATTTTGTTATTTTCATGATCATAATAATATAAAATAAAAATATAATAATGGGATTCATTCATAGACTTATATGGATCCATTCAAGGACAATTAAGTGGACAACTTTGCTTCTCCTATATAATGCTTCTTTCAATTTTGGTTGAATAATCCTATTATTAAATGTTATGAGAACTTCAATAATATAATTTCACATAATCACAATATTGTTTAATGTTATTTCGCTTTTCTTTATTATTTGTAGTAATTTATAAATAACCATCTAGTTAGTGTAAGTGGTATCACTGTTGTAATCAGATATGTTAGGTAGGACCAGGAATAAAATAATATTATCAATACCTTAACAATTAACTTAAAAAACGTCTAAGCTGAGATAGAAGGAAATAAAAATATCTTTATGACTTCAAAATAGAATAGCGAAAATATTATGCTGTTTGAATAGATACCTCCAAGACAATTCAAGTGAAATTACCTACATGCAACTACCGTACATTCTTGAATGCGGAATCGCCATTATTCAAATTTATTCAAAGGCATCAGAGAAATAGGTATGTATATTTGGGCACATATTCATTCAAATTTTATAGATCTTAGCTTCAAAGATATAGAGCCCGTTTTACAATGACATAATTTGCTATTGTGCTTTGCGGAATATACACACGATTGACTAATATAAGAGGAAATGGAACAAATCTCAGCTTTATGTAAAACTAACAAATGCGTATGACTTTCTCAGAATAAGAGAAGATTTAAAATCGAAGCTTTACAAAATATTATACAGTACGTTATATCGACCTATACGTAGAATAGAGTTATATATGATTATGGCACAAAAATTTTTTATTGCATTTTTAAGCCTAAAAAGATCTCTAATATTTACTAGTGAAATCAAAATTTTAAAAAGTTATGTAGATCCAAAGATACCAGTCGAATAAAGGTACATTTAATTTATTTCTCCAAAGAAGAAGGGCCCGACAGCACAAGTGTCAGTATTCACTGTCCAGATCAGCGCGATCGGAGGGTCACATCTGCAGTTGTATTCATGTTCTCCGAAATGATAGTGTGCACACGCTCACACTTTTATCTGCTATTTTCGTGTTAATTTTGTTATTATTTTTTACTATATGTGCTCAAACTTAAAAATACACGCTCAAAACATATGATCTTCCCTTCGTTAAAGCCAAAAAAAATTGAATATAGTAATACGACAAATGCCGTGGAAATAAAAAAAATGGAAAAATGAATGTTCCAGGTAAGTGAATGGAATTTTCTTTCTTCAGCTTTGTAATTATATTACATAGATTGCTCTTAGATAGTTGTATATAATAATTTTTACAGATATATATTTTTAAAACTAAATAATTAAGTTAAACGGTTCCACATTCATATAGAACATTATACCTCGGAATGTTAGATTTTACTACAAAAAACAATCAAAAAAAGAAATATCAATTCATTACACCTATTAAACATTAATTCATACATTTTAATAAGTAATCAATAATATTAATTATTTTACCATACTACTTTATTATTCGGAAATCATGTAAAAAATATCGGGACAATGTGCACAAGTTACTTTGTTCGAGGGAAATTATTTTGAAATTATGAGGTATATGTGTAAATGTTCTTTTATTCTTGGTTTCACATTGAGATATATATCCTTATTCAACTGAAAACTACCATAAAAGCCTAAAATTAATAAATTTTTTTATGTTAAGTATTTATAAAAAAACTACATAAAACTATTTAGACCTGTTTTCTGTAGTTAATTGCTTTAACGTTTTAATGATGTTAATTTTTGTTTTCAGAAAATGGCAGTGTCAGTAGTGGAGCTTTTACAATAACAGCACTACCACAGGGAGCTGAAAAAATTAGGCAAGAGGTCCCTGATATATGGGAAGATTGATATATCAGATGGAACTGTAAGAGACAGTCGATTATCTATACTGCAGCCGGCATATAATGATAAATACCAGTTTTTGCTACTGACAAAACTAGCCATAAGGCTGCACCATGTTGCTGAAAATTCTATAAAAGATAATAAATAATGTCTACCGTCGCCTGCAATTGCAACAACTAGACCTAACACTTTTAACTCGGTCCAACTTTGAAAATTCCCCTGCTGTTAGCTTTGGGAATTTGTCTTGAATATCATCACCAAAATGTGTACCGACTCCCATGCCTTCTCCGTTAACTACGCATAAATTGTCGTGATGCCTTTTATTCTAACCATATGATGATCACTGGACGCAATCACCATCTACAACTAACTCTTACAGTGCACCTAACGACTCTAGAGATGATGATGTGCCGCATCTTCTTTACAAATTCATTATTTTGATTAATTTAAAATTTTCATTTTGCGCGGTACCCAGTGGATCTCTGCCACCACAATATTATTTTCTTCGTGATTTAAAATATCTATTCAATTAAAATATTAATAATATAGACATAAATAACTTAGATATGTTACACGTTGCGATCGGCAACGCAACGATCACATCCTCGGCAGGCTCAGTGTCCGTGACATCGGAGATAAGCTGCAAGAAGCCCGTCTAAGATGGTATGGTCATGTAGCACGGAAACCACAAAGCTACGTCGGTAATAGATGTCTTAACATCGCCGTCCCTGGAGCTAAATCTCGCGGCCGTCCAAGAAAGCGCTGGCTGGACCTCGTAGGTGCCGATATGAGAGCCAATAAATTAAGAAAATTGGATGCACAAGACCGGGAAAAGTGGGCAAAAGCATGCCGGAAAGCGGACCCCACCTAGTGGGATAACGCTCAGTCGAAGAAGAACTTAGATATGATTGATTTCTTATTGATTGCCAATAATAAATCGCACAGAAAAATTGTGGAAAATAGAGAAAATGTTTTTAAACCTTTTTGTTTGCCAATATTCGGTTGTACTATTTTTAAAACTCCTGAAAGAACTTATATATTGTCCTTGTAGCAATTTTATTTCGTTGGTTTTATTCGAGTTTTCTATAATAGGATTATTATTAATGCTAAATAATAGTTCCTAATACGTTATTTATGTTTATGTTTTATATTATTTATTTATTAGTTTCATTTTGAGGTTTCTATAGTAGGATTATTAATACATTCTACTTACATATTTACACAATAGTTCCTAAATTTAATTTCCTAAATATATAAAAGGATAAGGTGACTAATTGACTGACTCATCATCATCACATTGCTCAAAACACTGGATAGATCGGGCTGAAAGACATACAGATAGCTATTATGACGTAGGCATCCGCTAAGAAAGAATTTTTGAAAATTCAACCCCTAAGGGGGTAAAATAGGGGATTGAAAAATCGAACTTAATGTGAGCAAAGTTGCGGGCAAAAGCTAGTATTACCTATATAAAATACAAAGTACTTTCAGTTATTTTATTATCAATTTTTACATTTTTTTGTAAGACAATTTTATAGTAGGTACATGCTTAGTAATTAAAAAAATTAGTCAAATTATGTTGAATTTTTTTTACTAATAAATGTGTTATTATGAAATAAGAAACACTGTTTATTTTGTATTTATATTTCATCCTTTACAGCAAATAAGACCGTTTGAAGATTAGTATTTCCATAAAAAAAAGTTATATATAGACATGGTACGAACACTTTTCCCAAGTATAAAGTTACATATACATATAGAACATGGAGACATCCGCAAAAAATCGTCACATATGCATATAGAAACACCTAAATTCCAAATTATGGGTTTTGCATTGAGTTTATTGATAGTAATCAATGCATAATAATGTTCCAAAAGTATACTATGAGAATCAATTCTCTAGAAAAATAACGAAAAAAGTTACAGGCAAGACAAACTTCAAATCGCTCTCCTGTAAAGTAAGGATTTTGCAGAAGTAACTCTATTCTGCGTATAGGTCGATATATATATGACGTAGCTTATCGAGTCGCGAGGGGTGGGACACTAAGTTAGGAACCGATAGAGGCTGGGGTCCCAAGATGCTCGAATTGCAAGAACTCCCAACCAGAGGAATGATCGATGAACTAAATGGACGTATACCTAATTTCAAGCAGGTACCTTACTGGTGTCTGGTGATCCTTGCAACCGATATGTACCTATTATCTATGCCCGTATAGCTATAGGTCTCGATGACGTCTACTCGTATCGGTTGGACTGATAACGATGTTGTACTAGTCGTTATATTAGTCGTGTACAAATCATTGACAGGTTTTTATTAAGAAATTGAAGCTCAGAAATAAATACTGATATTAGAAATATATCTGGGGTAATTCCAAGATATAGAAATAGAAAATTCTTTATTTTTTTTGGTTGAGAACACTAGTATGAATATGGATATGCCGGTTCTTGCCGGTTCTTCTCAGCAGAATCTGCATTCCGAACCGGTGGTAGATTTATGACGTGTCATAAGTGCTACAAGGTAGCCTACATGAAATAAATAAATTTTGAATATGAATTTGAATTTGATTATTTGTAACCTTGAAGGATATCCTCCTAGTTTGTAACGGATAAACGTGACTTTTTGCATAGGTTTCGTGTTTTTGCATAGGACCTAGAGAGTGACATAACCTAGATAACTTTGTCATATATTTTACCGTAAAATAAGTCGCGCAGAATTTTTAAAAACCAGCTAGCTTAATATATAGCTCATAAATAATACAGCAAAGTCGACTATGTGCCCTATGGTACCTATGATACCTATGGTATGGTGTGGTGTGGTATGGTATGGTAAAATACCTACATCATATCTCATACATACATACATATATCTCACATCATATCTCAGATCATGCCCTCGCTTATGCTTAATTCGAAATGAAAATCTCCGTGCAATTGCTAGGTAGGTAATAATTAATGATTTCAAAACAGCTATTAGTCTTGGCGCAACCAACTTCAGTCAATTAATCCTGAACGCTTTATTCGTAAATCGAACGACGCCATTTGTAGAATTACAACGGAAGAAATTCTGATGTCTTCTAAAATCTCCGAGTAGCTATGCAAATAAATAAAATTGAATAGTATGTTTGTGTTTTAGAATTAAGTGCGTCTTAATAAATAAAATTAGATTATTTCTGCTCGTTAGATTATTTGAAAGATAGAATAACGTAAAATCTTTGGTCAGTTAGTCAGCCAGTCTTTCAAATACATTCTTTTTTATTTGTCAGGAAAAGTTAACCAATTTTATAAGCAATCATGCAATCGTACATCTAGTGCTATTTTATATACCGGATTATTTAGGTTTCTTCTTAAGAACATTTAATCATAAAAATTTTACTCCAGCGATAATTCGATGTTCGAAATCTATCAATGTTGTCGAAATGTGCGAACTCGTACTTCAGGACGCTACTGCTATTGATTTCGCGGTAACTTTTCTGACAGATTGCCATTTCCCGCCTTTTGACAATGCCGCAGGTGACGACGGTGGTAATAAGAGCTTTGGATTTGAAAATACGTCACAAATAGATTTGTACAGAAATAGATGTCTTTTGGAAAGAAATTCTCGTGATGAATGTTGGTAATATATTTCCTAGTTATTTATACTATTACTCGTAAGTGCGGTAAGTTGAATGTTAGAGTCTGGACTCTTACATTCAACTTATCTACTATGCACGTATATCTACTTATTAAATATCTTAAACTTTAAGTAGGTAGACCGACGAGTATTTTAGATACTACTAAATTGTGAAATCATCTACCTTCGACGCTGTTCCCACTTAATTTCAATATGGGGTTATTCAAGGGGTGGACCAACAAATTCCTGAAAAGCCGGCAACGCATTGGTGGTGCCTCTGGTACCTACTACAAGTGTTCAAGGGCGGCGGTAATCACTTAACATCAGGTGACCCACCGTTGTTCGTGCGCGTTTGCTCGCTTCATATAAAAAACCGGTTTTATTCAATTCTGAAGAGATATGGACAAAAATAGTAAGTACTTCGACCATTTAGCCGGGACTTGCCTTTACGCTGATTTTGATTTACTGAATATATTCTGCCACTTTCTGCGGTGAGGTGGGCTAATCACGTACAGCACACATTTACTCACTTCCGCACACTCTTGTAAATACTTAATGTCTCTATGAACACACACTAACTCAAAAGCAGTCACACTAACAAGCTGAACCGTACGTTTGTACATGTACTTCGGCAGAGGGGAATGCGTGCGCTTGCCACGTCCCAGCTAAATGGTCGAAGGGTTAGTATAATATTTTTATAAGCCGATCGGTTGAAATTGCTTCAAAATTGCGGAATTTAAACGTACTTTTGCTAGGCACGAAAAAATGCAGTCGATGAATGGCAAATTAATCCAGCGTAAAGGTGGAATGCGGTCGGTAGCTCGGTAGTCGGCGCCCGCTCGCGTTTAGGGTGTGTGTGGGGTTAGTATAAGATTTAATTCGATTGATCGTATTCGTCAACTAGCTTTAACCCGCGGCTTCGCTCACGTTAGGTTCGATTGTTTAACCCCCTATTTAACCCTCTTGGGGTTGAAATTTTCCAAAATTCTTTCTTAGCGGATGTCTACATCCTAACAGCTACCTGTATGCCAAATTTCAGCACGATCGGTCCAGTGGTTAGAGCTGTGCGTTGATAGATCAGTCAGTCAGTCAGTCAGTCAGTCAGTCACCTTTGCCTTTTATATATTTAAGATGACATTAGCGTCAAAGTAAAATGAACCATAACTCCGTTGAATTAGAGCTTAATTTCGTGCATGCATTCTTATGCTTTTACGTATACGGATATACTCCAAACTAAAATCGGTTGTACTGAATTTGTGACTTTAAATCAATGCAGTTAAGGTTCATTTTACTTTGACGCTAATGTCATAGTATACGAATACGATCAATCGTGTTAAGTCTTGTACTAACCCCACTGTATATGAAATATTTGAGCGAACAATAAGGCGCTGAGCAAACGTCGACATTTTTGTGACCTGTGTCAGATACACGCCACTATTGAATATTTTTGTGTCCAGTTTGCTTCAAGTGTCTAGTGTAAGCAAATAGACAGTAAAAGTTGTCAGCTGAAGATACAAGCAACATTTTACACCATCCAATTGGGTATTTGACTTTGTACTGGGAGAATCTCAATTAGCGTTGCCAGACGTCCCGTATGTCCCGGGACATCCCGTATTTTAGGCATAGTTTAAAAAGTCCCGGCGGGACTGACTATGTCCCGTATTTTGAACCGTACTTCGTTTTTATTATGAAATCGATCTAGGTATTCACACACGCAACGTTCGCAAACGTACGCTTTACATTGTCTGACTCGGCTCGGCTCGAGCGACTGTGTAGTGTGAAGTAACTTGTACTTGCCGCTCGCATTGACCAACGATAGTGTGTCAGGATGGCAATGTTAAAACTGACTGGATCCTCGGAAAAAAATAAAAAAATGACACTTGTCTTTTTTTTTGTCCCGGGTAAAAAACTGAAATCCCGTATTTTTTTGCCCATTTAACCATTTGTTCCTTATAGGCTAAAAAAAAATCTGGCAACCTAAATCTCAATACACATGCGAGTAGCTCATTTTTGCTTGTGTCTAGCATACTTTTTATGAGTAACAAGCATGTGTATCACGAGCTTTAGAAAGAGGGCGGACTAGCTACTTTTAGCGGCAGCGATCAGCGTTTTTATGGCTTTTTGGTCTGCATCGCGTTTTCGCGATTTTTGGACGCTGATTTCAGCGATTTTCGGTCGCCAAAATTGACAATTACATCACAAAAGTAACACAACAACATATTGTGTTATCGTCACGCAAATGTAAACCAAAAGTAAAATATTTTTTTGCTTTTTGCAGCCAGCTTACTGTGTTATCCCTATCCCGTTACGGGACAGTGACTGAAGTGGACTAATCCGGGTAGGCTTAGTCCACTTCAGTTAGTGTCCCACAATTTTTTTCAAAAAATCGAGATTATGAAATGAATAGGTACACTTTATTGTACACCATATTAAATAGAAACATAAAATATAAAATTAACTTAGAATAGATGAGAATCTAAATATATAAAAGGCAAAGGTGACTGACTGACTGACTGACTGACTGACTGACTGACTGACTGATCTATCAACGCACAGCTCTAACCAATGGACCGATCGAGCTGAAATTTGGCATACAGGTAGCTATGATGATGTAGTCATCCGCTAAGAAAGGATTTTTCAAAATTCAACCTCGAAGGAGGTAAAATAGGAGTTTAAAAAATCGAACCTAACGTGAGCAAAGCCGCGGGTTAAAGATAGTAGATTATAAAAATGAGAGCACTAATGGCGGCCTTATCGCTAATAAGCGATCTCTTCCAGGCAACCATGATGCATGGTGGATTTGATTATAGGATTGAATTGATTATTGTAGTCCCCTGACATAAACCCCAACGTATTCACTACAAAAATACATTGTATAAAGAGAACCGACACAAAAGTCCACCGGGTGTTCGTGTTGGAAGTTGGAACAAGATTAATTAGCTAGTGAAATGGTATCCATCAAGTGTTTAGGTGCGAACAGCGGGCTCGCTCGCAGCCATTACAGTTTCAGTTAGTTTCAGGCTTCAGCGCTTATAACAATGGCTTCGTATTGAATAAAACGTAATGGCTGACGTTCTTTTTCCTCTTTTGATGTATCAAGTTTGGTTTAACTATTTTACCCGACTGCGGCAAGCAAAGGAGGGTAATGTGTTTATCAGTCTATGTATGTATGTATGTATGTGGCACTCTAGAGATAAAATGCGTGGTCCGATTTTGATGATTCTTAAGTCAATCGATTTGTGTTAATCTTGGGAGTGTCACTAAAGACATTACAGTCAAAAATACATTGTACAAACAGAACCGATACAAAAGTCCACCGGGTGTTCGTGTTGGAAGTTGGAACAAGATTAATTAGCTAGTGAAATGGTATCCGTCAAGTGTTTAGGTGCGAACAGCGGGCTCGCTCGCAGCCATTACAGTTTCAGTTAGTTTCAGGCTTCAGCGCTTATAACAATGGCTTCGTATTGAATAAAACGTAATGGCTGACGTTCTTTTTCCTCTTTTGATGTATCAAGTTTGGTTTAACTTTTTTACCCGACTGCGGCACACAAAGGAGGGTAATGTTTTTATCAGTCTATGTATGTATGTATGTATGTATGTATGTGGCACTCTAGAGATAAAACGCGTGGTCCGATTTTGATGATTCTTAAGTCAATCGATTTGTGTTTATCTTGGGAGTGTCACTAAAGAAATTATAGTCAAAAATGTACCAGAGGCACCACCGATGCGTTGTCGGCATTTCAATAACCCATATTGTAATTAAAAAACTTTTTGCCATTCAAAGCTGATATTTCTAAAACTAATCTAGGTATTTCTGCGCCTGTCAAGAGGATGTTAAAAACTTATAACAACATTAGCAAGGTCGTTGATATTGATATATCAGGCGATAGTTTTTCTAAATTAAAAAAAAAATTGTCAAGTCACTTTCTATCTTCATATTCTTCCTCTTCTTAATTTTTATGTAATTTTTATGTAGGTACTTCAATTAATTGTTCGTAGTGTATTTGTTTGCTCAACATTTCTCAAGTAGTAGGTACTAAACTTTAAGCATGTTGTGGCTACCTGTAAGTAGGTGTACATTACTTCATAATAATTTTTTCATCTTGTAGTTTTTTTTTAGTTTTTAATTTATTGTAACCTGTTGGTCGTCCTGAAATAAATAAATAAAAAAATAAATAAAATAAAAATAAGTGGGAACACTGTCGAAGGTGAAGGTCCACTAGGTGGACCGACGACATCAAACGAGTCGCAGGGAGTCGCTGGATTCAGGCGGCGCAAGACCGAGATCTGTGGAGGTCCATGCAAAGAAACTTATGTCTAGCAGTGGACGTCCATAAGTTGATGATGTATGATGATGACTGTCGAAGGGAGAAGATTCCACAATTTGGTGGTACGTGGCAAAAAAGATCTGGATCTGGATCTAGGTAAAAGATTTTTAATGAGAGATTTAAAAAAAATTAATGAATATCCGCATTTTGAAAACAGTCAAATACCTAATTATGTGTTCTTATCGATATAACACAGATGCATACTCATAGGTGTACGGTAAGGGCGGCGGTGAAAACCATTTATCTGGCACACCTGCAGCCGCGCGAGTTCATTAGTGAACATTTGTAATTATTACAGGAGCTCAGCTTACCCATAATAGCTCACGGTTCAATGGATTTATATGAAAAGTTTATTTCATATCCTATTTCCTATTAATATTACAAATGCGATGTATGGATGTTTGTTACTCAATCACGCCGCAACGACTGAATTGATTTGGATGAAAGGCACAGAGATAGATTATAGTTTGGAATAACACATAGGCTACTTTTTATCCTGGAAAATAAGAGAGTTCCTTAAACCTCAATCCACGCGAACGATATCGCGGGCATCGGTTAGTTTTATCTATAACCTAGTTCCCCTCCTTACTAGTATCCTTTTTCCGTACCCAAAGGGTAACCAACGGGACACTATTACTAAGCCTCCACTTTCTGTCTGTCAGCGGGCTGTATCTCATGATCCGTAGTAGGTAGATAAGTAGTTCTGTTGCCGCTATAACAACAAATAATAAAAATAAATTAAAAATAAAAATAAATTAAAAATTAAATTGCACTACTAGAAAATTAGTTTTTTTTTTCCGGCATTTTTTGGTACGGAACCCTTCGTATGCGAGTCCGCCTCGCATTTGACCGGTTATTTCTGTGGGTTATTTATTTTTAATCTGATCTGGTTTAATCAAATTAAAAGACCCTTCCAAAAAATCAAGTCGATTCGTTGCTCCGTTGCTGCTTGGTTGAAAGACAAAGACAAACCAATAAACATATTTTCGGATTTATATATAAAATAATATTAATAAAAATTAGTAAAGATATAACGAAAAATGAAACGATATAACTTCATACAAACTTTACCACTCTTGTTTCCCCTTTTGGTATAAAAAATCTGAAGATTTTCCTATTTTCTAAAGGACCGAAATTAGATTACATTCTAATTCTTAATTTATTGAACTTTCTAGAATCGTCATTTTTCAAATTACCATTTTAATGAACGAGTGAAATGAATTAAACAGTATATAGAGAACCTACATTATACACAAAAACAAAAAGAAAATCACAAATATGTTTCCTGAATTCAGCCTCAAAAACAAAAAGTTGAATAAAAATGCTAACTACCCCACAAAAGTTCAAACTTGGGTACACGGTATCTAAAACATCGTGCGAAAACATCTTGTTGAAAAACCTAGGGAGAAGTTTTGAGGATTATCCTTCTTTACCTCCGGCGTCACACATAATTTAATACGCCATTTTACTGTCTACCCTCATCTGTATATTTTACGCTTCAAAGGAGTAGGTATATAAATCATTGCAGAGTCAGTTTTTCCAAAGTTTTTCCGTTAAAAAATTTATAAGATAGTTAGTGTTTTCTAAAGTACAATTCATGGTATCTAACCTAAGTATATATTTTAAGGATATTTTAATATTGTATTTTTATACAAAAATTACCAACTTACGAAAAACTTTATTAATAACGACTAACTTTTGCTCATGGCTTCGCACAGGTTATTTTTCAAACCCCTATTGTAGGTATCCGCTTAGTGGTTGAATTTTCAAAAATTCTTTCTTAGCAGATGCGTACTTCATAATACATATATGCCAAACAGCCCGATTCGTCCAGATTATTCAGTAAATCACTTTTTCCTTTTATATCGTTAGATTATATCTTAAAATAAAGCCCTCTTAAAAACAAATGTGAGTATATCATTATTTTAGATCTATTAAAAACAATGATTAGAACAATTTTTTAATCCAACCATCTGTTTACTCAGGTTGAGTCGTGGCGTGCTTTTGAAGCTTTTTTTAAGTTTAACAGACTTGACAGACTTGACAGCAGTTCAAATATAATCAGGGCCTATACTTACTACCAACGCTTACTTAATGACGTAACTTTTTGTAGGGGTATAGTTGAGTACTTTGAGAGTGACACTACTTTTGGTGCGGGAAAATCAAAAAGTTCCCGAGGAATTTTTAAAAACTAAATCCATGCGGAAGAATCGCGGACAAAAGCTAGTTGATTACATTTTGGTGAACATCATTTTATTTTGGGTCTCTGCAAGAGACCCAAATGCTTTAATAGTTTTCATAGCTTTTATACTAAACTACTATGATATTCTACTAGGTATGAGTTATATACTCACAAAACAAGTGAAAAAATTGTTCCGAACGACAAAGAGTATAATAGAGTACTTCATTGTTAAATGACATTACGACACTTTCGACAAATATCTGCCATTACGCGCTTCATTTACCGCACGCTTGTAACATATCCACCTCCTTTTAAACATATACTATATCATAGCTTAACTATTATTGGTTCAATAAATCTGCGAAGCGCCTAGGTAAAGATTAGAATCTATCGAAGCAAATAAGCCTCAACTAAACTTTACTCAAACCTCAACAGGAGATCACGCTTTGATCTGCCGTACCAAGTTTCGTCTGCTAATAAATAGTGGATAGATTTCTGTTATCTTATCTTTGATGTTTATTTCTGAAGTTCTAGGTATATTTGTTTTATTTATTTACTTAAAGACATTCTTTTGAATGCTCGTGAACGGCTGCCACCAACGGGAATGGGTCTGCTTTGTCTGCCCGTGTTGACATGCGTTGGATTGTGTACCTAGGTACGTATGCATTTTTGAAGCTTCATTGTGGAAGCACTGTATACATAGCATAGTTTTGTTACCTATTGTAATAATTTTTTTTCTTTTTTGAAAAGAATTGATGATCTTCAGACGCCTGAACAGATCTTCATAAATTATAGCCAATCACATCAAAATCGGTCTATTCACTGGGGAGTTACAAGGGAACAGACAGACAGACACACACACACACACACACACACACACACACACACACACACACACAGATAAATACGTCAAACTTATAGCATCCCTCTTTATTTATCCGGGGTTAAAAATACATTTTAACACGAACAGTGAGTAAATTTTTCATCGAGAAATGAAGTAAAACAGAAACTGGAAACTGGGATGGGACAGTAATCTTATATCCGCTCTATCCGTAGCCGGCTCAGATTCATTTTATACCCGCTTAAAATCGTTGCAACTTTTTGCTCAATGGATTAAACAGTTTTTTCTGTCCCCTATCCTGAAATGTTTGCAAATATCATCAAGAATACTCTTTAAACGAGATTTTAAAATGCATAAAATGGTTTTTTATAAGGCATCCCTACTAACATTATTATGATTACAAAAGTGTGTTTGTTTATTAGTCTGGTCTGGTTTTGTCTGGTGGGAGGCTTTGGCCGTGGCTAGTTACCACCCTACCGTCAAAGACGTGCCGCCAAGCGATTTAGCGTTCCGGCACGATGGCGTGTAGAAACCGATTAGGGTATGGGTTGAATTTACACTGCTATACCCCTTCCAAGTTAGCCCGCTACCATCTTAGACTGCATCGTCACTTACCATCAGGTGAGATCGCAGTCAAGGGCTATCTTGTCATGGAAAAAAAAAAAAGTTTATCCTTTATTCACACAGCAACGAGCAAATGATTAACTTGATTTTTGTATGGGTAGGTATAATTGAGGACCCGGAGAGTAACATCCTTATTAATATCCTTATTAATATTATAAATACTTAATATTATAAATGCGAAAGTGTGTTTGTTTATTGGTTTGTCCGTCAATCACGCCGCAACAAAGTAAACGATCGATGTGATTTTTTGCATGGGTAGAGTTGACCGGGAGAGTGACATAGGCTACTTTTTATCCCGGCAAATCATAGAGTTCCCGCCGGATTTATAAACGAAATCCCCATGATAATATTATGTTTTATCTCGGTAAATACGGAAAATTTAAAAAAGACCTTTCACGATTTCATTCACATGACTTCAGACGAAGTCGAGGGCAAGAGATAGTACTATAATTATTTTATCTTAAGCATAAGAAGTAAGTACCTATTCATAGATAGGTAGGATAATTAAATGTCTCATTTTTAGGAACGCAACATCGAAAATCCATTAAGGATTTCTTAAATCTACGGCGGTTTATTTAAGCGCCATTTTTCTTTTTGACCCGCTTTAACGGGCACGGAAACGTTTTATTGGCTTGTAAATATGAAAAGATATGTCACATAAAACGATGAAAAATGCTGCTTCAAGAAGGTTCTGTGACGCGCTATTTATTTTCTACTCACATGTAATAGCGGTAAAATTTTGACGAGTTGATTTCGTAACTAAAGCCTTAAAGCCGGGCATTGACGGTCAGTTTATTGCGTCAGTCCATACGTAAAACTGTGGCGTCACTCCAAATGGTTTAGGCCAACTAAATTTCCCCACTCACTGACGTCACTCCGGCTCTTCAGTTGTCAATCGACCGGGCTGTTGTTAGAAGGTGTACAATCTATTTGGGTCGAAAAAAATGAATTCTGATTCCGAAGAAGAAATGTACACCACGTAACCACAAGTAAAGCGCCCGTAACTTCGTGAGATAAACGTAGTATAGCTGTACATATATTGAATGAAAAAAGCAATATAAAGTGGGCACCGTTGTTAAACTAATAGAAACAGATTTTTCACCTTTAAAAAAATGTTTATTGAACGGTTGAGACAGGCGTTAATTATAGAGATACAGCTAAAAAGAGAGGGGCGCTAAATTTATCACAAAATCTGATGCTTAAACGAGTAAGGTTTTTTTTACTGACAGAGCGGACAGAAATAATTAAGACACGAGACGAAGCGAAGCTGCTTTGAGTGTAATAAAACACTCGAGGGTGACTGATGACACTCACTAAGTCGCCCATACATCACTCGAAGACGTGAAATATTCGAGCCTTTCTCGTGTTTATTTGTTCCTAGTTCGTTAGTGCCGTGATTTTTGTGACTTCATTGCGTCAGACACCTACACTTTTGTATAAGTGCACAAAGTGTTGAAGAAGGAAGCTTTGAATGAACTACTAGTTATTCATTGAACGTTAGTGCATATACATGAACTAGATGGCGCTATACGATACACAACAATATCCAAAGCACAGTAACAATCACACTAATATTTTATTGCCGAAAGTTTGTATGTGTATACTGTATAGTACGTTCATCTCACGAAGTTACGGGCGCTTTAATAGTGTGCGTGCCTGTCAGGAGCCTAGGTGGGGTCAGTGCCTGGGCAAGCTCTCGCTCACACTTACAGACACGACACACACACAACCATAAGCCACGAGCCCTCGTGAAATGAAAGAACTATACCTGTGTGTGTATGTTTGTTACTCCTTTACGCCACAACGACTGTACCGATTTGGCAGTACGTTGAGGTACTTGTATAATAAAAGTAGATCAACGTACTGTCACCCAGAAAGGGTACTACAATACAAGTTGTATTCACCCTTTCTGGGTGACACAGATAATTAATATATTAAGTATATTTTGTTTGTGTATGACACTATTAAGTCTATTCTGTATAAAATTAATTTTCGTTCTTCTCCTTTCTTCGTAGATATTAGTAAGTTAAATATCAAAAAAAATAATCTAGCCTCGTTGTTGTCTCACGAAGTAACAGCCAGTTCTTAGAGTACCTGTAGACTTATAATTTCAAGTTGAACAACTAAATCTACTAATGGTAGCCCGCACGTCTTATGCAAATATATCGTTGATCATACCTATTTTCTTTGTCAAAATTTGGAATGCTTTTCCGGCTTCCATTTTCCCAACTAACTATAACGTGGGTGTCTTTAAATCAAGAGTGAATAGGCATCTTCTAGGCAAGCGCGCACAATCTTAGGCTGCATCTTCACTTACCATCAGGTGAGATCGCAGCCAAGCGCTAGTCTATATATTAAAAAAAAAAATGTTCGATAGTCGGCCAACTTGAAATTTTATGTATGCGCTCGCTCTTAGAATATAACGGAAATACCTACTTAGTAAGTAATTCAGGTTATCTGACTTCCGCAGTCATGTTTGAATATATTTATGCCACTAACTGCCGGACTGATTCACCTTAAACTAACCATTTGCATAATTATGTGTGGCAGGTCGAGCGGTGCATATTACCTATAACTAGGGTTGCCAGATTTTTTTTCAGCCTATAAGGGACAAATGGTTAAATGGGCAAAAAAATACGGGATTTCAGTTTTTTACCCGGGACAAATAAAAACAAAATTATTTAGTGTCATTTTTTATTATTTTTTATATTTTTCCGAGGATCGAGTCCGTTTTAACATTATCATTCTGACACTAAAACTGTCATTGGTCGATGCGAGCTGCGAGTGCAAGTTAGTAGCGAGACGAATACGTTTTCCGAACGTTGGGTGTGTGTGTCATAATGAAAAACGACGAACGGTTCAAATACGGGACAGAGTCAGTCCCGCCGGGACATTTTAAACTATGCCTAAAATACGGGATGTCCCGGGAAATACGGGACGTCTGGCAACGCTATCTATAACCCACTCTAGCCATTGAGTAAATAGATCCGCCATTTCACGCTAGACATAATATACTTACATATGTATATAATATATATACGTAGATGTATATAGATGCGCGAGAAATGTTTTCTGTCATAGATTGAGATCCCCTTACTCCACTAATGGGCTTTTATCTAACTATAACGGAATATAGAGAATAAAAACTCATAAAGAATTCGCCCATATTTCAATAAATTCATGATCACTAAAGCACGTATATAATACTTACATACATATCGTAAATGTATGTGTATATACGTATGTAATCTTAAAATATGTATAATAATATAATAATTTCGGTTGTTATTTTAATGAAATATATTTTATATGTACATATGTCAGTTCATTTACTCAAGTTCTTTTGTATATGTTACCCGCCAGAGAGCTACTATTTACTCTAGTGATAAGGTGGGCGACCTTATGTGTAGAATTTGCATGTCCTTACCCAAGACTTACCCACTATACTTTTGTATTTTTGTACGCAAAAGTGCAAATTTAAAATTTAAAACACCTCCGACATCTAAAATTAAAAATATATATGTGTATTTCGCCATTTTGTAGTGGCGGCCATCGCTAATCAAAAAAGGTAGCACAGTGGCGCCCTCCAATATCACGACGGTTCTCTTTTAGAACAGAGTCCATTTTGTTTATCCAGGCTTTATCTTAGTCACTGTCATCATACACCCTAGAGTGTTTCATTATACCCAGCAGCTTGGCTTAGTCTGAAACTCTTAATTATTTCTATCAATTTAGAACAAAAAGCCCCGTCCTCGGTTACGCCTCAGATTTTGTAATAAATTTAGCTCCCCTCTTTTGGAAGCCTGTCTATAATTAACGCCTGTATACAATCTACAGTTTTTAAAGTGAAAAATCTATTTCGGTTACAAAGATGGGTGCCTTTTGTTAATGTTATTTTACTTACTCTTCACGTCTACTTCCATCGGGAGAGCTTCCATCCCGACATCGTTGATATTCCATCTACGCGCATTAAGCGCTTTAAGTCTTCATTCCTGATCCGCACGGCTAAGGTCTGGAACGCTCTTCCAAGATCTGTGTTTCCTAACACGCACAATTTGGGTATCTTTAAAACAAGTGTGAATAGGCATCTTCTAGGCAAACGCGTTACACCTTAGGCCACATCATCACTTCCCATCAGATGTGATAATGGTCAAGCGTGTGCCTTTAAATATAAAAAAAATTATCAATCCTAGTCTTACTACTTATTTGACGGCATAAAATATTTTATAACAATTAATTTTAATTTCATTCTCACAAATGAATTTTTTCGTGCGAAATTAAATCGGCTTTATATCGCGTTCAATTTGTATCCAAGCACAGATTTATTTTCCAAGCGAAATATGATTTACCATTCGCATAGGTATACCTACGTAAATAATAATTTAACTTATTTTACTATACTATATTGTACAGAATTTCGATAAAATCCTCGCGTTCATCATTGCAACATAGTTTTAAAAATAACGTACCTAATCGATTTTTTCCCTTGCCGCCTTTAATCTGGTGAAGATTTAAACTTTAATTAATTTTTATTAAAATTCCTTAGTTACACAAATATTTTACTAGCTTTTGCTTGTGACATCGTCCGTTTGAAATTGGGTTTTAAAAATCCAGCGGGAATCCTCTGTTTTCCGAAATTAAAAAATACCCTATATCTGTCTCCAAGTCCTCAACAACACATGCAAAAATCGCGTTGCTGCATGATTAAAGGACAAACCAACAAACAAACAAACAGACTTTCGCATTTATAATACTAAACTAGCTTTAACCCGCGGCTTCGCTCACGTTAGGTTCGATTTTTTAACCCCCTATTGAACCCTCTTGGGGTTGAAATTTTCCAAAATCCTTTCTTAGCGGATGTCTACGTCCTAACAGCTACCTGTATACCAAATTTCAGCTCGATCGGTCCAGTGGTTAGAGCTGTGCGTTGATAGATCAGTCAGTCAGTCAGTCAGTCAGTCAGTCAGTCAGTCAGTCAGTCTCCTTTGCCTTTTATATATTTAGATAAGTAACGATACCTACCTAGGATTTTGTGTGAGAAGAGCTTACGTCACAGTAGTGTATTACCGTATTCATGGCAGTTAAGGGTCGTAGTGAAAGGTTCTCTGTCCCTTTAGGCAGGCCCTGAATCTATATACCTACTTAATCTATGGCCCTAAAGCTTTCCGACACCTGAGCTCGCAATAACACGCTTTAGGTGACCCCACATCCGGTTATTGGTTGTTATAGGGACTAGATAGTGAATTATTGCTATGGGAGGATATCTAGTTACGATTTCACATTAGCGAAATGCCAGAACGGGTGTGGTGTCAAGCGGAATAGGTATCGACCGATAATAGCGGTCATTTTCGTCACTTAGTGCAAAAAAATGGACATTTTCGAACCTTTTTGACACGTCTGCCGTCGCCACAAGCGCCATCTTGAAAGGTATTTAGGTATGCACCTATAATATTCTACTAGAGATGAGTTATATGCTCACAAAACAAGCGAAAAACTTATTCTGAACGACGAAGAGTATAATAGAGTATCTGCTTCATTTTTAAATGACATGAGGAATTACGACAAATATCTGCCATTTATGCGCTTCATTTACCGCACGCTTATAACATATTATCCACCTTGTATGCACCCCATTTTACAGATTTTAGTATTTTTTCGAAATGTACAAAAATATCAACTTTGGACTTGCTTTGGACCAATGAAGGTTAGGTTATTGCCGCCACCGGAAATCGAATACGAGAACTCACACAAATAAGACCACAACACTCACCACTGATGCGCCAAGGCGTTTTTAGTGTCGTTTTACTATCTTCATAATAAACTATCTCTAACACTAAATTCGATATGAGCGCCTATGCGTTAATTGAAATAGATTCGAATAGCTAAGGAACTTTCTCCTACTAATAATAATATAACAATAGTTCCACAAAGTAACGTCAGCTCCTATCAATCATTTGTCACCCTCCACGCTTCAAATCCCACTATATCGTTAATAGAATAATACATTTGTTCCGGTCATATTGAAATAATAAGTGTTTTATCGTGCTAATAAAATTAATGTTAAGAACCTTTCTCACTGCATTAGCTTCAGTAGGATTGATTGCGACTGTGTGCCGGCGATATTTATTCCGCTATTCCATATATTCTTCGCAGCCCGGTTGAAAGGCTGAAGCCTTTGTTTTAACTACAATATATACAATCTAGTTTATGTCGGTGACTTCCTTCGCTTGGAGTAAATTTCTTTTGGGAACTAAACTAAATTTTTTTTTATTCCATGACAAGATAGCTCTTGACTGCGATCTCATCTGATGGTAAGTGACGATGCAGTCTAAGATGGTAGCGGGCTAACTTGGAAGGGGTATGGCAGTGTATATTCAACCCATACCCCGAATCGGTTTCTACACGCCATCGTGTCGGAACGCTAAATCGCTTGGCGGTACGTCTTTGGCGGTACGGTGGTAAGTGGTAACTAGCCAACTTAACTTTTCTAGAATAAAATGCAGCCTTATATCACTGTCCAGATCCTCAACTATATCCAATATCCATGCAAAAATAACGTCTATCAGGGTCTGTTGCGGAGTGATTGAAGGATAAACCAACAACAAAAAAAAAAATTCTATTTTTAAGTACGCATAAATAAGAGTGAAGTGACTCTCTCTGATCTCGAAAAAACTTTCTCTTTTTCCCTATCTCAGAATAAAGTAGGTATTGTTTTTTTGTAAGCAGATTTTGCACTTTTTGTACAAATTCGGTCTCCAAACCTAACCTATATTTATTATTTTAAAGAAAAATCACTGTATACGTGAATTTCATTCGAGATCATAAAAAATGTGTCAATTTTTTACACATTAAACCTTTACGGGCTCGTGAATGTAACAAAAAATATATTGGCTGACATTTATTTGAAACAAAGTTGAGTGTTGAATATTTTATTTATATGCGGTTTGATGGTTTGATGCACGAATCAACTTTGCATCGCCTGAAATAATATTTGTCAGCTGTTATTATAAATCCCAATTTGATGTCACGACAACATTGCATTCGATCGATCAATCGATGATAGATAGATAGAGAGATATATAGATAGATTTTATTTATTTGTTCACCAAAATGCAGGTAGGTAGATACAATGTGATGGAATACAGATAATCGAGCCTTATACATTTTACCGGGTCTGGTGTGTGAATACAATAAAATAATGTCAGTATTAAAAAAATAGTAAATCTAAATATATAAAAGGCAAGCGTGACTGACTGACTGACTGACTGATTTATCAACGCACAGCTCAAACCACTGGACGGATCAGGCTGAAATTTGGCATGTAGATAGCTATTATAACGTAGGTGTCTGCTCAGAAAGGATTTTTCAAAATTCAACCCCTAAAGGGATAAAATTGGGGTTTGAAAAATCTAACTTAACGTGAGCGAACCCGCGGGAAAAAGCTAGTACATAATAATTATACAAAGAAAACTGAGCCTTATAGGTACATTTAACAATATAATATTATGTTCGATACAATAGTCGAGACGAAACGTGAGGCTCATTACTTTATCATAGGTTAAGCTTATAAAGTAGAGCTGAGGATAGATTGAAGGAGAATCACATAACCGAAAGGACTTATTCAAACCGAAGGTATGTTGGTAATTGTGTGCTGGGAATTCAAGTGAAAATGTTAAAGGCTTGGATAGATACAACGCATGACGCTAGCGGTGCGCGACTAAAATGTTTACACCTAGAAAGTAAAGTAAAAAGAGAGTGAATAATCAAAGATAAGAGTAGTGTTACAAGAACTCTGCTTTGAAGGCGTTGCTTCTTTGGTGCGAATTATCAGATTTGTTTTGACACTAGTTTTTTAAGAAACGTGTAAAAGTCTTGTCAAAAATATATTGAGTAAAACCGATCAATCTCCTTCGTGCATTTTCCATCAACGCGACACTGGCGAAATAATCTGTGCCCAGTTGGCACGCCTGAAACCCACTACTAGGGAATTGAATTGAAACTTCAATTGAGTTCAATTAAGTTGTTTAAATAAAATTATAAATTGCATCAAGCTTAATTTGATGACTTAATTTTACGTATGGCATGCTTGTATAAGTAATAATAAAATTAATCTGTCAAATAGCTAAAGGTGTGGTTTAAAATACAGATGCGTTCGAAAGTTATGGAATATCTACATGCTATGCATTTCTCTTTCTGTTCAGCTGATATCACAACATGTTTTTGGTCTATACAATAAATGGTTAGACTTTGAATGTGAACGCGTGATTCGCGTGTACAAATCGTACACGCGTTCAGTACCTATGGCTTTCTGGCGTGCTTCTGCCGCCTCGCTTCTTGCATGTCCAGGCCTTAAGGTAATATCAGATAGATGGGGCGCTGAACTCAGTATACAAAGGTCTGGTTGCCGAGAAACCAGCGATACAAAGAACCATTGTGCTGCGATATTTGTAAAGTAATTATTACAGGTGTTGCTTTTGTTAATTTTCTGTTTCTTCGCCCGGGTAAATTTCGAGGTTTTGTACGAACAATAAGTTCACAAGGATTTGGTGAGAAAATGTTTCTCGGTGTATACGTAACGATAACGAAATTTCCACAATAATATTTTGGTTTTACTTGATTTGATAACGTTGAAAAGTCAAATATTTTAAATTAGCATTTTAGTTATTTTCTATGTAGAAACATCGGACAAACCATTGAAATATTTTCCTAGCAGATCTTTGTCCTGTGATCAATAGTAGGTGTTATGACCCTCAGGGCTGAAGGCCATGACACATTAGTAGATATCATGATCCTTCTGATACCTAAGAATACCACCTACCTGTGTGGCAGAGATAGATATCGAGTAATTCTTACATAGAGATGACAAAAACATACGTGTTTGAAAAAATATTCAATAAAGTTATAGATAACAACATTAATTGAAAAAATAAGAAATCAGATTAGGCAACATTTAATGTTGCCTTATTTTTTAATAATTTAATTTTAATCTTCTTCTTCTTCTTCTTCAACTAATGGACGTCCACTGCTGGACATAAGTCTCCTGCATGGACCTCCACATGCCTCGGTCTTGCGCCGCCTGAATCCAGCGGCTCCCTGCGACTCGCTTGATGTCGTCTGTCCACCTAGTTGGGGGTCTGCCAACACTGCGCTTCCCGGTGCGAGGTCGCCACTCCAGCACCTTGGGAAGTTGGGACCCCATCGACCATCAGCTCTTCGAACTATGTGCACACATAGTTCGAAGAGTTAATTTTAATAATTTAATTATTTTACTGGTTTTACAGGTTTATTTATTAGGTGGACAGACGACATCAAACGAGTCGCAGGGAGCCGCTGGATTCAGGCGGCGCAAGACCGAGGCTTGTGAAGGTCCATGCAGGAGACTTATGTCCAGCAGTGGAAGATGAAACTCTTTTTTTTCTCTTTTATCTTATCCCTAGTCACTAGGATATTTAAGCTGATCCGTGCGAAGCCGGGGCGAGTCGTTTAGTGTATCATTAAATTAGGCTGCCAAAATTGCTACAAGATAAAATAAACAGCTAATGTATCCGAACAAAGTTTATCTCTGGAGCTCGTACATCATCCATTATCCGCACTTGATAACGGCTGTGTGAAGGTTCCGCGCCAGAATATGTCAGATAAAATATCTTTCCTAAAGGTAACATTACAAAAAAGTGCTATTAACTGCCTACTTTTTAAGCTATTGCATAGCTTCTATCGCGGGCCTTGAGCGTGGAAACCGAATCCAGAAATTCCGTAACGAAAATAACCTGACACGGGACTCCTCTCACCGCTAGATGGCGTTGATAAAAATGCTATGCAATAGCTTTACCGCGGCAGTCTACTTTTTATTTTATTCTATTGGACGACAAGATAGTACTTGACTGCGATCTCACCTGATGTAAAGTTACGATGCAGTCTAAGATGGTAACGGGTTAACTTGGAAGGGGTATGGCAGTGTACATATAACCCATACCCCTAATCTGTTTCTACACGCCATCATTGCGGAACGCTTAATCGCTTGGCGGCTCGTCTTTAACGGTAAGGTGGTAACTAGCTACGGCCAAAGCCACCCACCAGACCAGACCAGAGACAATTTAGAAAATTATAAATTGCCACCGCCGAGAATCGAACCCGAGACCTCCCAATTATAAGACTACAGCGCTGACCACTGCGCCAGAGAGGTCGTCAATATTGTCTGACGTTGTTGTAGTATAAAAAGTTCCTTGCAAATTATGTTCTTGTTTAACGCTTAATGATGTTCTTGTTTAACGCTTTTGACTACGTTAGCATCTAACAATTTGTACCACTCCAGAGCAATCTTACTTAATGCTACTGACGTTACAAGAAGCTGCGCGTATTCCCATTAGACCAAAGCTAGTTCATCTTTATTATTAAGAAAATGTTGCATAAATTGTAACGAAAATGAAGCGCGCTTACCTAGTATGATTGGGTTCCGTCATGCTTTATATTGTTTGCGTCTAATCGGTTTCTGCATTGGATCGTAACGGAATAGTAAGTCATTTCATTGTAGGTTATTAACCCTATTATTAATACTGCATGCACTGCTTGGCACAACCATAGAGTAAGAACTTTTTTCTTGTAAAATGTCCTACTCATATTTTCATTTTTATAACAGGCCCGTCATAGTCCACCACATTGGCAAGTGCAGATTGCCAGACTTCACACACCTTATTTTAAACGCACATAACTCCGGAAAGTCAGAGATTCATATCCCCCCCCCCAATCCCCTTTTCCCTTCCCCAACGAACAGACATCGACGTTTTAACCCCTAGGCTTGTTGCGTTACACCACGGCTGTAGTGTAACTAACATACGTGTTCTTGCAGAAGGAAGGTTTAGGGAGAGTATAGGCTATCACCGCTTGTTTTTTTCCTTTATAAACTTTATAATTCCATTTATTAACATACGTGTACCTCACGTGTAACTCGATAACAGTGAATAGGTTTTTCATTAAACTCTTCCAAATCTAATTTAATAGACAAAATTTCCGAAGCCGTCAAGTAGGTACGGGTATATTAATTTTCCAGTTCAATGTACAACGAAAGGTTTCATATTAAAATAGACTCTTGAATTTCAATTTAGTTGAAGCAATAGTAATTAATAGATTTTTGATTAAAACAACTGAGATAGATAGGCTCATCTCTGTATTGATTCTAGATATTCCAATTTTTTTATATTTACAAAATATGTATGTGCAAAAAGCGTCCTTACACGCTATGTAATATAACGGATGCTCGCGTTGTCCAAAATACCCCCCTTTACTTTCAAATTGACACCAAGCAGTTTAACACTGACCTCCAGATAAAAATGACCATAGGGGTTTGGTTTTTATATTGAGGTACGGAACCCTTAAAATAGAAGTGTTAAATTGAATAAAAGCAGGAGTTACTTTACAAATTCTATGATACATAAGGAAAACAAGACTCTTTTGCCGCCAAATCAGAGAGAAGAAGAAAAAACAAGACAGAAGTTTTTGAACAATTGCAAGGCATTCAAGAAAGAATTTCTTTCAATTATGCATTGTTCCTCAGGAGGAAACCTGGGTTTAAGAGCGAAACCTACAAAGACTGTATTTCGAAAAGTTCGTGTGGGGTTGAGTCGTTTTTGCATTATTTCCTTTTTCTTTTAATTTTGATTTTAATTTTAATGTTAGGTTTGGTTTTTTTATACCATTTACTTTTTTCTATTCTTTTTTAATCTTTATTAATGTACGATTTATTTTCTTCTGTTATGCATACCTGTAAACCAAGTTAAATGATTGTTCAGAATTTTAGCCAGTAGTTTAACTTAATATTATTAATGATATGTAATCTTGTTGGTGGTACAAATGAATAACTAATTAAATTATTTGTTCTACTGCTGGAAGATCGATAGTGTACCTACAGCGCGAGCGGTCCGTTGTACCACACTGATTTATTCTAGTTTGCTATAGCAAAAGATATTGTTTTTCCCTGAGTTAAATATTCTCATTTAATGGGTAAAATGATCTCCGCGGATGCATCTCATTCAGGGCTTATCTCGGCAAGAATCTCGGATATCTTTATTCAATGGATGTTTTTGCGTCCCGGACAGCCTTAAGTAAGTAGACAAATAGCTTTTTCATAATATTTTTCTTTCCGGTCCCTTTAATGAGTTCCATCTCCATCATATTTTATGTAGTTTCATTCTACTTTGTTTTGATGATTTTTATATTCAAACGCCTCTGAAAAAGTCTTCCAGGTAACTAATTACGTTAGAGTCGCACACATTCTGTCATCATCATCGTCACCATCAGCAACCCATCACTCATCAAAGAGTGCCAACGGGATCCTATTACCATCCGCTGTCCATTTGTCCGTCTGTCTGTCAACGGGCCGTATTTCGTGAACCGTAATAGGTAAATACTCGAAATTTTCACAAAAAAAGACGTGTGGCACTCGGGAACTGCCGCGGTAAAGCTATTGCATAGCATTTTTTATAGCGGTGAGCCGCTAGATGGCGTTGATAAAAAATGCGCCATCTAGCGGCTCACCGTAGAGGAGTCCCGTGTCAGGTTATTTTCGTTACGGAATTTCTGGATTCGGTCTCCACGCTGGCCCGCGATAGAAGCTATGCAATAGCTTAAAAATGTGTATCTTTTGCCGCTATAACAAAAACGAATAAAAATAATATAAGTTTAAACACTTTAACCTCACCTCTAAATACACAGGTGCTCTCTATCATTGGGTGAAAGAATATATATGTCCACGTAATATATCGCCACTAGATACGAAGTGTCATCACTCAACCCAAAGTAATTTATTACGCCGTTAGAAGCTTTCGTTACGTTTCACGTCTCAATTATTTGTCGAAGAAAAATCCGACCTGCATGGGTATCACATTCTTAGACATATTTAGCTCCCCATTCTGTTAAGAGCGCGTGTGATGCTTATAAGTTTATTCAAATATCCTCATATCCTCAAATCCGAACCGTTGGTAGAGTCACGACGTGTCATAAGAGCTACAGATTGGCCTACATTAAATAATTTTTTTTTAATTATTCCATTCTTTTCTATTTGCGTAGCCTTGTGTACGAAGGGCCTTCGATTTTTAAGAATCCCGTGGGAACTCTTGTGTTTCCGGGATAAAATATTAAGCCTATGCCACTCTCTAAGCCCTCTACTATAGTCTATACCTATGCAAAAATAATATCAATCCGTAGCTCCGTTGCTGCGTGATTGAAGGACAAACCAACAAACACTATAACTTCAATATAATAATAATCAATATAATATGATTATTGACTAATGAAAAAGACAGCCAAGCACTCTTATCATTTTTTTTGTCGTACCAGTAATATAATTAGCGTAGTGTTGACAGACCCCCTACTAAGTGGACCGATGACATCAAACGTGTCGCTGGGAGCCGCTGGATTCAGGCGGCGCAAGACCGAGACCTGTGGAAGTCCATACAAGAGACCTTTGTCCAGCAGTGGTCGTCTATCGGTTGATAAAGAAGATGTAGAAGAAGGCAAAAATTAAAAATAAAATCCTCAGTAGTAAGATTTTGGCACAGTTCAACTGCTGGGCCTCAAGACTTGAGAGTCTGTAAAGCGGTCGTCTGTACAGGGCCTGATATTCTCGCCAGTCATGTTGGATTGCCGTGCAATGGACTCCGTGAGTGAGGGAATAGAGCATCTATGTCTGTGCAGCCACTTAAGTACATTTTGCGTAGGTACAGGGCTACTTTCATTCCGAATGGCCGCCGCGCTTTTAATAATACCAGTAGAAAGTCCCTTATTAATTATTATTTTAGGCTCAAACCTACTGGGTCGAGTCAAGTTAATTAAAGTATGAGATTAGTTTAGAGGCCTTTATTAATCTAGTTTTGTTTATTACGGTAGTTGTTATTGTACCTGTGTTATGGATATTTATGTACTAACTTTGTTATGATTTAATCATACCGTACTTATAGATATAACAAAAATAACAAGCTGATCGCACATCTAGCACGTAGTCGTACGTAGACAACGTATTATGTTACTAGCTGATGCACGTGACTTCGTTCGCGTGGATTAAGGTTTTTAAGCTATTGCATAGCTTCTATCGCGGGCCAGCGTGGAGACCGAATCCAGAAATTCCGTAACGAAAATAACCTGACACGGGACCCCTCTACGGTGAGCCGCTAGATGGCACATTTTTTATCAACGACATCTAGCGGTGAGCCACTAAATGGTGTTGATAAAAAATGCTATGCAATAGCTTTACCGCGGCAGTCCCCGAGTGCTATACGTCTTTTTTTTAATTACCACGGGACTCTTATTTTCCGGGATAAAAAGTAGTTTTTGTATTCCACACGATAAGCTATCTCTCTGCCAAATTTCGCCCAAATCAGTTCAGTCATTTCAGCGTGATAGAGTAACAAATATCCATCCATCCATACATCCAAACTTTCGCATTTATAATATTAGTAGGATTTACATCTGTATACCGTAGAACTTATAACATTTGGGAAAAATGCGGTGATAGTCTAGTGGTTAAGACTACAGTCTCCTATTACTGATAGTGATCGCGGGTTCGATCCCGGAAACGCACCTCTGAGAGACCTACAAGCCTAAGAGTTCTCTATAATGTTCTCAAAGGTGGGTGAAATCTGTCATTTTGCTTTGGATTAGATACATACCTACTATGACCTTATAACCCTTCTCTGAGAGGAAATCTATCCTCAGTACCAATTTACTTTTAGGCCAACGCAGCGTTGTGGACTAAGGCCTATAACCTTTCTCTGAGAGGAGACCTTACTCCCTACCTAAAACCCTTACCTATAACCCTTCTCTGAGAGGAGACTCTTAGTAGTGAGCCATTGATGGGTCGCTAAAGGTGATTATCGAAAATATAAGTGTTATTATCCAAGATACACAAAAACCATTAATTTTTGTACAGCTAATTCTATGGGAAAGGTTCGATACGACTAACTAATACTATTAGTGCGATAAAATGATAATATTTCAGTGTGGCATGACCGGAAGTAATATCCCGGAGCGTGAAAGTAAGGAATATAATGACCCACCATTCTCACTACAGCTGTTTAGCAATCGTACAGTTGCAGTTCGTACACGTACAGAAAGTGCGAGTGGCGATTAGCGGCGATTTCCCGTGATTACCGTTGTACATTGGTTGCATCATAAAGCACATCTTAAAGAAGTGGCGAGATTAATTTTCCACTGTTTGAATAATCCCAACCACCTTTTTATATCAAGGCATCAAATGTGTATGCACTGCTACGTGGTTAAACCGTATCCACAGCATTTTCTTTCAAAATTTGGAATACCCTTCTGGCTTTCGTTTTTTCAATTAACTATTATAGATTGGGTTTCTTAACCAAGAGAGAATCTTTCTCATCTTCCAGTTAAATACGCTCTATCTTAGATTGCATCTTCACTTACTATTAGATACGATTGTAGTCTAAATGTAGGCTGTATATTTAAAAAAAAAGTTTTGATATGACGGAATAAATAAACAATTCACACTCACTTTTCCTGGCCCAATCATGACCCAATTTTTCCTGGCTCAAAGACCAGTTCATATACTTAAAAGAAAGCTGTCTGAAGGTTACCATACCATTTGATTGCTACACCGAGATTCTAACTATATTAGGAAATAGGTAAGGTGTGTTAAGTAATAAATCTCCGTGTCTCGAACTTTATGAGAGTAATAAATAAGCCACCTGTTTTAGATTTAATTAACCTAAGTAGCCTCATAAGATTTTATTTAAGATATTTCAAAAAAAATTAATATTCACAAGGGAATACAGAAATGAAATATGAAAAGGTCTGATTTCTGTGTATAAATATCGTATCTAATTTCAAAGAGTATATATTTTTAATTCAACACGTTTTTATTGAAGACATTGCTTCAAAGTTTTAAAATTAATCATACTTAATATTATTACGCTTCTGAATATTCACAGAGAAAATATTCATTGATACTGTATGTTATATTAATGTAATTAACATTTCTATAACAAGAATTAAACTTAGATAAATAAAGCTATTGATAAGCTATAGTTAAAAACTAAAGTGAATCTCGTAACTTAAAAAATCAGATCAGTAAAAATCAATTTGATTTATAGAATCAAATTTTAATGAGTCAGTTTTAATGGAGTGGAGACGTACTCTACACCTAAAATAATATATTACATTTCAAGTCGTAGCTTTTATCAGATTATTCATCAAATGAATATTCAATATTGACCTTCTAACGTAATTGAACGATCGGGGCGCTCTTAATTTAGGCGTGACGAATCGTCGATTAATTGTCGGAAAGGGGTTTGTTTTTTAAATAGGTTGGTATCGAAATCGTTAATATCAATCAAATTTGGCTTTGGTATTTCATTAAAAGCTATCTAAATCTAACTTCAATGAGATTCTTGTCTCTGTGTGCCCATTGCTTAACCTAAGCAAAGTAGTGATGGCCCAGTGGTTAATAGAGATGTGAGTTCTCTTTGCGTATTCTATCGGCTGTATAACGGGGAGTGTTCTGAAGAGCTCATCATCATCATCATCAACTTATGGACGTCCACTGCTGGACATAAGTCTCTTGCATGGACCTCCACAGAACTCGGTCTTGCGCCGCCTGAATCCAGCGACTCCCTGCGACTCGTTTGATGTCGTCGGTCCACCTAGTGGGGGTCTGCCAACACTGCGCTTCCCGGTGCGGGGTCGCCACTCCAGCACCTTGGGACCCCAACGACCATCAGCTCTTCGAACTATGTGCCCCGCCCATTTCCACTTCAGTTTCGCGACTCGCTGAGCTATGTCGGTGACTTTGGTTCTCCTACGGATCTCCTCATTTTTGATTTGATCTCTCCTAATTCTTAACTACGATAAAAATATATAAAATGTCTACTGTAGCTAATAAACTCAGATTATATTTTATTTTAGTTACACTATCCATACAGTTTCAGCTAACTGAAACTCAATGGATAGTGTAGGTGCCAGTTTAATCTAGTGGTTAGTAATCTTGTTGTTGACCACATTAAATGATTTACATAATTATGATGGACGGTTGCCTACATGTTAGTGGACGTAATACGTTTATTATGGATACATCTCAATTATATGATGCAAAGTATTACAGAAAAGGCAGAAAAGGCTGTATGTAGCTATGCTTATGTGAGTTATATGCATGATTATTTGGCGGGAGGCTATGGTTACCATCCTTGGCGTCAAAGACGTGACAAAATGCGATTTAGTGTGGGTGGGTGGGTGTGGGTTTGTTTGTATGTTTGTTACTCCTTCACGCCAAAACGAATGAACCGATTTGGCTGAAATTTGAAATGGAGATAGCTCGTACCCAGGATTACATAGGTTACAGTTTATACCGGAAAATTAAATAGTTTCCGTTGAAATTAGAAACCTTAATCCATCGTCTAGTATTTAATATTAATAAAGAGATGCTCGACGCGTACAAATTCATAGGTGCAAGCTATAAGTTAAGTACGGTTTTATAGAGGTACAATGATTCTGCTATGACTATTTATTAATGTACCGACACATTTATTTTAACGATTGATGAATCGTTTTTCATTAAATAAAATAAATTCAGTGATAATTCAAAAATAAAATAAACTCATTACGGGAACTTTTTAAAGCCCATTCATAATGAAACGATAGCACGCGTAATTTTCGCGATACTATAGTGCGAATTTAATGAACTTTCGCATCCCCATTTGGAAGCTTAATGTACTGAGGCAATATCGTTTTTGAAGTGCGCGAACGACCGAACGACATTCGCAGGGTCACAATACATTAAATTATAATTGTATGACCCGAAACAGACCAGCTTAATTATATGCCGGTGCGAAGCGAAATATGTTTTCCATTAAAACTCTATTAATTAATGTGAATGCAAAATGTTTTTGATAAGAGTAGAGAGAAATAAGATAGGTAATTAGTGGCGGATTAACACATTTGCCGCCATCAAACTTTTAATACGGAATCATAAATTCTAACAAAACTTTTTTAATTTGTAGTTTTGTTTTCATTTTGTGTATTGAACATTTTGCGTATTGAACATAATGCGTTTTGAACATTTTGCGAAATTGTACATTCTACGTATTGAACATTTTGCGTCGCGATGCCCCTGTCGACCTCTACAATTTTGTGTCAGTTCCTACATTACATATTTCAACAACCCAACGATTTATTTAGTTAAGATTGCAAAAGAATTTTTGCAAGAAAATTTTTATTTTTGAATAACATTTAAGTAAATACCTATATACTGTTACGTGCTAGGGTTCGCTGGATTTGGAAGGAAAGACCTGCTGACTCCTTGAAAGACTTTATTCACTAACACTACAAAGCACTAGGTCCAAACACTAAGCACTCACAATGTCCTAGGTCGTAGCCAAGTCGTAGGTTTCACTGGTAGCACTTTTGATCACTAGGTTTCGCTTCGAAGTCGCCTCGACGGTTGCTCAAACTGAACTGAACTCCGGCGCCTCTCTACGGCTATTTATATGAGCCGAGACGTTCCAGAACGTTCCTTTCTCGAATCTCCCCAACGTGCGCGGAAGTGATCAGCCGGGTCGGATAGTTCTGGTAAGTTCGCGTACCCGGTTTTCGCGACTAACGCCATCTAGTGTCGAGTGAGTTGAGTTGAGTGTGGTCGTAACACTTTCGAGACTAACGCCATCTAGTGTTGAGTGGTCGTAACACTACTCCCCTCTTAGAGATGCTCGTCCCGAGCATCGTTGTTACTGCCATGGTAACGCGCCAGGCGGTCTATGTGTACCACTTTGAATGTCCCCCTTGGATGCTTTTGAATCCTATAAGTCACATCATTCAGTCGGGTCACCACTTTGTATGGACCGTCCCACTTGGTCTGCAACTTTGGAGATTTCCCTTTCCGGCGAGTTGGGTTATGCAGCCACACCAGTGATCCTTCCTCGAAGCCGCTCGTGTTCGATTTCCGGTCGTATCTGGTTTTCATGTTCTCACTTGACTGTAATCCATTTTCCCGAACCAAGGCGTGTATATAGCGCATTTTTTCCTTTAAATCACAGACATAGTCTTGTACGGTCTCTGGTTCCTCTGGTGACCCTCCTGTCAATAGGTCTACTGGTATTCGTAGTTCTCTACCGTAATTGACATACGCCGGGGTGGCTTTTATGCTCTCATGCTCGGCGGTTCGGTACGACAGAAGGAAGAGTGGTATATACTTGTCCCAATCCTTTTGTTTGTCGTCTACCACTTTCGCCAAATGCCTCTCAAGGGTCTGGTTAAATCTCTCCACCATTCCATCAGACTGTGGATGGTACGCAGTGGTCCTCGTCTTATGCATGCCCAAAATTCTGCACACTTCCTGGAATACTTGCGATTCGAAGTTCCTGCCCTGATCTGAATGGATTTCTAGAGGCACACCAAAGCGACATATCACTTCTTCGACTAACTTAGAAGCGACTGTTGTAGCTTCTTGGTTTGGTATGGCGAACACTTCCGGCCATTTGGTGAAGTAGTCCATGACGACCATAAAATACTTGTTTCCCGATTCCGTTACAGGAAATGGCCCAGCTACGTCAACTGCAATTCGTTCCCACGGTGCACCGACGTTATACAACCGCAGGTTCCCACGGCTCCTGGTCTGTGGTCCTTTTACAGCAGCGCAAGTGGTACATTTGCGGCACCAATTTTGTACATCATCTCGACAATGCAACCAGTAGAATCGTTCTCGCACTTTTGTTAACGTCCTCTTGACACCTAGATGACCTCCTGATACGCCATCATGTATTTCACGGAGAACATCTGGTACTCTCGTTCTTGGGACAATTATCTGAAGATGGAACTCTCTGCCGTTAGTCTTCTCCCATTTCCGGTAGAGTATTCCGTTTTGGAGTATCAGACTGTCCCATTGCGCCCAGTACGCCTTAGTGACAGCGCCAGTGGGTGCAACCTCACTCCAGATTGGTTTTACATCACCCCGTTTCTTCCATGTGATGATGTGCCGAAGGTCGTCATCTCTTTCTTGAGCCTCCCTCATAGCATCATTCTCCCAGGGACCCAAAGGACTTGTTCTCGTTAGCTTTAATGCTTCTTCATTGGATTCCTGCTTAACACAATGTTTGCAGTCTTCTGAACACGGCCTTCGTGAGAGTGCGTCGGCATTCCCATGCGTCTTTCCGCTGCGGTGTTCAGTCTTGAAGTCATACTCCTGGAGCTGTTCAATCCATCGAGCTACTTGACCTTCTGGGTTCTTGAATTGCAGTAGCCACTTCAAGGCTGCGTGATCAGTTCGCAGTAAAAACTGTCTGCCGATGAGATATTTGTTGAAATGTTGTAGCGTCTTTACAACAGCCAAGAGTTCTCTTCTTGTCACACAGTAGTTTCTCTCTGGCTTGGATAAAGATTTGCTGAAATATGCAATAACAACTTCTCTTTCACCCTGTTTTTGGGATAACACTCCTCCAATGGCCGTGTTGCTTGCGTCCGTGTCGACTATAAACTGACCTTCAGCTTGTGGATACCCCAGGATTGGTGTTTCACACAGATGTTTCTTCAGTTTCTGGAAAGAATCTTCGCAAGTCCCATCCCAACTAAATTGTCGTTTATCTTCTGTCAGCCGATGTAATGGCTTGGCTATCTCTGAGAATCCCTTGACAAAACGCCTATAGTATGAGCATAGGCCGAGGAATGCCCGCACTTCGGTTTTGTCCTTAGGGGTAGGCCATTTCTGAACTGCCTCCAGTTTCTCCGGGTCTGTCTGGATTCCATCACTGGAGATAACATGGCCGAGATAATTGACCTCTCTCCTGAATAAACGACACTTTTTCGGGTTCAACTTTAATTTGGCTCCCTCTATTTTGGCGAAAACTTGCTCCAAGTTTCGCAAATGGTCCTCGAAGTCACGGCCGACAATGATGACGTCATCTAAATAGACTAAGCAAGCCTCTCCAACTAAGCCTGCCAGTACACACTCCATGAGTCGCTCAAATGTGGCAGGTGCGTTGCACAATCCGAAGGGCATGACGTTAAATTGCCATAAACCTTTGCCGGTCGAGAAAGCTGTCTTCTCCTTGTCTTTTGGATGAATTTCCACCTGCCAGTATCCAGATTTCAGGTCTAGGGTCGAGAACCATTTCATGCCACTCAAGGTATCCAAAGTGTCGTCGATTCTAGGTAACGGGTAACTGTCCTTCTTAGTGACATCATTCAGACGCCTATAGTCCACACAAAATCTCGTGCTACCATCTTTCTTCTTCACTAATACAACAGGTGAACACCACGGACTTGCAGACGGTTCAATAATCTTATTCCTTCTCATGTCCTCCAAAAGGCCTTCAACTTCTTTTTCCTTTGCAATCGGTATCCGTCTTGCTCGTTGACGAATTGGTCTCTCGCTTCCGGTATCTATCCTATGCTGAACCATCGACGTTCTTCCAAGGTCCCCTTCTTGACTGGAGAAGATATTCGCGTAGCGCTGTAGAAACTTCTTAGCTTTCATGCCCTGCGAATAAGTCAGATTACTCTTGCAGTCATCGAGTAACTCAGTCACTAATCCGTAGTGGTTGCTGTTTGCTGAGTCTGCGCCTGTCATCGAACTACACTTTTTCATCCAGATAACTTCCTCGCACTTTCCAATGACGTCACCTTTGTTCAAGCAGATCTCGCGATCACCAAGATTCAAAACCTTGACTACAGCGTTACTGCTTCCACTAACAAGGGTTCTCGCCGTCATCAGTTTCTGCGCCGATGTGTTGGTAGGTGTGTCTTCGATCAACACGCATCTGTTTGCCTTTTTCTTTCCAGCTGGCGGCAGTTTCACCAGCACCTGAGCTTCCGTTCGTCCAGGTATAATCACTTTCTTTACACATGCGACTTTCCCGCAGGCACCTCCAAGAATGAAGATTTCTTCTTCACCACACTTGAAGACTCCGTCAGCGACATTAATTCTGCAGTTGTGTTTCTTCATAAAATCCAAACCCAAGATGCAATCATCCATAATCTCAGCCACGATAACGTCATGAGAGTATGAGGACTCCCCTACATACATCGTAACTGACACTTCTCCCAGGACGGGTATTGGCTGGCCGGAGGCAGTAAGAAGCCGACAGTTAATTCTCCTTTTGTGTCCCCTTGCGGCTTTTACCAGGTTTGGGTTCACTATTGTTCTAGAGGCTCCTGTATCTAGGGTCATTTTGCAATCCGTCCCGTTAATAGTCCCCTGAATCGCCAGACTATTCCCGCTGCAAGCCTGGGAGATAACAGTTGTCGGGGCTCCCTCCGCGTCAGCCAGTACTCGCCCCTTAGTCCTGGCTGTTATTCGTTTCCCTGATCCCGGGCAGGGGACGGAACCCCTTGTTTCTTCAGCTCCTCCATTTGTTCCTCGATCCTTTTCATCCTTGCCATCTGGGTCTCCTTCTGCGGGCAGTTGAGCTGAAGATGGCCCCTCTCGCCGCACTTGTAGCACATGACTCCAAAACGTTTCTTCATAGGAGCCTTAACCTCCTTGACTTCCTCAGAGACCTCGCGGATCTTATGGGCCTGCCGTATGTCATGGCGAACAGCCTCGACCTCCAAAGCATGCGCCAATGCTTCCTTTAGCGAGGTATGGTGACGAAGCCTCACTGCAGCCCTGACCTCCAGGTCTTTGATTCCGTCGACAAATGCTTGAACAACATTCGTGTCTACCATCTTGGAGTCGGCTCCTGGATGTGCCTTCCTGACGAGTTTTTCAATTTCCAACGCCCATTGTTGTAGTCCTTCTCCTGAGCGTTGAACTCTGTCACGAAGTTGAGCACGGAACACGTGCTCCAAGTGTCGCTCCCCGTATCTGGATTCAAGTGCCTCCATCAGGTTTTGAAACCCATTCCCTGTATGTGGCAGTGCTTCCAGGACTGACAAAGCTTGCCCTCTGAGCGCAACTGTGAGAGCAGTCAGGCACTGTTCTTCCGTCCATCCGTTGGCAGTAGCAACAGTCTGAAATTGCTGACGATAAGCGCTCCAAGAAGTAGTGCCGTCGTATGGCGGCACTTTCACTCTTGGTCCTTGCGCCACTCCGGTAGTTCCACTGGACATCGCAACTCCCGTGGTTTCGAGGCGCACTACTTTCTTCTGTAGTTCAGTAAGGCCGGTTTTCACATTTTCAACATCCAATCCTAACCCGGTAACTCGTTCTTCCACTACGTCGACATCTTTTCGAAGCTTAGTCACCGTGTCACTAACATCATTTATAGCCCAAAGCGCTTTTTCTTGGAGGTCTTTTTGTTGCTCTTGTGATTCTCGAATCGCTCTGATTTCAGCCTTTTGAAACTCTTGAATCGTAGTCAGCTTGCGTTCCTGTGTTTCCTTCATTGCCTGAATTTCAGCCCTTTGCAGCTCCATTAATTCAATTAAACTTCCTAATTGAAGGGCCACTTGAGGGGCTGTAGAAGCTGCGGTGCCGATGGTGGGCGTGGCCTGTCTAGTAGGCGGAGCCCGGTGGGCGTGGCCAGTGGGCGTGGCTTGACACAAAGTGGGCGGGGCTTGAACAGAAGTGGGCGGAGCCTGAGGGGCGTGGTCGGTGGGTGGGGCCTGGTGGGTGGGTCCGGTGGGCGGGGCTTGGGTCAAAGTGGGCGGGGCCTGAGGGGCGTGGTCTGTGGGCGGAGCCTGGTGGGCGGGTCCAGTGGGTGGAGCTTGGTCCCCATTGGGTGTGGCCTCCGCAGCTCGTTGTGCCCTTGTCCTGACGCCCTCCTTGAAGTCCTCTCTCGGAGTCAATGGCATCTCCAAATCCCACTTCTGACACCAGTTGTTACGTGCTAGGGTTCGCTGGATTTGGAAGGAAAGACCTGCTGACTCCTTGAAAGACTTTATTCACTAACACTACAAAGCACTAGGTCCAAACACTAAGCACTCACAATGTCCTAGGTCGTAGCCAAGTCGTAGGTTTCACTGGTAGCACTTTTGATCACTAGGTTTCGCTTCGAAGTCGCCTCGACGGTTGCTCAAACTGAACTGAACTCCGGCGCCTCTCTACGGCTATTTATATGAGCCGAGACGTTCCAGAACGTTCCTTTCTCGAATCTCCCCAACGTGCGCGGAAGTGATCAGCCGGGTCGGATAGTTCTGGTAAGTTCGCGTACCCGGTTTTCGCGACTAACGCCATCTAGTGTCGAGTGAGTTGAGTTGAGTGTGGTCGTAACACTTTCGAGACTAACGCCATCTAGTGTTGAGTGGTCGCAACAATACAAAAACATATGAATTTTTTTAATTTCTTTGAAATAACAAAAATTTTGGCTCTTTTGCTGGCCCTTAATTTGTTTTTAATTCAATGACAAGATAGACCTTGATTGCAATTTCACCTGATGGTAAGTGACGATGCAGTCTAAGATGGTAGCGGATTAACTTGGAAGCGGTACGGCAGTGTAAATTCAACTCATACACCTAGTAATCTGTTTCTACACGCTATCGTGTCGCTCGCTAAATGGCTTGGTGGCACATCTTTAATGGTAGGTCAGAGACGTGCTGCGGGCGCGGTGGTGCCCGGGCCAACGTGCACAAGCACTAAGTAGTAATTTGAATTTATTAAATAGAAACAAAACACGCCAAAAATTATTATTTCTCCGTGTTTCAGAACATTTATGAATTCAATCAATACCTGCGCAACCAATCGAAAACCCGATAAAAAAATAATAAAGGAGCAATGAAACTCCCCCAAGACACCATCGATTTTGTAATATTCGCTTTGCTAATTGAATTATATTGAGAAGCCACTGGTCGGACACTAAGCAAAAGATAAATTGCCTCGTTTCACGCTTCACGCCAGTAATTTCTGTACATTTCCCCTAGTACGGGTTTGCACGTCTCGAAAGCTTTGATGGTATTTTGTGAGTTAAGACGTCTGCCACAACTGTAAAATCAAAAAAAACAAAATTTATTTTTTCATGTAGGCCAACTTGTAGCTCTTATGACACGTCATAAATCTACCATCGGTTCGGAATGCAGATTCTGCTGAGAAGAGCCGGCAAGAAACTCAGCAGTTGCTCTTTTCAAAAAAAATTTTTTTACAATGTTTTTACATTATAGACTTCTTTATCAGTGGCATGGAGCCGTTGGATACAGACGGGGCAAGCTTATATTGTAGAAGTCTATGCGAGAGATCTATAGAACGCACTCTCACTCTGCTCAGACTCAAAACAGAGATAAAACGAGACAGATTTACGTTGGAGCATATTTGTATCTCATTTTAGCTTCTTGTTCGACCTAAGTCAGAGCACTGCGCTATCTCAGAATATGTCCAGTTGTGGACGTCTATCGATTCATAAATAGGAAGAAAAGATTAGCGCGCGCAGACAAACTCGACGAAGGAACTGTGTTAATAACAATACTTATGTAGTGATGAAAGCTCGTACTAGGGACGAAAGCTACATTCGTAAATGGTGAATTATTGGAGTTGTTCTTTTGAAAATTACAGTTAACACTTCCTTTGTAAAGTCTCGCCTCGGTTCTTTGAACTCGATATTTTGTTCACTTAAAAAGTTCAGGCACGTGATTTTGTAATAAAATCGTACTAATTCGACAGCTTAAAACGTATGTTCGACGAATTAACTATTTTTATTTAAAGAACATGACTAATATTCCCTTTTCCCCTCCAACTATGCTTAGTTAATCTTGTCGTAGGAGTAGGAACGATAAATTTACAACAGGTAGAGTTTAAACCTGCGACCTATCGGTTTTCAGTCCGCGCCTTAAATCGTTACGCTATTGAGGCTTCAAATCCTTACAAATATTAGGTATAAATGCGAAAGTGTGTTTGTTTGTCGGTTTATCCTTTAATAACGCTGCAACAGAGCTACGGATCGACGTGATTTTTTTGCATGGGTATAATTGAGGACCTGGAGAGTGTCATAGGCTGACTTTTTATCCCGAAAAATCAAAGAATTCCCGTGGAATTTTAAAAACTAAGTCCAAGTCGTGGGCATCAGCTAGTAAAATATAATTGTTTTAAGTTCCCAAAAAATTGCAAACAATTTAATACGGTTTTCTTTATAATTTATTGCCATTTTACCAACGTCGAATGGCGTTTAACCGAGGAATTAGGCATTATACTGAAAGTCTGCCAAAATGTCACGCGTGATGGATAAGACTTAGGTATTTTAAGTTGGTGAAATCGACCATAAACTAGGTTGTCGCCTGCTAACAGCGATCACAGAAGATGGCTGTACCTACCTTCCTAATTAGGATAATATCATACCGTTTACCTGTACCTTTACCTTCAGGTCAAAGCAAACATATTCCGTCAACGCTCGGACATAAATCATATCAGTAATAGAGTAGGTCTCACAAAGTTAGCATTCCATAGCACTTGGTATGTACGCATATTATGCTAAAACTTTAATATAAACTCTAAACAGCTATAAAATTCAATCTATATTGGCCACTCAGGAATCGATCAAGTCGTGTATTGAAATAGTATACCTACCTAGTCCTATCGTACTATAAGCAACACCTGTACAGTTGAGTATGGAACTTCCTATTGGTAACAAAATACATATCCAAAGATAGTTTCATCCAGCTTTTACCTTTACCTATAATAATAATAATATTTGCATAAGCTGTACTATTCGACCTGACATTGGGGTAGTGTACCTAATAGATACCCATGTAGGTTTTTTTGCTGATATCCTTAATAATATTACAAATGCGAAAGTGTTTGTTGGTTTGTTCTTCAATCACGCTGCAACATAGCCTCTCGTTTCGTATCAATAAGTCATCCTTAGTACACACTATTTGGAGACTATTAGTCTTCAAGCATAAGTTAAAGTTCTTATCGGTCTTCAAGCAAATCAATACCACTGTATTATGTATATTGTATATATTTGTTATAGTTTAACAAGGTATTTATTTGGTATTTTCTAGTGGGAGGCTTCGGCCGTGGCTAGTTACCACCCTACCGTCAAAGACGTGCCGCCAAGCGATTAAGCGTTCCGGCACGATGGCATGTAGAAACAGATTAGGGGTATGGGTTGAACACTGCCATACCCCTTCCAAGTTAATTCGCTACCATCTTAGACTGCACTGTCACTTACCATTAGGTGAGATCGCAGGCAAGGACTATCTTTTCATTGAATTTAAAAAAAAAAGTATAATTGAATCAGCGAGGGGGTTACCGCAGGGGTTACCGCACGTACAGAGGATATAAAAGGTATTCTGTTCGCAAATGCATTCCTGATAGTAACCCTACCCGTTGTATTGGAGCTTAGAATGTTAGTTTAGTATTCATGAATCAGCTGATAGTACTTTGATGTACGGGGCTTCATGTAATCTTGCTCACAATTAAACATGTATTATTAGACATGTAAGTAGATACATGAATGCAAAATAAATGAATAAATGAATAAATAAAAATAAAAAAATAAATGAAAATTTGGTTGGCATAATACACTTATTGTTTGTGATAGGTATATGGTATACGTGGTAAGTGACCAAATATGAATGATTATCCCTAATGTAAAACATTTCTCTTTGAACGCGTAGGTATAGCCAAGAGTTTGTCTGAAAGGTGGATTTTGTAAGATTCTCAACGACTTAGTTCAGACCACAAAGGTAATACATTTATCCACACGCCGTAACGACTGAAGCGAATGGTTCAGTCGTTGCGACGTGATTGAGTAACAAACATCCATCCAAAACTTTTGCATTTATAATATTTTTCTTCTTCTTCTTCTTCAACTTATGGACATCCACTGCTGGACATAAGTCTCTTGCATGGACCTCCACAGATCTCGGTCTTGCGCCGCTTGAATCCAGCGACTCCCTGCGACTCGTTTGATGTCGTCGGTTCACCTAGTGGGGGGTCTGCCAACACTGCGCTTATCGGTGCGGGGTCGCCATTCCAGCACCTAGGAGCCAGAAGGCAATAAAACCGTTTCACAATCACTAATTTTAAAGTCGTTTAGACGTTAAATGAATTTTAACGTTTTGAAATTTTTCAAAACGTTACAAAAACGTTATAAAAAGAACGTAAAATTTATTCCTCTGTTAAATAATACTTAGGAATAATGAAGTAGACTTATAATTGCGTGATCCGCAGTCAATTTATTTAATATCACAGGACTATAGTCCTTAATATGTTTGGCTTATCTGCAATGAAACCGTTCTGTAAATTCACCGCCCTATCTATCTGCCATTCCCTCAAAGTTTTCACCTCATTGCCCGGTACAACATTACTATCAACAAACTTAGCTGTATACAACTCCTCTCTATACTTCTTGAGTTGTTCTTTAATGTACTCCACGGGTACTTTAGATATTGCGAGCAATCTAGGTTTATAGTTATCAGCGTCTTCAACGTTTCTTGCTTCATATAATTCGTATATTAGAAATTTGTCATGGGGATTGGGCTTTCTGAGAAAAACGGCGTATTCTTCTCCGACGTGAAGAAATCCTTGCAAGTCGTGCTCAGATTTGAATCCATCCAAAAGTTGAAATAGCTTATGTAATCTCACAGCAGCACTTTTCCCAAAGAGAAGCATTAAAACTGGGAGGTAGGTTTCCTGTAATGAAGGAATATGAGTACTTATCTGTAATATATTGATTGCCGTAATCCTTTCTCACAGTATAGGTATTAATTTTCTCTTCGATATAATTATTGTGAATATTGTGTATGAATATTTTTTTTAGTATAATTTCAAAGATTCAGGAATCGGGGCTTCAGCCATGACTAGGTATAACAAAAAGTTATACTAGTTACTAAAAACTATTCTAAATGGTTTCAATTTCAATTTCACACACATTAAAATGTATGTGGTTGGTATCATGGCATTCGAAAAAATATTTTATTTAGAAAAATTATACTTTTTATTTTTTACGCTAATTATATTTTTTACGCCCAAAGGAAATTAACCAACGCTTCCTATGCCTATTTTTAAACCTACACGATCTCTTTCAGATCAAATATCTTGAGTGATGATGCAACATCTAATTAACAAATTCCAATTTCGCTTAAACCGGGATAGAAGCTCATAGTAATTTTATATCTTCCGGGAACTTTGCCAAATGGCGGTAGATCATGTAATACCGTAGCATTCTGCGTTAATACGTAATTTTGAGAATAAATCATGCTTAATCGGCAAATAGGATTATTTGATGAGATTTAAAATATCTCGACACGATGCAAAAATGTCGTGGTTGTGTCATTAGGTACAACGGACAGAAGTCAACTGCTATTTACGAGGGCACGTGGCTCATGGTTGTGTGTGTGTCCTATCTATATCAGTGGGAGCGAGAGCTTGCTCGCGCCTTACCGCTCCCACCTAGGTTCCGGACAGGCACGCATACTTACGCAATGTGCATGAATACGACGTAACCACAAGTAAAGCCCACGCGCCCTCATGCAAAGAAAGAACTATAATACTTAGATCACTTGCGAGTCTCTACATGTTCACGATCTTGTGTCGCTTGTATCGAGCAGATTACATCGACTTGCTTGAAAATCTCCAGCCAGAATATTTTGGCAATAAAGTTTTACCACGTTTTACCGAGAATCACACACAATAAAAAACGCGGACATACCCAATTCATGACGTCACAATATTATTATTAACTTTTGACAGCTATTATTTCGGACAGCGGCGACCGTTGATCCATGCATCAAACCACGTATGAATATTCAACACTCAACTTTACGCCAAATGAAAAATCTGAAAATTTGTTTTGTTGTATTTTACGAGGCTCTAAAAATTTAATGCGTTCAACAATTTTCCAATTTTTATTGCTGCGAATGCTGCGCACGTACTCTCGCTTGCCTTCGATTGTTTGTGCTCAGCCTTTGTTGATTGCAACCCGTCAACGGCTAACTACTTAGAAGGCATTAATTGGATAAAAGAATACATCAGGAGAAAAATAATGTTATCTTTTTGTAAGCTGGAACAGTCCTAACCTAGTGGTTAGGACTGTCACTGCTATGGTATGCTCAATTGTATAAAATTATTAGGCCCGTAAAGCTTTGGAATGACCTCAATAATTTAACGTTTAAAGTCCGGCTCGAAATCCAAATGAATTGAAGTCGATGGGCGATTTCAAAATGAAAGCAAATCGAATTGAAATTACTCATTTTCAAGCCGATCAGTGGCTTTGTATTGGGCCTAAATCAAGGCATTGCTGATTTCAAGTACATCTGTACAAATAAATTAAACGGATTGCCTATGATTTCAAATTAACTGCCTCTGTGATAATAAATTGTCAAAATAATTTAAATAAATAGCGACTCTTGCTATCCACTAATCCTATTATCTAGTCTAGATTATAAATGCAAAAGTTTGTATGTTTGTTACTCAATCACGTCGCAACGACTGAACCGATTTGGGTGAAATTTGGCACAGAGATAGATTGTAGTCTGGAACCTATTCCAGACTACATCATATACTTACATGGAATCTATCTCTGTGCCAAATGTACTAACATAGGCTAGTTTTATCCCGGGAAATAAGAGAGTTCCCGCGTGAGTAAAAAACCTCAATAAAAACCGCGCAAACGAAGTCGTGGGTATCAGCTAGTATTATAAGTGTGTTTGTCTATTAGTTTGTTGATTTGTCCTTCAATAACGCTGCAACAAAGCTATACGGATAGACGTCGTTTTTAGCATGGGGTTAGCTTTGATTGTATCTAACGTCTGTTCTAGCTTTTATTCTAAGAACTATTAGTATCAACTTGATTTTAGGCTTGGATATACGTAAACATGTGTCAGGCATTTTGGTCCGTGTTGTATGTGTAATAAAGGTTATATTCCTTTTGACAAATAAAACAGTAATTTCGGTCTCCGTACGGACTCCAGCTCGTTGTTACAGGTCGATTAAGCTTCGGTAATGTAATTAATTACTATCGCTATTGTAATTAATAACACAGCTATTAATATTTTTACTCATTAGGGCGAGCGTATGGACCGAAATGGGTTTTTAAGACATGAATAGACGGTGGAACAATTCTTCATAATTATATTTAAAAATTGAGAGTAATTTGTATCTTTGACCTAATACCACCTATGTAGATATCTACCTTAAAAATTAAGGTATGGTATACACAGAACAGATGTTCGTTGATTGCAAGATAAGAAAGTAGGTATAGACAGGTACTATTCTGACTATTTAGCTTTATAAAATCTTACAGACAATACCTATTTAAAATTAAAAAAAAAGCTAGTCATTAATAATATTATAAATATGAGAGTGCGTTGGTTTGTCCTTCATTCACGCAGCAATGGACAAACAGAGCCACAATGATATTTTGCAAGGGTAGTTGTCAACTTTGAAAGTGGATTAGGTTACTTTTTATCTCGGAAAAACAAAGGAAATCTCACGTGGTCGCGTGGGAATTTTGAAAACCACAAAATTCATCTCCGCGTGGACGAAGTTGCGGACAAAAGAGCTGTAATAATATAAAGACAGCGGCAAATAAATTCCACTCTCATATATCTTGTAAAACAGAAAAAACGACATAATCCAGCATAACTCTTGTGTGCACTGTCCCTTACGTTCGGGTGGGCCGGAGATAAGGGTCGACATCGCGCCCCGCAAAATTTATACCCCGCGTTAAACAAAAAAGGTACAGTATCTTTAAAATGCGGCCGTTTTTGGGGCAATCAGGGTAAATTTTACTGTAATTACCCCAAGGTGACAGCCAAAATGAGGTCTATAGATCGCGAGATGTGGCAAGCGATTCGCAAAGCCGGCGATTGTGTCAACGAAATTTTACGGATGTGTTAGGTATACTTACTTCTAAATATATAAAAGGCAAAAGTGACTGACTGACTGATTGACTGACTGACTGATCTATCAACGCACAGCTCTAACCGCTGGACGGATCGGGCTGAAATTTGGCATACAGATAGCTATTATGACGTAGGCATCCGCTAAGAAAGAATTTTTGAAAATTAAGCCCCTAAGGGGGTAAAATAGACATTTGAAAAATCGAACTTAAGCCGCGAGCGAAGCCGCAGGCAAAAGCTAGTAATATTATAAAGCTGAAGAGTTTGTTTGTTTGAACGCGCTAATCTCAGGAATTACTGGTTCGAATTGATAATTCTTTCTGTGTTGGATAGTCCATTTATCGAGGAAGGCTTTAAGCTATAGGTATAACATCACAACCAATAGGAGCGAAGCATCAGTGAAAAATGTTACAAAAACGGGGAAAATTATCCATATTTGAGGGCTTCCGTTGCGTGCGCTGCGTAAACGGTGCATGGTAATCCAATTTGGTCGAAATTAATGAATTATGGCCAATTATTTGCCAAAGAGTTTTATTAACATAATAACTCAATCGCGATCATAATAACAGAAATTGACGCGAACGAAGTCGCGGACAACAATTGTTTCATAGTAATACCGGAATTTGACGACCTCCCTGTCGCAGTGGTGACTGGTGAGCGCTATGGTCTTATAACTGGGAGGTCTCGTCTCTGGTCTGGTCTGGTAGGAGGCTTTGGCCGTGGCTAGTTACCACCCTACCATCTTCATGATGGTTTCATGCATTTCTATTTCTCGCAATTACTTAGATTACTATTATTAACATACGTACATTAGGACGATATTCACCATAGCGTCGACAATATAATACTTAATATGAACGTTGTATAAGAATATTATTGTATTAAGTATAAAATGGTATTAAACCATAAAAACAAATGGTTCTAGTTTATGACGTGTTCATAAAATATGCATGAGCCGTGCACTTTAAAAATTCTAACACATGAATATAAAAGCTTTTATGCATACGCGCATGCATGTGACATTATGAACTAAATGTCGTGGATGAAAATCATAATATGAAAATAATCCTCGAAATCTGGATTTTAGCATGACATTGTTATCAAACATTATTTTGCTCTAAACTGTAATTGTAATCTATATTTATATATGTACTTATACTAAAACTGTAACGGAACGAATTCTGTACATTAAATATATTTTGAAAATTTTAATCGGAGGATGCTTTATTTTTCCCCTGTCTGTCTGTCTGTCTGTGCGCGCATCACGCGAAAACTACTGAACGGATTTGAATAAAATTTAGTATAGTACCTAGTAGTTGATACTCCAGGTATCGACCTGGATATAGGATATTTTTTATTTCTGATAAACAATAAGGTTTATGCGGGATAGAGGATGAAAGTTTTTGTTCATTTTGCTCCACAACTTCGTCAAATCTAAACAAAATTTGATAATTCTTTTTTTTATTATAAATTGTGTACTATTAAAAATATTTTGTTCAATTTTGGTGAAGATCTACTAAATATTATCGGAGATAGAGGGCATAACTTCTCGCGGATAGTAGCAAGTCACTCTTAACTTTTTCCACGCGGGCGAAGTCGCGGCAATCAGCTTGTCATAAATAAATATAATTAAGCACATTGTTGAGATTATAATTTTTTTTTCTAAAAATACAACAACTGCATCTGTTCCAACGCATTACACCCATATAACACCCTTATTTATATAATAAGAACATTAACTACATATGCAGTACACGCATAGAGAAAACAGGGTCTCATTAAATGAGCTCATTTAAAACTCACTTTGGCAAGGGGTAACTTTAACAAAAGAAGTAAATTTAACTCCCATTTGTAACTCTAGTGTTAAAGTAATGCTGTGTACAGATATGATTCATATAGTTATACTGAGACGAGACAGTTATTGTATAAACGACGTTCTTGAGCTTGTGTTCTTTTTAATGTTGTGTGTTTTCATAAAATTTTATATTCACGATTATAATTAATTATAAAGGCTACATCGTTGAACTCCAGGAACCAACTCCTTTACTTTATACTTAGTCACATAAAAAAAACGCAAAGAACCCACATATAATATATATGTGGGTTCTTTGCGCATTTAAGTCTCATGACTGTGTGAGGCGCTGCACACTCCTCTAGATTATTTTATATTAATTAATATCCTATATATTTTTTTTATTCGATGACAAGATAGCCCTTGACTGCGATCTCACCTGATGGTAAGTGACGATGCAGTCTAAGATGGTAGCGGGCTAACTTGGAAGGGGTATAGCAGTGTAAATTCAACCCATACCACTAATATTCAGATGCTGCAGGGGCTGTGCCCACCTGAACTGTAGGGATTTAGGAACTGTCGATTGTAATTGAATTGAAGAAGCGGACGAAATCGCGGGTGTTAGGCATCAGCTAGTCCGGAAATATTTGCAAAATATATAGCAGTAGATAAAATTGAACGAATGATTAGATTAAAGTTTATAAAATCTAGGTATATGTACCTCTAATCGTTCTACTTCTCTGCAAAATCGCTTGCTAAATTGTACCTATGTTTGTGTATGTTCCGATCCGCGTATTACGTAGCAAAGCTGGTGTGTGTATACAGCTTAACTTTTGCAATGTAGGTGAAGTGTGATCAAATATGCACACGCAGGTAATATCGCGATACTCGTCGCTTAGGGGTGCCTTTAGCAAGGGCGTAATGATTTATAAATAACATGAGACTGTAATTTTAGACGACCTCTATGTTGAACGAGGGACATGTTGCATGTTTTTTTTTTAAATAGGTATATTGACTAGCGAAGCAATCACACCTGATGGTAAGTGAAGATGCGGCCTAAGATGGAACGCGCTTGCCTAGAAGATCTATTCACTCTTGATTTGAAGGTACCCAAATAATAGTTAGAGGGAAAAACGGAAGCCGGTTCCAAATTTTAGCGGTGCGTATCAGGAACGAAGAAGCAAAGCGCTTAGTGCGCGTTCTTGGGATTTCAACTACGTAGGGGTGCAGATCTTTTCTGTGCCTTGCGTTTCGATGGTAGAATGGTGACGGTGGAACCAGGTTGAGAAGTTCCTGAGCTCACTCTCCGAAATATATTCTGTAGAATACCGACAGACATGTAAAAATGTAATGTATGTTTTGACAACCTCCCTGGCGCAGTGGTGAGCGCTGTGGTCTTATAACTGGGAGTTCTCGGGTTCGATTCCCGGCAGGGGCAATTTAGGAATTTATAATTTTTGAATTGTGTCTTACTTGCTTACCACTAGGTGAGATCGCAGTCAAGGACTGTCTTGTCATCGATAAAAAAACAACTAAAAGTTACTTTAGTAACCGATGACGGTTTAGTAACTATATAGTAAGTTAATAGTATACTTAAGTGAGGCCACATACGATCAAGTTTGCCGTCAAGTTTGCATGATGCTTAGAGATTCGAAAAAAGGATCGATACCTGAGTAGTATCGATACTTTCGGTTCGATACCTAGGACATACATTTTGTATTGAACGGGTTTTTTGATGGCAAGGAAAGTGACCTTTTACACCGGAAAAACAGTAACCTAAGTCACGCGAACGAAGTCGCCGGCAAAAGCTAGTTTATAATCATTGTATACATTTATCTCTATTTCTTTTACATTTTCGTCGATCTCAATCTTTTCAATTTCACAATCCCTACACGAACGATGAGTTTACTTTGGTACTGAAAGCCCCTGAAGGCAGATTGATTTTTTGGGTATCAATTTGCAAAAATTCATATCCGAACTTGTCACAAAAAAACAGTTTTCGATATCGACGTTCAATAAATGAGTCAGACCAGGCACTGAAGTTTTCACGAATTTGAATATGAAAGTCTCAAAAAATCCCCACCATGAAACTGGTGTTTGATACTAGTTAGGGTTCCGTAGTGAAACTACAAGAATAAGGGTTCCTTGTTTTGCCAAGTCCGTCCGTCTGTCCGTCCGTCCGCAGCATATCTCTTAGACTTGGTATTAAAAAAAAAAATTGTCAAGGTTATGCATATTAATTACGCTGATAAAGTTGTACAATAAAATTTTGAAAAAAGTGGAGTATCGTTGGAATTTTCTTTCAAAAGTATTGTAGGTGCGAGGAGTTATGACCATTTAGGGGTCCGTTTGGGGAATATTAGGCCTTAAAATGAATATTTTCGTCCGAGTAGGGTGTCCCACCCCCCTCTCCTTTAAAAACTAAACTATTGATTTTGTATATGGAAAGTATTCGCGATAGTAGTATACAACAAACTTTAAAGGAAAACTATGAAAGTGTTATACACAAGAATAACGATAAAACAAGGTTTTAAATCGGCATTAAATTGATTTCTTTAACAGCTTATTAGCATAATCAACGAGAACTAATTAACTTGTTAATTGCAAGAAAGTTTATACCGTCAACAGTATTTTATTTCAATGAAAATTATCACGTTAAGCAGATTAAAATCTCCAGTAACAGCATCCATTAAAACCACGATCCAATTGCACAACACAAAGAAGTGTCCTTAATTAAACAATGGAGTGGGACATCATTTCCCGAAATAAAGCCATTACATGATTGTGTGAACAGAATTAATATCCGGTTGTAATGTACGGATAAAAAGCGTTTTAATTTCCACCCGGTATTCAAGTGTTTCCGGAATTGATTAAAGGTAGTTATTCATATGCGATCTGGCATTATAGAGCTGTGTATCGATGACGCGCACTAAACCCTGGAACGCTAGCTTTTTTTATAAATATTTTTAGCGAGCAAACGAGCAGGCCGGTCACCTGATGCTAAGTGATTACCGCCGTTCATGAACATTTGTAGCACCTAAAGGCACCACCGATGCGTTGCCGCTTTTCAGGAATTTGTTGGTTCGCCCCTTGAAAAACCCCATGTAGCTTGCGCGGCAACTTGCGTGGAAATCGATTTGCAGCGCGAGGCAATGCTTAATGCGGGCAAAACCACCTTTTGAAGACACGAACAAGCAAATTATACAAATAAAAATAAAACTCGACTGCGTTAAAAATATCAACTACAAATTCAATAAGTAGTTGATGAAAAAATATTTTTTTTTACATTTGAAAATCGCGCCATACAGCCACCATTTTGATTATATTTTCAAAAAAAATTTTAACCCATACTTGTAGATTCTAAACTTTGTTAAATTTTCTCTTTTTTCTCTAATAAAGAACTATGGAGGTGGCTTAAATAATCCTAATAATATTATAAATGCGAAAGTTCGGATGTATGGATGTTTGTTACTCAATCTGACCGATTTGGCTGAAATTTGGCACAGAGATAGACTATAGTCTGGAATAACATAGGCTACTTTTTAACCCGGGAAATAAGAGAGTTCCCGCGGGAATAACAAACTAGTAACAAAATACAATAAACTTGCATCTCTAATATGTGTACATAGCTTAACAAGCATGTCCATGTATTTGATCCTCTGTAATACGTTAACAAATTGGTAATCCATTGATGCTAATATGAAATACACGAGAAGCCATATTTTATTGACACGGCTGGATCCAGTACCGTCTAGTATAGCTTAATCTGTATAGCACATTCATGAATTGGTAATTGATCAACCTGAAAACATTCATTCACTTTTGCTTGCTTTTGATTACAATGTTTTTGTTAATCCCGAAACTCCGAGAGCACGTAAAGGTTTCGACGTTGCGCCTCTGTTATACCATGAGAGTGAGGGAATAGAAAGTACACTTGTCTTTGCGCACTCACTTGTACACTATAATATCTCCCACGCAGTTGGCTAATTTGGCCTTGGCTGCACTTTGATAGGAGGACATATTTTTTCAAATTCAAATTCAAAATTATTTATTTCATGTAGCCAACTTGTGGCTCTTATGACAAGTCGAAAATCTACCACCGGTTCGGAATGCTGATTCTTCTGAGAAGAGCCCAGCAAGAAACTCAGCAGTTGCTCTTTTCAAAACAAAAAATGTTACAATATGTAGCAATATGTATGTATTATCTATCTTGTGGACAGCTGAAGCAAATCAGATTGGTTACAAGCAACTTTTTTTATAAACTAGTGGCTTTATCACAAAAATTTAAGCTAACGCGTGTTCATATAAAATCTGACAGATTTTCAATGCAAATACTATCAAAATATCAATTTAGAGATCAGCTAACTTTTTACTTTTTGTACGGTTGTATTTTCCTAAAAACAATTCCTGATCGAAGATTTTCTCTACAGTAGTGTTAATTAAATCTGTATTTACGTTTAATTGTTACCTACTCATATATCTAATGATTAAAAGTTATAGTGATTAAAAGTTTTGTAATATAAGTCTACCACCGAACGTGTTTACTCTCATGATTGAGTATGGGGTTATTGCACTTAAGTTACTTACTGTAAATTGAACATATAAAACAGCCTCGCACACACACACACACACCCACCCACACACACATCCACACACACACACACACACACACACACACACACACGCGCACACGCACACACACACACACACACACACACTAATTGCACAAATCAAAGTAAATTTACCTGCCTGCTCACTGGCTCTCATGCTTGCTATCATAACATTTGAATACTCTTTTGCTCATTGCCTACAGATTGCAATTTTTGAACTAGGTCACTTTAATTCTAAAGGTGCGATATCTGTCATTAGTAGTTAGTACCCCAAAGACCATCAATTCTCTGAACTAACCCCGCATTTTAAAAGACGAAATCGGTACCTGAGCTGATTTCACATCCGTACATAATAAATATTATTAAAATAATCATCTCTTGTTCTCGAAATGAATTATTTTACGTGAAAATTCAGTAAGTAAGTGAATTTATTAAGAAATTCCAGTGTCGGAAGTAAGGTTCATAACAGTATCCATTACAGAATGTACTATTTTTCATTCCTTTTTAAAAAGGCGGAAATACTGTGTAATATAAGAATGAATTCTGGTTCAAGCGGGCGTCGAAATTTTACGCTTTTAATAAAATAATTCCTTCATATTTCTGCGTAAGTACTTTTCTTATTCACTTTACAATCACTTGATTTTCCTGAGTTGGTGTAATTAAAGATTTTTTTATTGGATAGAATCAGGCGTTGCTTTGCGGAAGTTCATGATTAGCAAGAAAAGGTTAGAGTTATTTGCTATAATGATATCTCCTGAGGATGCTCCGGTGTCGGGGCGATACGTGCGTCGAGAGTAGTATAAAAGTCTTGTGTGGTGGTGCATGTGAGTGGTGGTGGCATTGCTTGCTTGGGAACTTGGCTTTTTTGCTTGGTCGGGAAGGTAAGCGGTGCTTAGCTTTTAACTGCATGTTCGACCATACAGATTTTTTCTGTTGGCGGATTATAGCAAAATAACTCTAACCTTTTCTTGCTAAAGATTTTTTTTTCATTCGATGAAAAGATAGTCCTTGACTGCGATCTCACATGATGGTCAGTAGCGATGCAGTCTAAGATGGTAGCGGGCTAACTTGGAAGGGGTATGGCAGTGTACATTCAACCCACGCCCCTCATCTATTTCTACGCGTCACCGTGTCGAAACCTTAATGCTGAGATCTATAGAGCATGCTCTGACTTAGCTCAGACTTAAGATAGAGTAAAAATGTGACACTGATATAAATCTGTCTAGTTTTAACGCTGTCTTGAGTCTGAGCAGAGTGGGGTCTATTGATTTCAGCCTTAATCGTTTGACGACATGTTTTTGACGGTAGGGTGGTAACTAGCTACGGCCAAAGCCTCTCACCATATCAGACATTTCAGAAATCATTTTCCAAATTGCCCCCGCCGTGAATCGAAACCAATACCTCCCAGTTATAAGACGTCGTCGATTCTTTTTTGTGTGCATTGATGCTTAATATCTATTAACTTTGGCGATATGAGTAAACTCGTACTAATCATGGCGCTTGGAGGATTGATGGCGTCACAATAATAATAATCTAACGTGTGCCATTTTACCCTTTAACCTTAAGGATTTCACTTCGCCTTTACCTTTGACCTATCGAGGTCACGTTGAACTCGACTGAGCCTTAAAAACGATCCACCTTAATTAATCTTATCTAATCTTAACAATCCAATCTTAAGTTTTTAAAATGAACCATATTAAAGTACAACTCATCAACGGCTCACTGCTAAGCGCAGTAGGGTTAGTATAAGATTTAATTCGATTGATAGTACTCGTATTCGATAACGTTAGAGTCACATTAAAATGAACCTTAAATTTATTGTTTTAAAGTCACAAATTCAGTACAACCGATTTTAGTTTGGAGCGTATCCGTATAGGTAAGAAAGTTATTTTAAATCGATAAATTGTAAATAAAATCAGCAAAACAAAATCCCTTTTTATCTTTTTATGAAAGGGGACACCCTGTTTAAAAAAAACCCCGCCGTAACAGAGCTACGGTTTGTCGTGATTTTTAGTTAGGCACAGTTAAAGCCTGGAGAGAGACAAAGGCTACTTTTTATCCCGGAATAACAGTTGAAAACCTAATACATATAACGCCTAACATGCCGCGGGCGAAGTTGTGGTTGAAAGCTATTTTGCTACAAATCAAATACGAGCTATAACTGTTTTAGATTTTATTAGTAGGTATATAAACTGTTAAAGCTTATAATTATAGGCAGTTAGTTCAAAACCATAATTATAATAGGTTTACAATATTATGCGGTCTCATTTATTAGTTAGTCGAAACCTATTCGGTTTCGATTACTTTATTAGATACCTATTTGATAACCGTTTCGCCCACCTAAAAAGTGTGCACAGTGAAAACTGTAACTGCGAGGAGCGATGCGTATTCAGGCGATCGGGAGCACGGAAAGCTCCCTCTGAAATTTCATCCCGGCATGCCAGAATTCAGTGCCAGTTGCCACCAGTCCAGTCCGCGCAGCCGTCGCGAACAGTGCTCCTGTAGGTTCGTCGACAGATAAATGAATAGATCGAAGAAAAAACTTTCGTGTTACATGTTCTATTCAAATTCGGAAGTGAAAATGGATTTTTTCATACACAACAAAAACTTTCCAGGTTACATGAGTGAAATAAATCGAGAAACATAGTTTCGAAACATGACTGGTTGCGAAAAAAAGTGAAAATAGATCGATAAATAACTTTCATAGTTTACCGTGCGATTCATATTGAAGTGTAATTAGATTTAAATTGGAAAAAGAACTTTGAAAGTGAAATGTTTGTGATTGGATTAAAAATGTTGTTATATTTACGTTATTGTTTATAGTGAATAATATGGATTTGTTTTAGCTGGAATTTTGTTGGACATTTTGCGGTTTCTTTGGATTGTGGGATTTTTGTTGAAGTAAGTATCTACCGATAAATAATAATTTAAATGTATTTTATTAAGATATAGTTTTAAATTCGCATGAACATGAATTATACCATTCATAGTTGATTCGGATCTTTCTTTTTGCTATTTATCTAATTATTCAATCAGGTATTTTTTTCTGGGAGTGGCTTTAGGCGCAGCTAACAATCACGAACGATTAATAAAAGTAGATAACATTAAAAAATTCTAAAACAAAAAGTTCTATCAGAAATACCCTTTGGAAATACCATATTTTTTTCATTGATGCCACTTGTAAAATACGCGTGGATTTTGTTTTTTACAATCCCGCGGAAACTCTTTGAATTTCTGGCATAAAAAGATGTGATTGAAGGACAAACCATAAAACCAACAAACAAACATACTATCGCGTTTATAGTATCAGTAAGAAGGAAGATAGCCCCAGAAGACTTTTGGTTAAAGGTGCAGACTGCTGAAATGTCGTCGGTTCGATCCACGTCGCATTACCGTCGTGAAACAAGCTTTTCGCTTATTTTTTTTTAAATATTAGGCAACCTGAAGTCTTGAATAATATCCTCCTATCCCTTCCAAATAAGCGGAAAGCTTGTGTTAGGAGTGGGCACGACAATAGTGCAACGGGCGGGATTCGAACCTGCGACCTTACAGTTTTCAGTCCGCACCTTTAACCGTTGGGCTATTGAGGCTTATATAGAGGGGAGAGGAGAATATTAGTCAGGTTCAGCTTGGCTATGGTTCTTCTTTTTGGAAGAAAGAAAAAAGAAATACGCACTTTAAATGCAGATCTGTTGAAAAGCAATCTAAGAATTTGTGGTTAAAGAATTATTTTTTTCTCAAAGGAAATTTACAAATTTCACTTAATGAGAACTTAATTATCAGTAACATTATAAACTTAAATATTTTAACTTAAAATTTTCCATAGGTAAGACGACCTAATTCCCTGGTGCTGTATTTTTAATAAGGTTATCGTTAATTACATAATTGCAGCCGCTTGTCAGGGCACATGACTAATTATTCCATTTCTTTTCTTAGTCCTTCATCTAAAATCCTATTTCCTATTAATATTATAAATACGAAAGTTTCCATGTATGGATGGATGAATAAATGGATGGATGAATGAATGGTTGGATGGAAGGATGTTTGTTGTTGATTTGGCTGAAAGGCACAGAGGTAAATTATAGTCTGGAATAACATATAGGCTACTTTTTATCCCGGAAAATAAGAGAGGTCCCGCGGGAATTAAAAAACCTTAATCCACGCGAACGAAATCACGGGCATTAACTAGCGTTTTATAATTTTTTCATTTAATTTGAGTAGAAAACAGAATATTCGAACATTTGCATTGTAAATCAAATAGTGTTTAAACAGTTGGATCCAAATGAAGGAAATCTGAGGATTTTCCGAGAATGACCCAAATCCTAAACCTTAGAGCATTCCTAAACTGATATTATAGTCTATAGCTATATGTATTATAGCCTATTATTTTCGAAGATTTTCCTGGAGTAGTTGTAAGGTCTTAAAGTGGGAGGGCTTGGGTTCTATTTCCCGCGTGGGCGATTTTGATAATTTTTGAAATGTCCCTGGTCTAGTCTGGTGAGAGGTTTTAATCATGGCTTGTTATTAATGGCTTTCCCAGATGTAGTACCTGCCAAGTGTTCCAGCGTTCCGGTACGATGTTCCGAAACCGATTAGGGGTATGGCTATTATTACAACTACCGTACCCCGTCCTAAGTTAGCCCGCTAGTATCTTAGACTGCATCGTCACTTAGCATCAGATGAGATCGCAGACAAAAGCAATCTTGTCATGAATAAACAAACTATAATACTTACATTTGTAGTGTAAAATTATAAAATAACTAGTTGATGTCTGCGGCTTTGCTCGCGTGGATTTAGATTTGAAAAAGCCTGCAGGATCCTTGGATTTTCCGAGACAAAAAGTAGCCGATGTCACTCTCCTGGTCCTCAACTATTCCCATACAAAAAATCCCATGGATCCGTTTCTTTATGTGGCGTGATTGAAGGACAAACTAACAAACAAGCACACTTCGCATTTATAATATTAGTAAGGATATTTATCCAAACCGCTTGTTAATGGAAGTTCGTTCATCCGTTTTCAATTCTTCCTCTTTTATTACAGTGCTAAGCTATTATGTATATAGGTAGTTTTTTTTTTAAAGAATATCAGCTAAGCTGAACTTGACTGATGTTCTCCTCTCCCCTCCAAATAACTGAAAACTTGTGTTAAGAGTGGGTACGACAATAGTGCAACGGGTGGGATTCGAACCTGCGACCTTTCAGTTTAATTAAAAAAAAAAAATTAGTAAAAGCATACAACTCCGAAAATTCAGAAATATATGTACGAGATTGAATCCCCAAAAAGGAGGTCGAAATCTAAACCACTTGGCAATCATAGCTTTTCACTGACATAAGTAGATACCTAATGGAAAGCCACATAACGATTACGTCGATACAAAAAATCGCTTCAGAACGTTTGTGTTCCGACATTTGGCAAACAGCAGGCCTAATATATGCGGCTATAGCATAAACAAATCAATCACAGCATAGTTCCCAAGTCCCAACTTACGTAATATACGCACAATAATGCATAGATGAATATACATTCAAGTCGAAGGACGGCGAATAGAAATGGGAAGATTAATCATGCCCACTGACAAGAGGCTGGAATTATGTAAATAACCAATATTACCATACAACCAATACCGATAGATTACAGTTATAATAAATATACGGTGCAGGATTTGGGCCGCCTTATGGGAAAGACTTATAATAGGACCTTTTTGCGGATCTAAACTCCAACTAATGAATGAATCTAAACTAATACATATACCTAATGTTCTACGTACAAATGCTCGTGAACGGGTGCCACCAACGGGAATGGGTCTGCTTTGTCTTCCCATGTTGACATGTGTTGGATTATATGTATTGCATTTTTGAAGCTTCACTGTGGAAGCACTGTATACATAGCTTAGTCTGGTTACTTATTGTAAAATTATTTTATTTTTTGAAAAGAGCAACTGCTGAGTTTCTTGCCGGTTCTTCTCAGCAGAATCTGCATTCCGAACCGGTGGTAGATTTATGACGTGTCATAAGAGCTACAAGGTAGCCTACATGAAATAAATAAATTTTGAATTTGAATTTGAAATATCACATGCCTTAAGGGTAAAGGAAAACATCGCGAGTGTAAATTAAAAATTTAAAACACCCCCGACATGTTAAAACATCCTAATCGCTAGTCAGTAATCGTTAAAATAAAAATATGTAATCCACCATTTTGTGGCGGCGGCCATCTTGGACCGATTTTCATCTAACATAGCTAAGAACTCTTCCGACTAATTCACCTTTCACACAAAAAATCGGTTCAAACATAAGAAAAAAGTAAACGTAGAATAAGTCTTATAATATTTTGACAGATTTTCAATACAAAAACTGTCAGAACGCCTAATTTATTCCTCGGCTTAACGTCACTCGATGTTGCTGAAAACGGTACTAAGAAAGAAAGACGAGATAAAAATTACAATACACAGATTTCCGGAATGAATAATAATATGTTATATCCGTGGCTTTTCTATTCACAAAAATAACGTCGTGTAAACGTATTCTATGAATATGTCATCAACCCTCAAGGCTGGAAGTAATCTGCATTTACTTAGAGGTGTAATTATAATTTAAATTTCGGCTTAGAACACGCGATTTTCTCATCAACATTCTATTTCTTGTTGAGCAAAACGGTATCTATTTGCATGATAGAGTTTTGATTAATTATTTCTGAATTTTCGTGTTTATATTCCGATCACGTCGCAGGAGGAAAATGGTGTATTACGTCGCATTATATCGTGAAGGTATATTAAATTCCAGTTTATTTATAACGACGACGTATAAGTAACTTAGCAAAATATCTACTAGCAGACTAGCTAAACGGTATTGCGCATATTTGGGGTATTAAATAACCATGAAAAAACTCTATGATTTACCGGGATAAAAAGTATCCTATTTCCATCTCCGAAATACAAGCTCTGTGTCTTTCGCAGTGACCGCTATTATATAAAGTTTTTTTTATTTGATAACAAATCAGCCCATAACGGCTCTTCCACCTGGTCATTAAGAGACTATATGCAGTCTAAGATGGTAGCAGGTCAACTTAGAACGATTGACATTTTGTCGCTTTGTGTGACAGAGACGATGCTCTACGAAGGTGTAGCCAGCCAAATATCCCTTTCTAAACTCGATGTTGTAATGTTTAATCTGGGATAACATGTATAAACATATAGTAGGTACGTTTATCTCACGAAGTTACGGATGCTTTACTTGAGGTTACGTCGTGTGCATGCACATTGCGTAAGTGTGTGTCCCTGTCAGGAGTCTAGGTGGGAGCGGTCAGGCGCGAGCAAGCTCTCGCTCACACTTATACAGATACGACACACACACACACACACAACCATGAGCCATGTGCCCTCGTTAATTGAAAGAACAAAATCATTTTTTTAGAAGCGACTTTTAAATCCTATATTACGAAATAGCCATCTTTTTTACAGGAGTTAAGCCGTACGCGTATTAAAACACGATCCCTAGGGTTTAATTTTCGTTAAAAATAAGACCTTTGTAAAATAGCAAAATTTTCGCCAGAAAGCTCGAGGTTTTCAATTTTACACCATGAATTTTATTAAATCTCCTTTATGAATATAAACAGCTCGAGTATAACATAAAAGGTAAAATAACACCTTCATTATTATTTTTTGTTTAGTGAATATTAAAATTTTACAACACTGCCCTTGAATATAAAAGTATTAATAAACATTATAAGTTCTCATCTTATTTAACAGGGGTTTTTACCTACCATAGCTTTTTAACTTTTTTAAAATGCGACTGTGATCTAAAATATACTTCGCAGATTTACATCTTGTTTTCTTAACCTATAATTAGTCATTCATGGGCATCACTACATAGTATAAAACAAAGTCGCTTTCTCTGTCCCTATGTATGCTTAAATCTTTAAAACTACGCAACGGATTTTGATGCGATTTTTTTAATAGATAGAGTGATTGAAGAGGAAGGTTTAAATGTATAATAACATCCATTAACAGTGAATGACATAGGCTATATATTTCGACTGTTCCGTAGAACAAAGTCTCATCTGCTAAATTCACAGCTAGAAATTTGAGCTTTAAAATCACATATGCAAGACTCAAATCTCAAGTTATGAATTTAGCAGATGAGACTTTGTTCTACGGAACAGTCGATTTTATACCGCCGTTAGCTTCTTTAACAAATCTATGGTAAAGATTAATTTATGGTTTTTATGGTTTAAAATGAAACATAGTTCGTGAAATGAAATTGATTATCATTCAATAAATAAATATATATGTATATATATATAACCTTATGGTTCTTGATAATAATCTTCGGGCTTCTTATGTAAAATCAATCATTCCAGCACCTTTGTATGGTTGATTATATGGGTTTATTTTCTTTTGATTTATTTTTCTTTGCATTTTATTTTCATGTACATATATGATGAATCCGTGACAACACTCATATAGGGTTCCCACTGAAAACCAGCGCTGCAGCTTCCTGCAGCATGATGCTGAGTGGGAGACCTTATTTGATCATTTTTTTTATTTTTTTTATTTTTAGCGAGCAAACGAGCAGGCGGGTCACCTGATGTTAAGTGATTACCGCCGCCCATGAACACTTGTAGCACCAGAGGCACCACCAGTGCGTTGCCGGCTTTTTAGGAATTTATTGGTACGCCCCTTGAATAACCCCATGTTGTAATTCAGTGGGAACACCGTCGCATGATGCAATTATCATCTCATGCAATTATTTTTATTTTAGGTGATTAAGTTATGTTTTTTTTAATTCCAATTGTATTGATCAAATAAAATTGTTTGTTTCTTTCTTATGTATGTATTTATAAGCAGTTTCTTCTCAAACTTACACAGCTAAAGAACAAAGTATGTTAATTAAAAACATTCAAGGGCGTGTTTCAAAGAAACTTGAAACCCAACTCTGTCCATGTTCTTGAATGAAATAGGTGAATCTACTCTTTCAGTGTATAATTTCATTCAAATTCCGTTCACCGCGTTCATTGAAAGTCAGTACGCATAGAACGGTGATTTCCTAATTGAATAATTACTTAATTGGGGAAACTAGCGTTTAGTCAAGTCACCCTTTCAGAGATTTAATTTTTGGGTCCACCGAGTTAATTATTTCTATAATCCTGTAATCTTATCGGCGTTTATATTACAGATTTTGGGCTAGCCTCTCTCTCATCTAAATAGATAGGTATCTATCGTAAACATGTAGCTAAAATTTCAGCAGTAAAATTGATATTAATTATTCTAAATTTTTAGCTAATCTGTTAGCAGTGTATTCTACCATAGAACCAGATTATTATGCACAATGAAATAGGACAGTTTAAGAATAGATAATAGCACAGCACAACACACTATCACACTAAATCACACTAATATTTGTATGTGTATTTTTGTTACTCCTTCACGTCACAACGAAATAATCAATTAGCTTGAAATTTGGAATGAAGATAGCTCATACCCAGGATTACCACATAGGCTACATTTTATTCCGGAAAATTAAAGAGTTCTCTCGGGAATCAAAGAATCCTAAATCCACGCGGACGAAGACGGTTCGGAAAGCTGATGTATATATTCTGAATTTATTATCAAAATTCATCTGTATTATCTTATCAAAGATCATCTGATACTTAGAAAAAATTAATAAGATTCCTTGATGAGCAAAAAAAGGGTTGTACAATAAAAAGAGAAATCTTAATGATAAAATTTAACAAGCGTAAAACAACTGTACAAGCCGAAATTCTTTTAATTTGGGGCAAAAGTGTTGTTCCTTAGAGGAAAAGACGTTAATTTCTTTCTTCCCTCAGGATGTAGACATGTTTCTTTTTCAAAACTCTAAGAATAAATGAAGGCAATCACGGGAACGGGTGCCATTTTATTTTTCTGGAGCGCAGCGTTTAATTCTAGTTGAATGATATTTTAACGTCGAATCGGAACTATCTTTCTTAGTTATTTTTAATGAGGCAAACAAGATAAACTTTGAAAGATTGCTATTATTTTCCAACTTTCAAACTTATAATTAAAAAAAAGGGTTGTTACTCGCTTGTTTGAGATAGTCTACAATAGGTTGGTATAGGAATGCAAGGATGACCTTATTTTCTGCTCATTATTGAATTTTGAGGTTGTTTACAGAGAAAGCTTTTTAGAAATAAGAAAACTATCAAGTGTAGGCATTTATCCTATTTAATCGGTTTAGTATCAGGACGTCTACTTAACTGTTACTCGTACAATGATGTCTACAAAAGTATAAATGCACGACTGTAATTAGTTGCCTGTCAAACTCACACACACCCACACCCACCCACACACCCACACACAGCCCTGTTTTCCGAGATACATTTGTAATTTGTGTGACCAATAAATATATATTATTTCATTTGCCAAAAAAAAAAATTCAGCTTAACACTAAAAGAAGAGATGAAATAAAATATACACGATGACGAAAGGATCACAACTGAATCTCACCTAGGTGCTAAGTAGAGAAAAAAAAGAAGAGATATGTACATTGTACAGTGCACATAAAATGTTTTGATCTTAGCTTCCGGTAGTAATTACCATCAATTGAGATCGCAGTCTAGCCAACTTCTCGAAGAAAAAGAATTGCGGAAACCATAAAATCGCGTGGCAGTTTAAAATAACGTGCGCAAAATATCCGGAATCCCCCATTTATTTTTAGCGAAGGCCGAGCAAAAATAGACAAGAGAGACTGTGTGTATAAGGGAAATCGTTTCAAGATTCCGCTATTTGTATTGTATTGGCATTCGCCAATAGATTCGCCCGCTAATGGCACTAATCCTGGGCTTCTTTGTTGTAACAGTGGAGTGTGTTTACTAAGAGCCGGAATAATATTGTATTAATGTTAGTGAGGGAGTCGAGTCTCGATTTAAGCTTTAGTTTTCAAGAACTACTAGGTTTTAGCAGAAGATTTTGTTTGTAGGTGACTTGGATTTTTAACTTTACCTATCTATCGTACTATGTCACCCTGTGTAACGATCCTACTAATATTATAAACGCGAAAGTTTGTAAGTATGGGTGGATGGATGGATGGATGTTTGTTACTCTTTCACGTAAAAACTACTGAACCGATACTGAAATTTGGCATAGAGATTATAGTGTGGAATAGCACATAGGTTACTTTTTATCCCGGAAAATAACAGAGAATCTTAATCCACGCGAACGAAGTTTCGGGCATCAACTAGTATTATATTAATGTTAGTGAGGGTGCCGAATCTGGATTTAAGCTTTAGTTTTCAAGGAACTACTAGATTTTAGCAGAAGATTTTGTTTGTAGTTGACGTAGATTTTAGACTTGCCTCTATATTTACTATCGCGCTATGTTACCCTATGTTATCGCAGTATGTTATGTGACTATCGCATTATGTTAGCCTGTAACGATAGTGTATAAAGGCGAATAAATACATATATATAAATAAATAAATTAGCTGATGTTCGCGACTTCGTCCGCGTAGATTAGCTTTTTAAAACTCGCGTGAAAATTCTTTGATTTTTCGCGATTAAAAGTAGCCTACGCCACTCTTCAGGTCCTAAACTATAACGATGGCTGCAAAAGACAACGCGGATACGTGGCCATTTTTTCCAACTGTAGAAATATGTCCCGTGCAGTTGCATGGGAGATATTTCTACTATATTTCACACCTTACCTTTTCATGACTCAACCGCTTAACCGATTACAATTTACAACCGACTTGATGAAGTTTGATAGAGATGGCTTCGTCCTTGGAGAAGTAAATACTCTTCAATATATCTTTAATACTTTTACTTTTTATTTACTTCTCCAGGGAAAATTTAGGCTGGAAAATCACGTAATGCAATTTCAAGAAATTAATTAATTATCGCGGGTATCATAGGCATATATTTTTTAATATCACAAGAAAGTAAAGTGTCAAAGGCTTTCAATTTTTCATTCTGTAGATCCCCAAGAAAACATTTTTCCTTTCAAAGGCCAGCAGATTAGAAGCGAAGCTCAACAGAAAACTATTTTTCTCTTTTTATCTCAGTGCTCGTGGCATTTTAACATTATTTCTCTTGGGTTTTATTTTTTCAACCTAGGTTTGATAAATAGCGGTACCTAAGAAAACACACTCGTTTTTATCTATGTAAATATATAAAAGGAAAAGGTGACTGACTGACTGGTTGGGCTGGCATACAGATAGGTTTCATGACGTAGGCATCCGCTGAGAAAAGATTTTAGAAAATTCAACCCCTGAGGCTATATAACAGGGGTTTAAAAAATCGAATTTAACGTGAGCGAACCCGCGGGCAAAAGCTAGTTTCATATATTTGCTGAAACCTAGGTGCTTGATGTATTTGTTTAAACATTATATACGAGTACATGTTTTGATAAGCTAAAAGTTTCATATTCCCTACTAAAGGGTTTATTTTTATTAGCTTCGAATATTTAAATACTTAACTAGAACTTTAATATATATTTTTAATAATTTTACTAGGTTCAATACCTAATCAAATTGATCAAAAATATTATAAGTTTCATTTCGATCATGCGAGAATAAAACCCTAGACTCTAAATTCAAAATTCGAAATTATTTATTTCATCTAGGCCAACTTGTGGCTCTTATACCGAGTCGAAAATCTTTATCTAACTATCGTTGCTTCATAATTATAGGCAGTTAAAACTTGTAGACAGAATACAATGAAAACCTAAAACTAACTAACCCTTTCTTTTCAGATCGAACCTGAATATACCGGACTGATAAAGCAAACGGAATTCATCAAGGATACTTATAGATTCCAAAAAAAGGACTCATAAAGTTAGTGAAATGTGAAAATGTTTTAAAATAAATGGTTTAAAGTGCCGTGGACATGATGGCACGGACGAGTGGGTTTCTAATAGTGTTATGGATCTGCGTCATCCCTTCGCACCGAGCCGATAACTTGGGTGAGAATATAATTTGTATATTTTTACAGAATACCTTATATAATATCACCTTAAACGCGTAAAGAAAGTCATTACAAATATTGAAAAGTGGAAAAAAATGAAAATGAAAAATGCTTATTAGTATAGTAGTTTTATAATGCAGTGAACCTCTGTAAGTCGAATTTCAATGGATACGTAAAATAAAATTGAGTTGTAGTTTTCGACTTATGAAAGATTTCGACTTAGGTGGATTTTGTAAGGAAATATTCGTTTGCTTGTTTCGCTAAAGTTCAAATTAAATTAATGACAATAAAACTAAATATAAATATAAAAAGTAAGCAAGCACGTGTTTAAGTCAGCCATAAATTTCTTTATCATTTCCTAGAATAATCCTATTTATTGTATACTTTTGACGACGTACTTAATGACGTACATTGTCGGCAAATTCTTAACGCCCGTAACTTATTTTTATTTGAGCTGTAGAGGTAATTTCTTTCAAATCTTCGAGTTGTAGAGATTGTAAAATTAAACATTGCTATATTTAAGACATATATTATATCCTTTAATATTTTCGACGACCTGCTTGCTGCGTAATGTATTACGTGTTATATTACAACAAAGGCAAAGGGTAAAATCTAAATACGGTATCACAATTGGGTATCTCTCTCAATTTGTTTCAATATAAACGACAAAGGTTACATAAAGTTTGAACATCCATCCCCAGATGCCGTTTGAAATTATCGTCGCGAACAATGTCTCAAGTAGGCTATATCGGTATAAATTTACAAAGAGGCTGCGAGGATCTTCTCCACTGAAACTTTGATTTTGTTACAAGTGTAAATTGAAAATTTAAAACAGCCCCGACATGTGAAATTTAAAAAAAAAAGACGTGTGGCACGCGGGGACTGCCGCGGTAAAGCTATTGCATAGCATTTTTTATCAACGCCATCTAGCGGTGAGAGGAGTCCCGTGTCAGGTTATTTTCGTTACGGAATTTCTGGATTCGGTCTCCACGCTCAAGGCCCGCGATAGAAGCTATGCAATAGCTTAAAAAAATATGTGATTCGCTATTTTTGTGGTAGCGGCCATCTTGTACTTGAAATTTATCATTGTGTATAGTATTCTAGTAGTCAAGCCCTTTCATTTGATACCCATATTGAGGGATTTGTGAAAAAATATGTAATCCACAATTTTGTGGCGACTGCCATCTTGGACCGATTTTCATCAATCAAAAATAGCTAAGAACACTCCCGACTAATTCACCTTTCAACCAAAAAAAAACAAAATCAAATTTGGTTTATCCGTTCGGCTGCTACGATGCCACAGACAGACACACACAGTCACGTCAAACTTATACCTAACATCCCGTCGGTTTTGCGTCGGGGGTTAAAAAATGAAATCACACAGCTGAATTTTCATCGTCAGAATCACGTTCCGAGCACTGATAATATAAAATAATATAAAGCCTGTCACACACGGCGCATATAATATAAGACATCTGTATCTGAACGCATATATGTGTCATAACAACTCTACATGGAGATATAAAATATAGATGAAGATAATATCTGCAGATAAACTGTCTAGTCAATCTAGGTAAGCGATCTAATATAGAAATAATATAATTAATCACTCATTATTATACTTGTAAATTATGACGACAAAAAATAGCTCACCGATGAAGTCCATATAAGACTTATATTCTTAGTAATATTACTTGTTGGTTTGTCCTTCAATCTGTAACGAAGCAAGGAGATCGACGTGATTCTTTGCATGAGTATAGTCGAAGATCTGGAAAATGATATAAGTTAAGTACATGTTATCTCAAAAAAACAGAAAGTTACTTAGGGATTTTTAAAAATCTAACTCTATGCTGATAAAGTCTAAAGGCAAAAACTATATTAGATTTTTATATAAATTACCGTATAAATTCCGTGTGTGCCTTTTAACTTTTACTTATAACTTTAGATACTTTAAGGTTTAATGCGCTAATTAAATTATTATCAGTCGCAGATTAAACATTAATTACGCCGTGTGTGATAGGCTTTACTCATTTTAATAAGTTTCACGTGTCGTCACTGTAAATGTTCATTCGAAATGAAATCACACCTGTGATTACTGACTAACGATCATAAATCCCGGGAACAGTAACAATCACGTTCCATTGTCGTGTCATCGATCGTTGGGCGACGAATGTATGGGAGCATGTCGAAATTACGTCACTTCAATTATTTTCCCCGTATTGAACTGAATTCTGTACGTTCGCTAAGCATTTTATTACTTTTTTTTTTTATAACGTTTCTTTTTTTTTCAGCTTTTGCTGTCGAATTCGTTCGCGTGGAGTTAGATTTTTAAAAATCCCGCGGGTCCCTATGTTTTTCCGGGATAAAAAGTAGCTTGTAGCCTACGTCACTATCTAATGCTAGGATCTATAGAACGTGCTCTCATTTAGCTTGGACTTAAGATAGAGTTAAAACGAGATACAAATATGCTTTGACATAAATCTGCCTCGTTATAACTCTCTCTCGAGTCTGAGCAGTCAGCAGTGAGAGCACGTTCTATAGATCTCAGCCTATCCATACAAAAAAATGACGGCAAACCGTGGGTCCGTTGCTGCGTGATTGAAAGACAAACCAACGAAAAACACACTTTTGCGTTTATAATATTAGAAAGGATAATATTACCGACTAAAGATTTAAAATGTGCTGATCACCTTTTACAGTGTCATATTATTTTTGATGTGCTCAATTCTTCAAATGTAGACGAAAACGTTTTTTTTAATTAAAAAATACGAGTAGTATCAGCAATGTGCCTTACAATAAAAGCCTACCTATTCGTCTTAATAATTTGTAACTTACAAAGATAGAAGCTTTTTATCTTATCCACATTAATGTCTCTTGTTGCTTTTAAGAATCTCTTTGTTGGAGGTTATCCCCACGATTAATCTTAATTCGCTTCAAGAATCAAACATCCTAAATGTTTTATCGCATTATTAAGTTTGTGGAGTTTCCAAGAGAAAATATATTTTTAGATCTAAGGCATCCAAATATCCGGCTTTTAAAACTGAGTTACGAGTTGCTTTTCCAAGGTTTTACGATTAGTATACCTACTTAATCCAACTATCAGTTTCGGATTCTTTAAGCTAATACAAAGTGCTGTGAAAAGCTAATTATTTATTGTGCACTAGCTGATTCTTGCAACTTCATCCGCGTGGAAATCCACGCGGATGAAGTTGCAATGATGATATGAATGAGGATGTAGTTTTTAGAATCCTGTGGGAACTCTTTGATTTTCCGGGATAAAAAGCCTATGTCACTTTCCAGGTCATCAATTACCCATGCAAAAAATCACGTCGATCCGTAGTTCTGTTGCAGAGTTATTGAAGGACAAACCAACAAAGAAACACACTTTCGCATTTATAATATTAGTAAGGATTTTTGAAAAATTTTAAAATAGACAAAACAATTTCTCCAAATCTTTGAACACATAAGGGATAAATTGACATGAACGGAAATTATGTTGAATTACTCACTTCCTAACGCAGCTCGCAGGCGAAAATGCTAAATCTCAGTATATCGGTTTTCTATCGAATTGGAGAAAATATGCTCAATAATTTCACAACATTTTTTCTCCTTCACCACAGAACTGTGATTTTTTGCATGAGTATAGTTGAGGACCGGGAGAGTGACATAGGCTACTTTTCATCCCGGAAAATCAAAGAGTCAAGAAGCCGCGGGCATCAACTAGTCTTACAATATATCAATCCTGGACCAAAAATACGGTTCAGATAAGGGAACGATTTCATATACTCCGTACAAAAGGGCCCACAAATTCGAATCTAAATAATGCTAAGCACACTTATCGGCGTCATCTAACGGTTGGGAGGATACGTGGTCGGTCAGATAAATTCGGCCCATTATTCAGTCGAGGGCCTTTGTTCAGAGTGGATTTTACCAAGTTCTTGTCACGTACAAGATTTGAGAAACACGCGACTCATTCGGAAGTGTTTTGGGGCTTTTGCATTTGGTCACGTGGAAAGATATATTGACGGCCCCGAATTTTTATGGGCGCAACAGAGTTCGGAGGGTTAGCATGGGCAGGAGACAAAAAGTTTTTCTCTGAATTTATCCACTGACAAGAGATAAATTTTTTTTATTTTTTATGTACATATAAAGAATTACAATGCAGAAAAATATATTACAAGAAGTAGACATAGGTGAAGCTAGGTTGTCTCAAAAAAAAAGAAATTTCTTCCAGCTTCCCTTGAAAGTGAGTAAGAAAAACCCAATACATTTTATGGCCCGACCCGAGAATCGAACCCGCGACTTCATCATCTGCAGTCGAACTTGCTAACCACTAGGTGACTAGACCAACGAGGCAGTTAAGGTATAACAGTAGCTACTATGTAGTTACGTCATCTACCGTTGGTTATATACTCAAAGCATCTACCCCGTTGATATAATGGTTTGTTTGTACGAAAACAAATGTTCTCTAAGATGTTTCAGCTTTCATGCCAAATATTTGGTTTCAAATCGATCAACCTATGTCAATGTTATGTAAATTATGTGTATTAGGGGGTATAAATAGGTTGAATGTACACTGCCATACCCCTCTCAAGTTAGCTTGCTACCATCTTAGCCTGCATCTGCACTTACTATCAGGTGAGATCGCAGTCAAGTTCTATCTTGTCATCTAATAAAAAAAAAAACATTTTTTTTACTTCTCATTATTTTATATGGGGCTTTTAAAGGTGATCTTTATATCAGCCTCATCGGTAAATTTTGTAAAATAGTATTGTGACCTTCCTGTGAAAAAGATTTATTTGGCAACGATGATTTTTGAAATAAAGCCTACAATTGAGTTTTATGAAATTTTTCGTTTGCTTTGAGTTAAAAACACTGGTGAGACCATGAGACAATATTTTATAATTTGTTAGACGATATTTTCAACCGACTTACAAAAAAGGAGGAGGTTCTCAATTCGTCGGAATACTTTTTTTTATGTATGTTCCCTGATTACCTATACTCGAAGACGCCTGGACCGATTTGGAAAATTCTTTTTTTGTCTGAAAGGGTATATTTCCCAGGTAGTCCCATTGACATCTGCTTAGGATCTGATGATGGGATCTTGGAGAAATCGAGGGAACTCTTCAAATTTGATAGGCATAATTGATATACTTTATAGTGTGTTATTTTTACGTTTTATATTATAAACAATATTGTTTGGTTCATTAGATCCCGTATTCAATCTTCATCTAGCTTGACTATTAGTTTAGGATCAGATGAAAGGCTACATCCGTCTAGTTCAACTCAACGGTTACTCATCCGGGAATTTGATTAAGTTATCCGTTCTTAAATCAGGTTGGCTAATATTTGATTAAACTCTTATCAAGCAATTTTCCTGAGTCAATAGCAAGTCTTTGTTAAAATTAACTTCGTCTAAGCAATTATTTTTGATAGAACCTTAATGACTTTGCATTATTATTTTATTTTGACCCTTGACATAATTAGTACTTACCTAATTTTTTTGACATAAAATTAATTTATTTTTATTAAGTATTTTGTACGTGGTAGATTTTGTATTTCTTTTATATTTAATTTATGTAAAATTTTTGTCATTCGTTATCCCCTTTGTAAGTTAGAATCGAAGAAATAAACAATACAATGCCATACAAAATATGTATTCAAAATTGTTTATTTCCTGTAGGCCAACCTGTGGCATTTAATGACAAGTCAAGACTCTATCACCGGTTCGCAAAACAGATTGATGAGATGCTGAGAAGAGCCGTCAACTTAAGAAGTTGTTTAATAAGTAAATGAATTAATTTGTAACTTTGAAAATTGACATTTGTAACTTACTTATCGTGTCAATTAAAATTTTTAGATTTAACTAGATGATGCCCGCGACTTAGTCCGCCTTGATTAATTTTTTAAATTGCCGCGGGAATTCTTTAATTTTCCTCGCTAAAATGTAGGCATGTGTTAGTCCTGGGTATGAGCTATCTCCATTCCAAATTTCAGCCAAATCGGTTCATTGGTTGTGGCGTGAAGAAGTAACAAACACACACACACACACACACACACACACACACACACACACACACACACACACACACACACACACACACACACACACACACACGCACTCACAACTTTCGTCTTTATAATATTAGAGTGATGAAATGTGATCCGTGGTTTAATGATATAATTACGACATCTATCCCAACCCGATATAACCACGGTCCATGCAACTGTACCTACTATCAAATATCGACATTTCCAACTAAAATATTTATCGTACTACTTACCTACTCGTATCCATTGATTTCACGAATTGCCATTTACGATGCCAATTTATCAGTGCTCGTACGTAAATTGCGACATAATATTATTAAACAATGTAATTTGTAGATTCAGTTTGTAATAAATAATTTGGAGACCGAAATTGAAACATTACCTACAGAATTTAACAGCTGGAACTATTATGTACTGAAGTAGGTAAGTAATTGAGCAATGCACTGGGGACGTACATTTTTACCCGACTGCGGCCCATCCAAAAGGGATTTGATTTTTAACCGACTTCCAAAAAAGGAGGAGGTTCTTGTTTCGTCTTCCAGTTCGGTGTTAAAATAAAAGTACTTGTGCTGAGCAATATAATTATAATATAATGTGGTCTCTTAAATCTGTGGTCTCTTAATATTATTAATCTAAATATCTAAAAGGCAAAGGTGACTGACTGACTGATCTATCAACGCAAAGCTCAAACCGCTGGACGGATCGGGCTGAAATTTGGCATACAGATAGCTATTATGATGTATGCATCCGCTAAGAAAGGATTTTTGAAAATTCAGCCCCTAAGGGGATAAAATAGGGGTTGGAAGAATCGAACTTAACGTGAGCGAAGCCGCGGGATAAAGCTAGTTAATTATAATATTTAAGAGACCAAGACAGACATGACAATGGAGGTTAGACATAGAGTAGATCACAGAACACTATTACTCCTGTAGATGTTATGAAGTGTTACCAACATGACTTGACATTTTGACATAGACTATATATACGTACCTATACTTACTTATAACAGTTCTCAATACGTCGGATTTTTTTTTCTATTTTTTTTATGTATGTTCTCCGATTACTCGAAGATGCCTGGACTGATTTGGAAAATTCTTTCTTTTTTGAAAGGGTATTCTTCCCAGGTGGCCCCATTGGCATCAGGTCAGGATCTGATGATGGGATCTTGGAGAAATCGAGGAAACTCTTCAAATTTTATGGGCACAATTGATATTTGTAGTGCCGTTTGAAGTCGGATTTTGCCCAAAAAAAATATTGTAGAAGACTAGGTGGGGGTGAATGGAACGTCCTGTTAGCGTGAGGTCAGAATTTTACGGTGCCACCGATGCTGCCTATGTCAATAGTTTTTTTTTTTACCGAAAAATGGCTTAATACATTCCATAATTTGCGCCGCCTGAATCCAGCGGTTCCCTGCGACTCGTTTGGTTTGATGTCGTCGGTCCACCTAGTGGGGGGGGGTCAGCCACACTGCGCTTCCCGCCCGAGGCCTGTGGACGTCCATTCAAGAGACCTATGTCCAGCAGTGGACGTCTATCGGTTGATAAAGAAGAGAAGAGAAGAAGAATTCCGATTTTATAGCTAACCACTTAAAATCATAGAACACCATACACTAGTCACACGTTTTGGGAAACGGAAAAGCGAAACACGTTCTGCTTATTTGTGGAATGTAAATCACGCAAGGGTTGGCCCTTGCAACGCCTTAAAGATAAAATAGTGAAAAAGGAAAAAGTTTAAGAAAAAAGCTGACTGGGGTTTTCGGCGTAAAGAACATTAGGGGCCATAAAATGTAACACATTCTTCGTAAGCTGTTTAGCCAGGCTGTGTCCTCTACATATCGCTTTAAGTTACTATATTCAAATGCGTTAGACTCACACACTTTGCTTTAAAAAAATTAGCTTTCGGTCGGTGTTTTATAGGATTTATTTCGGTGAGTGTGCTCAAGAGCTCTTCGATCTTGTCCTCCTTCACCTTTTTACCACCGCATTGCAAAACATCGGGAGAGCTTCCATGCCTACATCGTTGATATTCCATCTACGCGCACTAAGCGGCTAGGGTCTGGATCGTTCTTCCAAGATCTGTGTTTCCTAGCATGTACAATTTGGGTATCTTTAAAACAAGAGTGAATAGGCATCTTCTAGGCAAACGCGTTACACCTTAGACCACATCATCACTTTCCATCAGGTGTGATAGTGGTCAAGCGTGTGCCTATAATGTATAAAAAAACCCTGTAAGCCTAATTGTAACCCTAATCCTAGATTTATAGACATGATAATCGTACTAATAAAATACCGTTACTGCCTCACAAGGGTAAATTCATACCTCGTTAAATTTATTACGGCTCAGTGAAGCCGCGTAACTTATTTAAGGTGATCGTCCACGAGACAACTCGAAAGAGATGCAAGACTCGCAAAATCCGCAACAGTCGCAGTCGCAAGAGACGCAAACTGTGAGTACTGAAAAGGCGGTAGATGTCAGCAGCAACGGGCACGCACTTTTGATAGTTTTTTCGACACTTTTGTTGATATCAATATTTATATCTGACGTCACATACTCTTATTCTGCGAAGTTAAGAATGTTTTGTTATAAATGTGAACGGATCAACGTTTTTTTTTTTTTGATAAAATTGAGAACTTATGCTGAGATCTATAGATCGTGCTCTGACTCAGCTCGGACTTAAGAGAGAGTTAAAACATAAATCTGACATAAATCTGTCTCGTTTTAACTCTGTCTTGAGTCTGAGAAGAGTGAGAATGCAGTCTATAGATATTTTCAGCCTGAGAAATTGGCATAGATCCTTTTTTATTTCGGTACAAAGTCTCTGGCTAAATCCAGTTCTAATAAATTTGTGGCTTTTCAAGATTCTGAATATCCACTGAATATCTGTCTGTGACAGATGTTTATTTGTCACACACAGATATCGCGGTGTATCTTTGTATTGTATCATGTTTTTTTTTTTTTTTTTTTTTATTCTATTACAAGATAGCCCTTGACTGCGATCTCACCTGATGGTAAGTGACGATGCAGTCTAAGATGGTAGCGGGCTAACTTGGAAGGGGTATAGCAGTGTAAATTCAACCCATACCCCTAATCGGTTTCTACACGCCATCGTGCCGGAACGCTAAATCGCTTGGCGGCACGTTTTTGACGGTAAAAAGTTAAAAGCTCAAGAAACATGAGTCCGTCTTGTTCGGTTTAAAACTTTGCGGCCTCCTTTTAAAACTCCCCGACGCGATAATGGCTGAAGCTTAAAATGAGATAAAAATAGTTGCTAAAACCATACTAAAACTATTACTGGGTGTTTTTTAAATTAATGTGCGCCGCTTTTGCTGGCCTGCCGTCTGTCGCTGGGTGAATATGGACCCGTGGGTCCGTCTATGATATTATTATAAACTAAATATATAATTATTAGATTCTAAGCTCCAAAACTTTTTTCCAACACCTTTTTTCAAGTAAGCCGCCCCCGAATACTTCTACATTTTTTTCAATAATTGGGTATTTGACAATTATTTTTATATACATAAATAAAGGTTTTTAAAATAAGTATTATAATACAATGACATTTTTCTTTTTTTAACATCTTAACTAGTTTCGAAAATATAGATATTTTACGTTTCCTCTTAGAAAAAGAGAGCGCTATTGCAATATGACGTCACGATTGAGTAGCTCCATACACTCTCCATACAGAATTTCGTTTTAGAAAGAGACGAATCCAGTCGCAGTAAAATAGCTTACAAATTATTTGTTTTTTGACCTTTTTTTCTGTTTTTACAAATGTTATACTTACACTAAGATATGTAGTGTATGTTGTATTTATGTATAACTTACACGCAGCTTACACGGTACATTTTCGATTGTAATGAATCCATATTTCGACAACAGACAAACACCCAATTGTCAATGTGAAGTGGTATGTTCAGTGTAGTGTGCCAGTAATATTGATATTGCAAAAGAGGTTTCATAAAATAATATTGAACGAGTTGGTAATGTGATTTTATTTCTTACTTCCTTTTTCCTGTTGTCGTTAACGATCTGGAGGATTTCACTTACCTCACCTCCTGGGATACATACATACGAGTATACCTAACAATAGCCAAATTCTGATTACGAGTCCATCCTTCCATACTTCCTCATTCTTAGAAATTGGCAATTTTCTGCCGGATGATTTTCATTAGGTACAATATAAGAAGCTATTATTTTTGTAACGGTAAAGTAAATAATATAAATGTTATTCATATAACCCTCAGTATATGAATAACATTTATAAGTAAAATATTGCTTTTTGTCAACATTTTTTTGATGTACAAAGTAAAAAATTATTTACCCCATTTCTCACCGTAATAGGGGGTGACATAAATCTGGATTTGCTGAGCAAATGGATAAGGAAAGGGAATAGCGTGGTAACTTGACATCACAACTATTTTCGCTTTATCAAACTCAGCCCTTTGAGCTCGTCACTTACACAGAGTTGTAATGTTGATCGTACATTAACTACAAGATATACGCACCGCAAAGGTCGCACGATCAAATGTGCATCAATGAGACACAACTTCATTTTCAGAACTGACGACCCGGGAAACCTTCTAGAATAAACTAAAGGCATGTATAATTAACAAAATTTCGATTGGGGCACGTACTCAGCTCAGTCGAACATCAATCAGCGTGTCGATTCTCTAAAAATGATTGCATCAGTGTAACGATCGCAATGACCTCTGATTGGCTGAATTTATGGCGCTCTTGCTGCATCAATGCATTTTAAATCATGCAATCATTTTTAGAGAATCGAAACGCAGATCACTAGTAGGTTCGCTAAGCATAATATCATATTCGGCATAGACGTGCTGCTGACTCGTCACTCGATTTTATTTTCATTATCAGTACGGAAAATACGTTTTTTATGACGCGTGCGGTTTTTGCGGTGCAAGAAGCTCGGTTTTGTGTGTGATCTAGGTAGTACTGTTGTCACAATCGTTCGGGAAGCCTGATCTCTGATATGTTATCATTTTGTGCAGGTATGTGTCGTTTACGCTATGCGTTTAAGTATTGATATAAGTTTTTAAAAAGATTTATTGTAGGTTAAACGCAATGCCGGATATTACATACGAAATTCTATAAGAATCATCATTGCACCGGGGAGGTCAAAATACGTCAGTAAAAAAAAATATGCTAGGTTATAGAAAGCCCGTAAGAAAATCCAATCTAAGCTTCAAACAGATAAGAATAGATTTCGCAAAAGAAAATAAACACGACACAATTGCTTTGAATTTATCTTTTGAAGATCTACTGCTGTAACTTTCTAGAACGCCTGAAGTTTCCGCTAACTTCCCGTTTACAAACAATAGAGTGTGCTCTGAAATGGTCCATTGTTAGTTGAACAAACATGTGAAGTCATTCTGGAGGAACGCTATTCAGGAATCCTCCGACTTAGATTCAATGTTAACACTAAGCTGGAGATATCTTCGCACCAGCGAGTTTCTTTTTTGCTGCTGCGAGCTGCTAGTATATAGTTATCTATCTCTAAATATATAAAAGGAAAAGGTGACTGACTGACTGACTGACTGACCTATCAACGTACAGCTCAAATCATTGGACGGATCTGGCTGTTTGGCAAACAGATAGCTATTATAACGTAGGAATACGGTAAGAAAGGATTTTTGAAAATTCAACCCCTAAGGGGGTGAGATAGGGGTTTGAAAAATCGAACTTAATGTGAGCAAAAGCTAGCTTATTTTATACTAGATGATGCCGGCGACTTCGAGAATGTATGGATAGATGGAGGGATATTTGTTAGGTATTAATCACGCCGCAACGACTGAACCCATTTGACTATTTGGCACAGAGATAGATTATAGTCTGAAATAACACATAGGCTACTTTTTATTCCGGAAAATTAAACAGTTCCCGCGGGAATAGTAAAACCTCAATAACACGAACGAAGTTTCTGACATCAGCTAGTTGGTTGATAAAGAAGAATTGATGATAAATATCTAATATCCCACGCAACAATCTCAAGGTATAAGCGCACATGCAGTAATAAATCTTTACTCCAAAATTTTATTTCTCAAACATCTTCAGACATGTGTGGTGCACGAGGTCAATAAAACATCTTCCAAGTGTTCCGGGGGTAGTAAAATTTTAATGGCGGACCCGATGTTAGTTTGTTATGTTCATAAATTTTTCCTATACACATCCAAGGGAGAATTCCCTTGGAAGCTGACTACCTGCGACGAATCTTTTGTAAGAAAAAGTGTTTGCTGTCGTTCGGTGATATCTTGAAATCTTCGATTAAAATTGAACCACGATCATGAACCACAGGTTTTCTGCCTGTGGTTTCAATGAACGGTTGAAAATATTGAAAACATTTTTCTCCAGTCACTAATGGACCCGATGTTAGTTTATGTTCTTAGATTTTTCCTATGCACATCCAAGGAAGTATTCCCTTGGAAACTGATTGCCTGCGACGAATCTTTCGTAAGAAAAAGTGTTGACTACCGTTCGGTGACATCTTGGAATCTTCGACTAGAATTGAACCACGATCATTGAACCACAGGCTCCCTGAATATGGTGCAATGAACGCTAGGAAAGATTAAGATCTTTCTCTAGCTCAGTTCTCTAGTAACTAGTTTTTTAAATTCCATTGAGTATTAAGGTCATTCAATTCAACTCTTCGCCGGTTCACTAAATATGGACACAGATGATTGATGCATTATGTACGAGTATAATATCCCGAAATGGACATTTGTAAACGCGGAATTTTTACTTGACTACGGCAAAACCAGATACTGTATGTGTGTACCTATGTTTATATTTAATGTATGTTCGTATGTTCCACCGTAGCTCCTAAAATACTTAGCCGATTTTGATTTTGAATGAGATATTAATCGATTCGTTATTAAGACTATCCGGGTGCCACTGGCTACATTATTTTTATAAAAAAACAAAATCAATAATTAAGATGGATGTTACATCCAATTTTTCATTATAGGGTTACAGATGTAAAACTTTTATCTCGTAAATTTTTCAATTCTCGTTAATTTTAATTGAATCTAATATTTTCGCTTTCGTTAAGAAAATATATTTTTTCTACAAGGATCTTATGGTGAATAAATAAAATCTTTGCGCACTTTAAGTTACTTTCGCCATCAAAATTTCTCTTTGATAAAATATTGAAGTTCGTGTCTTCGAAAACTTGTTCAAAAGTCTCTTCTCAGTTCACCCTCCTGTAATGTTCAGCTGGCGTAACAGATAAACTGCTTTTGGGGTTTAAAAGTAATCTATATATGTATATGTACCTATATATATATATAAAAAATTGCTGTTCGTTATTCTGAATAAAACTCAAAAACGGCTTGATCGATTTGAATGTTTTTTTTTTGTCTTGTTCGCTCTAATACCTATCCTAAAAATCACTTCAATCCATAGCTCTCTTGCGGCATGATTGAAGGCCCAAAAATCCAACAAACCAACAAACATTTGCATTTATCATATTAGTGATGATAATATTAGTATCGTTCTTATAATTCACGAAGGCGCATGGCTCATGGTTGTGTGCGTGTCGTATCTGTATAAGTGTGAACGAGAGCGCTCCCACCTAGGCTCCTGACAGGCACACACACTTACGCAATGTGCATGTACACGACGTAACCACGAGTAAAGCGCCCGTAACTTCGTGAGGTAAACGTACTATACCTAAGGATATACCTAGTTCTCGAAATATTGCCAAGTATTCCTTTGAAAAGTGAAATGAATAAAATATTTCTATTCCTATCTCATACGATTACAGCGCCATCAATCTTGTTACAGAATTGAATTGATAGAATACAGTTAGTTGCTCATGATATGCCCAAAGGACCATCCGGATTTCAATCCGAATAATAGCTCTTTGGGAAATGTAATAGAATAAAGAAGATGTTTCGCTCAAAACTTGTTTTAGTTTTAGAAAATGCTCGTGATTTTTCGTTTTCGCGATAACTGTTTTTGTTATAACCTGTCTAGAATAACAAGTTAATCGATCGTATCAATCATCATCTTTTAAAAATCATAAAGCAAACACAACAAAACAAATAAGTCATGAAAAAAAACACAGGAAAATTCTACAACGGAAAAAAGTTAGTCATTGTACTTAGTTCTATTTATCTAAGCGAGGTTTTCTGTAAAAAAAAGTAAACTTTCTTTTTCCGAACAAAGAGGTCAGCAACGTACAATAGCTTTTTAGTGAAAGGATTGGAAAAAGTAGCGTTTCTGTTTTTTTTTTACCGCAGCATAAAGACAGCAACGTGGATCGTAGTTTATTTCAAACTAGCTGATTCTCACGACTTCGTCCGCGTGGAAAAAGTTTAGAGCGACTTGCTACTATCCGCGAGAAGTTGTGTCCTCTATCTCCTTCGATCACAGAAGAAAAAATACTTCTGTGATCAAAGTCTATCTCCGATAATATTAGTAGATCTTCACCAAAATTGGATAAAATATTAATTGTTATAGTACACAATTTATAATAAAAAAAGACCCCGGCTTTAGAAGGAACTAATTCAAAGTAAAGCCATCTTCCTCGTACTAAACTTTTGACGACCAACCTGGTGCAGTGGTAAGCGCTGTGGTCTTATAACTAGGAGGTCTCGGGTTCGATTCCCGGCGGAGGCAATTTGGAAGTTTATAATTTCTGAATGTCTCTGGTCTGGTCTGGTGGGAGGCTTTGGCCGTGGCTCGTTACCACCCTACCGTCAAAGACGTGCCGCCAAGCGATTAAGCGTTTCGGCACGATGGCGTGTATAAACCGATTAGGCTTGAAGTACACTGCGATACCCAGTGCAAATTAGAAAGCTACCATCTTAGACTGCATCGTCACTTACCATCAGGTGAGATTGCAGTCAAGGATCTTGTCGTTGAATAAAAAAATTCATATAAAATATCAGAGTGAATTTTGACTTCAATACGATGTATTCTAGCCTGAGAACTTCTTGCTATTTCACTAGTAATTTTGAGCTTTTGCCAAACTCTAGCGTAACTTATTAAACCAAAATATCCTCCAATTTTGCGCTGAATTCTGATGGCGTTTTTAGTGCTCGGCGTCTGTTCAGAATATGCCTATTCATTCTGGATTTTCTATGCCTAGAGTTGCCAGGAAAAACTTTTTCCGAGAGTGAGTGTATACCTAAAGCTATTAGGATATAATATACAATTTGCAAAAGATACATTTTAGGTTAACATCCGACTTAAATTGACAACTAGTATTCAAACCACAAACAAAAAAAGCTATGCTCGTCGTATTATAAAGCAGATAATATTATGTACATTGTACAAGGTAAGACTTTCATTTAACGCGAAATAATAATAATATTTTAATGCAATGCAAATTTTAAATTAATTTTATTCATTGTTATTATTTTTGATATTATTAATTTATTTTTGATTTTGAGCAGAATGAGGAGATCCTCAGGAGAACCAAATTCACCGACATAGCTCAGCGAGTCGCGAAATTGAAGTGGAAATGGGCGAGGCACATAGTTCGAAGAGCTGATGGTCGATGGGGTCCCAAGGTGCTGAAGTGGCGACCCCGCACCGGGAAGTGCAGTGTTGGCAGACCCCCCACTAGGTGGACCGACGACATCAAACGAGTCGCAGGAAGCCGCTGGATTCAGGCGGCGCAAGACCGAAGCCTGTGGAGGTCCATGCAAGAGACCTATGTCCAGCAATGGACGTCTATATGTTGAAAAAGAAGAAGATTTTGAGCAGAAGTCCGCCATATTGGTTTTAAAATGACGTCATTATGATTGTGTCATATTGTTGACTGTAATATTTTAGTTAGTTGCCTACGTTATAATAGCTAGTTGTAAACCAAATTTCAGCCCGGTCCGTTCAGTGGTTTGAGCTGTGCTTTAAGGATCAGTCAGTCAGTCACCTTTTCCTTTTATATATTTAGGTTTAGAAGAAGATGACTGATAATACATTATAGGGTAAGACTCAACTTTGGGTTACGATAGAAAGCTTAAATATCAAGACACGTGGTAGCATCTCAAGCCAAGTTCGAGCTAAAAGAAAGGAACTGTGTGTATATTACACGAACCATTTAGAGCCATTTTTGCCCCCTCAATAACTCAAAATCTATTTAACATAAAAACATTAAATTTGGTATACATTTTTCGTCAGTTATTCTAGAACGTCTAAACCCAGTTTGCTTAAGTATAGAGAAGTTTGTTCGCTAACCGTTTAAATAATAGTTTCAACAGCCTTAAGCGTGACTAACTCGGTAAATTAAACTTTGGGGAAGTTTAGTCTAGCTGTTGTTTAATACTGTGTTTGAGTTTGGCATTTGAGTAGAAGAAGTTCTTTTGAACTGAATCTTGTCTTGGCTATATGTATTATGTATAGATATACGAGTATTATAAGCTGTTTGTGGGAATGGGCGTGACGTCCTAATCATCATCATCATCAGCGACGCTACAGCCCCTTGTGGGCCCGGGCCTGCTCCAGAAATTTCCTCCATCCATCCCTGTCGATTGCCTTCGCCTTCCAATTCCTCACGCCAAGACGCTTTGGATCCTGGCTAACCCCATCCAACCAGCGAAGTTTTGGCCGACCAATGTTTCTGCGACCGTCTGGGTGTGACGACATTAATTTTTTGGGGGCTGATGATCACCCATTCGCTGCACATGTCCAGTCCATTGCAATCTTGCGATTTTAATGTGCTGGATAACGTTTGGCTCATTAAACATCTCATACAGCTCCAGGTTGTATCGAAAGCGCCACACTCCATTAACTTGACGTCCTAATACCTATATAAATGCGAAAGTGAGGATGGATGTGTGGATAGATGGATATTTGTTACTCCTTTACGTCCCATACGAATGAACCTGTTAGCCTGAAAGGAATAGAGATAGCTCATACCCAGGATTAAAACATAGGCTATATTTTATCCCGGAAAATTATAGACTTCCCGCGGGAATCCGAAACCCTTACCCATGCGTACGAAGTCGTGGGCATCAGCTAGTTCTTTAATAAAATTCTATAATCTTTGGATTTGTCTTCACATAAATTTTAGAAATCTATTGAAAGTAGATAATAATGATGCTCGTGAAAAACAAATATCATCATGGTCAACCTTGATAAAACCCCCATAAAAATAAAGAACAAAAAACGTGAAAGTTTGATTGTTGATATATTGGTTGGTCCTTCAATCACGACGGAACAATCGAGCTACCGATCAACATGACTTTTTGCATGGGTAATTGGTAGTTGAGCTCCCACGGGATTTTTAAAAGCTATAGGTACTTATCTACGCGGACGAAGTCGCGGGCATCAGCCAGTGCCTATTTTGTATCGACCTTAATAATTTCAACTTCCATGCAACTCGAGCAACAATGTTCGGTGAAAATTTCGTTAATTAAACCCCACTATAATATAAACTTAGTTTAGTTTAACATTTTCGAATATACAGCAACTAGACAACACACCACAAGAGCTTTTACTTCCAAACACGTCAAAGTCAAAGGACTTCATGCTTACGAGTGAGTCTGCAGATTAAAGCGCCTTGTTATTTTGTAAACTAGCTGATGCCCGTGACTTCGTATGTATGCGCGGTATTTTTTTCCTTTTTTAACAGACTTTTTTTTTAAATCTCATTATTTAATATGGGACTTTTAAAGGTAGCCTGTAGGTATATCAGCCCCATACCTATAAATTTAACAAATTCTCAATTCGTCGGAATCTTTTTTCTTTATTTTTTATGTGTGTTCCCCGATTACTCGAAGACGCCTGGACCGATTTGGAAAATTCTTTTTTTGTTTGAAAGGGTATACTTCTCAAATGGTCCCATTGTCATCAGGTCAGGATCTGATGACAGGATCCTGGAGAAATCAAGGGAATTCTACAAATTTTATAGACACAAAATTGATATAGGTACTTTGTAGTGGCGTTTGAAGTCGGTTTTCTAACAAGAATTTTAACGTTTATATTATCAATGGTGGAATAATTAATGGAGTTAAATAAATAATCTTTTAATTCAAACAAAAGTCCATAGCATTACAATAATAATCATTTAAATTTAATTAGTATCTAACTTAGTATGTTAGCATTGTTAGTAGTGATTAGGCATTTAGGGAACATAGGTCGTGGCCACTGCCACCAAATGTTTAACATTTGGGCAGCCTATGTTACCCCTTATAGCTCTCAGGATGCTATTGTTGCTGCCGCGTAGGCGCTGTAGGAGTGAGGCTAAGTTAAAACTGGGTCATTCTTAGACGCGATCTCGAGCGCTTGAGTTGGAGACTCTTCCCAAACAGTATATAAAAACATCAGGGCATTTCGGACAATTCACATATTTCACTCGAAGCGCTCTCTAAAAGCTCCATGTAAATAAAACATGCACCTTAATTAAGCCATTAAAATAGACGTTGTTGCACGAGCACCTACTCAGGTTTTCCCCGAACTTATGTTTATTTCGTAGAAGACCAGTGTGTTAGCAAGTGTAAATAAACTTCGGAACGGGCCGCAGACAAAGAGCTCCATACACTCTACGCGAAGTGCTCGCAATAAATGTGAATTGTAAATTCAAACAAGCCATTACACTTGTACGAATACAATGACCATGGCTGTTTGCTGTCCACTAAAATATTACCTAGAAAGGATGAGTTATATACTCACAAAACAAGCGAAAAAATTGTTCCGAACGACAAAGAGTATGATAGAGTATAATAGAGTACTCGTATAATAGAGTTACATGACATGACAATTAATTACGACAAATATCTGCCATTACGCGCTTCATTTACCTACCGCAAGCTTGTAACATATCCACCTATTTTTATACATATACTATATCATAGGATAGGACGGAAAAGATAGCGGCACAAACGATAGTGCAAACGTTCCCAAATAAAATAACAATAAATAACCTATCAAAAGCGAGTCAGACTCGCATAGGATGGGTTCCGTACCAAAAAATGCCGAAAAAAACACGTTTCTAGGTTTCTAAACCTACCCTACCGTCAAAGACGTGCCGCCAAGCGATTTAGCGTTCTGGCACGATGGCGTGTAGAAACCGATAAGGGGTATGGGTTGAATTCACACTGCTCTACCCCTTCCAAGTTAGCCCGCTACCATCTTAGACTGCATCGTCACTTACAACCGGGCAGTAACTAGTGCAGATATCGTCATGCAATTTGCATTCTTCGCGCACGCGTTTTCTCCACGCGCTTCTGTCAAGTTTTTTCAAATCATCTCGCTCATGATGCTTTACGTTAAAGTTAGCTCTCTTGACAAAATCTTTAAAACGAACTGAGGTCTATCCTTGTTTCTCTTTGCGTGCGCGCCAAGAAGAATCTACAGAAATAGCTAAGACGGAGCCATTATATGAACGTGTTCTAACCAGCGTAAGCGTCTTTGCTTTGATAAAGCAGTGATGCTGAAAGTTTTTGTACGTTTTAGGACGTTCTAATTTGTCTCCTTGTCAGAAGCGCTTATGGAATGTAATTAGGCATTGTTTCTGCTCTGTATACGTAGTCTACACCTCCGCTCCATACAAAAGTATGCTGAGAATACAAGCACGATGTACGGTCACTTACAAGTGTAATTACAGCCTATTAACAGCATGTATTTTGCGTTGTACTTCTTCTTCTTAATGTGCCGTCTCATTGCGAAGGTTGGCAAGCATTAGGGCGATTTCAACTTTTGAGACCGCTGCTCTAAATAGTGCTCTTGTGCTCTTCCCGAACCATTGGCCCAAGTTTTTCAGCCACGATATCCTTCTGCGGCCTGGCCTCCCTCTACCTACCACTTTCCCCTGCATGATAAGTTGAAGGAGTTCATATTTTCCGGTATTACGCTTCACGTGCCCAAAATAGTCCAATTTCCTCTTCTTAATGGTTGTAAGTATCTCTGTGGTCTTGCCCATTCTTTTTAACACAGTGCTATTTCGTACGCGGTATCTCCAAGAAATTCTTAGTATAGGTCTACACCCACATCCCGAACACTTCCAGTTTTTTAGACCTGTTTTACGTTGCACAACTAGGCTCTATAGTGGGCTTGTCGGCCTCTAGTCCTCGAAGTAAAAGACAAAGCCGAGGAATTTGATTACAATGTAAATAACGAATCCAAACAAGCAATTAAACCAGACGTAGGTACATGTGTCCACAGCCGCTCTTTATGTATTTCAAGAGAACGGTTCTAAATCAGCCGGGGTCGCGTCCATTGACCATGTACGTTGCAGTCGTAAAAATGTTTTGATGGCATCAGCCGTACGTTCCTCGAACGTTAATGTCACGCCATCCCTTACTCTGTCAGGGTTTTTTTCTTTGACGCACGTAAAACGATATCCTTAGAGTGATTCCTGGGAACATAAATAATACGGTTCACCACGCTCAACTTCAAAAGGGAACGTATTGTTCGCTTAGCCAAACACGTTTTTGTGGGGCTTATTCGAACAAATGTTAGACTTCTCTTTGATCATCTGAGTGTTATTGAGAAATACATTTTATTTATTACTTTGTCTTTTAAGTGTGTTTAATATAAATATGAGCAGTCGGAACATTCCCATGATACGGTTTGCCTTTAGGACTTATTATCTACACTTATTCAGTTTCGCTTCTGACAGCCGCGTATATTACCGTTAGATTCAAAAAGACCATCATAGCTATCTTTGCTAAAACGTGTCTATCTGCTGTTTAGAGAAATCCTATTATACTATTAATTAATTAATCCTATCATCAATATTATAAATGCGAAAGTTTGGATGTACATGTTTGTTACTCAATCACGCTGCAACGACTAAACCGATTGGGCTGAAATTTGGCACAGAGATAGATTATAGTCTGGAATAGCACATAGGCTACTTTTTATCCCGGAAAATAAGAGAGTTCCCGCGGGAATAAAAACCTCAATCCACGCGGGCATCATCTAGTAATTCAATAAATCTATCTACCAACCATCGTATGGTAAGAACGGCGTACAGCGCAGAATACCTACTGCTACAATCCCAAGTTAGTCAAAGAGTAAAGACGTTTTAACAGATCTCCAATACAAAAAATTGACAAAACGTCATGTATTCATAGATTAAAGTTTCACTTATTTGGAGGGGAGAGGAGAATATCAGTCAAGTTTAGCTTGGCTGATACCTATTCTTTTTATATAAAAAAAAGACGTGTGGACTGCCGCGGTGAAGCTATTGCATAGCATTTTTTATCAACGCCATCTAGCGGCTCACCGCTAGATGGCGTTGATAAAAAATGCGCCATCTAGCGACTCACCGTAGAGGAGTCCCGTGTCAGGTTATTTTCGTTACGGAATTTCTGGATTCGGTCTCCACGCTGGCCCGCGATAGAAGCTATGCAATAGCTTAAAAAGTTTAGGCCAACATCCTAAACTTAGCGATGGTGAAAAATGCCCTAAAACATACTCTCCGGCCCTAAAAAGTCGTATAACTAAACAAGAAAAAACATTCGACCCATGACATGAGTAGCTCAGAATGAACCTGCTGTGTGAAAAAATATTCTTTTTACGGCCGTTTCTAATGAAATGGGAAGAAATAAAAATGAGTTACTATTTTCCTTTAATACCGCAATTTCTACGCCTTCCTGGCCCTCTTTATTAATTCCACGGCGACATGGATGAAATATCTCTACCTCTTCGACGATACTTTTCAATTTTAATCTGAAAGACTGCTAACTTTAAACTATAAACGTGCAACCAAAATAGCTGTAAAAAATAAATTCTACACCACACACGGTTTACCTATTAACCGGTTCTATCACGAAAAACTTTGTAAAAAGTTTGTCGTCGACTCAAAATTACATAGTAACTTACATTAGTTTAGGAGCTTAGTTAGTAAGACTGAAAAGGTTTATATTTTACTAGCGGACCGCCCTGGCTTCGCCCGTGGTACATATATAGCCTATAGCACTCAGGGATCACGAACATATCTAACGGTGAAAGAATTTTTGAAATCGGTCCAGTAGTTCTTAAGATTAGCGCGTTCAAACAAACAAACTCTTCAGCTTTATAATTATAGTATATAGTTTATAAGTATAGATTTTTCCCTTTTTAGTTGCTTCTATTTTCGGTTCAGTTTTTTGTAAAAAGTAAATAATGTGACTTGTCATGACGAGTTAGACAATATGAAATAAATAATATTGAATTATTGTGAAATAAATAATTTTTAAATTAGTGTGAATTTTCATGATAATAATACCCTTACGAAATCGTTGGAGTGTTCTTTAAAGAAAATTAATAAAAGTCTACGCGAGCTTCGTTGTGGGCGGGCTAAGATATAATGACCTAAAACAAAGGCTCTTTTTTTGAGATCGCCTAATACGTATAAATATTTACGAGCAATATGGACGTGCTAAAATTCAGTTAATGATTGTTTGAAATTGAAACAGCCCCAACCTAAAGCCAATCTTCCATTAATGAAAATATCTTACGTAATATTATGCTATTGCCGGATTATTATTATTTTTGCAAAAAAATAAAAATATTACAAAAAGTAAGGAATTACTTTCCTTCAATTTTAATTTTAACAGATAAATAATTAAACAAATATATATCTATATATATCGTAATATTGAGTACAATAATTGGGTATTTAACTAAATAAAAAAAAACACTTATCAATTTTCTTGTCACACTGTGGCATATTCATTAATTAGAATCGAAAATGTAACATGTAAGAAAGAATAGGTAACATTTGTAAAAACAGAAAATAAATCGGTCACAAAAAAGTTATAAGTTCTTTTACTGCGACTTTACCCGTCTCTTTCTAAAACGAAAATTTGTATGGAGCTACTGGATCGTGACTGCAATAGCGCTCTCTTTTTCTAACAGGAAACTTAAAAGCTCTATATTTTCGAGACTAGTAAAATATTAAAAAAGCCAAATTCAGTGTGTTATAAGATTATAATATTAAAAACCTTTAAACAACCCGGCTAACTAGCCTTGCCTAGTAACGGCCTCCACCTATAGCCGTCCGTCGCCAATCACGCAAGAAAAAAAAAAAGAAGACCCTAGCAAATCTACTTCCTAACCACATATTAGGCCATACATAGGCAACGACACTAACAGCAGTAATCTAAACCAACATCAGCTATTGGAGCTGTTGGATACGAAATCCTAAAAAAAGGAACTTCGAGCGTTTTAGTGTTGATAATGTGTGTGTGAGCGTTGATGTGTTCAATCTATACAAATAAATAAAATTGAAGTGTCCGTTTGTAATATCAAAAGAACAGCTTTTAACTAACTGCATACGAAAGTAAATACGGTACATATAAGAAGAAAACAATTTTTAAAACTTTTGTCTGTCTGTCTGTTGCCGCTAATCTCGGGAAGGGCTGGACCGATTTTGACGGGACTTCCACTGGTAGATAGCTGATATTATCGGGCAAAATATAGGCTACTTTTTTAACCGACTTTCAAAAAAGGAGGAGAAGGAGTTGTGTTTTTCTTCCTCTGTATATCGATATCTCCGTGATTTCTTTACCGATTTGCGTGAATCTTTTTTTAATCGACACAAAAACTTTGCGAGATGGTTCCATAAAAACTTCGGGTTCCAACTCTTCAATCCTAATGCTGCAGGGGTACTGCTCCCCCAAAACTGTGGGGATTTAGGAACTGTTGATGATGAATACGAGTAGTTATTGTAGGGACCAAGTAAAGACTACATCGTTAAATTCCAGGTCCCAACTCCTCAATCCTGATGCTGAAGGGGTTTTGCCAACCTAAACTGTGGTGATTTAGGAACGCGGACGAAGTCGCGGGCGTCCGCTAGTATTAAATAAAATTAAGGTCTTTGGCACCTATTATTATTATTCCCTTCTATTTATATAAAACGAATTCCTAAAGCGACTTCAGAAATACGTCAAATATTATTTCCATAGCTTTCAAAAATTTACGCTCAAACGTGACAAAGATAAATGGTGTGCTAAGTATATCTACCTCGTCCGTGTTTAATTATTTCGTGAAGCATCCCCTTAAGTAGGATGCATGTTAACCGCACCGAAACAGATGCTCCTTGTTTGGTACAAGTGGGCAATACCACGGACACTTAAAAAGATACCTATTTTGAGAGGCTCTTAAACTAGTATTCGAGTACGGTTTAAACTTTTGAAACGTTGTATACTCGTATTATAAAATGCGAAAGTGCATCTGTTTTTTGGTACCTGTTGGTTAGATCTGGACAGTGATATACCTATACTGCCTTTTATTCTTGTAAAACAGTAACTTCCCGCGGTAGTTCTCAATAATTGAAATAAAATCAAAAAATAAAATATATAGGTTTTGGCTCTGTTTGAAAATTTTGTTTTCTTACCTTTGACAGCGAAATATTTTTTTCTATTCTGACTTTTTCTATTTAATTTCTTTTTATTCTGACTCAGATATAAGATAGAGGTTAAAACGAGACACAAATATGCCCTAACATAAAATTGTCTCGTTTTAACTTTGTCTTGAGACTGAGCTGAGTAAGTGCGATCTATAGATTTCAGCCACAGATTGACAGAGACAGACAGATGCTTCGCTTGTTCAGTAAAATTAAAATCGGTCAAAAAACAATATAAGTTATAAGCTGTTTTATTGCGACTGTATCTGTTTCTACACGAAACAAAATTTTGTAGGGAGAGTGTATGAACCTACTGAATCGTGACGTCATATAGCAAAATTAAAAGTTGTGAAGAAAAAATCGCAGTGTCCTGTCAATTAGACCACGAATCAAAAGCGTGGTCGATCATTCGCCACGTGCGCCCTATTACGCCTCTCTTCGAGTATGAAATAAGAGTACTCTATAAATAGATGACATACCCTTAATGACCCGTTGTCTAAATGACTGGGCTCGAGGGGTTCGAACAGTTGGCTGTTGTAAATATTTTTATCCCACAACTTTTATTATCAACAGACGTTCGGTTGTGTGTGGCCGCGATTACGTTTGATGAGTCTCGACACAGGATTACGATGGTAACATACGAAAGCTATAAATATAATAAAACCGAATTTACACTGCGAAATTAGTGGCACGAAATTAGTTTCATGCATGAATTTAATGCATCATGAAATTAGAAGCTTACACTTGAAATTGTTAATGAAATTAATGTCATGAAACTAATTTTGCATTATAAATTCAGCTTAACTGGAGTACTTAAACTACTAGGTCAAATCAGTTACGGTCAGTTATACATAGAATTAACACATAGCTGCTATATTTTTATTCTGGAAAATTAATGAAGTTCTGCGGGAATTGAAAAACCTTAATCTACGAAAAAGAATGAAGACAAGCATAATTTCTTTTAAAATATACTTATTGAAAAAAAATTGATATTTTTTTTACCAAAGTATCATAAAAACATGGAACCGTTGAAGCTTGCTCATACAAGTGGCAGTCTCGTCGGACCTATGAATCATACACTTATCGAACAGAATAGATTGATAGATTCTTCTCCCTCAACACGAAAAATATCGGTAGTAGGTCTTTATTAAAAAAGCGAAAATAGGTTTCAAATGGCAATCGATCTAAGTAAAAAGTGATGAATCGCCCAATTTGGATTTGATTAATGAGCAAATTATAACTGCTCAAATGTTTTTTTATTTGAAACTCTTAGTTAAATAAATAATCATTAAAACGCAACATATTTTAACCAATAGCGGGAGAACACCAATCAATCGGAAGTCATTGCAATCGTTACACTGACGTTGACTCAATTTTAAAGAACACCACAGTAGAAAACCCAATAAACTTTCACAAACTCAATATATATATATATTTTTAATTTGACGACCTCCCTGGCGCAGTGGTGAGCGCTGTGGTCTTATAACTGGGAGGTCTCGGGTTCGATTCCCGACGGGGGCAATTTAGGAATTTATTATTTCTAAATTGTCTCTGGTCTGGTCTGGTGGGAGGCTTTGGCCGTGGCTAGTTACCACCCTACCGTCAAAAACGTGCTGCCAAGCGATTTAGCGTTCCGGCACGATGGCGTGTAGAAACCGATTAGGGGTATGGGTTTAATTTACACTGCTATACCCCTTCCAAGTTAGCCCGCTACCATCTTAGAATGCATCGTCACTTATCATCAGGTGAGATCGTCAAGTCTATCTTGTCATAGAATAAAAAAAATAAAAAAAATATATAATCTTTAGTCTTAAAGAATTTGTAACCGCCATAAAATTTTATGAGGCAAAAAATATGAATTATGATCAAAAAACTTCTAAGGACAATTTAGATACACTTCTTACCGCAAATTGAAAAGTTAAAAAGCAAATTTCCGAGACTCCACGAGGGTATGCATGTTAATCAGATTGGTTGGACGTGATCTGTTTCAGTTAGTCGTGATTAGCACTACGATGTCGCTATTTGCATAATTTCTATTGGCTCTCCGCAAACCCTCAAAGGTAAAGCCATATTTGCCTAACAGCTACGAGCGGACGTTTTAATGAGATGTTACAACACCAGCGGTGCTGCAGTTTCAGATAAGGTTTACGTCGTAGGTATGCGATTTCGGCTATAATTATCATCATAAAACTATCTAGGAATATTTGAAGAAAAATCAACTAAAAACACTCTTTTACCATAAAGCATTCCATTTTTCTAAAATTCCAGAATACGTGATAAAAAGCATTAACAATAATTAATTAATTAATATTCACTAAGGTTGTGTTAGCTTTTTTAGATTCCCTAGGACTGGTTTTCCTTTACAATATCTTCTCTATGGAATAGTGTAACCTTCCAAACACTGACGTATACAGTGTAATCTATTGGGAAATTAAATCAAATTCACTAAGTTGCCCATGTAACAACCGTTGAATTCAATTGTATTATTGAGTCGTAATTTTATCTTTATGAAAATTGTATATAATATAATATGAAAACTTGTTATTTTACTATCTTTCGAATCGAATACATTACTTTTATCTTTCGCATATTAAATGTAAACTTTTGTTCCCAGAGTTGCTCCTTGGAACGCTCCGAACGCACCAGAAAGCGGCGTGCGACGAAGAGATGGTGACCCTCATATGTCCACGGGGCACTACAATAAGTATACAAGTAGCGCAGTATGGGACTTCGGCGTCCCAAAGCTCCTGTTCCTCAGAGCTGACGGAGTACCAGCCAGTCGCTGTGGAAGTTGTTGGAGACACGTCCTGTACATGGCCTAGTGCTTTACAGGTATTTCACAATAAAATACTAATTCTTATTATTTAAGTAAATATCATATGCTTCAATGGTGACGGAAAATATCGTGAGAAAAACTTTCTGTCTACTTTTCTGAGCTAGTCTTTGGATCCACTGAACTGCTTTTGACGAGATTTTCACAAACAGATAGAGAGAATTTTGCAAGAAGTAAGAAGCAAGGTCATAGGCTACATTTTATCTCGGAAAATTAAAATTTCTGACGAAAGGCGTCAACAACTTTCTTTTAGAAAAGTAGTCGAATATCTTTACATAATTACTTATTAAAGTATTTAACAAAGCCACGAGAATCTCAAATCTGGGGGAAAATTAATTCAGGTAAATAAGAGTTAAAGTAAAAAGAGAAAATTAATCCTACAGCGGAAAATTTGATGTAATATTGGTCATATGGATTTTGTTTGTACAATATGTCTATGTCACCCGGAACACTATATCGTATCGAAGTTCAACGGTTGAACTAATCAGTTGAACTAATTTATTTATTTATTTAACGACCGATCGATTGAGAACTAATCAAAATTGGCTCAGTAGTTTATTCGCTATGGTGGAATATTTGTAATAGTCACATACATAGACTGCTAAAATCATAACACTTCCTTTTAGCCTTGCCGTCTCGTAGTTGGTTAAGAAGGTCTAAATTGGTATTGCTATTATAGCTATTAAAGCATTCACTGGAACCTATTTACCTTATTTGCATACGACCTCTTGGCTTATCATGTTGAACACTTGACCCCTTTCGCGCCCTTCGTCTCGGCGGAAATTGCTCTGCAGTGGCAAAACGTCTTTCTCTTCTCATCTCTTTGTTTTATACATCGATATAATACGTATATGAACTAGATACTACATTATATGGCGGTCCGAAGTCCGAACACTCACTCTGTTCAACTTAACTGCACTGCAGTCTTCCCAATTGCTAATAATAATATTCAAGTAAGTAACAAAAAAATGTAATTGACTAGCCCGCGACTTCGTATTGAGGTTTTTGATTCCCGCGGGAATTATCTTGTTTTTCGGGATAAAAAGTAGCCTATATGTTATTTCACACTGTACTCTATCTCAGTGCCTTTCAGCCAAATCTAAAATCGAAAAAACCGCATCCAAATCGGTCCCTTAGTTGGAGAGCTACGACAGAACAGACAGACACACAGATTAAACTTATAGCACCCCTCTCTTTGCGTCGAGGGTTAAAAATATAGGTAATGTTTCGGCCTATTATTATCTGCCGGCTGTTACTGCTGCGAAGTAAAATACAAAGGGGTGTAATTATTTTGACACTGTAATACGGGAGACTCTGCCAACCTAGAGTTACATTTATTACAAGCTGCCTATGTTGCTCGACAAAAACCGTTTATACGCTTTATAAAAACTCAAAGATTTACCTTTACTTAGTTCTATACTTTTTGCACATAATGCTACTGCTCCACCTGCGCCGTAACGCGTAAATTAACACGATAATAAAGGCATTACGCAGATGGGGCCAATATTTTAATGCGTAAATGTATTGTAGCATCACTAACGACATTAGACACTAAGCGATAACTCGGATGGCGGTTTTTTTGACACATCAAAGGATTTTAACGCGTTGAATAACCAAACACCAAACTTTGTTGGCTACATTAGCGCTGTCTCATTCTGTGCAGCACATCTCTTCTATCTCCATTTTGAATGTGATTTTTAACACGGACGACAGAGCAGAACACTATTACTCCAGTTAACGCACTAATTTATGAAAAATCACTTTAGGCAGCATCTGTTCTGTTAATGTAGCCACCTGTTTAAGGCGTTATTTTTTAATGCCCTAATTAAGGCGATTTGAGCGCAACCGTTAACACTAACATTAATGTAGATGGAGCAGTATCATAAGAATGAAACTTGTACGAGATCGTGTTTTTGAAAACTTAAGTTCGTACACTCTGTGTGTGTTTTAAATAAGTACAGTAAATTTTACCAGTTTTCTTTTCAGATCATTCGTTTCACTATAATTATGTTATTTGCAATCTGTCTAGACTAGATCGTTTCAAAGCAGATTTATAACAAGATAATTATATTCAGAATTTCAGTCACTGTATATTTGTATTGAAAAAAAAAAAACAATCTCCTTGCTATTTGAAAACAGAAGGTATTTGCGTAGAATTTACCCTGAATCACTTATTTTCCATAATCACACGTTGTCAAAGGTTAAAAGGTATAAAGAGTGCTGACTCACCGTAAAAAGGTCTTATTGTTAAATGACGTCACGGGCTAAGCCGTAAAAGCCTGACTGAATGTAGCGACATGCCAAAAACCACTCAATCGACGTTTAAAATGCTTTGCAAACGTCCTACTTTTGTTACTCGATGGGTATTCGGCCGGCAAATTACCAGTCATTTGCCCAGTCTATGACTAGAAATACAAAAATGTCGCTTGCGGAAAGTTTTTAGTACTTCGAGCTATTTTTCTTTTATTGCTACAAATGAGTTCCTCAATCCTAAGTCCTTGATCCTGACAAATGGCAATATATTTTTTGAAATACTTTTTACTAAACGTTTTTCTATATTTCTAAACTCCTATAGCTATTTTTTTCTTATTAAAAAGAGTGTTAAAGAGAGTGTGTGAGCCATGTTGAACTTGAGAAATATTCTCGTCTCCCCTCCAAATAAGCTTAAAGCTTATGCTATGAGTAGGTACGACAAATAGTGCAGCGGGTGGAGATTTAAACAATTTTATTGAGCTATACACCTATATTCTTGGTTGCTCCTATAGGCTGCACTCTCACTTAGCTCAGCAGACTCAAGCCAGATTTTTGTCACAGCATATTTATGTCTCGATTTAGCCTCCATCTTGAGTCTGAGCTGAGTTCTGACTCAGCTCGGACTCAAGACAGTGTATTCTGATACACTCTATCTATGTCTATAGATCTCAGAATAAGTGTTCAATTCGTTGAATAAATCTGAAGTTTTGAAAGTACACAAAAACTGAAACAACTTCATGCTTCGTTTAAACTAGGTTTAAACAATATTCGGCGTATGTGAAATAGGCCGTAAGTCACAGAATGATCGGCATACTAACTAATATGCGGCAGTATTCCTTGTTGCAGACGGTGGTCGAAGCGTGTCAGAAGAAGAGGCAATGCAAGTTCCACACCAGTCCGAAAGCCTTCGGTGTCGACCCCTGCCCAGGGTCCAGAAGGTTCGTGGAAGTGGCGTACAAATGCCGTCCTTGTAAGTACCCATTTACTATAGGACTTGCAATTCACGAGGGCGCGTGAGCTTTACTTGTGGCTACGTACATGTGCGTGCCTATCAGGGACCTAGGTGGGAGCCGTTAGGCACGAGCGAGCTCTCGTTCCCACTTATATAGATACGACACACACACAACCATGAGCCACGCGCCCTCGTGAAATGAAAGAACTATACTTAGCTGTCAAGTACCAATTTCACCAATGTTGAGAAACGTTTAACCGTGAAATAAAGAAAATTATTTTGGCATATTTTCAATACAAATCAACTAGTCAACTAGTATTATAAATGCGAAAGTTTAGATGTATGGATGGATGGATGGATGGGTGGATGGTTGGATAGATGGATGGATGTTTGTTACTCAATCACGCCGCAACGACTGATCCGATTTGGCTGAAATTATCCCTTTTTATCTTTTACTATTTTTTTTATTGATTTCAACAGGAACATATAGGAAATTCTATGTTTTTAGTTTGTTTTTCTAGTTCAAGCTTCCTTCACATTATTTTAATAACGATGTCGAAATATAAATCGGTGCCAAAGACTCCGCTGACCTGCTCGGAGTCGTGCCAAAATTTTTTATATAAGTAGATATTATATTTTATTCACCAATTACTTGCTTTGTCCGCGATTTCCGCCGCATGGATTAAGGAAATTCTTGATTTCCCGGCCATCTCTGTGCCAAATTTTGTCAAGATCGGTTTACCGGGAAAGGTAACATTCCAGCGGATACGCTAATGCTGAAATCTATAAAAAAGAAACCGATTAGGGGTAGATATGGGTTGAATTGACACTGCTATACGGCAAGCAACGCCACGTCAAGATGGTTGCGGGCTAACTTGGAAGGAGTATAGGCCGTATATCCCTTCCAAGTTAGCTCACTACCATCTTAGACTGCATCGTCACTTACCATTAGGTGAGATCGCAGTCAAGGGCTAACTTATCATCGAAAAAAAAAATACAATTAACTTTGTGTCTGGGTCCATTCCTTCGATCACAGAAGAGACCATTCTTACCCATTCTCCTTTGTTTTAACAAAATATTATGCAAACACATACGCACTATAATATTTCCCGCACAAATGGTTAATCTCTGCGGAGTTTGGCCATCGTGGCTGATTTCACAAAACCTCCTAATCAACTTACACTTTTGTAGAATTACTACAATTTTACAAAAGTCTAAGGTGGTTAGGAACACGATAACATCGGGGTTCCGCATTTCACCGTGGCTCCTTTACTTTTACCGACTTGCATAGAATCTCATTGCCGATTCCCGAAAGGGATTCAAAAGTCGATTGCTTGCGGCGGGAATTTTATCCTGCAACGGAGACTTTTAGCGGCGTTGAGGTTGAGATATCCATCTGTATTGTGACAAAAAATAAAGAAATACGAGTAACCAGAAGGTTTGTTTAACAGAAGGTCTGTTCAACAGAGGGTCTGTTCAACAGAAGGTCTGTTCGATAGAAGGTCTGTTCAACAGAGGGTCTGTTCAACAGAAGATCTGTTCAGCGCGAGTTCGTAGGCATTAATTATTCATCATTCAATTAAAATAACGATATGAGAAAAGATAGGTCAATTGGCTAATTTTCCCTTTTGAAACATCCTATTAATCCTATTATTATTATGAATATTATAAATGCGAAATGGTATAGATATTATAATTTATTATACTTCTCGTGGAAATCAATGTAGAAACTCAAAAATTTTCACTTTCATAAAAAGACATTATTTAATTTAAAAACACGATGAATTAGAAAATTGGTTAAATAATTTTAAATTTATCCAATTAATTGCTATGTATGAACAGCAGTCTTCATTATTCTGCAAGTAAACATTTCAAGACATAAGAATTCACAAGCAATATACTTAAGTGCTAAGTTTTAATTCTTTAAGACACTGTAGAGAAAAAAAAAACACATTGAGCCGCTGAAAGCTGGATGTAACACAGTTGTGGTTAAATGAATTTGAGACTTGATAGAACGATGTAAGGTTGGATTTCCTTTGGCAGATGAGTTCCGGAGTAAAGTGGGCTGCGAGAACGACGTGCTTCATTTAAGCTGTAACCCGCTCTCGAGGGTGGCCATATATTCCGCTCAGTACGGGAGGACGGAGTACGACTCGATACAATGCCCACAGCCGCGGGGGATGAAGGAGGAAAGTGAGTATCCCCCGAGTTATTACGTTGTCTATAAAAGCATCAGATAAAATTGCGTGCGGTATCGGTTCAATCTTTTCCTTGTACGACCCCACGGTATTGAATACGTCAATGTCTTTTTTTCCCGACGTTAAACTGAATTAGTTTTGATTTTTGCACATTTGAAATGACAAGCTTACCTAATCAAGTCCTTCTCTTTAGGGCTCCTTACCATAAGGGTGCCAAACAAGACCCTATTTCTAAATTCCTCAGAATTTTATAATAGATCGTCACGCCCATTCCCACAAATGAATTTTGGACTTTCTTTGAACGTAACTGGGGAAACACGAACCTATTTCGATTTTTCATTTCCCTGTAGACAAAAAATGTATTCGTTCAATATAAGACTAAAATTAGGATTTACGTAAAAAATTAACTGAATTTAAAAGTGTCTGGTTTTTTGTACAACTCGATCAGATATTTTTTCTCAATAATAATTAAATTGAAGTAGATTATATTACGTATAATATCATTAATTTGTGAACTAATCTGCACGATACAGCGACCCGAATCCGATCGAAAAAATATAATCGGCTTTTAGGTAATTCGTACGTTGACTATACATTTGCAGGGTTAGTATAATATTTAATTCGATTGATCGTATTCGTATTCGATGACATTAGCGTCAAAGTAAAATGAACCTTAAATGTATTGTTTTAAAGTCATAAATTCAGTACAACCGATTTTAATTTGGAGCGTATACGTAAACCTATAAGAATTTATGCACGAAATTGAGTTCTAATTCAGTATGGTTTTGGTTCACTTTAACGTTACGACGATTAATACGATCAATCGAATTTAATCTTATACTAACCCTAATTCTGATTGAAATGGGATGCTGAATGCTTCCTCCATATTCCTGTCATCATTATCAACATCATCAGCAATCCATTAACGTCTTGCTAAAGAGGGCAGATCTCTCAGAGAAGGTAATACGACAGCAGGAGAGGTAATACGACATATTCCACCACGCTTGCCCAATGCCTGGCAGCCTTCACATACATAGTTGTAACAAATACCTACCACTTTAATTGTCTTCGTTGCAACTGTCGATATTTCAATCCACAGTTGCATGGATCGTGGTCACGACGGTACTGTGGTGTTGCGAGAGGTCAAGTCAAACCTTTTCTTTTTAGAGGAACGTCATTTAAAGTTCGGCAGAAAACACTAACAACGTCACTGTTAGTACTTGCACTATACAAGCGATTGGGATAAAGTGTGGGGCGCGTACTTAGCACTCGCGGCTTGTTATTCTTGGTGGCTTTAAAATTAAAATAGATCATTTTTTTGTTGATTAGCATGCTTGGAGCCTTACGCGACGGAGACGGCGATGAGAGAGTGTCACGGCAAGAGACGCTGCGTGCTCTCTGCAGATGGCAAGATGTTCGGCAAGCCGTGTCGAACAGGCAGCCTGACGTACCTCAAAGTAGTTTACACTTGCGGTGAGTATACCTGACTTTTTCCGTTTCGTAGGTCTAATCTTCTTCGTCTTTAGCAACCGACACAAGTTCACTGCTGTCAGGCCTGGCGCACTTCGCAGTAAACTGCGGAGCTACAATGGCGTACCTCTTCTAAGAGTCTCAATTCAGAGAGTGCGAAGGGATATGACTTACGTGATAGAAAGAGAGAAAAGTCTAGGCAAATAAGACGGTAGGTAAGTAGCGCTGTGTCAACCTGAATTGCACTTTATTGTGTGGTAACAGAGTCGCTATTTACTTAAAACCTTTAGGTAATATTAGGTATCCTGTGCTGCTGTACAAAGATCTCTTACTTCCATAGGCCTCGGTCTTATGTCACCTATCTCCAGCGGCTCCCCATGCTGCCCTCGTAATTGAAAACACAGTAACTTAAAGGTAACTTCTATTTAACTTACTGTGTTTTCAATTACGAGGGCAGTATAACTCTTCCGATGCTGTCGGTGCACTTAGTGGAGGGTCTACCAACACTGCTCAGCTAACATTTTATATAATGAGATTGTTGTAACTAATTTGTTTAAAAAAAGTAGTTTCACGGGTAAACTACAAGCACAATCAGACATCCAATATAGGGGACGATATTCAATCGATAACGATACAATAAAATAATTCAATAATTGAATCGCTCAGCAAGTAGACATTTGGGTAAGAAAAACAAGTTAATAAGAAAGAAATAAAATAAGAGACTTACTGATAGGTCTGACTTTACCAAGAAAACAAAATGAAAAAAACGACGAATTTCTACGAGTTAATATGATATTCGCTTTCAACAATATTTTTCTAAAAGGAAAATTCTTCAAAATGGAATACTTATTTACATTTTCAAAATTATAAGTTTGTTCTTTCAAAGACTTAAATATAGATTTCAAGAACCTAGTATTGTTATCATTATCTTATCATTCATCATTCTATCTACTAAAGTACTATTTTTGAAGAGCGTCTTTAAAAAATATAAAAAAAACCTGACATGTTAAATTTCTACTGAAAACTTAAAATATGGCCTATATTTTGATAATGATTAACCCCCGTAACGTGTGTCCCCTTCGAATAAAATATCGGGTTTTCAGCCTCGTATTGCGCGGTTAGTTAAATACGATTCAAAGATCCTTTTCTATACACCATACAATAATAATAATATGCGCACATTTTACTTTAACACAGCAGAGTAACTTAACATCTAAGTCCATCTAAGTGCTATGAAATTATTATGAAATTTTTAGTTATATACTTACCTAATATTATTATGTTACTCGTTAACTTATAAAGCCTGCAAGCTATGATTGTTTTCTTTTTAACTTCGTTATATATAACAACTTTAGCTTTACAAACTTTAGCTACCTAATTATTTATTTGATCTGAAGTTATATCGTGAATCATATTGTGCTTCCTTTTTAACTTCAAAAGATACTCGAGTGAGTAAAAGTTTGCATTTTGTTTCGGTTTTCCCCGTACAAGCTTTGTATACACTTTGGATTCGTGCCAACTACAAACTTACTTAGTGATCTACAACGTTTACCTCCCAAGTAAGTATTGCTAATACTTTAGAATTATTTGTTTTTATTACCTAGGTTAGTTCTATAGTTTTAACAATCACAAGTAATCCTGCTTTAGGATCGTCTAAAATTAATTGCATCAGACGAAAATCCCAAAAGTTCTTTTTTTGTTGTTGTTATTTTCGTTATTCAGGAAACCAGCTTTATGCTGAGAGGCCTACATAATATATTTTTGATCTGTTTTATTTTTTTTTATTCTTGTCCTTTTTAATTTAGTGTTGTGATCAAATAGAAGGTTTTCTTTCCTTCATCCTACAAACACGTAATAGTTAAGAGCAACAGTCAAAGCATTATTAAAATGTTTCTCAGCAATAATATCCTGTAGGCTTAGTATAAGATTTAATTCGATTGATCGTATTCCTATTCGATGACATTAGCGTCAACTTAAAATGAACCATATTATCATAATATTAAAGCTCAATTTCGTCCATGCATTCTTATACGTTTACATATATGGATATGCGCCAAACTGAAATCGGTTGTACTGAATTTGTGACTTTAAAGGAGGTGGGTTGATAAGGCCCAAAATCCGCCCCTCATACACTCGAAAAAAAAAGTTCCAGATTCCGACAAATTGTAAATGTATTTATATACTTGAAGATATAAACTTTATTTTAATATAAAGTTTAGGTGATAAAAAAAATGAGCGCCTCATTCTACAATATTAAATCAAAGCTTAAAAAACGACTAAAATGTATGAAAATGTAAGAAAAGTAAAAGAAACACTCTCTTTTTGGGTAATATTTTCTGTAACTTACTATTTTTTTTATCACCTAAACTTTATATTAAAATAAAGTTTATATCTTCAAGTATATAAATACATTTACAATTTGTCGAAATCTGGAACTTTTTTTTTCGAGTGTATGAGGGGCGGATTTTGTTGCCTTATCAACCCACCTCCTTTATAATGTTAATGTTCATTTTACTTTAACGCTAAAATCATCAATAACATATAATAAAGAGAATATTCTCACCGGCGCGGCGGCGTCAAGTGTCGACCTGAAATATAAAACACGTGTCAAATAGCGGACGTGTTTTACTACCTGAGTGAGTGTTAAACGACTCTTACTATCGCACTGAGAGAAATATGTCCTGTATAAATATGTTAAGAGGAAGAGCATTTCATTTTATCGGGGTATTGATGACTGAGAACTTCTGGCCATAAAACTATTATTTATTTATGTATTTATTAAAAGTTACGCCAATAGCGAGTATTTAAAACTAGGTTAATTTAAAAACTATATTTATGTACACTTATAGGTTTACACAACAATATATTAAATGAAGATTTTTTTCATCAGGAATCAATTTACTTTACTCGAACTGATATCTATTCGGGGATCGCGGGTTCCATCCGAAAAGTCAAGGGACTTCAGAAATTATAAATTCCCAAATTGTTCCCGCCAGGAATTGAACCTGAGACCTCCCGAGTTATAAGACCAGAGGGCTCACTACTGCTCCAGAGAGGTTGTACCTACTAAATTTCTGACTTTAAAAGAATACAATTAAGGTTAATTTTACTAATGGCATCGAATTCTTAAACGATCAATCGAATCAAAACTTGGACTAAGCATACTGGTCGTGTTCTGTGGTCATTTCAAGATCATCAGGTGAATTTGGTTTGAGTTGTTTCTGTTACATTCCACTAGAATAATTATAAGTTAGGTTACGATGGGGTTGGCGTGTCCGTGTCGGACGAAAGTCCCCTAAAATTTAAGATATTAAAAAAAAAAGATCATCAGATTATTTCAATTATCATGAAGATGCCCCTGTACATTTGCATACTACACAAGAAGACTTTCCAAATGTCAAAATACACTCAGTGTGTGCCCGCAATAGAGTTAGCTAAGCGAATGTCTCTCTGGGGCCGGTTATGCCGATTCAAAGTTTCGGAACAATAGTTTTAGAGGGCAGGCAGAAGTGGCAGATGTACCCGTATTGCCCTGAATACACAAGTTTAATTCTGACTCATACGATACCATTTTCTTTGATTGAAACAACGGAAATTGGATTTTGGAGTTTGGGTACTAGACAAGGATAGGTTGGAATTATCCATTGGATGTGAATTATCCGCAGGAATTATCACTAGTTCTCACAAAGACCGAGTTTGAAATTTTAGCTTGTTGTTGCTGTTGGCATATTTTTGGCATACTAAGGCCCAATTTTACCAACATGAAATAAATCTTAGTTGAAGGTAAATTAGCAGTAATTCCAAGAATAAGCTGTTTCATCACTAATCGGATCTTGCGAATAAATCACTACTATTAAAGAGTAAATATGGGGAGTATTTAAATATTTCTGATAGGTATTCTCGAAAACAAGAAATGAAAATGAAGAATGAAATTGGGTTTGCAATCTGAGTTTTTAGACGCTAGATTTAGACCAATTGATATCATTTGGAAAATATTTTTCTTGGCTTTTAGCATAATAACAAAATACTAACGAAGAACTATTTTTAGAGCTAGCCCGCACTGCGAAAAACGTCCGCGCGATTTTTATTCAAGCCATTTATATTCTTTACCTAACACGCTCTGCGTTATGCGTATCCTCGCGATTCTTGTCAGTTTTTAAGAGGTTCTCGGCATAGACGCCGTCTAAAATGGAATTCGCGCTTTAATCTGTACCGCACTGCGTGAAAATTTGAAGTCTCAATAGCCCAACGGTTAAAGGTGCGGACTGAAAACTAAAAGGTTTCGAATCCCACCCGTTACACTGTTACACGTACCCACTCCTAGCACAAATTTTCCGCTTATTTGGAGGGGAGAGGAGGATTTCAGTCAACTTCAACTTGGCTAATATTCTTTAAAAAAAATTCAAACCACAGACTTTTTTAACTGCGTGAATTTTAAATAGCAAGTGCATGTACCAAGATCTTATATGAATGCAGGTGTGACAGAATTGCGAACAAAAAAAATCGCGCGGTTTTTTTATACAATGCGGGCTAGCTCTTTTCCGCCGTCTTTATGAGGATCATTTCCAGGTATTGCCTATAAAAAGATACATAACTTAACATTATACGCGTAGAGATCAAGGAACTTCAGTCGTTTACCAAAGGTATTTACCTCTTATGTTGGTTATATACACAAAGATCTCTTATCCATTGAAGTCATGACCTGTCATGAATAAACGTTTCTTAAGATGTCATTTAAGATGTAAAGAAATATACAACGTATATTGAATCAAATAGCTCAAGGAAACATTTAACATAGCTAGGGTAACCGTAATTAAGTATTGAAAATCAGGAAACTACAGCGTTTCCTCTTTAACGAGGAATCAAAATAATAAATTATATCTTTGCTGAACTGGCGACAGCGAGCTGCTGAGAGCCACTAGATACAAGCGGCAAAAGGTCATGCTCTGTTAGTGTTACTTGCAAGAGATCCATGCCCAGCTGTGGAATTCAAAAAGTTGAACCAATGAAGTGTTGTGGGACAAAATTTTGTTTCGTAAAAAGTTTTTAGTAAATCAATTAGAATTAAGATTAAGGAATTTCAGTCCAATCCACCTTTTTGAAATATCATGTCATTAAGATATAAAACGAAATCATCATTGATCATATGATAAAAAAATACCATAAAAACCAGGATTTGTCCCAAGAAAACAAAGATGTTATCTACCCTAAAGTGCCTTTCTTTCACAAAGCCGGTGCTGGATATGAAGAGTTTCTTTGAAATTCAAAATAAAAAGATGAGAAAATTTGTCTGTTGGAAAAAATTTGGATGAAACCTGATATAAATAATCAACATAACAAAAGATTATCCTTTTCATTGGTTTTTGAGGTTTCCTTTGGAGCCTCAGATTTGTTTACATCCATTGCGTCTAAAAATAAACCTTTACTAATATTATAAAAGTGATACTGTGTTGGTTTGTCCTTCACTTATACATCAATAGAGCAACGGATAAACTTGTTTTTTATATATGGGTATAGTTGAGAAGCTGAAAGGTAACACAGGGTAACTTTTTCCCGAAAAAATGGAAATACCGTGGGATCATTAAAACCAATATATTACGTTTATATTATTTGTTTTAAATCTTGAACATTACTGCAAAAAAATTTAAGATTATTATTTATTTTGGATGTTAAGACCCTCAACAATTTTCCTGTCCAGACAACAGACACAATAGTTAAATAGTGTCCATATGCTCACATGTGACTCATAGGACAGGGAAATGGTTAAGAAATCTCAGATCATAAAAGCATCAATCGTTACAATATATATTTTTTTGTATGTTTCGCTAATAATCCCCCAACATGGTTATTGGAGACTTTACATAGCTCAACACGGCCTTCCTTTTTTATAGTCTTTTTCTTTTAGTTTATCATGAAACAGGTTCTTTTTTTTTTTAACTGTGATCATGATTACTTTGCCTTACATTACTATTACCTTACCTATACTAATATTATAAAGCTAAAGAGTTTCTTTGTTTGGACGCGCTAATCTCAGGAACTACTGGTTCGAATTGAAAAATTCTTTTTGTGTTGAATAGTCCATTTATCGAGGAAGGCTTTAGGCTATATAACATCACGCTGCAACCAATAGGAGCGAAGCATCAGTGAAAAATGTTGCAAAAACGGGGAATTACGCAGAAGTACCTACTTTAAAATATATTCTTTTAAAACTTCTTAATCGCGATCATAATAACAGAAATTGACGCGGACGAAGTCGCGGGCAACAGCTAGTTGTTTATAAACGTATTTCATCGTTACAATATTACATGACAGGTTATTCACAGCATTTACGCTGAAAAAGCTGACAGCAAAACCAAAAGTCATCGTGTAATGGACGCGGATACTTTAGGCAATAAAAATGGCAAAACTCACAAAAATCACAACCTCGGATGAGTCACGTACGAGCCGAAAAAACTTTTTCAGTGATAAAAGCTCTCCAAATTCTGAATCACCCTAAAATCTGAAATTAACGCCCCGTTTTATGTTACTCTTAGCAAAGCGTCGAGTTCGTTCTCACGTTTGCTTGTAGCTGTCAAGGTATTGATTATCTTATGGCTCTCGTGTTAAAGTGGTGATTATCTTGCAGTGCCTCGGACGGTCTTGAAGGAGAGGTACGAGAGCGCTCCTGAAGAGGACGAAGTCTCTCACGATGCATCCGATCTTGAACACGAAGATGTTGGTAAGTCATTTTAAAATTTTTACCCAAAATTTCAAACCTTAGCTCAAGTTATACTCTTTTATCGCAAAATAATAACTAAGTCACGGACAGTTTGGTACTTACCAATTTTTTTTTTTTTGGAAAGAAATCTGATTTACTCGTTTACTCGTTGTATATGACCCGTAATTGAGCGTAATAAAAAATTGTTTTATTTGCTCGAATAGTTGTTGAAAAATTTTTTTTTTATTTAAGTACTTGTATGTAAAATGTATAATGTCACTTCCAACATAATATTCTACCGTTTTGGCATGCAAATTTTATTTTTTATAATCTATACAGTTCATTAATATCAATTAATAATAATAATTAATTTAGACGATATACCTATTCAACTCATTAAGAAATTCATTTATATTATAGTACGATTCATCTAAAAAAGTTTCAGTTTAAGTAATTTTTAAAAGAAGTCAGAGTCATATTGTCATAACTTTTCGATTGAAAGTAATATAAAGAAGATGCTTATACATAAGTACCTATTTTATGTTACTTTCTGATATATTATTTTTCGTCATAGGTACTTGTACATACAAAAACCAATTTCATCGGAAACTCTTACAGTCGAAAATTACAATGTGCACATGCTAACCTTAAAATCAAGCAAATAAAATTGAAATACATTTATTTGATTTGATTGTTACAGATATTTATTGTGTAGTGTGATTATCACGTACGTAGACGTATTTTTTTTTTTTTCATTTTATATGCGTATTCCAAAAAAGATATTGTAATCCTACTATTATTATAAATGCGAAAGTTTGTATGGATAGATGGATGAATGTTTGCTACTCAATCACGCCGCAACGACTGAACCGATTTCGCTGACATTTGGCACAGAGACAGATTATAGTCTGGAATAACACATAGGCTATTTTATCCCGGAAATAAGAGAGTTCCCGCAGGATAAGACAAAAACGTCAATCGACGCAAACCAAGTCGCGAGCATCATCTAGTAATCATATACGCGAATACGCGAGTTATTCCGAGTACAAATGATAATCCTATTTCTCTTTATTTCTTACGTGCTTTTATTTTAATGTTCATAATTACCCTCAGGAAAATATTACGCTACTAAGCTCTTGTGAACTCTATGAAAGAAATATGAGGTCACGATATATTCATTAATTAATTACCCCGTCTTTTCCAATTACACTTTCTGAAAATTCTGCCGAGTTGCTGACGTTGAACCGGAATGGTACATTTCCGAGAGCTAAGATAATTTTACTTTTAGCGCCATGAAATAAATTATTTTAACCTCATAATATAGTATAGGGCCTCCAAAAAATAATTTTAAAAAGGAGGATATTATTTAGAAAGTTAATAAAAATAAAAACTCGTTAAAATATTCTACTACTAGCTAATGCAGGTGACTTCGTTTTATTCATTGAATTTAGTTTTTAAAATCCCGCGGGAACTCTTCGATTTTCCAAGATAAAAATTAGCCTATGTCACTTTCCAGGCACTCAACTTTACCCATGCAAAAAATCATGTCGATCTGTAGCTCTATTGCAGCGTTATTGAAAGACAAATAAAGACGATTTGACAGATTTTCAAAACAAAACCTCCTCGGTTAAATATTACTCGGTGTATTGACTATATGAATCGCATGGTACAGTCTAAACGTGATTTATACTCCCCTCTCTCCTCCAAATAGGATTAAAGCTTGTTTGTGCTTTATAACTAATAAATAAATAAACATTTATTCAGCTCACACAAAAAAGATACAAAATTTGCTTAATACTAAGTGAGATCTACAGACTGCTAATTAATTAACTAGGAAATGTCCTAGAAAAACAGCACGGTTGGTTCCACTAACAGAGAGGGAAGTTTCATCAAAATTTTGAAATAATATAGGCATGTATTCTCTTCTTATTTATGCTGAGGCTTCGCAATTCTGGAATGCAGATTTTATCTTTTCTCTAATTAAGGCCGGGGGAATTACTATAGTAATTCAGAGAGGTAAAGCCGTCGGTCCTGCGCCTGATCTCTTTCCGGTCGTGTCGGATTCTCCGTCCCATCGGGCTATGAGATTGAGGGAATAGAGAGTGCACCCGTGTTTGCGCACACACTTGTGCACTATAATATCTCCCTTGCAGATGGCTAGTTTCTGTGGAGATTGGCCGCCGTGGCCGGATTCGGTCGGGAGGACATTATTTTTATTTTGAGAATACTGTATATATTTTTCTTTCTTTTAAACAAAAGGGTCTTGTTTGGTAAACGCGCTGCAGAGGTTGGATTGGTTGGTTGGTGCTAAAAAGTGCTAAAAGTATAATAAAATGCGAGTACTAATGAGCACTTTTAATTAGCAAAATAAAGCAAAATTTTGACGTTTATAAAAATTCGTGGAAAATCAAAATAAATTACTACGAAATTTACTCGCTTTCGAGGATAGCTGGAAGAAATTTCTAATTTAAGGGTAAGCTTTACCTTCGCCCACTTCCTTTTATATTATACTTAATACTGATTTTTTGTACAAGAACTCATAAAACAAATATGAGGAATATACCACATAATGTCATGCAACTATTTTTTTAAGACATTCGTCTTATATGATTTAACTCAGAATTAAATAACAATTTACAAATTAAAACTGACTCTTAGATAATAATCTGCAGAACGGTACGGGCGAGACATGTCATTTCTTTTATTCTCAGTCAGCGTTCCGTAATTACCTTCTGCTTAACAATTTATGCTTCTAAGCTCTCGTAATCCCCATAAAAGAGATACGACCACGGGATATATTCTATGCCATAATTACCTTCTCCCTCCTAATTACACTCCGTGCAATTTTAATAGAGTTACTTAGAACGTTGACACGAAAATGTATCTAACATTTTTTAAGGAAGAAAATTACGCTGACAACATTAATTAATCTGATAGATACCTATGAATCATGTATCTCATGCTTCGACCATTTAGCCGGGACGAGCCTTTACGCAGATTTAGTACTGAATATATTCTGCCACTTTCTGCGGGAGGTGAGGTAATCGCGTACAGCCTACGTACAGCACACATTTACTCACTTCACACTCTTGTAAAAAACTTAATGTGTTTATGAACGCACACTAACTCAAAAGCTGTCTGTCACACTTACAAACTGACACGTACGTTTGTACATGTACTTCGGCAGAGGGGAATTCGTGCGCTTGCCAAGTCCTGGCTAAATGGTCGAAGGTGTCATAGAAACCTGTCGTAAATTGAAATCTATTGACCGCACTCACACAGAGACTGCAGAGTAAGAACTCTGCTCAGGCTCAAGACAGAGTTAAAACAGATTTATGTCCGAGCTAAGCCAGAGCACGATAGATCTCAGCAATAGTCTTTGATATTATCCTACTTCCTACTAATGTTATTAGATGCTAAGGTTTGGATGTATGGATGGATGGATGCATGTTTATTACTCAATCACGCCGCAACGTCTGAACCGAATTGGCTGAATTTTGGCATAGAGATAGATTATAGTCTGGAATAATATATGGAATAATATATATGTTCCGGAAAATAAGAGAGTTCCCGCGGGATAAGACAATTAAAAACGTCAATCGACGCGAGCGAAGTCGCGGGCATCAGCTAGTAATATTATAAAAAAATAAACAAGCTAATACCCGCGACATCGTACGCGTGGATTAAGGTTTTTCAATTCCCTCGGGAACTCTCTTATTTTCCGGAATAAAAGTAGCCTATGTGTTATTCCAGATTACAATCTATCTCTGTGCCTAATGTGGGCGTGATTGGGTTACAAACATCCATCCATCCGTACATCCAAACTTTCGCATATATAATGTAGGATGCGAATATTCATGAGGACAGATGCATGTTTGTCACTATTTCAACAAGTAAACCAACTTGTCTGAAATTTGGTATTTAGATAGTTCATATCCATGATTAACACATAGGTTATATTTTATCCAGGAAAATTAAAGCGCACCCGCGGAAATTAAAAAATTATTAGTCCACGTAGACGAAGTCGCGGGCATCATGTAATGCAACATAAATCATTCAATGCAACAGCTCATTCGTTTTGTAAAAAGTGTACCTATGTTTAAATAAACATAGATGTTATAAAATATAATTAGTATACTAAATAACGAATGTGAAAAAATTCATGCAATGTGAATGGGTATGTCGAGAGTTAATACATTTTAAACAGGATTCGTAGTTATTTATTTTCTCCAGTATTTAAACTCTTTGTGACGATAAAATGATTTATTTAAAATGCGCTATCTCAAATTACTTTCCGGCTCAAAGCGTTCCGGATATTTAGAGAATTGACATAATTTGTTTCAAGTGAATACTTATTTAGGTGTTATGTACACACCTTCGATCACAGAAAAAAAATAGTACACACTAACCAGGCTCTTATAATTTTTCTCAACCGATGCAACCGACCATGAATTTTTAAACAAAGCATTTTCTATCCGATTACTGTAACCGGTTAAGCATAAACGAATAGCTTTAAACGATTTAATTTTGCTACAAATCGCAATACATTTTAACTAATGTAGTCCATCTATGTACGTTTTCGAGTGTATTTAACCAAGTTTCTGTACATCAAACGCTTTCAAGAACGGAAATCCAGGCGGAAACAGCTGTATCAAACAAGCGTGGACGCGCAAATAAGCCCCTTGCTGTAGGACACATGTTTCTGCTGCTTGCAGAACCCTGGGGCTAGCGGGGTTTTGTAAATATATAAGCGCATATTTTACACGTCTAATGTTCTATCTATGTGTATAACTGTACATATTTTAGAATCTATTAAGCTTTTTAAAGCGGAAGTATAGACGGAAAAGCTATATCAAAAAAGCATAGCCTCGCAAATATGCCACATATGCACATAATATGTGCATAGTTTTAACACTTGTCTGGTGTCTTCTTGTACCCATCTTTATTTATAAATATATTTTTATTTTTCCTCCTTTTTAGCAACTTAGAAAAGGCGTAGTTAATATTAGGTTTGGTTTTTTTATATCGTTTATTTTTTTTTACTTTTGTTTAAGCCTTATTAGTGTATATGCATGATGTAACTACCGGTAAACAAAGTACATGTTTGTTCAGCATTTTAGCAGTAAATTTAACTTATTATTCTTAATAACTAGATTTTGCCTGCGACTTCATCCGCGTGACTTAAGTTACTGTTTTTCCGGGGTAAAAGATCACTTTCCATCCAAAAACCCGTTCAATACAAAATGTATGAAAAAATGAAATTTTTTCGTAACTTTTTTTCGTGAATTTTTCCGATATTTTAATAGTTATTCTGCTATTCGAGACGGAGACAAATACAACAAATCAAAAACCATGAAAACCAATCCAGCCGTTCTATAGTTATACCTAACTCTGATCGCTGGTTCTGGATCTGGATTGGATCTGGTTCGAACAAACCCGGCATTGTTTTATATATTACGTAACAACAAGATATATAATCTTGTTGGTGGTACAAAATAAATGAATAAAAATCTTATCGGTCTGTATATAGAATTTGCAGTTAGCTCTATAGGTACCAGGCGAGCAGCTTTCTAGAGCGGAAGAATATTCGGAAATGGCTCTATCAGACAAGCGCAAATATGCCTCTTATACACTCTCAAAGACATTTCCTTCTGCCGCTTGCACGTAGTTGTACTAGGGGGCAATAACCTTGGTGCATGTATGTTAGGCAAAGATTACTTTGTTATCTTAAGCGACATTATAGGATGAGAGCGGGTTAAAAAGCCGTAAGGTTAGGTAGTATTTTCCATAAGCCAGTAAAATAATAAAAATATTAACCTTGTTAAGTTTAAGGATCTTAATAATTATTTCCCCGTCGAAGACTTGAAAGAAATGATAGCACTTACAAGGTAGAGATCACTATTTTTCATTTCAGATTTTAGTCGCTTAGCCTAAAAAAATTTGAGCTCATACATGCTTATAAATAATTTTTCTCTTATTTCTTTTTCGTGAATTCTAAAACGATAAATTTTTCATTCAACTGTACTCTTCAAGCAGTAACATATTGTATGATTCTTGAATAAACACGGGGTGGATACAAAAGTATTTCTTTATTTATTGAGTTTATTTCGCATCTATCTTAAAGATAAAAATACGTTGGGTAAGTTAGTAGGGTAAAATTTTTGACCTGCAGTAGAGTAGCAATCGTCCAACTGTTCAGATTTAAAAATATAAAGAGAAAATATTGTAGGAAATCGTGGTAGTAACGACGGCGCCAAAGATTTCAGATTATTACCGAACATTACAGTTAAATAAAATATAATAACGATACGTACGCGTTTGAACATTTCCAATACCGGGAGTTATTCTCTGAATCTCATTGCTCGTCGTTTAGCTCATCATCGACGATAATAGTTTGCCAGCACTCCTTCTTCCAATGTGAGGTCACCATTCCAACACCATAAGAGCCAAATGACTATCGGTTCGTCGAAGCAATATTATGTCTACTCACTGTTATAGTTCTTTCAATTCACGAGGGTACGCGGCTCATGGTTGTGTGTCGTATCTATATAAGTGGGAGCGAGAGCTTACTCGCGCCTGACCGCTCCCACCTCCTGACAGGCACACACACTTACGCAATGTGCATGTACACGACGTAACCACAAGTAAAGCTCACGCGCCCCTGTGAATTGCAAGAACTATACTTCAACGTTGCAAGTCGTTCAGTTATTCTTAAGTTAACTTTGCTTCTTCTACAGATCTTGCTATTTCCGATTCATATAAAGTAACTTCGAGCGGTTTTTATTAACGCCTTCTCGATGATTCAAAGCTTTTTTATGAGGCTCATAGTTATCGAGATCAAAGCCGTATGACACATTAAAATACATACATAGTTGTATTTGTCTCAAAATTATATTATTTTCCGTCGCTGCGTCAGCCTTGAAAATGCAGCTATGCTTCTAGTGAATAGTATTGTTAGATAAACCTACACTTGGATTTTCTTTTATTATCCAGACTAAGAACACTTAAAAATTATAACAAAAGTTTATTTTTATCTCCCACATTACATATATTAGATTGAATAAAAGAAAATAGCTGTCTATTATATCAAACAAGTTTTATTGTCATGGCCCGTCGAGGAGAGTTCAGACTTCTTTACAATATAATAGCAAATATTATTTTCTATAGCACAACCATATTGTTCAGCAATTTTTTCCATAGACTTGTTCATACTACAACTTAGTCTGAACTTACTATACCTACTCTATACTTTATCTTAGATCTGTTAGGTTAATGAAGGAGTTTGGTGCCTACCTACAAAAAAATATAGTGCTTTGCTATAAGTAGGTACAAAATAGTACCTACTTATAGCAAAGCCTGCTAGAGCATTATAGTTTCTTTTTTTTCTTTTTAAAAGTAAGAAATTATAGGTAGGTATTCTGAAATAGCTTTAGTTAAGATTTTAAATCCAATTGGAATTACTATTAAAATAAAAAAAACATACTATTAATCCAAGAGTGCATCAGGCGTTTATTTTTCTCAAAGAATTACGATAAAAAAATCTGAAAACCCTCAACACGTATACTAGTTTCTAGTGCATAATATTATAAAAAAAATTACTTATTCCGAATGGTTTATATTAAAATAAAAATCAAACTTCCTTTGTATGGGGCGCAATCGAGAGTTCTTGAGAGTGACTTTGCTGTGGGCGAGCTTGGCATTATTTTTAAACCAATAAGGGATCATTATGTGATAAAACTTAAGCGTTTAAGCTTTCGATATTGAGCCACACACATAAATAGACGGCAAGATGTTTTATAACATAAGCTGAGCCATAAAGACTTTTTGGATAAGCCTTACGTATTTTACGGTCTGTTTTAGTAGAATGTTTGTTTTAGCGATATTTTTTCGTATTATAAAACTTAAAACGTGGGTTTTCGTGATTTATTTATTGTAGCTATACTTACCTTTATGTCTAGCAGTGGAAATTTATGGTTTAGATGATGATGACGATTGAAGATAATATTATTAACAACTAGCTGATGCCCGCGACTTCGTCTGCGTGGATTTAGTTTTTAAAATCCCGCGGGAGCTCTTTAATTTTCTAGGATAAAAAAGACGTGTGGCACTCGGGGACTGCCGCGGTAAAGCTATTGCATAGCATTTTTTATCAACGCCATCTAGCGCTGACAGGAGTCCCGCGTCAGGTTATTTTCGTTACGGAATTTCTGGATTCGGTCTCCACGCTCAAGGCCCGCGATAGAAGCTATGCAATAGCTTAAAAGTAGCCTATGTCACTGTCCAGGTCCTCAACTACAACCCATGCAATAAATCCCGTCGATCCGTAGTTGCAGGGTTATTGAAGGACAAACCAACAAACAAACAAACTTTCGTATTTATACATAAGTAAGGATAATGATTATTAAGGACGTAAGGATAGTAAGGATACCACAACTATAGACTCCGCTGGGATAGGTATGCCTACTTATTACAATTTTCTTCAACACTAAAAAAAGAAAGTAAATTCACTTTGAAACTTATTTTCCTCGCATTTCTTTTCTTACTCAAATAAAATATTCCGTCCGACACTCCTTTAGTTTTATTTAACAGCTGGCTAACAATAACTCGGTATAGTTAGTTTATTCTTTGCCACAGAAAAACAACGACAGACAATAATGTAAAAGAATTACTCTATTGTATAAAGAATAAGTGGGTACGTACATACTAATATTTGTATAGAGTAAGTCTCTAGTTTTATTGCTAGTGGATATGTTACCGGCCAAACCCGATTTTCAGGACAAACTAGTTTTGCCTAGGCTAAACTAATTCTTCCTATACGCGATAGGATGAACCATTTTTTAAATAGTAATTAACAAACCAAATGGGCTACGACAGAAGACTCGCTCCATCGCCCCTTCGTTCAGCTTCGCTCAGGACCTCCTTCGCGAGCTTCTGTCTACGCGCTTAAAAAAACACCCTAGGGGCAGGGCAGACAGGACTGCTTGGAGTCGTCGGGGCGTTTGCATTTCGTTTTTAGGTAATGTTCGACCTATATCAGTTATCGCGTATAGGAAGAACTAGTTTAGCCTAGGCAAAACTAGTTTATCCTGAAATGGGGTTTGGCCGGTAACAGATAACTGCTTAGAAACGGAAGCTTGCTAAATGAGAATGACATTGAACAAGTCTTCACGAGTAAATAAACCAAACAAATAACTGCGAATTAAAAATAATAGCCAACCACCGCTAACCACTATTAAAAGCAAATGACACTTACCGTAATACTTACAAATGAGGTAATACCTAATCCCTATTATAAAGGCATTACAGTCAGATACGGTCTAGCGAATTTACTTAATCCCATCTTAATCTGGACTCATGCAATTTGCTGGAGACTTGTTTGCGGATGTCGGTTTCTTTACTTCGCCCGTGTAAAAACGGATTAAGTCCCCTTTGAGGGCGCAGAGCTTTCGCTGCTGTAATCTATTACTGATGTATATTTAAACATACTTTAATCGCGCCACAAGAACATTATTTTATCAAATACGGTAGTTATGAAAAAAAAAATCCTTTTTTTTTAAGCTATTGCATAGCTTCTATCGCGGGCCAGCGCGGAGACCGAATCCATAAATTCCGTAACGAAAATAACCTGACACGGGACTCCTCTACGGTGAGTCGCTAGATGGCGTTGATAAAAAATGCTATGCAATAGCTTTACCGCGGCAGTCCTCGAGCGCCACACGTCTTTTTTTTTGTACACAGAATGACTTAAGTTTACATAAGTAAGACTAGAATATTACATTATGGTACAAGTGTAAAAGTTGGTGATTACCGCTGAGGCGCTATTGAGACCCGAGCCGTTAGGTGAGGGTCTTAAGGTAGCCGAGGACGGTAATCATCAATATACACGTGTATCATACGACGTTTTTCAACACACTTGTGAAGAAAATAATACTAAAATAGTACATTATGGTACAAAACAGTGAAAACGAGTTGTGAAAATTTTTTCGCAATGGCGGGTAAAATTAATGTTGTTCTTTTGTTCGCCCTCTTGAGATGCTCTTGAGGGCAGACAAAGATCGACGACCATACAGCCTATTCAGGTGTTGATTTGATTTAATCAGTTTTCCGGAATGTACGCGCACCTTTAATGGCCATAGACTAAAAGAATGAGGATTCTTTTTTTTGGCTCACAAACATATAACTCTTATATGTTTGTGTTTTGGCTTTTCTCTTATAGCCACGTACAAAATGGGGAATTTCCAGTTTTCTTTATTACAGAAAAAACAAAAGTTATATTTGAGTGACAGTTTTATTTATTAAACACGTACAAGTTGAAATTATCTATTTAAATACGAAGTTGTATGAAATGAGCAAGCAATAGGTATCTTGGCAATAGGTAGGATCTTTTTTGTAATAGAAACTTTTTTAAGAACAAAGCAACTCAACCAATAAAATTAAAAAAAATAATAATTCTATAACTCACATTGTGAATAATAGTAATAAAAAGTCACAGTTTGAGTTAAAGGTAGAGTTAAGTCATTGTGTTAGAGTTAAGTCATTGTGTCTAATTGCGGTGAACCGGGAGCCATTTTATGAGCAAGTGTGTTGAAATAGTACATTATGGTACAAGTGTAAAAGTTGGTGATTACCGCTGAGGCGCTATTGAGACCCGAGCCGTCAGGTGAGGGTCTTAAGGTAGCGGAGGACGGTAATCATCAATATACACGTGTATCATACGACGTTTTTCAACACACTTGTAAAGAAAATAATACTAAAATAGTGCATTATGGTACAAAACAGTGAAAACGAGTTGTGAAAATTTTTTCGCAATGGCGGGAAAAATTAATGTTGTTCTTTTGTTCGCCCTCTTCAGATGCTCTTGAGGGCAGGCAAAGATCGACGACCATACAGCCTATTCAGGTGTTTATTTGATTTAATCAGTTTTCCGGAATGCGCGCGCACCTTTAATGGCCATAGACTAAAAGAATGAGGTTTCTTTTTTTTTGGCTTTTCTCTTATAGCCACGTACAAAATGGGGAATTTCCAGTTTTCTTTATTACAGAAAAAGCAAAAGTTATATTTCAGTGACAGTTTTATTTATTAAACACGTACAAGTTGAAATTATCTATTTAAATACGAAGTTGTATGAAATGAGCAAGCAATAGGTATCTTGGCAATAGGTAGGATCTTTTTTGTAATAGAAACTTTTTTAAGAACAAAGCAACTCAACCAATCTAATATATAAAAATGAATCGCTTAATGTGTTGGTAAGCGCATCACGCGTGAACGGCTGGACCGATTTCGCTAATTCTTTTTTTATTGTGTTTGTTATTGTCAGGAGAAGGTTCTTATGAAAGAAAAAATTAAGAAAATTGTGCGGAAAATTAGAAAATTTAAGAAATATTAACCACCATATTAAATTATTTCTAATGTAACCGCTTTTACAATTCAAACTTTTTTGATGTAACCTTATGGCGTTTGACATAACATTGACAGAATGCGTGCTGCCAATTTCGTCAAAGAGGATGTAAAAAAACTTAAGACAGGACAACGTCTGTCGGGTCCGCTAGTAAAATTAAAAAAATAAATTCTATAACTCACATTGTGAATAATAGTAATAAAAAGTCACAGTTTGAGTTAAAGGTGTCATTGTGTACCTAATTGCGGTGAACCGGGAGCCATTTTATGAGCAAGTGTGTTGAAAATATTATAGAATACTTGATTATTACTGGGATACGTCGATGTATATGGATAGGCCTCTAGAGAAAGACAACAGAACGAACCAGGAAATGTGCCTAGTGGGGTTAGTGTAAGATTTAATTCGATTGATCGTATTCGTCTTCGATGACTTTAGCGTCAAAGTAAAATGAATCATAATAACATTGATTTAAAGTTCAATTTCATGGATGCATTTTTATACTTTTACGAATACGAATACGCTCCAAACTAAAATCGGTTGTACTGAATTTGTGACTTTAAATCAATATTATTAAGGTTCATTTTGCTTTGACGCTACTGTCATAGTATACGAATAACGTTGGCTAACGTTAAAATATTATTAAGTCCATTTTTAAGCAACCTCCTATTTTCCATTTTGATCATTATTCCGAAATAGTGATAGAATAAATTTTATCAACAGAATAAATATAAAGATAATGAATATCTTCGACTCCAAAGAGGAAGTCAGATAAATTCCAAAGAGACGGGAGAGTAAATGAAATAAAGTTTCTATCAAATACGGTTTTCGTCTGGAAATAAACTTTCGTATTTGCAATGAGTTTGCATTTATATCTGATTTATCACATTAATTAATAGTATGTAAGAGAAATCACCGTCAAGATCTTTCGAGCGTCATACAATCGTGGTACGAGTATTTTAAATATAAATCAATTAATTTCAACAGTATCGGTTTTGGAGATTAAGGTTTGGGTTTTTCAAATTTCTATAAAAATAGTATAGTTTCGAAGTGACACTGGAAAATTTATAAATAAACTAGCTTTTGCCTGCATTTTACTTTGTCGCTAATGTCATAGTATACGAATACGATAAATCGAATTAAATCTTATACTAACCCCAATGGGAAGTGGCATGGGCTACTTTTTATCCCGACAAAGCAGAGTTCCCACCAGATTTGTAAATAAAGTAAAAAAAACTAGTAGGCACCTATAAAAAATAAAAATCAAATGAATATTTGTTTGGGGCATCTTAGACATAAGTTGACCGTTCCGTAGATCAAAGTCTCATCTGCTAAAACAACTTGAAATTTGAGCCTTAAAAGTCACATCTGCAAGGCTCAAATCTCAAGTTATGAATTTAGCAGATGAGACTTTGTTCTACGGAACGGTCGAAGTACTCGTTACTCACATACTACCTCCTCCTCCTTTCTCAACTACACTTCTTTGTTGCAGATGAAACCAATGATCGGTGGTGGGGCGAGTCCGCAGTGCCGCCCGCGCCAGCAGTCGCCGCGGTGCCGCCGCAGAGACCCTCGACAGTCACCAATACCACCAGGGAGGAACCCTCGCCAACGCCTCCAAGGCAGCATGTTTCTACTGAAGGTACGATGTTAGAAATGATAAAAGTTTAAACATTGAAACTCGAATATACTTCCAATATTAAATCGGTCCACGCGTTCAGTCTCCAGAGCGCCACATATATGCATACAAACATACATAGCTTGATAAACACAACACATTACCCATCTTTGCGTGGCGCGCTTCTTACCCCACAACAAATTCAACCGGCAGATCTAATGCAGTAGCTTTAAAGCTATGGTGATCGCATTTCTGATTGGTTGATACACTCTTGTAGAAAGAACGCCATAATTGTAGCTAATAACAACGATCCAAATTTAGAAATGTCATAGTCTCACTCTCAAAATTCTAAGGCTGAAATTTATAAACCGCACTCTCGCTCATGCGATGCCTTCCATATCCAATACTAATTGCTATATCTCAAAATTCATTCTCAAAATCATTTTGCGAGATGCTTAGGCTGAAATCTGAAATCTTAGACCGCACTCTCACTCAGCTCAGACTTAAGGCAGAGTTAAAACGAGACAGATTTATTTTAAAGCATATTTGTGTCTCGTTTTAACTCTATCTTAAGTAAGAGCTAAGTAAGAGCACGCTCTATAGATCTCACCAGGCTAACGGTGGGGTATCGATGCCCAAGACTTTCGTTTCTCTTACTCAATCATCCCAGTTTAACACGTGACATTTTCGCTTTGGTAAATACGTCACGTGTCCGCAATTTAGCGGAGGCCGTGTTCACCCAATGTTTACCCCTTCCGAGCCGCAAACACGCTCGTTAATTTTGCTTCGTGGCGCATAAAGCCTTCGCAGACAAAACTCGGACGGACGGCTTTGTTTTGAATGTCCAAGTATACCTATCTATATGGGAAAAGATTTTCATTCAAAATATTACAAGTTTTTTGGCAAATTATACTATTTTGTGCATGTCTTAACTGTATAATAATTTTTATGGGATTTGGACAGGATTTTCAAGAGTCAGTTGGTTTTTTAATTATTTTTGTCATACCTTAAAGAATTTAAATTTTTACTCATTACAGTCAATTACAGAAAAATCTCTTGCTGTTGAACTTAGGTGGTTATTTGAGGAACTCATTATTACTGATTTATAAAGTTTCCCTTCAGAGTCAATTGATTCGACACTAAATAAGTGCACTTAAGTGAAAGATCATCAAGAGATATTACAAATAGGGATAAGTTTTTTCATGTAGATATTATTATTTATTGGACATAGTTAAACAGTATTTTTATTATTATTTCGCATATCTTTTGACTCTTACACTCGCGTACAAAATAAATACATATTATAAAGTCAAAGAGTTACATAATAAAAATAAATATATGTAGAAATAAATAAAGTTACATATACTCTACATAAATAAATACTTGTAGCGGAAGGAGGATTATTATTATTATTGCCACATCAGTGCCACAAAAACCACAGTCTTGAAAAAATATGACGATGAATAAATAAATAAATTTTAATAAAATATGCAATAATTCGTGAAATAAAAGTAGGTGTCTGAGCGTATCGTATGGTATTGAAATGGTTTGATATAACTTACGGAGGATATTATAGTGTCCGATTTTTTTACATTTTGTTCATACATCAAATGACAAAAGATAAAATACCTAGTTGCTCAGATAATGCTAAGATCCGTTTCAATAGACAAACGTCAGTTACTAACTAAACAGAAAGTAAGGGTGGTTTGAGTTATCTACTTGAAGAAATAGATTCGAGTATCAGCTAATTCTTCTTATCGGACGCACTAATACAATATTATAGCTTAGTTAGAGAGGAAAATGGGATATATAATAACGTTAAGGATTACCCTAGGAGTTGTAGTAGTAGGCCCTATTAGTAGTAGTAGAGATTAAACTTTATTTGTCCTTATTCTATCTTGTCATTGAATAAAAATAAAAAATACCAGGGGCCTAAGTCTACTATTGCAATTGTAGTTTTATTGTCCATAAATGACAACCCAATTGCTACTTTTAGCAATTTTGGTAGTCTACTAATTCAATGGCGTCACAATTGTTTTCCGATGGTTTGCCACTGACACATCTAGCTTTGAATCTAGCTTAAATAAACGTTTTTAATATGTAGTTTTTTTTGAAACTCATTTCGGCAAACGCTTTTTAAGCTAATGCCAAAACCGAGGTATCATTGAATTACAATCCAATTATAAGAAATCTAACGACCATTGTGAATTTAGTAGACTACGAAATTTTGGACCAATGATAATTGTATTGTAATTGTATTGCGGTTCAATGACAATGACATGTAAAATAGCAGACTTGGGGCCCAGGGGCCCAAGTCTGCTATTTCAATTGTAGTTACATTGTCTATCAATGACATGACAATTGTTATTTTTAGCAATTGTCATGTCATTGATAGACAATTGAACCCCTGGGCCCCAAGTCAAATTGCTAAAAGTAGCAATTGGGATGTCATTGATAGGTAATGTAACTGTAATGTAACTACAATTGCAATAGCAGACTTGGGCCCCTGGTCACTTGATAACTTTTTCTCAATAATTGCATTTTGTGCACCTAATTTCTTATAATTTCTGGTACGCTAATGTACGAGTATCTTGTTGGACAACTGAAAAGTTAAACATGTTTTTGAAATGTTCGAAGTAAAGCTTCTGAGTTTTTTTTTCATAAATCAACCATTTTAAGTAAAAGACTTGCACAAAATCTTGAAAATTGTAAAGAAAGTTTAAAACTATTGAAGGTAATTATTGATTATTATATATGTTGAAGTGTTAGCAAGCAGATAATAAAAAATATTTCATGCATTGGTTTCTTTTTATAAATTTTTAAAGTTGCATATTGCACAAATCTTCAAATCACTGGTTATAAATGCCGTTCCAACCGAGCGGACCCAGTGAACCTGTATGTAAACGCCTTATGTGAACATAAAAGATAAAATATATCAAAATTATAATTAATTATGAAATTTCTCGTTACGTTTAATATTACAATATTCGATTTCAATATTTACATTTTCGAACACAGCAAATATACTCGCCCGTTTTGAACCACAATAATACAATCGTTGATAGATTGCCACCTGTTTTTGTGGAAAATATGAAATTATCGTATAATTCTCGGAATATAATATTAGGGCATCGTATTTATAAAAATATCATAGTCATCAGCTCGGGCAAAATCCTTAATATGACTTAGGAAAGGAATAAGGGTCTAATTAATAGAAGAGTCATATATTGTAGAGATAACATCATAATCCTAGACTTACTTATTTAAATAAACTAATAAAATATGAAAAGAAATGAAAAATTGAAAATAAAAGTCTGAATCAAAAGTTTAACTAGAGCATGATTTGTACAGTAGGTAATAAAATTAGGCTAGTTATAAGCTAAATCGCCAACCCTGTTAGTGTTATAGAAACAAAGCTCGGGTGCGGTTTTGTTTTACGTGTGCATTGAATTGGAGATTATATTTTTGTACAAAATAGTGTTCTAAAACTGAACGAGAAAATCGTGCGATCAAGACAATCTAGCTTATAAAAAAATATAGGCTTCAATTTGCTGGAAAATTGCGAAAATCCACTCGTAGTATTGTATTGTATTATTTCTCCGATTCTGACTTACAAAAGTGCTTACGAATGTCAAAAATGTTACATAAATTAAATAAAAAAGTAATCACACAAAATACTTTATAAAAATATTATACTAACACACCTAACATACCTATAACATAACAAAGAATAATATAAGACTGGGATGCATATACGTGAAATTTTGTCGCCGAGTGCCCAATTAGTCAAAACTAGTTAGTAGGAGAGTAGACCCTAATGGGAAAATCCCTGGATATATAATAATAATAAATTATACCTATGTTATTAGTGCCTAGCGTTGCCAACACTGAGCGTCTCGGTGCGATGTTGTTATTCCAGCACTCGGGACTCCAACGTCTATCGACCCCCTATGTGCCTGCCTATTGCCACTTTAGCTTCGCAACTGATTGAGCTATGTCAGTGACTTTGATTCTTCTAGAGATCTCTCATATCTGATTTGAACACGTAGAGAAACTTTGAGCACAGTTCTCTCCAGCGAAGGCTGACGCTTTCTTTTAAGACTCATAGTGAATAAGATCCTACAAGAGATCTACGTCCAACCCTGGACATATACTTTTAAGTGAGTCCAATATATCACTGAGCATTCAGCATTCACGACAGTTTAAATTCTAAAATAAAAGAAGCTAATTCTGTTTATAGACTTAAGTGTTTTATTCGGATTAAATGGTCCGTTTTTCTTCTGCAGTATTCTGTAGTATAGTCGGTTAATTTTATTTTTTTGTCAACAGATCAATTGGACATGATGTACGTCTACATCATCGCTGGAGCAGCTGGTGTCGGTATACTTTGCATCATAATCGGCGTCGCAAAGTGCGTCTTACACAAAAATACCGCTGACCAACCGAAAGGTCCGGACGTTTCAGCCTCAACAGACATCCCTAATGGCTTCAACGACAGCATATCAGAAGTCGATAACGATATAAACATCACTAGTCTCTCCGGACCGGTCGACACCGTAGACTCGAGCCTGAAACAGGAGATGCAAATTCAAAGTATGGTAACGAATTTGAGCCCAAAAATCAATCGATACGTCGGTCGACCTGTGCCTAATACGTATCCCCATGTCAGCACGAACATGTACGGACAGGTGGCGGAATTCCCTGTTGAAATGCCTCTGCGAACTATGCCTCATGGCACGTTAGGACGCGGTGTTGCGGTTAAAACCTTACCTAGAATCCAAATGCAAGCGGAAACGGACCCTAACACTAGGAGTTTATATCGATATTCAAACGCCCAGTACTACTTCGGGTGACGACAAGACAGTGGACAGTGCTCTGACGTATCGAGGACTTACTGTTTCTAGTTGAGTCGTAGTGAAAGGAACTGTGTGTTGTCCTACTTTTAAATACAGAAACTGTGATATTAATTGAAACTTTCCTATTGTACTGCAAACTGTTTTTTCATTCTATTGACTGGGGAAACGCTGTGTATTTTATTTGAAGCCGGGAAATAAAATTTGAATGTATTCTATTGTTTTTTCTTGTTGGTTTGTTGCAGTGAACTCTTTGAAGAATTTTTAATAATAATATTTATAGGGCTGTTGCAATATCATATTTTTTTTTATTTTATTGTGGTTTCATAAAAACATGTTTCCTATTTTGATCCTGAAATAACATAAAAATTATAGTCTACTATTTTTACCTTTTGATTATTTAAACATCATAATAAATTTTTATTTGATAAAATTACTATTATGATATTTTGTGAAAGTCTAGTTATTTGAAATCAAAGCTTATACAAAAACAAACTTGTTTTTGTGAAATGTCTGTTTGTGAGAGTCAAATAAATATTGTGTTTATTCAACTTCTGAGTAGAAAAGTTTTGCTCCGAATTTCATTTTTCTCGATGCGGATAAATATCTGCAAAGTAAAAGATGCTAAATAGCATCTCTTACTTTGTTCAAACATTCGGAAAGATGTTTCAGTTTAAAATACTCATTCTTTACCTCTTAATTTACAAAACTTTAAAAAAGTTAATTCTATGGTTGGAAATTATGTTAAGTGATATTTTCGTCGAAATTGTTTTCGTTCTTTTAATAATATGAAAAGTTTAAACTTAGCAATATCAATCAATGTATAAACAGACATAATTTTGGGGCAAGGTTCTTGAAAGCAAGAGTGAATTGGCATCTTCTAGGCAAGCGCGCTCCAACTTCATTATTTCTTTCCATTCTACAAAGGTACTCATTAAGCGTAAGCTTATCTTAGATTTAAAAAATAAAGGTTGATGCAAGCTCTAAACACAAACTTAAGCCATCTAACTTTTTAATATGAATTAGATAAAAATGTTCCCACATACAAGGTAGGTAGATCCGATATAAAAAAATATAAAATACACAGCATCTTTCATAAAAGTGATAGACTTAAAGAGGTTGATAAATAATAATTTATAAATGTTTAAAATTACATAATATAGTTGAATAATTTTGTATAAAACAACCTAATTTATAGTTTAATGAGTGTAAATTTAGGTGAGCGTAGTGTTGGAATATTTCACGAGATTTTAAAGCTATTGCATATTATAAAGATTCGTTGACTTTCGAGTTTGTCTAGTTAAGTAAATTTTAATTTTTCTTTTTGACCAAAATGACTACGAAATTGACGATCTCAACCTCTTTGTTTTGCATCTGTATACTATGTACTAGTTTTTTCGGCTTTACTCAAGTTAAGTTCGATTTTTCAAACCCCTATAATATATCCCTAGGGGTTGAATTTTTAAAAATCCTTTCTTAGCGGATGCCTACGTCCTAATAGTCGTCTGTGTGCCTTTCAACCTTATCCGTTCAGTGGTTTGAGGTGTGCGTTGTTAGATCAGTCAGTCAGTCACCTTTTTTTTATATATATTCACTTTCCTGAATGTCGTGAAACCTATTCACTAATCACGTTCTTAGATGTCCCAGCTCTCTTCGTGTCCGACTACAGATTTCGGGATTAAACATTCAAAAGCCAAGACATAATTAATACCCAAATATCTCGAAACTAAATAAGAGATCATGAAAAATGAAAAATATATATAAAGATTGTTTGAAATCAATGTTCTGTTTTTGTGGATTTTGTTACAAGTAAATATAATAGTAACCCACCTAAGTTAAAAAGTTTCAATCTAAGAATCTTAAAAGTCTTAACCTTGTTATTGCCATCTCCTTGCAACGTTAGGTAATCATTAGCGCAATTAATTACAACTTTCGAAGCCGCTGCGCTAAAAAGTTCCTTTGTAGTTATCTCACTGCATAGAGGTACATGTAGAGTACGTACTATATGTAGAGTACGTACTGTAAACCTTTCATTAAGTTTCCTTTTAAGCCTCGAAATACAAAAATATTTTTGTTCCGAACGTTTCGGCGTAATTGAAAGCCTAGGCTTAAAGTAAAATAATAATGAACTAGACAAGCTCTGAAGATTAAATAATTGCCTTCTTGTTAAGACTTGGCCTTAAAATACGAAATGATTTAATTATATTTAATTATTATTATAGAAGTTATAAACTGTTTAGGTTCTAGCTAACTCTGGTGTTGTAAATATTACTAGTACAGTCTCTGATTTTGTAAAAAGTAAAAATGGAATTAATGTTGCATTATAACATATATATTTATTAACATTATACTTAAAGTAATAGATTTTAGTGTTTTTATTTACATTTTATGCATACATATTACATTCTATTTTTGTGTGTTGATCGGAATTATTGTATTATAATTAAATTTTGACTACATAAATATATCTTGTTGTGGAAAATCTTGTTGAAAACAATTAAAGCCTTTTAGATTTACAATTTTAACTATTTTAACCTTAGTTTTTGTTGTTCTGGAACGTTCTATTTTTTTCTTAATCCAAATAATGTATAAAAAGGGCTATGTTATTTTTAATCCCATCAATGAATTTAAGTTAATTTTGTGTGTCTATACACAACTTAATAATTGTACTTGTACTATTACAAGTTTATCTGCATAGTAAAACTATGTATGTTTATACATAAAATAAGGAAGTTGATTCTCCAAAATTTTCTGGTAAACTGAAACGAATCGACTGGATCGAATCAGGATTGAAACTGGATCAGTGAAAACCTACCAAGTCGAGTATGTGTTTTTAAGCTATTGCATAGCTTCTATCGCGGGCCAGCGTGGAGACCGAATCCAGAAATTCCGTAACGAAAATAACCTGACACGGGACTCCTCTACAGTGAGCCGCTCGATGGCGCATTTTTTATCAACGCCATCTAGCGGTGAGCCGCTAGAGATGGCATTGATAAAAATGCTATGCAATAGCTTTACCGCGGCAGTCCCCGAGTGCCACATGTCTTTTTTTTATTTAATTAAAACGAAACTTTGCTCATCATTATAGTATGCAGCAGCTTCATAATTTTAATGAACGAAAGGATTAAATATCAGAACTAATTATTTAGTTTTAGTACTAGGTAGATATTTGTTTTATTTATAATGTTTTACTTTTTAAAATGACTGACCTCGGAAATTGGTTCTTAGATAGATATAAGTAAGTGAATAAAATAATAATAATAATAATGTACAGATAAATTTTTATGTGGTACATCGATTTACATTAAAATTAATGCACGACAGATCTTTGTTATTTTATTTATGAGTTTCCGTAAAAATCTTATTATATAGATAGGATGGAGGTCGGTCCAAGTTTAATTAGCGATTAAAAGACCTTATAGAAAATCTTATTAAATTTTCGTAGGTTTATCCTACGAAAATACGAAAGTTTGGATGTATGGTCGCGGACAGAAAATGGTTATCAGTTTTCAAAGTAGATTCTATATCACATTGCGTGCAGTAAGGTCTATAACGCCATAGAATATCGAAAGCATATCGACTGTCAGGCATAGACGTGTGCATGTAATTATGAATCTTAAGGTGGTAAACATTTTCTGTCCGCGACCGTATGTATGGAGTTTGTTACTCAATCACGCCGCAACGACTGAACTGGTTTAGCTGAAGTTTGGCACAGAGATAGATTATAGTCTGGAATAACACATAGGCCGTGTTATTTCCAGTATTGTGACATACCGTAGAGTATCTACTCAGTACCCTACCAACAATTCAGTATCTGTTATCTCAATTCTATATAAGTGGTACCTACAACGTAGTATCTACTTGACTTTGTATTCTAGCTTTGGCGTGGATACAGGTTAACCAACCGAAAAACATGATTCCTGCTAGATCTGCATGTCCCTGAACACAAATTGAAAAGCCCTGATCAAAATGGTAACTGCAACGTCCTTTCAGGTAAGCCGGATAAACTAATTTAGTTCCAACTTGAAAAGATTCTAATTAGTTTGCTAGAACTATACCTGTACATGTCCGTGGACGGAATACAAAAAAACAAACAGTGAACGGCCTCGTATGCTCACTTTTGAAAAAATCCGGTATGAAAAACCTCTAACTTTAAAATCTCCGACGGAACTTCTAATAGACTATAGAGCTAACAAAATGTTTAGAAAATTCGTTAGCCTACATTTTGTTAGCCCTATACAATATGGATTAAAATGAAAAAAAATCTTACCCATATCGTATCCGAGGTTTTTTAGGTACAATGCAGTAAAAAATATATTATAAGAAACGACGCACTGCGACGCGTTCGTTCATATCGTAATGTCATTATGTTTTGCGTACACGTATAAAGTTGAATCGAATCTCAACGTATGCATCCTTTCAACATTTCTTCATTTATTTGTGGTTTCATGTGAAAAAGTAACATCATAAGTGCGAAAGTGTGTTTGTTTGTCATCCAATCACGCAGCACTAGTTCGAAATTTAAATAAAACCTTTGATAAGTTACCTCCTTGGTTGCCATGTTTTTTTTTATTCTATGACAAGATAGCCCTTGACTGCGATCTCACCTGATGGTAAGTGACGATGCAGTCTAAGATGGTAGCGGGCTAACTTGGAAGGGGTATAGCAGTGTAAATTCAACCCATACCCCTAATCGGTTTCTACACGCCATCGTGCCGGAACGCTAAATCGCTTGGCGGCACGTTTTTTGACGGTAGGGTGGTAACTAGCCACGGCCAAAGCCTCCCACCAAACAAAGCTTCGGAGTAAAAGTTTCGGAGTAAAAGATCGTTCCGTTTTTAAATTACACGACAGTATGAGTTTATACTGTGTTATTTATTTGGCCGCAAAACCACGCCAGCGATTTATCTCGAAGAAAGTTGTCAAAATAATGCTCAATTTTCCTAGCATGTTTGAGAAAATGCTTATAGCTATTGATATAAAAGGTCACTTCTCAGCCGACAATGATAACGAATGTACAACCAGCGTAACAACGAAGTTCTTCGCTCTATGGCGTCTTCACATACGTCCACCGATAAGGAAATTCTATTAAAAGTTTAATAGAGCTTCCGCTACTTATCTTTCAGTTTCATGACTTCGAGTGTTAGTATAAGCGAGTACTTTGAAAAGTAAATATATCCTAAGTAAGTATAATTATAATATCTTCCTGAAATAATCACAAATATACTACGACTGCATTTTCTTTTAGCCCCACCCTGACGCAAAATTGAAGGTGTTAAGTTTGACCGCTTCATCTAAAGTAGGTGTCTCATTTGTACGATTGATATTTAAGGGCATTTTAGACTACGCCATAATATATTAGGTATAACATATACTTTTAACTCTGAGAAGCTTAATAAGATCTGGAAGGACGGAAGGATTACCAAAAACACTAAGGTTCGACTTATGAGGTGCCTTGTGTTTCCAATCTTCCTCTATGGGGCTGAAACCTGGTCCCTCAGACTGCAAGACCGCCGCAAAATTGATGCCTTATAGATGTGGTGTTGGAGGCGACTCCTGAAGATCCCTTGGACGGCTTTCCGAACCAACAATTCCATCTTGAAAGAACTGATGATAAAGGAAAGGCTATCGTCGACTGTGCAATTACGAATTCTGAAGTTCTTTGGCCACATCTCCAGAAACGAAGGATCAATTGAGCGGTTGGTAGTGCAGGGCCAGGTGGAGGGGAAAAGAGCGAGAGGACGCTACCCCACACGATGGACAGACTTAATTAAAACGGTGACCCAGACAATTGTGGTAGAGTGCTCCCGCAATGCCACAAACCGCCAAAAGTGTAAGAACATCCCGCGGGAGGCGGTGCGACACAAGAACAAGGAGACCGACGACGACTAATGTCGCATCATCTTAGCGGCCACGACCACTCTGTCAAGAGTGACCGATTGAGAAGAAGATACTTTTAACAAATATTATATAGCACAAGCCCGGTACATCGCTCGGTATTCATTTGATTGGACAGTTGGACATGTTTACACAAAGCTATAATATACTAATTTTTTTTTAAAGAATATAAGTCGGCTGAAGTTGACTACTATCCTCCTATCCCCTCCAAATAAGCGGAAAGCTTGTGTTAAGAGTGGGTACGACAATAGTGCAACGGGTGGGATTCGAACCTGCGATCTTTCAGTTTTGAGTTCGCACCTTTAACCGTTGGGCTATTGAGGCTTCACTATACTCAATTTACTATATTGTTTTTGTAAAAGTATGGTTAAAGGTGAAATGTTAAGGTTTATTTATAAAAGTTTAATTATTTATTGTAATTTATAACCCCCAGGTTTTGTTTACTAAATTACTTGGAAACAAAAGGAAAGCGAAAATTTTATTTAACAAACTCTGAATAACTAGACTCTATTCAGTACTCAAGTGGTTATGAGAAAGTTTTGAAAACTAGATTATTTGTTTTAAAAACCTTTGGCTCCAAACTAACCGAATAGGTTTATATGAAACATGCTTTTCATTTTAAGAAAAATAACCGACAAATGATTTTATTTGTGTTAAGTAACTTTATTAATGTGACTCTACCTATACCTATTCCTTACTGCTTTCATGGTCTTGTGGTTAGTATGTTCCTGATTCGATTCCCGGATTGGACTAAAAATTATCAGAATTAGGCTATGCGTAAAATTCTTGCTCGTGCCGTCCGCCCTGCGTCTGATCTCTTTCTGGTCATGTCGGTTTTGCCTTCCATCGGATTATGAGAGTGAGGGAATATAAAGTGCACCTGATTTGTGCATACACTTGGGCACTATAACATCTCACGCCCAGATGGCACATTTCTGTGGAGACTGGTCGTAGTCGTTTTAATCAACATTTAAAATTCAATATACACTACTGAATAATGAAATCGTTGAAAAACATTTGAAAAACACAAGGAAAGCCTCAATAGCCCAATGGTTAAAGGTACGGACTGAAAACTGAGAGGTCGCAGGTTCGAACCCCATCCGTTGCACTATTGTCGTACTCACCCCTAGCACAAGCATTTCGCTTATTTGGAGAGGAGAGGAGAATATAAGCCAAGTTCAGCTTGGCTCATATTCTTTTAAAAAAAGACTTGTGGCACTCGGGGACTGCCGCGGTAAAGCTATTGCATAGCATCAACGCCATCGTAGAGGAGTCCCGTGTCAGGTTATTTTCGTTACTGAATTTCTGGATTCGGTCTCAACACTGGCCCGCGATAGAAGCTATGCAATAACTTTAAAAAAAAGTTATACGTGACAAGTGTGTGACCCATAGCGTAATTTTAGCATAACTACCACTCAACAACATAACACAAAATACAATAAGCGAATGTATAATATTAGGTATACAAGTTTATTTGAGTTGACTTTATTTTTAGAGGTAAAAATATTCGCCCGCCAGCTATTTCCGTCCGACTGTGAAAGCGGAGAATTTACATATGTTGCATTTTGTCTCTTATGTTATTTAATAAAAATGCAGGGGCAAACTGTTGCGATGAAGGAATTTGTAGGTATTAAAAATGTTGTGAGCATTTTAAATAGGTTAGTACATATATCGATTTTGTCTATTAACTCAATCTGCCCTGGTAGCATGGGCGGGAGAAATTTTATCCCCGGGAAAAGGATAAAACGTTTATCCCCTCGCTTAGCTTTATCCACCCGTCGAGCATGGGCGCAGCGGTGGAAATAACACTCAGTGGACATACTTATAGAAATTTACATCGCCTTCTCCTCTGTCGCCATGCTTTAGCATAGGGAAAAGATAATTTTATCCCCTGTCAGTGGATAAAATCGGGGGATAAAACTTTATCTCCTGTCCATGCTACCAGTGCTGTACTGTTTATAGCAGGCATTAAGGAAGATATATTAAGGAAAAGACGACTGATTGACTGATCTAAAAACGCACAACTCTATAATCACTGTGCACTGGTCGGATCGGCGGGTTTTTTAACATACAGATAGCTATTATAACGGATATGAAGGAATTTTTGAAAATTCAATCCCTAAGGGGGCAGCTATTATATACTAGGTGAACTATCAAGCATGCAGATATCTTCATGACGTTTTCCTTTACCTTCGGAAACCCAGATATTATACGCCTGTCAACCAGTATAATCAGAAAAGTTCAGAAAATCAGAAGAATCACACGCACATGCACACGCACACACACACGTACACGCACAGACACGCGCACACGCACACGCACACACAAACACATGCACACGCACACGCACAAACACGCACACGCACGCTCACATACACACACACCCCGTAACTTTTGCGTCGGGAGTTAAATACTGTACAGGAGGAAAGCTAGAAAATTACTGTAAAGACTTGACCTTAAAATAATTCTTAACAAGAATCATGTTAAGAATAATCTTGAGATACCCGAAGTGGAAAAAAATTAATTAAAAGAAAGAACGATCTACCTCAAGGTAAAAATGCTACGTACAAAAAGCTCAGTGGCATAAGCCACAGTTTTGAATAATTTATGAAAATTTCTCCGCTAAAAATACAATAGGCTTCATTCGCGCCCCGGCACAATGCCAAGAGTTCGCAAACTGTGGATGTCATGTTAAAATAGACGGCTCTCTTAACCGCTTTGCACTAGAACTAGCAGCTATAAATTAAAAGCTGTAGGTTGACACCTTTACCAGTACCACATGAGTAACTAACCGAGAAGAACAAAAACTTCAAAAGACCGAGGAAAATACCTTTTTGGTAGTTTTTTTTTTTAGGAAGCAAACAAGCAAGGTCACCTGTTTATCAAGTAATTATCGCCTATTCTAATTCATGAAAATGTGCTCGATTACGTAGTACTAGTATCTACTTTGATAACTGCTAACTTGGGCAGCCGGCCAGTTTAGAGATACCAGTTGCTAAAGGTACCTACGTAAAAACATTGGTAACTTTTCTTAAATTCTAAGTGCTGATTTTTATGAATCTCGCTCTATAACCACCAAAGGAAATTGGATAAAGCTAGTGGAAACCGCTAGTCGTCCCCACCGGTGACCCAGTGTGACAGCGGTTAGCAAAAAATATTGCGGTTGTGTGGACAGAAATGCATTCTGTTGCTGCAGGTAGCTTTTGTTTTGGAAATTTACGACATGAACTCGGAACCATAGAATACTAAATAACGTTCTTGGATATTTGTGGCTATGACATACGGTACCTGCCTGCACACATCTCTTGCTCTACCAATTTTCCTTAATCGGGTTATAGTTCTTGTAGTTCACGAGAGCGCGTGGCTCATGGTTGTGTGTGTGTCGTATCTGTATAAGTGGGAGCAAGAGCTTGCTCGTGCTGGACCGCTCCCACCTAGGCTTCTGACAGGCACGCAAACTTACGCAATGTGCATGTACACGTCGTAACCACAAGTAAAGCTCACGTGCCCTCATAAATTGTAAGAACAATACAGTTTTTAAGCTTTTTTGTCCTTTTTTTTTTTTGTTATTGATTCTCTCAAATTGGTATGTATATAGTTAATTGTAATATTTTGTGTGTACCGATGGGGCTGACATAAAGGTCAGCCTTTAAAAGTCCCATATTAAATAATGAGAATAAAAAAATCCTTTTTCCTTGTCACACATTGTTTAAATTGGTGCCGATATCTCGAACAATGTTTCTCGAAGCAATACATACAGAGTGTGATATATCTGCGAGTTAAACCTAAACTTCAATATTTATTCCCGTCTCGAAATCTCGTATTGGAAATAACTTACGACTTAAAATGCTTTGCCCGGGGTCCGAACCAATACCGCTGTCTACGCAATTTTAATATCCACCTTCTGTCATCGAGTTGTTGAGCATAGAGAGGCAAAAACAAACCGTCTGACGACGACGCGGACTTGACAAATAAACTGCTCCCACTTAATACGAACACTAGCCTTATTTGCCTAGTTAATTTAAACTAACCCTAAAGACGTTACAACAAAAATTTTGTTAGGGCTGGAATCATATTAAAAGAATAACTATAATTGTCTTTTGAAATTCCCTCGGGATAGGATAAACGAAATAGCCGTAATTCCGGCGAGCAAAGCAGCGGGTGATCGCTTGCTTTTATATGCTTAGCTAGAGGAAAAGCAGGTAAAAAATTGAACGATAATTGAAAAAATCCACCATCGTTTGACAAACCAGGATTTCTAGGTTGACGGTGAACTGATGAAATTATGGACTAAAGTACATAGTGTACTTTAGTCCATAATATATGTTACTATTGTAAGAATATAATCAGCCAAGCACAATAATTTCGACTTTTTTACTTCTCTACTCTAATATACAACATCTCTCTGCCCTCTGGTCTAGTGTCCACTCTACCACGGCTAGAATACCTAAATTCCGACCAAAATTAAATAATTGCACAAGCCCTTCTAAAATATACTCTATTGTTTTAAAAACATGGTGTATTTTGGTATGGCAGTATGTCTTTCATATCTAAAACAGATTATTATTTATGTCCGCAAATTATGTATGGTTTTCGCAAGATTATTTATCGATGCCCACAATATTGTCCGACATTCAGACTTTCTGTGTCGTATTCTTCATTATTTAGGTTCGTGAACCCGTTTCATTTATCATATAGTGTTAAGGATTATCTTGAAATAAGAACTTAAAAAAACGTTTTGAATACATATTCTTTTGTCCTTTTATGTAATTGTAGCACTATAGATAAAGACAAAGATTTTATTGGCAGTCAGAGAAAAAGCCAGATCCAAATAGCCTCTGCCTGGTATTCTGGATGTATACCAGGCAGAAGCTATTTTTAAGAACTTCGTACGCTCTAGTGATACGACATCTCTCTGATCTACCCAAGTAAAATATTTGCAAACAAGATGATGCTTGCTATTCATCTAAGCGTCTATTTAAGTTTTTTAATAATCCCATGGACTCTCATTGAATTATTAAGATGTCTTTGTGTCTTTGTGTATGGTGGGAGTTGCTAGTTACCACCCTACCATCAAAGACGTGTCGCCAAGCGGTTTAGCGTTATTTAGCGTACACGATGGCGTGTAGTAACCGACTAGGGTTCTGGGTTGAATGTACACTGCCATACCCCTTCAAAGTTACCCGCTAAAATCTTAGACTGCATCATCACTTACCATCATGAGATCGCAGTCAAGGACTAACTTATCATCGAATAAAAAAAAAGCCTTACTCATTTTATAATCTCATGTTTTTTGCTCAAAATTAGATTCTTTCAATTTACGGCCTTTTACTAATCGGAAAGGGCTAAAATGATATAGATTTCGTATTTAGTTGAAAATTAGCACAATATGTGTTAATGAAAACGCGTTCTAAATTAGCGATAATCTGATAAGGGGCGGAATAATTTATGTAATAGCACGAACAACTAATAAGCCCACCAAATACGATTAGGCTTCTGTTTCACAAACTCTCTGTATAATATACAACAATATATTGTATTAGTAAAACTGTAAGCTCAATGTAATTATAGCTTCCAGTGCTAATAAAATTGTGCAATTAACTGACTATTTCATTTTATCCATAGATCGCTAATATTATAGATCAACTAGTTGATGCCCGCGACTTCGTCCGCGTGGATTAAAGTTTTTAATTTTCGCGGGAACTCTTTAATTTTCCGGGATAAATAATGTAGCCTATGTGTTAATCTTGGGTATAAGCTATCTCGATTCTAAATTTCAGCCAAATCGATTAATTTGTTGTGGCGTGAAGGAGTAACAAACATACACACACACACACACACACACACACACACACACACACACACACACACACATACACATACAAAATTTCGCTTTTATAATATTAGTGTGATTTTGTTTGCCATAAGTAGTACTACCTAATATCCGTGGCTTGCTCCACTGGGTTGTAGGTTGATTAAAATCCTGTGGGAATTTTTACCGGGATAAAGAGTAACTTAAGTCCAGAATGGGAGTTATCTTTGTACTCAATTTGATCAAGATCGAGATAATAAAGGCCTTATAAAATTTACAATCATCAGTTTTTTTACCAAGGAACCAGAATTTTCACTCTGAGAAAATCCCGTCAAAATAGATACAGCCATTCGAAAGACTAGCCCGTAAAAACAGACACACAGACAAAAAAAATTTAAAAACGCGTATTTCGATCTTGCTAGAAAGACACTGAAATTTAATTTATTTACTTATATGTATATATCAATTTTGGATTGGTTTAATTGGTTTCTGCTGAAAATAGAAGGTTTGAAAAAATCATATAATCTTGTATAATAGCAACAAAATTAACAAGATAATGTAAACAACGTCATACCAAACAGATTATAAGGTAAGTATACTTTTTTCTTATCTCCTTTTTTTGCATATTTGGAACAAGTTCAAGGTTTATTAAACATGATAGTCATAGCCGAAATAGCTCAGTTGGGAGAGCGTTAGACTGAAGATCTAAAGGTCCCCGGTTCAATCCCGGGTTTCGGCATACGAACGTTTCTTTTTTGGGCTGTTTTATAATATTAAATGTTGAATTTTATTAAACAACTAGTAGGGCGCGTGGATGCGCGGCTCGCTAAAGCGAACCGCGGTTTTTCTGTTCACCAAATAGATCTTCGGGATTGGTCATCTTTTTAGAAATTTGTATGGCCGCCATCTTTAATCCGCCATTTTGAATTTTTTTTCGGCTCACTGCCAATTGAATGAGGTTTCAGGTGATTTTTGTTTGAGCACCCCCCACCTAACTTCAATCCCTTGGCCGTGCTCCTCACCCGTCTCCGAAATCCTCAATCATCAGCTCTCTCCATAATTTCCCCCGGACCATCAGAAATTTTGAAAAAGACCATATGAAAATTCCCAATTCGCCATATATTTTATATGAAAAAAAAAAATCCGCCATCTTGAATTTTTTTCTTCTCACCACGTAGACCATCGGGTCCTGATCATCTTTTGCCATAAAACCACTCTTCCATCTCTTATACTCTCCGAGATAAACACAAACAAAATTTGTAGGGCCGCCATCTTGAATCCGCCATTTTGAATTTTTTTTCAGCTGCCTGCTAATTGGATGAGGTTTCGAGTAACTTTTGATTGAACACTCCCCACCTATCTTCGATATCCTGGCCGTGCTCCTCACCCGTCTCCGAAATCCTCAATCATCAGCTCTCTCCATATTTTTTCTCCAAATGAATTTTTGTCCTCTATACGAAACCATCAGAAATTTTGAAAAGGAGCCGCATAAAGTCTTGCATATATTTTGTATGGAAAAAAATAAATTCCGCCATCTTGAATTTTTTTTCTGTTCATCAAGTGAACCTTCGGCTCCTGATCATCTTTTGCCATAAAACCACTCTTCCATCTCTTATACTCTCCGAGATAGACACCAACGAAATTTGTATGGCCGCCATCTTTAATCCGACATTTTGAAGTTTTTTTTCGGCTCTCTGCCAATTGGATAAGGTTTCGAGTGACATTTGGTTGAACACCCCCCACCTATCTTCGATATCCTGGCCGTGCTCCTCACCCGTCTCCGAAATCCTCAATCATCAGCTCTCTCCATATTTTTTCTCCAAATGAATTTTTGTCCTCTATACGAAACCATCAGAAATTTTGAAAAGGAGCCGCATAAAGTCTTGCATATATTTTGTATGGAAAAAAATAAATTCCGCCATCTTGAATTTTTTTTCTGTTCATCAAGTGAACCTTCGGCTCCTGATCATCTTTTGCCAAAAAACCACTCTTCCATCTCTTATACTCTCCGAGATAGACACCAACGAAATTTGTATGGCCGCCATCTTTAATCCGACATTTTGAAGTTTTTTTTCGGCTCTCTGCCAATTGGATAAGGTTTCGAGTGACATTTGGTTGAACACCCCCCACCTATCTTCGATACCCTGGCCGGTGCTCCTCACCCGTCTCCGAAATCCTCAATCATCAGCTCTCACCATATTTTTGTCCCGAATGAATTTTTGTCCTCTATACGAAACCGCGAGTGAGAAAAATTTTTTTCATACAAAATTTTACAGGAGAGGTGATCAATGAGTCAGTCAGTCAGTCAGTGAATCAGCACGAGCAGCTATATATACAGGGCGTCCCACGGCTATGCCACATGGAGGGGAAGTACCTTAAATATTGTAGATGGAACATTTTACTGAAAGAAGACTTCATTTTAATTTAAAAAACAATTTAAACTGCATTCATAGATTTTTAAATAATTGCCTGGTTGAACCGGGACTCGAACCCGCTATACGAGAAAAAAAATTAACCTGTATCTTTATCATACCGATCGGAAGGTTTCATCATAAGGATTATTTTTTGTTAAATAACATAGCATGAGAAATAAAAGGAAGACCATGAATTTTAGCCTTTGATGTAAAATTTTGTTCAGAAAAATGAAAAGCTGACATTGGCGTATCGACATACAACTGACATGAACTATTACTAATGAGTACCCACTTGAGAAGTACGCATCATTTCCCGATCCTTACTATCCTTACTAATCCTTACTTATATTACCTATAAATGCGAAAGTGTGTTTGTTTGTTGATTTATTGGTTTGTCCTTCAATCCCGCTGCAATTCGTAGCTCTGTTGCTGTTGTTGATACGGCAATGTCAGCTTTTCATTTTTCTGAACAAAATTTTACATCAAAGGCTAAAATTCATGGTCTTCCTTTTATTTCTCATGCTATGTTATTTAACAAAAAATAATCCTTATGATGAAGCCTTCCGATCGGTATGATAAAGATACAGGTTAATTTTTTTTCTCGTATAGCGGGTTCGAGTCCCGGTTCAACCAGGCAATTATTTAAAAATCTATGAATGCAGTTTAAATTGTTTTTTAAATTAAAATGAAGTCTTCTTTCAGTAAAATGTTCCATCTACAATATTTAAGGTACTTCCCCTCCATGTGGCATAGCCGTGGGACACCCTGTATATTAATGTAAGTATACTCACTAATATTACAATCTAGCCTAATAATACGGCTAATGAGCAATTTTACTTTAACCGAAACTTATAAAATATCTTATAAGTATACTAAGAAGTAGTCCACTGACGTATCTCAGTCTTTTTTTATCGATTGAAGACACTGTCTTTGTTCTTGTGTTCTTTGAGGCAGCTTTTATACTACACTATCACTTATCACTAATCACTAATCAAAAACTAGTTAATTCACAAATACTAAATTCACTCGCGAGGATTTAGTATTTTAAAAATCCCGCGGGATTGATTTTCCGGGATAAGTAGCCTATGTCACTCTACCGGTCCTCAACTATACCCTTCCAAAAAAATGACGTCCGCTGTTGCTCCTTTGCTGCGTGATTGATGGACAAACCAACAAATAGACACACTTATTTTATAATATTAGTAAGGAAGTAAGGATGTCAGTGGAAACATGAATAATAGAACCAAGGAGTATTATTATGGAAGTCTATGATTAACTCCCTAACGTTGGAGCCACATTTCGCCGGACGCCATTATGACGGGAAATAGGCGTGATGCCTCTTCCTATACAGATGAGAATGATAGAGGTAAATGACGTCATTAGGCGGGTCAAAGCATTGCTGCGAATGATTTTCTTTTCAGCGTCGGTTTGTGCTGGCGCTATTAAGCTCATTATTCAGCATTAACGACAGTGGAAACTCGGCCTTAGCCGTGATTATAAGTATTTTTGACTCGGAATCGTTTTTGTGATTACTTTGAATGTAAAGAAAGAAAGAAACGTTTATTTTATAAATTGTGCCACACATCACCCAATAGGTATACCTAGATTTAATTAGGTTATCTAGTTTAGGTTGTCCCGTCGCCTCCACCGCTTGAGCATTAAAGACAAAAGGCGTGAAATAGAAGAAGCGCCGAAACAACTAAATCATGTGTGGCACAACCAAAAAAAGCTCCCAACTCAGCAAAATGCTGTATGCTTTGTAGGTAAGGCTGCGTATATAATGGTTGTAAATTCATCGTTATAAATTCATTATTCAATTCGATTAAATTCACATATTGTGAATTTAATTAAATCCTTGTGTGAATTTAATCTACCTACCTAATTAGGAAAAGCTTTTATTCACTAGGTTATGTTTGGTTGGTTGCTTTTAACGACCTCCCTGGCGCAGTGGTGAGCGGTTAGTCTTATAACTGGGATGTCTCGGGTTCGATTTCTGGTGGGCGCAATTTGGAAATTTATAATTTCTAAATTGTCTCTGGTTTGGTCTGAGAGGCTTTGCTGGTGGGAGGATGTTTGTTGCTCAATCACGCCGCAACGACTGAACAGATTTGGCTGAAATTTCGCACATAGATAGATATGGCCTGGGATAACACACAGGCATAGGGAAATAAGAGAGTTCCCGCGGGAATTAAAAATCTCAATTCACGTGGGCATCGGCTAGTTAATAGTATTAGTAAGAATTTATGTTGGTATGCAACTTTGGCATGAAACTATACGAAACGGTCTTGAATTTTTTTTTTATTCGATGACAAGACAGCCCTCGACTGCGATCTCACCTGATGGTAAGTGACGATGCAGTCTAAGATGGTAGCGGGCTAACTTGGAAGGGGTATAGCAGTGTAAATTCAACCCATACCCCCAATCGGTTTCTACACGCCATCGTGCCGGAACGCTTAATCGCTTGGCGGCACGTTTTTGACGGTAGGGTGGTAACTAGCCACGGCCAAAGCCTCCCACCAGACTAGACCAGAGACAATTTAGAAATAATAAATTCCTAAATTGCCTCCGCCGGGAATCGAACCCGAGACCTCCCAGTTATAAGCCCACAGCGCTCACCACTGCGCCAGGGAGGTCGTCAATTGTAGTTGCACTTGAATTGTAGAATTGATGATACGACCATTGCTAGAATAGGTACCCACTTCCTGAGATATGGAACGGTTGCGTCATTATTTTCATCCAAATAAACCCCGGACGACGTTATCAAATAATAGTTATGTCAAGTGGGTAGGGAACAATAACACTGGTACACTATCTTATTTTATGTTTCAAAGATGATTTAGTATATCTATAAGTTTAAAAAAGTACCTAAGTATATAATACGTAACAGTCTCGTAAGGTTTATTATAAGATTCATTTATTATTTTGTATTAAAATACATTAACCATAAAATATATTATACAAAGGTTTATTTGGCAAATAAAAATCGCCCTATCTGCACCAAAATTAAATTACAAACGTTTACTTAAAGCACTGACTTCCCTGCCTCCATTTTTATAAAATTGTTTCCTGCCTCGCGTAATTTGTCACCCAGTTTGTCGCGCTCTGCTCTCTGCAGCCAAAAATTGAGATAAAATTTTATAAAGTTACCTATTATCTGTTACTTATTCAGAAGAATGAGCCGAAATTATGTTTTTTAGGGTTTAGTAAAAATTCTTTTAACAAAACCGACTTCAAAAGCCACTACAAAGTATATCAATTGTGTTAAAATTGTGTTATGCATTCCAAAAGAATCCAAAGTAATTTATTATGTTGTAAAAACAAATCAACTGACATGTTACTGATGACATAAGCAAATAATTAAAAGCAACGTTTGTACCACAACTGCCTTGTCTGGAACAGCAACAGAATATTATTCTAAACTTTATGAAATATATAAATGCAAATCTGCAAGAGCTGCCTGCCAGTGTAATGGTCCACAAGTCCTATCGTAGAATTGATGATACGGACACTCCTTGAATTTCCTCGAGATATGAACCGAGTCGCGTCATTATTTTTATGCAAATAAACCTACGGGAATACAGGCGATGTTATCAAAAAATAGCTACTTGGCCAAGTTGCTTCCTGTTAGAGTTATACGGAGTTTGTTTTTGTGCAAGTATCTATAAATAAACGTGAATATATTTTTCCTGAGTTGAGGTAGGTAGGTAGTGTTTTTTTTTCGGAAATAATTGGTTTCCATTGAAAAATTTTAAAATGAGATAGTCTTAGAATATTCCCACTAAACATCACGAGAGATTTAAAGTTAATGATATTGGAAAGAGTTTTGTGCATAGCCAAATTATGACTTTTTCTTTTTCAGGTGATCCAATTTGTTTTCCATAAACTTACGTAGACATACTTAACTTACTTACATACTTATTTAAATTGAATTTAATTTGATATTATTTTTTCCTGTGTGCGAGAAATTGAAGTGCGTGACTGTAATTTTCGAATTACTAAGTTACTAAGCACACGTAGGTACTAAGTTGGGGCGTCCCGCCCCAACTTAGTACGCGTGCAATCCTTACTTATACAGGGCGTCCCACGGCTATGCCACATGGAGGGGAAGTACCTTAAATATTGTAGATGGAACATTTTACTGAAAGAAGACTTCATTTTAATTTAAAAAACAATTTAAACTGCATTCATAGATTTTTAAATAATTGCCTGGTTGAACCGGGACTCGAACCCGCTATACGAGAAAAAAAATTAACCTGTATCTTTATCATACCGATCGGAAGGCTTCATCATAAGGATTATTTTTTGTTAAATAACATAGCATGAGAAATAAAAGGAAGACCATGAATTTTAGCCTTTGATGTAAAATTTTGTTCAGAAAAATGAAAAGCTGACATTGGCGTCGATACGCCAATCCCGCTGCAACAGAGCTACGAATTGCAGCGGGATTGAAGGACAAACCAATAAATCAACAAACAAACACACTTTCGCATTTATAGGTAATATAAGTAAGGATTAGTAAGGATAGTAAGGATCGGGAAATGATGCGTACTTCTGAAGTGGGTACTCATTAGTAATAGTTCATGTCAGTTGTATGTCGATACGCCAATGTCAGCTTTTAATTTTCTGAACAAAATTTAACATCAAAGGCTAAAATTCATGGTCTTCCTTTTATTTCTCATGCTATGTTTTTTAACAAAAAATAATCCTTATGATGAGCGTCAGCTAGTAAATAAATAAAATTATTTTAATACTCTAACTTGACACGCTTTAAACATGGCATGCATGCTATTAATAGGCTGTAATTATACACAAAATTACTCGTTGCGGATCCTATTCGCTCTAAATGAAACCAAACTACGTTGAATGGTTGTCAATGTTAGCTAATGATCAGTGATTGGTTAAGCAATTAACGTTGTGTCTGCTTAATTGATGGATCAACAGAAATACATTTGATTGGGCTTAGGACTTAGGTTTAGAGAATAACTAGCTTTTGGCAGAGACTTCGTCCGCGTGGATTTAGGTTTTATAAATCTCGAAGAAATTATTTGGTCATTCTTCTTTTTTTTTTATTTGATGACAAGATAGCCCTTGACTGCGATCTCACCTGATGGTAAGTGACGATGCAGTCTAAGATGGTAGCGGGCTAACTTGGAAGGGGTATAGCAGTGTAAATTCAACCCATACTTACCCCAAATCAGTTTCTACACGCCATCGTGCCGGAACGCTAAATCGCTTGGCGGCACGTTTTTGACGTTAGGGTGGTAACTAGCCACGGCCAAAGCCTCCCACCAGACCAGACCAGAGACACTTTAGAAATAATAAAATCCTAAATTGCCCCCGCCGGGAATCGAACCCGAGACCTCCCAGTTATAAGACCACAGCGCTCACCACTGCGCCAGGGAGGTCGTCGGTTTTGATCTGTAGTCAAAAACCGACATTAGCCCGGATCGGTGACAAGCTCACGCAAGCCAAGCCAAACGTCCCGTTTACACGCTTGTGTTTGTGGACACTTGTCGAGACTTGCCAAGCGTGTAAACGTAGCATAACATAAAACATTTCCTTCCTTCACAGTGTTTTAGTAAAATTATCATTTAAACATGACAGTTACAAATGACAAGCATGCTCGTACATTCGCTTTGAAACAAAGAAAAGTGCAATGTCGTGTCTTCTCGCAGAGACGTAATATCCTCTATTTTGAGCGCCTTTTAGATGACGTCACGCGTGAATGCGATTTGAATGCGGGAAACAAAAGGAAATTTTATTGCTATTATGCCAAAACGGAAACCGGACCTCAAAACCTCTATTACCATGTTGTTTATTGTGATCATTGTACATACAATAAAATAGCACTAAAATCATCTATCCTTCCTAATAATATAAATGCGAAAGTGCGTTTGTTTTTGGGTTTGTTGGTTGGTCCTTCGTTCACGCAACATCGCAGCAACGAATCGACGTGATTGTTTGCATGGGTATAGTTGTGGACTTGGAGAGTGATACAGTAGTTGCAATCGCCTCTGATTGGCCGACACTCAATCGCTATTGGCTAAAATTCACTGTTGCAGAAAGAGCGCGATAAATTCAGCCAATCACCACTCTAGACCAGCGTTTCCTATTAGCCGGGTTGCGACTTGTGACCCGGTACCGGGCCATCCGGTACCGGGTACCGTGTCGCAACATTCCCGCCTTATTTTGAAAATAATACCTGCTATCGATCGACGCATCGTAAATAACAATCGTAATATTCGACTTGAAGTGGAACCAGACCTTAGGATAAAACTTTCGTCATTTTCCGCGTAATTGGATTCTTTGGTAAAAAATAAGCAACAGCTCCATACTTCGCACTAAAATTTAGTGACTAAATAGGCGACATCAAAATATTATTATGTAGTATTTATAAAAAATTGTCTACTATTAATAAATGTGTATTATTTTACCTAGGTAATGGAACCAGCTTGGGTTTAAAAGTATTAAGTGGGGTATTAGGTCACGAAGGGGTAGTGTGAAAATCACCGGGGCATGGCAGACAATGTTTGGGAAACACTGCTCTAGACTCTAGCAATGTTTAATGCAGCTTTTACAAAATCGACACACAGGCTACCTTTTATCCCGGAAAACCAGAGGTGAGATTTCCACGCGATTTTTAAAACGTGGGCATGAGTTAGTGTACAAAATAATTTAGCAAGCTTTAGAAATGACTAGCTTTTGTCCGCGGCTTCGCTCACGTTACGTTCGATTTGTCAAGCCCCTATTTTACCCCCTTGGGAGTTAAATTTTCAAAAATCCTTCCTTAACGGATTCCTTTTCCTACGACATAATAACTATCTGTATGCCTTTCAGTCCGATCCGTCCAGTGTTTTTTTTATATGAATAGCGGGCAAACGAGCTGGCGGGTCACCTGATGTAAAGTGATTACCGCCACCCATGAACACTTGTACCTAATATCAGAGGTACCACCAATGTGTTGCCAGCTTTTCAGGAACTTATTGGTTCGCCCCTTGAATAACTCCATATTGTAATTAAGTGGGAACACTGTCGAAGGGAGATGATTCCAGGAGCTGTGCGTTGATAGATCAGTCAGTCAGTCAGTCAGTCAATCGGTCACCTTTTCCTTTTAGATATTTAGATAGACATCACAAGTAGGTGAGTGACAATATATCAACATTTTGTTTCTCTTTTTATTTCATTTCATCGTGACAAAGGTAAAATCTCGAGTATTCGAGAAAAATAAATTCTCAATAGCTCGATAATAGGTAGGCATGACAAAAGCAATTTGGTATTTGTCACAGTTCCAGATCTTTTCAAATCGGCCTTTCGAGTAGGGATGAAAACCTCATCTGTAAAAGAAAATACTTAGAAAATACTTTCTTCTTAGTTTGGAGGAGAAATATTTACAATGTATTTTAGTCTATACCTACTTATAATAAAACTGTTACAGGGCGAATTCTGTACATCAAATATATTTTGTTTGTTGGTTTGTCCTTCAATCACGCCGCAAGTCGCAACGGAGCAACAGATCGACGTGATTTTTTGCTTGGGTATAGTTGAGGACCTGGAGATGCTACATTTTATCTCGGAAAATCGAAGAGTTCCCGCGGGATTTTAAAAGCTAACTCTACGTAGACGAAGTCGCGGGCGTCAGCTATATATTATAATAAGTTTTTTCTCGCGGCATCGCTCACGTTAAGTTCGATTTTTCTAACCCCTATTTTTACTTCCTGAGGGGTGCATCCTAATCTTTCTACGTGTGGCTTAGAATTTTTACTGTGCACTCGGGGTTATTCATTTAGTTTCTATTTGTGAAAACCTATTATTAGCTATTAGTTGTTTAAATTTAAGTCTATGTAGTAGTATAAGCTGTTGGTTTTCCAAAATAAATAAAATAAAATAAAATAATATAAAACCAAATTCTAAATTAAAACTAAAACGTAAATATCAAAAATAAAAGCTAAATATAAAAATATCATCTAAACCACTGGAACGAGGAAAAGTGCCCAGAACGCTGGCTGCGTTACCCCGCTATTTATTTAGATTTAGATATAATAAATTATATGAAACAACCACTCCAGTGTAATAGAATAATAAGTACACTGGAGTGGTTGTTTCAATAATAGTGAAGGAGATAGCTTAATCCACGCTTTAGTGGCAGGCGGTGAACACCGAGTGAATGACAGACGGATACAGAATAGATCCCAGCTGCAAGTTCGAATGCTCTTTTTCATTTTACGTGTGAACGCCGTGTTACACTTCTATACTATTTCAATTTACTATACTATTCTATTCTAACCCAACTACGGCAAAGCCAAAAGGTAGGGTTATGATTTGGCAGTAGGTATGTGATTATTTACGAATGTTCCCACGCAGCGTCTAAACTACTGAGCTGATTTTTAGCCGAGTTCCAAAAAAGGAGGAGGTTCCGAATTCGTCGGAATCTTTTTTTTTATGTATGTTCCCCGATTATTCTAAAAGAGTTTTTACGTTTATCTTGTTATGAATGAGGATTGGTAGCAATCCTTTGAATTTTTTATATTTTTTAATAGTTTTATATTTTGTAGTAACTTTTAATTTAATATAGGTGATTTTCAAAATACGATACCAGCAAAAATTAGATGTAAGAGATGAAAGTTTGTATAAATTTAAATTATGAATAATAGTAATTGTGCATGAATGTTAATATGTATTATGAGAGGAATAATAAAAGCTATTTTATTTTTATTTATTTTATTATTTAAGAGTTTGCAAGCCGCAAATTCGGGTTCATTTTCGTAGCATCATATTATAACGTAGACTATTCAAGCTAAATATGGACTATGTAACTAAAAATAACGGTATGTATGCTTGGGGAAGTATCCTATCAAGTAGTATAAATGTTACTACAAGGTTTTATCCAGAAAAAAAAATGAAAAAACCTTATAATGTATACAGCAACAGCTGAGTTTCTTGCCGGCTCTTCTCAGCAGAATTTGCATTCCGAACCGATGGTAGAGTCATGAATAGAATAGAAATATCTTTATTGGTAGCAATAAACACAAAAATATACAAAATAAATCAAAATTAAAAACACAGCAATGATAGGTATTAGATATCGTTACTTTGTACAGCAGTGCAACGCTACCAAAAGGTGAGTCACTCAGCTTGTGTAGGGGCTCCTGACGTGTTATAATAGCTACAAGTAGGCATACATGAAATAAATAATTTTGAATTTAAATCTAATATCTATAACCTTATAACCTGGTTCAAAAATACCGTATTAATAAAGTACTGAATAAGAAAGTTAAGAGAGTCCGGAATACCCTCATTGCCTCATTGCACTTACAAAATGGTAAAAATAAAGGATTGAATTAGTTACAATAGTTGGAATCGGTACTGAAACTGAAATAATAGTCTTGAAATAGCACTCAGAGACCTATATATCAGAAATGCAACGTAATTAAGGGGAAAATGGGCTGCAGGAGCAAAATTTACTACTTCCTTATGAAATGACCAACTTAAAATATTACCTTATATTAGGGAGGTAGTTTTCTTTTTATTTTGTGTAAGGGGAAGTTTTATTATTTTCGATTCGATGACAATAGGTACTTAGTTAGCCTCCAACAAGATATAAGATAGGAGTAAGATAGACATACTTGTAATATCTTATTGAAATTTAAAAAATTAATTTGATCCTTTATCTCCTCCAAGTATTAGAGAGAGAGAGAGAGAGGCAAGAGACCTCTATAAGAAGTAGGTACAATCTTACTATGCAATATTAAACTATTTACAATAGCTATACTATGCTTAAAATTAATCAAACTATGAGCTATGCACTGTAAGGCACACTGTCACACACACTAATATAAGAGACTAGCTGTTGCCTGCGACTTCGTTCGCGTCAATTTCTGTTATAATCATCAGCGTGATGTTATATAGCCTAAAGCCTTCCGCAATGAATGGACTATCCAACACAAAAATAATTTTTTAATTTGAACCAGTAGTACCTGAGATTAGCGCGTTCAAACAAACAAACTCTTCAGCTTTATAATATTAGTATAGATACCAAAAATCGATAATTGATAAGCCAAGCTGAACGCAATATTCTTCTCTCCTCTCCGAATAAGCGGAAAGCTTGTGTTAGGAGTGGGTACTACAATAGTGCAAAAGTGGAAATCGTACCGTGGAACTTTCAGTTTTCAGCCCGCACCTTTGACCGTTGGGCTATTGAGGTTTTATAAATTGTAGCTTAGCTAATATTAATATTTAAAATACATAAATTGATAGTATACATAATAATAAAAAAATTATACGCGATGAATTGAAAACCTCCTTTTTTCGTAGGTTAAAAAGTTAAAAAAGTTTTAATCCAAACATCCCTCTTAGTTGGAGAGAGTTTTTTGTTTCGTCCTCGAGACAAGAAACTCTCCCCGACTAAGTGGACCTTAAAAGCTACTCCAATTTTAAGAAAAATATATTGCGTACTTATTATAAATCAATGTATTATACATATTATAGCCATTATTGCTTAAATAATGGGCCTGTAATAATAATGGGTAGGCACAGGTTTTGAGGAGAAAATAATTTTCACCATACTTTAGACCCATGTAATGACGTCATTTGCTTCGTATCTTTTTCATCAGTTAAGAGGCGTCATAAATGACTGGAATGGAGTCCCAAATGGACTGTTTTATGGAAATGAGGTGTAATTGCTTCGGTCCGATATCGCATCTGGCGAATATCATAGTAATAACTTCTTTATTCCAAGTCCAAAACCCCCTCACCCTTCTCTCACATACACGGAAAAATTTGACTTGACGATCCATAGAGCTAGAGTCTTATAAGTGGCTATTAAGTAAGTGTGTGTAAGCTGTGTATGGATTCGCGAGAAAAGATTTTTTTCTGCCAAATTTTCTTAAATTTTGCGAAGAAATGCATTAACAAACAACTTGAAACGAGGAGAAATGAGAAAACATATATTTCGATCTACTATCACGATGTTATGTTGTATGAAGGTCATAGCACACATATTAACTCCCACTGATCGGAACGACTATAGTAACGGTATAATAAACGATATCGATGTATAAATTGAAAGCCTCAATAGCCCAACGGTTAAAGGTGCGGACTGAAAACTGAAAGGTCGCAGGTTCGAGCCTCACCCGTTGCACTATTATCGTACTCACTCCTAGCACAAGCTTTGCGCTTATTTGGAGGGGATAGGAGAATATTAGTCAACTTCAGCTTGCCTGCCCTGCACCCTGCCCTGTTCACAATTTACTTACAGAGACAGTATTGAAAAAAATGTCGTACAAATTTTTTCCTGTGTTAAAGAGAAATTAACTACCAGTCAGTTATGATGTCTCTTTTCCAGAAATGGACTCACAAATGGAGAGTTTTATGTAAATGGCTTGTAATTGCTTTTGGTCGATATCGCATACTCCCTTGAAGAGAATAATAAACACTATAGCAGTAATTTCTTTATTTATTTGCTCAATAATTGGATTCATTGGAGTTCGATTTACCTACTGCTCCTTTTGACGTCACGCCTATATACAGGCTCGCGTTGATTTAATTTTTCTAAATAAGGGTGGATTTATTTTACGCCCATGCCATGTCCTGTTTCTCATCGTGAATATTCGGTTTATAATAACGTTCGCGAACATTCGTTGCAAGAGTGGTTATAACGCAATCAGTAGGTAATCACATTCTATAGCGAACCGAACAGTTACAAACTACTTATAGTTTGTAACTGTTCCGTTACAAACTACTTGAACAGTTGAACAGTTACAAACTACTTATAGTTTGTAACTGTTCGGTTCGTCTAACACGGTTCGGTAACGTTAAGTCTCTTGTGTAGTAGTGTTTTAATTCGCGTGCCGTTTGGTTTGCGTAAAATACTTACCGCACTGCGTGCATCAAATTAGTTTAAATTTAGTTTAGTAGGAATGAATTTAATCACCCCGACTCGACGCAGTCACGCAGTTATCTGACCTGCCCCAATAGTGTTTTATTGTTTTGTTAGTGTTTAACTGATTAGTTCAACCATTGAACTAATGGGACTTTTTTCCCATAGTAGGTATAAAGCTTAAAAGATTTTACACGGAGTTGTATTTCCTACTGGGACAAAGTCTATATGTTTATTAATCAAACTGATATTATAAAGGCGAAAATTTGTGTGTGTTTGTGTGTGTGTGTGTGTTTGTTATTCTTGTATTACGGAATGTAGATAGCTCATATCCTGGATTAACACATAAGCTTCATTTTATCCCGGAAAATTGAAGCAAACCTGCGCGAATTAAAAAACCTTAATCCACGCGGACGAAGTCGCGGTCATCGTCTAGTGAATACATAAATTATTAACACAAACAACTATTATAATACCGTGTAAGTAAACATTCGATAAAATAAAATCCGTAGCAGTGAAGCATGAAATCCAAACAGAAAACTCTATTAAAATTTTGGTTAACACTCCAAACTTATTGATGTTGTATAAACATAATGTTATTATCCTATCACGTATCTGGACCGCTGTCCTATCCACTGGCCTATGCAAACAAACACATTTTGGGGTCGTTAATAAAATTTGTTTTAATTATCGAAACCTCCAGTTAACCGAAATTATACTTTATAGCACTAATTATAAGGTTCATTTTAGTTTGTAATCTTACTTTAATTTTAAGAGACACTTAAGTATTCTATACGCCACCTAACTGCAGGGTCGTTATTACAAGTGCTTGTGGACAGTGGTATTGGTTTTGACCAAGCAGTTTAAGTCTGGTTAAGCTATTTCCTATATTAGTTCTGGGGGATAAGAGCTGTAAGCTCAGTGTGCTCAGTGAAACTGATAAGACAGGTCAATTATTTGGTGAAATTGCTTTTTTTTCGGTTGAAGGCATATTTGAGTACCGAACATTATTCTCAGACAATATCGACGGGTGAAAGGCTAATTGATCTAAGCGACATTTTGTAAAACTTGCAAGAAGACTGATCAAAGTTTTTTTTTTTTTTTGTTATCCAATAGTTGTTTTTTTATGATTTTTTTTTTCCTGTCTTCCTGCAAGTTTTACAAAATGTCGCTTAGATCAATTAGCCTTTCACCCGTCGATATGGATCCACCCTTGGTCATTTTGACTTTTTAACATATCAATCATTTGTAATATCATATTTGAGCCGGGGTGTATTTTGAATATTTTTTTCAGAAATTTAAAAACAAATACTAGGTCCGTATAATTAATTTCATTATCTTTGATTGACTTCTCATTTATTTCTTAACACATTTTTACAATTAATTGTTTTTAAAAACTTTTACAAAAATACAGAAGTGATTATAAATATTTATAAAGAACTTCAATTGCTGTGAGGTAGGCCCCAAGCAGCCAGTGGTCAGGGCTCCAGAGTGAGGAACCTCCTCACAATGTGTGCCGTCTCAAGGAGTACCGCCTTCTGTATCCTGCCCTTGATCCAAGTACTAAGCGAAAGTTTCTTAAGGTGTTGATCGAAACTTTTCGCTATAAGACCGAAACGACAATCAGAACTACAATCGTTGAATCAAGTACGAATTACTCCTCTTAAGTACGAATTAAATGTGTGCGTCACCATCCAGTATAAATAACGACTTGACACCCCGAGCGACACTCCAAAACGACGAGGCAAGTGCAAATCGCATGACTGGTGTTTGCACGCGCCAAATCATTGTCTTGTTTCTGTTTATTTTTAACTAGAACGTATGGAAGGAAGATTTATTTGGAGAATATCTCATGCAGCGTCATGATCTAAGCATGCAATTAGCTATGAAGAAGCTACTTAGTGGCTAATGACAAAGCAATTAGAATGAAATGATCGTCGTTTTTTGGTCTTTGGTGACTGAACATTTTAACTGGGTGTTCATGCTAGAAATATTATCTATAATGTTTGCTGACATACTTAATTTCTATGTTTGTCATGCCTAATGTTTTTTTAAATATTGTAGACGAGCTCTTGACTGTAATAATGACTGAATGCCTGAAATAGAATAATTTTTCATTCAAATAAACTTTTACAAAGCGTTTTCGAATCGTCAAATGAATCTACCACTACTTCGGAATACCGTTCAAACCGAGAAGAACCAGCAAGAAACTCGTATTCAGATTAAATTAAAAATCACTGACCTATAGAGTACGTTTAGGAGAAATATCTTTTATGTGTGAAATAATATGTACGTACAGCTCGAGGAATATTGCATGTACATAAAAAAGTTTACTAACGGTTTAGTAAAGTCTAACAAAAAAGAAAAAAAGAAATTCAAATCAGTATCAACTTTAAAGCAGTTTCAGATTTGAAAGTTGGAAAAAGACCATGTCTAATAGGATTGCCCACTCGTATTTAAGATAAAATATGTTATAAATTGGTCACATTTAAAACAGAATTAATTTAGGGAATACACAATATAGACTTTATGCAGAATTCGGAAGTTGGCTGTTGCCCAATTACTTCATATGTTAACCTAGATTAGATAAGACTTAACTGTAAAACTTTAAGTTAAGCAATATTCCCAGTCTCTGGTAGATCGTTAAGAAGTTACTTGAGTTTAACAATTCTCAAGACTGACAAATTCTGAAAAGGCTTCGTCTTTTAATAAGTTCATGAAATGAAAACTATGAAATATATTAATAGCATTATCTACATTCTACGCCTATAGTGCTAATAAGTTTAACGGTAGGTGATCACATAGATATAGAACTTTCCAACTAAGTAGGAGAATTCAGAGTACGCAAGCGATTAAATCGAAAAACATCGTGAAGACTAGTATGGCCTGATCTCTTGTTAACCTGAAAGGATACTCGTGTTGGGTGAGGAGGTTAGCAATGGATTGAGAAGATGATGACGAACTTTTTTACCACGTAGTGTGCAGAAAAGTCACATGGATAAAGAAACGGAACAGAGACAAAGCTCCAAACGAGCGAACTACGTGGTACACTACTACAAGCTTAAGGCACGTGTGTGCGTGAGCACTGGCGTTTCGTCGCGTACGGAGTTAAATCGGTATAAACCGGTTCGGCCAGTGCTCAAGCTCAAGGTTATTGTACCTACATACACTTTGCGCGTCGTGTTTTTAATTTTACGTATAGTAAATACGTATAGTGTTTTAATAATAAAGTGATTAAATGGTTTACTATACTGAGTGCAACACTTTTACTTTTTTAGATTTATTTTAGTTTTAATTTTGGAAGTAATTTAATATTAATTGATCATAATGTTAAGACTTGTAGATGGAATTTTCTGAAAAAACTGCCATTCCTGAAGCCGATGCGAGGCAGCTAGCAGTTCAAACAAGCATCCAATAAAACATTTAAATCACCCGACATGTGAAATATTGTCAACGTTTGGGCATGACACTCTGTCACTGACCTCATTCCTGCTCATTCATCAGTCTTTTATTGATACCGTCGCGTCGGTCTTCGTCATCGTCTCAATCGATATGAAATCCAACTGCTATCAGCTCTTTACATTATGTAACCCGTCCATTGCTACTTCATTTCTCAATGTCGATGACTCTGGTCTTCAGAATGTTTTGCGAATTTGATCCCACAGATATACTGAAAGCATAGCTCTCTCACTCTCCCGCTGCGTGACCGTCACCCACCGGACCATCAGATGATATCACTCAATTCCTTACGTCCATCGTATTTGTATTGTATTTAAAGAGCGGACGCCTGCCGACGCCAAGCGGGTGATCAGTCCTGTGTCAGGACTATTCCACCCAATTCACCATGTTTAGACACAGGTTACTGGTGCCCAGGCAGCCTACCCCCCTCAAACCTACCTGTACCTTTCGCAAACCTAACGATATCCTTTATAGAAAGGTTTGTTAGGTCTTCTTCTCTTGTTCTATTGCAGTTCCCATCTTACCAATGAGTACAAAGGGCACTCAGCTATGAAGTGGAAGCTGGTCTCCTGCTTACTTCGATTGTAAGTCCCTTAAGAGTGTTGTTATGCCATAGACAACTAGGAGAATACTACGTCCTTTTTTACATTTTCATAATAGGAAATTGAAAAAAAAAACGAATGGTCTTCAAAACATCGAATCAAAGGAAATATCCTGTAGTCATTTAAAAGAGCTCTGTATCAGATAAATTGAAATCACTTCTGAAGAGAAAGGAATAAAATCCAAAGCGATTTCATTTTATTTCGTTTTAAAGATTGCTGAACCTCACAACCTATTTCGCATTGGGGCTGTGATTATATTTTTCTTAATGTATATTTTGCTACATTACTTTTAATTGAGTGCTAGCTGTGCTACATCTGTGCTCGGAATATAAGTTAAGTCAGTCAGTCAGTCGGTCAGTCGGTCAGGCAGTCAGTCAATCAGTCAGTCGCCTTTGCCTTTTATATATTTAGAGGACAGTAAATACAATAAAAAAAGTGTACGTACATTATGATCGAGTATCGATAAACTACATGTGTTTTCAGCAGATATCTTTTCTGAGAAAATTCAATTCTAAAAGAAAATGTCCTTTTTGAAACCAATAAAATATTTACTAAGAATTCCTACTAGATTTCTATATTCCTCAATTATTCTGTAGAAATCCATGTAAACTTATGTCTTTCAATAAAATATTTTGTGATACTATTCACTGCAAATAGGTATTTTGATTTTTATTTACCCTTTTTTAAGTAGAAGATCGAATACACAAAATGAATAAATTATTATTTTCCCAAGGGTTCTGTGCTCTACCTTTTTTACTCAACTACGAAGAGGTCATAGTTTAAAAATCTTTACGTATGTTTATACGTACGTACGTACATAATATGTTTACACGAACTTTAAAGCGTCTGGCGGAAATTACCGCCGGCGCTGCGACAGAAAGTATCTGGCAACATCGATTATTTACCTTACTACTTTATTAAAATACATAAAAATCTGCACTAAGCCGAAGTTGACTAATATCCTCCAATCCCCTCCAAATAAGCGGAAAAATAGTGCTAGAAGTCGGTACGACAATAGTGCAGCGGGTGGGATCCGAACCTGCGACCTTTCAGTTTTGAGTCCGCACCTTTAACCGTCGGGCTATTGAGGCGTATGACTATACGAGTAGTAGTTTGCGTTACCCTTGTATAAGCAAATCGAATACACGAAATGAATAAATTACTATTACTCTCCCGAGGGCGTTAGCTTATTTACTGGGCACGTGTCGTATACCTAGTGCCATATTGCGGTCCTCTCGGTCAACCGTGGTGAGCAATTTAATGATGTTTATTTGTACACCCTGTAACCAAAGTTCTTGCATATTTTTTTTCTCAAACATGCTTGGAATTATTTTGACAACCTTCTTCGAGTTAAACCGAAATTGCCGTACTCGGCCGGCAATTACCACTGCGAGCCGGGTTAGCTGTCAAATAGTGGGTTTACTATGTAATATATTATCTGTCGTGTTATTTAAAATTGGCATGATAACTATGGCAACCAAGGAGGTAACTTATCAAAGGTTTTATTTAAGTTTCGAACTAGCTTGCAAATCTTGTTGCAAATATAGAAAAAACTGTTTTAATTTCCGCGCATTTATTTGAGAAAAGCACTATACAAGCCTTGGCCACAACTAGGCATTGATGGACTAACATTACACACGGCCCACATTTACACGTTCGTCCATTAATGCCTCTTTTGTTGGCCGCGGCAGTAATGTACTATTTATACATTTTTTAGACCTTGATGCGATCTCACTTGATGGCATCCGTGACAAAAAGCGGGCTTGTCTTAGTCCTGAACTATTCTAGGGTCTATACGCTTATACAGGTAAGTCAGGTAACTTACCTGTTACCACCAAGTGAAATAGCAATCCCCTGCAATAAGTAAGTTATTGCAGGCAATAAGTATAGGTATTCATAGCCATAACAGTTCTATTAAATCCATAATCTTAATTTTTTACTGAGATAATTCCGCGACATGTTTTTGCCAATAGTGTCATAACTAGCGACAGCCTAAGTTGGTTGGCATGCCAGATTAAGCCAATCAAAAACTTCCGATGAAAATCGAATTCAAAGCCTCTCATTTATATAAGACCTCCACTCACCAGTGCACATGGGAGACCAGCAAAAGACGCCCGGAAGTTTAACTTGGGAGTTACGAAATTTCTTTTAAGTAGGTACTTGAGAGTTACGAAATCTCGTTATTAGAAATCGGTAGAAACTGCGTGCTCAACTTTCCTGCCCCGCTGTATATATAGCCCGAAGGGTTTGGAAAATTTACCTGCCCTTAAAACCCCGGCATATAGTCGTGTTATTGAACGTTTATTGGGCCGCATTGAAAACTCAGATATTGGGCTCTTCTTATATTTCGGTTTGTAGTCGGAAGGTCTGATTGGTTTTACTAAAATGTAGGCTTCGAACTATTTCCCCGGCGTAATCACTTAACATCAGGTGACCCGCCTACTCGTTTGCACTTAATACATCCTATCCTATTAATATTATAAATGCGAAGATTATTGACTTGAATAGCACATAGGCTACTTTTTATCCCGGAAAGTAAGAGAGTTCCCGTGAGAATCCAAAAAAACCTCAATCCACACGAAGTCGCAGGCATCGACTAGTATTATTATAAAAAAAATTGGTTTTTTTTTCCGGTCTGAATATTTGATAGGAATGAATAAGTCTGACCGACAAAATCTCCTCATCCCTGATTCAATCTCGCAGGGATACTTAAGCCAGTTTGAAGTCTGGTTTTGGTGCAATCACATTGTTTAATAAAAATTCTTTTCAAAAAACCGACTTCAAACGCCACTACAAAGTATAAAAATAATTTTATTTTGTACACGTTTGTTGAAGTCGGGCGGGCTTAAATAGAAACGATGAATCCGATACGCGATGCTCGCCCGAGTTGAATAAGCGTGTCTTTTATATGTCACCATAAGATAAGCGTCGCGCATCGATTTCATCGTTTCTAGTTAAGCCCGCCCGACTTCAACAAACGTGTACAAAATAAAATTATTTTTATACTTTGTAGTGGCGTTTGAAGTCGGTTTTTTGAAAAGAATTTTTATTTTAAGCTTTTTAGTGTAACTTGTTCCTGCACTATTTCTCCCCTCCCTCCAACTAATGTAGTCTATACTTGATACCTACAGTACTTATTAACAATACACAATTTCTAAAGACCAGGAGCTCCATGATGTAGTTAATGCTTGGTACATAGCAACAATCGAATCAATTCGAAAGCGACGGTTCGTAATTCCTCCAACCCTGCAGCATCAGGATTGAGGAGCTAGAACCTTGAGCTTTATGATGTAGTATATGCTTGGTACTAACAATATCAATTCGTAAGCGACAGTTCTTAAATCCTCACAGTTTAGGTAGGCAGTACCCTGCAGCATCAGGAGTGAAGAGCTAGGACCTTGAGCTCCACGATGTGGACTATGCTTAATACTAACAATATCAATTCGCAAGCGAAAGTTCCTAAATCCTCACAGTTTAGATGGGCAGTACCCTGCAGCATCAGGATTGAAGAGCTAGGACCTTGAGCTCCACGATGTAGACTATGCTTAATACTAGTAATATTAATTCGCAAGCGAAAGTTCCAAAAGCCTCATAGTTTAGGTGGGCAGTACCCTGCAGCATCAGGATTGAGGAGTAGGACCTGAAGCTCTAAGACCTAGTATATGCTTAGGCCAAGCATACCAATTCGTAAATGACAGTTCCTTAAACCCCATAATTTAGGGGGAAAGTACCTCTGCAGCATCAGGCTTGAAGAGTTGAAGGTAAAAATTTTTATGGGACCATTTCGCGAGCTTCCTCTGTCGATTAAAAAAAAAATCGCGTGAATCGGTCCAGAAACCCCGGAGTAATCGGTGGGCACACATAGAAAAAAAAAAAAAAAAAAAAAAAAAAGATACCGGCCGAATTGATAACCTCCTCCTTTTTGGAAGTCGGTTAAAAACAAGTGTAAATTGAAAATTTAAAACACCCTTTGAAATTAAAAAAATATGTAATTCGCCATTTTGTGGCGGCGGCCATCTTGGATCGATTTCATCAAACATAGCTAAGACCACTCCTGACTAATTCACCTTTCAAACTAAAAAAACAAAATCAAAATCCGTTCGGCTTATACACACTCACACACGCACGCACGCACGCACGCACGCACGCACACACACACACACACACACACACACGTCGCGCGTCAAACATACACGTCAAACACCCCGTCGTTTTTGCGTCGGAGGTTAAAAATGGAAATTGTGTTGGAAATAAAACAAGATTTCCATCAGAGGTGTTCACAGTTGTAGTTAAGCGCTTAGTTTCAATTTAGGCTGAGCTTAGCGACAATATATCAAACTGACGCCCGTCCATTGATTTATGATAGCGGCGAGTATGAAAATTTTTAAAAACATTTTTCCTTTTGTTCTTCCTAAACAAAGAACTTGGGCTTTGTAGCTAACTCTGCTCTGGTTTGTATTAGGGTTGCTAATTCTTCTAACGTGCTTTCTACCTTTCACCTTTCTCGAAAAATACAATATACAGTAGGTATAAATATTTGTAAATTTTACGTTACAAATATTTTCTCAAATCCCCTAGAAGCTTTTTTTATTCATTTTATTGCACAAAATAGTACAAAAAGCGGACTTAATGCATTTTCATCCAGTCTACGTGCGACAAAACGTGTAGGTGTGCAAGGGAAATGTGTAAAGCGAGAATAAGTTTTAGTTTAATATATTACATAACGTGATATAGTATTATATAATATAATACATAGAGAAAATGAAATATAAAATATGATATGATATTTTCGACCCAAGTCATTAAAATTGGCTGAGTAGGTTAGCCATAAAAAAGCAACATAAGGCTTAAGGTACGCATATTTTAAGTAAATTTTCTTTAAGATTCTGACAGCCCTAGTGAAAAACCCCTTTTATTTGTAACTGGTAAAGTAAAACTCTGTTAATATACCGGGCTTAGATTACAAGGGCCGTTATCCAAAAGTTAAATAAGAAGAGAAATTAAATTTAATAAAACAGGATACGACCCGAGAGGATAGTTTCGTTATTATTTGACTTGTGATAAAAAAGAGACTACAAAATACATTTTGTATATCTGTGTTTTTTTCATATACCTCGTTTAGAAGTCGATCTATGTTTTTATTTAAAAACCAATATTGGTTCTTTTTTTACCATAGATATTTATATAAAAAAATAGAACGGAAATGTGGATAGGTTACGCGTGCCAATAAATACTCGTAATTTGCAGGATAGTGCATCAATTTTCAAATAGAGTAAAAATTATAGCCCACTTAAATGCTATCTTGAACATTTTCCTATTAATCCTATTATTTAATTAATTATAAATGCGAAAGTTTGTATATTTTTGGTACTCAAACGACTAAACCGATTTGTCGAAAGGCAGAGGCCTTTCAGACAAATGCCTATGTGCTATTCCAGACTATTATAATCTATCTCTGTAGGTAGATTATATTCTAGAATAGAACATAGCCTTTTTATCCCGAGAAATGAGAGAGTTCCCGCGGGAATAAAAAACTTAATCCACGCGAAAAAAGTCGCGGGAATCATCTAGTACATAATATGAATAGAAGCTTGGAAATTATTTTTTTCTGAAATTTAGAGCCTTTCTCTTAAATAAAATAATGAAATTAAATGAAAACAAAACAATATTTTTGTACAAAAATTGGCACAAAAATAAAATAGTGGTGATAACCTTTCTATTGCGATATATTTTTTTGTTTGTACTATGCATAGAAATACTGTGAAATAAATTGGAGTGTGGACTTGGTTGACATGTTTCACAGTTGAAGTGTTTCCCCCCACATGTCAATTGCACCGTGTCACTAACTCGATGAGATTCACCGATTCTACCGAATCAGACTGGAGATAATTTACAAATTCCTTGTTTGTCCCTGAATACGCCCTACACTACGTTCTCTGTGCGCCCATCACTGCGCTCACCACTGCGCCCACCACTGCGCCCACCACTGCGCCCACCACTGCGCCCACCACTTTACTCACCTTCGCGATCACCACTGCACCAGGGAATTCATCAAGAAATATAATGGGAGGTCTCCCATCATTTCCTCTTCCGGTGCGGGGTTGCCATTGCACTTTGCCTCAAAACAAATATAACAAACAAAAATATCCTTGCTCTATATAACCCTTTGTTTATTCCACGGTAATGATAAAACTTGGAAGTGGAGCACGCATTCTGCGGGGACGTTTACAAATTGCCCTATTTTTCACAGCCATCTGATTAAAGCCGCACCCGATTTGGTTTTACAAAATAAACAGTCACGTATCTAAGTGCGAGCAGGTGCGAGAGTGGTGTATCATTATTTTCAACCCCTGACAAAAAAGAGGGTTGTTATAAGGTTGACGCTTGAGGTTGACGTGTGTAACTGTGTATGTTTGTCCCTGGGTAGCTCCTCAATGAATGGACCAATTTTCACGCGGTTTTTTCTGTTTGAAAGCTGACGTGATCGAGATGGATCTTAGGTAATGAAGATTCTTTCAGGCGTTTGAAGATCATTAGCTGATTTCCTACTTGATTCATTTTCATAGGTGCGATTGATTTGGAATTTAGTTTACCATTACTTTGGATTATTTCAAAGGCACGGTAACCTTGGGCTGATTCTGAAGTCTATGGGTACCCAACTCCTCAGCAACTCACAGCGTGTTTGGGCTCATTAGAATAGTCTTGAGTAGGTGTTAGATAAATGACGATCGAGGATTGAAAAGGATCTAACGATGAAGCAGAAAACTGAGCAACAGGGTTCAGGTCGTACATACATTCCTCGTTGGTCTAGTGTCTCCCTGTGCCTCGTTTGATGACGTCGGTCCTCTCAGTGGGTGCCATTTATCGTACTTACTAGTCTATCGGTCTTTCAGCAGATATATTTGCTTTGAAAAGCGCTCTCAGGAAGTTCACCTTGTTGCTCCTTCACAGCTCTACGTCACAGAACTACGAGAAGTCGTGAGCGTTGGCATCTTTATGTATTTGAAATCCAACTAACTCGCACGATACCTCTAAGGCGTGGAACGGCGTCCGTATTTTATGCTACTGTAGTTTGAGTACCTTTAAGGCAAGAGTGAATAGACATTTTCTAGGCAAGCGCGCGCCAATCTAGACCTCGTCAGTACTTTCCATCAATTATAGTTGTCGACAAATGCAAGCCTACCTCGAATATAAGAAAAACCTTCTATAGGATGTGAGGTATACAGTCTTCTATAGCTCACAACCTGAGAGTGTTATAGTATTATCATGATTGATGTATTCAAAACCACAGCATTACCCAAAAAGTCTTTTATAGCTGTGCATTATGCAAGAATTACCATACAAAGGTGGTGTAGGGTTAAGTCATTAATCTTGATTATTGGGCGTAAACTGATTTCTTCATAATAACACGAACTCCATTTCTCTTTCCATAAAAATGAGCCACAATCATAAAAGGACCCATTTGTTGTCAAAAAGGGACGGGTCACGACGCAAAAGGAAAAGGTTTGAGGATAAACGATAGGACGCGCACGTCTATATTGTTCAACAAAAAAATAGTGGTATGTAAATAAAAATGCGGCGCTCATTCTGTCTGGAAATGGTTATTTGTGTTTTCTCCGTGTTTTGAAAGGCGACAAAGGTGTATAGATGCCAGATGTCATGTAAGGATTTGTCCTTGTATTCCGTTTACTTAGCGGAGAACTCTTCGACTGAGGATCACGAGTCCTCGATAGAAGTCCCTTAATAGTTCAAAGTATTCAATTATTCTGTTTTTCTATCAAAAAATGATAAAAAGTGTCCTGTCTCGGGATGCAAGCCATGGAACATTTCGTCAGAATCTGTCCAGTATTTTAGGCGTACATCATCATAGGATGGTATCTTCAATTTGAATTTCAGCGGTCAGTGTGTGAAAAGCTTTCCGCTCCTGTGCCAATTTCTTCAATTCAGAGTACTGAATTGGCACAGGAGTGGAAAGCTTTTCACACACTGACCTACTAGGCCAGTATGCCTGGCCCACTCCTTAATGTCCTCCATCCACTTTTTTCTCTGTCTTCCAGGTGCTCTTTTTCCGGGAACCTTGCACTCCAGGATCAACCTAGGAAATTCGTACAGGGATCCTCTTTACAGATGCCCGAAAAAAGCTACCTTTCTCTGTGCGACGATTGCCAACAGCTTTCGGTTGGACTTTGCTCTTTTTAGTACCTCCGCATTTGAGATGAAGTGGTGCCAAGAGATCTTCAACATCCGATTTAGGCGTACAAATGAAAAGTTACTTCCACACATTTGAAGTATTGTTAGGACTAGACGAAGGATTCGAAAAACTTAAATCCACGCAAACGAACTATAAGCAACAGTTAGCACAAAAATGAAAGTGAAAGTACTTAACATTAATACCGAGATTTCGCCAGGAATAAATAGAAACACGACCAAAACACCAACCACAATAATTGCCCCATTTATAAACAGCTGCAGCCATTGAGTTGTATAGACCATAGAGACTCCAGGTGTCAAAAATGTCAAATGAGATGATTGACTGTATACAATTTTTCTCTTTTATAATGAGTGCCGGTGAAAATTCCGTCAAAATCTGATGAGCAATACTAGGTAAGTACTGCTTATCAGACCGAGGAATAGCAAACAGGTGAGAGGCATAACAAATAAACTAAGATATTAGTTCAGCCAAGTGCATCCTAAACTTTCTACTTGTAGATGGTTTAGAGTTTTTATTGTGCACTCGGGGTTGTTCATTTAGTTTCTATCTGTGAAAACCTATTATTAGCTATTAGTTGTTTAACTTTAAGCCCATGTAGTATTATAAGCTGTTGGTTTTCCAAAATAAATAAAATAAAATAAATTTAAAAACTAGTTTTGGGTTTTCATATAGTTGTAATACACTTGATTAGAGTTATTTATTTGTATGAAAAAGAAAAAGCCAATATTAGTGAAGTTACTGAAGAATTCAAAACACGACTGGTTCTCTAGTTCGAAGTTAAGTTAGGTTAGATAGATAGATACTCCAGTACTCGTACATACAGCATCTCACTGGCAGTCGAACGATTCCAGAAATTCCTGGAATGCTGAAACTTCTTGCGCTAAATATACATGAGTCGACAGTGGAATTTGTGCTTTATTTTCTAAGTAACCACTAGCTATAGCATAGCCGCATAGCTATTTCAGAGAACCTGGTGTTCAATTTGCGAAATATTATTCTTGCAAGTTTTTCACCACCTTATCTAAGGAATCCTAATATTGGAACTAAGATTTAGTTTTTTAACAATTTATATTTTATTTAGCATTTGAAATACCGTATTTTTTATACTTGCGACATATTCTCAACGATTTCATAAAAAAATAAAATAAAAAAGGCGGATTCTTCATTTTCGCTAAACCATCGATTTCAATAATTTTTTATTCGAAAAGATAATAATCCGTTTCTTCTATAGGTACATTAAAATATAACCATATAATATAGAATATGATGTTAATACATTTATTTACAAATAATAAAACCGATGTTTTTTTTGAATTTATTCTATCCTATTATCCTTCCTATTATTTCTACAGGAACGCTTTCTTTCTTGCAATTCTTTTTTTAAATATGATATTATCTCTCAAGTTTCACGAACTTATTCTTACGAGTCAGGACTCACGACACACCTGCAACTGAAATTCAGCTTTATCACTTCAGCATTGTGTTTATTTTGGCAAAATAAAAGTAAAACACAGATGGTTCTTAAAGAAGCTCTTGACGTTTTGTTTTTGTTTAGAAACTCTTCTCAACAAAATACTCAAAAGGCACTTTCATACCACGATTTAAATTGGCACATTTTTTCAAGAAGTCATGATGGACGTGACTAATATTTCTCTCTAAACAAGAGTAACGCTTGTATTAGAAACTAGCCTTTGCCCGCGATTTTTTAAACCCCTATTTTACCCTCTTAGAGGTTTAATTCCAAAAATTATTTCTTAGCAGATGCTTACGTCATAATAGCTACCTGTACGCCAAATTTCAGCCCGATCCGTCTGTTCGTTGATAGATCAGTCAGTCAGTTTGTCAATCAGTCACCTTTTCCTTTTATAATATATTTATTAGTATAACGGGTGACCTTATACTTGGCCTGCACCTTTAACCATTGGGCTATTCAAGATTTATTGTAGGGTAAAAGTGGGAGAGACGCCATGTGAGGTGAGACGCCATACCTTTGGTAATTCAGTGAGGGAGAAATAGATAGATATATTTCTCACTATTTTTAATTACCCATAGACGATTCCTTCGCAACGTGTCAGTTCTTATTCGATTGCACTCGAGTGTGACATGTGTTTGACGAAAAGTTTGTTTCATCGCGTGAATTTTTCGACGAAAATTTTGAGTCGCTGCGGTTTTGATGAGTGTTAAATGTGAAAAAAAGACGCCGTAAGGTAAGATTTGGTTTTATTGTATTATTTTGTTTATTATTTACTTATTTTAATTAGATTTCGCCATGTAACTAAATATCTTTCGTATTTTATATCTACATGGCATCTCTCCCATAAAATGAGGAGAGATGCCACCTTTTGCAAAAGTGTATGTGTAGGATATTTTCTTTTTTACTAACTACCTATTTTTATTGGTTATAGAATGCCAAGAAAATACGTGAAGAAGCATACATTGGCCAGAGGGCAGTGGACTGAGGAAAACTTAATTCTGCCCATGAAAAAAGTGAAAAATTGTGAAATATCGAAAAATGGTGAAATATCGAAAAATGAAGCTCAAAGACTTTATGGAATACCGATTCGCACCTTGAGCAGACGTCTCAAGACTGGTGATACCAAAAAGGCTGGACTAAGTCCTCAAGATATTTATTACTATACTATATGGCATCTCTCCCACACTTTGTGGAAGAGACGGCCTGCTGTGTACTTACAATTTTTATTTTTCGTTTCTTTTTGTGTTAATTCTAAAATTACTTAATTACAATTGTAATACTTAATACTAATGTACCTTTCGAATAAAAAATAAATGGTTGGCTTAAAATGATTTTTTCTATTTTTTTCATAATTTCAACAAAAAGTATGGCGTCTCTCCCACTTTTACCCTATAGAGATTCAGAAATGCGCTCAGTTTTATTGCACGCCATTTTAACACACGGTCCATAAAAATGACAGTTAACATTAAAAAACTGCGAAATAACGCCTTTCGGAATTAGGTGAATAGTCTGAGCTTCCGTAAAACATTCTAAATTCAAACAAACCCCTATTTATCGGTGCCTAAACTACAAGCCATTTCGTTTTGTACGTACATTACAAAAACTATCAAAACTATGCGCTGCAGCTATCAATAACCTAATGGTACTCCAATAAACTTCCATAGTTTAAATCCATTGCATGCAAAATAAAATTGCATTTAATTTTTAAAAACTGAATTTTTCCTACGGCCTACCTATACGTAACTGGAACATTTCAAAAACAAAATATATTGAGAGGTTTACAGAAAAATGTTCGGCTTTAAATAAGGATTTTAAATATCGGCTAAATCCGACGTTTGACTGACAATGTAGAACGAAAAATTTTTGTGTAAAAATGGACAAACCTAATGCAACGAAAAAAATTAACAATTTTCTGATCAAATTATACTTTATTAGTAAAACAAAATCTTAAAATAATGAAAAATTTTTTTTGAATTACTTGTAAAATTAGATCTACAACTTCTTTGAAGTCTTCGCGGCTCAGTACCCAAGTTGCTGGCTTTTACCTCCTTAGAATTTCGAAAAATCCTTTCTTAGCTGTTGCCTACTTCCTGAAAGCCACCTGTTTGCCTATCAGCCCGATCCGTCTAGTGCTTTCGTCCAGTGCTGCGCGTTTATAGATCACTCTGTCAGTCATTTACTCGCCTTTTCCAGCCTTTTATTTATATTTAGATAGTTATGCTCATATAAAAGGATAACGTAATTATATAAGTATAACTTCGTAAAGCCTCAATAGCCCAACGGTTAAAGGTGTGAACTGAAAACTATAAGGTAGCAGGTTAAAATCCCAGCCATTGCACTATTGTCGTACCCGCTCCTAACACAGATTTTCCGCTTAGTTGGAGGGGACAGGAGAATATTAGTCAACTTCAGGTGGGCTAATATTCTTTAAAAAAAAAAAAAAAAGATAGCGAACTATCGTTTTCACTGGGTTAATTAAAAAAAAAAAAAAAACACGATATCCCGTGAAATATAAATACGCAACATCTGTTGTAGTAATCTTTTTGCGGGCTCACATTTAATTACTTCCGACTTGTACCGTACGGCCGACATTCGATCCGTGATGCGTACGGCATGGCTAAAATAAACAATGGATTTATTTCACTGTGCACATTTCTCCGGGAGTAATATATTATATTTTTAAAGGTAGGCATTCAAAGTCTACCTATAAATTACTAGTTGATGCCCGCGTCTTCGTTCGCGTAGATTAAAATTCCCGCGGGAACTCTCTTATTTCTCGGTTTAAAAAGTATGTGCTATTCATTATTGTTTTGTATTTGTTATCAATCCCTGTGCCAAATTTCAGCCAAATCGATTCAGTCGTTGCGACGTGACAAACATCTATATATCCAAACTTTCGCATTTATAATATTAAATAGGATTATGATGCATGATGGATTTTTCAATCGAATTGAATAAAATAAAATATGTACGACGTGCAAATATTAATTTTTATTCTATAACTAGCGGACGATCCCCGACTTCGTCCGCTTCTTCAATTCACAGTCGACGGTTCCTAAATTCCCTCAGTTTAAGTGGGTAGAACCCCTGCAGCATCAGGATTGAGGAGTTGGAACCCGAAGTTTTCAAGTTTTTTGTTTCAAGAAAAAAAAAGATTCAAGCAAATTGGTTTAGTTGAGTTCTGGAATTCAATGATGTAGTCTTTATTTGGTACCTACAATAACTATTTATAATCGACAGTTCCTAAATCCCCACAGTTTAGGAGGGCAGTATCCTTGGTGCATCAGAATTGAGGAGTTGGAACCCGAAGTTTTTAAGCTTTTTGTTTCGATTAATAAAAGATTCAAGCAAATGGGTTAGAAATCACGGAGATATCGATATATCTAAGTAGAAAAACACAAATCCTTCTCCTTTTTCAAAAGTCGGTCAAAAAAGTACCTAGTTTATAAAAGTTGCTCCCGATAACTCATCAGCTGTCTACCAATAAAAGCTCCGTCAAAATCGGTCCAGCCGTTCCCTAGATTAGCCAGAACAAACAGACAAACAAATCTGCACAAAAAAAAATTTGTCAAATAATTGATTTTTGGGTTATTTATACTACTTATACCCCAAGTTACAGATTTAATTTTGAGGTCACTAGAAAGTCTAGACTTCTCAAGGTATGATTGATAATAATATCACTAATTATACATAATTACTGATTATTTTCAGATTGGTAATATCACTGATAATAATCCGTAAATATACATAAATTATTATGTATATAAATTATATCCATAATAATAATATAATTATTATATAAAAGTAAGTTTTGAATGGCTGTTGGTATATTTCTTCTCTGACCTCAGCATTTACATCTTATCTCTATTTTAAATCATTTCAGACATTTTATAGGTGGTATTATAAATGCGAATTTAACTATTGAAAATACGAGAGTTTTTCAATGCTTGTTTCAGGAGTTCAAAGGATTGACCTGAATCGTTGTCGTCATGGTTCTACGGATAAATTAAATTACCTGTGGTCCCAATAGTGAATCGGTTATGGGACCATGGGTAAAACTCAATTTTTCTATCAGTATAAGTACTGATAATTTTGGTAGTTTATGGTTACTAGCTATCAACTTGCACCATAATGTTGCCAGAATTGAACCAAAACTCGTAATGTAAATACGAGGTTTTGGTGGAAACTTGTTTGTTTGAGTGTAGAAACAAGGTAAAAGAATAGAGCGCCTATTGTTTTAGGATTTTTTCGTATTTTTTTCTGCCAGTTCTCCATAGGTTCTTAAATGTGTGTGAAAACCTTCAATTTTTGTGATCGAAGGTGAAAAGAGAACATAAATCGGTCAAAAAGCAAAAAAGTTATAAGCTGTTGTATGGAGAGTATACGGAGCTAGAGAATCGTAATTTCATGTTGCAATAGAGCTCTCTTTTTCTAACAGGAAACTTAAAAGCTCTATATTTTCGAGACTAGTAAAAGATATTAAAAAAAGAAAAAGCCTTATTTTAAGAATATAATTATTTTTTTTGTCAAATTTTGAATTGCATTAAAATGACGTAGAGGTAATGAGATGATAGTAAGATAACCAATAAGAAAACATATTACGTATGATGTAAAAAAAATAGGTTTTCAAAATATTCGAGCAAATTTTGCCCTAGTCGTAATATTATTACGTTGTAAAAGCGGTCTAAAAAGCCAACAAAGTATTTTAACGACTAAAGTTGCCGCGACTTTATCGCGGATGTTAGCACATTCAAGTCCCTTGCTACCAATTATAGAAAATTGTGCCAACGAGGCGTCTCTACTACAAATTATGAAGGCGAATAGTGTTATTTCTGCTTTGAATTCAATATTCTCTTCTGTTTATTTACAACTAGCTGATGCCCGCGACCTCGTTTCCTCTTATTTTCCGGGTTAAGCTATTCATTTTCAAGCATTTTATGTAGTAACTAGTTTTCAGAAATGTTCAAAAATCTAAATATATAAAAAGGCAAAGGTGACTGACTGACTGACTGACTGAATGACTGATCTATCAACGCACAGCTCTAACCACTGGACCGATCGAGCTGAAATTTGGCATACAGGTAGCTGTTAGGACGTAGACATCCGCTAAGAAAGGATTTTGGAAAATTTCAACCCCAAGAGGGTTAAATAGGGGGCTAAAAAATCGAACCTAACGTGAGCGAAGCCGCGGGTTAAAGCTAGTCATAAATAAAAATAGTCTATGTCGCCCTCCAGGCTCTTAATTATACCCATGCAAAAATCACGTCGATTCATTGCTCCGTTGCTGTATGATTGAAGGACAAACCAACAAAAAACACACTTTCGCATTTATAATATATAATAATATTACTAGATTTTGCCCGCGGCTTCACTCACATTAAGAGGTTTAATTTGTAAAAAAACCTTTAGCGGACGCCTATGTCATAATAGGTTTCTATATGCCCAAGCCCCATCCGTCCAGTGGTTTGAGCTGTACGTTGATCAGTCAGTCAGTCACTTTTTCCTTTTATATATTGAAGGTCATCATATTATCCTTTATATATTATATAAGATTGCCAAATTAGTAAGGATAGTAATAAAAGGAAGTTACAGTAGGCAAATTACTAGCGAACAATAAATATACCTAAAATAAAGCCTGTCATTAATTATTATTATTACCGAACTAAAGCAAAGGGCAACGACCGTACCTTGGCTTCATCATTACGAAGTGACCTAAAGGTCACAACGTAATGATGAAGCCTTATCTACACTTATAAAAAGACTTGTCTCGTATAATTCATTACATTTTTACTACCTTTGTCCCTTAACTATGTCTTTGTGTAATTATGTCTAGTTAATTATGGCTATTTAACTACTGGCTCGCGTTCCCGCAGTTAGTAAGCAGGTGGTGTGTCACTCCGTGCCCTACCACCCACCCTATTCTCTCTCTAGTCTGGTGGGACTATGAGAGAGACTATGAGAGAGAGAGAATAGGGTGGTCCTATGTTTACGCACATACTTGTGCTGTAATATCTCCAGTGCAGATGGCTAATCTCTGTGGGGATTGGCTGGATCATCTGGCTTGTGGCTGGATTCAGTCTTGAGGACCTTCATTTGGTTAGATGAAAGAGAGACCGGAAAGTGTTCTCAACATTCTACTATATACATCGAATAGGTCTGCAAGGCTACATGGTTGAATTCCCACGGTCGGGCACTAAATGCTTTGCTTCCTCGATTCTGATATGCACTTCAAAAGGATTACTTCTGGCTTCCGGATACCCATAATTTTCTAGGCGATGAAAGAGAGATCATCAGATGAGATCGCGTCAAGATCCTACAGACAGTCTGCGTGCAGTTAGCGTGCAGTTGGCGTGTAGTCAGGGTCGGCATATTGTTCCTAAATGCCCAACAACGTTCTTTACGATGCATGCTCAATTACTCAATTAATCTTATTCAATACTAGCTGATTACCGCGACTTCGTCCGCGTGGAAAAAGTTTAGAGTGATTTGCTACGCGAGAAGTTATGTCCTCTATCTCCGATAATATTTAGTAGATCTTTACCAAAATTGCAAAATATTTCTCTCAAACTCGGTTTAGATTTGACGAAGTTATGGAGCAAAATCAATTAAAACTTTCATCCCCCCTATCCCGGATAAACCTAAACCTAAATCAGGATAAAAAGTATCCTATATGTTGACCCGGGGTATCAGCTACCACTATACCAAATCGCACGCCTCAAATATGGGTAATTTTCCCCGTTTTTGCAACATTTTCACTTGCTTCGCTCTTATTGGTCGCAGCGTGATTTTATATAGCCTAAAGCCTTCCTCGATAAATGGACTATCCAACACAAAAATAATTTTTCAATTGGAACCAGTAGTTCCTGAGATTAGCGCGTTCAAACGAACAAACTCTTCAGCTTCATAATATTAGTATAGATTTTTTGCTGCTAAAGTCAATTAAGACTAGTGACATGCTGTTTCGAATAATAAAACGAAGTGTTATTTATGTTATTACTTACTTATATTTGACAGAGATGTTACGAGCGGATTAAAGCACGACCGTGAATTTTTATTTTATCTCCATGATCATTATCATTTTATAAAACATAATTCAAGGTAAAAACAAGTTACATTTTGCCTCTTTTCACGAACAAGTAAATTACCTTGATTGAGTAATTTTGCGAGTAGTTACCGAATAACGCGTGAGTTGTACAGTGCACTAGCAAGAAACAGTAAATATCGGCGAGAAAAAATGTTTTGGTAAGTAAATAAATGGATTTTTTAACACCCCTTCACCTTTTTACCACCGCACTGCAATACATAGGGAGAGCTTCCATCCCTACGTCGTTGATATTCTATCTACGCGCATTAAGCGCTTTAAGTCTTTATTCCTGATCTGAACGGCTATGGTTTGGAATGCTCTTCCAAGATCTGTGTTTCCTAACACGTACAATTTGGGTATCTTTAAAACAAGAGTGAATAGGCATCTTCTAGGTAAACGCGTTACACCTTACACAAACAAACAGACAAAAAATTAAGGATAAATTGTCTTGGGTCCAAAAAGCGTCCTCGTAGTAATGATAATAATATAAATGCCTATATATCAGACTCTACCAACCTAGCCGCTGGTAAGACCAGGTCAAATCACTCACTGGCGTTCCACTTACGCAACAGCAATTAGAAAAGCCGAGGACCGGACAGAATGCAAGGCTATTGTTACCAAGCACTTTCATATGGACACGACCTTCAGCAATGAAGTATGCAACCAAGAAGAAATATCCGATTCTATACGATTAAATAAATAAATAACTAATAGTGACAATAAATTTGAAATAAAGATTCTCTAGGGCTACCTACAACCTTTTTTAAATGACCTAAACTGATAAAATAGTGTCGTAGTTTCAATAGATACAATTAATAGTATAATATTATGTTTCAGCGAAAATGCTTGTTCAAGTACAACAGGATCGGCCCCTCAACTGTTTACTACTGCAATAAACTTCCTGGCAGCGACTCAATGTTTTATGCCTGACAGAACATATCCAGACAACCTAGTATCAGGTAAGAATTTATATACTTAACTTTATCATTATCATCATCATCGTTCATCACCATCTTGATTAATTTCGATGCCACATCAATAAAACACTAAGATGAAACACCAAAAACCAGCAACATGACCTATAATACTTGTGCGTGAAAAAAGAGCACATTCCAAAAATCTAATTATTCATAAAATCTATTCTTAAAGTTAATTCATGTAAAACATTCAACATACATAAGATGAATTTACAAGTACCTACTTAACGTTAATGAACATACAGACTTATTGACGAAGATATGGTTATCGCTATGAAGTCTCTGAATTTCTGTGATGTTTCCAGATCTGGAGACTTTTGATTTTATTGTCGTGGGTGGAGGATCGGCTGGCAGTGTAGTAGCAAATCGACTGAGCGAAATAAGTCATTGGAATATTTTGCTTCTTGAAGCTGGTCCTGAACCACCTATTGAGTCTGATGTACGTATATATTTATATAATTACATCTAATACCTACTCAGTCTAAAGATTTTTTTTTTACAAAATCTATTTCTAAAATTATAGTAAATACTATAATAAAAATATTTAAGATTACATGATGTCTTGAACTTATAGATTTTCAACAGAAAATTAATATTATTACAGATACCTTACCTGGACTCAGCCTTGTATCAATCTAAATATGACTGGCAATATGTTACAAAAAATGATGGTATACGACATCAAGGATTGCAAAATGGTGCAGTAAGATGGCCACGGGGAAAAATGCTTGGTGGTTCTAGTTCTATAAATGCCATGTTTTATGTAAGGGGAAGAGATCATGATTTTCAGGCTTGGTTTGACGATGGAAACCCTAGTTGGTACCCCGAAAATGTAAATTCATATTTCAAAAAAGCAGAAAATTTTCAAGATATGGAACTCAACAAAGATCCTGATATATGTGAAACGTATGGGCATGAAGGTCCTCTTGTGATTAATACCTTTAACAGTACAGACAGTGAAATAGCTGAAAAAATTGTTGACTCTTGGGATTACATCGGAATCAAGAAGGTACCTGATATTAACGCGGCCAAGTACCAAGGTTATGGATTAAGTGCAATATCAAGAGCAACTGCAAAAAATGGCCAAAGACAAAGTACCTACAGGGCTTATTTGAATTCAGCAAGCAATAGACACAATTTGAAAATTATTACAAATGCTTTTGTGACCAAAGTTTTAGTAGATGACGATGAACGAGCCTACGGTGTCGAAGTGGATATAAATGGTAAACGAAAGAGAATTTTAGCAGATCTGGAGGTTATTCTTAGTGCTGGATCCATAAACACTCCCCAACTATTAATGCTATCTGGTATAGGACCAGCAGAGCATCTTTTTTCTAAGAATATTTTTTGTAAAGTCAATTTACCAGGTGTCGGCAAAAATTTACAAGATCACCCTTATCTCCCAGTGCCAATATATGGGGATGAACCAGGTTTAGAAAACACAGCGGAACGAATGTTCGATGTTTTAAAATATCTACACAATAAAACCGGACATTTAGCACATGACAGTATTATAAATCTGAGCGCTTTCTTTTCTCGATACAAAAATATGCCTTATCCAGAGTTTCAGAGCCACGTTTTAGTATTTAGACACAATTCATCTACCGCTCGACCATATCTTAATACATTTACAGATGATGTTGTGGATTCTTTCACGCGATACCACTCGGAAAAAGCATTGTACATTATTGCATTACACATTTTACATCCATTTTCAAGAGGAATTATTTATTTAAACACGTCAAATCCATACGATTATCCAATTATTGATGCTAATTATTTAGGTGATGACAGAGATCTCCAAGCATCAGTCGATGGTGTAAAGATAGTGACTAATTTAGTAAATTCTCCTTATTTCAAATCTATTAACGCATTCATTCCTAGAATAAACTTGCCACAATGTAATGAATACGAATTTCCAAGTGATCATTATTGGAAATGCTACTCAATTCACATGACTCAAACAGTGTTTCATCCAATAGGCACAGCAAAAATGGGTCCAAATCCAAAAGATTCAGTAGTTGATAACTTCTTAAAAGTTTATGGAGTAAAAAATCTACGTGTTATAGATGCAAGTATAATGCCATATGAAACTAGCGGTAACACTAATGCACCCACAATTATGATCGCAGAAATGGGGTCCGATATGATAAAGACTGAGTATCTTTCTAAATTGTTTAATTGATATATGTAATTAGTAAATAAATACTTCCTTAGTACCTATACGATAAGAAAATAAATATTTCTAAAATATAGTTATTTAAGCACAGTTTCTATTTTCAAAGGACTTGTATGCGTCAAAAGTCAAATTATTAGGATTGTGATTAAAAAAGGCATGTAATTAAACGAGCTTCTATTTAATACCATTATTGGCTTCTAAATTACTAAGTCAGCTTCAACTAGTGAGCCTCTAAAAAATATAATTTTAGCATCTATATTTATAACTTAGCTTCAAACCGTGAACTCCTAAAATACTTAAATATTAGCATCAAATAATACACCAAATCTTCAACCACATTTTTAATTTTTTTTTTTTTTTGTGAAAATTGAAATAAAAACATGTTTCTAACTAAATAAAAAAACGTTTTTTTTGATAAAATGAAATTAAAAAAATGATTGTTTTTAAATTTGACTCAAGATAAATACCTACACATAACATTATAACATTTTTGAAAAAAAAAATCAAATTTTTTTTCAACTTTTTTTTTAGTTTTAGGTAGGTTTACGATCCCAACAGAACCTAAGTGCCCGGCCTTCGGCCGGGCACCTAAATATTCATGTATAACCCTAACCTAACCTAACTTTAGTTTAAAGAAAAAATTATTCAAAAATAATTGCAATGTTAACACACTAACAACAGAACAACAAAAAAAACGAATGCATGTTTTGAATGGCGCTCTCTGATTGGTGCAAATAGCCATAACCAACGAGATCGTGCAAATTGCCAGTCGCATCCGTCTCACTCGCACCAACGAAATCGTGCAAATGGCCAGTCGTATCCATCTCACTCGCACCAAATCGTGCAGTGGCAGTGGACAATAATAAAAATAGTGGCTCTTTATTTGATGCTTTCTTTGGAATATTTTGTGGCCATTGTGAAGAAGCCGAGTTAGTATATTAGAAGCTTCATCATTTTCCCGTTGCTGAGTTATTAAATTAGAAGCTAGGTTTTGATGCCAAAAAATAAATTTTGTTGGTCGACTTATTATATTCCATTAAAAAAGTAACTAAAATAAAAAATGTTTCATTATTCTGATCAAAATCTTTTCTTTTCGCTCTCACGGCTTCAGTCAGAAATAACTTAATAACTCGTTTTGCAGTACTGATTAAGAAAGGATTTTTGAAAATCGAACCCTTCAATTAAAAAAATGAGCACAAGCTTTCCACTTATTTGGAGGGGAGAGGAGATTGAATAAAAATTGTAATTATAATTTGTAGAAACAAACAAACCAATAATTTAGCGGTGTAAGTATATTATGTATGTGATGTAAAATAAATTTAATGTTTCAATTAACCTTGACTTGAATACAGAGGGGACTTGGAGAGTGTAAGATAGTGGCAATCGCTCATTGACTCAGTGTCAGTGCACTTTATTGAACTCGTCACACGAAATGTTTTTGTAAGTTTTTTTAATAAATAAAAAGTGGTAGATGATACAAAGATTTATAACATCAAAATAAGATCGTCGTTAAAGTTAATCAAAAATGAAAAAGTGTGTTTATTTGTTGGTGTGTCCTTTAATCACGCAGCAGCAGAAAAACGAATTTTGTGCGGTATTTGAGGACTTGGAGAGTGACAAAGGCTAACTTTTATCCCGGAAAAACAAGATTCCCACGGCTTCCCACGGTATCCCACGGAAACTTAGCTCCACTTGGACGATATTGCGGGTAATAGACAGTTGAACTATTATTTTTAACAAGATGACAACCGCGACTTCGTCCGCATGGTTTAAAGTTTTATAATTCCCGCGGGAACTCCGAAACTTTCCGGGATAAAATGCAGCTTACTTGTTAATCTTGGATATGAGCTGTCAGCCAAATCGGTTCATTTGTTGTGAAGTAGTAACAAACATCCATCCAACCATCTATCCTCACAAACTTTCGAATTCATAATAACTACGAGTATTAGTAGGAATTAGGATACTTAATACGAGTAGGAATACACAATTTTAATTATACAATTAGGTACATAATCATTAATTTATAATCTCATCAGTTTAAATCACGTATACTCGTAGTTATGTTTATGTAAAGGTCATTGTAGTTTCATAACTGTAATGTACGTGTAGACGTACGCATAAAGATAGCTTTATGCGAATCTGTGCACGTTTAGTGGTTTTTCCTTCAATCACGCATCAACGTAGCAACGGGTCGATGTGATTTTTTGGTACGGGTATGGTAAGGACCTAGAGAGTGGCATAGCCTACTTTTTATTCCGGGAAAAGGGTTCCCTCGGGACTTTTAAACCCTACCTTCAAGCGGGCAAAACTAGTAACTAGCGTTTAATTACGAGTGCTTAATTCGTTTTTTCAGAGTTAAGTATGTGAGTTTAAGCGATTAAATATCACATGCTTCAACTGTGAAGGAAAACATTATCTGCACACTTGAGAGTTCACTGTAATGTTCTCGAAGTTAAGAGAAGTCCGCCAAGGACCAGAGTTGTGGAATATGGCCTATAAAATCGACCTCCCTGACAGTGGTGAGCGCTGTGGTCTTAATTGGGAGGTCTCGGGTTCGATTCCCGGCGGTGCAATTTGGGAATTTATAATTTCTAAATTGTTCCTGGTCTGGTCTGGTGGGAGACTTTGGCTGCAGCTAGTTACCACCCTACCGCCATAGAGGTGCCGCCAAGCGATTTAACAATTAAAGATTTGAATGTACACATACCCCTTTCAAGTTAGCCCACTACCATCTTAAAATCCATCGTCACTTACCATCAGGGGATTGATTCTGTAACTTAGTGCCTACCAACGACGATAGGCATTTTTTATCCATTGAAGGTTTTGAAGAGAAATGTCATTTACTATTTAATAGTAAACCTTCAATGGATATAAAATATATGTCAGTGGCTTTCATTTTTTGATAGGCACTGTTACAGAATCTGGCAGGGGGCAGGTGAGATCCCATTCAAGGACTATCTTTTCATCCAATAAAAAAAAATATAACCCTCACTACTGAGGGCAAGTCTTCTCTTAGAGAACTAAGAGGAGACTTACCCTCAGTAGTGAGTCGTTGATGGGGATGGGATGATGATGATGATGAGTAATAATTGGTTAAAAACATAATACGTCAATATTTCAAGATGGGGTACTTAAGTAATACTACCTGTTCACTCCAAGTCCGCAAACTATTGTACTTGTATAGTATAGACATGAAAATCATTAGTTTCGCTGCCATAGCATAAAAAATATCTTTCCAGTAACAATGCATGCCCTGCCACAACTGGATCGGCACCGGAGCTGTTTCTTTCCGCACTTAATTTTCTGGCAGCATCGCAGTGTATTATATCTGATAGAATGCATTCAGTTGATGTAGTAAAAGGTGAATACTTCATTATACTTTTGCCTATACATTTTATAAGCAGCTGTATACTATCACGCTATACCTACTCCATATTGTGGATATTCAAAAGTTCGAAGACCTGGGGGGCGATTCAGACCTGTTCGATAACATACCGTGTCGATACGGTTAGATATCGATCTCGTATAAAAAATATTTGTCGTGTGATTCAGAGCGTTTAGTTTGAGGATACGATTCGTTATCGACTACGTTATCGACATCGACAAGATACATTCGATTACAAGAGCATTTACGAATTGAAAATATATGTTATCGTACGGTAACAAACCGAATCGATCGATAAATAAGTTATCGGAAGGGTCTGAATCGGGGGGCTGATGTTTGTTGGGGTCCCAAGATGCTGGAGTGTTGATCCCGAGCTGAAAAACGCGTTAGCAAAGCCCTACTAGAAGACGGAGCCGGTAGATACAGGCGGCGCAAGATAGAGACCTCTAGAGACGCGACAAGAAATCTCTACCCGAGTTGGTTGTTGGCCCAAGATGATTGTTTTATTTTATGAAATGAGAGTATTAAACCTTATCTATTTTCAGTACCCCAGTTATAAAGTAACTTAATTTTCCGGGAGATAAACTTGAATCAACTTTTTAATATATTAACCACTTCTCTCAGCTATATGTAAAAAGAAAATGACTTTCCAGATCTGGCGACATTTGATTTCATAGTAGTGGGAGGTGGATCTGCAGGCATTGTCGTGGCAAAGCGGCTCAGTGAAATAAAGCACTGGAATGTTTTACTTCTAGAAGCTGGACTTGAACCACCTATTGAATCTGACGTAAGACTCTGATGTACCAGTCACTAAAGAGACATTATTAATTTTTTTTAGCAAACTAGTGTTTGAAATAAACTATCTATATTTTGAATTTGCACGTTGGACAGTAATGCAAAAAAGATGTCATATATAATTATTGTATTATTGTAGATACCCAACATGGATGGCACATTATATGGATCCAAGTATGATTGGAAATATGTTACAAAAAGGAATAGAAATAGACACCAAGCGTTAAAAAATGGTGAAGTGCGCTGGACTCGCGGTAAAATGCTTGGTGGTTGCAGTTCTATAAACGCAATGTTTTACGTAAGAGGAAGAGATTATGACTTCGAGTCTTGGACAAATGCAGGAAATCCCAGCTGGACCCCAGAAAGAGTAAAAACTTATTTCAAAAAAGCAGAAAACTTTCAAGATATGAAACTAAACAAAGACCCAATTATAAATGAAACTTATGGACATAGAGGGCCACTTGTTATTAATAGCTTCAATACGACATATAGAGAAATAGCTCAAAATGTTTTGGACTCCTGGGACCAAATTGGAATTAAAAAAGTACCTGATATTAATGCGGCCAGGTACCAAGGATATGGATTAAGTGCAAAATTAAGAGTCACTGCAACAAATGGACTTAGACAAAGTACCTACAGAGCTTACTTAAATACCAATAAAGAACATAATCTAAAAATTTTAAGAAATGCTTTTGTGACAAAAATTTTAATTAATGCTGCAGCAAAAGCCTACGGTGTTCAAGTTGATGTAAATGGAAAACCGCAAACATTTTTTGCTAATTTTGAAGTTATTATTAGTGCTGGAACTATAAACACTCCGCAACTGTTGATGTTATCTGGAATAGGTCCTGAAGAACACCTATTGTCTAAGAATATTTTGTGTAAAATGAATTTGCCAGGTGTTGGCAAAAATTTGCAGGACCATACTTTAGTCAACGTACCAATATATGGAGATGAACCAGGACCAGAAAATACAGCTGAACAAAAATTCGATGTTGTAAAATATCTTTATGATAAAACAGGCTATTTAGCTCAAGGCACTATTGCCGATGCAAGTGCTATATTTTCTCGTCATGAGGATATGGCATATCCAGAGTTTCAAAGCCACCTGATATTATTCTCGAAGAATTCATCTTCCCTTCGGGCGTATCTGAATACATTTACGGATGAAGTAATAGATTCTTTTACAAGTTATAATTCTGACAAAGCGTTACAAATTTTCACAGTACATATTTTACACCCGTTTTCAAGGGGCAAGATTTATCTAAATACGACAAATCCATATGATCATCCAATAATTGATGCCAACTATTTACAAGATGACAGAGATGTACAAGCATCGATTGATGGCATAAATATAATAACTAATTTACTAAATACTTCCTATTACAAATCTATCAACGCCTTCATTCCTAAAATAAGTTTACCACAATGTAATCAATATAAATTCTTAAGTGATATTTATTGGAGATGTTACTCAATACATATGACTGCTACTTTATACCACCCAGTAGGCACAGCAAAAATGGGTCCAGATCCAAAAGATTCAGTCGTAGATAACTTCTTAAAAGTTCATGGTATAAGTGGTTTACGTGTTATAGATGCTAGCATAATGCCTTTTATAACTAGTGGTAATACTAATGCACCCACTATTATGATTGCAGAAATGGGCTCCGATATGATCAAAGCCGACTATATTATCACTGAAAATTTTCAAACTTCGTTTAAAAAGTTTTACAATTAATTCAATAAAATTGATGTAGGAAATAATGTTATGAGTGAATAAGAGGTCTTAAATAAAATTGATAAAGAAGCAAAAATATTTCAATTGCAGTGCAATAAAATTAGAAAAATTAAAATTTTCGCATCCTTTCAACCTGTGTTTGTAAAGTTGCATTATGCTTGATTGGTGATACTAAAAGACAAACACAAAAGTAGCAAAATGAAAATGAAATAAAAACTTCGGTAAGGTAGGAAATTAAGTTTTTCTTTTTAATTCTGGCCCTCCGAAAAACAACATACTCACAAATTCCCTTTCATCTTTTCGATACGGCACCCTAAAGTTAAGATTTTATGAGGCATAAACTATCGACACAAGATAAATGGACTTCGCATGATCATATAGACGTAACTCGGCGCGCTGCCAGGGTTCCATAACAGATCTTCTGACCGGAAACTATTTGTGAATGTCCTTGACTTATATACTTACTACTAACTTGAGCCAAATAACATTTTTTTTTTGTTTTTTTTTCTCACACGAAAAAACTTCAAAATAAGTCTCATTATTTTCCTCCCAACCCAACCCGGCGTCCAATCTCTAGAGTCTAGAGTTAGCCATCTATCCAAGAGATATGTGCAAGTGTAAGCGTAGGTAAACACAGGTGCACTCACTATTCCCTCACTCTCGTAGTTCGATGGGATGGTAATCTGATACGAAATGATTTTATTACTTACCTATCTTTACAATTTAGGTACATGTAACTGAATTTTTATGTTTAATTTTATTTATTTTGCACCAAATAACGCATAAAAACGAGTGAATAGAAAAAATTAATGAAGTACTGCTACAAATTAACAATTATTGTAATACTGATTAATTAAAATTAATCTATGTAATATTATTTTTAAACTGTCAAGTGTCCACAAGTGTAACAACATAACTTAACCTATGAATTAACAATTTATAGTTCTTTCAATTCACGAGGGTACGCGGTTCATGGTTGTGTTAGTGTCGTATCTATATAAGTATTCATCTAGGCTCCTAACAGGCACACATACTTACGCAATGTGCATGTACACAACGTAACCATAAGCAAAGCGCCCGTGATTTCGTGAGATAAACGTACTATACCTATAACATGTATCAATATCTATTCAGAAATGTTATCAGTTATTTTAATGAAAGATCTGGTAGATTGATCAATAAATAATAAATAAAAATCGGATTCACAAATTCATGGAAAAATATAACGCACACTCAATTTCAACATCACGATATTTCGGGCACGGGCAAACGATGCCATTAAAATGTAAAGGCACCCAAAAACCAACGAAATAACGCTTAATAGGCAATACAAGTCGAAATTAAACTGGGGCAATCAAAATTCACTTTAATAGATGCCTACCACATTTTGATGCCACACAAATTTACTTTATAGCCCTCGAAACATCGACGGGTATTCTTCTTAAAATAACCCTAACGATAATAAATTGTAAATGTTATTTTATTACCAAGGCGGAAGGTTGGAAATTGCGCCCACATAGATTTTGACATGGAATGGAAAATTTATAGCCGCCCCGATCATTTTATAGAGTTTCTCAAGTCATTTAATCAAATATTGGCAGTTAAAATACAATATTATTTTTAGGTACTTAAACGTATCAATAAATAATCAAATATCGTTTTGGTTCCTTATCAAGAATAGAGCTTACAGAAATATATCTATGTCTGTTTTTTAACTGATCTCTACTATCTCTACTAAATCAATGCGAAAGTGTGTTTTTTGTTAGTTTGTCATATATTTTGTAAAACATTGTTATTATCAGTTTCTAATGGCATTTGTTAAGCTATTGCATAGCTTCTATCGCGGGCCTTGAGCGTGGAGACCGAATCCAGAAATTCCGTCACGAAAATAACCTGACACGGGACTCCTCTCACCGCTAGATGGCGTTGATAAAAAATGATATGCAATAGCTTTACCGCGGCAGTCCCCGAGTGCCACACGTCTTTTTTTTTGTATTTTTATATTTTGTTAACTATTTGCAATTTAGTGTCCACCCTTCCTTGTGTTTTGATTAAAATTTCTTCTCTTACCATGGGTTGCCTGGAAGATATCGCTTCTTAACGATAAGGCCGCCTATCGTAGTCTGTGTCGTTTACTTGTGTATTAGTTATGTAAGTTTTTATTCTTTGGTGTACCATAAAGAATATTTTCATTTCATTTCATTTGTCTTTCAATCACGCCGCAATAGATCAACGGATCGACGTGATCTTTGCATCGGTATACCGATATCTCTCTAGACATAGACTACTTTTATCCTAGAAAATCGAAGAGTATTATATTATAAAATTATATATATATGATATTTAAAAGCTAAGTCCATGTCGCGGACATCAGTTAGTTTTTAATATTAGTAAGCAGTTGGTTTATAGTAATTATTAGGGGATTACTTTTAGGTAAAAACTTAAAATTCTAAAAAGGAGCCAATTTACTAGTTCATTTAAAAGGCGTCTCCATTGCACTAACACTTCAAACGCAGCGTTGTCATTAGTGTTAATGAGTTCCCGCGCAAAGTCGAGTAAAAAATTCTAGTAAAAATTGAGCTATAAGTTGTGAGCGAAAAATTCACGTCTAAAATTCAACGGTTGCCTAACTTTAATGTGTCTGTTTTACTTTAAAATATTGTTATAACAAGTAACTAATATTATATAAACACGAAAGTGTGTTTGTTTGTCGTTTGTCCTTCAATCGCTCAGCAACGGAGCAACTGACTGACGTGATTTTTGCATGGGTAACTAACTAACAAAAAAATATTATGGTTAGTAGATCTCTACTAGTAGTAGAGATCGGTTAAAAAACAGACATAGCTTATAGGCCGTAAGTTATAATAATATCAGAACAAAATCTGATCCAATGGAAGGAAGGAAGTCTCATAAGGACCAAACCCGCATCATTTTATACTTTACAAAAGCAACGCGTCCGTTCGAGTGGGTCAGAGTCCAGAGATAAACAAAAGCCGGACTTCGTATCACTTTCCGATCCCGAATGTATCGTTAACCCCACGTCGTAATCGCATTACCCATCGTAAAACGTTTTACTGTGTACCGCAAACAAATTAAGGACGCTTACTGCTAACAAAATATGTGAGCAATAAACGGTGTTTTTATTCCTTATTTTAAAATTATATAAAATTATATTAATAAATATTGAGATACTAGCTGATGTCCCCGACGGCGTTCGTGTGGGTTTAGTTTATGAAATTCCCATGGAACCTCTTAGATTTTCCGGAATAAAAAGTAGCCTTTGCCACTCTCCAAGTCCTCAAGTATATTTATTTATTTTTATTTTTAAGCTATTGCATAGCTTCTATCGCGAGCCAGCGTGGAGACCGAATCCAGAAATTCCGTAACGAAAATAACCTGACACGGGACTCCTCTACGTTGAGCCGCTAGATGGCGTTGATAAAAAATGCTATGCAATAGCTTTACCGCGGCAGTCCCCGAGTGACACACGTCTTTTTTTATTTACATATAAAGAATTACAAGACAAAAATTATATTAGAAGAAGTGAACCATGTATGAGTTACTAGTGTAAAAATTACTTGAATCGTTGCTCCATTGCGCGTGATTGAAGGATAAACCAACAAACACACTTTCGCATTTATAATATTAGTAGGGATAAAGCAGTGTATTATGTACCTAGCTATTTACAATTGAAGACTATAAAAGTCACAGCCTTTTTTAGATTTATATGGAACGCTAAAATATTTCGTGCATTTTTTCCCTCACATAAAATAGGCCGAAAATGATTACGAGCTATTTTTGTAAAACCGCTAAATTTATCATCTGGGAATACACGAGGTTGTTTTGCGCAAAAACCTACTTATTTTTCGTGCACTGTTTTTTTTCTTCAACTCGTTCCTGATACCCTGATTTATATGCCCCTGTTTTTCTCTTCAAACCATTTAGGAACATAATAGGCATCGTGGAAAACCTTTATTCTTTTTCGAAGAGTCAGCGAAATAATATTAAATCATTTTAGATTTTGTTTGTTTATTATTGTTATTGCTGTTATTGGTCTAAATGAAAATTACAGAGACACTTTTTTCTTTTAGTATAGTAAACACAGGTTAAGCTAAAAATTAAAATGTACGATTTGGCTTAACACCTCTCATCAACTGCTACTTACTATTTTTAATTCTCATACACATTGTAAGAACAGAAAAACACCTAATACAAAACTCGCAGATGAAGTAGCGAACAAAAAATAGCTTTTTTTACAGAAAGTAAAATTAACGTTGATATATCAAAAAAGTTAGTGTCATTTGAGGCTTCTCAAAATATTGAAGATGGTCGGACTGGAATATGCCTAGAATGTATCTAATTTCCAACTTCCAAAAATAATATTATAGGTTTTCAGACTGTGATAAAAATTTATAACTTTTGTAACTATGACGAAGATGAAGGACAGTCCGTAGCTGACAGTTTGTCAGCGAAAAACTTTCACTACAGACAGCCTAATTACATAAATAACCTTCATATAAACATAGACAAATCTCACAATCTGTCTGTCTCAAGAGCAGCCTTTAGCATTCTACTCACGAGACTCTGCAGTAGGACCGATTTAGGAGGCTGCTTGGAGATTGGAGTAATCTAGGGTGCTCTCTAAACATGGTTCTGCCACTCAGTGCGTGCGCGGATATGTCATGGAAAACTCGTGAAGGAGACATCTAAATTCAAAATTCAAATTCAAAATTAATTTATTTCATATAGGCTAACTTGTAGCTCTTATGATACGTCATAAATCTACCACCGGTTCGGAATGCAGACTCTGCTGAGAAGAGCCGGTAAGAAACTCAGCAGTTGCTCTTTTAAAAAAAAAAATTTTTTTTTTTTTACAAAGCTATGCTATGTATACAGTGCTTCCACAATAAAGCTTCAAAAAAATGCAAAAATGCCTTCGTAGGTACACCAACGCATGTCAAGATGGGCAGCCAAAGCAGACGCATTCCCGTTGGTGGCACCCGTTCACGAGCATGACGCATGATCCAGCTATTGCTTCGCTCAACCATATTTGAGGGAACGTAACAACCCGCACCACACGACACCACCACAGAAATGTTTAAAGCGAGCATCTGATGCATATATCCATCTGCTCCTGCCGGCCGATCTAGGAGGCGATCTAGGGACCAACCTAGAAAGACACTACAAACGACATGTTTAGGGGGCAATCTAGAATCCTCCCCGTTTTTTATCAAATCGTCCCTGCCGCAGTGTCGTGAATGCTTTTGCTAGATGTTTTGAGTCCCTCACTGTTGCAAGGATGTGCGAGAAAATCTCAAAGCCTCAGGAATTGCATAACAAAATAGGCTTACAAACAAAATCTATAGTAGAAAAATTTAAAAATTTTATCCATCTGCCTGCGTCGGATTAACCTTTGCAACTACTGAACGGATTTTTACGGGTCTTTGACAATCATGACGTTTAATTTCTTGCAATTCACGAGGGCGCGTGGCTCATGGTTGTGTGTGTCGTATCTGTATAAGTGTAAGCGAGAGCTTGCTCGCGCCTGACCGCTCCCACCTAGACTCCTGACAGGCACGCACACTTACACAACGTACATGTATGCGAAGTAACCACAAGTAAAGCTCACGCGCTTACGTGAATAACAAGAATTATACGATAGAATATACCTAATATTATGGTTCAATACATTTTTACAGCTTCTGTTTTCGATGTTACATGGTATGCTGGACACAACGGATTCTTTCTGCTAGAGATAACTTTACCCTTTTCATAAGAAACGCCAGAAATGTTGTGCTCAAATAAGAGAATTTACTTTTGGGATCAGGTTGAAATCTTTATTAATATTGAGGATTATATTTTGTTTGTTGGTTTGTCATTCAATCACGCTACAACGGAGCAACGGATCGACGTGATTTTTCGTATAGGTATAGTTGAGGACAATGACATAGGCTAGACCTTTTATCTCGGAAAAATAGGAGGTTCTTCTTAAATAACTCAACAACAAAAGCTAGTGTTAAATAAAAAGAAATATCAGTATAAAATACAGGATAATGTGATAAACCAATACGAGTACAGCTCGTGTTACAATGGAGTTTTATTATTCAAATAAAATGAAGAGCGCATCTCCTTTAATCATGTATTCATTTCGCTTCCAACAAATTACTCTCAGCGAACCCGCCCCTTTGAAGTTCAGTACTTTTTACCAATCGAAAGTTTAATGTACTTAAGAGTCGAAATTTTTGGTCCGAATTAAAATTAAAGAGCGCAGACTTCGAGTGAAATCAAAAGCAATCAGGCATAGATCTATCCCGCAGTAACCCTTAGTTTTTCCGGGATAAAAAGTAGCCTACGTCACTATTCATGTCTTCAAATTTATCCATGAAAAAAATCATGTCGATCCGGTTGCAACATGACCACCACTTTTATTTAGAAATAGAACTTTATATGTAATTTCTACATCTTTTTCACTTTAACTTGGAGTTAATTTAATTTGACATCTTTTTTCAGATATCAAAATACAGGGTGTCCCACGGCTATGCCACATGGAGGGGAAGTACCTTAAATATTGTAGATGGAGCATTTTACTGAAAGAAGACTTCATTTTAATTTAAAAAACAATTTAAACTGCATTCATAGATTTTTAAATAATTGCCTGGTTGAACCGGGACTCGAACCCGCTATACGTGAAAAAAAATTAACCTGTATCTTTATCATACCGATCGGAAGGCTTTATCGTAAGGATTATTTTTTGTTAAATAACATAGCATGAGAAATAAAAGGAAGACCATGAATTTTAGCCTTTGATGTAAAATTTTGTTCAGAAAAATGAAAAGCTGACATTGGCGTATCGACATACAACTGACATGAACTATTACTAATGAGTACCCACTTGAGAAGTACGCATCATTTCGCGATCCTTACTATCCTTACTAATCCTTACTTATATTACCTATAAATGCGAAAGTGTGTTTGTTTATTGATTTATTGGTTTGTCCTTCAGTCCCGCTGCAATTCGTAGCTCTGTTGCAGCGGGATTGAAGGAAAATTTTACATCAAAGGCTAAAATTCATGGTCTTCCTTTTATTTCTCATGCTATGTTATTTAACAAAAAATAATCCTTACGATGAAGCCTTCCGATCGGTATGATAAAGATACAGGTTAATTTTTTTTCTCGTATAGCGGGTTCGAGTCCCGGTTCAACCAGGCAATTATTTCAAAATCTATGAATGCAGTTTAAATTGTTTTTTAAATTAAAATGAAGTCTTCTTTCAGTAAAATGTTCCATCTACAATATTTAAGGTACTTCCCCTCCATGTGGCATAGCCGTGGGACGCCCTGTATAATAATTTTTCTCTAAATCGACTTGCGGACGAACTTGCGGGCATCAATTTACAAACCTCCTTGTTTTTTCAAAATATTTTTAAAGTAGTTGATTGCCGCGGCTTCGCTCGCGTGGATTTAGTTTTTAAAAATCCCGCGGGATCTCATTGATTTCCATGGATAAAAGAAGCCTTTGTCACTCTCCCGGTCCTCAACTATACCCATGCAAAAAATCACGTCGATCCGTTGCTATGTTGCCGCGAAATTGAAGGGCAAGCCAACAAACAAATACACTCGCATTTATAATATTATATAGTAAGGATAAGTCTGCACAATTTACCACAAAAATGTATTTTTTTATCACACTATATGATGAAAGAAAATGCAGTTTTTGTGGCCTACCTAAAACCTACCTGCATAGGAGCAAATCTCAAAGTTCTTCCAGGTCACAGCTTTTTAATGTCGCTCTCATGTACATGTACTCATAGCTCTAGCTTAGACTGACTTTTCGACTCTCTAACAAAACGTTGTTTTTGTTTTTCCATTTAGCTTTGACGGCAAAGTAGCAATATTGGGATTAGTTTGGCAAAGGAAACAACAGGAGGACGAGATTTTCTTTTTATTTTAGGGTGACTATTCTGGTGATTGAGCGACAGCCGCAACATCCCACTCGGGTTTGTATTTGATGAAATGAAATGAAAAACAGTATCAGGAATCCCGATTTAAGTTATAGTCAACCTGTATCTCGGGAAACTGCTCTTCCTCCGTCGTTTATGTAGGTATGCGTGTAAGGAAAAAGAGTGTTAGGGTGCTTGAGTGGGTGTGCGTGTGTGTTTTGTATGTTTGTGCGTGTGTGTGTTTGTGTGTGCAGATTTGATGGATTAGTCTTAACAAGTAGGGGTTGGTAAGTTAGTGTCTCATGATGGAATCGGAGCGAACGTTGTAGCCACGCTCAACGGGGAGTTCATCTTAGCGGCAGAAATCTAAGTATAAGGTGACTAGGGTTGCCAGACGTCCCGTATTTCCCGGGACATCCCGTATTTTAGGCATAGTTTGAAATGTCCCGGCGGGACTGACTCTGTCCCGTATTTGAATCGTACGTCGTTTTTCATTATGAAATCGATCTACGTATTCACACACGCAACGTTCGTAAAACGTACTCGTCTCGCTACTAACTTGCACTCGCAGCCCGCATCGACCCATTACAGTGTTAGTGTCTGAATGACAATGTTAAAACTGACTCGATCCTCGGAAAGATATAAAAAATAATTTGTCAGTTATAATAAACAATTTGTAAGTTTTATTTGTCCCGGGTAAAAAACTGAAATCCCGTATTTTTTTGCCCATTTAACCATTTGTCCCTTATAGGCTGAAAAATAATCTGGCAACCCTAAAGGTGACTGACTGACTGACGGATCTATCAAGACACAGCTCAAATCAGTGGACGGATCAGTTTGGGCATACAAATAACTTTTATAACTTTGATAGGAAAGAATCTGCTAAGAAAGAATTCTTGAAAATTCTACCCCTAAAAGGGTTAAATTGGGTTTGAAAAATCGAACTAAATGTGAGCGAAGCCGCAGGCAAAAGTTAGTTCAAAATAAAAGATTTTTCAAATGTTGGCATTTTCTTTCTTTTGTCTAGTCGATTAAATAGAATCGATTCATTTATGTTTTCAGTGGCAACAACACTTCAGATGCAGCATTTTCATTAACACTAATGAGTTTCTGTACGAAGTTGATCGAAATTAAAGTTTAAAATCTAGCAATACTACATTTTCGACGCTTCCCAGATTTTCAATTTACGCTAAGCACCGTGAGTAAATAAAAGCTGCCATTTCATTATTTTTTGTGTTTATGAAAAAAAAAAGACGTGTGGCACTCGGGGACTGCCGCGGTAAAGCTATTGCATAGCATTTTTTATCAACGCCATCTAGCGGCTCACCGTAGAGGAGTCCCGTGTCAGGTTATTTTCATTACGGAATTTCTGGATCGGTCTCCACGCTGGCCCGCGATGGAAGCTATGCACTAACTTAAAAATCGTCAAATTTATTTTCTTCGTATTACATCCTATGCCTAGCCTATGTCACGAACTGTAATAACGAATAGATTGACACACCATTCATCAATTGGCTCAGTATTTCAGGCGATATGGTGAAACTTAAGTTAATCGAAACATACATACATAGACAGCTTAAATCATAATTTCCTTTTGGTTTTAGCTTAGTAGGATAAAAATGGATTAAGTTGAGTTGATGAACTTTGGGGTCCCATCAAAACATTGTGAGGGTAGGCATGAACGTTTCATGGAGGGTAGAACAAAGATATTAAACTGTTATGGGTTAAATAACTACTATAAGTGATTAAACGTCACCAAACGAGTCGCAAGGGAGCCACTGGACACAAGACTGTGCACAAAATATGTCGTATAGGCGTAATAGAACGGAATAGACTTTTTAAGCTACGAGTATTGCATAGCTTCTATCGCGGGCCAGCGTGGAGACCGAATCCAGAAATTCCGTAACGAAAATAACCTTACACGGGACTCCTGTACGGTGAGCCGCTAGATGGCGTATTTTTTATCGCCGCCATCTAGCGGCTCACCGCTAGATGGCGTTGATAAAAAATGCTATGCAATAGCTTTACCGCGGCAGTCTCCGAGTGCCACACGTCTTTTTTTACTATACTTACCACTGCATCGTCACTTACCATCAAGTGCGATCGCAGGCAAGGACTATCCTGTCAACGAATAAAAAGTGACTTTTTTCCTCTCCCCTCCAAATAAGCGGAAGCTTGTGTTAGGAGTGGATACGACAATACGACCTTTCAGTTTTCAATCCGCACCTTTAACCATTGGGCTATTGAAGCTTCATAGCTTTAGAGAACAATGGAAAAGTTTTTGTATTAATAAACTTTAACAAAGTACTTTTGAAACTTCAAATGAATCTTCCACACCGTGCAGTATTCTGCAGGGGTCGTCATGAATAAAGACAATTATCTGCCTGTAGTTTCCATTTACTCTATCCCCCAACCTCTACCAACTTGCTCTGGGTTTTTTCACCCTCATATATTTTTGTGCCTATTTCTAGCAAAGTAAAGATTTTAGACTCGATTCGTGGTTATAAAATACTACTTAGACGATGGCCGCGACTTCGTCGCGTGGCTCAAGGTTTTTCAATTCCAATGGGAACTCTGTAATTTTCCGGGATAAAATGTAGCCTGTTTTAATTCTGGGTATGAGCTATCTCCATTCCAAATTTCAGCCAAATCGGTTCATTCGTTGTGGCGTGAAGGAGTAACAAACATACACACACATACACATACAAACTTTCAGCTTTATAATATAAGTGTGATGTGATTGAAATCTGTGTGAAGTCTGCGAATTTGCATTGGGCTAGCGTGGTGTATGAACTTTTTCTGACTGGAGACCTGCATCCAGTTGTGAGCCGTTAATGATTATGATTATATTGATGATGATGTGATTACACTACTGATGAAGGTGATCAGTCCTAAGTCAGGACTATTCCACCTGGGGGCGATTCAGACCTGTTCGATAACATACCGTGTCGATACGGTTAGATATCGATCTCGTATAAAAAAAATTTGTCATGTGATTCAGAGCGTTTGGTTTGAGGATACGATTCGGTATCGACTGCGTTATCGACATCGAAAAGATACATTCGATAACAAGAGCATTTACGAATTAAAAATATATGTTATCTACGGTAACAAACCGAATCGATCGATAAATAAGTTATCGGAAGGGTCTGAATCGGGGGGCTGATTCCCCTGATGATGATACACATAATATCTTTAGATATAAGCTCTACGGCTGAAATCTATAGACCGCACTTTCATTCTGCTCGGACTCAAGGCAGAATTAAAACGAGATATATTTATGTCAGAGCATATTTGTGTCTCGTTTTATTTTAGCTCTATCTTTAGTCCAAGCACGCTTTATAGATCTCAGTATAACTATGAAAGACTCGTCTGAAAAAAAAAATACCAAAGAGATTTCTATATACATATTTTCTTTCTTTAACGTTTTAATTGCTTTTGCAATAAAAACTGAAACAAAGGTACTGTCCTAAGTTTGCGATACTCGTTATCTTACGAGATATGGTTAATGGACTCTCAGAGAGAGGTTTTATAATTGCTCTTTCAGAGTTCCGACTCAGTCAGCTTAAAGTTTAAATCTGAAGGAGAGTTAATATTTTTTTTACAAAAACTTCACTGCATATTTAAAAACTAAGTGTAATCTAAACTTTTGCTTCCTAATTCGTGAATAATTTTTCAAGATAAGCCTGTGTCTCTCTCCAGGTCCTGAACCATATCTACCCATTCAAAAAGTCACGTTGATTGCTGCGTGATGGAAGAACAAACTAACAAACAATCACACTTCCACCGAGTAGTAGGGATTCACAATGAATCCACATTATAATATTAGGAAGGATGCACAGTGTACTTTCTTACCACGACTAAGAAAAAGGAAAATTGTTGGTTTGTTTGCAAAAAACTTTACTTGCAAAATCTTTTGCCGATTTTGAACTAGGCGGAAGATTAATTTTATTATACACAATTTGCAGCCTCTTAGATAGTTTGAAGTGATATTAATATGCAGTGTGAAGTATCCCATCTAATGGTATTAGAAGATAGAAAATAATAATACGATAAGTTTTTCACAAGTCAAGTTGTTGCACTTGCCTTATATTATGAGGTATAGGATAGGTATATATCAGTTTCTACTTGACATCAAAGCGTTTTTCTCGGCGGCACTTCTAACTGCATGCGAGACTTTCCATGTATCCAAAATGTGTTTTTAATTTTTATAGTATTCTCAAAAATTGCTTTACCATTTATTTTTGAGAAAATAAAGAGACAATGCATTTAAAAGGAATCTGCTAATCCAGGAACTTAAGAACTCAGCACGTCGCTTGCCAAATCCTTTAATTCCGCTGAAAGTAGAGTGCATGAGCGTGACATACACAGGCTTAAAACTATTCGCCCAGGAAAAAGCGCTGTGTTTCATAGACAGCTTTTGAAAACAAAAAGCTGACTAATCGCATGCGCTTTTTCACGTTAGTTTACATAATACATGCGACGCGATGGCTGCCTGCCTGTTACGATGTTTGGTAAATACATTTTCATATATCCCCCCACTTCGTGAAAAACCAAAACTTTTACAAACTCTATTTCCATCCTCGCTGGCCTCGTAATTTTTTGATATGTATGGTTTAAAAATTCACATATATCCTTAAGAGTAGGTTAACACTTTAATAAAAAAATAATAAAAGTATTATTTAAAACTAGTTGATTCCCGCGACTTCGTTCGCGTGGATTGAGGTTTTTTGATTCCCGGGGGATCTCGCTTATTTTCCGGGATATAAAGTAGCCTATGTGTTATTCCAGATTATAATCTATCTCTGTGCCAAATTTCAGCCAAATCGGTTCAGTTGTTGCGACGTGATTGAGTAACAAAAATCTATCCATCCATCCATATTTACAAACTTTCGCGTTTATAAAATTAGTAGGACTAGACCGCGTTTAAGGTTTTTTGATTTCCACAAGAATCTTTACTAATTTAGTCAATGCATTAACTCTAGGTATATTCGCTATCTCCATTCCAAACAGCTAGGCTTGTTGTGTTGTAAATGTGTGTTGTCGGTGTAGTCTGAAGGAATAACAAGCATCCATACACCCTATCAATTAATGGCCGTAGTCATAGTCTGGTGTCTACACCTAAAAATTTAAAACTACGCGATTTTTCCATTTATTATTTTACGACCCCATAGAAGATTCTTTTATTATTTTACGACCCGCCATAAAATCGCTGCGCACCTCGCACATCCTTAATCAATGTACTGGTACTTGGTAGTCTAATAAAACTCATTAAAATATACTTTTATTTTTTATAAGAATTTTAATTAATTTATTAAAAAGTCATCTTTTGGTAGGTTTTCCTTTAAGAGCAATTTGTAAGTATTTAAAGGAGGTAGCTTATTTCTTTTTTCGGTCATAACTCTTAATAATAATTGAACGAGCTTTTGAAAATATCACTTGGCACTTCACAGATTCACTTAACAGGTGGAGATTTTTTAATATTTTGTCTTAAGGCTCTGGGAGTTGGTCCTTTTGAGTCATTTCGTTTAAGATGACAGACAGTGCCGTGTGGCTGATCGAATCGATTCCAAACGAGTACTTTTCGTTCGATACCGACTAAGTATCTGTGGAGTCTGCCGTCTCCACAGAGTTTTGCGACTGGCCAGTTCATCGAGAGGACTGGCTATTTGTACTTCTAATGTTCGACGACATCAAAATTTAGAACGTAATTTTAAATCTATTGTTCTGGACATGCGCTGCAGTTGATAACAAAAGGCATTCTACTAGTTGCAGCCGCCCTAGCTGGTCGGCTTCCTAGATTTTTCTTTTATCCGCCAATCATAAATCACGATAGATATTTGCAGCGCCTGCTCAAACATTTCTTCCAAAGTGTATTAGTTACTATTTGGCTGAATACAAGTGTAACTGGTGCGATATGATTTTCATTTAAATAGAAAAAGAAAAAATTCCGATATCAAAAGTAAGTACCTACCTACTCAGTGTCGAAACAAAAGTATGGGGTAGGTACTTACTTGTATCGAATCATCACTAGTTGCTAGTGGGCCAGCCATGGGTCGGAATTAATGAATGAATAATGGAAACGTTGATGTCTGAGCAATACATTAATTATCGTGTTACCAGGCGAAATTGCAGGTCTCCTATTCCAAATATACCTCGTCACTTCACACCAATAAACAGCTTTATGGATTCCAGATAATTACGTATACAATCGCGTAGCAGATTTGATAAATGGAATTTCCTTGTTTATTTGGGCGTTAGGATACGCAATCAATACAAGCGATTCTGCGGGGAATGTAATCCTTGACGACTGATGTTATCAGCGTTTCACAAACATCCGTGTTTCGCACCCATATCAAATAGTTGTAAACAGTGTAAAACTTAAAGAGGCCAACTGCCACCCTACCATAGGGTCAACTGCCACCCTACCATAGGGTCAACTGCCACCCTCACCCACTTCACTATACCGTGCCTATACTAATAGCACAAGCTAAGCGCTCATTTGGAAGGAAAAGGGGAATATTAGTCATATTCAACATTGCTAGTATTATCCCAAATAATCGATCATACACAGGACTTGACCACGATAAATTGCAAGGCCTATAATCTTATATCTCATCTAAATTCTACCCGTTTAATACAAAAATCACATCAAAATCGGCCGAGCAGTTTTCCGGGTAACATAGTAAAAAATCAAAAACGTGTTTGTGTTTTGTAATCGTTCAAGTGATCTAAATATATAAAAGAAAAAGGTGACCGAATTCGCTAAGAAAGGATTTTTCAAAAGTCTAAGGGGTGAAATAGGGGTCTTAAAAATTTAACTTAAGTTTAACTTACAAAAGCTAGTAAAATAATAATATGAGCTTAATAAAAGGCAGTTATTTCGAGATTACAGACGAATACCTACATCTATTTTATTGTATAAAAGAAGGAAAATAAAATTGTCAAAATCAGTGTATAGGAACAAATAAGTATCTACTAATTTAAAGTCGTGACCTCAGCTGGTGGACATGACTCACAAACAGACTAAAAGGGGCAACCCTTAAAACTACATTTCACTTAGCAAGAGGTTCGTAGAACAGTGCTTTCCATCTATTATTCAGGACTTTATGGTCCATAATTCAAATAGAAAGTTTCAAATATCGAACTTGGTAGGTACTCCAGAAAGTTGTAACGTAAGTACAACGTACAACGTTGTACGTATTTAGTAGGTATTAATACCTACTAAATACTTTAATTACTCTTCTTATAAATCAATAAATTCATTTATTAATCATCATCAGTATTAGTCAATAGGCATCCAGTGTTGAACATAAATGGGCCTCTTTTAGGTGGAGAAAAAGTTGCCTTTCCTCCGCCTTTCGCATTGAATCAATGCTTGCTACTTTCAGAAGTCATCGCTCCTTCTAACCGGGGGTGCCCTACACTTCGTTTACCGATAAAGGGAGTCGAGGATCTTACTACTCCAGCGGCCATCGCTCCTCCGACAAATGTTTCCAGCCCACTTCTACTTCAACACGCTAGCCTTGAGAGATACCTCGGTTGCTTTAGTATTTTTTGGATTACTTCGTTCCTCAAAGGGATTCCGAGCATATTAACACCCGCCAAGCTTCTGGACTGACCTCTAGGATGTACATCAAAGACTTTGGTCCTTAAGTGCGGTATTTTATACTCGTAGTTACCTTTTTTCTTAACACTGAGTACCTTAATTTGAGTATTGGATGCTCAATGCAATTACAATCTGGCCTAACTAGTACCATGCATGTGCGACAGATAGTTTATGCTATATTTTAAGGCCCACAAATATTTTACTATGACGAAATTTAATAAGCAATTCCCACACACTTCAATAAATTCAAAATAATAATGAAAGGAGAATGACCAAAAATGGTACCAAGTTTCCAACGCTTCAAAATCAAAAAAATTCCAAATTCATCAAAAGTCAAATCGTCTTCTAGGCACAGATCTCCTCTAGATTGAGAAGGACAAGGCAAGCTCTCTTGGCCTAAGGCAAGTAAATTAAATTTATTTTTTTGTATTCATTTTACCAAATGAAATGTAAAAAAAAAGTCAAAATTGAGAGGTTAATCGAGGGCAATATGCTATTACGGTAACAAGCCGCTGTACACGTGAATGTGAACGTCGGTAATACTCTTATACCGGGTCTTTTACCAGCTTTTGCAAAAACCTTTTTGCGGCTTGCCAAATACTCATGGGTGTTTAGTTGCGAGGGTATATTTGAGTGCAGAATAGGTAATTTGCTAATGATCTCGTGAAAATAAACTCGAAAAGATACCTCATAATAGAAAAACATTACAGAACCTCTGAATTGCGCTATGGCCGCGTGTGAATTTCACAGTAGGTACTAAGTACAGTCCTAATTAACTCAGACTCATGTTTTTGTATTCAAAGTAGTTAAAATTGTTCACTTTTGGAGTAAAGCGAGCTAATTTGGAGTGACATAGTATTGTAGTTTAATTAAACCCACAGTTTTTATCGCTTTCTATACTTACGGCATCAACAACGCTAATTAGTTTTATGGCACGACTTTGCTAGTAGACAGGTACCTACTACCTAACTAGTCACGCCCGAGCAATAATATTATTAACACCGATGAAATAGGTCCTTAAGTATAGATTTGAAATCCAACATCAAAAGGCTCATTCAAATGATGCTTACGGAACTACCAAAATTAGATGAAATTATTTTCAGAACCGATGGTAGAGTCTTGACTTGTTATAAGAGCCACTACTTACATGAAATACCTAAATGATTTTCGAATTTGAATTACGCCTACCAAAAAAAATACATTTGCGCAGGTAACACACAGAACTTCAAGAAATTGTGAGCCTTGGCACCATTACCTACGTGGTTGAAATTCAATCTACTTAACGAAACGTTTTAGTTTAACATTTCTGAAACGAACTGCTATAAGGTATGAAACTCACTTCCAGCGTCTGTGTCCGACCACGTTTAATTTGAGCACCTTCAAGACAAGAGTGAATAGTAATTTTCTAGGCAAGCGCGCTCCAACCTAGAGCTCATTAGTGCTTTCCATCATTGATTGTCGTCAAGCGCAAGCCATCTCATAATAAAAAAAAAGGTAACAATATCGTGGTAACATATAAAAATCCACCTCGTGCTCATTTGAGAGCACATCTTCAATGGTCTCTTGATTATCTTCAGGTCGGATCCCGAGACTTTCTTCATGATTAATCTCAGTTGCTGAATAGATTAGACCCGACCGGCTTCTTGTACAACTTGTCTTGTTAGGAGGTATTGTTTGACGTGAATCGAGATTAATTAACTTACGTGACAAAGTACCTGGATGTTCGTATACATTTACGAAGACACCCTCAACCAAGTTACCTATCTGATGTGTTGTATAGTTTTGGATAACCTCTAGTGTTGTTTGCTCCTGAAATTTTCGTACCCGAGTCCTTTGTAAAGATAGTCCTTGACTGCGATCATACCTGATGGTAAGTGACGATGTAGTCTAAGATAGTAGTGGGCTTACTTGGAAGGGGTATGGCACATTCAACCCATACTCCTAAACTGTTCTACATGCCATCGTGCCGGAAAGCACGAGAAAGCGATTTATCGCTTGGCGGTAAGGTGGTAACTAGCCAGGGCCATAAATAAATAATAACTAATTAATTTATTGTTATTGTATGTTGCACGCCAAACATTATCAAAACTGTAACCTAAGCCTCGCTATACAACGAGGGAATAGCGCCAGTGTTTTGGGCACCATGCCCATAAATGACCACTTGGACGGCGTGTATTTTTTGTAAATATAAGTAGTGGTAGTTTTAATTTATTTAAGTTATTTATTTAAGTTTTTATTTTGTTATATTTATATTGTAATAATTAACTTTTTAATGGGATTAAATGTCTGTTACCTATCTACATAAATAAAACATGAGATTTCAAAAAAAAAAAAACTGTAAGAGCCGATTTTTTAGCAATAAGACCTTTATTGTACACAGTGTATGCAACAAGTAAATGATCTGAAATAACTAATTCCCGCCTTGCTAGGCAGCCAGTATTTAGCTAAGCGCCGCTTTTGTCTTGCAAATAATACCTGCAAATATTGCTTATGACATTTATGCAAGGGAGAATGTTTCTGCGTCCCTGCCCATCTGAGTGGTGGCGTAATCTATCTCCGCGGATTACGTCACGAGGCGCTGGCAGATTGTGAAAGAACAGTTTTTCCTTACCATAGTGCAAATAAAAATACGTTTTTTACCGAACCTACTCTGAGATCATAATAGAGAACTCTCAGTCTTCTAACTGGGAGGTCTCGGGTTCGAGTCCCGGCTGTTACAATTTGGGAATTTATAATTTCTAAATTGTGTCTGATCTGGTAGGAGGCTTTAGCCATAGCTAGTCAGCTTTCCGGTACGATGACGTGTAGAAACAGTTTAGGGGTAAGTATGGATTGAATGTACACTGCCATACCCCTTCCAAGTTAGCCCGCTACCATCTTAGACTGCATCGTCACTTGCCATCAAGTGAGATCGCAGTAAAGGACTATCTTGTCATTCAATAAAATAAAAACGTTGATTGTGAATTGTCACTAAAAAGATTAAAATAAAAATTATGTAAAATAACTTCTCTTTTGATGTCAGAGCGTCCAATTTGTCGGCTTTTCTTATTCTCAAAATATATGCCCTCTAGCATTTCACAAAGCTCTTTAGCTTCGAACCTTTAGTAAATTATATTTACGGCCCCTTTCGAAGGCAAAGCCCTATCCTAAATAATTTTATAATTACTGTAAGTAGCGCTTATGAGATTACGTCGCTTAATAGGTGTAAGTACCTAATTAAACCAAAATTGTGTATTTTAGATAAGTATATAATTTACTCATTTTACGTGAAAAATTCAAGAAAACACACAAAACCTCAATAATATGCACACGCAACAATTTATAAATAATACTTCCAATACAAAAAAATACCAAAGCTAACTCAACAATGTGACAGGTTCGCGAGATATTAGTTGTAGGTATATCCATTCTAGAACTGATACAAGAATAAAGCAAAATCTCGAGTCTAACTCCGTGACAGCGCACTGCGGAAAAACGAAATACGCTGAGGCGTATAGTAAAATTCGTATTACTTCCCGGCGTTCACACTCTGCAAGCTAAAAATAGTGAAACCGAATTTATCTGCACAAAGCCTGAAAATCGCATACGTTGCACTTAAAAGTTTCTAGTCGAAAAGATTCTCGTTAAAGCGCCCGCGGTTATATTTATTGGCGTCAATAAATTCCGTTATCACCGACGACAATAATTTTCCAGTACTCGGTCTTCCCTGCATCGCTGGCTCCGTGAGTTTGTTTTGCGCAGGAAATATTCATATCCATACTGCGAGTATCGTTCCCGACTAGCCCAACCACAATCATATATTATTATAACAACAGTCTTCCCGACCGAATCTGGTCACGGTGGCCAATCTTATTATTTATCAATTTATTTATTTGCTTTTTGTTTGTTTATTTATTCAGGCAAACCAAACGGACTACAATATTTTCTAACTAAAATTCTTAATCAATTACATTTCACAATAAAATTTATTTAGCGCATCTAAGGCTTAATTTGTTAGTAAACATTTAGTAAAACACAATTATACTAACAAACTGAGTTATAAAAGGTAATATTAGTAAGTAATATAACGGAATCAAATTTGAAAACATTTACAATTATGGCCTGACCAACACTTGAATAATGTGTTCAATAATTGGCGAGTCCATCCTCGCAAATATCTTTAGGATGCTGTTGGAATTTGAACGCAGTCTTGTCAGCAGTGGTGACGACTTATTCCGCACTATCGCAAAGAAGTCATCGGTATACTCTTTTGCGAACATACCTGACGGTAAACTCAACGGCGTCATCATTATAGTGCATTTATATCCACTGAAATCATCCATTCCGGATTACCTGCTTTGTTATCCAATTTGTGGCAACGATCCTGTTTAATATTATTTGTGGCTCACGTAAAACGCTTTACGACGGAGTTCATGATTACGGTGGTAGGGTAACAACACCTACGGGATCTAGAAGTGATATGAACAATAACTTTTACCTCTCTCGCAGCCGCTGGATTAAACCGAAACTCATATCGCTTATGGTATGAAATTGTTTAAGCCCCGAGGCTAAGTGTGTACTCTACCGGGCTGTAAATACACGTCGGCTGGCGTCAGCTTCATAGAGTGTCGTCATTGTCGCACAAAGCGACAAAACGTACGTAGTTGTGACTGATAGAGACGACTTTACGAAGCCGAGGCTGCAAGATGTCTCTTATTCAAATTCAAATTCAAAATTTATTTATTTCATGTAGGCTAACTTGTAGCTCTTATGACACGTCATAAATCTACCACCGGTTCGGAATGCAGATTCTGCTGAGAAGAGCCGGCAAGAAACTCAGCAGTTGCTCTTTTCAAAAAAATTTTTTTTTTTTTACAAAGCTATGCTATATATACAGTGCTTCCACAATAAAGCTTCAAAAATGCAAAAATGCATACGTAGGTATACCAATCCAACGCATGTCAAGACGGGCAGTCAAAGCAGACCCATTCCCGTTGGTGGCACCCGTTCACGAGCATGACGCATGATCCAGCTATTGCTTCGCTCAACCATATTTGAGGGAACGTTAGGCTTACTAAGGCTGAAATCTATAGAACGCACTCTCACTCAGCTCAGACTCAAGACAGAGATAAAGCGTGACAGATTTATGTCGGAGCATATTTGTGTCTCGTTTTAACACTTATCTTGAGTCCGAACTAAATCAGAGCATGCTCTATAGATTTCAGTATAAGGTTCATCATATTTACAATACTGCCGGGTGACCTTTAGGCTTGTATTAATAGTATCAAAAAGGTTCATAATATTCTACATAAATTATTCCTACGCCTACGCCCTACATCCCAAACAAAATACAATAAAAATAATGAAAGAATGCCTTTCACAAATAATATCTTTCATCGATATTTTTAGCAGACATAACTTTAGGAACAAAATATTTTAAGAGTTTTCTCTTTGGATAAGTCATAGAGAAATGTTACCAGACTATTGGGACCGTTTTAAATTTCTTTAATAATTTCGTTTTCAAGTGGGTAATAAAAGTTTTATCTTACAAAATATAAAAGTAGCCCCACGGTAACCGTAAACGTTAAACAGGTTCGTTATACTTTATTGGATTATTTACTGACGACCATTCTAACGAGAGTACTTATTTCGTCACAAAGACATACTTTGGGTTCGATTCGTGTGAAGGAAGGGAGTTTTCAAATACCTTCACATTTCCCTTACACAAGGAAATGAGCTAAGACTAGAAAAATGGTATTACAATTAACGTCCCTTGAATTTCCACTTGACGTAGTCTGACGTAGGAGAACCAAAGTCACCGACATAGCTCAGCGAGTCGCGAAACTGAAGTGGATATGGGCGGGGCACATGGTTCGAAAGCGGATGGTTATTGGGTTCCAACATTGAGGTTTTGAATAACCTACGTACAAGTATACCTATTTATAAAGGCTTTTTTAATTATTCGCAAATAGCTGTATATTTAGAAAACCGGCATATTTAATACGTCTATTGGTCTTCTATCAGTAAATATGGCAGTGACAGACGCAGAAGTTTAGAGCGTGCCTGCCAAGCGTTGACTTTATTTGATAAATACAAAAAAAAGCAAAACTGAGATAGCCTTGCTTGAAAATGTTATTAAAACTCTAATCTATTAAAATCCTCGGAACTGAAGGTTGATAATATAAGAAACTTTGACTATTCGATACGGACAGTCGAGAATAATTTCGAAGATGTTGTAATATCTTGCTTGTGAAAGGACGACGCAATTTGTTTACCAGCCTTTGGTATTGTTTCAAAATTAACTCGCAAAAGTTTTGTAATGAAAATAAGGGAGAATGTTGGGGCTTCCTCCTTGAGCCCTTGACAATACATAGTGGTCGGTTGCCTTCGAAGCAGCCGCCAAGAGTTACTCATTCATTCGTCTCAACCACTAACCTATATAATAAAATTATTCTATGATTAACACTGGACATGCTGCTGTCATACTTTTTTTTGGACGTGTTTGATAAACGCCATTTTGGCGCTGTAAACAATCGCGAGTGTCCAAGCAACTAAAATTAGTGAGGTCACTAGTAGACAACTGATAGTTGATATTTTTTGAATTCCTTCCAGAGATGTCGTCCTACCTACTCCTAGATGTGTTACCTACTCGTATGTCAAATGTGGCGCTTTATAATTATTATACGTGGAGCAATTTACAATCAGCCATATATGTAAATAGTGTGCAAAATTCAAACTCTAATCTTATTACATAATTAGTAATAATATATTAGTACAAATAATATTAAATTAGATTAAAACTAAACATAGATTAATTAACTAGATATAGAGGTCAGTGATCTCATCGAACCAGTGCAGTGGTAGATTCATTTGACGATTCGAAAGCACTTAGTAAAAGTTTATTTGAATAAAAAATTATTCTATATTTCTATTCTATTCAACCCTGCCTGAGAGTCCTCAATAATGTTCTCAAACCGCCTCCAGGATTTAATCGTCGCCAAAATATTACTATATATATAGCTACTCGTGCTGATTCACTCACTCACTCATTGATCACCTCTCCTGTAAAATTTTGTATGGAAAAATTTTTTTTCACTCATGGTTTCGTATAGAGAACAAAAATTCATTCGGAGGAAAAATATGGAGAGAGCTGATGATTGAGGATTTCGGAGACGGGTGAGGAGCACCGGCCAGGGTATCGAAGATAGGTGGGGGGTGTTCAACCAAATGTCACTCGAAACCTCATCCAATTGGCAGAGAGCCGAAAAAAAACTCCAAAATGGCGGATTCAAGATGGCGGCCATACAAATTTCGCCGGTGTCTATCTCGGAGACTATAAGAGATGGAAGAGTGGTATCTTGGAAAAGGATGATCAGGACCCGAAGGTCTACTTGATGAATAGAAAAAAAATTCAAGATGGCGGAATTAATTTTTTTCCATACAAAATATATGCAAGACTTTATGCGGCTCCTTTTCAAAATTTCTGATGGTTTCGTATAGAGGACAAAAATTCATTTGGAGGAAAAATATGGAGATTGGAGGGAGCTGATGATTGAGGATTTCGGAGACGGGTGAGGAGCACGGTCAGGGTATTGAAGATAGGTTGAGGGTGCCCAAACAAAAGTTACTCGAAACCTCATCCGATTAGCAGGAAGCTGAAAGAAAATTCAAAATGGCGGATTCAAGATGGCGGTCCTACAAATTTCGACGGTGTCTATCTCGGAGACTATAAATGGTGGAAGAGTGGTTTCTTGGAAAAAGATGATCAGTACTTGAAATTCGACTTGATGAATAGAAAAAAATTCAATATGGCGGAATTTACTTTTTCATACAAAATATATGCAAGACTTTGATACGGTTTCTTTTACAAATTTCTGATGGTTTCGTATAGAGGACAAAAATTCCTTCGGAGGAAAAATATGGAGTGACCTGATGATTGAGGATTTCAGAGACGGGTGAGGAGCACGGTCAGGGTATTGAAGATAGATGGGGGGTCTTCAAACAAAAGTTACTCGAAACCTCATCCAATTAGCAGTGAGCTGAAAAAAAAAACACCAAAATGGCGGATTCAAGGTGGGGGTCATACAAATTTCGTCGGTGTATATCTCAGAGACTGAAAGATGGAAGAGTAGTTCCTTAGAAAAATATGATCAAGACCCGAAGGCCTACTTGGTGGTCAGAAAAACCACGGTTCGCTTTAGCGAGCCGCGCACCCACGCGCCCTACTAGTCATATATATATAGCTACTCGTGCTGATTCACTAACTCACTGACTCATTGATCACCTCTCCTGTAAAATTTTGTATGAAAAAATTTTTTTTCACCCATGGTTTCGTATAGAGGACAAAAATTCATTCGGAGGAAAAATATGGAGAGAGCTGATGATTGAGGATTTCGGAGACGGGTGAGGAGCACCGGCCAGGGTATCGAAGATAGGTGGGGGGTGTTCAAACAAATGTCACTCGAAACCTCATCCAATTGGCAAAGAGCCGAAAAAAAACTCCAAAATGGCGGATTCAAGATGGCGGCCATACAAATTTCGCCGGTGTCTATCTCGGAAACTATAAAAGATGGAAGAGTGGTTTCTTGGAAAAGGATGATCAGAACTCGAAGGTCTACTTGATGAATAGAAAAAAAATTCAATATGGCGGAATTTATTTTTTTCCATACAAAATATATGCAGGACTTAAATAGGTTCCTGTTCAAAATTTCTAATGGTTTCGTAGAGAGGACGAAAATTCATTCAGAAGAAAAATATGGAGAGATCTGATGATTGAGGATTTCGGAGACGGGTGAGGAGCACCGGCCAGGGTATCGAAGATAGGTAGGGGGTGTTCAACCAAATGTCACTCGAAACCTCATCCAATTGGCAAAGAGCCAAAAAAAAACTCCAAAATGGTGGATTCAAGATGGCGGCCATACAAATTTCGCCGGTGTCTATCTCGGAAACTATAAAAGATGGAAGAGTAGTTTCTTGGAAAAGGATGATCAGAACTCGAAGATCTACTTGATGAATAGAAAAAAAATTCAAGATGGCGGAATTAATTTTTTTCCATACAAAATGTATGTAAGACTTTGTAGGGTTCCTTTTCAAATTTTCTGACGGTTTTGTATAGAGGACATAAATTCATTTGGAAGAAAAATATGGAAAGAGCTGATGATTGAGGATTTCGGAGATGAGTGAGGAGCACGGTCAGGGTATTGAAGATAGGCTGAGGATGCCCAAACAAAAATTACTCGAAACCTTATCCAATTGGCAATGAGCTGAAAAAAAACACCAAAATGGTGGATTCAAGATGGCGGCCACACAAATTTCGTCGATGTCTATCTTAAAGAGTGTACAAGATGGAATAGTGGTTTTGTGGTAGAAAATGATCAGGCCCTGAAAGTCTAAGAGCAGAAAAACCGCGGTCCGCTGCAGCGGGCCGCGCACCCACGCGCCCTACTAGTATCATATATGCAAGGAATGAAACACGTGGTGACTTTCAAGTTTCAACGTTTAATCCGAGAGAATGACAAACTACCTACTTACAAAAATTATCAATCAACCTACATTACAGTTCTCAAACGTGTGTGAAGTCTGCCAGTCCGCACTTGGCTAGCATAGCAAACTATGGCCTAAACCTTTCTCATCTGGGAAAGACCCATCGCACGCCCACAAGTGGACACGTCACGATGGGTTTTGTTGAAGATTGACTAAATCAAAACAGAAAAGTGATTTTTATCACTATAAAATCGTCAATCAGATTCGATTCTCATTAATAACAATTTAGTTTCTTTATTTACATAAATAATTATTTTATTAGGATATTTGATTTCCTTATTAACTTTTCATAGGTATTTAGGCTATTTTCATAGGTAGGAAGGCTATTTTGTTTTGTTTCATAATTGTCAGATAAATGACCCAATTAGCTATAGTAAATTAGTAGTGTATAAACGTAATTTTAAGAGAGTAATTGTATCTCGCTCACACGCCTTATGCGTTATAATGCCATACTGTTTTACAACCTGTCTCGCTCACATTATAATGCCATACTGTTTTACAACCTGTCTCGCTCACATCATAATGCTATATTGTTTTATAACCTGTCTCACTCACATTATAATGCTATACTGTTTTATAACCTGTCTCGCTCACATCATAATGTCACACTGTTTTATAACCTGTCTCGCTCATATCATAATGCTATACTGTTTTATAGCTCTGTTTCACTCATATCCATTGTTTATGTATTGCTGTACTATTCTAACATATTAAATAAACGGTTGCGAGATACCGAGTTGCGAGCGCTCCCGAGCAAATAAAAATAGCCCACTTTGGGGTCCAGTCACGCGGATTGCTGTAGTCGACTTGTGCGCTCGTGCCTTGGAACAAACCCTGCAACTGCCGAAGCTTTCGTTCGAAATCTCTCTCCAGTTGCGCCCGCGTCACCGAGTGCTCGCGGAGTAGATCGCCCGCTTCATAGGATGCCCGGTTCCACGAGCCCGTGGACACCGTAGGCAGCGCGTCGGCTACTCCAGAGTAGCTCGGCCACACGTCATGGAGCCCCATCCGGGGCCCTCGACTTCCAAAGGCCCTTCTCAGGGCCAACTACCGCCGCGAGACCCGCGACGTCCCTGGGCCACCTCTGCTGGACCGGGACACAGGGCAACCGCCGGCGCCCCCGCACCCCCGCATCCCCCGCGTGATGCGTCGCGTCCCGTCGCGTCGTCATCAAACCGCGCGCTCGCTGCACGCACGTCCGTCGACGTCGCTCGTGCGCCTGTCGCTGCCACCCGCACAACTGCCGCCGCTGCGCCCGCCGCCCGCGCGCCCCTTAGTGCTGCGCCCGTCGTCCGCGCGCACACCGGTGCTGCGCCCGCCGCGTTCGCGCTCCAACCTACCGCGCCCGCCGCGTACACATCCGCCGCCGCTCGCGACGTACCGCCCGCCGCTCACACGCAGCTCGCTGCTGCCCCTGCTGTGCGCGCAGCCGACGCTGCGATGCCGCCGCACCGCGCGACCGCCGCCGCGCCCGCGCCACGTTCAATGCCACTACTGGATGAAACTGACCCAGCGATACAATTTGGACCACCACCGACCAAGCAGCTATCACCAAAACTGCTCCAGGATGTCTTGCCACATATCCAGGTGATGGCAAACTCCAGCATGGAGCAGCTCGAGGATATACCCATGGACGAGGAGGTTGAAAGGGTTCTGGCTCGCTTCGTCGCTTGTTCCACGGCGATCCAAGCGACCCGTAGACCCCGACAAGACTCGGATGACGAAGACATCAACGACGCTTACAGAAAGCGACGTACCTACACACACTCCACCAGTTCGGTACCAGAACCTAACCCGCAGCCATACGACCCAATGGCCCAGGAGGTGGATCCCGACTCCAGGATGGAGACCCAATCCAGAGAAGGCGAAGGAGAGGTCCCAGCGCCCGAGCCTCGCTCATACGCGAGCACTGCTCGGTCCAGCCCGACCAACCAACCAGGCCCAACGACAGCGTCCAGCGGCCCGACCTCAGATCCGGCGTCGCAACCCAACACCGGCACTAAAGGTAAGCCGAAGCCTAGATACCCGCCGCTCATAGTCGAAAGCCTACCAAATTGGGCGCATCACTTCAGAGCGCTAAAGACCTCTTTAGGAAGAGCGCCTAATGCTCGCCCATTTGGTAAGGGAGTGAAATTCACCCCTCAGGAGGACCATGAGTACCGCTTAATACAGCGGTACCTATATAATCTAGAGAAGACGGAGAACATCTCATGGTTCTCGTATTCACTCCCGGCCGAAAGAAGTTTGAAGGTCGCTATTAGAGGTCTACCAGCCGACACAGACCCGGGCGAGATACTCGAAGACCTGCGGGAGCAGGGCTTCGAGCCGGAGTTCGCTCGCCCGATAAGAGCGAGAAAGGGCAGACCGGGTTGCATTTTTCTCGCGATATTGAAACGCACGCCGGATCTCACACCCCGCATCTACCAAATAAACGAGATTCTCTGCATGCCAGGAGTGACAGTGGAGGCCTGGAGAGGAAAAAAGGGCCCCTCCCAGTGCCACCGCTGCCAGAAATTTAGACACTCCTCGCACAACTGCCACAGACCACAGGCTTGTGTGAGGTGCGGCGAGCAGCATAGCGCCCATGAATGCCCACGACCGCTGGAAGAACCCGCCACCTGCGCAAATTGCAAAGGCCCCCACCCCGCTAACCATACTGCCTGTCCAGTGTTCCGCAAAGAGGCGCGGAACAAGAGGGCGGGCACGATTGCGGCTACAGTCCCGACTCCTGCTAAGACAGCGGAGTCGGTAAAAACGCCTAACGAGGAATCCACCAATACCAATATAAGGACCCCCGCAAACGAGCCCAGAGGCCGTTCGGCGACGGCCTCCAAGAAAAGGCGTCCCAGGGGGAAGAGGGGCAGGAGGCGGGAACCGGCACCGACCTCAACCGGTGCGACGAGCTCCCAGCCTCCTCCCCCTCCCCCCTCCCAGAACACTCATGAACCCAAAGACACCATTAATGCGGTGTTAGAAATCCTGATACAGGTCATTGAAGCCGTGCGGGACGGCAAGGACCTTGGGCCTGGTATCCTCAGAGGTGTGGCGAACTTAATCTCCGGAGTTCGCTAAGCCTCTGAGGATACTCTACTGGAACGCCTGTGGCCTCAAAAGCAAGACCACACTATTCAAGGCAATACTCAGGGAATACGACGTTGACGTAGGGCTAATCAACGAAACCCTACTGAAACAGGCGGACAAACTGCACTTCCCTGGGTATCATGCCTACAGGCAGGATGAACATTGCGACACGAGGAGCTACAGGGGCCTTATGGTCCTCGTGAGACGTAAGATCCTACATCAACCGCTTCCGCGCATGTCTCTGCAGGGCATGTATGCACTAGGGATAGAAATATCAATCGCCGATACCCCACATCATATATACGCCATCTACAGACCGCCTAAAAGAAAAATAGTGCTGGCAGATGTCCACAAGCTCCTGGACTCACCGCACCCGGTGATAGCTGCAGGCGACTGGAATTGTAAGAGTCCCGCCTGGAACTCGGCAACCACTTGTCCGAGCGGAAGAGTACTAGCCGCAGATGCCGAAGCCCATGACTATGCAATCACGGGCCCAGAGGTCCCTACGCACTACCCCTTTCAATCAACTCACACCCCCGATGTGATTGATTTAGTAGTGCACAAGGGGCTAGAGAACCGAATAACACTGGAAGTGATCTGCGACGAGTTGCAGTCCGACCACCAACCAGTGTTGGCTACTCTTCAAGCCAGTCCAGTTAGAGCACCTCCTCCAACCCAACGCTCACAAACAGACTGGTTGCAATTCCGGAGAAACCTTGAAACCACAACACCAAGCAGACCCCTAATATGCCCGGAAGATATTGACACCTTTTCGGAGGAACTGACAGCGGCCCTGCAGTCAGCCCTAAAAGAAGCCACATCAGTTCAACCACATACCAACCGAACATCCTTACCGCACTATATTTCCAAACTTATTGCGGAAAAAAGAGCACTCAGACGAACATACCAGAGCAATCGCTGCCCCCGCCTAAAGACAAAGCTCAACGCTTTAGCGGAGAAGGTGAAAAGCGAGCTCCAAGACTGGCAGAACTACGCCTGGGAGCACAGGATTGACCAAGCCGACGGGAGCATGCAATCTCTCCACAAGCTCTGTCGGCAGCTCACCAGATCGCATCCCCCGATTCACCCGTTGGAGCATGAAGACGGGACACAAAGGTACCGCGCAGCAGACCGCGCCGAAATTTTTGCTAACCATCTAGAGCAACAATTTACTCCCAATCCACCAAGGGACATTTCTTTCAATGCAACAATAGAGAAATCAGTCGAAGAATACCTAGCCGAGCCGATGGCCAGCGACGAGGACCCCGTCGTCATCTCCCCGGGCATGGTGAGGCAAACCATTCAAAAATCTCCATTGAAGAAAGCCCCCGGTGCCGATCGCATCACAAATAAAGCTCTGCGACAGGTGCCCCGACGCACAATCGCGGCACTTGCGCGGCTTTTTAATGCAATCCTACGAACAGGAAAATTCCCCGAGTCATGGAAGGAAGCAATAATAATAATGCTCCCCAAACCCGGGAAAAACACCCTGAAACCGGCAAGTTATCGGCCCATCAGCCTGCTGTCGGCTATCTCTAAGGTGTTCGAAAAACTACTCTTGCAAAAACTCGAGCCACACCTAGAGATACGCCCAGAACAATTTGGATTCCGTGCCGAGCATAGCACAACCCTCCAACTGTCAAGGGTACTGCATGTCATCATAACCGCCCTAAACAAGAAAGAGAGTGCACTCGCAGTATTCTTAGACATGGAGAAGGCTTTCGACCGAGTTTGGCACCAGGGTCTGCTGCACAAGCTCTCATCGTCGTCGGCCCCAAGACGAATAGTCCGCGTGATCGCGTCCTTCTTGGAGGGAAGGCGCTTCCGCGTCCGCGTCGACGAAGCCCTCTCCAGCCCGAAGCCGATGAGAGCAGGTGTGCCCCAGGGCAGCTGCCTGTCTCCTGTCTTGTACTCCAAGTACACTGACGACATCCCTGCCCCCCCGAACGTCACTCTCGCTCTTTATGCCGATGACGCGGCTTATGCCGCAACATCCCTCCACACTCGCCCCCAGCACGCTGTTAGCAAAGTGCAGAACGCCCTCGACGCCCTTCCTGACTGGCTGGACCGTTGGAGATTGTCGGTCAATGTAGGAAAAACACAAGCAATCTTCTTCGGAGCCGCCCATAAGCTACCAACACCCCTCACGATGCTAGGACAGCCCATCGATTGGACAAACCAAGCCAAATACTTGGGTATAACCATAGACAGGCGCCTTAATATGACGAAACATACCATTGCAGCCGCCAACTCGGCAAGAAATGCCACTCACCTGCTGAGGCCGGTCCTATGCTCGAGACTTTCGCTGCGTGCGAAGGTCGGAGTCTACAAGACCTACATAAGATCCCGGCTGACGTACGCAGCACCAGCTTGGTTCGCCCTCACCAACGAAACATCCAAGAAGAAACTTAGAGCCCAGCAATCGATCGCCCTCAGAAGAGCAACTGGAGCTCCGAGGTATGTCAGAAACCTCACAATCCAACGTGGGCTGAAAATAGAGGACGTAGATACATTTATTGGCCGCCTCGCGACCAAAATGTTTAGTAGGGCAGACGCCTCAAAATTCGCCCACATACACGGTATCGCACCCTACCATCGACGCCCACCTGATGGGCGCGGATTCCCGCGCGATCTAATCGCGCCCAATCCAAATTAGAACACCATAAAAAGAACATAACGTTTAGATGAGACCTATCGGTTCACACCGTCCGCTGGTCGCCTTGCCGGGCCTCCCCTATGGGTCTCACCTGGCAGGGCTCGACCGCGAGTGAACGATGGTCTCTTCCCCTCCTCCCCCTTTTCTCCACACACGGAAATCTATTCAGGTCCCCTTCGACCGACCCCAGGACCCTGGTGTATTCACACCAGGCGGTTGCCACCACATGAAAGGGGCAAAGCCCCGAACATGTTCACCCACGCCCTTACGGGCGTGAGTGCACCTTTCTTCTCTCTCCAGTCACGCACTTCACTCGCTGACTTGAGAGCGATCACATCTCCGCGCTTCAAACAAGAACCAAGGTGTTTCATTTCACCTCGCCGCTCCCCGCATCCCTTCGCTGTGGTTTGGACCCTCCAAACTCCACCACAGTGCATGGTCCTTCGAGCCGGATCCAGCGAGCCAGCCAACCAGGGAGACCAGCTACCAGTCAGCGAGGATCAACGGGCAGTTTTGAAGAATCAACCTGCAGCTTCGGAACGAGTTCCGCGGGCCGGGAAGAGACTTCGAGTGAAGAACTGCATTCCGAAGATCGCGTCAAGAGGGCTGCCAAGCGGACGAAAAGGACATCGACCATCGCTGCGGGTGCATTGAGGTGGCGCTCTGCGTCGCTGAAGACCGCGAGGCTGTTGGGAAGATCGTTTCGCCGCGCCGCAGAAGACTCCAGAGGGTCTACGGCACCACGAAAAGGACATCGACCATCGCTGCGGGTGCATTGAGGTGACGCTCTGCGTTGCTGAAGACCGCGAGGCTGTTGGGAAGATCGTTTCGTCACGCCGCAGAAGACTCCAGAGGGTCTACAACACCACGAAGAGGACATCGACCATCGCTGCGGGTGCATTGAGGCGACGCTCTGCGTGGCTGAAGACCGCGAGGCTGTTGGGAAGATCGCTTCGTCGCGTTGAAGAACTCTAAGCGGTTTACCGCTGCTCTTCTGTTCACCACCTAACGGTGCCAAACGGTGAACAGGGAGTTAAACGCCTAACGGCGGGAGCAGTATACCAGACGGTACTGCCAGCTTGCCTTCATTGGCTATAAGTCTGTAACAGTCTGATCGCGCCAGTACGGTGCAAGCAAGAAGGTGGCCTCCTGGAAGGCACGCTGACGGTGCGAGCATTTCCCCCTCGTACCCGAGCAACACCTTTGAACTTGTGCTCTCTGCCGGGCGATTCCCACCTACCTTACCCTATTTCCATCCCTGGGAGAGCGTGTCTTTCGGGACCCTCAAACAGGACTGCTAGGGCTGCTAGGGAGGTAGGGCCGTAGGGCTGTAGCGCCGTAGGGCTGTAGGGAAGTTAGGACCAAAAAGAGTAAGGACCTAAACGACAGGATGAGCACCGTCGAAACCCGAAGCAAGAAGGCGCAGCCTAAGGAGAAGGAGTCCAGTGAAGAATCCACGAGCACGGACACAGAAGCAACCACTAGCACCGAGCAAACTACAAGCTCGGAGAACACAGATGACACGGAGAGCACAGCAAAAGCCAAGACAAGCTCTACGAGTCAAACAAAGAAAGCCACGGGGTCACGCGCCTCTCAAACTAAACGCGCCGAGCTAGAAGCGCGATTGGAATTAGAAAAGAAAACGATAGAAAAAGCGAACGCTGAAGCCGCCGCTGCTCGCACTCGACTAGAGCTAGCGCGACTCGCCGACCACTCCGACGCCGAAGATGAAGTCGAGCAAGTCGAGACAGAGGACCCAGCGCCAGCACCTTCCAAGCAAGATACTGAGCTGAATCAAGGCATTGACATGCTAACAAAGTTATTATCGAAAGCTATGAAGCAGTCGAATCAAGATACTAAGCCAAAGAAGCCGCCCGCTTACATGAGTGACCTTCCAATTTTTGACGGAGATCCCATCAATTGGATACCTTTCATAAAGCACTATGAGAGCACCTCGTCGTACTTCATTGATATTGAAAATATTTCAAGGTTAAGAAAAGCTCTTAAGGGACAAGGCAAAGAAGCTGTCAAATCACTGCTGTATACAAGTGCAACACCGGAAAGTATACTCACAGAACTAGAAAGAAGATTCGGTCAACCAACATATATAATCAAAGGACTGATAGCAGAACTTCATAAACTACCTCGTATGTCAGAAGATCTGAAAGGCATAGGCGCATTCGCTAGCGCAGTATTTAACACGGTAGACACCATAAAGCAACTGGACCAACTGGAATACTTATATTCGACAGAGATATCAGATAAGATCGTTGACAAGATGAATACTTTGGTCAGATTCCGGTGGCAGGAATTCAAAGCAAATAGAAAGAGAGAACCAACGCTAAATGTGTTGGCTGAGTTTCTAACAAAAATATCAAACGACTTTGACGAACCAAGCTTGACCGAAAGAACTCGAGTCAAAACAGAGAACTCAAAACATCAATCGTTCCGTAAGGCGAGAGTCCACGTAGCCCAGCACGATGATAGCGACTCGGATTCAAGTTATGAACGTGAGTTTGAAGAAGAGATGAGGATAGTACTCGCAACTTCAACCGCATCGATAAACGAAAAATGCCCGGTATGTGAACAAGCTCACGAAATCACAAAGTGCAGTAGGTTTAACAACGAAACAGTAAAGGATAGATGGGAGACAGTCAAGAAGCTCAACATGTGCTTCATGTGCTTAAAAAAGAACCACAGACATCTCGTCTGCAAAGCCAAGCCATGCGGAAAAGAGGGCTGTGTAAGGAAACATCACGAACTCCTGCACCAAGATAACCCCAAACCGGTAGTAAACCAGATAGTCTCAGTGAACCACATAGGCGCTGCCAGAGCATATTTAAAGATCGTACCAGTGGAACTAACTGGACCAAAAGGATCAACCACAATAATGGCTCTATTAGATGAAGGTTCTACAGTGACGCTTTTACTAGACGAAATAGCTGACCAAATAGGAGCCACGGGTCCAAGCAGAAGCTTACTAATAGAAGGGATCGGAGGCCATCAAGTAGAAACAGAACAATCAAAGCATATCAAATTAAGAATAAAAGGTTTGTTGTCAAGGAGTTACGAAAATATACAAGCGCATACTATAGACAAACTTAACTTGAGATCACAATCCGTGAGGGAAGAAGATATAGAGGACTGCCCACATTTGAAAGACATAGAGGATCAACTCATATATAATGGATCTCCACCCAAGCTACTCATAGGCCAAGATAATTGGCACCTCATAGTAACAAGGAACCTTAAGGCTGGTAATCCATCGAAACCAGTAGCGTCCCTAACGAGCCTCGGATGGATTCTACATGGGTTCAAAACTCAAACTACGAAACCCGTGCTATTCATTAATCATGCTTTCGAAAAGAAGAATGAAGACATAGACGAATTAATAAAGAATTATTTCAGCTTGGATTCATTGGGAATAACACCGAAGAAACCAGAGCAACGAGCCTTGGCAATCTTGGAAAAAACGACTCAAAGATTACCTGAGGGAAGATTTGAATGTGGATTGTTATGGCGAACCGAAAGCGAAACTATGCCGCCCAATAGAAACAACGCTTTACGCCGATTGCAAGGCATAGAAAACAAATTCAAGAAAAATTATGAATTCAAAATTAAATACAGCGAGCAGATAAAGAATTTATTATCAAGTGGGTACGCTGAACCAGTCACCAACGAACCTGCCACGCCTAGAACTTTGTACTTACCACCTTTTGCCGTGATACACCCTCAGAAACAAGAGATAAGAATTGTATTCGACGAAAATTTAAAGAACTTCACTACCACTGAAAAGACAACGAAAAACCTTCAGAAAAGCAATAAATCTAAACTTCAAAAATCGCCTTCAAATCAAACTTCAAGAGCTGATATTCAAAGACTGCCAATTAAATACATCGAAAGGGCTGAGAAATTAATAATCATGAAAATACAAAACGACAGCTTCAGAAAGGAACTTCAGAATCTACGAGAAAATAAACGATTCAACCGAGATTCCCGCTTAAAGAGACTCACCGCCATGTTGCAAGATGACGTCATGCATTGGGGAACTACATTATTTGTCGCCAGTGATATAAGCTCATCCTACAAAAAGCCGATGATAATCGATGGAAAACATCCAATCACTCAATTGTTCTTGAAACACTATCATCAAGAATACGGTAACCACTATACGGACTTACCCTGGCACAGACGGGCGAATACGAATAGTCGACGTTCGCACTATCGCCGCCACCCTGGAAAGACCCGTTTAACGTCTAATAAGAATAACGCAATCTTCTGCCTCAAAGTAAAGTGCTCCAGATCTGCATCTTCGCACGAGGGGGAGACTGTTGAAGATTGACTAAATCAAAACAGAAAAGTGATTTTTATCACTATAAAATCGTCAATCAGATTCGATTCTCATTAATAACAATTTAGTTTCTTTATTTACATAAATAATTATTTTATTAGGATATTTGATTTCCTTATTAACTTTTCATAGGTATTTAGGCTATTTTCATAGGTAGGAAGGCTATTTTGTTTTGTTTCATAATTGTCAGATAAATGACCCAATTAGCTATAGTAAATTAGTAGTGTATAAACGTAATTTTAAGAGAGTAATTGTATCTCGCTCACACGCCTTATGCGTTATAATGCCATACTGTTTTACAACCTGTCTCGCTCACATTATAATGCCATACTGTTTTACAACCTGTCTCGCTCACATCATAATGCTATATTGTTTTATAACCTGTCTCACTCACATTATAATGCTATACTGTTTTATAACCTGTCTCGCTCACATCATAATGTCACACTGTTTTATAACCTGTCTCGCTCATATCATAATGCTATACTGTTTTATAGCTCTGTTTCACTCATATCCATTGTTTATGTATTGCTGTACTATTCTAACATATTAAATAAACGGTTGCGAGATACCGAGTTGCGAGCGCTCCCGAGCAAATAAAAATAGCCCACTTTGGGGTCCAGTCACGCACTTCACTCGCTGACTTGAGAGCGATCACATCTCCGCGCTTCAAACAAGAACCAAGGTGTTTCATTTCACCTCGCCGCTCCCCGCATCCCTTCGCTGTGGTTTGGACCCTCCAAACTCCACCACAGGTTTAGATGAATGAAATACCGAGTGAATGAAAATCTTGGTCGGAACATTCTTGGTGGAAGAAATAAACCTCTTTTCTTCTTGAGACCGGCACTCTTAACTTCATGTTTTATATAGCCATATAGCCAAGATGAACTTGACTTCATCTCCTCTTCCATTGTTACGGCTCTAATTAATCCTAACGCGCAATAATAAGTGATCGCGTGATTTCCCCTTTTTTTTATGCTTATACATGTCCTAAGCTATGGTGATGGATGGAAGGGCCCTTCGCACTCTCGAGAAAGATTGATTGCTCTATTCTTCAAGTTGGTACAGTAAATTATTGTGACAATTTTATTTTATGTACTAATTTTGTAAATGCGATCATTTTTATTCTAATTTTATAAATGCGATAATAATTAATCATTTATATTCTGCACGAATACAGTAAATGAAACATACATATATATTTTCATAGGTCTTATGTTTACAAATATAGTATCGACATAATTCTGCCAAGCTTGGCGTGCAAAATTTTTTTTTTTACTTAATAAAAAAATATTTAAAACCTTTAATCATTAAAAAACATGGAAGCAATAAGGTAAGTGAATTATTTCAATTAAAATGAAACGAAAAAGAGCTACGGTTCATCTTGATTTTTTGGAATTGAAGAATGCAAGAAGCTATTGTTTTATCTTGAAATAACAAAGGGTTCTAGCGATATTTCTAGACGGCAACTTCGTGCAGATGAAATCGCGGGTAAAAGACGTTATGTGGGTAACGGAATGTAAGAGTGTGTGAAAGAGACGGATGTATGAAAGAGAAAGAGAGGAGGATATAGATTGGAAGATGGCGAATCGGTGTGTCAGCGTAGTGAAGACGTGCTAAAAATTAAAGGAGAATTAAAATAAATAAGATGATAAACATTTTATGTTTACTTTGAGTTTATTCCCACAGATATGTATATTTTGTTATAAATTCATTCACAATAAAAAAAATCTTAGGCTCAGTAAGCTATGAAGTATGTTAATGTTCTGCGTACAAAAATGGAAAGAAAATCAAAGAAAAACTTTAATAATTCCCTTTAATTTAGAATCTCTAAATCATCTCCATTCCGTTGCCTAAATAAATAGGTAGCTAATTACAAATTCAAACTGGTCCAAGTTTGTATCGCTGCGAAGTTTGCTATCAACGTAATTTGTTAATTCTCTTTTCGAACGCCAAAAGCAAAACCAAATTAGTATTGTTTTATACTAATCTAAATGCGTAAAGTCGTTAAGTGCCTAAAATTTCATAATATTTGATGCCGCGTTGGCCGTTCCTTCATAAATTGAATATTAATATTATGATCTAATTGTTGAAAAGTTGATACGAGATTGTGGAAATTCTTGGGTGTTTATTAGACAGAACAATGATATGTTTATAGCTTTCCAGCTGTAAATGACGTCAGATAGCTAAGGGGGAAGAAAGATTAAAGTCAGTATTTTTATTGTTTTGTTCGAGTTCATTTATAGGAAAACTTTTATGTAATAAAAACAAAACTCGAAAAAGAGATTACTGCGAATAATGAGAAAATTAAAAAGTCAAGTTTAGCTTAATAACTGAAAAATAAGTTAAAGCTAATTTTTGACTATGATTCCTACTTTTACTTTTTTAAGAGAAAGATAAATATATCTTTCTCTTTATCCTTCACATAACTCCGAAAAGGTATTGCCTGGTATTCAAACCCCGGAATCCCGAAAAAGGGACTCATGTCTCAACCACTAGACCATCACATCACCCTCAGTACTTAAGTATAGTCCTTTCAACTCACGAGGGCGCGTGGCTCATGGTTGTGTGCGTATCGTATCTGTATAATAAATAAATAAATAAGTGTGAACGAGAACTTGCTCGCGCCTGGCCGCTCCCACCTAGGCTCCTGACAGGCACGCACACTTACGCAATGTGAATGTACACGACGTAGTTAACCACAAGTAAAGCTCGCGCGCCCTTGTGAATTGCAAGACCTGAAAAATTATTTTTTATTAATACAATCACGAAGCCGTGCGTGACACTGTAGGGTTGCGCTTATCAAAGAATTTAATAAAATATGACGAGGACAGTACGTAAAATATCTACAAAGGAAAAATAATACGCCCGAAATACCACACACACAACATTCAAAATACTTAAAGCTTTTAAATATAAAGCTGGAATAACGAGTGGATGTGTAAAATTAAAAAGCCTTTTTTTCCTTTGAAACCCTGAATAAAAATGGGCATTCTCATGTTAATACACGGGTCTGATTCACCCACCAAGCATGGTTATTACACCATAAAGTGACGAAGTGACCTAAGGGGTGCTAAAGGCCGGAACCGGTCGTTCTTCCAGCTTGTACATTTATACGGGGCGTATAATATTTGCACAGAGCGTATATTTGTAAAGGCTGTAAAACTTACATGACGTGTTGTGTACATTCGTTTTTATTATGTGATAGGTTTGCGCTTGACGACAGTCATGCCTAATGAAAAGCAAAGATGAGGTCTATGTTGAAGCGCACTTGCCTAGAAAATGCCTATTCACTCTTGTCTTGGCGGTAATCGAGTCACTAGGCTTAAGTGACAATGGGTGGAGCTCTTGTGTCATTAGGGACCTAAAGTGCTGAAGTAGCGACATATGTTAGTAGACCGAAAACATGAGACGAGTCATAGCGAACCACTAGGTAGATAAAGGCGGCGCAAGACCGAGGCATATGGAAGTCCAAATAAGAAATCCAATTATGTCTAGGAGTGGACGTCTATCGGTAGAAGAAGAAGAGAACATTATATAATTAGGTCCCATACAAAAAAGCTCTGCATATTGTGCGCATTCATACGTGAAGAATGCAAACATGGCGCCTGCAGGAGAAGGCCTTAAGAAGCGTGAATGAGTTTGACGGCAATTTTACATAGCGACGGAGCAGGCACGCTCGCGCAGATTTAGGTGAATTTCGGGATAAAAATTACTTTACTCGAATGTAATACGGAATAAAAATAAAACTCTCAAGTAAAAATATTACTATTTTCAAGACCTTTTTTGTGTGCAAGAATTAATTAAAAAGCTTGTGTCGTTTTATGACAAAAATAGCTACTCTTTGGTAATTTTTTTCACAAGAGATGGTTTTTAAAAATACAATTTTGTTCCAGTAAAAACATTTATTGAACCTTTATCTTTAATTTTGTATTTTTTCTGTACGGCTCAAATCAAGCATTCTGTTCACAATTTGATTTAAATATCCATGAATTTAGGCATTTCACACCTCTTAGCGCCTTTGTATAGGTGCTGACAACTAACAAACCACGATTTTTTTATTTTTAGTAGTATTTTTAGCAGGTATAGTTTCATCCCGGAAATACATATAAAAGGATTTCGCGGGATTTTTAAAATCCTAACTTTAGAGGTGATAAAGCTGGTAGGAAATATTACAAGTACGTAGAAAGTCATAAATATGGTTATGGATTTCCTTCGCAAGTGTTGTAGCGGTTCTACGAGGGCGCTACATTATTGAATAAAGCCTATTCTAAAACGTGATGTCTCTGTGATTTGGAGGATCAAACGGGAATCAGTCACTGAACGGTAAAAGCTGATGGAACATAGGGTTTATTGAACCGAGAGTAATGTTTGCGACTATCAATAAGTAAGTATACGTTAAAAGGTGACAACTACAAAGAAATTATAGCAATAGGTTTCAAAAGGTTTCTATATTTCTTAGAGCTGTTTACATTTACGTAAAACAAGTCTTATCCTTTTTTTTTCCTATCTCAATCATCCTAGCGTAAATTTGAAATTTTGGTAGATTTTCAATACAAAACTGTTAGTAGGATTAGTATAAGATTTAATTGGAATGTTCGTATTCAAATTTAATGAAATTAGCGTCAAAGTACAGTAGCCTAAGCACGAACATTTTAACTTTCGAATAGTAAAGGTAAAGTTAACGCCAATGTATGAAAATGACAGGAGCGCTTCTGTCATTTTCATACAAAATTTCTTCCTGGCGTTAACTTTCGAACAGATTTTTCTCTCTTTCTATCACGTAACTCTTATCCTTTCGCGCTCTCTGAATTTAGGTTCTTCGAAAAGGTTCGCCATGTGCTTGTAGCTCCTCAGTTTACTGCGGAGTGCACCAGGCCTGACATTAATAAAGATAGTATGGAAAAGTAAGGAAAGGATAGTAAGGATAACCCTTGTCTTCTCAGTAGTGAGACGTTAATGAGTTGCTCATGACCATGATAGTGATCCTTGTTTCAGCTATTCTATTAATAAAACAACAAGAAACTCGGTTGGAGCAGACAGCGCTAACTGGAAATAAAAAACTTGAAGTTATGCAAGTTTCAGTTGCTTCCTACTTTAAACTTGTTAGTGAAATATTGAAGTAGTAAAGATGTACAACGTTAATGTATTGAAGGTAGTTTGCTAAAACTAGTGGTGGGTGGTTTGACTTTGGTGACGGCGTAGGCGCCGGTCTGGCGCCGCGCCGTGAGTATAAATACAGCGGGTTGGACGTTTTAATTCAGTCTCTTCCAGAGACTCATATGGCTATTGGATACTCCCGCGTCTAGGTTGGTAGGTAGGTTGGTAGGTTGATGGGTTGCAATAGCAATCCCAAGTAGCACAGATAGCTGTATAAATACTCACTTTTAGACCTATTTGAAACTCTATGCGTATTAAGACTCTTTTAAGAGTACACTGGTGATCCTACAGCTGCATAATAGCTGTCAGTGATATTTAAACAGCTTAGGCTGAATAAGGGCTGTTTAGTGGATAAAATTACGCCAAATGCTGTATAAGAAGTATTTGTGAACTCTTATTACACTGACTTATTAAGGGGGCACGTGTGAACTATTTTGAAGTTAATAGCTATATAATGGATGATATGTGACCCACATTACAGCTTAACATGAATCCACCATTTTATTGTATAACCTCATAACCTATATAAATATACTGATTCATTTTTATGATGAACTTTTATGATGTTTTGTGTATGAATTAGGAATGGATTGCATTAGTTTTTACTTCTCGATATCATAATAACAACTTTTTATCTTATAATTCTTTTCAAAGCACTAAAAATTGTTTATTCAAGTTTTCATCACGGCTTATTTATAACACGAAACTAATTAAAAACCGAATATTTTCGTGGCGCACTAAAATTTTCTTAGCTAATATATATATGTATAATGTCAGTAAAATTACATTCCCAATCATTTTTCTTTTATAAATATGAAAACAATGCACTTAACTTTGAATATATAACCACACGTATTCAATCAAATTCAATTCACTCTTCGAAGTATATTAATTTGCTAGATTTGTATTATCTATGGTTTGCTACTTCACTTTTACGTCACGTGACATATTTGCTGAATAAAGAGTAACTTGTAATCTTTTACTCAACTTAAGGCTGTATAATTTGTGCCCATTTAAGAGGTATAAGAGCTGTATACGGCCGTATACAGCCCTTATGCAGCTTTTTTATACAGCTTTAAGCGTGACTAGAATTCGTTATTCAGCTGCTAAGCAGCCTTCGTGTGCTACTTGGGATCGCGCCCTAATCGAATAAATATTGCCCTGAGGTTTAAATGAGAGTAATTCATTAAATAATTACTTGGATATGTTTGATAGTTACCCTCACGTTCAGATGGTGGTTTGTTGTGGTTAAATTGATTAGATGTGAGGACAGGCGCCGTTATAGGGGCGGTTGGAGACGGCTTTAGGTAGGGTTTCAGCTTTTTTTGAGTTGTCACTTCCTACTTTAAACTTAAAACCCTCAAACACTCTAGTAACCTGTCCGTATCGTATAAACTGCGGATGTTCCTAAAGCTCGTACATTTTACATGCAGCCGACCGCGGCGCGCCCTCCGGGAAATCAGACTTCATCACTGAGATGAGTCACTCCCTAAAAATGTAATTTCCGAGATAGCATCCTTTTAACGAGAGCTCTTCGCTACCGCGTGGAAGCTGGGGCCTTTAGCATATCAAGTAATCGTAATAACACTGAATATTTAACGTACCGTCCACCGTCATCGTATACACTGCTGAAAAATTGTGAAGTGAACTGTGTTTAGTCATTTTAGTATAGAATACAATAGAATAGAATTGAATAGTTTTTGATTGAGCGCATCAAAAACAATAAACGCTGTAAATACAGACCTTTTACCGCTTACGCGAGATTTATTCAACTTATTTGCTCCCATTTTGTACCCACTATACGAGTATTATACGTATTCCTTTTAGAGAGTGCTTCTAAAGTAGTCGGTGACGCTTTGTTTATTCAACTCAAAAGTGACAATTCTAAAGACTTGCGATATAAAAACCCTTGTACACATTGGGCTGACATATTAATCTACTAGCTAATGCCCGCGACTTCGTCCACGCGGATTTATTTTTTAAAATCCCGTGGGAACTTTAATTTTCCGGAATAAGAAGTAACCTATGTCACTCTCCAGGTCTCCAACTATACCCATGCAAATCACGTCAATCCGTAGCTCTGGTGCAACGTGATTGAAGGACAAACCAACAAACAAACACACTTTCGCATTTATAATATTAGCACTATTGTCGTACCCACTCCTCTCTTAGCACAATCTTTCCGCTCATTTGGAGGGGATAGGAGGATTAGTCAACTTCAGCTTGGCTAATATTCTTTAAAAAAAACAGCTTTTCTTCAACTGTCCACAAGATAGGTAAGCTACTAAATATAAAATTTTGTTTTAAAAAGAGCAACTACTGAGTTTTTTGTCGGCTCTTCTCAGCAGAATCAGCTTTCCTGATGATTTTGAATTTGAGTGGCATTTGTAATTTCATTATAGGCATTAAATTAACCTATTCACACAGTTTTCGTTATGTTGTCTCTTACGCCCTGTTTATCAGACAACCAAACAATTTTACCAGAACTTAGAAATTATAAGTCCACGATAAAGGCCACCGTACCAAGATATTAAAATATGAATAGCTAGTCCTAACAGAAATGAGTTTTCAGATCGAAAATCATTACTTATAGATATCGGATCTCTTTCACAATTTCCAAGTAAATGAAAATATCCCGATCGGCAAAAAATTTCACTGAACTTCAAAGAGGCGGGACCACCTTAAGTAATTTGGCAGAACCGCATGAATATACGATAAATATTGAGAAGTTACTTTGAATCCATCTGAATAATGGTCGGAGACTAGTCTATCCCTCCAAAAATTATACATATCCAGGATAAAGTTTTGGAATAAAGTTAAATGGAACACAAAAAAGGGATAGGGAAGAAATAGATAACCCAATCCGATTCATTAAATCCTACTAATAAAAAAAATACGAAAGTTTGTATGCATGAATGGATGAAATCTAATGGAGTTTCATTTGTCTCTGCCAACGTAAGAAACAGACGCGTCGAGAAGACGTTTGTTACTCAATTACGACGCAACGACTGAACCGAATTGGCTGATATTTGGCACGGAGATAGATTATAATCTGGAATATTACATAGATTCCTTTTTATCTCGAAAAATATTGGAATTGCCGCGGGAATCAAAAAACCTCAAGTCGCGGGCATCGGCTAATTAGGTAATACCTACATTGATTCATTTCACTCAAGCGACGGGCTATTTTTGGGCTCAGGTCTCCTCTTGATTGAGTTTAGGTCATAGACCACCACTCCGATCAAGTGCAGATCACACATCTTTGAAAATAACATAGAGAAGTTCTCAAGTGCCTATGCAAGGTTCTTCAAGATATTTTCTTTTACTGATGAAACAAGTATGAAGATAATTCTCTAAACAACATCTTTCAATTTATGCGTTTCTTGACGGCCTGCTGCGGTGCCGAAGCGGTGCGTTAGTCGTACTGCGCACGGACGTTCGTTTTTTTTTCATACAAAGCGCGCGGTGCGGCTATAGCGCGGCGCCGGTACAGCGATCGCTCGACAACAAGACGGCAACGGCACCGAGCGCTTTGTATGAAAAAAAAAGAACATCCGTGTGCAGTACGACTAACGCACCGCTTCGGCACCGCAGCAGGCCGTCAAGAAACGCATAAATTGAAGGCGCCCTAAATTCTGCTTTTGACGGTTTGCATTCTAGCTGAGCAGAGTGGGAGTGCAGGTGTAGACCCTCACTCTGCTCAGACTCAAGACAGAGTTAAAACGAGACAGATTTATGTCAAAGCATACTTGTGTCTCATTTTAAGTCTATCTTAAGTCCGAGCACGCTCTATAGATTTCAGCATATCTGCCTACTTCTAATTTACCAAAACAGTATTTGCAAGCGCCCCACCTTATACTAATAAATAATCTCCCTACCCTATCTCGTTCGGTGTGACCAGCTTGTTAATGTTGTCATGCTACTTTTTTGTCTGGTGGGAGGCTTAGGCCGTGGCTAGTTACCACCCTACCGTCAAAGACGTGCCGCCAAGCGATTTAGCGTTCCGGCACGATGGCGTGTAGAAACCGATTAGGGGTATAGGTTGAATTTACACTGCTATACCCCTTCCAAGTTAGCTCGCTACCATCTTAGACTGCATCGTCACTTACCATCAGGTGAGATCGCAGTCAAGGGCTATCTTGTCATCGAATAAAAAAAAAATACTTATTAAAATTCCATGAATCAATTCAGAATCTAGTTTGTATCGTTATTTTTATAAAATCATAATACAACTGATAATATTTAATTGCTCACAACGCACAAAGCTCCGAATGGTCAGCGATGCGTGCGATCGAACCCTGGATTTTATAACTAGGCTATCACTAACTTGAGCAGTAGGCCAATTACCCTTTAACATTTTATAACTCGTGCTCATAAATTACCAAGGAAAAACTTTTAATTTGCTCGTATTTAGAAATTCATATGAACCATGAGAGTAACTACACGTGTGGGAATGAGAGTACTTTTACAGCGATATTAAATTATAACTTTTAGGTAATTTTAGCACGTTAAGGTTAAAGCCTATTCTCTAATCTGCTCTCACCAAATCTCTCTCTTTTGTGTTATTTACTATCTAGGCAACATTGGCAATATTAAGAGGAAATGCGGTCGGAGAAATTTTTTAAAATTAGGAATTTGAAAAAACTATCGCTGTCGCTCTGCAGTTGTTCATAAAGCACATTCGTGTGATAAGAAAAACTGCAGATCCGACTTAATAGCCTTAGTAAAAATCTTAATTCGAGGTTTGGCTCTCTACTATTTCCTTATTTATATATCGGACCAATTCTGAAAAATATTTTATAAACTGAATAAAACAGATATCTACTGTATCTCTATGTTTTTCTTTTTTCACTAATAGTTGTCGCCACTAGGCCTCTGTTGACAGCGGTCTTTCAGCGGTCTAATGTAAGCAATTATGAGCATTTTGTAGGGTACTAGTGCTTATAAAGATAATGTATCATCAAAAAGGAAAACTTGAAGGTCAAAAGCCAGAAAGAAAACAGACGCGAGCGTTTGTATGGAGAAAAGACCGCCTGCATTTCCTCTTAAATTGTGCTGAGTATAGGTGCAAAAAAATCGATTCGCCAAACCGCGAAGAGCCTGCTGAGAAGAATCAACGAGTTCCTGTGGGATTTTTGGAAACTAAATCCGAGCAGACAAAGTCTCGGGCAACAACTAGTTGTGAATAATAAAAAGCTTTTATTACCAAAAAGAACTAACGAAGTAGAGCTACTTTCAAAAAAACTTTAAAATACAATTTTTAACCGAAAAATTATATCGCTTGCACTGCTAATGAAACTTAAACAAAAGTTTCAGTTCCGACTTCCACGCCCTGCAAAAGACATTTTCAATTTATTATAAAAAGCCGAGTTTTGTTCTTGAGCTAAGTAAAATTGTATTGTCGCGGTCATTTAGTTCTGCTCTGTCGTTTACTTCGGGCCTTGGTACTTGCAATTGATAGGTACTAAACTACATTGGGTGAGGGATTCTATTTAGGGGCACTGTTTAAATAGACACCTACTTAGGGGATGATCTAGGTATGGTAAGTGAAAACGGGCATCAGTTCCGTCTCCGGGGATAGACCCCCAACGGTGGGCTTTGCGTCAATAAAGCACTCGTACCATAAGTATAATTTTTATTTGTTTCTATATTTATTTAAGTATTGGCTTTTACACTTTGGTACTACATGTCAGCCCCATTATTATCTCAATACACATATAATATACAATAACAGAATTAATCAAAAATACAATCATAGATAAAAAAAAAGACGTGTGGCACTTGGGGACTGCCGCGGTAAACCTATTGCATAGCATTTTTTATCAACGCCATCTAGCGGCTCACCGTAGAGGAGTCCCGTGTCAGGTTATTTTCGTGACGGAATTTCTGGATTCGGTCTCCACGCTCAAGGCCCGCGATAGAAGCTATGCAATAGCTTAAAAGAAATAAACATAATTATGATTACATACTTATCTTTATATAAAAGCTATTCAAACTAATATTTATGAACACATTTTTTCCTGTTATATTGAGTGTACACACTCGATTATACTTTGAGATAAAAGCCTTTTACTTAATTTATAAAAGTAAGTCATTTTCACATGAACGTAACTCTCGTGTAATGGTTTCCGCGAAATTGTTGTGAAGCGCACAAAATACGAACAACCGGTACCTATATAAAGGTTAAATTGTATTCTCTTTGTTTCGTGTGACATAATAAGGTACGATGCTAAAATATTTACATCATTACTTTAGAGTTGATATTTTCTTAGAAGATTTTCATACAAGGTTTTCATTTGTTTTCAATTTGTAAGTGTTCAGTTCAAGGAACGGTTTTTTTTTTGAAATATATAAATAGCGCTTGACTGTGATCTCGCCTGATGGTAAGCGAAGATGCAGCCTAAGATGGTACGCGCTTGCCTAGAAGATGCCTATTCACTCTTGATTTAAAGACTTTATAGTTAGTTGGAAAAACGGAAGCCGGAAGGGCGTTCCAAATTTTTGCGGTGCGTATTAGGGACGAGGAAGCGAAGCGCTTAGTGCGGGATCGTGGAATTTCGACCACGTAGCGGTGCAGATTCGTACGATGTCTTGCGGTTCGGTGGTAGAATGGTGATGGAGGATGGGAAATTGGGTGTTTGACTAAAATTGTTTTATATACCTACTACTTACCTTAACTGCCTTGTTGGTCTACTCTAGTGTTTAGCAAGTTCGACTGCGGATGACATGTATTGGGTAAAAATGTATTGAGTTTTTCTGACAAGAAATTCTCAGTACTAGCTCGGAGTTTGGAAGTTTGCGGTGACTGGTGAGTTACCTCCGTGCCTTGGAGAGCACGCTCTAAATTAAAACTTATTGTACTGAATTTTTGACTTTAAACCAATACTATTAAGGTTAATTTTATTTGATGAACGTAGCCAGGCACTCACGACGTTTGTAAGTTTAGTTTTTCACCACATAGGGATATCATCGCTCACGACTTCTCAAAGTTCATCGGGAAGAATAAACTCTACCGGCTCGGCAAGTTTCACGTTTTAATTGCTTGCATTTAGTACAATGACGTTCAAGCACAGAATACCTAATAGTACCTAAAGGTATAGAAGATTCACTCCACAAAATGATTTGAGTAAATAGCGACTCTTGTTACCAAACAATAAAGTGCCTACAGTTTTATTCACTTAAACTTTTCTCTCTTTCTATCACGTCACTCTTATCCCTTCGCACTCTCTGAATTTAGGATCTGCGAAGATGTACATACGCAGTTTACTGCGGAGTGCGCAGGCCTGGTTCAAGTGTAGAAGCCTTAGAAGATGGTTTATCACATAATATCGTCTATTCAAACGCAGATTATAAAAGGTCTCGATATATTTATTCCGCAGACCCCTAGCACCTCAAAGGAATGCATTAGTTCGATTACATTTCGTATTCATACGTGATGTCGGGGGCATTTGACATGTTGATCCCTTGCCCAAAATGTATTGGGAGCTATCGAGGGTCGACAACTCGACAGATACAATCTATAGTTTTGTCAGACATTCGATTAGTTGAATTGTCGAAGGGAAAATCACATCACTAATGCTTCAGTAATGCTTTGTATGTTTGTATCTATAGATATATTAAACGCATAATGCTTTGTAACTATAGCTAATCTATTTTCCCATATGTAAGTCGAAGAAATCGTCTCAGAGAATCTTGTTTCTATTAACGTTTTCAGCACTTTTGACGGTCTTTAATTTGGTTTTTCACTAGTAATTTTCACGGTTTTATTGTTAGTTTTGGATTATACCTTTAAAAATATGAAGTACCTAGATACTTCCTAGTTCTAAGGCTTAAATAAATAATAATAAGCAATATACGGTACAGTCTTTACAGTAGTAGTAGTTCACCCTGACCCGATATTTCTGTTTTTTATTTCCTTTTCTGAGTTGGTTGCTTGGAAGAGATCGCTCCTTAGCGATAAGGCCACCAATTTTTTGTTGACTAATGTTATTATTGTTGTTTTTATATTACGTTACGATGTACAGTAAATGTATGTAGTATGTTTTATTTTCTATTTTCATTAATAAAATTAATATTTGGTACACAAGCGAACGTTAGTAAATTGTTCCCGGAATTTCGCATCTGTAAAAGGCGCCATAATGAAGTTTCAGCAGCAATTTTCCAGCATAATGACCTTAATCTAAATTATCATCGGTCATCGAAATCGCCCGCATAGAATCAAAGGAGTAGCGTTATTTGCGGTTGCGCCATGATTTCACAGTTAATTTGCTAGTACCTGGGAAGTAAGAAAATAATACATTTTGCATTTTGAACATTCTGTGTATTGAACATTCTGCGTATTGAACATTTTGCGTCGCGACCATTTATTCAGCTTAACAAGAAAGTCACTCAGAATTGACAGTCAGTCAATACACACATTCAAAGTGAAGCAGTACTGTCTGTCTTTATGTATTGTGTAGTTATATGTATTTCGGACCGAGAGGCTCCGGGTCGTCATCAGGCAGTCTTAGCCTAGTTCATTTATAGTTCTGAGCTTTTGTGGGCAAGCCGTTTCCGAGATAAGCGGCAACAAATAAACAGATAGACGACAGTTTTTTTGTTATAAGTACCGTATTTACGTACATAACATATATGCAATTAGTATTTTGATGTTACAAACAGACACTTTAATTTTATTTAAGTATACCTATGTATAGATATTTTATTTATATGTAGGTATACATTTGGCAAAAATTTTTTTTTCCTACTATAAAGCGCACCATAATGTGATGATGGCTTTATTTTATACTACGATCTAGCCTGTAAGCTAATAAGTAATATTATTCTAACTTAAACTTCTACTTATTATTAATTTCTATATCTAATTTACAGTCCAATAACTGTCCTTAGTTTTTTCTAACGAGTTCACTATGAGTTCACTATGTTCTGGTGACCTAGTTAAGTAACACAAGCACTATTATTTGGCAAAATAAAACTAATTTCGTTTAAAAAAAAAAAATACGTTTAAGCTGAAGAGGCTATCTATGGCTCTATCTATGCTATCTATGCCTCAGCAAAATGTTGGTTATGCTTTGCTATTGGGAGGCTGAAGCGCTGATTTTCAGGCAACTACGTCAAAAGACGGCGTAAACATTTGATTTTATAAAATCAATAATTGAAGTGAAGCCTCAATAGCCCAACGGTTAAAGGTGCGGACCCAAAACTGAAAGGTCGCCGGTTCGAATCCCACCCGTTGCACTACTACCGTACCCATTCGTAGCACAAGCTTTCCGCTCATTTGGAGGTGATAGGAGGATATTAGTCAACTTCAGCCTTTTTATAAAAAAACTAGCTTTAACCCGCGGCTTCGCTCACGTTAGGTTCGATTTTTTAACCCCCTAATTTAACCCTCTTGGGGTTGAAATTTTCCAAAATCCTTTCTTAGCGGATGTCTACGTCCTAACAGCTACCTGTATACCAAATTTCAGCTCGATCGGTCCAGTGGTTAGAGCTGTGCGTTGATAGATCAGTCAGTCAGTCAGTCAGTCAGTCACTTTTGCCTTTTATATATTTAGATGAATTGAAACTTCCTCGCTGAGAGCCTTATCAGAAATGGATAATGAGCGAAATACGTCGCCCACGCGTATTTCTCGAAGCGTGAAAATTCACGTAAGGTTTCCACGCACTCTGCGTACGGAAATCACGTGGGACGCCGTTTATATAGAACAACTAGTAGGGCGCGTGGGTGCGCGGCCCGCTAAAGCGGACCGCGTAGAAGAGTACACAACAGGAAGAATGGGTCTGTTTAGATTTAAATTTTTGGTGTGTAATATTTATAATATTAAGAATTTATTTATTCTTCAGATCAAGTGACTCCGAGAGCCATAATAGCACTGAAAAAACAATAAACTCTGAAAAAAATGAATATCTGAAACAGTAATGTTAGCTTAGGATTCTATATAATATTATGTATAAACTTTTTCGTGAACTTATTGAGTACTTTATAATAAAATATATAAAATAAAAAGTGCAATGGGCCAGTTTCCATGCTACCCAGGAGGTATGCCCCAGCTCGTTTTTTTTTACGTGGTTCTCCCATTGTCAGACATTTAAAATAAAATAAAAATTTAATAAAATAAAAATTTAATATTTTGCATGCCTGAGTAATGAGACCTATTGCAATTTAGCAAAAATATTATGAAAAATTAAATATTTTTGCGTCCATGCTCCACGATAGATAAATAAACAGAATAAACTATATACAATATTGTGATTATGAAGGATATCTAATAAAACATATAACTAAAAGAATATCTACATATTTAAAAATAAGTTTTGATATAGCAAGCAAAAGATCCTCCGAATTCAAACATTTAAGATGTTAGGGTAGGTACCTTGCCGTAACATCTTAAATGTCTGATTTTACGGAAGTGATTTCTGGAGCTTGTTTCCAAATCACTCGATAGCTATGGACTTAAATATTTTTGACGGTAGCTAATTGCAGGCAGACCTACAAATTCACGGTCATTTTAGTCAGAAATCACTCCCTGTGATTGTTGTTTAGTATATATGGGATTTCTCACCTTTTAGGTTTTTAAGCATAAAGCAAACTAAATAAAGTGTAACTAAAAACAATATACCTATAAGAATTGAATTTATTTTGATCTTTTAAGCTATTGCATAGCTTCTATCGCGGGTTTTGAGCGTGGAGACCGAATCCAGAAATTCCGTAACGAAAATAACCTGACACGGGACTCCTCTCGCCGCTAGATGGCGTTGATAAAAAATGCTATGCCATAGTTTTACCGCGGCAGTCCCCGAGTGCCACACGTCTTTTTTTGGATTTAAAGCGTTAAAATTTGTATTTAACTTATATAGTATTATTATGTTACAAACTTGGCAGGTTTGGTACGTGTAAAGAGTAGGAGTGAAGGTCTAGTTAGTGGAGGAGTAGAAAAAGTAAATTTTTATTGAAATAGGTCTGTTTATAACAATGAATGATAGAGTAAATTAAGCCCGAAAGCAAGACGCATTGCATACGACAGTTGTATGATAACCTATTTTAATTTTTTTTATTGGCTATAGATTTTATTTCATAAAAAATTAAAAAAGCCTGAAGGTTGAACACAATGCGTGTAAAAGTTGCATGCTATTTTATTTATTTATTAAAGAGGCACATAAAATATGCTGAAACTAAAAAGTATACAAAATATGAGTATATACAGCTTATCAAGACCCAACACCCACCACTCATACACTTAGTTATATTATAAGTTGTAGGTTTCATCAAGTATTATGATATCGCAATGCATATATTACATATTATCTACATATTTACATATTACATGTTTTCTAAATGAATTACAGTAGCAAACTCTGAAAAAAAAATTTTTTTGTATGATTTTGTTTAGAATTTTAGCTCAGTAATGATTTATAAACTATATTTTTTGTAAGAGCGTAATTTCTGCTAACTCTTTCTGGCGGGACCAATACATGCAAATTGTGACTGTGTCGCACTCTGCCCAAAGCGACGTACAGTTGTCCATGTGAAAAAACATCGCTTCTTAGATCTACTCCCACACGATCAAGAGTCTGCCCTTGAGATTTATTGAATGTCATCGCATAAGCCAACTTGATAGGAAATTGCTTGCGGGTCATTTCCACACCGTTTCGCCCTATTTTAAATTTAAAAGTTATGCGAGGTATGACGATAGGCTCACTGCAATTTGGGTGATGCGCTAACAGGGTAAATTTTGAAATGTGATCTATAATTAGTTTAGTACCATTAACTAAACGATGTGTGAAACTGATATTTCGTATAAGTATTACGACCGCGCCTACTTTCAGTTTCAAGTCATGATCTGGTACACCGGGTGCTGTGATAGAATTTAAAACGTTGCCTTCTAATCGCTCAGCTGAGTTGTCATTTAGGTGGTTGGTGGTGTCAGCACTGTAACAGATAACCATTGGTCCAGGTATCAGTTCAAGAATTTTTTGATTAATGTCTCTTATATTTTCGTTAGTTCCAGATAGAATAGCCCTTTTACATATATTTTCTGGGTCACATACTTCATCCTGCGGATATATATTATTAATCAATTGTTGTAAGCTGTTTACGTAATGAATATTTTTTAAAATTAATAAACCTTCTTCGGTTGTTTCGGCTTTACCTTCTCCAATACTCAATATAAAGTTAGCGAAATTGAGGTCTTCTTTTGCACGTTGATTTTCAGTCAATTTGAATTTTTGAATGCAGCGCCAAATTTCAGAACTTTTTATCGATGCCCGGCATATGTCACGTTCTCCTGCTCCTGTTATTACCGGTGGTATTTGTCTAAAATCACCGGCAATTACTAACACTTTACCTCCAAAGGGTTTGGTATTGCATTCCATTAGATCTTTGAGGCCTCGGTCAATTGTTTCGAGCAGGTACTTGTGAACCATTGGTGCTTCATCAATAATAATAAGACGTGCTGCTTTGATCAGCGCTGCTCTTTGGGAGTTATTTGAAATTCCCCACACTGCATTACCACCTTCAAAGTCTAACGGAAGTTTAAACATAGAATGTGCTGTGACACCTCCGTCGTGATTTAGTGCAGCAATGCCTGTGGAACCCGTACATAGAACAATATGTCCATTAGAACGAATTTTTGCAGCAATCACGTTAAGCAAGATGGTTTTTCCGGTTCCCGCGGGACCGTCGATGAACACTGGGAGCGTATCCTCACAATCATCTTCAGTAAGTAATACGACTGTGTTATATATAGTCCGTTGCTGCGAGTTTAATTTTGACTCCCATTCATTTAATATGGCAGTCGCCTCATCGTGCCATCGTCCAATTTCTCTTTCAAGCTCAGTTATACTGTGTCTTACATCTGGCAAACCGAAATCTGTCAGCGAGCGACCATGAGCACGTAACATTTGTTCAATGTCTCGAAGGCCATGGTCGTAAGCGGCTTCTATTTCAGATACACGCCCTCTATGATAATCATCGCACAAATTACCACGGTATTTATCCCATAACAGAAGAGCTGGGGCACCATCCATGATGAGTGCGAAGAAAAGCTGACGTAAACCTTTACCAGTCTTAAAACCGGCTGCCTCTTCTATTGCCGATTCGTACTCCTGATTATCGTTTAGAATACCACGTTCAAACGCTGCTTTTTGAAAAGTGTCATAAATTACATTATTGACAGTTCGCAGTTCTTCGTAGCTTCGGCAAGCATAACGCATAACTAACATTCGCAGGAAATAAAGTTCACCAAGTGTAGGAGAAATAAAGACGATCCGAGCCACGATCTCGCCTCGTACTCTTTTTGTAATAAAGTATTTTCCAGATTCATGAGCCAACACTTGTACAGTAGGATTAGCACGGATTTGAGTTGCGACGTTGTATCTTTCATAAAACATTATGTAAGTACATTCATCCAACTCAGGATCTGAAGGTCTCGTCATGTAAATTTGTAATTTTGACATATAATTTTCTGATGCTTGCGCCTCGGTTCCGGTACGGAAAATTATCGCGTCTCCGTCGGGTAAATGTACCGGTAATGCAATAACAGTTGGATATCTGCAGCTAATGTCAAACTCTAATAGACGCCACATTGCATCAGAGGCGCTCACATATCGATATTGAGCGTAGTGTTCAATTTCGTCGAATACTTCTTCTGTCACACCCGCTTTTGCGTGATCGGGACCCTTGTGCAGGTACTTGTAAAGGTACTTAACCACTTTGGAGGTGGATGCAATTTCCAAATTGCAATGACACTCCATTAACAGTAGTATCGCTGGGTTGTATGGCACAATCCACCTGTTAGTGACTGAAGTTTGATTGCGTTCACGAATTGCCGGTTGGTCGCCAATTGGACGTTTGTAATGTACTGAGCCTCGTTCATCCGTATACGTCACTTCAGTGTAACTTTTAGGAAAATTTTTTGAACATTTTCCAGCAGCTTGATCGTAGCAGGGTGACCTTTCAGTACCACATGGGCCGTGCACCATGTGTTGCAAAACCAATTTTCTCAGTCTTTCCTGTTCCGGTGGAGGTATGGTTGCTTGAATAAATTTATCAATATCCATACTATCGACGGGACCTCCTCCTTCTACGCGGAACGTAATGTGTGCGTGAGGTAAACCTCTTTTTTGAAATTCTATAACATGTAGAATTGATACAATGGTACCAAAGAAGTCTTTAGATCTAATTTTTTTCAACAGTATTGACAACTTTAGTTGAAACACTCTCACACACAAATCTGGGCGATCTGTTGGTTGTTGGCCGGGATATAAACTTTCAGTTATTTCAGGCCATTTCGGATTACATGTGACAGTGAGGAAAAAGCTTGGTTTTCCTAATCGTGCAACAATGGCCATAGCGTCGTGGTACTTGATTTGCATATAGCGCGGGCTATTGGTTAGACTCGCCGGTAAATATATTTTACCGGGTCGGATGCCTTCGCCCTCAATCGTTTCGTCGATTTCACGTCGGGTTGCAATTCTTAGTTCGTTTTGAATCCCTTTGAAATACTGTAAACGCTCTTCTTCAGTGCGGCACCACATATCAACAAAGTATTCTTGCGAAAGGCGTCGTAAAATCGCAAACCGCTCTTCAGATAAGAGTTGGCATCGATAGTATTTTACTTGACTTAGTTTATTGCCTAATTTATCTTTAATACCAATGGAATATCTTTCGGGAGCTTTAGGAAACAGTAAAGGATATTGAAATGCTTCATACGCGGGGTGTAAATAGTGTACTGTGTGTGGTTTTGCTTCGCCAATTTTCCATATTACTACAGCTCGCGGGTGATGTTGGTTTGAAGTTTCAATTAAACCTGCAAGCTCATTCGATACCGGCCTATCTCCTAGTATCGGTCCATGAGTACGTCGACTTGTATTTTGAAAAATTAATCGAGCTTCTGTACTTGGGTGATTATTTAATAAGTGTAAATCCTTTATTAAGGGGTTATTATTTTTTAAGTACGTGTAAATCTCCTTGATAAGATTGGGGCACAAATTTTGTTGGGTTCCTAATCTTTGGTGTTCTTCGCCGTCGTGTATATATAATGCTGTATTATTTGTACTACCATTATAAGCCAAATCAAAAACGCGATGGTAAATACGCCCTTGAACTTTGACTAAGTTAGGACCGTGACCCGCAGGCGGTCTTTGAAAGCCGTGAGTTGTACCTAGCGCTGAAAAACTGAACAGATTATTATAAGCTCTAGCGTTTTTTAAAAAATGTTGGTTTGCGTAAAACTGAGCATTTAGTGGTCCAAGTGGGTCGACGTTATATTTACCCTGTCCGCAGCACCACATTGTGCGAGTCTTTTCTTCATTAAAAAGTCTTGCGCCGCAGTGAATACATTTATAAGTTTCATCACACAAAAGAGAATGTTTTAAACGAATTGGATTTATTTTGTCTAAATCGTTGCCTTTCAACGCACCCGTTAGACCCAACCCGCGTATTTCTGAAGGAATATTTCTGATTCCACGTATTTCATCTCGATGTGTTTTAGAATACCTATTAACACATTCACGATGAACTTGAGGATGTAAACGTTGATATCTTAGCGCAGCCTGTCTATTTATTTCAGGATGCGCTGCTGTATATACTTGCACAGCCTCTTGGTGCACTTCGGGGTGTGCAGCGGTATACCGTTGGACGGCCTCTTGGTGCACTTCGGGGTGTGCAGCGGTATACCGTTGGACGGCGTCTTGGTGCACTTCGGGGTGTGCAGCTGTATACTGATGTACGGCTTTCCTGTGGGATTGTGGCTTTCGTTTCTGGTGACATAGAACAGCCTCCAAATGCTTACGTTTTTTTTCAACTGCAATTATTTGTTTTTTTGGCCTACCACGTGAGCGTTTATAGTTTTGTTGATATATTTCTTTTCTATTAGTTTTATTTTGTAATAGTTCTGATACATATGGGTTATCAACAGGCAATCGCTCTAAAACTACTTTACATGGACGAAGGTTATATTTTATAGTACAGGCCTGTGACTCTGTAAAAGTTGGGGATTTAACTACATTTTGTAATAATTCTGTTACATAAGGGTCATCAACAGGCAATCGCTTTAATACTACTTTACATGGACGAAGGTTATGTTTTATACTACAGGGCTGTGACTCTGTAAAAGTTGGAGATTTAACTACATTTGTCAGTATTTGTACATCGCTTGACAAAGAACGATCTTCGTTAACAATGGTGACTAATGGGACACTGCCTGATCTATTATTATTATTTACATTTAAACAATAGGGTTGCGACTCCGTGAAAGTTAAAGATTCACCCTCATTTATCAATATTTGCTTACTATTTGGCAAAGAGCATTCTCTATTTTTTAATAATTCATTGCTTAATGTATTACTTTTCAGATTTAAACTATAGGACTGAGACTCCGTAAAGGTTAGAGATTTGGTCTCATTGATTTGCCCACCGCTGGGCGAACGGCGCTCATTATCTACAGTAATCGTAACTAAGTTAATATTGGCGGAATGCAGTTCATTTGTGTTCCTATTCGGTGAAAGAGCCTGATTAACATTCTTTTCGATTAAAACATCAAAATGACCGCTCGTGAGGTGCCCCGTAAAACTGATCATTTTTTCTATTGTTCCTGTGCCAAATACTTGTGCATAAACACCTTCTATGTACAGTTTAAACGTATAATCTGTAAATATTTCTCCTGCCATCATCAATTCGGTGGTAGTGCCGTAACATCCGTTTTGCATCATTTCATTGCAATATTCTTCAGCAGACGTATACGGGCTTTCGTCACGACGCATTGTAAACATGCCATATCGATCCCAATTCGATACAATCTTTTTAACTATACGCGATCGTATTCCCTGCGATTGGTTTATATGACCGTATATATGAAAAGACAGCGCTGAAAACATACAGTTCCCGTCACCGGGAATATTATATAAGAGAACTTCTCGAGTAGGTGCATCGAGATTAGCAGCTTCCTTAATTTTCATGATACGAAGAGAAGACATCATTATATCTCAGTAATAAAATGTTGTCACTTACCAAGAAATCAGCTACAACACTTAAAAATAGTTTAATACTTACTAAATAATTACCGGACTGAAATATGTAATTCAAAAAATTCTTTAGATTGATAATTATCACTAAAAATATGTTAAGAACAATTAAAACACTCTACGCAGAAGAAATACAACGTAGAAAGAAATTTTACCGCCTTTTGTTTTTTTTTAAACATGGATTTAAACAAAAGAACATAATCCAAGAGTCTAAAAAGTAATAAACATTGGATATAAATATACCATAATTCTCAGCATATTTTATAACGCTTATTACAATTGTTAGAATTTAAAATCGTTTTTATTATTACCAAAAAAAATTATAAATAGACATTTATTTGACATCGGAAATCATCCTAATATTTTTTATTCTAGGAATTATATTAAATTGTCGCTTTAGTGCTTAATCCATAAAAAGAAAAATATACTCATAACTTCTTACAGCGCTTAGCGCGCTGCTAAATCCTTTTCCCACTTATTGATATCGGAAATAATCCTAATATTTTTTATTCTATGAATTATATTAAATTGTCGCTTTAGTGCTTAATCCATAAAAAGAAAAATATAGTCATAACTTCTTACAGCGCTTAGCGCGCTGCTAAATCCTTTTCCCACTTATTTTAGTTGCGAGGTTTTTTATGTGTACATTAGTAGAAATTAAGTTTTTTAAATGTGTCTTTTTTTATTTGGCTCACTGACCTATAACTTTTATCTATTATTAACACTGGACTTGCTGCTGTGATTTCTTTCTTGGACTTTCTTGATTGACGGCATTGACGGGCATTAATTTTAAATGACATAATCTATAATTATATAAAAAGGCTTGTCCTGACTGACTGACTGACTGACTGACTGACTGACGATCAACGCACAGCCTAAACCACTGAAGTTAGAAACTTGAAATTTTGACAGTAGGTTCCTTTTATGACGTAGGCGAGCACTAAGAAAGGATTTTTCGAAATTCGCCCCCCAAGGGGGTAAAAAGGGGGGTTAAAGTTTGTATGAAACTCCGTCATTTTTCGAGTTATACTCATGAAATTCGGTATTTAGGCTTTAAATTGAAAACAAAAAAGTACGTGTTTCACAGTTTTTAAAAATTCTACCCCCTAAGGGGTTAAATAGGGGTTGAATGTTTGTATAATAGTCCTTCGTTCTTCAAGTTATTTTTCAAGTTACGTTTATGAAACTTGATATTTTGGCTCTTGATTAAAAATAAAGAATTACGTATTTTACATTTTTTTTAAATTCTCCCCCCAAGGGGGTAAAAAGGGGGGTTAAAGTTTGTATGAAACTCCGTCATTTTTCAAGCTATACCCATAAAATTCGGTATTTAGGCTTTAAATTGAAAATAAAAAAGTAAGTGTTTCACACTTTTAAAAAATTCTACCCCTAAGGGGTTAAATAGGGGTTGAATGTTTGTATGATAGTCCTTCGTTCTTCAAGTTATTTTTCAAGTTATGTTTATGAAACTTGATATTTTGGCTCTTGATCAAAAATAAAGAATTACGTATTTTACATATTTCGAAAATTCTCCCCCCAAGGGGGTAAAAAGGGGGGTTAAAGTTTGTATGAAACTCCGTTATTTTTCAAGCTATACCCATAAAATTCGGTACTTAGGCTTTAAATTGAAAACAAAAAAGTAGGTGTTTCACAGTTTTTAAAAATTCTACCCCCTAAGGGATTAAATAGGGGTTGAATGTTTGTATGATAGTCCTTCGTTCTTCAAGTTATTTTTCAAGTTATGTTTATGAAACTTGATATTTTGGCTCTTGATCAAAAATAAAGAATTACGTATTTTACATTTTTTGAAAATTCTCTCCCCAAGGGGGTAAAAAGGGGAGTTTCAATATTCATAGTTAAGACAGGACAACGTCTGTCGGGTCCGCTAGTATGTTTTAAATATGATGGAATTTGAAAATTTTTGGTCACACATATTATGGTCTAACAAAAATTGTATTTATTAACTGGTTTATTTTTTATTTTTATAACGTTTTGATTTTCATTCATTTCATTTCATCTTACATGTTTAATTGTCAGTTAGATTACATGAAGCCCCACAGGGCGTTTCAAGGTTACATCCTATTATCCTATTAATCCTATTAATTATATCTTCTATCTTTTAAATATATAAAAGGCAGAGGTGACTGACTGACTGACTGACTGACTGATCTATCAATGCACAGCTCTAACCACAGGACTGATCGCGCTGAAATTTGGCATACAGGTAGCTATTAGAACGTACGCATCCGTTAAGAAAAAATATTTGAAAATTTCAACCCCAAGAGGGTTAAATAGGGGGTGAAAATTTGTATGAAAGTCCGTCATTTTTCAAGTTATATCCATGAAACTTTGTATTTAGGCTTTCAAATAAAAATAAAGAAATACGTGTTTCATAGATTTTGAAAAACCCACCCCCAAAGGCATCGAATAGGGGATGAAAGTTTGTATGAATGTTATTCATTTTTAAAGTTGTATAAACTTTGTATTTGGGCTTTCGATTAAAAATAAAGAAATACATTTTTCACAGATTTTGAAAAATCCACCCCCAAAGGCATCAAATAGGGGATGAAAGTTCATATGAATATTTTTCATTTTAAAAGTTGTATAAACTTTGTATTTGGATTTACGATTAAAAATAAATAAAATACATGTTTCACAGATTTTGACAAATCTACACCAAAAGGCATCATCTTCTTAAATATACTAAAGGCAAAGGTACCTGACTGACTGACTGACTGATTGATCTATCACACACGGTTTACATACAGTTTTGCATACATAATATGATGACGTAGTCATCCGCTAAGAAAGGATTTTTCAAAATTCAACCCCGAAGGAGGTAAAATAGGGGTTTAAAAAATCGAACCAAACGTGAGCGAGGCCGCGGGTAAAAGCTTTTTAATATTATAAATGCAAAAGTTTGTACGTTTGTTACTCAATCACGTCGTAACGACTGAACCGATTTGGCTGGGCACAGAGGTAGACTATAGTCTGGAATAGGACATAGGCTACTTTTTATCCCGGGAAATAAGAGAGTTCCCGCAGGAATAAAAAACCTTAATCCACGCGAACGAAGTCGCGGGTATCATCTAGTCATCTAGTCTAGTCTAGTTCTATTTATTTATTTATCCTATTATTCCTACTATTCATATTATAAATGCGAAAGTTTGTATGTTTGTTACTCAATCACGTCGCAGTGACTGAACCGATTTGGTTGAAATTTGGCACAGAGATAGATTATAGTCTGGAATAGGACATAGGCTACTTTTTATCTCGGGAAATAAGAGAGTTCCCGCAGGAATAAAAAATCTTAATCCACGCGAACGAAGTCGCGGGTATCATCTAGTCATCTAGTCTAGTCTAGTTCTATTTATTTATTTATCCTATTATTCCTACTATTTAATATTATAAATGCGAAAGTTTGTATGTTTGTTACTCAATCACGTCGCAGCGACTGAACCGATTTGGTTGAAATTTGGCACAGAGATAGATTATAGTCTGGAATAGCACATAGGCTACTTTTTATCCCGGAAAACTAAAGAGTTCCCGCGGGAATAAAAACCCTCAATACACGCGTACGAAGTCGCGGGCATCAGCTAGTAAAAAAAATATATAAAAAATTGAGATAAATTTCACATAATGCAACAGAATAGTTTACAATTTGCATGTCATTATTGACATAAATTAATTATAAATTATGGCTAGTTTTGTTCATCGGATCCTGATCATCTTTTGGTATAAAACTACTCCTCTATCTTTTACACACTTCTGAGATAGATACCGACGAAATTTGTATGGCCGCCATTTTGGTGTTTTTTTCAGTTCACTGCCAATGGGATAAGGTTTCGAGTGAATTTTGTTCAAACACTCCCCACCTATCTTCGATACCTTGGCCGTGCTCCTCACCAGTCTCCGAAACCCTCAACCATCAGCTCTCTCCATATTTTTTCTCCAAATGAATTTTTGTCCTTTATACGAAACCATCAGAAATTTTCAAAAGGAGCCGTACCAGTCTTGCGCATATTTTGTATGAAATAAAAAAAATCCGCCATCTTGAATTTTTTCTATTCATCAAGTAGAACGTCGGGTCCTGATCACCGTTTTCGAAGAAACCACTCTTCCATCTTTTATACTCTCTGAGATAGATACCGACGAAATTTGTTTGGCCGCCATCTTGAATCCGCCATTTTGGTGTTTTTTTTTCAGCTCACTGCCAGTTGGATGAGGTTTCGAGTGACTTTTGTTCGAACACTCCCCACCTATCTTCGATACCCTGGCCGTGCTCCTCACCAGTCTCCGAAATCCTCAACCATCAGCTCTCTCCATATTTTTCCTTCAAATGAATTTTTGTCCTCTATACGAAACCATCAGAAATTTTCAAAAAGAACCGTATCAGTCTTGCACATATTTTGTATGAAATAAAAAAAAAATCCGCCATCTTGAATTTTTTTCTATTCATCACGTTGAACATTGAGTCCTGATCATCTTTTTCTAAGAAACTACTCTTCCATCTTTCATAGTCTCCGAGATAGACACCGACGAATTTTGTATGGCCGCCATCTTGAATCTGCCCTTTTGGTAGTTTTTTTCGGCTCTCTGCCAATTGGATGAAGTTTCAAGTGACTTTTGTTTGAACACTCCCCACCTATCTTCAATACTCTGACTGTGCCTCTCACCCGTCTCCGAAATCCTCAACCATCAGCTCTCTCCATATTTTTCCTCCAAATGATTTTTTGTCCTCTCTACGAAACCATTAGAAATTTTGAAAAGGAACCATATAACGTCGTGCATATATTTTGTATGGAAAAAAAAAATTCCGCCATCTTGAATTTTTTTTCTATTCATCAAGTAAACTTTCGGGTCCTGATCATCTTTTTCCAAGAAACCACTCTTCCACCTCTTATAGTCTCCGAGATAGACACCGACGAAATTTGTATGGCCGCCATCTTGAATCCGCCATTTTGGAGTTTTTTTTCAGCTCTTTGCCAATTGGATGAGGTTTCGAGTGACATTTGGTTGAACACCCCCCACCTATCTTCGATACCCTGGCCGGTGCTCCTCACCCGTCTCCGAAATCCTCAATCATCAGCTCTCTCCATATTTTTGTTCCGAATGAATTTTTGTCCTCTATACGAAACCGTGAGTGAAAAAAATTTTTTCCATACAAAATTTTACAGGAGAGGTGATCAATCAGTCAGTCAGTCAGTGAATCAGCACGAGTAGCTATATATATATTAATATGATGCGTAGAACACGCTAATGAGTTTACTTGAACTATACTCCGAGTGCGTGTTTTTGCTATATTGGTTTTAATTTTGATATCAAATCAAAATTCTTTATTTGCATAGATTGAGTATAGGTAGATATACTGGTGTTACATAGTTAAATCTGCTGGATATTGGCATGCAAAAGTAATATTATTATAGTAATTCTTATAATTATTATAATAATTCTTATTCTAAGTTTATTGGCACAAATCTTATAAAGCTTTTCAAAAACCATATCTTATAAAAATACATCAAATAATACATCATATAAATAATATTTGAAACACTATCCATCATATTTATTTTATTAAATTAACTGATTGGCTGATTTATCAACGCACAGTTTAAACTTCTGGAAGAATCGGGCTTAAAGGCTATGATATAGTATTTGTATAAAAAGACATCTGTGGCTGAAAGGCATACAAATAGCGTTCGATCACAGAAGAAAAAATCTATGATCGAAGCAAATAGCTAATATAACGTAAGCATCCGCTACGAAAAAAGTTTTTGAAAATTCAATCCCAGGGGATAAAACAGGGGATTGAAAAATCGAACTTAACATGAGCAAAGCCGCGGGCAAAAGCTAGTACAATATAAATAAGTGTTTATAGCATAAGTTATGATGACAGCCATACGGCTGCAATATGCAATTTTTTTAAAAGCTTAGAAGTTATTACAAATAAATTCAAATTCAAATTCAAAATTTATTTATTTCATATAGGCTAACTTGTAGCTCTTATGACATGTCACAAATCTACCACCGGTTCGGAATGCAGATTCTGCTGAGAAGAGCCGGCAAGAAACTCAGCAGTTGCTCTTTTCAAAAAAATTTTTTTTTTACAAAGCTATGCTATGTACATACAGTGCTTCCACAATAAAGCTTCAAAAATGCAAAAATGCATACGTAGCTACACCGATCCAACGCATGTCAAGACGGGTAGCCAAAGCAGACCCATTCCAGTTGGTGGCAACTGGCACCCGTTCACGAGCGTGACGCATGATCCAGCCGTTGCTTCGCTCAACCATATTTGAGGGAACGTAACAACCCGCACCACACGACACCACCACAGAAATGTTTAAAGAGAGCATGACTATACCTACAATTAGTAAGACAATTATCGCAAATAGCAACTTTGTTAATTCTACCATTTAGAGAAGAAAAGAGAATAGATGCGAGAAACGAAAGCAATCACAAATTCAGTGACCCTTGAACCTCTAGCTTGCATTCACTATTGACTGCAAATACAAAGGTTTGCAATTTAAGTTAGGAAATCCTTTGTCGATGTCGCGCTGGCGCATAATTTAATTATTTGTTCTGTTTTAATGGATATTTTGTTTATGTACAAAGGGTTGAGCTTATAAACAAAAAAAGCTTACAGAAAGGAAAATGTTTGTTGTAAGTATTCTGTTTATTCTATATATAATATAGACTAAATTGACTTCATAATAGAGTACTTTATTTAAATTCTAAGACAGCATGTTTTAATTCACTTGAAGAAAAAAGACATTCGACCCTTAGATTAATAGGTTACACTAATTAATGAAAAAATTATGTTAGGGAAAATCAGTTCTAACGAACATATCTTTTTTCTCCAAGTGAATCAGACATGCAGTCTTAAGATTAATTAAACTACTCCATTAAACAACAAAAGCCGACATAGTTCATAATGCTACAGTCTTTAGTACGGGGCCCGTTAAAATAACCTACTATCCTTTATGGATTTGTGATTAAAAGCAGTTTACCTACCAAATACCTAATTTAGAGTAGATATAACATAATTATAGACAAAATACTATAATATATTTTATTTCAGTTGCAAGTTTAGATTCACAACAAGGTTTTTGAGAAAAGACGTATTTACTTCTCAGCTGGTCCTCGTGTTTAAGTAAAATAAATATTTTAGATATCACAGATACTACCACTCGTATTTACCGGTAAATACCGACGGTAACGTATTTTGTACCAATCGTTACCATAACACAGAGCTACGTATCCAATTTCCGTGGTATACATAAGCGTTTATACATTGAAGACCTAAGTGATTTCATTGTTTTTTTGTTTGTATTATAGAAATTATAGCTAAACTAATCTAATTATTTATTATACAAATAATGCCCGCGTGGAATGATGCCAAGAATAATGGCTGCATTTCCGCGCTGGACAGCCAGGCTGATCCGTTGAAGTAATTAACCGCGGTGAAATCTCTCGTAAAAATTTTTTGCACTTAGACTCCATGACCCCAGGGTCTCCACAGCAAACGGAACAAACATGTAACTCTCGATCAGAGAGGCATACTTACTTGCGCCGCTTTCAAATTGAATCTGAAAGCATGATTTTTTTTTATTCGATGACAAGATCGCCCTTGACTGCGATCTCACCTGAAATGACGATGCAGTCTAAGATGGTAACGGGCTAACTTGGAAGGGGTTAATTTTTAACCACGTAACTCGGTTTATTTTTAACCACGCCATTGTGCCGGAACGTTAAATCGCTTGGCGGCACATATTTGACGGTAGGGTGGTAACTAGCCAGTAGCCACGGTCAAAGCCTCCCACCAGACGAGACCAGAAACAATTCAGAAATTATAATTTCCCAAATTGCCCCCGCCGGGAATCGAACCCGAGACTTTCCAGTTATAAGACGTAAAGATCATCGTTTCAGAAGTAAAGATGTCCTTTTATGAGGATATCTATATTTTGTTAGTGAAGCTGCAAAGGAGTTTTCTCATCTAACGATAAGTTCCCAGGTCAACATGCAGAATATGTTCTATTCAGGCGTCAAACGTCCAGTTGTTAGAAAATCAAATTTCATATCTGAATAACTTTTATGTGAATTTCCAATTTCATTTGAAGTGGCAACTTAAAAGGCTTTTCCTTGAAAGGAAATAGCACCTGTTTATAAGAAAAGGAATAGGTTTTATATACTGCAGTTGAAAATTGATTAAATATTTTCTGACTAATTTAATTTATTATAACTAGCGGCCCGCTCCGGCTTCGCACGGGTGTAAAATATACATATAGCCTATGTAATGACAATAGATAGAGTGATTGAAGAGGAAGGTTTATATGTATAATAACATACATTAACAGTGAATGCACTGTTAATGGATGTATATTTATATGGCTATATAAAGGGTTTTATAACGTTATGAAAAAAAAAATGGCCAAATGCGTGCCATGCGACGCGTAGTTGCCCGTCACTATAGTAATTTTATGCATACTCGAATAGGAATTTTCATCGTAAAAGGTAGGTATATGCACCTAGATTTAACTTAATAGCAAAGACGTCACTGGAAGTTTTATATGGAAAAATACACTTTGAAAATCTGTAACTTTTCATTGAGTTAAACTAGAAACTTGAAATTTTCAAAGCATTAAGAGACCATTGACCTTTCTGTTCAGTACAACTTTGTATCTCCAGCAGTTTCTGAAAAAAAGGACCTTGACACAGACAGACAGTCTTGACCTTGACAGACAGACGGACAACAAAGTGATCCTTATGGATTCCGTTTTTCCTAAACCCTAAGGCCGCTCTTCCATCGGAGTTTCGTGAACGTTAGCGTTTTTCGATCGTTTGACCAACGACAACGTTACACAAGCACGACGTTAACGTCGCAGTCTTTAAAAGCACGTTTATGCAGTAACGTTGCGGCAACGCAACAGTCGCGCATAACGTTCCCGCAGCATTTGTTGGCAACAAGTACAATCATTTGCAAACTTGCTGCTTTGTACGGCGCTAACCGTGGCGTCCCCGCGCCTTCAACGTTGCATTCAGCTGGTGCGCAACGCTAACGTTGTGTTTGTGCAGCGTTGTCGTGGATCAAAAGTTCGAAAAAAGTTCGAAGAAAGTTCGAAACGCCAGTGGGATAGCCGCCTAAAAACTGTAAAAAAAAAAGTTCTCTGAATTCTGATAGGTATTTATTTAATGCATAATAAAGTGTATTTCATTCAATGTACCTTGTGTAAGTACGTAGTTACGTACCTACATATATATTGTTAACGTTTCCCCCGCTAGCCACCTGCAGTATACGGTAAACAAAGCTCTTTTTGCGCGCCTTTATTTGCCACCCACTTCATTAGTGGACTTTTCGCTTCAGCGCACGTCACTAACGATACAAAGTCCCGTATAGAACACGTTAAGGTATTCTTTGTAGCCAGTCGCTACGCTTACCAATAACCTTCAATTGATCCACTTAAGCGTAAGAACATAGCAATATCTTAAATATAAAAAGGAAAAGGTGACTGACTGACTGACTGATCTATCAACGCACAGCTCCGACCAATAGACGGATCGAACTGTTTGGCATATACAGATAGCTATTATGACGCGACGTAGGCATCCGCTAAGAAAGAATTTTTGAAAATTGCAAAATGCAGGTTTCCTCTAGCCAAGAGTTTGTTTGTTTGAACGCGCTAATCTCTAGAACTATCAGTCGGATTTGAAAAATTCTTTTTGTATCTGATAGCCCAATTCTTAAGGAAGGTTATAGGCTATTTAATATCTCGATACGACTCTTAGAAGCTGAGCAAAAAGAAAAAATAGCGTGGGCGAATAATGCGATGCGGTAAGTCGGTGGTCGAGGACGGTCACCCGGCGAGAACCGAACAAGAACCGAACTGAAGGCTATTTATTAATCCGGAAGATCAAAGCGTTCCCACAGGATTCACAGGATTATTAAAAACTAAAACCACGCGGACGAAGTCGCGGGCAACAGCTATTATCACATAACTGGTCATGAAGCAAATAGATAATTTCGTTTATAATATTAAAATACTATAATGCAGGCCAAATTTTTATACTGCATTTTTCACTTAGCATATAAAGCACCTACGTGAAAGTAGGTTTAACGTCTTTAAACTCCCGGAATAAATCACATTCCAACAGATCCTCCGGATTACATTCCTCTGTTCTCACCTAACATATTGCCCAAGTGTCTTGGACATGTTTCAAGACTTTGGTTACCATCTTTAATATAGGATTGGTAGAATAGTGGAAAAGGTGGGAAAAGGCTAGTAGAGGCCAGGCCAGGCGCACTCCGCATTTTAAGTATGAAGCTACAAGGTACCCGGCGTCCCGACCGACAACCCGTCCCGACGGGTCAACTCAAAGGGCTAACGTAGAGCGAAAGGATAAAAGTTACGCGATAGAAAAAGAGGCAACTTTGAGGTGAATATCACTATAGGTTAATGTGCGACCTGAATTGCGCTTCATTGTTTGGTAGCAAGAGTCGCTATTTATTTAAACGAAGGACTATCTTGTCATCGAATAAAAAAATAAAAAAAAATAAAAAAAAATAAGAAAGTAGTCACAAAACCCGAAATACACAACTTTTAAAGCATACACTAGTATGCTTTACATAAAGGACTCGTGCACTAGCGTAAAGTACTTTACATGTTATTTGCCTTCATTTAAAGCAACTTTCGTGCGTACGTAAAGGTAATATACGAACTTCATTAATTGAATGAAATTTGAATATCCGCTTGCCGGGAAAGTTGAAATATGGAAAATTTTCAAGCTGAATAACGTACTACAAAAGTTTCAATAGCGAATAGAACGAAAGCATTACCTTACTACATAGGGAATATTAATGACTCTTCAAGCGTAGTGGATATTGTATTCGTAAAAGGTTATTTTAATAAGTTATAATATTTTAAGCCCCGACGCAATAACGACGGGGTGTTTGTGTGTGTCTGTCTGTGGCATCGTAACACGGATGAACCGATTTTGATTTTGTTTGTTTTGTTTAAAAGATGAATTAGTCGGGAATGTTCTTAGCTATGTTTGATGAAAATCAATCCAAGATGGCCGCCGCCACAAAATGGCGGACTACATATTTTAATTTTAACGATCTCTAGCGATTAGGATGTTGTAACATTTCGGGGGTGTTTTAAATTTTTAATTTACACTTGTATTTCATCCATCGTGGGGACTTCTTTATGGTATTCTGCGCACTGTTAATACTGCCAAATTCACTGTCACCAATCTAAGCTACTCATTCATAAACAAGAGATCAGACGTAAGGTATCAAACATGCGGCTTTAACCGGCCGGACTACTAATAGCTAGTATTAGACCACTCTAATAATAAATGGCGCAAGGCCTACGCCCCTAATTATTGCGTATGCCTGTGACACTTTCTAAATTGGGTGTCAAATTTGATAAATGTACTGGGAGCATTCTCTTTGTCCGCCCGTTGAGTTGCAGTTTTTCAGAGATGCAGAACCCGGTAAAAACACGTCAAAACTAACGCTCCTTCGCCTTAACAAAGCGTAAAGATTAAGTAAACATAACATAGTAACTCTCCTACGCTAAAGAATTTCCGACTTGTTTCCAACTCACTTAAACCGGAAGCTCGGTGAGCGCACTGGAGATTCGTTTGGGTGGAAAAGGATATATATCTTTTACTTTTATTACAAGACCATAAGAGGTGCATTGCATCAAAACAAACATAGCGACACAGATAGCGATATTATTGCTAAAATCAGTAAGTCGGTGGAGTAGCAATTTAATGGACCGCTTGTTTTTTGTCAGGTTGAAACTGTTAGTGCGATGTCAAACAGCGCCAAAACAGCGCATACATTTTATGGGATTGTATGGCACACGGTTGAACGGTTGATGCGGCGCGGCGTCCCAAGTGAAAATGGAGTACCAATTTCACTTCACACGCAGTGGCGTGCCGTAGGGTTCAAACATAGGCAAGCCAGGCGTTTCCGTCTTCTTTTACTTATGTTGTCTTGGCGAGCTTCACAAAGCACACAGAAGGCGTACTACTACTAGACAGAATTAAAACATGTCAGCAAGGACATACCTACTGTGGCTTTGAAAAAAGCCGTTTGCTTTATAAAACAAAGAAGTTTCGATGCGTTGTTTTCCGAAATTACAAAATGAAATAACGGAACTCAAATGATTTTGGGAATTTTGATGTCTTTTTATAGCACCAGATAAATTATTTAAATCATCATAGCCATTCATATTCCAAACGTTAGTTTCCTTAGAAAAAAATATGCAACACCAACAATATAATTTATTAGTATGTGAGCAACCAACTACTTATCCATTTCGTTTTGTACACGGATTTGTTAAATTGTCTGTTATGACCTTTACTAATTTGTGAAATACACAAGTCTGGAGTAGGTTTTGGAGAATTTATAAGATATTTTTTTCGTTCAAAAGTTAAGTTTCTTAAATTTACCTTTTTTCCCCAATAAACATTTGCATACACTTTAAATCCTCACATGGAACAATATTACTTTTATCTGAACTCATTTTATACAAAAAAACACAAATAATGTAATTTCAATTCAATAACGACACGTCACGAAACAAATAACTAAATAATCCGACCCCAAAGAAAGTCTCATGACAGTATATATAATTAGTAATTCCCGGGGACTTCTTAACTTAGACGGTTTATAAGCAAGCCAGCTTAAATTTTCCCAATGCGAGATATACGATTTATATTTATATAGATCGCAATTTGCATAGGTTACAGGCGTGTTAGAGCGGTGTGACCCAAAGCCACGGTCCTCCCTCTCACACTCGCGGCTTGCGTTGCGTGGTTCGGTCGACTCACTTCAAGGTCACTATCTCCGTAGTCCGTTATATCCTGTGGTTATATCCGATAGTTCGAATAACGCGGTGACGCGCGAAATTTAAATACGTAATTTAAATCAATCCATTAATTTTAGTGAGTGAAATTAAAATTATTAATAATCTGCCTAATACAGGATTGATATTAGGCAAGCCGGGCTTTTGGGCTTGTATGGAGGGTTCGCCACTGTTCACACGTCACAGTAGTGACAAGTTTTTATATATCCACGCAAAATTGTATCTTTGTGACATCGCAATTACCTGGTATCCTCTCGTTATTAGTTAAAATGCAGCGAGGATGCCATAAATTCAGCCAGTCAAAACTGATTGCGAGCTTTACACTGATGCAATATTTTTTTAGACAATCCCACAGCATCACTGCCTCTAGGATATGATACCTCTCTGAATCCACTGTATAAATAATGAGAGGCTTGTCATGACGCTTTTGGGTTATAGTCTAGTTATAGTCCTTTAGGGTTATTCATCTTTTAACTACGAACTGTAAGGAAGACAAAGCTTGGCGTCTTTTGAGGCAAGGATTAAAATCGTATACCTCCGCATAAAACCAACATTTTAAATTCTATTGTAAAGGCATCCATGGGTGGGATTCTTCAAAATGATTGCGAGCTCGTGACTTAACTATTAGGTATATCAATTGCAGCTTGCATTATAGTCAGCTTTCCGAACCGGTGGTAGATTCTCGACTTTTCATAAGAGCCATAATTTGGCTTACATGAAATAAATAATTGTGAATTTTGAACTCTTTTTGACCTAGTTGCAGGAACCAGATAAATAAAAACTTAAATCAATTTAAAACAGTAAAAACTCATGTTCGTGCCAGAAATGAAAATTTTATCTTGTCAAAAGTCTTAATCCCCGAGTGTGGAAAGTGAAATTATATTTTAAGACTAGGTACTCTACATTATTATATCCATAGCATACGTGGGACTAAAGTAAAATCTAAACAATAACAAGAACGTCACGAAAATACCCGTTCATTCCTAAATCGCGTACCTAATTCCTAAAGGACTAAAAGCTGAAGATTTAAAGCCTTGGGTAGGTTTTTGCAAACGAAGTTAATTTCGTTCGTAAAACGAAAACATCAATTCAAACAGCAATTTCATGCTACTCCTACATTTCTCCTAAAACATTTGACGGAATACACACTCGTTTTAAGCCATGAGATTCGTTTTTAGTCGCTTTGGTATGCTGCTAGGGCACGTAAAAGCCTTTTGGACTCACCTACGAAAAGGGTAGGACTCATTGATCGTTTTAGTTTACATCCTTTGACGATCTAAACATGTTATCAAAAAGGTATAGGCAAGTCGACCGGTCGGTTGTATCGTACAACATTTTTAATCGCCAGTTTTGCTAGGAAAAAACAAGGCGCTATTTTGACTAAGCTTCAAACGTTTGCTACTTGCAAAGTATTATAGTTCTTATGATAATAAAGGTAAAGGATACAATGGCGTAGATATGTTTATTAAGCTTTGTAGCATTGTGGACCGTATTTCAAAGTTACGATAGCTTTTGAACGTTCCTATATGTATTCTGGAAATACAACGTTGAAATGGTTGAAGTGGTTACGAAGAATAACTTTTTCGTATTTTTTTCTAGTGAACTGTTAATGAGTTTAATACAAATAATAATAATATAAATCCGTCGCTAATAGCTATTTTGATTGATTATCCATCATTTAATATCGTGATGGTAAGACTCGTTTTTATAATTTCGAATTTATTAATGTTTACAAATGAACTTATTTTAAGCTCTTTAGACAAAGATTTTACGAGACGAGGAGGTCAAGTTGGAGCGCGCTTGCCTAAAAGTTGTACATATTATACTTATTATTATGATTAAATATTAATTTTTCTAACATGAGTAACAAGTAACAATAATTATGTTATTTGTGGTGCCGGTGTACCTAATGCGCCATCGCATCGACGACGTCGCCGATTAGATCTAATATAAATTAATTATTAGCGGTTTATTAATAATGAAAAGCTTCTAATGATACTCAGAGCCACATCCCGAGAAAATTACTTATTAATTATACCTCAGTGGATAAGAAGATAACATGTAAGACGAGACAACCTCTCTAATTCTCCATTGTCGACGTTGTTATCAATTAAACCAACTCAAACCGAAACATTAGGTATTCTCGTCTGAAAATTCAATTATCCTTATCATTAGTAATATTATAAATGCGTAAGTAGTGATGAACTCAAAAACTCTGAAATCCTACCTAAAGCCGTCTCCACCATCCCCTTATAACGGCCCCTGACCTCACATCTAATCAATTTAACCACAACACGTCAGACAAACCACCATCTGAACATGAGGGTAATTATAAAACATATCCAAATATTATTTAACCAATTACTCTCATCTAAACCCTCCGGGCAATATTTATTCGATTAGGGCGCGATTGCTATCACAATCCCTCAATCAAATACAACGACCTAGATGCGGGAGCATCTAATAGCCGCATAAGTCTCTGGAAGATACTGAATTCGCAACGTCAATTTATACCGTTCAAGTCGGCGTCAGTCGGGCGCGCCAGACGGGCACCTACGTCGTCAACAAAGTCAAATATCGATTTTATCAAACTACCTGCAATACATTAAAGTTGTATATCTTTAATATTTCAATATTTCGCTAACAGTAGTATTTCTTGATTTGTCCAAGAACCAAGCTGCAACAGAGTTTCAAATCGATGTGATTTTTTGCATAAGGTTGAATACCTAGATAGTGACGAAGGCTACTTCTAACTCATAAGAACAAAGGGATACCGTGAAATTTTATAAAAGTTAACTTAATGGAATACAAGTCGCATCGCAGGTTTATAAGCTTGTCTTTAAAAGCCAATTTTCAAGATAAAAATGATAAGATAAAAACCCAACTTTTAAAAACAACACATCACTAATTTATTAGAGTAGACTTGATTTTTTTCAAAATATAGATACTTAATTTAAGAATGCATGCCTTACGCAAGACATCGCAAGTTATTGTTCACTCAATGATTAAATTATGAACACTGTTGGCTATATCGCACATACTTGCTATATTTCTGAATTCAAATTAATAACAACAGAAATAATATTTATACTATTAAATAAAATTGAAGCGTATGTCTGTGAAAACTTTTTAATTGTCGCAAAACTACAACTGTAGGTAAATCAGCGTCCATTAACTAATTTTAGTGGTTAAACTAGCATGTTTTGTTGCTATATGCGACGGCTCACTTGGCGCAAGCTCAACCGACCGTGTAGTGCAAAATATCGGCCCGTTCGCCGTGTTTACCAAGTAATGGGAATTTATGGCGACATTAACTCAATGCAGCGACAACGTGCGATCGTTACTCGCTAACATCGATTTACCACAATTTACCACAAAATCGACTATTATAACTTTTTGCTATCGTTTCTAAATCGAATAATAAATACTAAGGGGCGTAATAAAATCTACGCCAATATCTGATTATTTTTAGTTCACCTTTCAAATATGAATTTTTAGGTTAACCGAACGTGTATTATACATCGGCTCGTTCGCCGTGTTTACCAAGTAATGGGAATTTATGGCGATATTAACTCAATGCAGCGATAACGTGCGATCTTTAGTCGCTAACATCGATTTACCACAAAATCGACTATTGCAACTTTTTGCTACCGTTTCTAAATCGAATACTAAATACTAAGAGGCATATTAAAATCTACGGTAATATCTGATTAGTTTAGGTTAACCGAACGTGTACCGTATATCGGCTCGATCGCCGTGTTTACCAAGTAATGGGAATTTATGGCGACATTAACTCAATGCAGCGATAACATGCGATCTTTAGTCGCTATCATCGATTTACCACAAAATCGACTATTGCAACTGTAGCGTATACTAGATCTGTAGGTAAGCGAATATATTAGACGCGTAACATCAGACTCTAGATGTGGGTAGATAGTAACAATACAACTGTATTGTTACTATAAATGCAGCCACCATGCGGTGGGTGTCTCAGTCTTATATCGGCGTCATCGTGGCGGCACGTGTGAGTGAACTCTGTATTATGCTATGTATACATAGCCATTATGTGTGTTGTTGTACTGGGCAAGCCAGTACAAGTGGCGACCGTGCCAGGATCAAAGTAATCGAACAAAATTTTATTAATTAATTATTGCTAGCAATGCATGTGTGTCAGTACTTTTAATTTACCTATTCGTGATAGTATAATGAAAGTGAAGTTATGGCTTATATTAAGCTAAAATTCGCTCTGAATAATGCCGTTGCAGTAAAATTTATTTGAACTGAATGTCGGTCTTGTAATATTGGTACCTAAAGAAGCGTTACGTTATTCCAGTAAAGCGTTATTTTGTTGTAAACATAAATGTAGAATTCAATCGATACTATGGCAATGAACGGATCCATATTCAAAGATTTTGTTAGGGTAAATTGTGATTTCTTTATGAATTTGGATGCGGTTTTTGTTGTTCTACAAGCCAACAACAAAATAAGATCGGTTCTTTATTATTCATTATGGTAAATTGTAAATAATCAGACTGTCTGGAACTGTCTGTAATCCGAATGTGATATATGTGTTTGACGGGACTAGTGTGGCATGGCAACTAATGGTTAGTTCCGGTCGGTAACACTCGTAAAATTGCTTAAGGTACGAATAGCAAACCAGTGTATAATATACTCTGGCGGGCCAGATCTAGAAACTTAGACGTGTTATTGTTTTAATAGTGTCCTTAAAAAAAAAAAGACCACAAGCGCCGTGGTTTAAGACTAAGATGAAGGGGCTGTAGGTTAAGACCCATGCAAACAAATGTAGATGTGTAAAGGTTTTGTGGATTCCGTATACGCACTAGCATAAAAGCACGAAATTTGTTGATCGGTGTACATAATGGTGACTAAATTTATTATGATTTGAATACATACTAATATCATTTTTAAAGCCTGTCCAGTTAGCCTTTAGATTCCATTTAGATGAGTAATAGTTATCATTCTTTCTGAGACGAAATAAAAATATTAATTATAATTCTTATTGTTAAATAGTTGGATATGCCTTTGGCGGAACATGTTGGACCTATTATGATTATTATGTCACCTATTATGTGCATTGATTTTGCAAATGTAACGGAGGTAGTTCGAGAAATCGAACGGTACCTAAAAAAAAAAAATCTGGTAAGTTCGCGATGCAAATCGGAACTGTACCAGCGTGGTAGTCAATACCGATAGTAAAAAAAAAAGGAAATTTAGTAAAAAAAAAAGGAAATTTGGTAAGTTCGCGATGCAAATCGGAACTGTACCAGCGAGGTAGTCGATACCGATAGTAAAAAAAAAAAAAAAAAGGAAATTTAGTAAAAAAAAGGAAATTTGGTAAGTTCGCGATGCAAATCGGAACTGTACCAGCGAGGTAGTCGATACCGATAGTTAAAAAAAAAGGAAATTTAGTAAAAAAAAAGGAAATTTGGTAAGTTCGCGATGCAAATCGGAACTGTACCAGCGAGGTAAAAAAAAGGAAATTTGGTAAAAAAAAAAAGGAAATTTGGTAAGTTCGCGATGCAAATCGGAACTGTACCAGCGAGGTAAAAAAAAAAGGAAATTTAGTAAAAAAAAGGAAATTTGGTAGGTTCGCGATGCAAATCGGAACTGTACCAGCAAGGTAAAAAAAAAAAGGAAATTTAGTAAAAAAAAAAAAAGGAAATTTGGTAAGTTCGCGATGAAAATCGGAACTGTACCGGCGAAGGTAGTCGATACCTAACAAAAAAAAAAAAAAAAGAGATGCATGGATCGGGGCGATCTGAGGATGACCGATGCCATGGCAACTCAGTATGTATGCCGTGCCTCGGAGAGCACGTAAAACTGTCGGTCCTGCGCCTGATCTCTCTCCGGTTGGGTCGTTTTTCCCCGTCCCATCGGACTATGAGAGTGAGGGAATAGAGAGTGCACTTGTGTCTGCGCAAATACTTGTGCACTATAATATCTCCCGCGCAGATGGCTGATCTCGTGGCCGAATTCGGTCAGGAGGACCATCATATGATTGGGTCCCACGGGTATTTGGCACAGTGGCCAATCTAGTTAAAAGTAAAAGTCCAAATCTAGTTAAAAGAATAATATTATTCATAGTCATAGACCTTGTATTGTGTCATATTGTTTTAGAAGTTAGTGGCTCAACAATACTGACCTGATATTACGATGATATGTTTCAAGTGATTAGTAACTTTCATGTTATATGATATGATTGAGTAGATACGATAGCAATCGCACCTCAATCGTATAAATATTACCATCTTGGTTTTAGCCGAGTATAATTGGCTAAATAAAACCAAATAGGTTTTAGAGAAAACTTCGTTCAAACTAATCCCTGGATCTGATATTAAAATATTAGTGTTCTATATTAATCAGCTGGAAAAAAAGTGCTATTAAAATGTTAGGTAATCCCTGCTTCTAGGAAGCGGTTACAATCAGTGTTACAAAGGAAACTTAAATAATAACAAACTCGGAAAATGATGGTTAGAGGCACCCAGTACTATGGTAATTTAGCTGGTATTTTTATTAGCACTAAAAAGCTTGTGCCAATTAGCTACCTATATTAATGAATAATAAAATGTTAAAATCAGTAATCAAATGTTTTCTGGGTGTAGGTGTCAGTTTTATAAACGTCGAGTTTGACATTTATTTTTATTTCAAATCACAAGATCACAAAATTACATCATTTAAAATTAAAAAAAAAAAAACACGAGTTGAATGAATGATGTAGTGTTAGTGTGGGGTCTTTGGTTACAAAAAAAAAAAAAAAAAAAAAGAATAGTCTTTGTCTTTGTGATTGTGATCAAAAATTTAAGTTGGAGCAGTGTAGTTGGTTTTCTCAAAAAAACTTCATTTACCGTCCTGCCTGCCGGCCTGCTTTTAAAGGTGTTTGCACAAATAACTGCGGGGAAAAAAATAATTTAACTAATGAAATAACTGCACATTAGCTAAAAATTAAAAAAAAAATCAAAAACGAAAACGAAAATTAAATGGAACGTGTAATGAAACGCCATTGTTGTTGTTGTTTTAGCTTTCTGAATGAAACACCATTGTCAATTTGAGATCTCAACGGTGGTGCGATGTCATTTGTCAGTGTCATACGTCTACGTATACTGCATCTCGTTCGTGTAGTATAAACCATCCATTCACGATTTTGGTTTCATAATAACCTAAAAGTCTAACTTTGACTTTGAATTAGTCAAAAAAGCCGCAAGTTCTAGAAGTTTTAAAACTTAGGTAAACAATTAGCAATATCATTATATTGCTATGCATAATTCATTCTTGTAAACGTGAGTGGGTTAAAGTTCCATAAATTTTTGGCATTATCCTTTATCAAGATACAGCTTACATCAGTCTGTAGGGCTTGGGTTACATGCAATTGACAGGATCAAATTTAAAATAGATTATTTTCAGTTGCCGATATATTTCCTTACGGCAAGATATCATTAGTTTGAAATGGAATTTTAAAGTATTGACAAGTGGGCATTTTCGTTAAATCACAGGGTATAAAAAACACTGCGGTTTTAAATGGGGCATGCTTTAAATATGATGGAATTTTAAAATTGCAAACTATCTGTTTTGTAACGAAAATCAAATCGATATAATATTAGCGAAATATTGGAATAGTAAAGATATACAACTTCGATGTATTGAAGGTAGTTTTATAAAATCGATGTTTGACTTTGTTGATGACGTAGGCGCCGGTCTGGCGGCGCGCCGTGGGGATAAATACAGCGGATTTGACGATGCGAGTTCGGTCTCTCTCAGAGACTCATTCGGCTGCTAGATTCTTCCGCGTCTGGGTCGTTGTATTTGATTGGTGGGTTGTGATAGCAATCGCGCCCTGATCGAATGAATATTGCCCTGAGGGTTAGATGAGTGTAATTGATTAAATAATTCTTGGATATGTTTGATAGTTGCCCTCACGTTCAGATGGTGGTTTGTCTGAAGTGTTGTGGTTGAATTGGTTGGATGTGAGGACAGGGGCCGTTATGTGTGATTATATTTATGACCAGGTCAATATAAATATTGGTCGTTCTGTAGATTTCACGTACTTGGGTTGAATTAGGCATAATTCTATCCGATAGAGAACTTCCTCAAAGAATTCAAGGTAGTTTTCAATAAATACGTTTTAACTTTATTTGCATTTATAAATGGTTAATCTTAGAATGATTTCGGATGGCATAGTTGGTAGGTAATAACTTTTCCTTCCGGATTTAGATTATTACATTTGTATCAGTGCAATTATAGGCACTTAGTGTTCAGATAGATCCATTAAATATTTTCGTTGGTTGAGATCACTTATTTTGAGATTTTGTTAGAATAAGTTCAGTTCGGGGAAAAAAGGAAGAGAGCACAGTAGAAGCGACTATGTGTAATTAGGTTAGTGGCTTTCTAGCTATCAAGGTTAAGTAATAGCAGTACCCGTACTAGGTACATTGGATTATTTATCCATATTACTATTTTGTCAAATGACCGCTGACATGACAAGCAACATGAAAAATAAAATTAAAACAAGGAAGAGATGTAGCGTATACTAGATCTGTAGGTAAGCGAATATATTAGACGCGTAACATCAGACTCTAGATGTGGGTAGATAGTAACAATACAACTGTATTGTTACTATAAATGCAGCCACCATGCGGTGGGTGTCTCAGTCTTATATCGGCGTCATCGTGGCGGCACGTGTGAGTGAACTCTGTATTATGCTATGTATACATAGCCATTATGTGTGTTGTTGTACTGGGCAAGCCAGTACAGCAACTTTTTGCTACCGTTTCTAAATCGAATAATAAATACTAAGAGGCCTTATAAAATCTACGCCAATATTTGATTATTTTTAGTTCACCTTTCAAATATGAATGTTTAGGTTAACCGAATGTGTACTGTATATCGGTTCGATCGCCGTGTTTACCAAGTAATGGGAATTTATGGCGACATTAACTCAATGCAGCGATAACGTGCGATCTTTAGTTGCTAACATCGATTTACTACAAAATCGACTATTGCAACTTTTTGCTACCGTTTCTAAACCGAATACTAAATACCAAGAGGCGTAATAAAATCTACGGTAATATCTGATTATTTTTAGTTCACTTTCAAATATGAATGTTTAGGTTAACCGAACGTGTACTGTATATCGGCTCGATCGCCGTGTTTACCAAGTAATGGGAATTTATGGCGACTTTAACTCAATGCAGCGATAACGTGCGATCTTTAATCGCTAACATCGATTTCTGATGATTTTTAGTTCACCTTTCAAATAAAAATTTTTATTTTAATGTAAAATATTGGCTCTATCCACTAAGTAATGGTAATTTATGGTATCAGAGAAGTGTATGCCGATCGCCAATATACTCGTAGCTTAAAACAAAAAATATATCTGCCCTTCCCGAATCGAACGCTAAATATCTATTAAAAGCTTTGTAAATTTTATCAAAAACATGAGATAATAAGCTACAACAACGTCTGCAAAAATAATTGCCAATTATTATTTTTATGACTAGTATTTTCCATTATTTTTAGTTCTATTACTTGTGCTGTTGAAAGTTACATTAAGATTTTTCAAAAAAAAATCTGTGAGCTGTCATACTAACGCGACTGGTGGGTTTTATTCCACCCAATCGAATTTACCATGTAATCGCGGGGTTGTAAGTCCCACAGTAGGTCGCTGGTTGTGGTATGTTTAGTGGACTGTTTATGTTGATATTATGATTTCGATAGTTTCTATTTCTGGGCAAACCTTCTTTTTTTTTTTTTTTGAAATTATTTATTTGAAGTCTTTACACTTCACCATCAATCGGCGGGAACGAAATTAAAAAATCCACTCACCTCTTGATGTCGTCGGTCCGCCTGGCCGAAGATGTTGGTTGGCCTTTGTCCCGCTAGATAGTTTGGTTAAGAATGCAAAATCTTGAGTTCCATTAGTTCGGCACACACACACTTCACTAGGCAGATGCCATTTACGTGAATTTAGAGTTCGAACCGACGGGAAGACGATATGAGCCGATGGACACGATGTCCAGCTTTTCGAGGGGCACTCGACAGCGAGCGGGCGTTACTGGCGCGGCGTCTTATGAAGAACTAACTTTCTGTCCGCCGCTTGCGATGGCGGACGCGAATGATCGACGAAAAGAGGGTGGATCGATAAAATCGAACCCACCGAATTGACAATGACCCACAGTTTGCCCAGATTGTCTAAATCTATCAAAACAAAACATCATCATATTTCTGAACAGCGACGATACATAGTCGGCCTCAAAAGGCTCACTAAAAATGGAACTAAGTATACATACATACTCGTATAGCAATTTTAAGCGTTATAGTTCGGTATAGCAGAACCAAAGTCACTGATTTAGCGCAAACCATCAGTAAACTGAAGTGGCAGTGGGCTTGCCATGCTTGTCGCAGGAGCGATGGCCGCTGGAGCCGGAAAGTTCTGGAGTAGAGACCGCGGACAAGCAAGCGTAGTGTGGGGAGCCCTCCAGCAAGATGAACCGACGACATAAAGAGAGTGGCGGGAAGTGGCTGGATGAGAGGGACTGAGGACCGGGAGTGGTGGCGCTGTTTGGGAAAAGCCTATGTTCAGCAGTGGACGTCCGCAGGCTGAAATAATGATGATGATGATGATATTTCGGTGCTATTTAGTTCACTCTACGTGCGTTGAACATTTTTCTTTACCGTATAATCAGGAAAAGAAGACTTATGGACTCCGGTCAATAAGTGCATAAAACATGTTTTACTGCGCGTAGTATGAGCTCTCTTGGCGCAAATTCAGCGAAATGTAGTTTAAAATATCGCCTCATTTACCTTGTTTACTCTGTAATGGGAATTTATGGCGGCAAAAGTTAGCGCAGCGACAATATGCGAGTTTTTATGTTTAATTTTATTGGGGCTTTGTACAAAAATTTTGGTTTTAAAACCTTTAATACGAACCTATGTGCGGTTGAAAATATTTTGTTTCAGAGAGCGTGGATGTGTTAAACATTTAGAATATCTCTACCGCAAACGTATTATAGCACTTGACTACGTCTACGTCTGCTTGCTTTAAGCAACCCACTTAACTATCACCATTTACTACTACATTTATACATACACTAGCTCTTGCCTGCGGCTTCACTCTCGTTACGTTCGATTTTTCAAACCCTATTTTACTCCTTTAAGGGTTGAGTTTTCAAAAATCCTTTCTTAGCGGATGCCTACATTATAATAGCAAACAGCCCGATCCGTCCAGCGATTTGAGCTGTGCGTTGATAGGTCAGTCAGTCAGTCACCTTTTCCTTTTATTTATTCAGATTCTTTTATTTTGGGGGTAGGTATAAGCTGAATGCCGAAGTTGGAGTAGTGCCAGGCTAATCTACCTTAAGTGGCAAAACTTTTTAGTAAACGCTTTTGCTTTTTGTCTTCCTTTTTCCATTGCTGCGTGATTGTAGGGAAAACTCAGCACCACTACGTGGTATCATCTATGATATTGTATATGTATAGTAGAAATCATTGGGTATCTTGCACTGGGTGCTTTGCTTCCTCGTTCCTAATACTTTACCGCAAAAATTTGGAATGCCCTTTCGGCGTCCGTTTTTCCAACTAACTATAACTTGGGTATCTTTAAATCAGGAGTGAATAGGCATCTTCTAGGCAAGCACGTACCATCTTAGGTTGCATCTTCACTTATTATCAGGTGATAATGCAATCAAGCGTTAGTCTATATCTTTAAAATAAAGTGGAAGGAATTAGAATTGATTATATGCATCATTACGTGTAGGTTTAGTAAGTTTGCTCAACCAGTCATGTATCTCATTAATGGCCAATACGTAGAATAAGTTTATCCGAGCGTTATATTCTGACAAATTTTCAATACAAAAACTGTCAAGACAACCAATTTATTCCTCCATTAAACGTCACTCGACGTATCTTCTCTGAATCAATGCGGAACAAGGAATTATAACACAAGGAATGCTTCCTTCGGAGAATATTCGTATACAAGCGAAGCCAGGTTGACTTAGCTAGTCAAACAAAAATAAACACTCCATTGAAAAATTGTCTTGTCAGTACGTGGAGTTTATAAGAATGCAGTCAAGCAAGTAACTGCCTTTATTTGAAGCGAGTTGAACATCTCGCTTGAGAAATCATGCCTACTGCTTGTCTTCCGACCTAACTCATGTCTTCATATGGCTGCCAAGGGAACGTTTTGCCGATATTAATGTACTTCACAAACTTTTGTGTATACAGTTTTATATGCAGGTCTTCTTAGCTTAAGATTAACCTCTTCAATTCGAAATACGGATATTGTATGGTACCTGATGTAGGTACAGTAGAATCCCGATTATCCGAACATCGATTATCCGAACATCCGATTATCCGAACTCATTCGTGATCACTCAAAAGATGTGATTGATTACGTCAAAGATCAATAACAAGTTATTTCCAACCAAAATTTTAAATTACATAGGTACTTTGTAATTCATTTGCTTTGAAATCGATTATCCGGATTTTCCATTATACGGAATACCCCTGGTTTTAATTGATCCGGATAATCGGGATTCTATTTTATATCACAACTAACAAAATTATGATTAAAGATCTTCAAGATTTCTTTTTCTCTACTTATAAGATACTTGTAGCCTGCTACAGAGCTGGATTTAGGCGCAATTATTTCTATAACGATCTTGTAATCTAAGGCTTCAAAATATTATTTAGTATACCTAATTTATATTTATTATAATAATATACTGTAGAAGCCCGATTGCTTTTACGATAGCAGGGGTTATCCTTACTTCCTTGCTGACCCCTATTAAATAATCTTCCTTACTAATATTATAAATGCGAAAATGTGTTGGTTTGTTGATTTGTCCTTCGTTCACGCCGCAACAGAGATACAGACATGATTTTTTGCATGGCTATAGTTGAAGACCTGGAGAGTGACATAGGGTACTTTTTATCCCGGAAAATCAAAGAGTTCCCGCAGGATTTTCAAGTACTAAATCCGCGCGGATGAAGTCGCGGGCATCAGCTAGTTTTTTATAATGGGTTGGGTGCTTCAAGCATCTATTTGAAGTCCAAAAATGTTATTTCGAAAATGATTAAAATGCCATGTTTGAACTTTGAATATAAACGTGCTATTTTCCAGTGGACCCAGTTGTTATCGCACTTAGCAAAATTTAGGACTGCAAATACAAACGGGCTCTGTTAAACTTCGGTTTCACTACCGAAGATAAGCTTCTTATCTATATATCTGGCTTATCATCAGTCGCATCGTCACTTACCATCAGTCGCAGAGATCGCAGTCATGGATATTTTGTCATCGAAAAATTTCGTCGAAAAAAGATACGTGGCTGGTATCTAACCCTGTACCCCCCAAAAAGGAGGCCCAAGTCTTACACAGAAGGTTATCCTTCTGTTTAAGTTTTCACCGCTTCGCCCCTCTTAAGTATTAATTCCTTTACGAAGCCTGTAAGTTTTGTACCCATGCAAGTTTTAAAGGCTCAGTTCAAGTACTCAAGATTATGGACTCCGTGTTAACTTCGGAACGTTCATCAAAAAAGGATGTTTTATCACTACTAGGTATATATAGAGTTTGTACGCTCAATTAGTTTGCAGTACATGTACCTACTAATACTACCGTCTACCTACAAGGTATTTCGGAAACCATGTAAAAATAAATAAACACGTTATTCTTTTTTTACCTTTAAATTAACAAACAACACAACTCAAAATCAAAATACTAACAAGAAGTCCTTACTGATCTGAATCATGATTATTTGTACATACATCATCACAATACAAGACACAAACATTCAGCGCGATGCACCAAAGTACCCTGCAGGTGTAGGGTCAGATGTCCAACAATGAAACAGTGGTACACAATAAAACACTGTGATATTTCTAAAATTCTGCGTTGCCATTTCGTGCATTATATTGCGTTAGGACACTCTCGTGAACCCCCCGCCCTAGCCCAATTTGCATCGACGCCGCGTGCGAGAAGATGTGTTTGCGGAGCACTTTTGGTTTTTTTCGACAAAAAGTAAGTATTTTTAGCATTCTTTATAGATTTTTTACTAAAGTATGGTTGAAAATTTCATAAATTTCATGATTAATTAGCATTACACACATTTCGTAGATTAATGTGCAATAAATTATATCTTAAAGTGTTACAATTTAGTGGGTAAAAAATTGAGATTAGTAAAAAAAACCTTAGGTAGTTCACAATGAAACAGTTGCACAGTAACACAATGAAACACTATTTCAATGTGTATCATTTTATTTTATTGTGTACCGTATAATTGTACATACATAATATCATGTACTTTCCGGGCAAATTAATAATTTTTGTGGCTACAAATTCACAAATTAATCTTATTAACATTAAAATTTTTATAATACCAATAATAGTACTGGTAACCTGATTAAAGTTAATTAAAAATAAATCCTTTTGTGATTATTAACTCAAGCATTTTTTTTATTCACCTACTCCATAAATTACACAAAAGTCGAGACAATACTATTAATGTTTCATTGTTGAATTTGTGGTGTTTCATTGTGTACCACCACTGTGGACACAATGAAACATTTCCCATTTTTTAGTTTATAATTTTTTGCCGATTGATTACATATTAATTAAAAAAATTGTAAATGAAATTCGATGCCGAACTAAATTACCTACACACCTGTAAAAAATTAGACTTCTATCTGTAAAAACAAAAGGTGCATGATACTTTGAATTTTTTGTGTTTCATTGTTGAACACATGACCCTACACGTCTTTCTGCGTGAATGGGCGGCCACTTTATGCACAGAAATCAGAACATTATGACTTTATGCCGGCTTTATGTTTAAAGTGCGCCTACCATTTGAGCGAACAAACTGTAGATCTACTGTTCTAAATATTGGCCTGTGCATATTCTTTTCCACCCTGTATACAATTATACATATACTAATAGCATGACAACAGACCGAATCCTAAAGCAGTAGTTCCGTGCTACCACACCTGTCTTCACTGATAATAATGTCGCGTCGAGAGATACCATATTAAAGCAAATATGTAGAAGCAACATTAAGCAGTATTAACGTGAAACAAATTATACCAAACGATGTAGAATAGAGATGCTTCTGAATATTTATCAACACATCTACGCAAATAAATAAAATTGAAGTGTCTGTTTGTAATATCAAAATAACAGCTTTTTACTAAATGCGGATAGGTAGAAAAATACAACTCATTATCCTTCTTTCGAAAGTCGATTAAAATAGTAGTCTATTTTACTCCCGATAACATCAGCTATCTATTAATGAAATTCCCTTCAAAATCGGTCCAGCCGTTCCCGAGATTAAAAATAATTTTTTTTTTATTTTTTTTACTTACAAATTCATTTAGTAAAAAGCTGTTACTTTGATATTACAAACAGACACTTCAATTTTATTTATTTGTTCTATATACAAATATATTTATAAATAGATTTACATTACAACCTTAGGGTACTCTTAGATAAGAGATTAAGATGCTCATGTGACAAGGCACGTACACGACACACTTCTTACACAAAGTAGCCCGAGTGGCGTCACCTGAAGTCTGAACCACAGAATAAATTACACATGTTACCACGTTCCACGTACCTGACCTGCAACAACAACAGCTTCCATGTAATCTTTTGAATTTTTTAAAACCATGGGCACTAAAGACAGAAAATTACGTCGTTTCTTCGCGAGAAAACATATATGATGAAATAGAAGATTCCTTACAAACATTGAACTAATCTACCTTTTTTTGTCATATTTTTATTTTTTATTTTTAGTGTCACACACGCACACTTACACACGCACATACCCACGCACGCACGCACGCACATACACACGCAAGCACGCACGCACGCACACTCGCATCCACGCACGCACCCTCGCACGCACGCATACTCGCACCCACGCACGCACGCAAGCGCACCCATACCTTCTCTACTGTTTAATCATCTTCACATATACCATCTTCACATACAGGTGTGATCGCACTCAAGTAGTCTATAAATTAAAAAAAAACACACACATACTTCTAGCCGGATAGAAATGGTACACTCCGGTTCAGTAATCGGAGCAGCGCTAATGCAATGCGTTCCGGTTTCCACTAAAATGAACGTCATTAAAACCTGCAGCTGGATAATGGTGATATAGCAATCGCTGTGAAGCTGAACGTGAGAGATTTACCCCATTTTTTAAGCTTATCTCGACATTCGATTTACTTTAGACTTTACTCTATAGAGACGATTAAGTTGATGAAACGCTCATCTCAAAGCTAGGGGCTAGTGCAGTGCTTTGAGTGTAAGTTTTCACTTTTCATGTTTAATAGCGTGATATTCAACGGGCAGACACGCTGATAATATAATTAGTTCGGCCTGTCCCCTTATTAGTAACAGGGGGACAAATTGATCTCGTTATTCCTACCTGCCTCTTGAGGGGTCAGAGCAAGGGGACAGACTGAGAGGGGGGACCATGTTAAGTTAAATGGCCAAAGTATGGACTATGGTTATCCATTACATTATTATTTATACTAAATGACAAAACCTTAGATAACACAGAGACTGGTTTAAATTGAATTCAAATATTTTTATCCTATCCCGAAGAAATTGCGAAGAGAGTTTTTAATGATTATTATTATAACATACTTATACATGCCTTTGAAATCTTTAAAAATTATATTTAAAGAAATAATGCAACTTTAAAGTAAAAATGTAAATTTCGAGAAATCTGGCTGTTCCTTGTTCCTTGTATGCATTGAAAGGCTCTCCTCTGTGCTAAACGTTAGCTTTCTACGTCAACAGCCTCAATAGCCCAACGGTTAAAGGTGCGGACTGAAAACTGAAGGGTCGCAGGTTCGAATCCCACCCGTTGCACTATTGTCGTACCCACTCCTAGTACAAGCTTTCTGCTTATTTGGAGGCGATAGGAGGATATCAGTCAACTACAGCTTGGCTAATGTTGTTTTTTAAAAAAAGACGTGTGGCACTTGGGGACTGCCGCGGTAAAGCTATTGCATAGCATTTTTTATCAACACCATCTAGCGGCTCACCGTAGAGGAGTCCCGTGTCAGGTTATTTTTGTTACGGAATTTCTGGATTCGATCTCCACGCTCAAGGCCCGCGATAGAAGCTATGCAATAGCTTAATAAAAAAAAGGGTAGGTGCTGATGAATCAGTCAGTGAGTGAATCGGCACTCTTCTTTTTTTTTAAATATATAGAAGGTCTATAAGCTTCTTCGTCCGGAGATTTTTACAACTGATAACCCTGGTCCAACATCCATTGCTATAATGAAATGCTGCTTCTTGCAAACGTAGGTACATTTGCTGCATATTAGCGTGCAATAAATCGCGAGTCGATGTGCCGGCAAACATTGAATGCGTTGGGCTGTGCAAACTTCATTAGGTACTGATGTCAGCCAAGCACGCCGGGGTACTTTGATACGACTTGAGTATGAGTATGCAATCGCTTCGGGCTTTTTTATTTAAACTTAGCCGTTTATTCACGTTCTGTATGATCTACGTAAGATGGTATACCTACATTATATTAAGGTGCTGCAACGATCCTTATTTATCCACCAAAAATGTGAGAAGGATATAATAAATACTTAATAAAAAAAAAGACGTGTGGCACTCGGGGACTGCCGCGGTAAAGCTATTGCATAGCATTTTTTATCAACGCCATCTAGCGACTCACCGTAGAGGAGTCCCGTGTCAGGTTATTTTCGTTACGGAATTTCTGGATTCGGTCTCCACGCTGGCCCGCGATAGAAGCTATGCAATAGCTTAAAAATTTAAGACTAACAATTGATTATGAAGGTATGTAATTATAACATTATTTTATTTGCACCAACGCAAAAAAATAAAGATGGTGGACAATTTGTAAACCATTTGCTAATCCTGTACTAATCGAGACGTATGCAGAAGGCCCAACCTATTATAAGCCGTTAGATTAATGAGGCTTCAAATGATTGAAAACAATCAATAAATGACGAAGATATTATTTGTAGAGATCTAACTAAGAACTGGTGCGGAATATCTGTGAATTATATTTTAAATCTCCATTTGTTTTACGTTGTGACAGTAAAGTAATCTCGCTAAAACGCTCCGACCAAACTTTAAACCGATGGGTTAGTCTCTTTTCTTTCCATGACTACAGTTAAATGTAGAAAGACTTTTAAAAGCTGAGACGTCTCTCTCCGAAGATAGTTTGAAGCTAAGCGAAGTGAAAAAAACTTAAATGCATTTACAGAAGTTGAAATTGTAATCTGACGGGAGGTTTTATTCTTCTCTTATTTTTTTTTTCGTAGCCACTGATTTGTAGGAACTACTGCCGTCCACGTCAAGTTGGCAGTCGACCGTTACAAAATGACGTCATACCGTACGTTTGACAAGAAAATAATCATTGTATTTTTTACTGTAACTGCGACTATGACGAAAAAAGTTGTTAGTTAAGAAAAACATTCAAAAAGTAACAATAACAAAGCTTTGAAAAAATTTGGTAGTAACAATCGCCAGCGGTACGTTTCTATCTGTACATATAAGCGGGTCTGACTTAAGGTGCGGTGCGGGAAAGCACGAGGCGAAGTAGCGGCCAACTTGACGTGAATGGGTAGTTAAGGCTCAAAAGACGTTGACGCAGGGGAACCAGAGTAACCGATTTTGCTCATCGACTGGCTAAACGAGTGACAACTCCAAACTAAAACTCTCTTTCCATACTAACATTATAGTATTAGTAAAGTATGGATGTAATTTAGGTGAGCCAAATATTATGATCATCATCATCATCAACAGCAGCAGCAGCAGCAACAGCAGCAGCAGCAGCAGCAGCAGCAGCAGCAGCAACTCATCAATGGCTGACAACTTACTGTACTGTATGTAGGTCCACGTAATAGACCACGTCTACGGTCTATCACTTAGGTCCTACTCAAATTGGTAGACTTACTCACTGTTCGAAGCATGTGATATTTAATTGCTTAAATACATGCAACTGTAATGTCGATAAATTGTATAACATTTAAATTAAGTGAGAATGCCTAATTGTAAATTTATTTTACATAGAAATAGAAATCTCGATCCCTGCGAATAACATTTTCAATTTATGATAATTGTAGACAGTGTCGTCTTTATTATCTGCCACTCTTGCGGGAACTTTGAACGAAATTGGATTGTCGCTTAGCGCTGCCACCTGCAGAATATTTCCTCCATTAAGCTGTTTGCATACTACAAGCCAGCCGCAACGTACGATAGACGACAAAGTTTAAGTGCGGAAAGTTAAAGTTAAATGGAAAAAAGAAGAATAAATAAGTTTGGTATTTTTACACTAGCTGATGCGCGCGACTTCATTCGTGTAAATTGAGGTTTTTTTAATTCCCGCAGGTACTCTCTTATTTTCCGGGATAAAAAGTAGCCTATTACTCTACTCTACGTGTTACTCTAGACTATAATCTATCTGTGTCAAATTTCAGCCAAATCGAATTACTCGTTGCGGCGTGATTGAGTAAGTAACAAACATCCATCTATCCATCCATCCACACATCCAAACTTTCGCATTTATAATATTAGTAGCATAGTTGGAATTGTAACAGTTTTTAAGTAGGTAAGTATGTATCTTTGTATGTCCGCGGATCTCGTAAAAACCGCTGGATAAATTGAGATAAAACTTATCCGTTTTAATAATCTGATATGAAAACTTTTGGAACTCTGATGAAAATCCTAAAAATCACCATAATAAATATATTTGGTCGCTCAGAATGTCTTGCTAGATGCATGCTAGCGATGCGTTGGCCAAAAGGCAGTTCAGTATTAAAATGCAAATATCGTCATCAGATAATATGCACAGCTTGCGGCCAATACACGCAGCATGTGAAGTTGTGATATTCACGTTCACGTTGTCCTAATTACATATCTCAACGCACGCAATACGCTCGACGCAAGTCGCTATCATCGTTTGCATTATTTTGTTACTACTTTGAATTTGATATATGCGGCTCGTAGTAAGAGCGGCTCTAGCTGTAATGTGTTATCTTCTTTATTTTAACTTCTAAAGACTTGGAGAAATCAAGCTTCTGATTACGACCATTTCAAAAGGCAAAGCTATTTTTGTACTCTTAACTTTCTGCGTAAGTTTCAAATAATAATAGATAATACTTTTTTGAATGATTAGAATAACGAGTAATGTATGAATTACGAGAACTTCCTGGACACTAAATTAGATAGACGAAATTTTCACAGAATGTATACTACAAATAAAAAAATAAAGGGGGTCCGGGACCTCCTTTATTACAGGTCCCCTTACAAGAAACGTGATTTTTTCGGCGTTTTTTGCTCGACCTTAACAATCGCTGTTACTGAACCCTTCGTGTGCAAGTTTAACACGCACTTTCCCGGTTTTTTATTTATCAATTATACGTATAGTTTTTAATTGCATAATATGCCTTTTTCATGAGCATAATTATTTATATAACAGCAATATCCTTAGCCCCTTAATAACAGATAATTGGACGCAGACATGCAATAATGAGTCAACCCACACAACTGATCAATAGAAAAGTTAACTTCATCCTTTTACCTTATGTATGTATTTAATTTGACAAATGTTTGTGGGTTGAATCGTTATTGCGTATCTGCGTCCAATTATATAATAGCAATATCTGTTACGTTTATTTGGTCATGGAATAGGTGGCAATAGGTTGTTTGCATGATAATATGCAAATGAGCTGGTTATTATCAGTCTATTCCAGTGGTTCATATTATTGCGGGCGTTAAATTCATCTCTATTCTCTACTTAGCGGAATTAGTACAATACACTGACATTATGTACGAACTATAGTATATAATGTTAGAGTTGTTCAGAAATGCTAGAAATCAATATCATGCTACTGACTATAAACTATAAAATTTTAGCATGCTATAAAAAATGCTATGCTATAGCAACTTTAATTAGGAAGCATGTGGATGGCCGACGTGCGCGCTATGTCTTGCAACACGCTAAATCACATAGCATGTTTATTGCGAGTTGCGATAAAGGTCGTAGCCCATTTACACGACACCGCTCCTACCCAACCAAAGTATGAGCATTCAAATATGGACTTAATATCGTGCTCTGGAGGTGCACTTTAGAGTAATAACACCGCGGTACGGTAACGGTACCGCGCGCTGTTTTCTATTTAGTGTTGTTACTGTAAAGTGCACCTCCAGAGCACGATATTAAATCCATATTTGAATGCTCATACTTTGGTTGGGTAGGAGCGGTGTCGTGTAAATGGGCTACGACCTTAAATCCATCTGCTAACTGCCCGGCCGCCTCAGCGCCGCTGCTACGCGCAGTGTGCTACACCGCCTACAGCGCGTGATATTTATAACATCGTAGCACCACCGCGCCTACGTATGTACACTTGCTGTGTGCTATGGAAAGATAGCATGCTGTAATATGTTGCTAATTGCTATATTAACCACCTCTATATAATGTTACCTGTACATCTGCGGTATAACGACTACACAGGATTAAATGCCTAAGCTTAATATGTAGGTGAAAATGGTTTCCGAAACAATAAAGCTTTAAACCTCTATTGTTTCCAAATCCATTTTCCACATTTTCACATACGCGTTTTTACCATAAACATAATACTTTTGAACCGATTTAGCCAGATACACCTCGACTGCGATCTCGCCTCGTAGCTAACTAACTATAATGTGGGTGTCTTTAAATCAAGAGTGAATATGCATCTTATACAAGGTGTTAGTTAATGTCCCTATCCTACCGAAACCCATAAGTTGGGGTCGGTGTATAGATACATGAAAAAATATCATGAGACGTGTAGCTCATATCCTGGCCAAGTTATGAGGACTTCAAAAATTCACCATAAATGTATAGGTGGCAGCCCTTTAAAACAGCTGATTCAATGGCAATGAACTGCCAACGATAAAACTATGAATGAATGTGTGTAGGCCTACAACGTACTACTTGTTATGCTATAACGTTGCGATAAAATATTCCAGATGCGATACCTAACCATTAATCGGCATGCAATTAAACCTGTAACCTGTAGTATTGTTCAGTAGAGTGAAAACCGATTAGAAATCTTGTATTTTTGCAAGAATATTCCAGACTACTTTCGGACTCCGTAAGTTAAAGTCCGTACCTACGTAGTCCATAAAGTGACTGCCGCCTCTTTCTTTGCAGGTAATTAATATCTCGTTAATTTGTGTTGTGGTTTTGATTAACAATTACTGTATGTGAATGAACGAATGAATGTGTGTGATATTTTTAATAATAAATCAATTTCAAAACGATACAATAATTATTATTATCGCTTGCAGTACAGTGCTAGTTTTAGTTCCTTTACCGATGCCGCGTACGTGGGCGTGGTTTGAATATTAAATACGTCGAAACACCGTAAGGGCGCGCCTTCACTGAGGACATTGTAAAAATCATAGACGTCGCGACCACAACGCACCGTGGAAATGTCCTCTGTGCACCATAAAACCTGCGATGCGACGATGTACTAACATTCTAGCGGTATCCACACTTCCCAGCGTGTGCATGTCAAGATGATTAATTACGATATCGATTATCTGATTTCCTTGATTCAGGAACCTCCTGTCCTTTGGGAGAAACCAGTGGAAGAATACAAAGATAAATTTCCAAAAACAAGCGTGGAAGGAAGTATGTAAATGTTTACATCTCAATTTTGAGGAGATGAATACGCAGTAGGTACTTTCTTTTGTGTTTTTTCTTGATGCATCTTAACGCAAGCAGAAGTAGTATTTAGTGCGGTCCATGTCTCACTAGAAAGTAAAATAATGGTAAGAGTTTACTCGTACGATGTCCTATGCGATGAAATTTTTCGTTGCGTAAACGCAACCGCAAATCCTGTGTGTAGCCTCGCCTTTACTCGCGGGGCGGAGTCAAAGAATTCTTGGAAATAGTGTAGGGGACCAAAGTGTTTACGTCTTTAGGAATTTTGCCTTTACCTGGGGAAAAACAACACAAAATACTTGTATTATACAAGATTTTTGCTTAACTATTTTTAAAGGAATTGATGATAATTGCGAGTACATTTAATAATTTTGGAATCTAACAGTAACTACCAAATGTTAGGTAAATTCTTGAGATAAAAATGTGGCTTTTCAAATGTAACACTTTTGTTAATAAGTATTTTTTAAATTGCTACCTAAAGCAGTATTCAGTTTTTCATTTTACAAGTTATTTGCCAAAAGAAAGTCAAAATCTTTTTTCTTCTTCTTCAAGGACTTCTAGGGAATTTTTTTTGAGGGAAAACGGGTAAAATCAAAAGCATGAGTGGTAACACTCGTTTTGAACTTTTTGTTATGTCTCCAGTTAGGGTTTCCAAAATGTTTTTTTCTTAATTAATTAATTAATTTTGTATGAAACTTTTTGATAATTAATTTTCACTTTTTACCACCGCCATTGTGTTTATAGGGTCAAAGTGCATGGGTGGTTGCTGGTAAGTTATACACATTAACAAACACCTTGTAGACAAGCGCGCACCATCTTAGGCTGCATCTTCACTTACCATCAGGTGAGATCGCAGTCAAGCTCTAGTCTATATATTAAAAAGTAAATGATGTTGCAGTCTAAGTATAAATATACTTTCATCTTATTTTCATTGATTCCATTAAAAGTGATATTTTGTAACATCTCCGATTTCACCAAGCAAAGCAAATAAACAGATTAATTTTAGCCACCTTTCTTTGTTTTCCTTATCAATGATATTATTTATTTGTTCCTTATACGATTCGTCACTTTGCGATTCGATTAGCAACGGAGTTCTCGAAGTAAGGCGGTGAAACAAATAAAGCAATCGTTCAAATAAGTTCCCTTTGTGATTGATTTTCCGAGAATTTTCCGTATACGCTCTGTATCGGAATAATTTTAATGAAACTTATTATTTCTTATTAGCTTTCTAAAGAAATACATATCCAACTTTAACTTTATTAAACCGAAAGAAGGTGTTACTTACTACTTACTTAAATACATACCTAATACTTAAGTAGGTACTCCGCAATATAGGGTCATGAATGATCAGTGAAGTTCTAACAGTGCGTAAGTCATTTTGGTGAGTTTTAACATTTTAATGCCATTCGAAGTGTGCGCGTGTGCGCGCGCGCATGTTTGTGTGTCTGTGTGTATGTGTGTGTGTGTGTGTGTGTGTTGGTATTCTAGAAGTTGCGCTTAACTCCGGTCCTGCATCTTACCAAAATTTTATAAAACTAGTGCATCTTAATCTTCGATCAATACTATTATTGCTCCAATAGTATTGAGCTTGTAGCTAGATAAAATAACAAAATAAAAGTTGCCAAAAATGTATTTATTTGAATAATGACCTATAGTTGCCAACAGAGCTTCCCAAAACCGCAATTTTCTGCAAACCTTTCAATGACAGCCATTGTTTATTGTGTTTTTGGTCAGCTATGTTTAAATTTATGAGCTCATTAGCTTGAAAGGATTCACTTGCATTGTAAAGAACAAACTTACTGAGTTGATTTCTATGAATGAGGTGTCAATCGATTCGTAGTATATATCCGGATGACAAATGCTACATTTTATACGAACAAAATCAATATGTTATATGAGGCATGTTATATTCAGTTTTACCTAGTCGGGTATCGGCCATCCAAAGGGGTAAGGTAATTTTGGGTACTATGCCACGCTGCAGTGTCTTCGACGGCTTTTAGATTTTATTTTATTTTAATTTTAGTATTAAATAATAATTAATTTAGATTTAAGTTTATTTTAAACTAGTTGATGCCCGTGGCTTCGCTCGCGCTTTCTGTTAAGAAATTTTCAGTAGGTACTAGCCCGGAGTTAGGAAGTCGGTGGTGAGTCACCCCCGTGCCTCGGAGAGCACGTAAAGCCGTCGGTCCTGCGCCTGATCTCTCTCCGGTCGTGTCGGATTTTCCGTCCCATCGGGCTATGAGAGTGACGGAATAGAGAGTGCACCTGTGTTTGCGCACACACTTGTGCACTATAATATCTCCCGCGCAGATGGCTAATCTCTGTGGAGATTGGCCGCCGTGGCCGGATTCGGTCGGGAGGACATTATTATTAATACGGAACCGTTACGGCAACTTGTAAAAGTTGACAGTTGCATCAACTAGAGTTGCTATGTCTGCGCAGTGACTAATACATGCTTACTCTCTAAATCAAACACACAGTAGTAGTTTGTCAATGTCGTTTGTGTTCCATCAATTTGGTTGTCGATACAACGTGGCATGCGGGCCATGACAGTTTTGAGGTGGTAAACAGAGCCAGTAAACAAACTGAGTGCTGACGAACTAATGGCATATACCTACTTACTTGTTTTATTTTCAGTGTAGGCGGCTGGTCTATCGCGACAGTCGGTTATTATGACATACTAGCAAAAATCAAATCAAAATTTATTTATTTCATGTAGGCCAACTTGTAGCTCTTATGACACGTCATAAATCTACCACCGGTTCGGAATGCAGATTCTGTTAAGAAGAGCCAGCAAGAAACTCAGCAGTTGCTCTTTTCAAAAATTTTACAATGGTTAACAAAACTATGCTATGCACACAGTGTTTACACAAAGAAGTTTCAAAAATGCACACCTACCACAACCTAACACACGTTAAGATGGGTAGACACAAAGCAGACCCATTCCCGTTGGTGGCACCCGTTCACGAGTACGACCATACCGACTACCGGTTCATCCATCTACAAAATATATTAATAAGATCATCCTTCTTCTTCTTTATCAACCGATAGACGTCCATTGCTGGACAGAGGTCTCTTGCGTGGACTTCCACAGGCCTCGGTCTTGCGCCGACTGAATCCAGCGACGTCCTACGACTCGTTTGAAGTCGTCGGTCCACGTGGTGGTCTGCCAACACTGCGCTTCTCGGTGCGAGTTCGCCAATCCAGCACCTTGGGACCCCAACGACTATCAGCTATTCGAACTATGTGCCCCGCCCATTTCCACTTCAGTTTCGCGACTCGCTGAGCTATGTCGGTGACTTTGATTCTCCTACGGACCTCCTTATTTCTTATTTAATTTCGTAGGGATATTCCGACCACAGCTCTCTCCATCGCGTGTTGAGTGATAGCTCAGGTATTGGAAAAAATCTAAGACCAAGTTATCACTTAGCTTATATTACATTATAATATAATTTTCGCGACTTTTCTTTAAGCTAGTGTAGAGTACAAAGTTGCGAGGTGCAAATAGTTTCCGATTTACGATGCAAGTTTTCAGAATTAATTACTTCAAGTTTCAAGTAATAACTTGTAGTACTTTTAGATGCCACTAACAAATTACCATATGTTATCCTCGGTACATGTTATGACGTATATAACGTAAAGGTTTTTATCCCGTGGGAACTCTTGGTTTTTCTGGGATAAAAATGGTCCTTAAATATAGTTACGCAAAAACTACGTCGAATCGGGTTTCCATTGCTACATGATTGAAGGACAAACCAACAAGCAAACATACTTTCGCATTTTTAATATCTTTTTACTCGACTACGGCAAAGCCAAAATCAAGGGTTATGATTTTAGCTGTCTCTGTATGTATGTATGTACGTGACTATTTACCAATGCTCCACCGTAGCGAATAAACTACTAAGCCGATTTTGATGAATGAGGTATCAATAGATTCATTCCATAGTATAGACTATACTATTCTATAGTCCATACTATTCTGTTTATGGCGTTAACTCTCTCCATAGAGTGGTACAGCTTTCTGAAGTTTTCCTAGGTATCGAACCAAATGTATCGATACTACTCGGGTATCTATTCTTTTTTTGAATCCCTTAGCATCATGCAAACTTGACGGCAAACGTGTTCGTATGTGTAGATGTAAGGGAATGGACTCGACAGAAATATTTATTTATTTATTTATTTATTAGGTATACTAACAATATACATATTATACATTCAAAAACAAACATACAAAAACATTGCAACATTGACTGATATGTATATCAATAACAAGCATACACAGCATTCATACAAAAAAAAAGAGGCACCAGATAGACTAGGTCTTAAAAACAAAATTTCTAAATAAATGAGCAAACAATATTGTAAAATTATTATAGGTAAAATAGATTACATACATGCAAAAAAAAAAAGTAGAAAAATACAGAGGATAAGTACCTGCATACATGCAACCGAACGACTGAGACATAATTTACATATAAAACTAAATGTAGGTAACAGAAAAACAGTATTATGTGACTGTACCTACGATTACGAATAAATAATCCTGTACTGTATCTTGGATGAAATAATAAAATCACAATATGCAAAAACTATTGAAATTTATTCGACAACAACGAAAGGAGTCTTATATTTTTTGAAGTACCTCTTCACTGAACGATCCCCTCGCGACTGCATCACCAACTTTTCTATTGCCTTTACTATCAAGTCTGTACTTGGGCTGGAACAAAGAAATACTTTACGTTTAGAGTTCTCTTTTATAAATTAACTAGACCGTGGAAAATTTGAATTTAAGTACACGTACACAAATGCGAAAGTCACTCAGTCTGTTTGTTACGCTTTCACGCCTAAACTACTTAACCAAATTTGGAGAATTTTGGTATAAAATCTTAATGAACCCAAATTAATGAAAATAAAAAACTCTAATTATTATACACTACATCAAATGAATATTTAGTTTTAGTAATAGCCATGTATTCAGTGCCAATAAACGTATATGATAGCTAGATACCTTCGACCATTTAGCCGGGACGAGCCTTTACGCAGATTTAGTACTGAATATATTCTGCTACTTTCTGCGGGAGGTGAGGTAATCATGTACAGCCTACGTACAGCACACATTTACTCACTTCCGCACACTCTTGTAAAAAACTTAATGTGTCTATGAACACACACTAACTCAAAAGCTGTCACACGTACAAGCTGACACGTACGTTTGTACATGTACTTCGGCAGAGGGGAATGCCTGCGCTTGCTAAGTCCTGGCTAAATGGTCGAATGCTAGATACTCGTACTCGTAGATGATAACTAGATACGAGTAGATGATAAAAACGGCAATGATATTATATCAAACTGCATTTAATATTGATTTCAGTACCTATTCAAAGTATTGTGACAGAATCAGACATTGGCTATATACCTAATGTTGTTTGAGCGTAAATCGATAATGTTATTTATCGATTTCTGGAAGCGAACAGCTACGTATAAAATAAAAATTCTAGTACTGACCTTATCCGTACAGTTTTCATATTTTCCAGGAAGGTTACTGATGTATTGGTTAATGAAGATGTGCCTTGCATTATCATCTGTAAAGTGGGTATAAACTTGAAGTGGGGGATAGCCCAGGGGTGCGAATAGAGTCATAGTTAGGCTGCCTACACATAACTTTACCTACTCTATCTTCTTATAAACGCTGTCATTTAAATCAGTTGCATAAAGTTGCAAGAATTATATTCTTTAGCGAGAACTTTGCAATAAAACTTGTAAAAGTCAGTTTCATACTGTAAAAATTTACAGCAAATCAATTTTTGCATGTTTTATGCAAGAAATTGCAGACGTTATCTTGCCTTTGGACACTTCATTACATTTTTACTCGTATATTCAAAGATCGTTTTCTCTCTCTCTCTTCATTTCGTCGAGTTTAATACACAATTAATGAATTGCTTGCTTCCATTCGAGGCTTGAAAGGCCATAATTAATAAGCGACATTTTGGGCGATATTGATTATGTACATATTGTACATCATTAAAATAGCAGATTTTTTGCTTTGATTGGTCTTACTCTCGTATCACTATGAAGAGATTTTCTGTCTCTTGGTAACTATTGTGATTTTGATGAAATTATCACCAACCCACACTATTTCATGAAATATTGAGAAAATTCATAATTTTTAATATCAATATTTAAGCTTTTAAACTACATTTGAACTTCGTTGGAATCGAGTACTTATGACTAATAGGCGTTTATTACGAATTTTTTCCAAAAGGAAAAGCTTTAAAATGTTCTAATATAAACTTGCCATTATGTCGCTTAGTAATTATTGCCTTTCAAGCGTCGAATTCAAATTCAAATTCAAAATTTATTTATTTCATATAGGCTACCTTGTAGAACTTATGACACGTCATAAATCTACCACCGGTTCGGTGGTCCGGTCGATATCATAATATCTGAATGCGAAACCAATTTTGAAGTACATATACTTCAAAATTGGTTTTGCATTTAGCTACCCACAGGACTTTGTAGAATCTCTACAAGCAGGTAGAGAACTATGTAGTTGTCATATTAACAACATTTCACATTAAGAGCCTACTCTTAATCCGGAGAATTTTATTCGTATAAAAAAATTTAATTCACGCAGTAGAAATTGCGGGTAAAAGCTTATATTATATAGTTCAACAATAAGAATCGTGTATGGGTTACTTGTTCCATTTACACTTATTAATTGCAGTCATGGAAATACCGATACAACATCGAGCTTTTGTTCCATAGAAAAAATAAAATATAGAGATTCTCTTTTTGTGCAAACCTTGCATTGTTGCGGGAATTCATTTCGAAATGTCCGTTTTCAACAACTGCGACCAAACCAAATGTCAAGCTGCGGTAAAACATTTAACGTGAAAAAAGGACACTACCGTCAAAATAAAAACAGAGATTTTCACATTGCGGGAGATTATTCCCTTCATTCTTATATTTTTTGTACACGTACTATGTTTTTTTTTTTTGTAAGCCGCTTTATCGGTGTTTTTTACGACTGTTTGGTAGTGTAACCGGTAGTAGTTTTATTTTATTTGATTACTTGGAGGAATCGAATAGCAGTGTCGAAATGAGGAAAATGTAGCCGAGTGTTTCGTGGGACGTGGACGGTTATGTATGATATTTGTTTGTTTTAAACAAAAGATGTACTTTTGTACGTGAATTGATTTTTTATTATTTGATATATTGTAAGCACAATGTAATGTTAACATGGCCGCTGTTGCAAGGAAAAAGGGAAGAAGCCGGAGTGTTGCCAGTAACAAGTGTTGTCACACTTTTTTCTCTAATTTCAATTTTAATATTGAACAGGTTATTTTATTTATTCATAATCTCATGTCATGAGACGTTCAGTACGAAGTCAATCCAGATCAGGATCCGTGATCAAAATTTAAACATCGCAATCTTTAATTTAGATTGAAAGTTTAAAAAACAGATTGACGGATTGATTCGACTACAAAATGTTGAGATTTTAGTTTTACTAATATTTATTCATTATTTTTATATAAAGTCTATACAACAAAGTGATGCGAGAACAGATTAGGACGATGATCCCGCAGAAGTATAAATTGTGTTTAACACACTGTGTTTGTGTGTGTGTTGTAACATTAACTCATAGTGTCACTAACATAAAACTATCGAAATAATTTTTGCATGGGTATAGTTGAAGACCTGGAGAGTGACATAGACTACTTTTTCATCTCGAAAAATCAAAAAATTCAAAAACTAAATCCACGCGGACGAAATCGCGGGCATCAGCTAGTACCTAATTTTATCGGACTGAAGAATATAAATGGAAGAAACAATTGACCATTATTGTTCCTAGCTTCGAGAACCTACTAGCATAAATCACGTGTAATATTTTATTACGCGGCGGTCGCGAGCGTCAAACGTGCGGTATATTTCCTCGGCCGCCCTCCCGCGTGTCAGCGCCCTTATGCATTATGCGCATTTTTAGTTCGAGGAAGCTCTCGAATTTAGCTTTTCGGTAGTTTTTCTTGTAATAAGCCACAATAGCCCAATGATTACTGGGGCGAACTGAAAACTTAAAGGTCGCAGGTTAGATCCCAACCCGTTGCACTAAATTGTCGTACCCACTCCTAGCACAAGTTTTCAATTATTTGGAGGGGAGAGGAGAACATCAGTCAAGTTCTGCTTGGCCGATATTATGAAAAAAATCTTTTATCTTGATTGAAGATTAGGCACTGACCTCTGTTTGAACCAGTGGTAGATTCATTTGATGATTCGAAAGCACTGTGTAAAAGTTTATTTGAATAAAAATTTATTCTATTCTATTCTATATAAATAATCTATGATTAACACTGGACTTGCTGCTGTAATTTCATTTTTGGATCTACTTGATTGAAAATTTAATCTGTGCTTGTTTGGTGCTATTTTGGATTTTATTGAAGCGTCGCTCGATGTGATTGAAGCCATTTTTAGCCAGTACTTTATATACAAGTAGTAAGTTCTTGTACTTGTATATTATTTTTCACATCAACTGCCGAGCGTCCCGTGACGTCATATTTTTTTTGTTTTCAAAAATTTTTCAATGATATTCTTATATTATTATTCATTGATGTTTGAGTCTGGTTTGAGTGCTATCCAATTAGTCATTAAATGTCAATTCAGTATTTGCTTTTAGGCAATCATCTACCAATTGCTTTGACGTATTCTAGTAGGTACGTTGCGTCGCGTCGACATCAAAAGCTATTTATGCAAACAACCTCCCTCGGAGTCAGTTCGTTTATTTTTAGAATAAAATGAGGTTCTCGTTACAAAATACAACAGGAACGGGGAAAAACTAATTTATCTGAAAACAAGGCATGAAATGAAAAACCCACAACGTCTTTCAGCGCCCTCTAGTGGTCTACAACAACCTTAAAACTTAAAACTATCATTGCTCACGTAATAGATTGGCCGTTAAATGAGAAAATCGTTTTATAGAGCGCTGGATGCAGCAGCTAAGATGGTATCTTGATAGAAAGAAAGAAGAAAAAGTATTTTTAGAAAATATAAAGTTATTATAATTATTTTCTTCTTTCTTTTTACGTGATAGAATCGGTTTACAGGTAAACCATGTGTAGCTACCCTTAGATTAGGAATTTATTTTTCATATTTAAGTGGGACCAACTTGAACAAACCCCTATTCAATAAGAAAATCATCAAAATCGGATAACCCAGTACAAAGTCGTGCGTGATAGAATCGGGAAAACCGTGTGTCACTATCCTTAGAGGTAGAATTCCTTTTTCAAATTTAAATGGGACCAACTTTGAGGTAGACCCTATCCATTGAAAGAAAGAATCATCACAATCGGACGACTCTGGGAAAAGTGGACAAGTGTCGCGAAGCCCTTATTGTACCGTCTGATAGAACCTATCCCTGACTTTTAAATAGATAAAACACAAGCACAAATGAAGCTTAACAAAAATTGAATTAAGTTTTTCATAGTTCCATTACAAACAACAGACTACAGCAGCATATTCAGGTATAGTATAGCAATCTTACAGTCGACCAGTGTAAATTAAACATTTGTCTGGCGAGAGGCTTTGGCCGTGGCTAGTTATACCATTCTATCGTCAGAGACGTGCCGCCAAGCGGTTTTCCGGCACGATGGCGTGTAGAAACCGATTAGGGGGTATGGATTGAATCTACACTGCCATACCCGTTCCAAGTTAGCCCGTTTCCATCTTAAACTGCATCGTCACATACCATCAGGTGAGATCGCAGTCAAGGACTATCTTGTCGTCAATAAAAAAAGACGTGTGGCGCTCGGGGACTGCCGCGATAAAGCTATTGCATAGCATTTTTTATCAACGCCATCTAACGATGAGGGGAGTCCCGTGTCAGGTTATTTTCGTTACGGAATTTCTGGATTCGGTCTCCACGCTCAAGGCCCGCGATAAAAGCTATGCAATAGCTTAAAAATAAAAAAAAATTAAATCACCCCGACATCTGCAAGCAATGCTGGTCTATTTGTGATATGATAATATCCGTAATTCTGTTACCAGCCATCTTCCGACTCCATCATCAACTATTAGAGGATAGATAGTTCAACTCATCTTGGCGCGCGGCGCCATGTGTGCGTAATGCCTGTGTACAGTCAGTAACTGTGTGTGCGTGACAGAAGGACGAATAGGCGGCCGCTGCGTCATTGCCACACAAATTAAAACTGCATGTTTACAAGCACACGCACACATAACGCCGCGCGCCAAGATGAGTTCAACTATCTATACCACAGTCACTCCAAAATCAACTCAATGACGACAACTCAGTAGGTGGACGTTTAATAGAGCTGAGTTCCAGTAACCAAAACTCATTAGGCCCAAATAAATAAGCACAAAATATACGATACAATAGATTATAAGTTATATGGAGTCAACTTTCAATTAAAATTCTTACGTATTCTTCTTGCAATTCACGAGGGCGCGTGAGCTTTACTTGTGGTTACGTCGTGTACACTGTAGGTACGTATATTGCGTGTACGTGTCTGTCAGTAGCCTAGGTGGGAGCAGTCAGGCGCGAGCAAACTCTCGCTCACACTTATACAGATACGATACACACACTACGATGAGCCACGTGCCCTCGTGAATTACAAGAACTATACTACTTATAAGGTCAAACTTTAAACTACCGTGCTCGTAAAATCATCGAACGGTATGGCTTACTTAACTGTATACTTGCGAAACTGTGATACTGTTATCCAAAATGTAACCATTGGGAATAGCCGGCCAAATAAAGTCGAGTCTATTTCAAACAGCCGCTATATTGAAAAGAAAACAAAAATATGGCATTCGAAATGAACGAAGCAATATCGCCAGGGACGAAGTGTAAATAAGGTTTCACGTAAGTGCCTATATAATGCAGGACACAGTTTTTTTTATTCGATGACAAGATAATCCATGACTGCGATCTCACTTGATGGTAAGTGACGATGCAGTCTAAGATGGTAGCGGGCTAACTTGCACAACAGAGAGTTGATCTAAATTATTAGGCGATGAATACACCAACCGGATTTTATCCTTCAATACTGCACTTTTAAAAAAAAAAAGAATATTAGCCAAGCTGAAGTTAACTGATATCCTTCTGCTCCCTCCAAATAAGCGGAAAGCTTGTGCTAGGAGTGGATACGACAATAGTGCAACGCATGGGGTTCGACCGCTCGAACCTGGACCTTTTAGTTTTCAGTTCGCACCTTTAACCATTGGGCTATTGAGGCTTGCACTGAACGATAATTTCCGGTAGGTGAATGACTGTTTTAAGGAATGGACATTAAACTACTTATTATTATAATAACAATTATTATTATTTATTCAGATACCCACGATACGTCTCCTGGTCTTGACACTGTCTGCCTGATGTTATTAATTCTTATCAATCCCTTGTATAAAGATTTATTTATATATTTCAATTTACTATATATACTTACAGAATGCCCAAAACGTATATACGCTAAGTTATAAAATCTTCTTTTTCTAAATTTAGTGGAAATTATTTCAAAGAGCCAAGAATGAAAATAAAGCAAAAATCACTAATCCTTAGTTTTGTCTTCTATTGAGGACGTTTATCCATTGCACAATTGAAGAACTCTCCAAGCGGGACGGTGAAATAGGCCTGAATCAAATGCCAAGAGTGGTAAAAAAAGATAGTTGTTAATCCGAACGCCGAATAGAAAAGCGATCTCTATAAATCGTCCTTGCTACTGGATAGAGAAAACAAGTCTATTATTATGTTCAAATAATATTTTCATAACAAAACCGAGGAAAACTAGGGCAAAAGAATAATCCACCTGAGAGTTATGATCTTTTTATCTTTGCGATCCTATAAAATGATATTGTAGAGGACCACTGTAAACGTTTTTATCGTCCATAAGCCCTCCATCTCTGTGATTGTCGGCTTATGATGCTGAGATTGTGATTTTATTTATTAACAAAGCTGTAACTTGTAACGATATCACTAAACATAATATGTATTGTATTTAACCTTCGTAAGTATAGACTATAGTTCTTTGACGATAAATAATCTAATCAATTAACGAAATCAAGGAACGAAACGAATTGAACTCGTTGTAGCTATCAAAGTGCATGCCTGGCAACGGGCAAATTTCTGGAAAAGGTACTTGAAAAAATAAGAATAAGAATTGATTTTTATATAAAAAACAAGAAAGAATTATTGTAGGTTCATTTTTAAGCTATTGCATAGTTTCTATCGCGGGCCAGCGTGGAGACAGAATCCAGAAATTCCGTAACGAAAATAACCTGACACGGGACTCATCTACGGTGAGCCGCTAGATGGCGCATTTTTTATCAACGTCATCTAGCGGTGAGCCGCTAGATGGCGTTGATAAAAAATGCTATGCAATAGCTTTACCGCGGCAGTCCCCGAGTGCAACACGTCTTTTTATTATAAAAATGTTACAGTAAAACTTAGTCTCATTTACTAATATTAAAAAGAGGACAGTGTGTTGGTTTGTTAGTTAAATGGTTTATTGGTTTATCCGAAAATCACAGCAACAAATCAACATGTGTTTTTCGCATGGGTATTGTTGAGAACCTGGAGAGTTAGATAGGCTACTTTTTATCCCGGAAAAAGAAAGGGTTCCTGCGGGATTTCTAGAAAATTATCTCCATGGGGACGAAGACTTCAGGTGGCCCGCCTGCTCGTTTGCTCGCAAAAATGATTTAAAAAAAAATTGTTCGATCACAAGATTCTTAAACAAGTACTCGTAGGTGACAAGACACGAGCAAAAGATAGTAGATTGTAAAATTATGCAATAAAATTTATCCGACGAGAATGAAAGTCGACTCTCGTACATACAACAAAAGGGAATCGCCACAGAGACATAGAAGCACATATCTAAAATCTAAAACACAAAGGCGAGCAGTTCAGCTTTGTGCAATATTCCAGCGCGTCTAGAGTTTACGGACAGTGGCTGCAAAAAGTGTTATCTCCATGAACACAGCATACTGTTCTAGATTGTTCTAGCTTTGTTAGTGCTTGTTTAATGGCGTGGACTTAAGCTGGGTCTACACTGCGAACCGAACACGAGTTGAATAAGGGCGTGTTTATATGAGACGAATTGTGTCCGCACGGCGACAGCACGGCGACCGCACGGTGACCGCGCGGCAACCGCGTGACAAACGCGCGGTGGCTGCACGAAAACTTACGCGTATATTTATTTTCGTTGCAGAGTGGCATCGAGGATACACCCTCTGCGGTTTTTTCGATGTGCATTATATAAAAGTGTATAACAATTTTGTAAATGGTGATTAAATAAAATAATTATAGGAATCACCACTTCGGACTACTTTTAATAGATAGGGGAGCGAAGCTGCGGGTTGAAGCTAGTTTATTATGATTTTATAACAATGTAATCACAGAGATCTAGTAAACAATTAGGTGTCTGGATCTTAGGGTCTGAATGAAATTTTAGTACTTTGTTATTACGTCTGCAATTCAAATTTTCTTTGAAAACTTTTGGTAATTTGATTACTTACTCTGCGGTTTGATTTTGTAAATGGTTTAAATAATTTTCAATTATTTTGTTTAGATATTTTTTTTCTTATGTCTTGGAACATACATATATATGTCTTTATCTATCTATAGACGTGAGGTTAGAGTGGGAAAGGGATAGAAAATGGATTATGCGGCCACATTAGTATTGGATTAGTTTATGTATGTCAGGGCAATAAGAATGTCATCTCGTAGAAAATGACAAAGGTTTGCGGTGTTTTGGTTTGAAGAAAAGCTCAACAAACCTACACTAAGTTAACTTACACATACTTTTCAAGTTAACTTCAAGTGTGCTTAAGTCAGTAGTTTATAATTCACTCCCACAGATGATTTTTTGTGTAATATTTTGTTGGAGAACCCTTTATAAAAAATATTGCAAAGTTAGAAAAAAATTCTGTAAGTAGGTACTTCATATAAGGATTAATCCGATTAGTGCTTCTAGTTCAAATAAAAAGCCATGAATTAAAATTGTAGAAAATATGCTGAAATCAATTTAATTAAAGTAACCTATTGAAAGGGAAGGAAACCAACAAAGTTATATTGTAGATAAAAGCTAGTTCATTTATAATTTAAGCTTTTCGACAACAAACATTGAAGTTTTAATCCGTTACTTAATAGCAAAAACATTATCTTCGGTAACTTCGGTAGCGGAGAGGTAGGTACGTGGAAGGTTTAGAGACTTTGCTAACTTTCGTTATTCAGTCTGTTTGAACTTTGGCTTTAATCCCCAAAATGTAAGACTAAGCCAGCCTAGACTACCGCCTTTTGTCTAAGACCGATTTTGGTCCGGGCCGACTTTTTATCTGGTAAAGAAGTGGTGGTTGTCTATTATACTCAAACCAACCATTTTTGTGTCGCGACCCACGAAAAAGCCAAAACGTTAAGTTAAAAGCCTGACCTGCCCTTCAGAATAAAATAATAATTTTAATCTAAATATATAAAACGCAAAGGTGAGTGACTGACTGACTGACTGATCTATCAACGCACAGCTCTAACTACTGGACTGATCGAGCTGAAATTTGGCATACAGGTAGCTGTTAGGACGTAGGCATCCGCTAAGAAAGGATTTTGGAAAATTTCAACCCCAAGAGGGTTAAATAGGGGGTTAAAGTATGTATGAAAGTCCATCATTTTTCAAGTTATATCCATGAAACTTTGTATTTAGGCTTTCAAATAAAAATAAAGAAATATGTATTTCACAGATTTTGAAAATTCGAACCTAACGTGAGCGAAGCCGCGGGTTAAAGCTAGTATTATTTTTATTATAAGCACGTTTAAACTTTCAAGACTCCCTCGTAATTTTGAATTTCAAGTTCACTCCAATTTTTAGTTCTATTCTATGACCGAGTACCTCAGTATAATATAAATATTAGTAAATTGCCTGTGTTTCATATTGTCTACTTCAATCGGGCCAACTTTATCGGTCGTCTGCGATAGTTATTATATTATTGCTATTAAACATCTCATTTCACATCTAATCCTGGTCTTAAGCTTTCAAGTATTACAATGTAACTTAGAGCCTTTGAGTTTTAAATTAAAAACCATATAGTAAATCCTTTAAAGAAATTACTTATCTACTATATTTGAACCATCGATATAAATGTACGTACTAAGTACGTACTACAAGATATAGTGGCGTTCCGAACATTCATCTTGTTCAACTAACATGCACAGTCGACCGTGCATTAGTTAGTGTGGCATGGGCATTGGCGACGCAACTACGTACGAGGCGCTATCTACGCGATAAAACTTTTAAGCACTTAGGTGCTTAAACAATTCAAGTCTAAAACAAAAAAGTATAGTTGATTTAGTGAATAATTCGATAACGACATCGCAGCGCGATGTACAAGTTTTGTGTTCTGATGTTCTTGTCTATGCACCTATGTCGAGGACTTGTACCATTTACCTAGCAATAGGTAGATAGGTATGTTGAATATGGTTAAATAGGTCGCCTTGTCTCAGCCGTATGTATGTCATTGATTGGCAATCCGTCAAACAGCTGCCCTAGAGATTACTTGCGAATTTCAATGCTCTGAATTCTAAGGGAGGCCATATCCGATCAAGTCTGCCATCATGTTTGCATGATGCTTAGTGATTCGAAAAAAGGATCGATAACTGAGTAGCATCGATATTTTTGATTGGATACCTAGGAAAGTTCCAGAAAGCTGTACCACTCCATCGAGCGAGATAACGCTATACATCAGAAAGAAAATATCAAAGGCTATAGTCTGCTGTCTAACGTGTGAAGTATAATGATGAGATAAAAGTATCGAATAAATGGAAAAGTACCGTAATAAGTTCCTGATGCATAGCGTTATCTCTCTTGATGGAGTGGTATGACTTTCGAGAGCTTTCCTAGGCATCGAACCGAAAGTATCGATACTACTTAGGTATCGATCCTTTTTTTGTCATCATGCTTTGACGGCAAACTTGTTCGTGTATGACCTCCCTTTGTATGAGTGACACTTCTAAGATTTAGAGCATCGTATCAAGTTAAACTAAAAATACCTCAAATTTATTCATTCATCTCAATCCATCCCCTGGATCAGGGATTGTTTATTAAATTGTGCAGTTCCCGATATAGTTCTTTCAACTCACGAGGGCGCGTGGCTCATAGTTGTGTGCGTGTCGTATCTGTATAAGTGTGAGCGAGAGCTTGCGCACCTGACTCCCACCTAGGCTTCTAACAGGCACGCATACTTACGCAATATGCATGTACACGACGTAACCACAAGTAAAGCTCACGCGCCCTCGTGAATTGCAAGAACTATACCTGCTATTACTTTACTATCGATTTGTATTTCACGAAGTTTCCTCGGCGCTACGAGATATGGACATGGTATAGCTAATTAAGCAAGGTTAAGGCCGCTGCATACGTAACGTGCACGGGACGGGACGGGACGTGGACGGGACGGGGCCCGAACGTGGTTAGTAAACACGGACGGGAATTTTTAATGCATACGCAACGTGGCAATAACTCAGAACTAACGTGCTAGTGATGTGAACAAGGAAAGATGGATTTTTCATTTGAAGAATTGGCTTTAATTGCTATTGCTTTAGATGATGAAGAAGCTACGGCCGTCAAGAGGAAAAGAAGATTTTCTGTACATCCTACATGGCAGAAAAGAGAACAAGAAGGAGAATACCACACTCTTTACAAAGAACTTTTGGATGACGAGACTCAATTTTATAAGTATTTTCGTATGACAAAAGAATGTTTTGCTTTACTGGAAAATAAGCTGAGCACTCATTTATTAAAGAAAGATTGCAAAATTATACAAAGCTGGATGTGATCGTACACACTCGATTAGTTTTTCCATTCGTCCATTTTTGCTTGGTAGGTAAATACACAAACATCACTTAGCTCTCCGGAGCGAACGGGGCGACTGTGCATACGCAGCGGAATCACGGACGGGACGGGGCACGTGCGGGACGGGACGTGCTAAACATCGTCGCCGACGATATTTTTCCCGTCCCGTCCGTGCTCCGTGACGTATGCACAGTCGTTTACATTTTCTATGAAACGATATTTCCAAAACTCCACGTCCCGTCCCGTCCACGTCCCGTCCCGTCCCGTGCACGTTATGTATGCAGCGGCCTTTAGGCAGTCAAGTTGTTCTTCACTACGATCGTTGTCGAGATATACAAACTCATAACAAAAGCAACACTACTAAGCATGGATTATGCATAGCTTACAATCTACAGACTTTGAAGATTATATGAGCTTATAGTGGTTATGGATTCTATAACAAGATATTCTTGATAATTTATGTTGATCGCACAATCAACATCAAGGATAAGTAGATCCCGCCAAACATCGGTTCATCTTCGCAGGATCTTTGCATTATTAAACGAATAACATTGCCCATCATATCTTATTATTGACGATTATTTAACGCTTTGAAGAAATTAATTCGTAGAAGTTTTAAGCGGGTCTCTTTTCCCTTTATAAAATAGATTTTCTTCGCTTTACGTATGTTCAAACCTTTATTCAATTAAAAACTTTAGTCACAGAAAGTTTCACAAAAAGATTAACCGAAGCATTATTACCTGGAGAAAATCGCTCGAGATAGAGTCGCATTTTCTGAAAAATATTGCAGTATTAAAAAGGATACCTAGAAATGAAAGGAGAGCAAATTACGTCCCACAAAACCGACGCTGAGCCTTACCTTTGGTGAGCCGTATTGTGATAAATCTCGACGGGGAAATATTACTTCTTGTCAAATTAGTGTTCGTTTTATAGCTACTAGAGGTTAATCTCCGCTAAGTTAGATTATTATTAACAGGTAGTTACATTTCTGCGTTATATTTTTTTTGTTCTCTATGTTCTGTGATGAAAAACAAGTATAGTTCTTACGATTCATGAGGGCACGTGGCTTATGGTTGTGTGTGTGTCGTATCTGTATAAGTGTTAGCTTGAGCTTTGCTCGCACCTGACCGCTCCTACCTAGGCTCATGACAGGCACGCACACTTACGCAATGTGCATGTATACGACGTAACCACAAGTATCTAAAGCTCACGCACCCTCGTGAATTGCAAGAACTTTACTAGAATTTAGAATTTTGTGGTTTTTTTTAGAAAATAAGAAACAAGAACATCCGTCATACTGATTTTGTTCATATAAAACATAACTTAAGTCACCTGGACTATAATTGTATGTTCTTTGACTATAGTGACAAATTAATTGACACCTCATTCATCAGTCATCACAATCGGCTGAGTAGTTCAGGAGCTACGCAGGAATATTCGAATATAGATACATAGTATATACATAAATTGACTGCTAAAATCGTAAAACTTCCTTTTGGCTTTGCCGAAGTCGGTGTAAAAGAGCTCGTCTTAAATACTTATACTCGTACCATTAAACGCAAACAATTCTGCGAAGAATTCCGCCTGGTTGCACGTGATATTGACTATATTGAAAGCTGCCGAGTCTTTTAACGTGAAAGAAATAATAAGTGTACCGTTTTCCTTTTTAATAAAAGAAATATTCTGCTCCTAATACGGAGTCCCGCATGTGTAAATGATGGCACTTCTTTACAAAACACTTTATATTATTAAACAAAGGCACAGGACACTTTTGCGTCAATCCTACTCAATATTATAAATGCGAAAGCTTGGATGTATGAATGGATGGATGTTTGTTACCCAATCACGCCGCAACGCTGAACTGATTTGGCTGAAATTTGGCAGAGTTTGAGTCAAGTATAGTCTGAAATAACACATAGGCTACATTCAATTAAAAAATCTCAATTCAGACAAACGAAGTCGCGGGCATCAGCTAGTCTAGAATATGAGATATGAATATTTATTAATGACTAGCTGTAGCCCGTAACTTCATCCGAGTGGTTTAAAAATTCCTCGGAAACCTTAGACCACATCATCACTTTCCATCAGGTGTGATAGTGGTCAAGCATGTGCCTATAATGTATCCAAAAAAACAAAAAAAACATTGATTTTCCGGGTTTATGAGATTTAGTGCTGATTTTACCAACGTCTAGTGACGTTTTACTAAGAAATAAATTAGGCGTTCTCACAATATTTTTATTGAAAATCTGGCAAAATATCAAAACGCTTGAATGGATTTCACCAATGTCTAATAATCATAATTCTTTATTTTACGTTGATGAAATCGGCCTTTTGAATATCCGTTGACTTACAAAAAAAAGTTGGACAACTAAATCGCAGAGTATAGGTACTAATAGGCATAATGACTTATGGTAGCCCGTCCATCTTATCCAACTAAATCGTTGATCATCTCTGTCGTTTGATATCGTTGTATTCGATAGTCGGCTTTGAAATTGTATATCTGCGGTCGCTCTTACGCTGAAATCTATAGACCGCACCCTCTCTCTGATCAGACTGAAGACAGCGTTAAAACGAGACAGATTTATGTCAGAGCATATTTATGTCTCGTTTTATCTTAAGTCCGAGCTAAGTCAGAGCACGCTCTATAGATCTCAGCAATATTAATGTCTCTGAGTGTGGCAGTTAGTCATTTTGTACAGAGTCAAATTGGCATTTGATCTAAACGATAGAAAACGAAAAGTAAACTTGAATAATTACAGACTCTTCAAATACTATATATAATCTTCTGCCAAAATCTAATTAAAATGTTTAACAATATTAAAACTCAGCCAAAAACTTCATTCGACGCAGCTTTGTTCTAAAACGGCGGAACAATTTTAATAATTCCCCATTGACGTGATGAACGAACAATAATTTTAATCATGGCTTTTGTCGCTAATCCGGTGCCCGTTTGGGCCGTGGCTCACAGCGCAACGCCGCAGTGCTTTGACCTAAATATTAACTTCTTCTTTTCAACCGATAAAAGCCCACGGCTGGACAAAGGTCAGCTGCGTGGACTTCCACGGGGATCGGTCTTGCGCCGCCTGTATCCAGCGACTCCCTGCGCCTCGTCAACTATGCTTTCCGATGCGGAATTGCCACTCAAGCACCTTAAGATCCCAACGACCATTATAGGTTTACTAGCTTTTACCCACGGCTTCGCTCACGTTAGGTTCGATTTTTTAAACCCCTATTTTACCTCCTTCGGAGTTGAATTTTGAGAAATCCTTTCTTAGCGGATGCCTACATCCTAATAGCTACCTGTATGCCAAATTTCAGCTCCATCGGTCCAGTGGTTAGGGCTGTGCGTTGATAGATCAGTCAGTCAGTCACCTTTGCCTTTTATATATTTAGATAAATGTATGGATATGCAATTCAAAACAAAATCTGTTTCGCAGTTTTGGATCGGGCAGGCGTTCTAGGCGCGGAACTGGTACAGAGTGGATGGACCTCTGGCACCCTTTCGAGGGTATCTTGGTTCGATCCCAGGCACACCTCTGTAATTCTGTTTTAAGCAATCAAATATCATTTGCTGTGAAGAGAAATGTCGTGAGTAAACCTGCGCATGCAAGCATCTGAGCATTCTTCGTTAAAATGTGTGAAGTCAGCCAATCTGCACTTGGCGAGCGTGATAGACTCTTCTGATTTGAGAGGACACCTGTATTGGATATGGGCTGAGAAGGAGGAACTTGAAATGATAAAATAATTAACGAAAACACTTAATTTACAGTTAAAAGTTACAGAAATAGCCACTAATAACCGATACTGGCACCGCAACAATTTATTCGTTCGTCGACCATTCAAAGCCTTCTTTAACGAGTTGGTTTCGTATTCAACTTGTTTATCGTTAAAACTTCCAATGGACTAACACTGATTGATTCCTCTCCGAAGGACCTCAACGACTTACTGAGAGCAAACATTCAATAGATTTACTTCAACAGTTTTATATTTGCCCTGGGAGTTTTCACCTTTGAGTTGAAATGTACTTTATTATTTTACTAATTTTTGCCCGCGAATTCGTCCGCGTGGAGGTGGGTTTTTAAAATCCTTCGGGAACTCCTTTTTTTTGGGGATAAAAAGTAGCCTATGTCACACTCCAGGTCCTCAACTTTACCTATAAAAAAAATCATCGATCCATAGCTCTGTGGCGACGTGATTGAAGGACAAATCAACAAACCAACACACCAACAATCAAACACACTTTCGCATTTATAATATTATAGTAAGAATTAGTATAGTAAAAACCAGATGATAAGACTCCTTAATATTTCCCATTTCTGGTTTACCTTCACATACTTTCTGGTTAATCCTTTCTGGTTAAACCTTTTATCAGTAAATCTTTAGATATATCTAAAGATTTACTGATAAAAGGTTTAACCAGAAAGGAACAATAGAATTTTCTATCTATCTATATATAGATAGATAGAGAATTCTATTGTTACACGAAGTTTACAATAATATCTAAGAGTTAATTAACGAACACAGGTGCGCAAAGGCGGTTTTATCGCGTTAAGCGGTCTCCTCCAGACAACCTTAAAATATTTAAAAGAATCTTATTGAGGAATATAGGACAGTGCAACAAGTTTTATATAAATTACATAAAAAGTACTTTTTAATCTTATTTCTTGCTGGATTTTATTACAGTTTTCTCCATAATTGAAAAGTGGAGAATATTGCACGTGCATGGTACCTATTACAACATCTTATTTTGTTTACCCATTGAATAGGTATCGGTGCGATGAGAGTACAAAATAATAACGATCTCTATGTTCATTAATTCAAAGGAAAGTAATTATCACAAGCTGCTCTCCGTTAATTGTTTTGATTAATGGACCAAATTCATTAAAACTGAAAAGAATTTCAATTTCTGTCCCCAATATTGGAGGAAGATTTAAAAGATATTTTAATTCAATCTCATTAGGAAGCGATTAGGGCTTTTGTAAAAAATATGGTTCAATTGAATCTGTGAATAAGTATTTCTCGGCTTTAAGCATATTGCTTCATAATCGAAACAAAGCGACAACACGCGTCTTTCTCAAAATGTTACAAAGAAAACTTTAATTATGATAATAAAGTTTCGTGTGAAATAAAATCAACTAATATAAAGGCTATAATACTATAATAGCTTTTTTTTTTCCGACACGACCGGAAAGAGATCAGGCGCAGGACCGACGGCTTTAATTGCTCTCCGAGGCACAGGGGTGACTCACCACTGACTTCCTCACTCCGGGCTAGTACTGAAAATTTCTTAACAGAAAACCCAATACATTTTTGGCCCGACCCGGGAATCGCAAACGGGACCTCGTCATCCGTAGTCGAACTTGCTAACCACTACACCAACGAGGCAGTTAATCTTATATGTACGTACGGATTTTTAAACAGATTTTCCACTGTGCCCATAAATTATGAGCTCCTTCGTTAGCCTACAATAGCGGTTTCAATGCAAGTCCTGGTTTCATTAAACAATAGATTTGCTACTCGCGCTCCTCGGGCGGACGATGCTCTCTTGATTGGATTGAACCTATACTGTCCTGGCTAAAGCGAACAGATACAATGTTAAGACTTTGTCTTAGTGTGTAGGATTCGCAAACACTAGATTGTCTGAATTAATAACGTTTAACAAAAAAATGTTAGAGTTATTTTGCTGTAATCCGCCAACAGAAAAAAATCTGTATGGTCAAACATGCAGTTATAAGCTAAGCACCGCTTACCTCCCCAACCAAGCAATAAAGCAAAGTTCCCAAGCAAGCAATGCCACCACCACTCACATGCACCACCACACAAGACTTTAATACTACTCTCGACGCACGTTTCGCCCCGACACCGGAGCATCCTCAGGAGATATCGACTTTACAATGCTGTATTGTCTAGTGACGTGTGTCCGGGTTCTTCCTCGTAGGCCCTCACGGGCCTCGGGGTAACTGTTCGGGGCAATGGCCCCTTTCAGTGGTGGCGACGCCGCCTGCAACTACAGGCGGGGCACTGGGTGGGACCGGTTGGTCCGTGATGTCGTGTCCGGGAGTCTTGTCCGGTGATGTCCTGCTGCCGTGCGATCGAGCCCGCGTAAAGTCGCGGGCGATCAGCGACCTGCAGCAGGGTGGTATGTCCTGGATGGGCTTACGCCCGCCGCTCAGCGAGGTCGAGCCCACCGGTAGTGTACCGGCGAGCGCCCATCAGCCAGCGGCGAGGAAGCAGTCGTGTCCTAGGAGACTAGGTCTCGTGGTAGTCCTCTTGCGTCCGGCGGGCGCCGGTGGTATGGCGCGATGCCACGCAGGTGCTGGGATCGCGCTCCGTCGGCGCGCGCGAACATAGAGGAGCTCAGGCGATGAACGTGGTCGTCCAGGCTCTCCATGCGCAGGTCTCTGGAGATGACCTGGTTCCGTACGAAGCGTGGTGCTCCGGTGATGGTGCGGAGCGTCAGCGACTGCTGCGCTCGCAGTGACTTGCGGCTCGTCTCGCCTGTCAGCGCGAACCACGCGGGAGCCGCGTATGTGAGTCGCGTGCGAACGTACGTCTTGTAGACGGACAGCTTCGTACGGAGAGGCAGATGGGACGCCAGCACAGGCCGGAGGATGTTCCTTGCTGCGCGTGACTGCGCGACCACGTTCTTGACATGGGGTCGCATTGAGAGTTTCGAGTCGATGGTCACTCCGAGGTATTTGGCCTGCAGGGACCACTCGACCGTCTCTCCCATGAGCGACACCGGGGGCGGCCTTAGACGCGCCCGCCCGATGGAAATCGCCTGAGTCTTCGCCACGTTGACCTTGAGTCTCCAGTCCTTCAGCCATGTGGGAAGTGCATCCAGTGCTCGCTGCATCTTCAGCGCTGCATGCGGGGCATTCAGCGAGGTGGTGATGAACGCCGCGTCGTCGGCATACAGCGCTAGCATGGCGCCGTCGGCGACTGGGATGTCGTCCGTGTATCTGCCGTAGCAGACGGGCGACAGGCAGCTTCCCTGGGGCACACCGGCTCGGATGGGGCGCTCCGTGGACAAGACGTCTTCAACCGCCACTTGGAAGCGTCTGTCTTGCAGGAAGCTGGCCACGGTCTTAACTACTCGGCGGGGAGTAGTAGACGTGGACAGCTTGTAGATGAGTCCGGCGTGCCAGACGCGATCGAACGCCTTTTCCATATCGAGAAATACTGCAACTGACTGCTCTCGCTTGTTGTAGGCGGCAGCGAGGTGGTGCAGTACTCTCGCCACTTGCAGAGTGGTGGAGTGTTCGGCGCGGAAGCCGAACTGTTCGTCGCGTGGCTGAAGGTGGGGCGTGATGTGCAGCAGAAGGAGCTTCTCGAAGACTTTCGAGGTGGTCGACAGGAGAGTGATGGGGCGATAGCTCCCAGGCAGCATGATGTTCTTGCCTTGTTTAGGAAGCAGGATGACTCGGCCGAGCTTCCACGATGATGGGAAGTGCCCGGTGCGGAGGATTCCGTTGAAAAGTCGCGTCAGCGTCGCGATTGCTCGCGGGGGTAGGTGACGCAGGGCTTCGTTGGTGACTCGATCGGGGCCGGGCGCTTTGCGCAGTTTAGTTCGTCGAATCATCCTGTGGACTTGTCCAGGGGAGAACACGACGGGGTCTTCTGTCGGCGCTATCGGCGATTCGAAGTAAGTCTTCAGATGTCGCTCGATGGTCTCTACGTGCTGCACATCAGCGGTCGGATTCGGTGTAAACTGCGTCTCCAAGTGGTCCGCAAAGATCTCCGCTCGATCCTCGGCTCGGTAGCGGGGGGTTCCGTCACCGGCCAGTAGGGGTCTAATCGGAGTCGGTTTCTTGGAGAGTAGGCGGCAGAGGCGATGCATGCCGGACCAGTCGTCGCCGGCTCGCTCAATGGCGGAGTGCCAAGATTCGACTGCTACTGTCTCCAGTGCGTCAGAGATCCTGGTAGCCAGAGCGTTCAGCCGCGTCTTCATGGTCGGGCACCGCAGGTTTTGCCATTGCCTTCGCAGCTTCCTCTTCTCGTCTAGCATCGCTAGTAAGTAGGCAGGGAGCTGGGGTAATCTGCGAGTAGATGCAGCGTCGAGTCTGGACTCTCGAAGCGCGGTGGACATTACAGCGCTGAGGTCCGTGGCGAGTCGGTCGACGTCTGCGGGGCTCTCTACTCTAAAGGACGGCGAGTGTTCAGCCATATGATCGGCGAAGACTCGCCAGTCCTGGCGATGCTTCGAAGAAGGCAGCGATGTCATCATCGGGGTTGTCTTCAGCGTCAAGAGGACTGGTTGGTGGTCGGAGATGAGGTGGTCATCCAGGACGTCAAGCGACGGCGCAGCGGACAGGCCGCGGGTGACGGCTATGTCGATGACGTCCGGTGTGTAGGCTGCACAGTACGGATAGTGCGTCGGGGCTTCTGGTCCGAGCACTTCGTAGCCGTGGCGGTCTGCGTCGTCCAGGAGGCGTCTGCCATCCGGACTCACGATGTTGGAGTTCCACGCCGTGTGTTTCGCGTTGAAGTCGCCAGCAATAATCGTGGGCAGCGGCGAGTCCAGCAGAGAGCGGACATCAGCCACTGCGAGCCGATTTAGCGGCGGCTTGTAGAAGGCGAACACACGGGTGGGCTGGCGGTCGATGCAGATCTCCACGCCTAAGGCGTACGACGTCTGCAGTTGTGGTACTGGCAGCAGTTGGTGGATGATATTCCGACGGACCAGGACTGCTAATCCCCTATAAGCAGTCCCGATCGGCGAGGTGTGGTCCTCCCGGTAGACAAAGTATCCGGAGATCTTCAACTTGTCTACTGGTCTGAGGTGAGTCTCGCTGATCAGGCCGATGTCCACTTGACGCTGAGAGAGCACAGTCTTCAGGAGACGGGCTTTTTGCGAAGAAAGCCCGTCGGCGTTCCAGAAGGTGATGCGGAGCTCAGCCATTGGTACAGAGCTCCGTGATACAAGCCAGGATCAGCGGTACTGGGTCGCGCTGATCCTGGATGGCCATCAGCACCTGGTTGAGTGTGCTGATGACCTTGGTCAGTCTAGGGTCCAATATCGTCACACGCTTCGCCTTCGTCCCCCTCTCGGGGGCGGCGACCACGGTGGGTTTGGACGCTTGTCTGCGCTGGGCGGGCTGTGGTGCGGCTGGTGGCGCGGCAGGCTGTGCAGCGGATGGCGTGGTGGGCGGTGCGGTAGGTTGTGCAGTGGGTGGCGCGGTACGGCGAGCTTGAGCGCGCTTGCCGCGCTTCCGTCGGCGTTTGCCCGGCTGCTGCGGCTGGTTGGCGGCAGCCATGAGCGAGCCGGGTGCGTCGGCCTCGGTTGCGGTGGCGGAGGTGGAGCGCGCGCGCGCTGTTGCAGCGGTGCGCGCGGTGGTGCCTGCCCGGCGGTTGCGAGATTCCTTGCGGAATACCGGGCAGTTTGCATTGTTCGCCGTATGCGCGCCACTGCAGTTGGCACACGTCGGCGGGTCTTCTTTTGGGCGCTGACACTCCCGGGCCGGGTGGTTTTCACCACACCGGACACAGGCCACGGGCCGGTGGCAGTTAACCGACGAGTGCCGGAATTGTTGGCATCGGTGGCACTGCGCGGGGCCCCTCCTGCCGCGCCATGCCTCGATGATGATCCCGGGCATACAAAGAAGCTCGCGCACTTCGTAAATGCCCGGGATGAGGTTCGCCGTCCGTTGCAGCTGCGCGAACATCAGGCAGCCCGGTCTACCCGGGCGAGCGGGAATCGCCCGCACGTGCTCCGGGACGTACCCGAGCTCGCGCAGCTCCGCCTCGACGAGTGCCGGCTCGGTGTTGGCCGGCAGGCCGCGGATCGCTACTTTCACGCTGCGCTCAGCGGGCAGCGAGTAGCAGAACCAGGAGATTCCAGTACTGCTCTCCAGCTGCGTGAGGTACCGCTGGATGGTACGGAACTCCTGGTCCGTCTTGGGGATGAAACGGACGCCTTTGCCAAAGGGGCGCCCGTTTGGGGTGTGCCCGATGAGCTTTTTGAGCTCCCGGAAGTGCTGCGGCCAGTCCGGCAGCACCTCGACGATCAGCGGCGGGTAGCGGCTTGTCGTCTTGGTTGCCGGGGAGGCGGCAGGAGCGGTGGTGGTCGTTGCGGCGGGCGCGGTGGCGGGTGCAGCCACGGGGGCAGCGGCGGATGCGGCGGCGGAGGCGACGGATGGCTGCGCGGTGGCGGCACGAGAGGTGCCTGCCAGCGGCGATCTCCTAATCGCAGCCATGTCTGCGTAGGATGGGCTGGTGGCGGTGTCCATCGGGGAGCCCGGTGACAGCGTCGGCATGCTGAGGGGAGTAGCAGCCGACGTCGGTTTTGTTCTCCCTTGTGGCGGAGAAGGGAATCGTCCCACAGCGATGGGCAGCTGCGGGGCGGGGTAGCGCGGGGCGCGCGGCGGAGGCGTAACACGCCTCGACGCAGCGGGCGCCGTCGTGCGGACCGCAGGCGTGGGAGCGGCAGCAGGTACCGGTCGGCGTCTGGACGGACGCACGGATTCAACGGACGGGGCCGGCGACAGCGCCAGCGGGCTCGCGGCGAACATTTCTTCGCCGGCTCCCGTCGAGGACCCCGCTTCGGAGTCGGTAGCGGTGATGGTGGCAGCGCGGGTCACCTGGCCGGTCGCTATCATATGGTCCAGGCCGGCTTCCAAGTTGGATCTGTCCGAGCGGACGTACACCCGGCGGCGCAGTGGGCGCGGGCGAGTCGCGCGACGTTGCGGTTGCGGGGGCGGGTTTGGCGGAGGCATGGTTACCGCCTCGACGCGGAACGCGGAACGCGGAGACGCGGTAAACGGGGGGGGGGGGGGGTTAAAATGTTAAAACTGGTAAAACGCGGGGCGTCGCTGCCTTTGCGCGGCCCAAACAGAGGTGCTGGCACGCCAGCACCCCACCGACCTGGTCCCCGGGGCTTGCCGCTGGTGGCAGACCGGGAGCCGCGATCGGAGGGGGTGTCGTGTTATTCCAAACACCACCGTTGGACGCAGTGGTTTCGGCAAGGCAGTCGCAATGTACCGAAACTTCGTAGGGGCCCGAGCGCCGGAGCACACGTCTGCTCGCGACGGCAGCTGAGCTCTCCCATTTGAGCATTTTTTTATTATATTATTGACAATATTAGTGTTGTATCCATTTGCCTGTGCCATGTGATAAATAATTTTTAACTCTTTTAAATAGTTTTCTTTTTTGAGAGGAATAGAAAGTAACCTATGAACGTAACTGTGGAACGCTGCGATTTTATGCTGCCAAGGATGACAGGATGAAGCAGGTATGGTTGGTATAATATAATAAAAAAACAACAATTAAAACGGATCAAAAAGGATCTATATTCTTCATCACCCGAAAAAATAAATAAATACAAATCTAGTTTAACTTATTTAGGTCCAGTGTCCGAGCGTATCGCTAAGACACTTAAAACACATGATATACATGTTGCATTTAGGACAAACAATACACTTAAAAATATTTGCAACGGTAAAGACAAATTAAACAACAAACAAAAATCCGGTATTTATAAACTCGAATGCTCAGACTGCAAAGCCACGTATATTGGTCAAACAGGTCGAAAATTTGAAACACGCTACAAAGAACATATAGCCGCGGTTAGGAACAAACAACCACAAAAATCACACTTTGCTAAACATCTCCTAGACAGTGGACACAAATTATCATCCAACCATACATATAAAATCCTACACACCTGCGATAAAGGTTTTCGACTGAGCATGTTAGAACAATTAGAAATAATCAAGCATAATAAAAATAATAAGGTTGAATTACTAAACGAACAAATCAATGTTTCAAATTCACCGTTACTCCGTTTATTCGAAGGGGCGAATCCGGGGGGGTCCGAGGGGAGTTCGGGGGGTAGTGGGCGGGGCAACAGTAGCGGGGATAAAAATAGTATATAATACCGCACATTTCACACACACGTCACTAGACAATACAGCATTGTAAAGTCGATATCTCCTGAGGATGCTCCGGTGTCGGGGCGAAACGTGCGTCGAGAGTAGTATTAAAGTCTTGTGTGGTGGTGCATGTGAGTGGTGGTGGCATTGCTTGCTTGGGAACTTTGCTTTATTGCTTGGTTTGGGAGGTAAGCGGTGCTTAGCTTATAACTGCATGTTTGACCATACAGATTTTTTTCTGTTGGCGGATTACAGCAAAATAACTCTAACATTTTTTTGTTAATCATGAACTTCCGCAAAGTAACGCCTGACTCTATCCAATATTTAATAACGTTTTATTAAAATTAATTAAGTTATTAACAATTTTACGTTGCAGTCTTTTTATAAATTCACAAAAATTCAGAGCCGTAACCGCCCTTTTTTCCGTCGCTTGATGTCAAAGTAATGTCACTTGTGACAAGTGACAGTTGGCGAGTGTCCCGTTTGTCTATGGGACAAATGACGAAGAGAGTCATAGATATTGCATTGTTTTTAATGGTGATTCTACATGAACACTTTGCTTGAATGCTTCATAGCTAGCAGAGACAACTTAATAAACAACTACTTCCCTTTGTGAAGTTTAAAAAAGCTATACAAAGTACCTAGATTTATCGGTAATTATTTTGCACTTTTTGTATACATTATATAAGTGTTGTAAGATTATAATGGGGCTGACATGTGCTAAAGTATAAAAGCCCCTAAACATAAATAAAGGAAAAAAGTACCTAGATTTAAACATAATACATACTCAGAAAGCCTAAACTGTTCTAGTCGTAATAATTCTTCTAATATACCTAATATTATAAATAATTACCTTTGAGTATAAGGATAATTACATAATATTGAGAGGCAGTTATTTTCAAGTCAAACAAACACATCCATTTTATTTATTTAAATGTAAATCTAGGTATAGATATATGTAGAAGATTGCGTTTTCAGTTTATGGCACAAATACGTATCTGCCATCTCTCTTATCTTTGAGATTGAGAAGGATGCAATAAATTTTTTATTGTAGCCTCCCAATACCTCGAACTATTTATTGCTATAATCTGTATTTTTATTGTGGTTGGTATAATTCCCGGAGGAAGAGTTGTTTCAGAGATACTTTAAATACAGTCTGAAGATTGCTATCTTCAGAATCAGAAATCGGAATCAGAAAAATCTTAATTGGCAGCTATAAAAATACAGAAGTACAAAATAAATCTAAATTTAAAAACTCAGCTATGATAGGTATTAGATATCGTTACTTTGTACAGCAGTGCCTGGAAGAGATCGCTCCTTAGCGATAAGGCCGCCATTTGTGCCATCATTTATTTTAAGTTAATTTATGTTACTGTATATATGTTTCTGTATTTATGTGGTGTACAATAAAGTGTATTCATTTCATTTCATTTCATTGCAACGCGTCCAAAAGGTTAGTCACTTAGCTTCTGTTGGGGCTCCTAGCCCTACAGACTTAAAACTCGCGATACGGCTAAGATTTGCATCTGTGGATGCCAGGTGCCCCAACGCTGATTTTCAGTGACCGCCTTTAAATGCGAACGTCCGTGATCTTTATAATAACATGATTTTCTGCAAAAAGTATAATATTATATATCTGCAATTTGTATTGAATCGGATAGACGGCCGAACGGTCCGCGTGGGATTAGTAATTGAGTCCCGTTGAAGCCCTCTTGGTTATGGAATACTAAAAAATATAAGTACTCGTACTTACCCTATTTCTCTTACATGTAACTTACCTAAAAAGCTATCTACCTCTCAAATACGGTACTGATTAAATTGTACCTACTGTGAAGCAGAAAAGGTAGTCAACTGTCCTTATTAAATAGATTCTGTCCAGCTATTGTCAAATATAAGATAACTCAAATAAAATACTTGTAGGGGACAAATGTTCCTTTTACTTTGGCTTACAAAAGAAACAATGGTTCAACAAGTAGAAACAATTAAAGCTGAGGCACTCAAATAATACCTTTGACGAAATATTTTGCTACAAATACCTTGTCAACTTCAGAGCTTCTCACAAAGGACAAACGTTTGTTTTTTCCAATCCGTCGAGTTTCGGCCAGATTAAAACATATAGTACGTTTATCTCACGAAGTTACGGGCGCTTTACTTGTGGTTACGTCGTACATTGCGTAAGTGTGCGTGCCTGTCAGGAGCATAGGTGGGAGCGGTCAGGCGCGAGCAAGCGCTTGCTCACACTTATACAGATACACACACAACCATGAGCCACGCGCCGTCGTGAATTGCAAGAACTATAAGACGTACGAACGCTTACAATTTGTAAATACCTATAACTATTGACTCCCCACTAGGTAAACAAACTCAAGCGAGTCGTCAGCAGCTGCTGGATACAGCCGGCACAAGATCGTGTTACGTAGCGAGCCTCTCCGTTCACTGCTGGAACTAGTTTTTTTTAATTTAATGACAAGATAGTCCATGACCGCGATCACACGATCAGTGACGATGCAGTCTAAGATGGTAGCAGGCTAACTTGGAAGGGGTATGGCAGTGTAAATTCAACCCATACCACTAGTGTGTTTCTACACGCCATCAGACCGGAATGCTAACTCGCTTGGCGGCATGTCACGTGGTAAGTAGCCACGGTCAACGCCTCCCACCAGACCAGATCAGAGACAATTCGGAAATTGTAAATTCCCAAATTGCCCGCGCCGGGAATTAAATCCGAGACCTCCCAGGTATATAAGATCACAGCGCTTACCATTGGAAGGTCGTTGATCTCTTATTTGTTCCACACACCTCTGTCTTATGCCGCCTTTACCCCGTAACTCTCTACAACGTCATCTGACGGTCTGACACTTTAAAGAAACAACTCACTGAGTCGTTTCAGTAAAGAGTTACACAAGCCTGCTATAAATGGGGATGTTAACACTAATCACAAATTAATGTTAAGTGTCAATTTTATGATAGTTTGTAGGATTAGAATATCGAAAATCACATTTTTGTAATTTAATATAACTTAATAAATTTATTAAAAATGATTTTAAATGCTATATTTATAATCTGATGATGTCACGTGACTGCAAACGCCAAGAAGAGCTTGTGACGTCACTAAACAAACCGCGAAACAAACGGAATGATTATAGGTATAGTACACGCCACGAAAGAAGTTCCGCGGTCATCAGGTGGAACTAATAGATTTTAAATACAATAATTGCCTAGACATACGACTACTAGCGCCGCCTCTATGGGACTTCTTTCGTGGCACGGACGGGCCGATGACATGTCAGTCAAGTGACAGTTGTAGAGTGTTTTAGCGGGAAAATTCAAAATTACTCTATTTTTGTATATTTTCTCATCGAAAATAGTAATATTTTTAAATAATATATATTTTTTTATGGTAAACAAAAGTCAATCTTCAAAATAAAAGCAATTCCGAAAAATTGTTAACATCCCTATTGTGACTGATAAGAATAACTAAATATCATAATCATTTTTACGCGAGACCTCGCTCGATAATCTGCGGAGACATTTCAGTTAAAGCTTTCTGAAACCAAGTTGTATGCGACCCTGTTTCTTCGTTCGCCGTTGCACTGTGAAACTTTTGAAACACTTCTCATCACTTAGAGTGCTCCACTTAAAGAAATCTTCAACGTTTTCGAGTTGCAAATGCAACGTTTTAGGTCGAATTGTTAACACAACTTGTTCTACTGTATAAAAAGCTCTACAACTGACAGATACTTCCAATCAAATTAGAATTTTATTTGAAGCATTTTTACTTTCTGACTATCCTTTTAAAAATTCTATACTAATATTATAAAGCTGAAGAGTTTGTTTGTTTGAACGCGCTAATCTCAGGAACTATTGGTTCGAATTTAAAAATTATATTTGTGTTGGATAGTCCATTTATCGAGGAAGGCTTTAGGCTATAAAACATCACGTTGCGACCAATAGGAGCGAAGCATCAGTGAAAAATGTTGCAAAAACGGGGATTTAGCGTTACGGCACGATGGCGTGTAGAAACCGATTAGGGGTATGGGTTGAATTTACACTGCTATACCTCTTCCAAGTTAGCCCGCTACCATCTTAGACTGCATCGTCACTTACCATCAGGTGAGATTGCAGTCAAGGGCTATCTTGTCATAGAATAAAAAAAAAGTAAGTGTTAATGCACGAATGTCACTTTCCAGGGTTTGGTAAATCGAGAGATATCAGCCAAATCTCCAAACGGTTGGGGCATAAAGACATTATGACGTCACATTAATGTTCGCAGCCGCCAGTTATCCTAATGCCCCATTAGCCGCGATTAAACACTCAATTCCGACTTGCCTTCCCTGTTACATTTCATGTATACCTATTATCACTTTTTTTATTATCCCTTCCATTTAGTCCTGGCTATTCTTAACCGCGATTTCGTCCGCGTGGAGTTAGTTTTTTGTCCACTTGAACATCTGTTTTTTCGGGACAAAAAAATACCCTCTATCGTTTTCCAGTAGGGCTAACATGCGCGCCACGAGACACGCGTTTACTCGTGATTTACATAGAGATTACGAGTAAACGTATAGACAAATTTTCATTATGCTCGTAAATCGTAACCAATTTCACTATTCTATAAATCTTTGCTACATTGGGACGTTACCTATTATATAACTAGTGGTTCGCCCCGAACTGAGACCTCGCGATATCCCATAATTCCCAAAAGTTTTAACTATATATTGTAATAATTAACTTTTAACATTAGACGCAATAAAAAAAATAATAGTTGACACAAAACTGTTTCACTGACACAGCGCCATCTATTAGCATTATTGTGAAGTTATTAGCATTTAAAATTAAATAATTTCGTTTCTTTATAACATTTATCTAATTTTAGTATTTGTTGTTCAAGTACAGGATATAACTGAATTTTCAACCAAGTTTCACGTTCTAATATTCAGTAATTCTTGACATATGGCTCAAATTAAAATCTCCACTTTGAAAGCCCCCCATTTCGTCAATTTTAAGGGAAAAATTAAAAAAAATATATTTTTGTACTGTGATCAAAGTCGTCTTTAAAAAGATATATCGCAAGTCTATGTAACGCAACAAACAAAATTTTACTTCAAACACGCTTCTATGAGAGCCCCCCTGAAATAAAGCTTTTTATATTTTTTTATACAATGTTCGGCTGAAGGCCATCAGTTTACATATTATATTTAAATTTGAAGTAATTACGTTCAGTAATTCAGAAGTTATAGGGCTCTGACAGACATTTGGACGTACACACTTCTCTGTCCAGTACAGACAAGCGCCCTAGTTGACTCAGAGAACTCGCTTCGCTCGTTCAATAAATTATTTCTTAATGATTATTAAATATTGCGTGGATTTAGTTTTTAAAATCCCGCGGGAAATCTTTGATTTTCCGGGGTAAAGCTTATGTCACTCTCCAGCTCCTCAACTATACACAATTAATTACACACGCAAAAAATCACGTCGATCCGTAGCTCTGTTGCAGCGTGATTGAAGGAAAAACCAACAAACAAACACACTTTCGCATTTATTAGTAGGATAAGGTTTTTCCAAATAAATTAAATATACAAATTAAATATTTTATGAATACAATTGATTTGCTGCAATCGAGTTAATACTTGCTCGCTCGTTAGGGTCAAGTCACACCGAGACGCGACGAGGCGCGCAGATGCTTGAAGAAGCAGAGAGACCGCGCTGCGTTAAGAGGCGGTGCGAGGCGCATCGGCGTAGGGCGGCGTCACGAGCCATACTTAGACACGTATCTAGGTCGCTTTCACGCTCTCACTGTTTGTACCTTATTGTGTAGTAAAGAGGTTATATATTGATATCGTTATCGACAAAAGTATCGTCGCGTCACTTTGCGTCTCAGTGTGAACTGACCTTTATTCTCAAAATATAGCCCTCTGAGCTTTTCAAATAAATTAAAGCTTTAATTGCAATTATTGTATGTTAATTAATCCGCCAATTCTGAGTGTTAATTTTAAACACACCGCCATAACGCCAGTCGCGTAAACAGCCCGATTTGAGGACCATCGATATTTCATAGGACTGACAGGACAGAGGGACATAGCTGTGGAAATATATCTACTTTACATAGTTACTATTGATAATATATTATCACATCATCACTTTCCATCAATGATAGTGGTCAAGCGTGTGCCTATAATGTATAAAAAAGAGACCACAGTCTTAATCACTAAGCTATTGCCGCTTCTAATAAAAACATGACCCAAAAAATAGGCAACGAACCAAAAGCAAACTTTACTTACTCACATGTTGTTATTAAATTACGTGGCCCGAATTATTTTCGAGCCGAAGGATTATATTTTAGGACGGCGGATTATGAGGGAGATTGAACTACGCCCGAACGCTTTTCAAAGGATATTGTGGTGTGTGCCTACTCTATGATTTCAAAACTAAACTAAACTAAAACTCAAATGTCCTTAAATGCTACATACACACACTCTTTCTTGAATAATACACACCAAATTACAATATGGGGTCATTTAAGGGGCGGACCAACAAATGCCTGAAAAAAAAAAAAAGTTAGCAACGCATTGGTGGTGCCTCAGGTGCCACAAATCTTCATGGGCGGCGGTAATCACTTAACATCAGGTGACCCGCCTGCTCATTTGCTTGCTAAAAATATTTTAAAAAAAACACTTATATGAAAAAGTACGTATAATGTTTATAGTGGAAGGTAGTAGAGTGGGGGGAATAAAACCTTCTAAGAGCGAGTCAGACCTGCACACGAAAGGGTTCCGAACTTCCGAACCATCGTAGAAGATTGAATACCAACTGTTATAAAAACAGAAGTATTTTGTATAGAGACCCTCTTAAATTTTTAACTAAATTTTTTTTTTGGCTATAGCAGCAATAAAAATAAGGACGAACGGCGGAGGCTTCCGTTTGCGCTCTTTATTGCGCCCTAACACGTAAAAAAGAACTCGTTGTGACTCTATTATTATTAACAATTAGCACTCGTTGTGACGTATTAGTATTAGATAACATTGGTCTTACTTTTAATCATATTGACGGCTGAGAAAAAAAAGAGTCTTTTATAAAAATCAGGTGTGTAGACTAAGGCGTTGTCCTAATACAACGCGAATGCGCGATCATCGCAAGTTCGCGCGAATTTTACTCGTACGAACGCGCGATCAAACATACTGATCTCGAATAAGTGTCCTAATAGGCATTCGCGCGTTGGAACGAAGCGCAGTGGAACCTTCGATCACAGAGTGGAACACGTGGCCGCTCGCATCGCTTATCCGCGCGATGATCGCGCATTCGTTTTATATTAGGACACACATATTACATCCTCAAGAATAATGTAGTGTATCTACTATTTTTTTTTTTTTTCGAAAAATCAAAGAGATCGCTCGAGATTCTTAAAAACCTAAACCAACGCGGACGAAATCGCAGCCATGGGCTAGTTTAGGCATATTTCTGATTACAATCAGGTGCCCGTAGTCAGCCACAAATCCTCTTTGACATAATTTTGTTCACAAAATATTCGCCCTATCTCTGAGGCAAAATAATATACTCGTAAATTATGAATAATGTAATTATAAGGGTTCTCAATTTTATCTACGGTACAGTGAAAGGACCTCCCCAAAAGGGTGCTACATCGAAAATAACATTTTTAGTGAGGCTCTCATCACAATCTTGATGAATATTATTTAGTCCGTAACCACACTAAGATTTTTTTTAAGCTATTGCATAGCTTCTATCGCGGGCCAGCGTGGAGACCGAATCCAGAAATTCTGTAACGAAAATAACCTGACACGGGACTCCTCTACGGTGAGCCACTAGATGGCGCATTTTTTATCAGCGTCATCTAGCGGTGAGCCGCCAGATGGCGTTGATAAAAAATACTATGCAATAGCTTTACCGCGGCAGTCCCCGAGTGCCACACATCTTTTCTTTTCTTTCAAACAACCCTAAGGTTTGATTAGAAGTTTATAATATTAGTAATTATAATACTATTACTAAAGCAGTAACAAGAAGACGATGGCTCATATGAAAGGTTAATCTCAATAAAGAGATATTTCCTTTCAATATCTTCATTTTCAACAAAAATTATATCTAAATATATAAAAGGCAAAGGTGACTGACTGACTGACTGACTGACTGACTGACTGACTGACTGACTGACTGACTGACTGACTGACTGACTGATCTATCAACGCACAGCTCTAACCACTGGACCGATCGAGCTGAGGTAGCTGTTAGGACGTAGACATCCGCTAAGAAAGGATTTTGGAAAATTTCAACCCCAAGAGAGTTAAATAGGGGGTTAAAAAATCGAACCTAACGTGAGCGAAGCCGCGGGTTAAAGCTAGTTTTCAAATAAAAAGCGTCGCGACGCAAAATGTTCAATACGGGGAAAGTGCATTTTTTAGCGAGCAAACTAGTAGGCGGTTCACCTAATGTTAAGTGATTACCGCTGCCCATGAACATTTGTAGCACCTGAGGCACCACCAATGCGTTGCCGGCTTTTTAGGAATTTGTTGGTCCGCCCCTTGAATAACCCCATGTTGTAATTTAGTGGGAACACCGTTGCAGGAAGTTGGTTCCACAGTTTCCGAGTACGTGGAAAAAAGATCTGGCACATCGGAAGGTCGAAGTGCTCCAGGCATTCAGGTGGTGAGGGTGAACTTGATACAATATTTTTGTGCAAGCCCGTATAGCAACTTTTTGTAGATAAATACACCGTTAACGCGATCTCGGCTCATTTCATAAAGCCCTAATTTCCCGACGGACTATCCACGCTCGGTTGCATCTAAAATGCACGAAGTTTAAAATATTTACATTTCATATCCAAATATTATCTCTCCGGCTCCTATAAATAAATAACAAGACGCGACGACGGTTATAATGAGCGTGCTTTTAAAAGAGAGACTAGAAATACGAACTTTCGTACCGCAGGGAGAGCTACTGCGCTCGGGAAACTCATGCAATTGCTGAATAGATAAAAAATATTTCAACCATGACTGAAGACTAGCTGAGCCATGTGACCTCGTCGACGTTTTTACCCGACATACTATGTTCTATGTACGTTTGTGCATACTGACTTTTGACTGCCTCGTTGGTGGTTAGCAAGTTCGACTGCAGATGACGAGGTCTCGGGTTCGATTCCCGGATCGGGCCATAAAATATATAAGTTTTTCTATCAAAAAATCTCAGTAGTAGGAAGTTGGCGGTGAGAAACACCCATACCTCGGAGAGCACGTAAAGCTATCGGTCCTGCACCTGCCCCCTCGATTCAGACCCTTCCGATAACTTATTTGTCGATCGATTCGGTTTGTAAACATATATTTCGCTCGCTCTGAATCCACACGACAAAAAGAGATCGATATCTAACCGTATCGACACGGTATGTTATCGAACAGGTCTGAATCGCCCTGCTGCTCTCTCCGGTTGTGTCGGATTTTCGTCCCATTGTACTATGAGAGTAAGGAAATAGGAAATTGAGAGTGCGCCTGATTTTTGCGCACACTTGTGCACTATATTATCTTCCGCGCAGATAGCTAATCTCTGTGGAGTTTGGCCACTGTGGCTGTGTACGTAATTTGTGTTCCACCGTAGCGTCTGAACGTACGTAGACGCAGCGTAGAGGGCATTTCGTAGCATTTGTGTGGTGTTGCGTGTTGGTGTTGTTCCTGCATTTGTTCTACTGCTGGAAGAGAGGCAGTGTACAACGAACGCGAGCGGTGCATTTTACCATACAGATTTTTTTCTGGTTTCGCGGCTTATAGCAAAATAATTTTTCTTTCCTTGAGTGTCAAGAAATTTAGCAAAGTAACGCCTGCTTCTATCCAATATTTGAAATTGGTCTCAAACAGTAATGGGTCAATGGAATAATTCACCTGAGAATTATGAGCTTCCATCTTGGTGATCCAATAAAATGATATTGTAGTGGGGTCTCTAATGTTGGTTTTATCGACACTAGACCTTCATTTCTTTGATTGTCAGTTTATGGCACAGATAATGTTCGGGTCCCTTAGCAAATGATATCGTTTTGATCTTCGTCTGCTGATATAATTTACTTTTTACATCTACGATATTAGGTACTAAGTATAGTAGTATTTTGTCTGGTGAGAGGCTTTGACCGAGGCTAGTTACCATCCTGCCATCAAAGACGTACCGCCAAGCGATTAAGCGTTCCGGCCCGACGGCTTGTAGAAATCGATTAGGAGTATGGATTGAATGTACAGTGTACACTGCCATAGCCCTTCCAGGTTAGCCCGCTACCATCACAAACTGCATCGTCACTTACCATCAAGTGAGATCGCAGTCAAGGACTAACTTGTCATTGAATAAAAAAGACTCACATAGCGGTCAAACTTAATATACGAGTAACTCCTTGCATACATTTATTTTATTTATTTATTTATTATTTTATTTTATTTATTTTATTTATTTTATTTATTTTATTTGTTTATTGCATATGGTTATACTTGACTGTTTTTGCCGTCGAGAGGTTGCTTGTGTGGCATTTAACATGCGATCTTTCTTCGGCGGTACAAGAGCTGAATACCATCAGGTAACTTGCCAATACTTCTTTTCAACTAGCGGAACGGAACTTTCGCCGTTCGTACAAAGTTTCATTAATAAATTGGTGCTACACTTCTTTACGGCTTCGGAAACTTGAAACTCGGCTCGTAAATTAGGATCCACTATTAACCAAGACTGGAGCAACTTTGTATTCAATCGCAGCTCTTAGAAGTACGGGAGCAATGGAATACAGCCATGTGATTTACGATCTCTTCCGATGGAAGGGCTCGCGCACGTTATATCCATTACCCTTTATCCCAATAACTTTTACAAATAATGAAAATAAATAAAATTTCTTTTTAAAAAATCAACTTCAAGCCACTGCAAAGTACTTTTTTTTGTCGATGACATGATAGCCCTTGACTGCGATCTCACCTGATGGTAAGTGACGATGCAGTCTAAAATTGTAGCGGGCTAACTTTTGAATGGATTTTCAGAGGATTATTCAATAAAAAAGACGTGTGGCACTCGGGGACTGCCGCGGTAAGGCTATTGCATAGCATTTTTTATCAACGCCATCTAGATGCCATCTAGCGGCTCACCGTAGATGAGTCCCGTGTCAGGTTATTTTCGTTACGGAATTTCTGGATTCGGTCACGCTGGCCCGCGAAAGAAGCTATGCAATAGCTCAAAAATCATTTCCCGGAAAATCAAAGCACTCCCTTGGAAATTATAGATATTTAGAAGCCCGCTATGCTGTTCTCCTTTTTTATTTGAAATGGTAGTATTTATTTAATATCTTTAGGTTTCCTAATAAATAGATACCAATGTGATAACCTAACAAAACCTCGATCCACTCGGACGAAGTTTGGCTTCAGCTAGTTTAGTGATAAAAGGCAGTTAATCACAAAATCGTATGGAACAAAATCAGTGTTTTGTTTGGAGTCAGTCCAAAATCCTAATTACAGAGTAAAACCGCTAAGTTGTTTTTAGTGGCCAAAACGATGCTGTTATTGCTGTAGCACGTACGCTCTTGGCGCTTATTCAACGAGTCAGCCGGGTTAAAATATTATCCCGCATGCCTCAAACTGGGTAACCGATTGTAAAAAATTTATATACTAAGCAAATCTGTTTACAGACAGATGCACCTATACAGGGTGTAAGTTAACAAAAACTTTGAGAGAAGGTAAGAGCCTTTAATGAAATTACAAATGCCATTCATCTCGGAAATGGGTTTCCATTATTGTAATTTTTAAGTATGCAATGTATCGCGAACAACGAACGCCGATAACTACATGTAATACATACGTATATAATGCGGCGGTTTGTAGACCGAGTGTTTTGAAATTTTGAAAAACATACATTACAGTTTTGTGTAAAACTAATATTGTGTCACACACACACACGCACACACGCACGCACACGCACGCACGCACGCACGTCGCACGCACATGTAATACACAAGCACAAACAAACACGCGTCGTTTACGTTAGTAAGTGTTCTATGCTCAAATCAGGAGTTCCATCAAAAATAGAAAAAATGGATTGGATTGGCTTGGAATAGAAGAATTGGAGGGATAATTATTTATAATGACTGCAAGAATATTTTCTGAGTCTTTCTTTGGATCAAAATGTCTTGTGTGGTACTAGTGAGTAACAATATTGAAATTAGGAAACACTATACAGAGTTGAGCCGCGCGAGAATTAACGCATCATGTATCTAGTTCAGAGTTCGGGGAGATGTACCAACTTCCCCTAAGTTCCCTTATTTCCTTCTCAGTAGCAGGATACTAACTTAGAACTACTACGAACTGCTCAATTGCATGAAAATTCCATTATCTTATCTTTATCTATTTTTCCATTATCTATCTTAGTATCTTCTATTCTCGGTAATTACTCGTATTTCCATTGAATGCGATATCAAAGTTTGATATTTCAGTGGGGTTCGAGGCAATTTAACTCTGAATCAAAGCGCTGACGCGTCCTTTGTAAAATATTGTGAAGTGTGAAATAAATAAAACCTACTAAACTTTTATCTCCACCATCATAAGAATTACTCGTACTACTACTAAGTACATATTATAATTCTGGGACGTAATTGTATAAATTGTGAAGAATTAAGTGTAAATTAAAATTTAAAACAGCCCCACATTTGGAGTCTATGGCCGGCCGGACTATGTGTAAAACTCGAATTCCTGTTGACCAGTTTTCTGCTGCAACATCATAATAATAGGTATTTCCCGAATAAAGCCGCCACATCTGTAAAATTATCCTCTGTCTCACACCGCATAGTGAAGATTAGTGTTTTGCAAACCCCACAAAAGCCGGGATTAACCGACCGTAGGAGCTACGGTCTATAGCAAAGCTTTTCTCAATATATAACGATTCCATCGGTTACCTTACCCCGTGACCATGAATATCTATGCTTCTTTTATTCGATGCCAAGATATTCTTTGATCTTACCTGATGGTAAGTGACGATGCACTCTAAGGAGGTAGCGTAAGTTTAAATCACTCCAAAGCGCTGGTGAGGTCTTTCAATAAGAAGACTGCCTCCGGGGTGCTGGCGATTTGAAGGAAGAACCTATGCATTCTAGTACGAGCTTTGACGGGACACTGTGGCCTAAACAGGCACATGTATAACCCCAAGCTCCAGGGCTCAGATGTGTGCAGGCTTTGCCAGAATGCGGTGGAGACATCGCTGCAAATCATCTGTTACTGCCCTGCTATAATGCATAAACGTAGCACCCATCTGGGGAAACATATAGTTCACCCCGAGGAGGCTATACTCATTCCAGCCAAGAAAGTGCTGCTGTTCCTGGCGGCAACGAGTATCGGCGAGGAAATATGGAAGTGGCGAGCACAATAGATCGGCGACGGTCAACGTGCTACAGGGCCTCGAGACCTGCATAGCCGCAACACAAGAAGATGAAGAAGGTAGCGGGCTATGGAAGGAGTATGACACTGTATATTCAACCCATACCTCTAATCTGCATGCCAACGTACCGGAAAGCTAAATCACTTGGCGGCACGTCTTTGACGGTAGGGCACCTAGGTAGGGGTAGGGTAACTAGCCACGGCCAAAGCCTCCCACTAGACAATGAACATTAATGAATGACTTGAATGGATAATTGAATGATGGATAGAAGAAAGTGTTATACGTACTTTGCGTTCCCGTGGGAATCAAAAAACCTTAATCCACGCGGACGTGGGTATCGTCTAGTTTATAATATAAGTAAGGATACCTAGTAAGATTTAAAAAAAGATAATTTTAGAAACTTCTTGGTACAGAGTATTGCCATTGCCACTGCAACAGTAAACATTACATATACGAGAAAGAAAAGTTCTCGTTAGCACTTCTCAACTGCAGACTCGGGAAAGAATAACGCGGAACGCCGTGCAACGTCTCCAAGTTTTGAATTAACTACCCATTTAAAACTTTTAACAACCTACCATATAGGAATAAGAATAATGCTTATTAAATGCGACTTATATAATTTAAGAGATACATACACAATAATATTTGTTATTATTTTTTACTAGCTGATGCTCGCGACTTCGTTCGCGTGGAATTAGTTTTCAAGATCCCGCGGGAACTATAATTTTTTTCGGGATAAAAAGTAGCCTATGTTTTAATCCAAGGTATAATCTATCTTCATTTTAAATTTCAGCCAAATCGGTCCAGTAGTTTTTGAGTTTATTCATTACAAACATACACACAAAAATACAAATCTTTCCTCTTTATAATAGTAGTGTAGATGAGAATTTGGATGTAATTTTTTAATTCCCGACGAAAAACAGGAGTGATGTTTAGTGGTCCAAGCCTAGCCTAACTGAAAATTCAAACGTAGCGTTCGAATCCCACCCGTTGTCCACCATTTGTCCTAGCACAAATTTTCCGCTTATTTTGAGGCGATATTAGTCAACTGCAGCTTAGCTAATATTCTTTTTTTTTTAAACAAAAGAAAAGTAGTGTATTTTTGTGATTTTGATAATCGAAATGGTTCATAATTGTAATATTTGAAGACCTGTTCAATGTTCAGGCGTTTAGAAATAATAATTATAATTAGTTATTTTCCTACTTGATAAGGGTCTTACAAACTTTCACCGGTGCGATATCGATTTGAAAGGTACCTACTTTTACTTCGGATTATTTTGAAGACATGGTAACCTTGAGCTGATGCTGCAGTACCAAGTAGACTGCGGCACTTGTTCGCTTTAGGACAGGTTTTTTCCCTCCCTTTTTTCCTTCGACAAAGTACCTAATCGTCAGTTTTTTTGTCATATTTTCTTTTTTCTGTACTTTTTGGTTAACTTACTACACATTGGCGCAGTTCGTATCTTACCTTTAACAAAGAACTATATTTAATAAATTTATATTCAAAGGTTAAAACTAAAGTAACCCTTAGTATTACACCAATGTTAGTAGACACATATTAACTTCTTTTTTTTGTGAAGTTTTTTTTTTCCTTTAAAAAAACTTAAGGGGAAGTTAGATACCCAACCCCTCAGCAATCGTTTACAGCGGGATTTAAATTTTCGAGCACTTTTTCGCTGACGAAATAAAAATTCATTATAGTACGTAAAATACAGATGCATTCACTGTTTGTTCTAGTCCGGACTGCAGCTTGCCGTGGTATGATTTATTAGCTACTCGCTTGGTGCGGACTCGGTCCCGTGAAATAGCTTCATACCACTTGAGCTTTGTAATTAAGTCGGTGCCAACACATTTACGGCATCATTTTTAAGCATCAGAACCAGGAGTTAGAAGTGGTAATGGTGCCTAATTTAACGGGAAGTGGTTTGTGACCTTGGAGGATTTAACCAACTTTGTGGCAGACGAGTGTAAGCGACTCGCTAAGCACAGCGCATTGGACGCGCCCTGACAAAGAAACCGTGCTACAAGAGAAGAACCAAACTTAAGAACGTCGTAAGCGCCAGGCGTTCCTCGATGCCTTTCTATGATTTGTTTACCTTTTAAGTCAGGTACAGAACAAGCAAATTATTAATAAAAAAAACGTGTGGCACTCGGGGACTGCCGCGGTAAAGCTATTGCATAGCATTTTTTATCAACGCCATCTAGCGGCTCACCGTAGAGGAGTCCCGTGTCAGGTTATTTTCGTTACGGAATTTCTGGATTCGGTCTCCACGCTCAAGGCCCGCGATAGAAGCTATGCAATAGCTTAATAGAACAAAAACCCGACTGCTTTAAAGAAACTTGAACAATAGCCAGTGTAACTTAGGATGATGTAAGGATTTTAACGATAATTATGGTGCAATAACTCACGTACAAATTGAAGTCTGAAAACATTACGCTCCTTTTTTTGGCCAGTCCTGAAATAGACTATACAATGGCTGAATTAACATAAACAGAACATAATAAATTCATTAAAGCTCAGTCCACACACCCGGATGCATCCCTTGTTTGCAGAAGCTACCGTCCAGCAGCTTATGATTTATGGCTTGCTTACTTTAGTGGACTCATCTCCACATAATTAACTTTGTTCCACGTTCAACCACATTTCGTATGATTAACGTGTTTTGCAATATACTAAAAAGATTTTGTCAAAGAGGTAAAATTACGAGATATTAGACATGAAAATCGCAAATCCACTTTCTGCTAAGTTTCTGCTATATAAATCAAAATGCAAAAGTTTGTGAGGATCGATAGATGGTTGTTTGTGACTCTTTCACGCAAAAACTACTGATCAGATTTTGATGAAACTTCACTAATCGCTTATATGTCAGAATAGCATATCCTGCTATTCTATTATTTATTAATATTATAAGTGCGAAATTTTGGATGGATGGGTGGATGTTTGTTACTCAATCACGCTGCAACAAGTGAACCGATTTGGCTCTTATTTGGCACAGAAATAGATTATGGTCTGGAATAACACATAAAATAATACTTTTTATCCCGGAAAATGAGAGAGTTGCAGCGGAAATTAAAAAAGCTTAGTACACGCGAACGAAGTCGCGGGCATCAACTTGTAGGCTATATTCTATCTCGAAAAAATTAAAGAATTCGAGCGGGAATCAAAAACGTTGCAGGCATCAGCTAGTAGTACATAAATAATCTCACAAATGTAAATAAAAAGTTACCCCCGGAACAGTGCCAATGGTTTACGTGCACTCCGGGGATTTTCGTGCTCTCTACGGCTTTACTCCATTCTCGGAGGCATGGAGCTAGCACACCGCCTATTTGCTTACTCCGGGCTAGTAATGAGATTTTTTTGAAAAGAAATACCCTTGGGTAAAAACATGCCAATGATGCCTCACTGCGATATCTCGCGGTCGCGGTTTAGCTCGCTACCTCGATTTCACCTCCAATCTCCATGTGAAACAAATGTATGCAAACAGATAAGCACGAACATGTCGAAGGATACCTTACTGCGATACATCGCGGTACAGCGAGGTACGAGTATCTTCGACATATTCGACTGTTTGCATACATTTGTTTTAAATGGAGGTGACATCGAGGTAGCGAGCTAAACCGCGACCGCGATTTATCGCAGTGAGGCATCTTTGGCATGTTTTTACCCTTACATTTTTTGGCCATGACCACTAGACCGAGTAACGAGGCGCGACGACGTTACGACCGATTATCGTTGTGTACAAATTTAGAACCACTTTGTCCACCCTCTACTTGTACCTATTAATTCCGTAACAACGAGGTGAGCTTGTAATTTAACTATTAAAAGGACATAAATTACTTGAACATGTTCCGTTGACATGACGAAAATTAAGTTTACACATGCGAATTCACAGTTGGCTCTTGGCTGCCGTGTTTTGATTTATTACAAGCCCGTTTACCTTTAGCGGTAGAGACCCATGCAAATTATCCTTGCATCGCATTATTCGCATGACATTAATGTTTTACACGATAAGCAAATAAGAAATCCAAATATTCCTCGCCTCGCGATTCCTCCACTATGCCTCAAGAAATCCCAAAAGTCATTTTTGTGGGAACGGTTACGACGTTCTTTAGTAAAATTTCATAGTCAATTTGAGACTTGCTGTACACAAGGGTATTCTAATAAAGAAGGCATATTATATAATTGAAGATTATATAAAAGCTAAAAAAGCGTGGAGCATAACTAAATTGTAAACATGATATTGTTATTAGTTATTACATATTATTTTATATTTAAAAGAGCAACCGCCGAGTTTCTTGCTGGTTCTTCTCAGTTGGAACGACATTCCAAACCAGTGGTAGACTACATTTTGACGATTCGATAGCATCTTGTAAAAGTTTATTTGAATAAAAAATTATTCTATTCTATTCTTAAGAGAGGAAAAATAGATTACAATAAGATTATTCCTGCGGACTATTCTAACCCTCTACCAAAGCCTAGTTGTCTGCGTAACAAGGACGTAATTAATTCGGTAATCTCCATCACTACATGTATCGTGTGCCGTCGGTCCGTTCAAAGGCCATCGGCTCTGTTGGGTATGTTTTGCCACCCGCATACTACCTACTCAAACTAATTTGAAGGCTGTATCCTTCTTTATCTATCCCTTAGTTATCCACAAAGACAATCCATATTATTAAGTACTAGCTTTTGCCCGCGGTTTCACTCACGATTCGATTTCTCGATCCCTATTTTATCCTTTAGGGGTTGAATTTTCAAAAATCCTTTCGGGACACATTATTGGAAAGATTTGAACCGATCTAGACTTTTAATGGGTGCGGACTGAAAACTGAAAGGTTGCAAATTCGATCCCCATCCGTTGCACTATTATCGTACCCACTCCTAGAACAAGCAGTCAGTATTTGGAGGGAAGGGGAGAATATTAGTCAAGTTCAGCTTGGCTAATATTCTTTAAAAAAAAATGTCTAGCAGTGGACATGTTAGTCTTGATAGTTAGGTGTAGTCATGTCCTTTTGCAAAATAAGGAGCAGATGTGAGTAAAGATTGAACAGTGCTAATCTAGAAACTAAATAACAAACAAGAAACAGTCCAACTCTAGAACAAATAAACATTCAACAAGAGTAACGAATCACGTGTTTCAGGACAAACAAGCTCAACGGAACATTTCTATTGAGTGAGAGACTTTGACAAACACATGTGATAGAAATCGTCTACACGCTGTATGTTCTAGCCTTATTCCACGCGGATGAAGTCGCGGGCAATAGCCAGTTCAACAATAATTAAAATATAGTGTTGATATAATTCTTCGCTCTTTAGACTTTACACATTAAAGTAATTAATGTTTGGAACTTTAAAAGTAAAACATCTATAGTGCAAGTTGCTTACAGTTCATTTATCTTTTCTTGCAGTTACACCCGGTTCTGTTTAAGTTACTTTGAATAAAGAAACTTACACCGGACCAGCGTAAATGCAGCTTTGTTTTATACTAGCTGTTGCGCGCGACTTCGTCTACGTCAATTTCTGTTATTATGATCGTGATTAAGAAGTTTTTAAAAGAATATATTTTAAATATGGATAATTTTTCCCGTTTTTGCAACACTTTTCACTGATGCTTCGCTCTTATTGGTCGCAGCGTGATTTTATATAGCCTAAAGCCTTCCTCGATAAATGAACTATTCAACACAGAAAGAATTTTTTAATTCGAACCAGTAGTTCCTGAGATTAGCGCATTCAAACAAACAAACTCTTCAGCTTTATATATTAAGTATAGAGTGATTATGCCTACTTCTTTGCTCTAGTAGTACTGTTAGCTTACCATATTCGACTGCGTTTGACGAAGTCATTTTACTTTGTCGCTAATCTCATCGAATACGAATACGATCTATCGAATTAAAGCTTATACTAACCCTGCAGATAGCTGTTAAGAGGTGGGCATTCGTTAAGAAAGGATTTTTGAAAATTCAACCCCAGGGGGTAAAATACGAGTTTGAAAAATCGAATTTAACGATAGTGAAGCCGCGGGGAAAAGTAGCGCTTATAATGGCTTTAAGCTTAGAGGGAAATGTGGAATATTAATCATATTCAGTTTGGCTAAAATTTTTTTTTAATAATTTAAAAAATTATAGTACAATAATCCTCAGAAAACCGTATTCATACGTATTAAATAGGATGAGTACCTACTTTCAAAAAATAATTAACGTTTAATTCAGCAGGTAGTATTTGTAAAAGAACAAGCCAAATAATTTTCAGGCTTTTCATTAACAAAAAATAAAAGCAAAGTCAAATTACAACCAATTTTACTTTAACAGGTAGACGTTAAAGTACGTAAAACTTGTTCAACAACTTCACTAAAATCCATTTACAGATTTAAGTTTTAAGTATAACAAAAGGATTTGAAATTCGTTAAAACTTTTTCTCATAATATTCTCGTTATAGATGAGTTAAAATATACACTCTGTTGTATTGAATTCGATCACTTAAGGTATCTTTGATTACTTAGCAAATAACTTGAGATTGATAATATTATATTATTTGCTTTGTATTTTTCATTTCATTATTTTCACGTGCTGGCCACCAATAATAAACGTTATAAATAAACCTTTTCAATTTCTTTCATTTTGCAAATCGAACGTAATTCAAACGCGGGAAAAAATTATTCGATGCCTACGCCCTGCCTACGCCTATGTGATTCACTTTTTTATTAAATCCTTCTCTGAAATCAAGATATTATGGTTTAAAACGTAGATAAACATTAAAAAACACATAAAAACTAAGAAACAACTCGTATTAAACCATTATTCACTATAAAATGTATTAAATATCTATTAAAGGCGTAAGTGATCGAAATGAATACAACAGAGTTTATATGTACCCTTCCATCTCAAGTTGGCTGCCGTCGACCGTTACAAAATGACGTCATACCCGTACCGTTGACAAGAAAATAATAATTGTATTATTTACTGTAACCACAACTATTACTGAAGTTTTCTTCTCTGGCAATGCTTTTCTGGACAATGACATCTTGAAAGGCGTCATTTTTAATTTCTTATTTTTTTCCGCTTGAAAAAAGTCATTAATTTAAAGTAATTAACAATAGTCTGCGCTATGCAAAACTTTTCCTTTATTACTCATCGTAAAAGACGATACGCTAAGAATAGTAACCAAACAGAAATAAAAACTAATTTAAAGTTATCAAAACAAAAACTTTTAAATCGTAAAATAACAAAATTTTGAAAAAAATGTGGTAGTAACAATTGCGAGCGATACGTTGCTATCCGTATTAAGACGGTACTCTAGTCCCAAGGAATTTGAAAAATAGGTATTTGAAGAAAATATCGCCGTCGCGCTGCGCCCGACCAACAGGAGTTATCCATGTGTACGAGTAGTGTATTTGTGTGCGCGAGCCCTCGCCCCTCCCATGCCCGTAACATTCACCCGCCGGCCGCCTGCGGGTGAATAAATATATTTTGAAAATTTGAATCGGATGATGCTTTACTATTGATACTGAGTCCAAAACAATTTTTTTTTTTTAATTTTTCGTCTGTCTGTATCTTGGCCGCGCATCACACTGAAACTACTGGACTGATTTAAATGAAACGTAACATGATTTAAGATCATACTACGAGGTAAAATATAGGATACTTTTTATCCCGAAATTCAGCACGGTTCCCTTGGAAGAGGGGATGAAAGTCAAAATGTGTATTTCATTGTAATTCATTAACGTGTACTCCGATTTCATTAATTCATTTTTTATTAGAAAGAACATACTGCAATGATTGTTCTGTAATTATTTCAAGGTCGTCAGTTTAGTAGTTCAGAAATTATAGACTTCACAATGCTCAGTAATAGGTCCAAATAACTTGAACCCCGTTACGTACAGGAAACTTTGAATGTACGGCTCAACACACTATCGTAAACCATAATGGATAGCCCTATTTTTAACCGACCTTAAAAAAGGAGGAGGTTATCAATTCGGTCGGTATCTTTTTTTTCTATGTAGATATGTCCACCGATTACTGAGGGGTTTCTGGACCGATTCACGCGATTTTTTTTAATGGGCCCTTAAAATTTTTTACCTTTAACTCCTCAAACCTGATGCTGCAGGGGTACTTTCTCCCTAAAAGCTTTAGGAACTGTCGTTTACGAATTGGTATGCTTGCTACTAGATCATAGAGCTCCAGGTCATCCTCTTCAATCCTGTAGGGTACTGCCCACCTAAATTGTAGGGATTTAGGAGGGGAGAAAGAGAGCAAGCTGCAGGAACAAGTTACACTAAAAAACTTAAAATAAAAATTCTTTTCAAAAACCGACTTCAAGCGCCACTACAAACTATAAATAAATTAAAAGTAAAAAACTTTTTTTAAAAACAAGCTTTTATTTAAATGCGCTAAAAAGAATAAAATAAACTTTTCTGTTAAAACTTTTACTATCAACTTGTTATGTCATTACACAATTTATATGATATAAACGTTTTTCGCGAGATTTAACTAGGTACTCGTATTTACTTACGCGGACGAAGTCGCGGGCATCAGCTAGTATATACATATACAAATAAATAATATTATAAATAATATTGTCTGTGTTGAAGTGAAGTGTTTGTTTGTAATATCAAAAGAACAGCTTTTTAGGGTTCCGTAGCCGAATAGCAAAAAACGGAACCCTTATAGATTCGTCATGTCTGTCTGTCTGTCTGTCCGTCCGTATGTCACAGTCACTTTTTTCCGAAACTATAAGAACTATACTGTTGAAACTTGGTAAGTAGATGTATTCTGTTAACCGCATTAAGATTTCCACACAAGAATAGAAAAAAAAAACAATAAATTTTGGGGTTCCCCATACTTAGAACAGAAACTCAAAATTTTTTTTTCATCAAACCTATTCGTGTGGAGTATCTTTGGATAGGTCTTCAAAAATGATATTGAGGTTTCTGATATCATTTTTTTCTAAACTGACTAGTTTGCGCGAGAGACACTTCCAAAGTGGTAAAAAGTGGTCCCCCCCCCTGTAACTTCTAAAATAAGAGAATGATAAGACTAAAAAAAATATATGATGTACATTACTTACCATACAAACTTCCACCGACAATTAGTTTGAACGAGATCTAGTAAGTAGTTTTTTTTAATACGTCATAAATCGTAAACCGCAATTACTGCTACGGAACCCTTCATGGGCGAGTCCGACTCGCACTTGGCCGCTTTTTACTAACTGCATACGGAAGTAAATACGGTACTTATACCAAGACAACAATTTTAAAATTTTTGTCTGTCTGTCTGTTTGTTGCCACTAATCTCGGGAATGGCTGAACCGATTTTGAAGAGACTTTCACTGGTAGATATTATCGGGCATCGTATAGGCTAAAAAGAGGAGGAGTTGTGTTTTTCTACCTCTGTATATCTCCGTGATTTCTTAACCGATTTGCGTGAATCTTTTTTAATCGACACAAAAACTTTGCCAGATGGTCCCATAAAAACTTCGGGTTCCAACTCTTCAATCCTGATGCTGCAGGGGTACTGCTTCCCTAAACAGTGGGGATTTAGGAATTGTTGATTATTATGAATAGTTATTGTAGGGACCAAGTAAAGACATCGTTAAATTCCAGGATCCAACTCCTCAATCCTGATGCTGAAGGGATTCTGCCAACCTAAACTGTGGTGATTTAGGAACGCGGACGAAGTCACGGGTGTCCGCTAGTAATAAATAAATTAATAATCATTGTATAGTGTAAATATCGACATCAGAGTACATCACTATAGTATCGATAAAAATATCGACAATTGTCACTTCCCTATTAGTGTACATGTAAGCCTTACCCTCCCTCACCTCCACCCTACCCCCGTAAAGTACGAAAGGGACAACTGCAGCTCGGGCTGATTTTACCTACAAAAACCTTGGCCAAAAGACGTTTCGTATTCTGCTGTTTCCTTCTTCAAAACTGGACAAATCTCAAATATTCTTATATCAAAATTTAGAGGAAGAGTATATCTATGCTTGTATGTTTTTCTTTTTTGTTAAAAACTTATCAAATTTGTCTGATAGTCGTTTGAACATGGCGGTAAAATCGAGGGTTTTTTTCGGGTTTTTGAATTGTCATATTTTTTTTAATGATAATGTTTTGGAAAAAAGAAAAACATACAGGCACGTATTAATTAGACCTAGATTTTTTGGAAAAAAATCATTGCTCTAGAGGCATTATCCACGGAGAAAACAGCAGAATACGTTTGTATGGAGAAATGCCCACTAGAGTACCCTCTTAAACGGGTCTGACTTGAGGTGTGGTGCGGGGAAGCGCGAGGCGAGGTAGCGGCCAACTCGAGATGGAACTTGGATGATAGCACTCACTTATCTTTCTCATCGTTTATTTTTTCTGCTGGAAACAAGGATAAACTGTACCTAATCCGACTACGGAAAATTGGGTGTAACATCCATCATATCGATTTTATGTCACCAGAACCGTAATAATGAATCAATTGACACCTCATTCATCAAGAACAGCTCAGTAGGTGCTACGATGGAAATACACGTAATTAAATACAAATTTTTTTAACAAACAAATATACAAATTTGCATTTGTATGTATGTATGCACCCATGTATGTTTGTCCACGCATTTCTCCAAAACTTTTAATCGGACTGTGATCATTCTTTTTTTATTAGGTGCATTTACTTCAACTTAGTGAACAGTGTAGATTTCATCCTAATCGGATCAGTAGTTTTCTAGATACTTATGCACATCTTCTAAATATATAAAAGGCAAAGGTGACTGACTGACTGACTGACTGATCTATCAACGCACAGCTCTAACCACTGGACCGATCAAGCTGAAATTTGGCATACAGGTAGCTGTTAGGATGTAGGCATCCGCTAAGAAAGGATTTTGGAAGATTCAACCCCGAAGGAGGTAAAATAGGAATTTAAAAAATCGAACCTAACGTGAGCGAAGCCGCGGGTTAAAGCTAGTTTTCTTATATGCATACACTTACTTCTAAAAGCATATCCTCTCTTTTAGCTCTACCGTAGTAGGGAAAAAAGTAAATAAGTTATAATTTAACAAAAATTAAACCGAAAGAACGAATAACTAAAAAGGGAAAGTGTCCTCTAGAAAATTCTCTGGAAATCTAGAAAACTACTGATCCGATTATAATGGACTGCATTTGTTTCTGTTTTCTCAACTGGTAAATACCGCTGTCTCTTACACCATCCCGTTAATTGATCACAGGACGTCGTCACACGATATCGTTAAAACAAATTGCCTCCATTACAAGGAACGGTATGTATACTTCATGAAGTTTAAAACGCTGTAAAGCGGCGAACAACGATTTTACGGTATCGCTTAAGCGCTTCTTTACGGCGTACAAGAGTCGTTATTGTTATTACATTTTTCGTCTTTGACAACTATACACCGCTATTTATAGGTGCGGGTGTACGGGTGTTAAATTTTACACGTCAAAGCTTAGAAAATCGTTAACTGGTCTTGTAGAGTTGTATCCAGAAAAACGCGGGTCTAGTTCAGTATCCAAGGTACGTATCAAGTATCAAACTTAAGGCTTCAAGGTCCCAAACCTAAGGTCCTAAATTAAAGGCGGCAATCTAAACATTAAGCTTCTTTGGGGCTCAAAATCTAGGAAATTTATTTTAAGGACCTATACATTTCTACCTAAAAATAATTATACATTTCTGTCCTGACCAAAACGAGTGAGATATAAATGAACAACACGCTCCTCAGATTTGAAACGCGTAATAATAATAATATCCTCCCGAGATTCCGGTAACGGCGTCCAACCTCCTCAGAGATTAGTCATCTCTGCGGGAGAAATTATAGTGCACAAGTGTGTGCAGAAACACAGGATCACTCTCTATTCCCTCACTCTAGTCGGATGGGACTGATGTCCGACACGACCTGAGAGATCAGTCGCAGGACTGACAACTTTACGTGCTCTCCGAAACACAGGGATGACTCACCACTGACTTCCTCACTCCGGGCTAGTACTGAAAATTTCTTAACAGAAAACCCAATACATTTTTGGCCCAATGACTTCTTGACAAAAACCCAATAAATTTTTTGGTCCAACATCATTGGTCATCCGTAGTAACAAACGTTTTTGAGTAATAAGTATAAGTTTTTGAGTATTTTGAGTTTGAGTGTTTTGAGGGTATTTAGTGGTATTTCCTCTTATTCTTACGGGTGATTATTTTTGGCGGAGTTGTTTAATAATATTTATATTTATAAATTAATAGTAACCCTTTCCGTTTCTAAATTCCGAATCTGATTCCGAATGTTTATTTTCGGCCTTAGTAGCGTCTATTAGCAAACCAATAAAATACTTTCGGGTTTTCGGACGTGCGATGGTTCGGCCAAGCAATCTCGCGCCAAAATTGGTTTACACCAAATCCAAACTGACCGACCATTTGGCTCGCGAAGCTGCAATTCGAACCAATTTGCTTAGTATGGACAGCCGCTATCATCGATTTACCAAAACCTTGTTTAGTAAAGAAACCTCAGTTTGGTAAATCGAGAAATCGAGCCAGCGATAGGTAAACATATTCGAACCTTTTAAATTAAATTCAGCAAAATTAAATACTCGCAAAGGACGGCACTCGAAGAAAATATATTTTAAAACTTAAACTAAAAGTCTGTAGTATTTTAAACATTTTTACCGCTGGAAAATTGAAAACGTTTAAAACTCATTCTAGTATAATCGTTCCATTCTCCGCAAAAACGAGCGTCATTAAAGCCTGCTGCGAGATAATGGTGATGGCTATCAGGCGGCGAAGAACCATTACACCCGAGTGAGCATTCCAATGTTATCTTATAGATTTTACAACTGTCAACATCTAACAAATATTGGATAGAAGCAGGCGTTACTTTGGGAAGGTTCATGATTAGCAAGGTTAAAAGGTCATGCTCGTGAACGGGTGCCACCAACGGGAATGGGTCTGCTTTGACTGCCCATCTTGACATGCGTTGGATTGGTGTACCTACGTATGCATTTTTGAAGCTTTATTGTGGAAGCACTGTATACATAGCATAGCTTTGTAAAAAAAAAAAATTTTTTTGAAAAGAGCAACTGCTGAGTTTCTTACCGGCTCTTCTCAGCAGAATCTGCATTCCGAACCGGTGGTAGATTTATGACGTGTCATAAGAGCTACAAGTTAGCCTACATGAAATAAATTAATTTTGAATTTTGAATTTTTTTTTTAAAAATTATTTTGCTATAATTTGCCAACAGAAAAAGTCCGTATGGTCAAACATGCAGTTACAAGCTAAGCACCGCTTACCTCCCAACCAAGCAAGAAAGCCGAGTTCCCAATATATCCTTAATCGGGATATAAGAAATCCAAAATTGGCTGCAAATCTTGTTATCTTAATTTCAATAAACATTTATTCGCTAAAGTAGTGAATTTAACATCGATATATTATAAAGGCAGTGACCCAGAAGCTCAATGCAGCTCATTTGAACTGATGTGTTTTCAGGTCAAGCATGCAAAGGAGGTATTATTAGGATAGGTAATAGTAGGATTGAATTATACACAAGTAAAATATACTAGCTTAAAATTAGTAATACATCACTACGAAGTAATTTGAAATCAAACTAGTTACTCGTACGGAAATACATATAATAAATGAATTTCAAATATTGCGAAAGTGTGTTTGTTTGTTGGTTTTTCCTTCAATCACGCCGCAACAAAGCAACGTATCGACGTGATTTTTTGAAGGGTTAAGGATCGTGAGAGTGACATAGGCTACTTTTTATCCCGGAAAATCAAAGGGTTCCCGCGGGATTATAGAAACTAAATCCACGCATCAACTAGTCATCAACTAGTCATCGATATATTGGAATGACTAGACGATGCCCGCGACTTCGTACGCGTGGATAAAGGTTTTTTGATTCCCGCGGGAAGTCTGTAATTTTCCGGGATAAAAGTAACCTATGTTTTAATCCTGGGTATGAGCTATCTCCATTTCAAATTTCAGCCAAATCGGTTCATTCGTTGTGGCGTGAAGGAGTAACAAACATACACACACACACACACATACACATACAAACTTTCGGCTTTATAATATTAGTGTGAAGTGTGAAGTGTGATGTGATAATATTAGTTTGATGTGATGTGATGTGATAACGCTATGACGCAAATGGTCGCAGAACGGGGCATGTGATGTCACATCACGCTTTCATTATCCCCTAAACTGAGCGATACGTTTAGGCCTATAACAGCTGCTAATAAATAATCTAATATCCCTTCTATACTTAGAACCAACGAATACTGTAATTGCTGTTGGTTTGTCTTTCAACCAAGTAGAAACAGAACAATGGATTGAAATGATTTTTCGCATGACTTTTTTGCAGTTGAGGACCTGGAGAGAACAAACTTGACCTAGGCTACTTCAACGTCTTTTTTAGGTTAGGTTATCGCGGATAATTTTCACCCCATCTATCCATCCATCCTTTATCTCTCCGTCGACTACACGGATGAATTCGCGGGCAAGATTATATAATTTAAGTAGGGATAAAAAGGTACCTGTGTGGGAGAGGCTTTATTTAGATGCTTATCGCGAATTGGAATTTTCCAAGTGGCTTTAAATATCATCACTTTCTCCCTTAGATATCTGGAATCGTGAAATATCCCAGCTTCTCCGTAATGGAAATGGCAAAAGTCATCACATTTACGATAACGTAGCTGGCCTTCTGCTAACTGTTATGTTTTATGTACTGATCGGATAGAATTTATATCTTTGAAGATGTAAAATTATAATATTCTTGCGCGTGATCTATAAATCTTATGGTACTTATATCGAAAAATGCTTTCATATTAGAGGGCCTTTTTGGAAAAAGCCTTTGAAATCGAAAATTTCTTTTTCGTTGTTTTTAATATTTGAATGTCGCAATAGCCCAACGGTTAAAGTTGCTGACTGAAAACTGAAAGGTTGTAGGTTCGAACCCCACCTTTTGCACAATTATTGTATCCATTCCTAGTACTAGTCAACTTCAGCTTGGCTGATATTATTTAAAAAAATGTACATCTATTGGCTAGTGTATATAAGTTGTGTAATGTTGTGTGCCTTTCGTATCAGTGCGATGCTACATGTTGCTCAGTGACTTTTCGAAGTACCTAGTCAAGATGCTACTACATGACTTTCAGTGACTTCGTACCAGTCGCGATGCTACATATTGCTGAGTGACTTACGTAGCAGTGCGATGCTACATGTTGGTCAGTGACTTTTAGAAACAGTCGCGATGCTACTGCATGCATCTCAGTGACTTCGTAGCAGTCGTGATGCTACATGTTGCTCAGTGACTTTTTGAAGCGGTCACGATGCTACTACATGATTCTCAGTGATTTCGTAGCAGTCGCGATGCTACATGTTGCTGAGTGACATTCGTAACAGTGCGATGCTACATGTTGCTCACTGACTTTTCGAAGCGGTCACGATGCTACTACATGATTCTCAGTGATTTCGTAGCAGTCGCGATGCTACATGTTGCTGAGTGACGTTCGTAATAGTGCGATGCTACATATTGCTTAGTAACTTTTCGAAGCAGTCGCGATGCTACTACATGATTCTCAGTGATTTCGTAGCAGTCGCGATGCTATACGTTGCTGTGTGACTTTCGTAGCAATGCGATGCTACATGTTTTTCAGTGACTTTTCGAAGCAGTAGCGATGCTTATCATAGTAGTAGTCGTGATGCTGAACACGTCGCTGTCAAATGATGAGTTCAACTTCGCACTATTGTGATTCTCTTTCCCCCTTCAATGTTTTCAATTCAATAAATGGCATCCTGATATAAATCAAGTTGTCTGTTGCGTCCTGGCGGGTGGCTCGACTGCGTAAATCACCGGCGGCGCCTTTAATATTTTATTGCGTGCCCGTAGCGAGCGTCAATCGCGCTATATATTTCCTCTACCGCCATCCCCTGTGCAGAGATCCATACGTTATAAACGTATTATGAACCTAAATGTGAAGTGAAAAATTGATCAACAATAAAAAAATACGTCAAATATTGATCAAACCTTTCATGCCTGAACTTCCGTTTTATTATTCGAAGATAAGAAGCCTTGACTGAAAATGACTTTACTTAAGATGGTCAGTAATGATATTGTCTAAAATCTCACTCTCTCACCCTCTGCCTCTCTGCGTCGTATTCCTCATTGTTGAGGTTCGTGACTCTTATCCATCGTTCATAAATAATGATAGGAGTTTTCTTGGGATAATATTGCAGTGGGTTCCCCTAACCTTCTAGATATAACGTTTACAACGTGGAAGTGGTATGTCACACGTACCCCTAACTGGTTTCTACATGCCATCATATAGGAACGCTAAATCGTAAACTAGACACGCCCAAAGCCTGCCGCCAGACTAATATCTCAATGGTTCTTCTGTAGATTGCAGCTATTTAGCTTATGTTTCTACCACCGAACCGCAAGGCATCGTACGAATCTGCACCACTATACGTGGTCGAAATTCCACGATCTCGCACGAAGCGCTTTGCTTCCTCGTTCCTAATACGCACCGCAAAAATTTGGAATGCCCTTCCGGCTTCCGTTTTTCCAACTAACTATAATGTGGGTGTCTTTAAATCAAGAGTGAATAGGCATCTTATAGATATGCGCGCACCATCTTAGGCTGCATCTTCACTTACCATCACGCAGTCAAGCGCTGGTCTATATATTTAAAAAAATGTATGATACGCAGCAATGGAACAAAATATTCCAATTATTAATCGCTTCATTTCATGAAACCTATACGTCAAAACGTCGCTCGGAGCCGTCAAGGGGCCCACGAGCCTGCGAACAGAGGGCCCTCCATATCGCCTCCAATCGACGGCACTGAGAGCTCATTGACTTTGTTTGAACACTTTTAATGCCAGCCTTCTGCCTCTCGCAATCTAATTATAATGAACTAGCTGACTAGCTGATGCCCGCGACTTCGTCCGCGTGGATTTAGTTTTTAAATCCCGCGAGAACTTTTCGCTTTTTCAGCGATAAAAAGGAGCCTGTGTCACTCTCCAGGTCCTCAAATATCACGTCAATCGGTTGCTCCGTTGGTGCTTGATTGAAAGATAAACCAAAAAACAATAAACCAACAAACAAACACACTTTCTCATAACTAATATTAGTAGACTACTTACTCTACTTAAGGATTTTACCAATTTCAAAAAGAAGGAAGATTCTGAAGTTTTTTTTAAGCAGTAAGTAGGTACCTACTACTCAATTCTTCCTAATATTCTCTATTAAAAAAAGACTTCCCTTTTTTTAATAAAGAATATTAGCCAAGCTGACCTTGACTTATATTCTACTCTCCCCTCTAAATAACCGAAAAGCTTGTGCTAGGAGTAGGTACGACAATAGTGCAACGGGTGGGGTTCGAACCTGCGACCTTTCAGTTTTCAGTTCGCATCTTTAACCTTTGGGCTATTGAGGCTTTTTTGAAATGATGGAGTTTTGTTCAAACTTTTTTTAATGTCTTATATGCAAAGAAATATTCTGACGGACATTCATGGTCATGAATATCCGAATGTGTGTGAATTGTTAATTATATTAAATACTCTATCGTAATTAGTTGCAGGTTACAGAGACCATAAGTCTTATATTTTGACATAAGTGAGAGGGCACTAACTTAGTAAAAAAGCACTCTTACGAAGCTGAGACAAAAACCAGAAACTATCTAGAAATTATAAATTTCAAAACTGATCCTTTCAAGAATCGAACTAAAGACCTTTGTAAAACTGAAAGTTGCGTAACAGCACCTAGGGAGGTCGTCAAAACTTATAAAAATTTAATAAATCCTATGAATTATGATTTATGTTCAAACCTGCCACTTTTCTTATTTCATTTCGCCCTTTCACAATTTTGCACGTTTGATTAAATTCAAAGATACTTACGTCTACCGAGAACAAATTAATAATATTATTTCAACCTACGAAGTAGTCATTTATTTACGTAGTAAATATAATATGAACAGTGAACACTGTGTCTAGAGTCTAGACGTATAACATGACTAGGTTTTACCGAACATGACGTTTAGACATTTTGATGAATTGTATTATAATAACAACATGACTTCACAAATCCTTGCGCTTACGACTTCAAAAAGGAAGTAACTAAATCGACTTGCATGTAGGTATGTATAATGTATATAGGTACCTGTGTTCACGATTTTTATTCATTCACTACCATATTTTGTGCCAATTTTATTTAGTTTAGAGATTTGTACAACAGAAATTGGTCACAATATGTATTTATTTAGTCGTAAATTTCTTCAAGTGCAGGTAAACATTTTAATGAAACTTTAAAGTCATTAACATACATTGAAAATTAATATTTCTAACTAAGAAAAGGGTACAATTACGTAATAAATCTTATCAAGGGCTGAATTAGAAAGAGCGATGAATATAAATCAAGAACAGAGGCTCAGCAGGGGGTTACGTTGAGCTTGAATTGGCTTTACATCGCTTCGCTGAATATAATACACAAACGGATAATTATAAATGAAAATAATTAAAAATTATATTTAAAAAACCGACTTCAAACGCTACTATTACTAAGTATAAAATGATTGTAGTTTATACACGTATGTAGAAGTCAAGCGGGCCTACACAGCAACGATGAATCCGATGTGCGACGCTAGCCCGACTTCAACATACGTGTATAAACTAAAATTATTTCATACTTTGAAGTGCCGTCCACGCGAGCGAAGCCTCGGGCATCAGCTAGTTAAATAATAATTGCAATCAATGCTATTTAAAGTATTTATGGCGACTAAAAACCGACGTAACTAAAATTTACACCACCATTGGTTGCCTGGAAGAGATCGCTATGTAGCGATAAGGCCGCCAAATTGTATGCTATTTATTAAGCTCTTTGTGTCTGTTCTTATAATATGTGTGGTGTACAATAAAAGTATATTCATTCATTCATTCATTCATTTTAGATTTTTTGGTACAATTTTTTGACAGGCATAGGATGAATATATTATATCTACCTACTCGTCATTGAAATAAAATTTATTTTGCATAACATTGTCACGGTTGAAACGGGTCTCCCACATCCACCGAGCGTCGCTGGAATTTGTACAACCTGCGTGCAAAATAAGAGAATTTCAGCATTAAAGTAGTCACACACTAATTGGCCAACGATCCGCAAGACGCACAAAAACACTTATATCAAATTTTACCCGACTACAGCTAAGTCAAAAGGAAGAATCATGCTTTTAGCAGTCTTTTCTTTTAAATATAAAACTAGCGCTTGATTGAAATCTCACCTAATGATAAGTGAAAATGCAGCCTAAGATGGTGCGCGCTTGCCTAGAAGATGCCTATTTACTCTTGATTTAAACACACCCACAGACAGTTGCATGCTCTACCTTAAGGCGTGACATAGACTACATTTTATACGAACAAAATCAACATGACGGATGTTACACCCTTTCCTAGTTGGCTTACAGTTTGATTTAGTTTAAACTTTTTTATTGTACATTATTGTGAACTCGTGATTCAAACAGCCGGAACAGCGTTACATGCGGATAATGTTAAGAGACGTCTATTCATGTATTATCCGTGGACTAGATGCTCATTACAAAGACTAATTTTGACCTTTGGCCATATAAGGAAAGGATGAAAAATCTCATCAATCCTTCGTAAGCCTTCTGCAGTTTTTTCATGATTATTATTTTATGTTTTCATTTTTCTTGTAAGCGTTCAGAATTTGTTTATGCGGTGTTCAGCGTCCTTCTTTCTTCTTTTGGTAGCGCGTGCGGTTAGCCCTAGTGTGCGATCTTCAGAAACATGAAGGTAGGTAAGTACGTATAGCAATAAAAATATTTTAGATTCACGGTTGAAATCGTTTCAATTTTATTTGAAATGAAAATAAACATTTTATTTTATAACTTGCTGATGCCCGCGACTTCGTCCATGTAATTTTCCGGGATAATGTAGCCTATGTTAATTTTGGATAGGAGCTGTATTGGTTCGTTAGTACCAATAGCACAACACATAATAGTTGTGTGTTGTGTATTACATAATACATTATTTATTTTTTTATTATAGGTTCGTTAAAACAGGTTAAAAAGGAAATGACATTGGGTAAGGGATTGTATTTAGGGGCTACGTATGTAAATATACTCTTACTTAGGGGATGATTTAAGTAAGGTGGGTGAAAACGAGTATCAGCCTTTGTTATAATCCACGCAAATTCTCGGCTGATATTGCGACAGTACGAAATCCGAAACTCATAAATTATTGTCAAAAATTAAACATACATTCATCATACTCTGGCGTCACTGCGGTTTGCACAAATAATTATACAAAGTGCCAGCTCAAAATTTAAACAAGCGTTATATTATCATCAATTCTATGCTAGCAGTCTATCTGTACCTACTTAAATTTTTAGGGTTAGGGTGCAGTAAAACAAGCAACATTTTTATTTTATTGAAATTTATCGCAGTAGAAACTTATTAGGTATTTCGTAGTAAATGTAGTATTTTTGGAATAATTTTTTTTTTTTTGGATACACATAAATAACGAATTATAGTCGACTTGTTGACTCCCGCGACTTCGTACGCGTGGGTTATGTTTTTTGAATTCCCGCGGGAACTCTTATTTCTCGGGGATAAAAAGTAGCATATGTGTTATTCCAGACTGTGCCATCATCTATCTCTGCCATTTAAAAAAAATTCAGACTTGTTTCAGCCAAATCAGTTCAGTCGTTGCGGCGTGACTAAGTAACAATCATCCATCCATCCAAACTTACGCATTTATAATAATAATAGGATTAAAGTAATGTATAGCTGTTGATAAGGACTATTTCCAATAAACACTATTAACTAATAATATAAAATCAATCTATATATTTCCTTCTTATAATTCTAAGTCTGAGTTCAGAATAAGTTTAACTAGCATGTCTACGGAACCCTACCTTGCACATATTGACATGACCTTTTAGCTATTTAGATTAATTCTACTGTACACAGTTATTCAGGCGGAATAATAAGTGTGTGAAGACTGAGCTCTAGATTAGCGGACGCTGGATATATAAACAGCGAAAATGGAACCTTGTTTGAAGAAAGAAACAAATAATTTCGGCAAATGTTGATTTATGATTCGCTAAAGGGCAGAGCTGATGTGTATCGGAATTCGGAATCAATAAAAGACTGGGAGACGCCAAACTAATAAATACAGAATCATGGCGCAGAAAATAACTTCTCACTTCGTTCGTAGGTAGGTATAATATTTCGTTTATCCGAGGGAATTATGCGGAAAAAGTTAGATGAATAATTCTGTTCAACGTTATAATTATGTTTTCATCATTTATTGCCCGTACTAACAATCCTACTATAATTCTTTCCATTCACGAGGGCTTGTGGCTCATGGTTGAGAGCTTGCTCGCGCCTGACCGTTCCCACCTAGGCTCCTGACAGGCACGCACACTTACGCAATGTGCATGTACACGACGTAACCACAAGTAAATCTCACGCGCCCTCGAGAAATGCAAGAACTATACCTACCAGTAGTAATACAGGTTTTTTTAAAGAATATTAGCCAAGCTGGAGTTGACTAATATCTATCCTATCCCCTCCAAATAATCGGAAAGCTTGTGCTAGGAATGGGTACGACAATAGTGCAACGGGTGGGGTTCTAACTTGCGATCTTTCAGATTTCAGTTTCCGTACTTTTAACCGTTGGGCTATTGAGGCTTCAATTGGCTTATTGGGTCAGGGGTGTCACTAGCAATTTTTATATACCTACCTACTGAATTTTCCGATCATTAAAGTACAAAGGAATAGAAATAATAGTCATATAAACTTGTAGTATCCTCTCGGAATCACTTTTTCATGACCCCATTTGGAAACCCCGGGAGTGTGGGTCGTAAAGACCCAATGACTCTGCTTTATACAAAACAAGTTTGTATCTGGGGATTTTGTGCGTGTGTTTGTGTATATGGCTATTTTAATCACACTTACCTACCCCTTGGAACTGAAATTATATTCATGACGAAGGTTGAAGTGGCTGTGTATGGGGTGAATAGATTTATGCCCTGTTTCAAATATTACTAACGAATTTATAGAATACTAGTTGATGACTGCAACGTCTTGAGAGTATGTTAAAAAATGCTGTTTTTAATTTTTTTTTTAAACGAACACAATATAGATAAAATAAATGATATAATGCACAAAACCTAAAATACCATTTTTTGTATTTTAATTATATTTTAAACGGTATCTTTAAATACTGCCACATAATATATATGAGGCTGCAAAACTTGAACATTGATCGATGCAATTAGCAAGATTGATAGCAATCGCTATCACTAAGAGGTGTAATTCCTCTTGTTTGCAATTAGGCATTTGTCTGTAGATACAGTGTGGTTCAGACGTGTTTCAAAGGGATAACCTCAGAGAGCGTGTCGAGTAGACACGTCCAAGTTGTGATTAACACCTCATAGGGTGAACGCAGACGAGCGGTGGCGGTGAAGCATCAACTTGTAATTCAATAACCGTTGAAATAGAGCTCTAGTTTCTTGCTAACTGTCAGCATACGGTTGAATGAGGGTTTTCACGAAAATTTAGGCCACTAGTGGGCGCCACTTTGGCAAGAGGTCTCCCATGCCAACGATGAAGGTATTAGTCTCCATTTACATTCTTTACAATCTATATATATAAAATTCAAAGACCTGACTGACTGACTGACTGAGATATCAACGCACAGCCTAAACTACTGGAGTTAGAAACTTGAAATGTTTACAGTTGGTACCTTTTATGACGTAGGCGCACACTAAGGAAGGATTTTTGAAAATTCAACCCCTAAGGGGGTAAAATAGGGGATTGAAAAATCGAACTTAACGTGAGCAAAGCCGCGAGCAAAAGCTAATTAAATATACCATGGGTCGGCCTACATGAAATAAATAATTTTGAATTTTTAAGCTATTGCATAGCTTCTATCGCGGGCCTTGAGCGTGGATAACGAATCCAGAAATTCCGTAACGAAAATAACCTGACACGGGACTCCTCTCACCGCTAGATGGCGTTGATAAAAAATGCTATGCAATAGCTTTACCGCGGCAGTCCCCGAGTGCCACACGTCTTTTTATCTTGTTTTTTGAATTTTGAACACAGTCGAATCCGTCTACGTTGCCTCGCTTCCCTTTCTCGCAATGATTCCCTTAATTCGGAGCCTCCTTGAGCCCGATATTAAGCCTCGCATTTGAAGGTCGAGATATGGAAACTTTGATAATTTAATAAAGACGAAAGGGCCCCAGATAATTTCTCGAGTAGGCACCTATAACTTTTACATTTCGAGTTTATCACGCCTTTCGGCTCATCAACATTTATTTCTTTGTAGATCCCTATATATATTATATTTGTATCGTACTTTTGCTCGCGATTTCAGCCGCATGGAGGTTTTTAAAAATTTCTCGGGGTCCCTGAATTTTCCGGTTTGAAAAATTAGGCTACTAATTTACAAAGTATATTACGTTTATCTCACGAAGTTACGGGCGCTTTACTTGTGGTTACGTCGTGTACATGCACATTGCGTAAGTGTGCGTGCCTGTCAGGAACCTAGGTGGGAGTGGTTGGGCGCGAGCAAGCTCTCGCTCACACTTATACGGATACGACACACACACAACCATGAGCCACGAGCCCTCGTGAAATGAAAGAACTATAACACTAACCTCTAGCTTTAGTTTTGCGTAATACCTATAGCCCATTCTCCCGATGTTTTCCCCCCTATTAAAACTTTTCGATATTTTGGTTTTTTATTTTTACCGAAGCGCTACCTGCTTTTATCATTCATCCACAAACATTTTAATCGCATGTTTAATTTGTGCAAAAGACAGGTAGGTCATATTACGAGATGTAGTTATTTATGTCCCTAGTTATAATAAAAAATATCTAATTTCCTTAACGTCGCTCTCAATAAGCTCTCAATATATTAAGTACGTAGAAAGGCTTCCGGAGTAATTTTTAGGGTTCCGTACCCAAAGTGTGCAAACGGGACCTTATACTAAGACTCCGCTCTTCGTCCTTCCATCCATCCGACTGTCTGTCAGCGTGCTATATCTCATGAACCGTAACAGGTAACTTGAAATTTTCACAAAATGTGCATTTACATTGCCGCTATCACAAGAAATAATAAAAAAACTTTAAATATTAAAGATGGTTTCCGAATGAGAAACTTTTTTTCTTGCTCGATCTTAATAACAATTGTCAAATCTTATAGATGGTACGGAACCATTCGTATGCGGGTTCAACTCGCACTTGGCCGATTTTTTTGGCTTGGCTTGTATGACAAGAGTGTTCTCCTGGCTGCTCTCTGTGTTTTAAGTGAGAACACTGTCTAAATGGAAGCAGTTACATAAAACCCAGACCCATATCAAATATCTTATTATTAAGTTTATCTTCTTTTTCCTTATAGGTTATTATTATTTGGGTAATTGGACTTTTAGATCGACGCGTCTTATAATTATAATGAACCAAAATAAACTTCGTGTGTATAAATAAGTTGCTCATTTTCATTTTATGGGAATTTTCTCCGTAAGTAGGCGTTACGCGCCCGTTTTGCGTGAAATAAGTTGCTGTAACAACCGGTTAAATGCGAGCTGGACTCGCATACGAAGGGTTCCGTACCAAAAAACGCCGAAAAAGCACGTTTGTAGTTAGGAAGCTCACTTCAATTTTGAATTTATTTTTATTTTTATTATTTGTTGTCATATCGGCAACAGAAATCTCTGAAAAATTCTACTCTCTACTTATTACGGCTCATGAGATATAGCTCGCTGACAGACAGACAGACGGACAGCGAAGGCTTAGGCTCAAATAAATCCCTCAATATTGAGCAAGTTGTGAAAAAATATGTAATCCGCCATTTTGTGGCGGCGGCCATCTTTGAACCCATTTTCATCAAACATAGCTAAGAACACTCCCGACTAATTCACCTTTGAAACAAAAAAAAAACAAAATTAAAATCGGTTCATCCGTTCGGCTGCTACGATGCCACAGACACAAACACATACACACAGACACACAGACACAAACTTATAACACCCCGTCGTTTTTGCGTGGGGGTTTAAAAAGACGAAGAAGTATTAATACTGGTGATAACCCTTCATTTACCAAACAGACATTTTTCTGCAACGTCTGCTCTTTTAATGGATGAAATTGAAATGCTAATGGCCGTCCCTTTTGAAGTTTCAAAGAGAATTCGGTAACAGCTATTAGAGAGGACCGCTTGTGTTTCGGACAAAGTTTTCCATTGTGTTTTAATTGTCGATTTGATCACACATTAGTAGACGAGCCACGACCAATGACCATAGCAATTGAATCCGTATAGAACCCTTACTAATATCCTTACTAATCCCTTACGAATCCTTACTAATCCGTACTAATATTATAAATGCGAAAGTGTGTTTGTTTGTTAGTTTGTCTTTCAATAACGCTACAATAGAGCTACGGATAGTAGTGATTTTTTGCATGGATATAGTTGAGGACCTGGAGAGTGGCATAGGTTACTTTTTATCCCGGAAAATCAAAGAGTTCCCGCGGGATTTTAAAAACTTAATCCACGCGGACGAAGTCGTGGGTATCATCTAGTTATTTATAAAATCTCCCCATCTTTTATTGCCCTTCTAGGTAGACTGACGACGTCGAACGAGGCGTAGCAAGCTGAGGGATGTAAGCGGAAAAGACCACGCTCTGTGAGTCTCTACAAAGGTTTTTTGTATGGACTCCCACATATCATAGATACCTCGGTTTTGTGCCGCCTATAGCCGCGCTTGTACCCAGTGGCTCCCTGGCACTTGTCTGATGACGTCGGTCCATCTTGTTCTGCTCACAATGCACTTTCTGGTGAAAGGTCATCGAGTCACGAAGCTGAAGTGACAATGGACCACATAGTTCGAAGAACGGATAGTCGTTGGGGTCCCAAGGTGCTAAAGTTGCAATCTAACGCTTTACTACGTATTATTTAGATAAAATATACGGCTTTCAGGGATCTATGGGTATTAGTTAAAATCAGTTAGGGCCAGGGCATACACGATGCTTTGAACAACAGTGATCGGCATTTTATCGCATCTAACCTGGCCCTTATCGCATTTATGAAAAATGTTGGTTTGTATGAAAGAAAACTTAGAAAATTCATCGACAAAGTTGGGAGTTTAAATGAAATTTTTTAATTTGTGAAATGCACCCATACGAAGCCTGGGCGGGTTGCTGTAAAAAATATAAATAGGCGTGAAGACATCTTCTAGACAAGCGCGTACCATCTTAGGCTGGATCTTCACTTGCCATCAGGTGAGATCGCAGTCAAGCGCTAGTCTATATATTTAAAAAAAAACCCTACGGGCGTCCTGTAGGTGTAATTAATCAAGTCAAGTTGTATGATCAGTTGAACAAGCTGATAAATAGGTGACAGCTTGATTGGATTTATTAGGGCCGGTCCACATTGAATTGTTATCTGTCTGCGTCGGTAACAGATGGGCTGGCGATGGCGATATGAGACAGGGCTCTAATTGGTACGGATAAGAGGTATTACAAGCGAGCGAATTTAAATGGTCCGAAAAAGTCGATGAAAATCGAACAAAAGATATATTTACTGCTTTTACGAAAGAGTTCCACATATCATGAGTAAATTAATTTAAATTTTTAAAACACTGCCGACATGAGAATTTATGTTTGGACTATGTGCAATATACAAGCCATCGTGTTACCTAGTTTTCTGCTCCTTATCTCATTATCATCTATCTAAAACCAAAACATTGAGACCATTCGAATCCTGCCCCCTGATTCTGTAACTCAGTGCCTATCAGCGACGATAGGCATTTTTTATCCATTGAAGGTTTGAAGAGAAATGTCATTTACTATTTCATAGTACACCTTCAATGGATAAAAAATATATGTCAGTGGCTTTCATTTTGTGATAGGCACTGAGTTACAGAATCAGAATCAGCCCCCTGGAACCCTGAAACGATCGCCAGAGTCCTAACCAAAATTCTGTTAGCTTCCTGGAATAAAATATTTTTGCTTTAATTTTCATTCATATAAAAAGATACTTTGGTAGGTACCAGGAATTGAAATAGCATAAAGGAGAAAAGCAGAGCATTATATACGAGTAGTATCTCTGTGAAAAACAAATGTGTTTTAAACTTTGCTTAACATTTAAACTTGTATACAAAATAAACTACACACTCGTGCGAACCTGCTCGTGTTGTAGGTTTGCATTTTATCACAAGTATAAATTTAAACTTTAAAATTATACTTGTGATAAATTCCATTTTTTTTAAATTTCACATATCCACCCCGGACATGTGAAATTTAAAAAAAATGGAATTCGCCATTTTGGGGTGGCGGCCATCTTGGATTTGAAATTGATCATCGTATATAGTATTCTACTAGTCAAGCCCTTTTATTTGATACCCATATTGAGGGAATTGTGAAAAAATATGTAATCCGCCATTTTGTGGCTGCGGCCATCTTGGACCGATTTTCATCAAACATAGCTAAGAACACTCTCATCTCATCTTTCAAACAAAAAACAAAATCAAAATCGGTTCATCCGTTCGGCTGCTACGATGACACAGACAGGCATACACAGACACACACACACAGACACGTCAAACTAATAACACCCTGTCGTTTTTGCGACGGGGTTTAAAACACATTTTGAAAACTTTTCTTTGTCAAACTATTTTTTTCCGAGGTCCGGACTAATCTTTGAAAAGGCTGAACAGTTTTTGAAGAGACAGGATACACACTGTCACCACACAAAGAGTGTAATTTTTATCTTGGAGCAAACGGATTCCTAGGCATTGGCCGTGACTAATTACCACCCTATCGTCAAAGACGTACTGTCAAGCGATTTAGCGCTCCGGTACGATGGTGTAAGAGAACTTGATTAGGATATGAGTTGAACTTACATTGACGCACCCCTTCCAAGTTAGCCCGCTACCATCTGAGATTGCTTCGTGAGCTTATCATCAGGTGAGCTCACAGTCAATGACTATCTTGTAATTGAATAAAAAATAAACTTAAATTTCGCGCAGACAAAGAGGCGAAATAAAGCCAGTTTTAAATAATCTCAAAGCGTCGAATAAACTAAAATGCTAATGTGGCATAACAAATTATTCTTAGCCTGAAGTTCAGGATTCAGATTCGTCGACAAAATATAGTCGGAACCGAAATCTAAAATGCCTCGGGGATAGCCTCCGATACCCAAAACGTTCATTTATCTTTCACGATAAATGCTAACGTTATCTGTGCACAATGTACACAGATAACGCAGATCTGTGTACATTGTACAATTGTACACATTACGATCGAAGTCCGCCGTATTAGCAAATTGGACTTTTCCTGGGTGGTATCGATTTCGCCAAAGTCGTATGAATTTTTTGCGCTCAAAACTTAACAGGGCTGCAGTAGTTTTATACAAAACTGCATTCAAACATAAGGTTTCACTATTTTAGCAGAGCACAGCCTGACACAACTGCTTCAAAATGTAATTAAAATAATAAGAAAATACACAATGCCAAAGATAGAAAGATACAAAAACTTAATAAAAGTAATTTATTAAAAAAGCCTGTCACACTCCCTACTCAATGTTTATTAGCTTATGATCCATTGTTTAAAATACTTTTCAGTATCACGTGGTCGAGTGCGAGAGAATGTTCGAGTGGGACGGGACTACCCTCATGAACAAGATTTGCGATATTTGACCGTGTAAATCAGCTTTTAGTATTACGTTATTTTTTACAAAACTAAACTTACCCAAAATAAAAATATTTGACATGATTAGTGAGTAAAATTTGCCTACTCGTCTTTCATTTTGCTGGTTAAATAAACATTTGCGTACGAGATTTCCTTGCACTTAAATATTTTAAAGGGTCAAGAGAACTTCCAAAAGTAATACAATTCAATGATTTTGTTTGCAATGATAGATAATGAAGAGGTTTATCGATATCAGGCCTTCTTGTCAGATCTAGAACAACAAAAATATAGTTAACAGCGTAATACGTGAGTATGACAAATCGCGCGTATACGCGGGCCTTAACAACAAAAATTTTAAGACAACACAGTGATCCTTCGCTTTGTCCTTCCAACACGTACCAACGGAACAAGGATAAGGATATAAAACGTATTTTATCCCGGAAAAACGAAAAGATCCTGCGGAATTAACTTACGAAATTCAAATTTAATTTTCGTTATAAATATCGTCGATAACTAGGTAGAAATGTATCTGTACATAATATAACCTAAGCGACTGAAGTAAGAAGAAGCTGATTATTATTATTATTTGTGCCATTCTCTTTCTTTCTACTCAGATTTATTATGAGTAGTATTTTAAAAAAGTTGCCGTGAAACAATGAATTCAAAGAAATATCTACGTTTTATTATTATATTTGTTATACAACTTTTCTTAATGATATCTCATTATAATATCCTCAAAGTCTTTGCCCAAAGTCGGAACCGGGCGATAATGGCTGAATTCTTTTCAACTTCTCTGAATTTCGTTCGCTTAAAATAATTATCGGAAATTCATAACGTTTTTTGCCAATCACTTTCGCAATTTAGCAATTTGAAATTTCCCTTTTTACGGAAATTCTTTAATAACGCAGTCTCTTTTGCTGCCGTCATCGTTTATTGAGTTTGTTTCATGAAACTGTACAATTTAGGACTCTGTAATGGGTTCATTAGACGCTTTGTGTGGTAAGAGTACTACTACATCTAGAGCTTTGTTCAAAGCTTAAGGTGTCTGATTTTCAAAGTATTCAAATATATTGTGGATAAGTACGAGGTAACTGTGGTGTCACCAATATAAACACAATATAACAATGAAAATCAGGGGGTGGATTAGGTAACTAGGTTATAATAAAGAAGACAATAAAACTTTTATAAAATCCTTGAATAAATCTTTAGTTTTTACAAAGTGACAATTTCACCATTTCTGTGTAATTTGTTGCAAGGAAATTTAGATTTGGGATCAGAAACACTCAGGGAAAGCTAGGCTCGGAGTTTCCCGGTGAGATCAAATCAGAAGTTAGGAGATCCATAGGAGAGCCAAAGTTACCGACATAGATCAAGGAGTCGCGAAGCTGAAATGGGCGGGGCACACAGTTCGAAGAGCTGATGGTCATTGAGGTCCCAAACTGCTGTAGTGGGGACCACGCTCCAGAAGTCACAGTATTGGTAGACCCCCCAGACTGATGACATTAGACGATAGGGAGCTGAAGGATACAGGCGGCGTAAGACCGAGACTTGTGGAGTCCATGATACCTTTGTCCAGCAGTGGACGTCTATTTGTTGACAAAGAAGAAGAAGAGCAAAGTTTAACCGAGGAAAGACGTTTTGTATATTAAGCATTTGTTTGCAATCCCTATTATCATAATGTTTCAATAGTACTACTTCATACGTGTCGAATTAATAACCACCAATTTTTTTGAAGTCGATTAAAAAAAGAGCCCTCACTTCGCTCGGATAATTTCGAATTCGTGGATATAATTACAAACCACGACAAGACGAAACATTCAAAACTAACGCCCAAGGTCTGTCATGCTAATCAAGGATTTAACCCTTGTCAGAATCGCGCCGTGGACTCCATTAACGATTGTCGGCTCGTAAAGGATTCCAAACATTTCCTGTGACTAGCCGCCAGCCGCCGACCGGCCACTAACCGCAGCCATTTAGAGGCACATTGAGTATCCACGGTTGACCCGAAAGTATCTTAATAATCCCTGCATTTCGGAGGTGGAAACCGCAATGACTACATGCCAACATTTTGAATTTCAATACACAGGAAATTCAAAATGTTTTTTTCTATTCAAAATGTTTTTGTTTATTTCTATAATTATTATTTTATTCTAGACTAGCTTTTGCCCGCGGTTTCACTCACGTTAAGTTCGATTTTTTACTGGTTCCTTAGTGGTTGAAATTTCAAAAAACCTTTCTTAGTGGATGCGTCATAATAGCTATATACCTGTATACCAAACAACCCGATCCATCCAGAAGTTTGAGCTGTGCGTTGATAGATCAGTCAGTTCTTTCCTTTTATATTTATTTAGATGAATAGATGATTAGGGTTTTGTAATTTCCGCGGGAACTCTTTAATTTTCTGGGATAAAATATAGCTTATGTATTAGTCCTGGGTATGAGCCGTCTCCATTCCAAATTTCAGTCAAATCGGTTCATTCGTTGTGGTATAAAGGAGTAACAAACATCCATCCATCCATACATGTATTCTCACAAACATTTATGATATTAGTAGTTAGTAGTATATTTGGCCGCAACTTCGTTCATGTGGAGTTAGGTATTTACCACGGTCCATGTATAAGGAATATATGTATGAAATAATTCCATTTAAACAAGAACATATATGGTACCCGCGATGTACTATTTGAACTCGTCACTAACTAGTTGCCACGTCTAAATATCCCCGATTGACGTCAAACAATAGCGCCTAACAAGACAACTTGTACAAGAGGGCCCGTCGGGTGTAATCTATTCAGCGAGAGATATTAATCATCTGGAAAGACTTGGGATTTGACCCGAAAATAATGAAGAGACGATTGTAGAAAACATTTTACTAGAAACGTCAAATGATGGGTTTCATAAAACAGGATAAGTACATAAATTATTTCACCTTATTCACTTTCAAGGGAAGCTGGAAGAAATTTCTTTTTTTAGAGATAAGCTTCACATATGTCTACTTCTTGTTATAAATTATGTTGTCTTGTAATTCCTTATATATGTACATTAAAAAAAAATATTTATTACGGAGAATATGGGTTTTTGATTCCCGCGGGAATCCCTTAATTTTCCTTGATAAAATGTAGCCATTGATGTATTAATGATAATTGATGTTATTCTGATGTATAAGATAATCACATTGTGAAATTTCATAAAAATCCGTCCAGTAATTTTTGCGCGAAACATCCATCCATCTATGATCATTTCTCACAAACTTTCGCATTTATAATGTTAGTAGGATTCGATGATAAGATAGTTCTTGACTGTGATCACACCTGATGATAAGTGACTCACGTTAAGTTCGATTTTTGAACCCCCTATTTTACCCCCTTAGAGGTTGAATTTTCTTAAATCCTTTTGTAGCGGATACCTACGTAGCTATCTATATGCCCAGCCCGATCCGTCAAGTAGTTTTAACTATGCGTTGATAGATCAGCCAGTCTGTCACCTTTTCCTCGAAAACTACGAAAAATCGCATTACATACATGGGGTATTTTCGGATACCCCCAGGTGTGAGGAATCTAAAAAAAATTTATTGACGTCACTAGTTGGACCACCCTGTATATTACTAGCTTTTGCCCGCGGCTTCGCTCACGTTAAGTTCGATTTTTCAAACCCCAATTTCATCCCCTTAGGGGTTGTATTTTCAAAAGTTCTTTCTTAGAGGATGTCATAATAACTATCTTTATGCCTTTCAGCCCGATGCGTCCAGCGATTAGAGCTGTGTGTTGATAGATCAGTCAGTCAGTCACCTTTTCCTTTTATATATTATTTAGATGACTTATTTTGAATTTTAAAATGGAAGTACATCTGTGTAACCTTTGATAAACTACGCAGTGATCCACTGAGTGAGACGACTTTGAGACAAACGTGGGATTAGCCCTTTAATTTATTGCTCTGCGACGTCGCCAAGAGGAAGCGAGGATTTCCTCGAGTTAAAATACGATGTCTTGAGATCCGAAATCTAGCATTGTGCGATTTAAATTAAATTGTGCCTCTGAGGTAAGAGGGAAATATAAAATTCTTTTTTGCCCTATCTTCATCCTAATATTTAAAAGGGACTGACTGACTGACTGATCTATCAACGCATAGCTCTATTCACAGGACGAAACGGGCTCAAAGGCATACGGAATATTATGACGTAGGCTAAGAAAGGATTTTTGAAAATTCATCCCCTAAGGTGGTGAAACAGGGATTTGTAAAATCGAACTTGACGTGACCGAAGCCGCGGGCAAAAACTAGTTATGTTTATGCAATCATATGCTACAAAAAATTAACTGAGAAAAAGTACTTATTTGGCTCGATCCCACGCACGCATCTCCTGCATTTTGAAGTTATGTTCATTTTAAACAATTTAATATCACGGATATCGTCATGAGTTAAGGAAAATTCCATTATACGTATATGTTTTTAAAAGTTTATAAAGTCCGGCAATTTGCCCTAAACTTTCTCACTCAGATGGGTTGAGATGACCTTATTTAATGAAAACTTCCTTTGAAAGAAAATGGGCAAAAATCATAAATACCACCAATACCACACTATTCCACTGTCCGTGCCTCAGAGAGCACGTAGAGCCGTCGATCCTGCGGCGGATCTCCGGTCGTGTCGGATTTTCCTTCCCATCAGACTATTAGAGTGAGGGAATAGAGAGTTCACCTGAGTTTGCAAACACTTGTGCACTATATCTCCCGCGCAGTTGGAATTGGCCGCCGTGGCCGGATTCGGTCGGAAGGACATTATTATTTTTTTATTATTATTTCAGTGCAGTTTTGCGAGTTAACGTAGCTTAGCAACTCGAGAAGAAATATATTAGACGTTTCGCTTCGATATCCCACGATGTTCCCCCTCACTAAGAAGTCGGTACGTTTGATCCACTTTGATAGCGGTCCAAACTTTGTTATACAATATTTGACTATTTGCTTTTACTCCGTGCCGCGGAAAACACGTACTCGATTCTAAGAGTAAATAGCTGGTTGGCTGTCTGATAATCTGCTATTTTAACATGCCTAATATAAAAGACAATATAACTATAAATAAGTAGCATGAACGTGCTCAAATGAAGAATACAGTTGTTGGTGGTCGTATATCTATCCTATTTCTTATTATTTATTTATCACACTATCCTACTAATATTATAAATGTGAAAGTGTGGATGTTTGTTACTCAATCACGTCGCAACGACTGAACCCATTAAGCTGAAATTTGGCACAGAGATAGATTTTAGTCTGGAATAGCACATAGGCTACTTTTTATCCCGGAAAATTAAAGAGTTCCCGCGGGAATAATAACCCTCAACCCACGCGAACAAAGTCTCGGGCATCAGCTAGTAATATTATAAAGGCGAAAGTTTGTATGTTTGTTACTCAATCACGTCGCAACGACTGAACTGCTTTGACTGAAATTTGGCACAGAGATAGATTATAGGCTGGAATAGGGCATAGGCTACTTTTTAAACCGGGAAATATAAGAGTTTCTGCGGGAATAAAAAACCTCAATCCACGCGAACGAAGTCGCGGATTTCATCTAGAAGTTAATAAAACACGGGCAGTCATGGGGACTGCCGACAGAAGTAAAAACACGTCATACTACGCTCTAGAATACGTTTAATGTAAAAGTAAGAACACGTCACACTCACATAGCTGCCAGATAGCTGCAGATAAACCAGCTATTAACTTTAGCACATCAATGACGTGAACCCTGTTCCGCTTTTCCCAATTTTTTCCTACCGAAAATCGCAAACGCATCGTAAGAAGTTTTAGACACAAAAACGCCAAAGCGCCAATCCTTAAGGGGCAACTACATTCCTAATTTTTTTTTTTACTTGAAAAGGAATTTACAGTAGATACACTGTTATACACATGTAACGAAGAACAGATTTTAAATTGAGTTGACTTGGCCACGAAGTGACTTAAAAATCTTTAATCTTTTATTAACTCGATCCTTTTCGAAGAGTAAATAAGTGATTTCATAACCCCAGATTACAATCTCTACTCTATGTTCACGACCATTTTGGAAATTAAGAACACACAAATAAAAACACATGTACATACGAGGACCTCTGACTAAGCAATCGAAAAATAAACGTTTTTCTTGTAATCCTTACTATTATTATAAATGCGAAAGTGTGTTTGTTTGTTGGTTTGTTGGTTTGTCCTTCAATCACGCTTCAAGCAATGGCTCGAGATGAATTTTTGCATGGCATTTATGGACGGGGAGAGTGACACAGGCTACTTTTTATCCCGGAAAATCAAAGAGTTCCCGCGGGATTTTTAAAAACGAAATCCACGCGAGCGAAGCCGCGCAATTAGCTAGTTTTATTTAAATTCTTCTAAAGAGCGGTTTTGATTGACTCCCTCAGATAATTCGATTTTGAGACCTATCCGGAAAATCTAGCTACACATTTGCCATCCCGTTCGGTAGGAAGTTTAATTCAAAATTGTCAAAGGATCGTGCCGAGCCCACTTCCTTTGAATGTTAGTAGTCAGCTACCTGTTTAGTTATTTACAAGGCAACTTCATATTACCTTTCCATTTCAAGTTGGCCGCTACCTCGCCACGCGCTTCCCCTCACCGCACCTCAAGTCAGACCCACCAGAAACAAGATCTGTAACAGCGGATGGTCAAAGTGCTACAGGCACCCAGGTGGTGCAGGTTATAGAGGTACCTATATATTATATTTTTATTTTCTAACTAACCCCCCCCATACGCTTATGATCTCGTTTGATCTTCTCCGTAGCTTATTGCTACGTTCAACCGTTACGTAGCCTGCTCTATAGGCTCTACGTCTACGATTTTATTGAAGTTAATGAAATATGCCAAAGAACGGAGTGCAAGCGAGCACAAGAACTAAGAAACAACACAATTTTACTTTAACTTGCCGCAAGTACAAACGGTCTGCGATGAATTGAGATTGAAACCACTTTCTTAGCGCTATGAAATTTATATTATTTAAATTTCATTAACTTTGTAAGCCACTTGAATTGCTTAAGGAATTCCTGACGGGAAAATAGTTAGTAAAACAGTTTTCTGTACAACTGTACTTTTATTTTACAAAAGGCTTTGTAAATGCACTAAATACAATGCACTAAACTAATTAGTTTAATTACGAGTATATATGATTATGTATGATTGTGATTTTCACTACTCTAATAGGTAAAATATTTATGGATGAAATCTTCTGCCACATATTTCCGTGCTAACTAAATTAAGCCTTCAAAGCAAAAGCTTCAACACCAAACGGTTAAAGGTGAAGACTGAAAACTAAAAGGTCGCAGGTTCGAGTCCCACCCGTTGCACTATTGTCGTACCCACTCCTAGCACAAGCTTTTCGCTTCTTTGGAGGGAGAGGAGAATATAAGTCAAGTTCAGCTTTGCTAATATTGTTTTGAAAAAAAAATTGTAAACCTTTTTCGAACCTCACGATACAGACCTCTTAGTGTGGGGTCTACCACTAACATGTATATCGTATGTATCGGTATGCATCGCTTTAAGTGTGCTTATGAAATTTGAAGAGTTACCTCGATTTCTCCAGGATCCCATCATCAGATCCTGACCTGATAGCAATGGGACCACCTGGAAAGCATATACCCTTTAAAAAAAAAAAGAATTTTCCAAATCGGTCCAGATGTCGAGTAATTTGGTTACATACATAAAAAAAAGATCCCGACGAATTGAGAACCTCCTTTCTTGAAGTCGGTTAAAAAGCAAGTGTGTAAAGTCTGCCTACCCGCACTTAGCTAGTGCGGTGGTCTATGGCCTATCCCTTCTCGTTGGAGGAGAGAACAGAGATGAGTTCAGATGACATGCCTACGCCTACCTACATACGTATACCTACTTGTAAGAACTTTTAAGAAAAATCTTTGAAAAATACATCAAAGCACTCTCCTTGAACGCAACTCTTTTGCTAATCCTCCATCTTTGATGCATTATCGTATCCAAACTCGAGATCAAACGTTATTATGCAAATACAATCTCGCTTGTTTGCTCTTATATGTACGTTGATTACACGAACGGAAAAATTCCGCTTGATATTCGCAAAAAAGGTAAGACAGGAGAGAAAAGTTCACAGAACACCTATGATATAGCATATGTATCAGTACATCTGACATGTTACGTGAAAGCTCGTTAGTATTTTTTAAGGCAAATCAATAACCGCAATTTAATAAATACTTGATAATCGGTAATTCGATATTCTATCGGTCATCAAAGTGTCTGATTCACGCTGAACATAGAAATTCAATATGTCTATATTTTATGCGAACGAGATGTAAACATAATAACTTGTTAACAAAAAATTGAACCGACGATGGAAGCAACTAAAAAGGGGAAAATAAAAGAAACTTTGATGACTAAGCTCCTAAACTAATGTGTAATTTTGAGACGGCGACAAACTTTTTAAAAGCAAAAAAGACGTGTGGCACTCGGGGACTGCCGCGGTAAAGCTATTGATTAGCATTTTTTATCAACGCCATCTAGCGGCTCACCGTAGAGGAGTCCCGTGTTAGGTTATTTTCGTTACGGAATTTCTGGATTCGGTCTCCACGCTGGCCCGCGATAGAAGCTATGCAATAGCTTAAAAATGAAGCTCGTACTTAAGTTTATTTTTTAAACTTGGCAGCGAGATTGCTTAACTACGAGCTGTATTTTTAAGCATAGTAAAAGAAATAAAATTCAATGAAAAAAAATCAGTCATCAAAACCGGATAATCCCGTAAAAAGTTATGCGAGACAAAATCGGGAAAACCGTGTGCGACTACCCTTATAGGAGGAATTTCTTTGTCAAATTTAAATGGAGACCCTATCCAATAAAAAAATAATCATCAAAATCGAACGACTATGAAAAATTATGCTAAAGTATTTTGTGTAATAAACGGAATAAAAAAAATCTAAGTGATAACTATACTAAAAAACTATAAGCTTATTTTTATTCGTCCAAAAATTTTGTTAGGGCGCTGGATGTTGAATATCTTTCATTCAATGTACTGAGTAGTGTTCTATTATTTATTTTCGTGGTCCGAGTTTAATTAAAGAGAATTCCACTTTCGACATCGGACGCTAGCTTCAATCGACGCGATCAACCGGGACTGGTTTGTTCCGCTGGGAAAATTGATCAAATGATCAATTTATAAGCCTGAACAGCCCAACAGTTAAAAATGTAGACTAAAAAAATGAAAGATCGACGGTTTGGTCCCCACCCGTTGCACTATTGTCGTACCCATGCTTAACACAAGCTTTCGGCTTATTTAGAGGAGAGAGAAGAATATTAATCATGTTCAACTTGGCTTATATTCTTTACTAGCTTTAACCCGCGGCTTCGCTCACATTAGGTTCGATTTTTTAAACTCCTATTTCACCTCCTTCGGGGTTGAATTTTGAAAAATCCTTTCTTAGCGGATGACTACGTCATCATAGCTACCTATATGCCAAATTTCAGCTCGATCGGTCCAGTGGTTAGAGCTGTGCGTTGATAGATCAGTCAGTCAGTCAGTCAGTCAGTCAATCAGTCAGTCACCTTTGCCTTTTATATATTTAGATAAAATAAAACAACATGTGAGAATATTATATTCATGTACAGGTTGACCGACATAACTCATCAAATGAGCAGAGCATATTATTGCTCTGCTCTGCTATGTAGACATATGATATCGTCTAGTCACACAACGGATTGAGACAACGGATACAAGAGACACAAGATCGTTACAAGAAGTTATGTGGCGATCTTTGCATGAGCTATGGACATCTATCGATGACGACGACAGATCATCCACTTCTAAGGGCAATTAAATTGGTATCTCTAATTTCAAAAACGCGGTTAACATCTCCAGGCGGGTTGAGCCGCCATATTGGTACTTAAAGTCTGCCAGCGTTGAGTCGTTCAAACAAAACTGCATTATTCGTGCTTCTGAAAGGATTGAAGCATAAAGCCACAAAAACGCTTTGGGATCTGGCATTGAGCACAAAAGAATGACTTTTTTCACTGAATTGAGAGAACAAAGCTTCTAAAAAATACAGCAACCTAGATTGTCTGAGATCATAAATCACCCATTCATTTTAGTTAAAAGCAAACTAATTTATTCTACGAGATGTTAAAGACTGCGTTATCGCCTGATGGTAAGTGACGATAGAAGCGAGTTCATCTGAAATGGGTAGAGCCAGTAGAGCAGTTTTATTAAACTCATGATATTAAATACGTACCGGAACGCTAAATCGCTAGGCTTTTCTAAAATAAAAGCCCATGTTCTTCCTGAAGATGGTTTAGGCATAATTTTGTACTACTATGCTGAGTTTCTCTAATAAAGAAAAATCAATTATGGCGGGAACTCTTTAATTTTCCGGGATAAAATGCAAAATAGCCTATATGTTAATCCTAGGTGCGAGCTATCTCCATTCCAAATTTCAGCCAAATCGTTGTGGCGTGAAGGAGTAACAAACATACACACACAAGTACAAACTTTCGCCTTTATAATATACCTACTCTTATTTTTTTTTATAAAAGAATATTAGCCAAGCTGAACTAGACTTATATCCTCCTCTCCCCTCCACATAACCGAAAAGCTTGTGCTAGGAGTGGGTACAACAATAGTGTAACGGGTGGGTTTCGAACCTGCGAAGTTTCAATTTTCAGTCCACACCTTTAATCGTTGGGCTATTGAGGCTTAAGCTTGATGTATGTCGGTAACAAATAGGTTGCAAAACACTTGCTCAAACAACAAATTCTATTATTGTATTCGCATTGAGTTGAGTCCGTTGAGTCCCACTTGAGCTTTAATTTTGATCCCTCTATTCAAATCATCATCACGTTCTTGAATTGCTCTATGATATCTACACTTACTTTAATAAGTAAAATTAAAGTGTCTGTCTGTAATTTTGAAATAACTGCCTTATAATAATCTCCTAGGGTTATTTGAACATTACCATAAACAATATATACATAACAGACAGACGGTTTGTCTGTTTATACGGGCTAATTTGCAGTATAAAGAGACAAATGGATGGATAAAATGTGCTAATTTGCAAATGGTTGAACTGATTTTGAAGAGACTTTCACAGACAAATAAATTATGCAAGGGGTCCCAGTGGCTGCTTTTTAACCGCCTTTCAAAAAAAGGAAAGTTGCGTTTTTCTACAGAATATAATATGTTCATCGATATATTAAAATATCCGAAATATTAAAATGAGCTAGCCCTGTTACCACCAAATGAGGCAATCAACCGCGATGATTTTTTTTTGCAAATAAATTCCATGATCTCCACAGCAAATGGAACAAATATTATGTAAATCTCGATGAGTTATAGTTATCTTCTATTATATAAAAAAAAAAAAAACAGACTGCGTAAATAAACACTGAAAAAGAAAATCAAGTCCAGTACCTAATCTAGAATACTGTTAAATAATATGACGACCCATTATTGAGAAAATTTGAATCGATCTAGATTTTAATGGGTCCCAACTGTTAACACACACATACATACATTAGCTGATAAACACATTACCCTGCTTTGCGTGCCGCAGTCGGGTAAACTCATGATCCTTAAAAAAGCTTGATAAGAACAAGCAATTTCGTTGCCAAGCAGTTAGGAAGTCATGCCGATTTTTCAATAGTTTCTGGAGTTCGGGCCAAAAATCTGCTGTAATTACAAAGCTGTCAGTGCAAATTACCAACCGGAAACTAATGTTCATTTAATTATTGTCAAAGCAACCAAACTTTAAATAGCCTTTAACCGTTCTATCTATCTTAGATCAAGAGTTCAACCGCAACGGTTAGGGGATGTCCAACTTTCACTATTATGTGGATACGATCGGAATAGCTAAGCTTTAAACTTAATCTCAAGTTTGGACCCGGTTTAACAGTTGGTTCAATCTAAGACACCGCCCTAAGTACGGCCATCAAATACTATGATTAGGACTAGGTATAACACTACAGATAAGCTTAGTTTAAAGTTGTTTTATTATATTATACTACCTAGGTAGCTTAGCTATTGCCTCCTGCGAGTTAGTATCACACTAATCTTATAAAGGCGGTTCCATCCACGGAGGTAACTATTTTTCGTAACCAGCTACGAAATAAGAAAAATACCTCGTCTTTTCGTAACTGGTTATTAATCAAGAATATTTAATCCGGGTTGTTAACTAATATTTCGTCGTTTCGTAACTGGTTCAATAATATTTAATCCAGATTTGTAAAGGAATAAGATTATTGAACGAGCGAAGCGAGTTCTCTGAGTCAACTAGGGCGCTTGTCTGTACTGGACAGAGAAGTGTGTACGTCCAAATGTCTGTCAGAGCCAATTCAGAAGTTATACTTCTGAATTACTGAACGTAATTACTTCAAATTTAAATATAATATGTAAACTGATGGCCTTCAGCCGAACATTGTATAAAAAAATATAAAAAGCTTTATTTCAGGGGGGCTCTCATAGAAGCATATTTGAAGTAAAAGGAGGTGGGTTGATAAGGCAACAAAATCCGCCCCTCATACACTCGAAAAAAAAGTTCCAGATTTCGACAAATTGTAAATGTATATATGTATATTATAATGTATACTTGAAGATATAAACTTTATTTTAATATAAAGTTTAGGTGATAAAAAAAATAGTAAGTTACAGAAAATATTACCCAAAAAGATAGTGTTTCTTTCACTTTTTTTACATTTTCATACATTTTAGTCGTTTTTTAAGCTTTGATTTAATATTTTAGAATGAACTCCATGAACCATGGTAAACGTAACTGATAATGATGCTCCTTTTTATAAGCTTTTATATGAGTATTAATTTATTTTGGTTCATGGAGCGCCTCATTCTAAAATATTAAATCAAAGCTTAAAGAACGACTAAAATGTATGAAATTGTAAGAAAAGTAAAAGAAACACTCTCTTTTTGGGTAATATTTTCTGTAACTTACTATTTTTTTTATCACCTAAACTTTATATTAGAATAAAGTTTATATCTTCAAGTATATAAATACATTTACAATTTGTCGGAATCTGGAACTTTTTTTTTTCGAGTGTATGAGGGGCGGATTTTGGGCCTTATCAACCCACCTCCTTTTGTTTGTTGGGTTACATAGACTTGCGATATATTTTTTAAAGACAACTTTGAACAGAGTACAAAAATATTTTTTTTTTAATTTTTCCCTTAAAATTGACGAAATGGGGGGCTGTCAAAGTGGAGATTTTAATTTGAGCCATATGTCAAGAATGACAAGATATTAGAACTTGAAACTTAGTGGTAAATCTGCTGTTTTGTATATATATCGCGAGGTCTCAGTTCGGGGCGAACCACTAGTTATTAGATACAAATGTGAAAGTTTGGATTTTTTTACTCCTTCACGACACAAGGGCTAAACCAATTTGGCTGAATTTTTTTTTTATTCGATGGCAAGATAGCCCTTGACTGCGATCTCACCTGATGGTAAGTAACGATACAGTCTAAGATGGTAGTGGGCTAACTTAGAAGGGGTAGAGCAGTGTAAAATCAACCCATACCCCTAATCGGTTTCGACACGCCCGCGCCATCGTGCCGGAATGCTAAATCGCTTAGCGGCACGTCTTTGACGGTAGGGTGGTAACTAGCAACGGCCAAAGCCTCCCACCAGACCAGACCAGAAACAATTCAGAAGTTATAAATTCCCAAATTGCCCCTGTCGGGAATCGAACCCGAGACCTCCCAATTGTAAGACCACAGTGCTCACCACTCCGTTAGGGAGGTCGTCGTTAGTAGTTGAATTAGAAAATAGTAATAAATAATTGTTTACGAGCGAATGAATTCATAACGGCAAAAGTATATTATACAAAAACAAGGCTTTTGTAAAGCAATTTCATTCAATACACGCTCAGCTGAAGCGGGGAGTGCCCTGGACCCCGTTTCGCGCCGCGCCGCCGCGAGCCGAATGAATGCACCAGTTTTATGACTGTGTAATTGTAACTTACGCAACAGTACAGCTAAAGTTAGGTACATTCGGGTGGTCACGGGTTCGATCCCAGCAAACAAACTCAAACTCAAAATTATTTATTTAATGTAGGCCAACTTGTGGCTCTTATGACAAGTCGAGAATCTACCACCTGTTCGGATTACTGATTCTGCTGATTAGAGCCGGCAAGAAACTCCGCAGTTGCTCTTTTCAAAACAAGAAAATGTAACAATATGTAGATTATCTATCTTGTGGACAGCTGAAGCAAAGTTTTGGTTCACACACATTGGTTCCAAGCATCGTTGTCATTAAGGAATTCATTAGCTAAGATAAAAAGCTTGTGAAGGAATTCATTTATTATACACTCGTCTATCCCATTGTGTGGGATATCGTTGGAAAGGTCTTTCAAAAGTATTACAGGTACATTATGAACATTTTTTCGATTTATGGGTCCTGTTTGGGGAAATATTAAGCCTTAAGGGCACGATCTTCGGACGCAGTACCTTGCGAGCTATTGAAGTGAGGTGCACGAGCCACTTTGTTATAAAAAAGTAAAACAGTCATGATAAAAAAAAATTTTTTAGAAAAAAATTAACGGTAAAATATTCTTTTAAAAGCTTTTGCCTATTTTTTGACATTTTTTTTAGTTTAACTTAAATATACTATAAATAAAACCTGAAAAATAATTAAAAACTACACTGTTTTCGGAATATTATTTGATCGAGTGAAGTTCAAAATATGGACTTTTGAACGGTAAAATAATTTAGAACGTGTATTAAACTACAACATACATATATTTTTAACCTATCAAAACAAAGCGTAATTGTCGCCTTACTTTTAAGAGTAAACTTAAGACATGAAATGAAATGAAATGTAATTTATTTGCTGAATATGAGTACACAGTAAGATGTTAAACAATATTAAATATTTTAGTTTCTTCATATTCTATAGTACGGTCGCCGAACAGAAAGAATTTCGTACAATGACCTCTTTGCCTACTGACAGTGGTCACAAACATTTTTCTATTAAGTACGGTTTATATAAAATATTTGAAGGAGAAAAAAAATTAGTAGCTTATTAAATAAATTATTTATTTTAAAACAGTTATTATAATCGAGTTATATTAACTTATTACATACAAATAAAAAAATGAAAATTCAAAAATCAAAGTCCGATTTCTCTGTATCGGAGTAACTACTTTCCGACGACGTCTCGCCTGTCACAGTTATAACGAAATAATGTACAGTTTTGTCTACATTATGATCTAGACTACCTAAATTCAATTCACAAGCAAACAGAAACAAACCTTAGGTTCGCAAGTAAAAGGTTTACAATCCCCGAGGACGGCGGTCATTGCATTTGTGCGAGCGTGACGCATTATTTTAAAGCGGGAGTGACAGAGACAGGTAGTAACAGGTTAATGTACGAAATTCTTTCTGCTCCGCGACCGCACTATACTAAATAGCATGCAAATATTTAAAATGCTCATCATAGAAACATCTCAATATGCTAAGATCTATACCTAAAGCGTGGTCTGACTCAGCTCAAACTCAAGATAGAGGTTAAAATGAGACACAAATATGCTCTGACATAAATCTGTCTCGTTTTAACTCTGTCTTCAGTCCGAGCTGATTGAGAGTGCGGTCTGTAGATTTTAGTCTAAGATGCCATTATGTTGTGGAATGCAACTGAATCTTACACTGCGTGAAGCCTGACACGAGCCTGACACGCGATTGGCCATTTATTATCTTACTTCATTGATCCACAACTAGATAAACAAAAGAATTAATCATTTTTTTCCATTTTTGCATATTCTTGCACTGAATAAACTCGAAGCCTCGTATAGAACCGGCCTTAAAAAATAAAATCGAACCGCCTAAAAGCGGCATAGGGCGTTCCAAATGGAGGCTTTTGCCTCATTTTTAATATCGTGGATTTTTCGGGCTGCGCTCTTTACAGCCTTTATATACCACCACGGAATTCAGACCCTCTCTGTATGGAATTTTTGAAAAATGTCTTCAATTTTTCAACGATTTTATTGGCACTTCCTCTGAATTAAATTGAGTGAGTACCTACTTTTATTGAGCACATTGAAAATTTGATTTCATCATCATAATCATCTCAACCGAAACACGTCCACTGCTAGGCTACAGAACACGATCTTGTGCCGCCTGCGTCCAAAAAATTTAAAATTTAAGTAAAGTTCACGCGCCCCCGTGAATTGCAAGAACTTTACATTTGGTGGTGAATCAACCATTTAGCACCAGTCAAAATATTTTTTTACAATATCCAGCCACAGGAACTTTCTACATTGCAATCGTTCGCATGATCGTACTGATCTAAATTCACTCTTTCCAGCAAAGGAAGAATATTTTATACGTATTGCTTTCAATATTTGAATGTAGATCAGTAGCAGTTATGCTCTCAATAGTAGGTATTACTTAACTATTCAATGCACAATATAAAATTTAAATAATTTTCACATAAGTACTACAATGTTGTTTAAAAACTGCTCCTTTGCTCACAGTGTATTAACTGTAGCCAATACCAAAGCCGACCACACTAGATATTTTAGGAATTAATAATTCCCAAATGACCTTGTCGGAAATCGATCCTGAGACCTCCCGCTTATATACATATACCACTATACAAGGTATAAGCACTATACCTACAGGATAGAAGGAGCACTCTAACGAAAACTGAAACAGCTGGGATTCAGTAGATGATTCTGAATCGCTCACCATTGGACTTTTTCATGTCTTTGTCATGGTCTTTTCGTTATTTTGACTTTGTTTCCATTTTTTTTTAATTAATTACAATCTCCGGTCATCATATCAAAGAACAAATAGAGGACACACATTAAATTAAGGGTGTCCCTTACATATGAACCTGTAGGTACATACAAACCACTGCACCAAAGAGTTTGTCAAAAGATATACCTAGCAAGAAGCGAGTAGTTCCATACAATATTGCGAGTCAGTCAAGCGGTTAACTTCCCTTTGTTACAACCAAGTTGAACATCTCGCTTGAGAAATCATATTCCTTGTCGACTGAATGTCTCCTGTCTATTCTAAGGTCTCTGTAGTGTGAACTGCTCTAAAGCACTTAATAGCTTAAATCAAATCTAGCACCAGGGTTTGATTTGATTTATTTTAAGCTGGCTAAGTTAAGGTGTATGTATTTAGTTGGAGATTATACTTAGTTCTAAATAGATGGTTTGATTTGGTTCTTGTTAGTCCTTTCCACTTTAAAAGGTGAACCTATATACCACAGATTTAGAGAGTATATACTCTCTAAATATATATATATTATACTCTCTAAATCTGTGCTATATACCTCCTAATCTATCAAATATAGGTAGGTATACGCTTTAAACTTTTGCTTTTTAGATACAACAATAAATAGTTTGTGAACACTAAACTTGCTTATTTGAAGTTGTGCTATTAGTTTAATACTATGTTCCTATCTATTTGGCTCCTTTAATTTGGTGTTTAATTTATAATTAAAATACATATCAGGATTGATCTGAACGTACCCTATTTTAAAATAAATGGTACAATATCAATCACATATCAATAAAATAAACCGTATACTAAGTATATGTATCACAGAATGGCTTCAGTATTTTAAAAGTCAGCTTAAAATATCTCAAATTACCATTATCTGTTTGCATATCCCAATGTTTAATGTATGATCTGTTCATCGCAAGTTACTTCTGCCGGAAAAACTTGTATGGGATTTCCACTCTTATATTGAATATACAAAGGTTATATTAGCTTGTATCGTTTGTACGAACTACTTTTAACAGGTAGCTGAACAAAATTTCCATTTCTAATGCTTTTACCGTTTTTCTGGGTCTAGTTTCTCATCTGTGAAACTATGTCATGGTATCCGCGATGAAAATCTACCGCGGGAACATGAAAAATTGGTGGAGTTTTCACTACATTAGACTCCTATTTTAGCGAAGTGTCAGCATGCAAATTGTTCGTCTTCTTTATATAACTTCTCTCTATGCGTCGTTATCCTCATTCCTGAAGTTCTTGGGCTCTTCAAAGTATCATAAAATAGCCAATATTTTCTGGGCTTTCTTTCAATTGTTTCTTTCAATCGTTTCTTTAATGGCCTTCATGGAATAATTACACGACAGACTACCAGATTCAATGTGAACCGGTGGTAGAGTCTCGACGTGTCATAAGAGCCAAAGGTTGGCCTACATGAAATAAATACCTATGAATTTAGAATTTTTTGAATTTTAACAGACTTGAAAAAAGGAAGATATCTATTCAACACGTATATTATTGGAACTGCAGAATATTCACATAATATGATAATCTATTAGGGCTTCCAAACAAAATTAAAAAAAAAAAATTATAGGCATAGGCATTTGTCCACGCATTTCTCGGAAACTATAAACGGATGGTGGTGATTTTTTTCAGTACAGATTTCAACAGTTAAGAATTCATCAAAGACGGTTCAGTATTTTTTAAGGTACACTTTTACATCGAGGGCCCGCACCCTGAGCTTTATGCTATCGGGGCTTGCCTCTGATCTTTTTTTTTTATCTGAGGATTGGACCTGAATACGTCCCTGCTCCGCATGTGGAACTGTCTGACTTTTTTCCGAAAATAGGTTAAAAATCCTAAATAGGCTTGCGCTTGACAATCAATACTGGATAGCACTGATGAAGTCTAGGTTGGAGCGCGCTTGCCTACAAGATGCCTATTCACTCTTGCCTTGAAGGTAGCTATTTAAATTATAAGTGGCAGGAAACACGGATGCTGGAAGAGAGTTCCACACCTTAGCGGTTCCTATGAGAAACGTTGAATAAAAGCGTTTCGTTATGGTTTCGTTCGTGTAGGTTGGATTTCTATCACATAAAGATGTCAACGCTCACGACTTCTCGCAGTTCTGTGATAAAAAGGTGAAGGAGGAACTACATAAGTTGTGAAGTTCCTGAGCGCACTCTCCAAAGTATACTCGTATCCGACAGGCGACATTGCGTCGGTGCTGTAAACTGAGCATTTTCACCTGCGTTAACTTTAAAAAATACAGGAAATAAGCTACTTGAAAAAAGGATCTACATTTTCGGTCTATAAACAAGGTAGAAAAGCTTGTTGCATTATCCAGGACTGGAAAGTTTGAATTAAATTGGATTATCGTTTTCCGCTAAAGTTCGCCACCTGCACTCTGTTTCGCCTTTGATAAAACTGCTGATTTTATACGGTTAGGTTGATAATGGCTTATCCAATGTTTTTACGTTTCGTATTCCTTTCGAGTTAAGCGGTGCCTATAGCCTAGGTCAGGGATCACCAATTTATTTTCATTAGGAGTCCGACTTAAAAATTAATTTGACTTTCGCGTCCGTTCGTTAGACCTTTTAGTAACTCAAATTAAAAATAGCAACTTTTAATTTTTAAATCTAAGCTAAGCTGAACTTTACTAATATTCTCCCCTCCCCTCCAAATAAGCGGAAAGCTTGTGTTGGGAGTGGGTACGGCAATAGTGCAACGGATGGGGACCGAACCTGCACCTTTCAGTTTTCAGTCCGCACTTGTAACCGTTGGGCTATAGAGGCTTAAATAAAGAATCTATTATTGATTATTAATCATCATCAACTGGTTAAATAAAGAAAAAGAAACTAACTGTGCTCTTCAATAATTTAAACGTAAAAATTCTTTTTAAAAAACCGACTTTGAATTTCACTACAAAGTATATCAGTTGTGTCTATAAAATTTGAAGAGTTGCCTGGATTTCTCTGGAATCCCATCTGACTTGATGACAATGGGACCACCTGGGAAGTATAGGTACTCTTTCAAACAAAAAAAATAATTTTCCAAATCACTCCAGGCATTTTCGAGTAATCGTGGAACATACATGAAAAACAAAAGATTCCGTCGAATTGAGAACCTCCGCCTTTTTTGGAAGTCGCTTAAAAAGAAAAACAAATAGGTCAAAACCGCGGATAGATAGTCGTCACAAAGCATTCCAAATGTCGGCTCTTGGTCCATTTTTAATACCGGTAGCTCTTTGCTGATTTCGTTCCATCCAGCGGTGATATCCCTCGTGACCGCTGCATGGAACGAGCCGCTCTGTGCAAGGAATTTTTAAAGGATTGCTTAATTCCACTGTTAGGTATACCTAGGATTGCCAACCATATTGTTAACAAGGGGAAAATTTTGACAAGTGTTAATTAAAAATTTAAAACACCCCCGACATGTGAATCTATGACCGGACTTTGTGGGATAGACTATATAGGATATAACCAAATCCTGTTATAGTTTTTTCAAATCACGTGGGCGCGTGAGCGTTACTTGTGGTTACGTCCCGTCGTGTACAATACATGCACATTGCGTAAATGTGCGTGCCTGTCTATGCGTGCGTGAATGGCTATAAATGTTGGAATCCTCTTGTGCTTTCGGCTCTCTCTGACTGGGGGCCCCTCCCTGCCGGAGGCCCGTGGCATTTTGCCGTTTTGCCACCCTATAGTTACCCCACTGGTCATAATAGCTATTTGTATGGCCAGTCCGAACCATCCAGTGGCTTGAGCCGAGCGTTGATATATCAGTCAATCTGTCAGTCACCTTTTCCTTTTATATATTTAGAGAAGTAGATATACTAGGTTTTACCCGCAACTTAGACAGCATTAACTTAGAGGTATCTAAGATTTTAACAATTCCGCCTGAATCTTTTGTTTTTCTGGATAGAATGTAGCTATGTCAGTCTTCAAATTCTATTTAGTTGACAACTTTATGAAAATTTTGGTCGATATGTAGCTCTGTCCAACACACTTTCGCACTTTATATTTCGCAGGATTATTTCCATAGTAGGTACGTTACGGAACCCTCCGTCCGTAAACGCGTGTCTGAATGTTTTTTTTTTTTTTTAATTTCGTTCAAGTAACTCCCGTTTCAAAGCTCCACTTGAATTGCGTACTAAAAATATTTGATGTCATTTCAACATTAAAATTAACGACAGGAACTTGAAACTCGCGAACTTTGCTAATATGAACGACATTTTGAGGAACAATTTTAATATTTCACGAAGCCGTCAAGAGATGTGTAACGCTAGAGGTGAGGTATACCCCAAAACAACGGTCTCTACTTTATTATTTATTTGCTATCATATTATACAAATACTGACAATTATTCATATTTAAACATGATGCCCGTCAGGGCGTTGCAAGTCAATAATCATTGATTATTATTATTGATCTTAATTATAATTTAACAATAATAACAGTTATGTCACTGAATAAAGTAATTAATAAGAAACAAATTAATAAAATTATCATGTCATGGTTATTAAGTTCATATTTGGGATTATGATTGATTTATGCAGGGTTATGTAAAAATGATTGCTACAGTGTGACGATCACAATCATCTCTGATTGGATGAATTTACATAGCTTTCATAATATGGCATCAATGCATAGCTTCTATGTTACCAATAGCGAGAGTGTACCAGTAATCGGAGGTGGTTGCGATCGTCATCCTATAGCTATAACAAGCTCTTATAACCCAACAGTTAAAGGTGCGGGTTGAAAATTGAAAGGTCTTAGGTTCGAACCCGACTCGTTGCACTATTACTAGTCACACTCCTAGCACAAGCTTTCCGCTTAGTTATGGGAGCAAATAGATCGAAAATTCGAAACAAAATATATTTTTTACTTTAATTACATCTTTAGGCGTTGTCCTAATACAACTCGAATTCGCGATCATCGCAAGTTCGCGCGAATTTTACTCGTACGAACGCGCGATCAAACATATTGATCTCGAATAGGTGTTCTAATAGGCATTCGCCCGATGGAACGAAGCGCAGTGGAACCCGCGGTCGCGCGCATCGCTTATTCGCGCGATGATCGCGTATTCGCTTTATATTACAAGCAACGCCTTACACAATTACTTAAAGCACTTTATTGCCGCGTGATATTTGAGATTTGTCGATCTCTATGGCCAACAACTCAATGACGCCTACATGGACGAGCGAGCATTTTAATCAGAGCTTTTTCGAATGTAATGTGCAAGGTATCTAAACATACATGTTTGTTTATATTTTTGGCATTGACGTGAAATGAAAATATTTCAACCGCATATGAAAATTACAAACAACGCTTTAACTGAACAAGATGAGTACCTAAATGTAAATGTTATACAGTAAAATAAACAAATTAAATAAAATACTTACCTAGATTACAGTCTGGAATAACGCATAGGCTACTTTTTATCTCGGTAAATAAGAGAATTAGAGCGGGAATTAAAAACCTCTAACCACGCGAACGAAGTCGCGGGCATCAACTAGTCTAAATATATAAGGCAAATGTGACTGACTGACTGATCTATAAACGCACAGCTGAAACCACTGGATAGATCAGGCTGAAATTTTGCATGTAGATAGCTATTATAACGTAGGTGTCCGCTAAGAAAAGATTTTTGAAAATTCAACCCCTAAAGGGATAAAATAGGGGTTGGAATAATCGAACTTAACGTGAGCGAAGCCGCGAGGTAAAGCTTGTGTATTATAAACCACAAGTTACTGACCAGCGATGAGCGACAAAGTTGCTATCTCACCCAACAATAATTTATCTATGTACGTTGTAGGTACCTACTCTGGAAAAGAACGTTACAAAATTCAGAGTTTAAAACAAGGGTGAGTGTTAATGTAAGGTAAGATAAATGAGATATCAGCGGTGTAGCATGTACAGAGGTTAACACTTCAACCCCCTTTTCAAAGGGGTCAAGGGTACCTCTAATAGACCCACTGGTGGGAGAAGCCGGTGGGTCCAATTCCACTGTGCATCGGCCACCTTTTCGGAGTATTGCTGAGTTGTGACACACCGCAGATTTTTTAAACAGGACCAGAGCTAGAGATCCGAATTTTTTTTTATGTTTTCGAATATTTCTTTAAAGTGTAGGTAGGGTAACATTTTAATAAAAAATAGGAGCAGAGAATTTTTTTCAGTAAAGTGTTATTTTTCTATGTAAAAAAGTGGCATTTCTAGTTTCTAAAGACCTTTTGTAATAATAATAATGTCCTTCCGCCTGAATCCGGTCACGGCGGCCAATCTTCACAGAGATTAGCCAACTGCGCAGCAGATATTAAAGTGCACAAATGTGTGCGCAAACAGAAGTGCACTTTCTATTCCCTCACTCTCCACAGGCCACAACGCTCCAAGTGGCCTCGCCATGCCTCGCCTTAATGCCAAGCGAATGGACTCCAAATGTTCATTTGAGGGTCAATTTAACGGTTGCATACCGATTGTTACATCTTCCTTGTAATTGCATATTATGTATTATGTATCAAATGTCTGAAGCATCTCCATCTAAGGTACCTATTGTCAATTAATATTAATGACCGTAAAATACTGTCCCTTGATGTTAATATGTTAATTAATTTGGTTATCACATAAGTTGAGCAATGGCGTAATTTGTCCATGTAATGGCGTAATTTGTCCATATCATCTTCGTCGTTTAAACGTCGTTTAACGCTGCAGCCGTATACGGCTGCAGCTGGGCATTTTTTCACAGCTGGGCTTGTTCCGACTGCTGGGCATACGTCCACCGCTGGTCTTACGCCCACTCCTGGACATACGCCCATTGCAAGACATACGCCCACTGATGGACATACATCCACAGCTGGGTTTATTCCCACTGCTGAACATCCGCCAATTCTTCTATTCTTCTTTTTCCCTCTATTCTCTTTATAGCCTTAAGCTTTTGCTATATCTGTGCCAGTAGTCTTCACTCCACAGCACGCGTACTGAGACTTCGGGCATCCATTACATGTCCATTACTGACACCCAACTGACGCTGTCTACCAATCAAAGCACTGGCAGACAGCGTATGTCTGGCAGCAAGTATTCCTTACATACGTCCACGACCATGCCAGTATCATTGTCGATAGCCATTGTGCCGAAAATGGGTCAAAATTGACTAATTTAAATTTAAATCAGTAAAACGGAGTAGTTTGTATTCCCTTGGTTATTATCAGCCAAGAGAATATAATCACTTCGTTTTAAGGGCACGATCTTCGGCCGCAGTAACTTGCAAGCAATTGAAGTGAGGTGCACGAGCCACTTTGTTATAAAAAAAGTAAAACAGTCATGATAAAAAAAAAGAAAACTTTTTAGAGAAAAATTAACGGTAAAATATTCTTCTAAAAGCTTTTGCCTATTTTTTGACATTTTTTTTTAGTTTAACTTTGATATACTATAAATACAATCTGAAAAACAATTAAAAACTACACTGTTTTCGGAATATTATTTGATCGAGTGAAGTTCAAAATATGGACTTTTGAACGGTAAAATAATTTAGAACGTGTATTAAACTACAACATACCTATATTTTTAACCTATCAAAACAAAGAATTGAAGATTGTTTACTATTGAATCAAAAACAGGCTGTTTTCGGAGATCCTGCCGTTAATCAGCTTTGTGTCAACATCCCCAAGTTAGGTAGGTACGTTTAACCAAGACATTGTGACAGTTTTTGTATTGATGAAAATCTGGCAAAACGTCAAAATACGTCGGTGAAAAGTGAAATTGGTGCTTAGAAGAGAGGACCTTTCTCAATAAGAAATCGAAGCGGAACTTGCACGCCCAAAGCTCTTACAAAAATAATTTAATTTATTCAAAACGTCCTGGCCTGAAGCTTTGAATATCCCATTCAGGGTCCCATAGGGTCTGCAATATCCGGCCCCGGAATAAGGTCCCGGGATTTGAAGCTTTTTGTATAGAGCTGATATTAGTTTTATTCGTTTTGCAAAATTGCTTATATTACTACCTACTCGTACATACGTTCATCTAAATATATAAAAGGCACAGGTGACTGACTGACTGATTTATCAACGCACAGCTCTAACCACTGAACGGATCACGCTGTTTGGCATACAGATAGCTATCATGACGTGGGCATCCGCTAAGAAAGAATTTTTGAAAATTAAACCCCTAAGGGCTTAAAATAGGGTTTTGAAAAATCGAACTTAACGTGAGCGAAGCCGCGGGCGAAAGCTAGTAATATTATAAACTTAGACCACCGCGCCTCTCCTTTTGAAATATAGCTTGTGAAGCACAGCTCTCTAATTGATTTATTTTTCTATTTGTTTTAATTGCAGACCTTAACTAATTTTCTGGCTTTCTGCGCACTATTAAGTCTCGGTCTAGTCCGATATTTCCCTAATTATGAATCCAAAAGTATATTGTCTTACAACGTCGCTAGACATCAGATCGAAACATTTTTTTGTATGGTTATTTGAGGACCTGCCCTGGTAGCATGGGCGGGAGAAATTTTATCCCCGGGAAAAGGATAAAACGTTTATCGCCTCGCTTAGCTTTATCCACCCGTCGAGCATGGGCACAGCGGTGGAAATAACACTCAGTGGATATACTTATAGAAATATACATCGCCTTCTCCTCTGTCGCCATGCTTTAGCATAGGGAAAAGATAATTTTATCCCCTGTCAGTGGATAAAATTAGGGGATAAAACTTTTATCTCCTGCCCATGCTACCAGTGCTGGAGAGTGATATATTATGCTACCTACTTTGATCCCCACATGGTTTAAAACGTAAATCCACTTGGACGAAGTCGCAGGCAATAGCTAGTAATTGATATATGAATTGTTTAATTTCACGAACATCATCAAAATATTAGAATATTAAACGTTTCATTTCGTCTGGCACACGAAAATACTTATGCAAATACTTAAGAATTTCTAGATTAATTTGTCTCCTAACTTCAAAGGTAGCAAGTAGCCTACATAATTTCTTTCAATAAAAATAGAAAAGTTTCATGCTTTTGATATTATATTATACCTACATAAGACCTACAAAAATATGATCCTTATTAATGGGAAAGTGTATTTGTTTATTGGTTTGTTCGTCAATCACACTGCAACGGATCGACGTGATTTTATGCATGGGTATAGTTGACAACTTGTCTAGTTGTCGAGAACTAGAAAACAACGCTTTTCCGCACTAACTTTGCAATGGATTTGTAAGTTATACACTCCAATGTAAGAATTTAACTTTTCAGCCCATTTAGTTCTAAAGTATCTTGGCTGGAGACGTCTCAGCTTTTAAAGTACTTTCATCTGTAGTCGAAAGAAAGAAAAACGAGCAAACATCTTGTTACTTACATTTGTTTTATTTTCATAGTTCTGTGTAACTTTTAGTTTTAAAGAACGTTTCGCGAACTTTTCGTTTTGGAGAAGTTTTACCTATGGCGTTGATTTTTGATTTTATTTACACAAACAAACAGTCTAATGTTTTGAAATTATACTAATAAAATAATAACTCAAGAAATATAATAACTCAAGTGAAAATGCTTATTTAGCCTACGCAATGTCTTTTGAATCGGTTTAGAAATCATGAAGATATCGATATACATAGGTAGACAAACACAGCTTCTCTCAAAACTACCGACTTATATTGTACCTACGATCAGTTATCTACCAGTGAAAGTTACGTCAAAATTTGTCCAGCCGTACCTGAGATTAGCCGGAAGAAACAAACAGACAGACAGATAAAAGTTTTAAAAATGCTTTTTTGTTATAAAAACCGTACTTATTTTCTTTCATATGCATAGTAGATAAAAGCTGTTATTTTGATATTACAAACAGACACTTCAATTATATTTACTTGTATAGAAGATGTATAGATATAGATTGTATAGATTTAGTAAGGATTGATAAATAAAACTTTATGTTAGCTGTCAAATAAATACGATGAATGATTTTCATACACAATCGCAGGTCTGACAAGGACCAGTAGGGTTAGTATGAGATTTAATCCGGTTGATCGTATTCGTATTCGATGTCATTAGCGTCAAACTAAAATGAACCTTAACAGTATTGATTTAAAGCCACAAATTCAGTACAACCAATTTTAGTTTGGAGCCTATCCATATACGTAAACGTAAAAGAATTCATAGACGAAATTAAGCTCTAACTCAACGAGGTTGTGGTTCAATTTACTTTGTCGCTAATGTTATCGAATACGAATACAGTCAATCGAATTAAATCCTATACTAACCCCACAGAATATTGTCAATAGGGCTTCGATTATTATCAGGCGCGTATGATAGTCCCTCGGTTTTACTGAGGTCATAACTCAGTTGGTCGTAAATATTCGGAGATTGGATGTAAAAATGGTCGTAAATGTAATATCGCTAGACCTAGGCCGCTACGGCTTACGAACCATCGATCTTCGGATTATAAACCGCTGGGCTTTGCCCGCCACTTGGTCTGACTGGATTTTGGTTTTTTAAAAACCCCGCGGGAAAAAGTTATTTATTTATTCTTTTTATTTTTTATGAACATATAAGGATTTACAAGACAACATATATTAGAAGAAGTAGACATAGGTGAAGCTTATCTCTAAAAAAAAAAAGAAATTTCTTCCAGCTTCCCTTGAAAGTGAATAAGGTGAAATTATAGAGTGGTATAGGTCAAAAATGTACATCACTAATTCACTACACATACTATAATACCTACTATAATATAATATAAATAAATAATAAACTACATAAACACGAAGATACATAAGTACATATTATAATACATAGCCAAATTTTTAAAAGATATTTTTTTAAAGAGCAACCTCTGAGTTTCTTGCTGGTTCTTCTCGGTTGGAACGGCATTCCGAACCAGCGGTAGATTCACTTGACGATTCGAAAGCACTTTGTAAGTTTATTTGAATAAAAAATTATTCTATTCTATTCTATTAAAGTCGACGACGCGACGGCTTAATATGATTATGTAAATGAAAACCTTCTAATAACTTTTCCTACCATACGAGTAGGTAGAATCGTTACACCGGGTTATCCTAAGACGTCAAGGAATAACCGCTCTCAAACTTTGAGATATCACACATAGAACGAATTGTCTAGACGTCTACATGACCTCAGTTTCGAGAGCGTCACCCTGTGAGATTATTAGAAGATAGACAAATAAATAATACTCCTCAAATAGTGAAAAGTATGTGTCATCACCTTTTTAAAAGCTTTTATTAACTTGCAATGTATGTAACTAATTATGTTATATAATTAATTTGTGGCCATCACTCATTAACTAAATTGGTAACTGAATCCAACCTTTGTTACTAATACCTCGTAGATTTCACATAACTATTATTTACTAGCTTTTCCCCGCGACTTCGTCCGCGTGGCTTAGGTTACTGTTTTGTTTATTAAAAAACCCGTTCAATACAAAATGTACGAGAAAATGAAATTTTTTCATATTTTCTTTTTTTTCGTCAATTTTCCAATGCTTTTAATAGTTATTCTGCTATTCGGAATAGAGACAAATGACAACAAATCAAAAACCATGATTTGTTGTATGTATCGGTGTCAAATCGGTCCAGTCGTTCTAGAGTTAGTGTTCGAACAAACCCGACTTTGTTTTGACCTACCCCGGCTTCGCACGGGTGTTTTTTTGCGCTGTACTTTCAAAAAGTACTCTAGGGATTTTCATTCGATTTCGCCAATAAATTGCCTGATTCGATGAAGGTTGTAATATCCTAAGTTAGGAACGCTTTGACAAAGCCGTATTTTCACCGCCTTATTATCATCATAGTTTTGTCAACTTACCCCAAAGCCTTTGTAAATTAACACTTACGCACATAAACCTTCTCGCAGAATAAGGCTAACCAAAGGTGAAACTCGAATAAAAATCTCTACAATAGTTTTGATGTACTTACCTTAAAACCGCGATATAGTCAAATAAATAATACCTACTCCTCAAATAGTGAGAAGTATGTGTCATCACACATTAACTAAATTGGTAACTGAATCCAACCTTATAAAATTCTTGCAATTCACGAGGGCGCGTGAGCTTTACGTGTGGTTATGTCGTGTACATGCACATTGCGTATGCTTGTCAGGAGTCTAGATGGGAGCGGTCAGGCGCGAGCAAGCACTCGCTCACACTTATACAGATACGACACACACACAACCATGAGCTATGAAAGTATTCTTTTTTATTGTACACCAAATAAACACTTACACTACTAACACATATGAACAACACAGAGTACCTACAATAGGCGACCTTATCGCTGACAAGCGATCTCTTCCAGGCAACCCATGGTAAGAGAAAGAAGTATGTAAAACAATAGACAGGGAAGGGTGTACACTAAAATGCAGATACTAAAAAAAATGCATACAGGCCTACATGAGCTACATGCCCTCGTTAAAAGAACTATATCAATATTGAATTGTTTTGGCAACTACAAGCTATCACCGCTTCTGGCTATACCTATCTCCTATCTTAGGATTAGGATAAGTGGCGCAAATCAGAAGAGTCTAGAAAGCTGGTAAATGTAATGGCATAAAATAAAAGGAAAGGCCGCAGGTGCCCCGGCAACGCCCGCAAGGGAACTATACACCCTGATTGAACGGATAACCTCCGAGAGCGGCAATAGTACTACAATTACGTCTATTCTCTGCCCGAGACTGAAATCCCTTGGAGCGGAAGTTGATTTAGAAATAAAGAAATAGAACAGACCGCAAAAAGCCAGGCATTCCTGCCGGTCATAATATTAGGGTTAAGTTAAACCATGGTTCAAGTATAAAATTGGCGTTTAATCCATAATAATATTATAGTAGGTTATACGTATTGTCGGAAATAATAAAACTATCCACCAAAAGTGCTGTAAAAGCCCGCGCTCACTGTTATTGCGTTCGTGTTGAGTTTTCTTTAATTTAGGAATTAATAAAATAGTTGGGAGTGATTTCTGCCATTTAAAATAAAAATATTCGCCCCTGAGATTTACTTCTTCTTACGATTAATGAAATGAAATGAAATGAAATATTTTACTTACAAGAATATCCACATAAGATCTTAAAAGGAAAAACTATATTCAAATAAGAATCCAACTTCGTTGGTATGGGGCGCGCTAGAACACAACTACGTTAAAACCGTTCAGTTTATCGACGAGCTTTTATTCCGGGTTCTTTATTTAATAAAATAGCGTTAGAAAAGGAATTGCAGCGTAACGTAATCACCGCTCAGTACGTCCTCGGCGCCGCAAATATTTTATTTAACGGGAAAAATCTCGCAAAAATTATTATTCTTCGAGTTATTTATACTTCTTTGAACTATTTTTTGTAACTCTAAACAGTTTCTGAGGGATTTTTTTTTTTTTTTGAAAAGAATATTAGCCAACCTGAAGTTGACGAATATCCTCTTATCCCCTCCAAATAAGCGGAAAGCTTGTGTTAGGAGTGGGTACGACAATAGTGCAACGGGTGGGATTCGAACCTGCGACCTTTGATTTTTCTTGCCCGCGACTTCGTCCGCGTGGGTTAGGTTAGGTTTTAAGAATCTCGCGGGAACACTATTTGTTTGTCTGGGATTACTTAAGTAGCCTATGTCACTCTCCTAGTCCTTAACTATACCCGTGCAAATCAGATCGATCATTTGCTCCGTTGCTGTGTGATTGAAGGACAAACCAATCACAAACGACAATAGTGCAACGGGTGGGATTCGAACCTGCGACCTTACAGTTTTCAGTCCGCACCTATTACCGGAATGTACCGGAACTCTTCTGCTGAGATCTAGAGAGCGTACTCTGACTCAACTCGGACTTAAAGCGAGACACAGATATGCTCTGACATATATCTGTTTCGTTTTAACTCTGTCTTGAGTGTGAAAAGAGAGAGCGCGATCTATAGATTTCAGCCTAAATCGCTTGGCGGGATATTAAATTTTTTCGGTAGTACCACATAGTACCTACCTACTAAAGGTACGCTAAGGTAAGGTAACTTAACTAGCCGCGCAGTATTGTCCTTTTTTTTTTTATTCGATGACAAGATAGCCCTTGACTGCGATCTCACCTGATGGTAAGTGACGATGCAGTCTAAGATGGTAGCGAGCTAACTTGGAAGGGGTATAGCAGTGTAAATTCAAGCCATACCCCTAATCGGTATCTACACGCCATCGTGCCGGAACGCTAAATCACTTAGCGGCACGTCTTTGACGGTAGGGTGGTAACTAGCCATGGCCAAAGCCTCCCACCAGACCAGACCAGAGACAATTTAGAAATTATAAATTCCTTAATTGCCACCGCCGGGAATCGAACTCGAGACCTCCCAGTTATAAGACCACAGCGCTCACCACTGCGCCAAGGAGGTCGTCGGAGGTCTTGGGGGGATATTATTTTTTTTCGGTAGTACCACATAGTACCTACCTACTAAAGGTAGGTACGCTAAGGTAAGGTACTTAACTAACGAGCCGCGCAGTATTATCCTTCTTATAAAGTAATATTTTAAAGGTGAAAGTTTATGTGTGTGCGTGCGAAAGTGCGTGCGTGCAAGATTTTTTGTTACTCCTTCACAGCACAACGAATGAACCGATTTGGCTGAAAGGAGATCCTCCGCGACTCATACATTTTTGGGCTAAATCTGAAAGTGCCGGCCAAAAAAAAATTTTGCTGGATTTCGATAGAACTTGTCCACCTAAACATTTTTTATTATGACACCGAAGCTGTAAAACCATTAACCTTGGTTTTATTTAAGTTTGAAAATCTGTATTTTGTCGAGTATATGAAGTGTTTCTAAGCCAATTTTTTTTGCTTTTTTTGGAGTTTTGTTAAGTGCTACCTATCCGATCTTAACCACACACCCAAAAAATACCACACAAGCAATATCTATTGCATAATTATTGTGAAATAGACTGGATCTTGGCTGGAACTACCTTGGAACCCCAGCCGTCTCAGATGGTGATCGAGGCTGACTGGAATTTGTACAATCGGGATGGTTTCAGTGGAACATGCCACATGCTAGAAACCTCGTGAGCCAGATCGAGATACTTCCGTTTTTCTCTGTCTCCATTCTCACGAGGTTTTCGTCATGTTCGATGGTAATATCCACTAAAACCCCCTCGACTGTGCTCGATCCATCAGCACGATATCAAGCTTATTCGTCAGAATCGTACTACGGCACTCTCTCATTCAGGAGACCGTACTTTAGACCAGGCTCTCGGTGAAGGATTTTGGCCGCTTGGTTGTTCCTGTGGAGATACTCAGTGTTAGCAAAAAGCGTCCGTGCAACTTCTTCTCCTTCCGTATGGAGAGCGCAGGCTCTCCCAGTCAGAGGTGCTTAGTACCACTGATTTCTGCCATTCGGTTTCAGCCAAAGATAAGGGAGTAAGTCCTTTACCACATTCTATGACGTCTCTATTGGGCTCATTCCATTGGGCTCTCTCTCTTCGTCTCAATGTAGATTCTGAGGTTGGACATCTCCCAATTATGCATGGTTTTGACGTTTAATACGCCTCGACCTTTTCAGGGGATATACATAACAGACGATTTCTTTGCAGCCTGGATTGACAGCCTGCCTCATAACAGATGATTTCGGATGGTGCATGCGTATATAGAGAGTCATAGTCATGCGGATTTCTCTATCCAGGGCACCTAATTCGGTCTGAGTGCATCCGAGTACGCCAAAGGTGTACATGAGAACAGGTATGATCCAACAGTTATAAGCCCGGACCTTATTGACACCTGACAAATAGCTTTTAGACTTTTACCACGCGTCCAAAAAAGACCTCGCAAACTGATTGTTTCATGTCCGTCTCCTTTACCCAGATACCGGTATGACTCAGCTTCAGAGAGGGTTCTGATGCTTGTCAACTCGAGATTGGTCTCGGCCCAATGAGTAACCTGTCCCCTCTCCACATGTAGGACCGCACACTTATCTAGTCCAAGTTCCATCTTGATGGAATTACTGAACTCGGTGGTGATGTTCAACTCTCTCAGGCGGGTGAAATTGGGTGCTAGCAGTTTGAAGTCATCCATGTGAGGCACTTTTGTCCCTGTTCTCCGAAACTGTAAGCCCGTCCCTAATCTCTTCAGCAATGAGCTGAGCGGGTTTAGAGACAGACAAAACCAAAGTGGACTCAGACAATCGCCCTGGAAGATACCCCGTCGTATCCTTATCCGATCATCGGAAGCTGCCAACCGCTCATCATGAAGATAAAGGATCGTGCTCCATTGCCATACATTCTCCGAGAAAGTCTCGAACTGTCCTATCGACTTTGTACAGCTAAAGGACTCTCAAGAGCCATGAATGGGGCACCGAGTCGAATGACTTTTTATTGTCAATCCAGACTGTGGAGAAATTCCGGCGACTTAGTTTGACCAGTTGGCCCAGGCTCATCGGATGACAATGTCTTATAGATGGTAGTAAGATATGCGATGGGGCGGTACTTAGTCGGGTCAGCGGCATCGGTGGACTTTGGAGCTAAATGAGTGATTCTGGTGGTGAAAAGACTCGGGAGTGCTCTTTACTCGAGAGCTTCTTGGAATGGTTGGGCCAGATAGCATAGCAGAACGAAAAACCCTTCAGCAAGTAATGATGCAATCCATCGGATCCCGGAATTTTCCAGTTCGCGGCCCGGCGCACCGCACCAGGTATATCCTTCGGAGAGATGAAAACTGGGTTCATTAACTCTATTGAGCACATGCTTTCTCTACCGCCGCAATCCAAAACCCTTCCTCAAGCATCCATCCATTCATCTCTCATCATCCATCTCTCTTGACCACACACTTCGCCAAAAGGCGATCAGGTCAGCCGGGCTCGGCTGCTGAGAGGTAAAACAGACTGCTGGGCACTCCAGTTTTTTATTATTATTATTAGAAACACTTCATATACTCGAGAAAATACAGATTTTTAAACTTAAATAAAACCAAGGTTAATGGTTTTACAGCTTCGGTGCCGTAATAAAAAATGTTTAGGTGGACAAGTTCTAACGAAATACAGCAAAATTTTTTTTTGGCCGGCACTTTTAGATTAAGCCCAAAATGGATGATGTCCTTTGGCATGGAGATAGCTCATACCAAGGATGAACACATAGGCTAAATTTTTTCTGAAAAATTAAAGTGTTACCGCGGTAATTCAAAACTTTAATCCACGCAAACGAAGTCGCGGGCATCGTTTAGAATATTATACAAATATACACATATACAAACTTTCGCCTTTATAATATTAGTGTGATGGCGGATGGCGAATGTTTAAAAAAGATGAAAAACAAATGTATTAAAAAGTAGAAAATTTAATCATTTCCCAAATCCTTTCCACTTACTTGGTTTCAACTTAAAATTACATGATTCATGTGTTACAGTAATTCGTAAAAAATACGTTATTTATCGATTAAAGTAACTATAATATTACAGTTTTTTTAACCTATTTTCAGTCAAGATATAGATAGTAATAAAAAAAGCACTGAATACATAGCATAGTTTCAATAACAATTGTAAAAAATTTTATTTTTTTGAAAAGAGCAACCGCCGAGTTTCTTGCTGGCTCTTCTCGGCAGGAAAGGCATTCCGAACCAGTGGTAGATTCATTGACGATTCAAAAGTGCTTGTAAAAAGTTTATTTGAATAAAAAATATTTCTATTTCTATTTCTATTTCTATTTCTATTTCAATAGAAAATTATTGTTATTATAACAACTCCAAACATAATATGGTTGTAGTTTCTGAACACTCGTATGAAGATAATTAATAAAGGTCATTAAGTATAAAAAAGGGTTCACAAAGCTTCTTCATGGAGACAAAAAGTCACTGCCTACTAAGGTTTAGTTCGTTTCTATTATTTTTGTTACATTTTATTCCGGAAAATTATAGTGTTCCCGGGCATCATCTAGTAAGTAATAAAAAGTAATTAAGTATATATGTATAATAGTTACTTAATTTTAATTAAAATGCAGTCTTACAAGTAAAGGTCGAAGGTTTATATCGGTAGAAAATTACACAATGCTCTCATACATGCATACCTCTCATACACACATATATCTTATGGTAGCATTGTTCAAGATCGAATCCTCTTAAAAATGTATTAATAGTTATTATAGTTAGGACAAAAGAAACATCTTTATCCTTAGTTCCTTACTAGGTAATTCCCCATTTCTTACATATTAATAAATGCGAACGCGTTTGTATACTCATAGCTTATCAATAGAAATATTTTAATAAAAAAAAAAAACAAATTAAGCTCCTTCTTTTCATGCACTCGATAGTTACAGGCAGTATACACAAAAGGCTTTTAAAGCCATGTAATATTATATTTGGTACATACAACTTATTCGTAATAGACTAAAGCGGCTTTTCCAATCTCCTAACTCTAGATTTTAAAATTCACCTTAATTATTATTATAAACTAGAATCAGTTCTTGACTCCTTTAACTCACTGCATTTTTCTCCCATTTCAACAGCATTGACCTCGTTCAATTTATTCTCTTCATCGGAACTTGCGTTGCCTATTTGTAAAATTTCCTGAATTTCCCCTAAACTTTTACCACTTGTTTCAGGCACTACAATGTATGAAAATAACGCACCTGTCAACGCTATTGAGGAAAATATCCAAAACACTGCGTACAAACCAGATATATTAAGAACAGCTTGGTAACTCTTAGCAACAGTAAACCCTAAGCAACCTCCGAAGATATTAAGGGATGTCATAGCTATAGACTTTATGTTTAAAGGAAATATTTCCGCAGATATAACTGAGATGATGGAATTATAACCGAGAGTTGCTATGCCGTTTGAAAAGATTATTGCTACGAAAGCAACCTTTCCGTAGGATTTCAGAATGGAATGATCGATGCGGATGTACTCTTGGAGGAAGAAATAAGTTCCAGCGACGGCTAAGCAGATCCCTGTACCGCTGAAGGAATATATGAGGAGCGGTCGACGCCCTACTCTGTCAACTAGAGTTGACGACATAACACCTGCAAAAAGAGTTAAATTATAAAGTATGTTTATTGAAAATCAAAACTGTAGAAATCAGGAGACAAACTAAGAACTTTGGCTACATTTAATTAACGTATTTTTTCAAACCAATTATTTTATTATCTGTATAATACAAGTTATGGGCCCAGTTTACCAATAAAAAACCTAGCCATCTTCCATTTCTTAAAGAGCTAGAAATCTCAATTCAAATATCATCGTCATCATCATATGTAATTAGCCAATATGTATCCACTGTTGGACATAAGCCGCGTTTAGGTAATGCCAACTTTTAAAATATACAACTGAATTTCTTGAATTTCAATTCATACAGTCTTATGCTCAAAGTGTTAAATTATTTTAAGGTGTAAACTCCTTCAGGACTTATGATGGTAACTATTTAGCTTTGCCCGATTCTTGTATTTTGACTGATTCATTTTTTATCATTTTTTATTGATTAGAAATGCTCTTTTCAGTGCGGGGTCGCCATTTCTACATCTTTCATCATCTCATCTCAAACCGTTTATCGGTCATTTGACATAATGCGATATTTTTACTCACCAACACAAAATTTGGACGCCCCAAATATGATAAGAAGCGTGGACAGTTCAACGCCTAAATCAATTTCCTGTGTTATCCGGCCCATGTATTGTTGAATCGTCATTCCACCTGTCAGGACCTGCGTTAACTTCAGCCCTGCGAACAACAGTCATTATTATCATTTTGGGAGTATAACGTACCTTAATATTTTTACAAGATAGCCCACAAGATGCGATCTATCCTGATGTAAGTGACGATGCATTCTAAGATGCTATATCGTGCTAACTTGGAAGGGGTATGGCAGTGTAAATTAAAGCCCCATTCCCTAATCGGTTTTGGAAAGGACTTCTAGCGTAACGGTCGGAAAGCTAAATCCCTCAACCGGACCAAAACCGGTAACCGGACCAAAGACAATTCAAAAATTATAAATTCCGTAAGTAATTTGTTTTTGTTTATGAATTGATGACAGAAACAAGTGAGCTAACGAGTTGTAGATTAGTGATATTCAAACAAATAAGAATTATTCACAAAGATTTATTGCATGTAAATTACCAATTCTGAAATTAACATGTTGGTCTGCTAGAGCTAGACCCCAAGTAAATGGTCGAATATAAAATATTTCTGCCTAGAATATGCCTTGTTTTAAAGATGGTTGTAAATAAGAAATTTAACAGACAATGTTCACCACTTTCTATATACATACCAAAAGCAATAAGAATCGGCCTTCGGTACTGTTTCCCGGTTAAAAACTCCCAAGCGGAACTGGAGTTTCGCATCTCTTTTGACACATGTTTTTTCATGAGTTCTAGCTCCTGATCTGTCTGGAAGAAATATAGCAGATATAAAGCCAAATAAAGCCTTTTTCTAAATTCACAATAATTACAATATCTCTAACACAAAATCTTTAAAAGAAAATCTGGAAAAGGAATGCAAAACCACAATATTGCCAGAAAATGTATATAGGATTATGTATGCATTTTTAATTGGAAATAGCCTTTTTTATCTTAAAATTGCCTTCTAAACCTGAGGAAATATTATCCTAAATCTTAATTATATAAATAAAAATTAATGGTTGTCTGGTCGTCCTTTATACAATCGCGTATCATTCATCTGATTGAGCTGAGACTTGGTACAGCTAGCTTCCTGAAGACGGATCCTGAATACTTTTTGTTCCTGACAAAAGTTCTCCAAGAACTATATCTCGAAAACAGTAGTAAGGAGGTATATATAATTATTATTGGTATGGGCCAGTAATAGTCAATGTTTCTAAGAGTACATATGTAAATACGTGTTTATTTTACGTGAACTTACCGCATTATCCTTTAACTTTTGCAAAGATTTCCTCGCACGTTCCACCCGTCCTTCCTTCAAGTAATAGTACGGGGATTCTGGTATAAACAGGCATGCGAAGAAAAATACTACAGGCAAAACCAGTAAACAATAGTTCAGGGTTTCATATGATAGGAAGGGACCTATCGATATGACGAGCAGGCTTCCAAAGTTGAACATGAATCTGGTTCCCACTGAGAGGCTTGCTCGAATGTCTTTGTCTGCGATTTCAGCCAGGTATATTCCTACTACCTGGAACGAAGATCATTAATGTTAAAAAAATATGAACATGGCCTGGCATGAAACTAACATGAAGGTTTTTTAGTCTTTTAAGCGCTTATGCATGGTTGGCTTAATACCCAAAGGCAGGAATAATGACATCAACACGTTTTTTTCTTGGATTACAAGATAGTCCTTGACTGCGATCTCACTTCATGCTGGTATGCCACCTCGCACCGAGAAACGCAGTGTTGGAAGACCCTTAACTATATGGATGGACGATCGCAAAGAAGTAGCTTGCAGCCGCTGGATACAAGTGACACAAGACCGTGTTCTGTACCAAGACTTTTAACCTGGAGTTGACACGACAGGCTTGATGTTGATGCCTACTATCTATTATATAAAAATAAGTCGGGTTTTCCTTCCTGACGCTATAACTCCAGAACGCACGAACCGATTTCCACGGTTTTGCATTCGTTGGAAAGGTCTCGGGCTCCGTGAGGTTTATCGCAAAGAAAATTCAGGAAAAATTTCAACAATTTAAGAACGCGGACGAAGTCGCGGGCGTCCGCTAGTTTACTATAATTTCAAGCTTTACGAATTTTATGTTTTCGATAATACCAGTGTTATAGCTTATACCAGTTTCACTGGCATTCACTAAACGCCACATCGAATAGACGCCATGAATAGTTAATGCTATAATATACTTCTGAGTTCTGAAATCAAAGATTCCGATAGATACCCACCGTAGAGACCATGCCAGTTCCGAAGCCCCAAAGGAACTTCATAATGCAGAGCAGCCATGCCACCCTCCCAAACGCTGCTATAACCTGAAAACATAAAAAAACAAAAACGCTGTCAGATTTAAAACTTGCAATGTAAGTATGTATAATATTTGTTTGGGTCAAAACAAGCTGAATTAAAATCACTAGTTTCTCATTTTCTCTGCGTTTAATATTCTTTAGAATGCGAGCAAAATTTTCGGCACTCATTCGATCATTGCTTAACTAATAACTGATACGAGTTTTTGTCGTAATGTATAATAATGTAATGTAAAAAAATGTAAACTATTTCTTGCCGCCCGCTGTTCTTGTGCACTGACGCCTTGGTAAAACTATGCAGTAGCTCTGAGTTCATTAAAAACATGAGAGTCCATACCGTTCCACAGACGATCGGCAAAGCGCTGGCCAAGACTGTGGTCCTTCTTCCCAAACTGTCGGATATGAACCTCGTGAGCAGACTGCCTGCCACGAACCCCGGCGGTGACATCGCCAGCATTGTTGCGATCTCGTCCTTTGAATGAAACAAATACACATTCGTACATATTATAAATAAAAATAATATTTTGTTTTTTTGGGTTCCGTAGTAAAACAGAAACAGAAAAACAACAACAAACGTTAAGACCTCTAACTTTTCGAAGTCTTTTTAACTACTAAGTATCTTTATAATACAATAATTTATATTTTCTAAGCCCTATCACTCAATTTTTAAATTAAAATTATTTAATACATGATTTCATTTTTTTGATTACGTAGTCGATGCATATTTTTCCTTTTGTATATAAAATCATAATTCCAAAAGCTTCGCTCACCAACCCGTGTCAAATTACCATCCTGTGTAGTGTAACGTGTGAAATAGTACCTGCAGTACCTACTACATATTATGTATTTTGTAGAAATAGTTTATGTTTCCACTTCGCAGTATTTTATCGTGTGCATTTCTCAAATTAGATTAGGGTATCCACACACGCATATTCAAACTAACACAAACTGATCAGCGAAATCATAATCGGTCGTCAATAACTTAATGACGTCATGGATGTACTTACGAGCAAGTCATATAATATCATTAGAATATAATATAATAGGAACATTTTTTATTCAAATAAACTTTTACAAGTGCTTTTGAATTTCGAAATTAACAACTTATGTAAATCTTATGAGTAGTTGGTTTGGTATAATCCAAAATGGTCTAATAAAGCTTAGGGACACTGATTTTTAAATATAACGTGGGAACATGAGAGAAAGTTTTGCTCATATCAATCTGTGAAAAACAGATTATGCTTTATCGCTCTATAATATAATACTCTTCAGTAAAATTAAGTATCAATAGACCATAATATTGTTTTTATCATTATGTACGATTGTACGTATATCCGAAACCTTACATAAAACCTTTGTAAAAATAATTTTATTATTCTCATGTTTCAGAGAAATTTCGCGGCACGCAGAAAAGAACCATCCTTGCAAAAAAAAAATTAATTTTTCAAACTACCTACTGTTATTTTTCTTTAAGATCGTAAAATAATGTATCTACTTTATTTCTTGCAACACGGGCAATCAAACAAAAACATTAAGCATGCCGTAATTCTGGCTATTACGGCTGCGGCATGCTATTGAACTATTTTTATGGACGAAAATTGAGCAATTCATGTATTGACCATGACGGGACTATGTATGGACACTAGAAAGGACAGGAGTTAGGACAATCATCAAAGAAACATCTGACACCATATAATTCGGACCGACCAAGTGTAGAAGAACCCTTAGTAAAGCAAGTGTGTATAGTTAGAATAACGCTTACCTTTGTTATTTGTACACTGGTTTCATTGTTGTAAAACTTAGGCATAATAGGCGTCGGCCATGCTGATAGGGTACCTAATGTGGCCGTGGATAGGGATACTGGAACAAAAAACAATAGGTCAGCACTTACATGTAAGTGTGATACCTAGACAATGTAAAGCCGCAATCTTAGTAATATTGTAAATCGGAAAGTATTTTTGTTCGTTGGTTTGTTGGTTTGCTGGTTTGTCCTTCAATCGGATCGACGTGTTTTTGCGTGGCTATAGTTGAGGACCTGGAGAATGACATAGGCTACTTTTATCCCGGAAAATCAAAGATTTCCCGCGGAATTTTAAAAATTAAATCCACGCAGACAAAATCGCGGGCATCTAGTGCACCATAATTTACGCAGTCGTTATTGAGATCATTCACCAGTACCATACCATACCTGCGAGGTCCGCCGCAAGTCCATAGGCAGTGAAACTGAAGCGAAACTTTCGCGTTTGTTTCGCATGTCAATTTTTTAAAATTTTCCGTTTTTCTTTTATTCCTTCATTTTTTGATTTCAATCTCGAAAGTTACAACGAAAAAATTTTTCAATTATGTAGCTGTGTAACGTAGGTAGTAGATTACTATATTGTCTATTGATGTTTTTTTTTAAATCAAATAATGGCAAGGTGGGTAAATAAAATGGTAATAATATTATTTAGGGCCACCTCATGTAGTATCATTTCATAAGTCACGGCCAGCCTATCAATGATCAGAATTATAATATAGCGCAGTTTGTTCTAGGGCAGAATATGGTGAGCGTCCTATGTAATCTATAAGTTTGATCGCGGATCAAGATCCAAATTGATTGTATACGAAATGGGAGCCCAAATTGAGCTATGTCGACTTTACATACAATTTAATGCGCTGCGCTGTTCCGAATCCTTGATTAGCACATTAAGTAGGTACATTCAGTTATAGACATGTTACGTCAACATGTACCTACTTATTTATAACAGAACTAGATAGTGAGACTTCGTCTGCTCGTATTTATTCAAACTCAAATTGCGTACATATAGAGATGTCCGAATCAACTCAAAATGTGCATAGATGTCCATCTCCGGAAAGCAAGCTCTCTTTCGCCGAGATCGGTACAACGATAAGACCATGAATGTGTAGAAAAAATCGGTCCCATGTCTAGCAAATAATAAAAAAATGACTCAAGTTATTTTCGGTGTAAAATATAATGTAGAAAAAATAAAGCCAATCCTTGTGGCTCAGTTACACAAGAGAGTTTCTAGAATCCGAGAATGTCATAGTATACGAATACGATCAATCGAATTAAATCTTATACTAACCCCACTGAAAGGAGTTTTGTGTTGTTTACGATTTAATGTAATGTAATGTACAATCGCGGGCAAAAATTGCATGGAAAGTTTTCGCATAGGTTAATCACAAATGAATTCTTGCCGTTCGCGTTCGGAAACTCTTCTTGTGTAACTGACGCCTTATTATTTAATTCATAATTTTTTTCAAGTATACTAGTATTAGCCAAGCGCGCGACAATATAGGTTTTACATCTTGATAACAAAGCATCAACTTTTCTCGGCTTTCTATAATTATTTTATATGCATGGTTTATATAAAATATAAACTTTCCGGAAGAAATTCTCTAAAAATAGTGAAAACCATATCAAAATATGCTACGTAGAGCGCACTGATAAACTGGGATACCGATTTTTTTGTACTATTTAGAGATAGAGTTGAATAACTATGTGATAACAACATAGTAACAACATAATAACAATATATTAAGATTTCAAAACAAAATTTATTACCTACCTAATTAGTGTAAGTATAACTTCTTTTATTAGAAGAGCAGAGGTTGGTAACATAAAAAATATTATCAGACAAAAATTATATAATTCGCCTCCTACGTTTGTTTATTATTTTTGACCCAACATTTTCAAAATTAAATAGAAAATTAATATAAGGGGGGAGAGGGCTGGTATTCTTTAAAAAAAAGAAAATTTGCTGCTTTTTATCCCAAAGGATGAGAGTTCCCGCGGAATCTTAAAAAAAATCATAATCCCATCATCAATCCACCTTCGAAGAGTGGGTATGAGTTAAATCAATACGTAGATATTATCATAAATGCGAAAGAAAATCTGTTGTCTGTTAACTTTACAGACCTACACCGCAGAGTTGATTTCGGCAAAATTTCGCACTGCATACCTTTTCTCCCAAAATATCAAGCATTTTGCATGAGGTTTTTTAAAAGTAGGTAATTCTTAAACAAACATACTTACGTGCAAAGGCCACTAAATATTGTATCAGTCTGCCTCTCTTCATTTTTCTTCTGTAAAAAAACACACAAAGATTAGATAGAGATTTGCAAACTTATTAAAAATTGAATTAGAAAATAATGCAAAAATTAAAAAAAAAAACTCGGTTTGTATTTTGTTACCCATCAATTTTTTAAATATAGAGAACTAAATGATACCCGCGACTTCGTTCGCGTGGATTAAGGTTTTTTATTTACGCAGGAACTCTCCTATTTTCGGGGATAAAAGTAGCCTATGAGCTATTCCAGACTATAATCTACCTCTGTGCCAAATTTCAGCCAAATCGGTTCAGTCGTTGGACGTGATTGAGTAACAAACATACAAACATCCACACTTTCACATTTATAATATTAGGATAATAGGATAAGATTACGTAAAATTAAGTGAAATTCAATTACATATAAATCAAGTATTTAAGTATTTTAAAACATCTATATTATGATGTTTATTATCTTTGGTCTAACGAATAAAATGTTATTAATTATATAATATTTTATTAAATTAATTTATTCTATAAATTTTTTGTTGGTTTGAACTACTATTACGTATTTTATGGTTTCTGTGGTTTGAATGTAAAATACACAAACACTTACATAGTTAGGTATCTATGATGGAATCACTATGTTAAAGAACCTAAAGATTTAATAAATATTAAAAGTTTTTTAATGCAGGTTGAATTTAAAAATCTTTTAAAAATAATTCCTATTTATTACTTTTACACATCCTCATCGTTCAAAGAACACTTCACATTCTTTCAAACGTCTGTTATAAAAAAAAAGTTAAAGCATAAATCACACTTCACAGCACTTCACAGCTAGTCGCTATGGCTAAACGTTTTGCACTCAACTAAATATATTTATTGACTCGACTCGAGTTGTTATGTTATACAGTTTCAAATTTCAACTCAAGACTGAACACTCCCAAAACATTAACGGATCTAATTAATCAATAGGTACCTACTTTAAAATAATAATTCACTGTAGGTAAAATGGTAAAAGAGGTAAATATAGCGCGCCTACATAATTATAAAAGTACAATTTATTATCCTTTTCCTGTTATTAATTATTATATTATATTATTATGACGTATATTTTTTTGACTCTCACATCCGTATATGTTTCTGTATTTATGTGGTGTACAATAAAGTGTATTCATTTCATTTTCATTTCATTTCATTTCATCCGCATACAAAATAAATACATATAAAACCAAAGATTTAAATAATAAACATAAATATATAAACTTACAAATAAATAAACTTAAATATAGGTACTCTACACAAATAAATACTTTTTTTATTCGATGACAAGACAGTCCTTGACTGCGATCTCACCTGATGGTAAGTGACGATGCAGTCTAAGATGGTAGCGGGCTAACTTGGAAGGGGTATAGCAGTGTAAACTTCTAGCGGGCAGAATACTTGTATTATTGTACTTATATTTTATTATTACTATATTATTATAAATGTGAAAGTTTGGATGTACGGATGTTTGTTACTCAATCACGCCGCAACGACTGAACCGATTTGGCTGGGCACAGAGATAGATTATATTCCGGAATAACACATAGGCTACTTTTTATCCAGGAAAATAAGGTTCCCGCGGAAATTAAAAAACCTCAATCCACGCGAACGAAGTCGCGGGCATCGGCTAGTAGGTAGGTTTTACAATACACGTAAAGTTTGATTATTATTTTTATAATGAATTCACTATGTAGAATTGAGCTTGTCAGATGTGCCTGCTAAACCACTGTACGGATTTTCATCTTGTTTTCACCGATGTACCTAAAACCTGATTTTACGAGCAGATTCTTTAGGTAAGGTATGGAAGATAAAGTACAAATATCTAGGATTTATTTATTGGATAGTATGATTATAATTTAGGAAAATAATAGTTTGTAAGTTATGTTAAACTTTTTTCTATCGTATTCGTATTAGGCTTACCTGTAAAGATACATTTAAATATTATAAATAAATAAATAAATAAATAAATAAATCTAAAACGTCCCATGTCACTTTGAAAAATTAAAAAAAAGCACTTAGTAAGGTAAGTATATACAAATTAATAATTAATAATAATTCAAAAGTTCAACCTAGTTTATGATGGAGACATGTTATGGTATGATACTGGAATAAACCTACTTTAATGGTTGAGACACGCTCGGCTATGATACTCAAGTTTAAAACATATGCTCAAGGTATTTATATGGTTTACTTCAAACCACTGGATAAGGCGAATACCAATCGGAATTGAGTATCTTAAAAGTAAAAATAAAACGGGACCTTACCTTTTAAAAACCTTCCTCTCAATGCAAGGGGAACCCCGTGAAACGCGATTAAAATCTATGCATTTTTGGACTCCCTCGTTAAATTGATAAGACCGTAGACAAAATGGATATTCGTTTACTTGTTACTAATTCTTTAGCACGTAATAGATATTATTATACGCTCCATTTTATCACACCCTTATTATTACTGTAATATTACTTAAATACTATTAATATTAATATACTATTAACTTTCTTATTATTATACTATAAAGTTTAGAAAAAAACGCATCAAAATCGGTCCATTCGTTAGGGAGCTACGAGGGAACAGTTATACTCAAAAGAACAGACAAACATACAGATACAACAATAACACCCCTCCTTTTCCGTAAGGGGGTTTTTTATTGACGACTTGATCCGTGGGATATCTTGACATAGAGTTATTAAAAAAAACATTGAATGTCCGCCAAAATAATCTGTAAAACAAAAAAAAATGACGGCAGATAATATTATCATAATAATATTATTATGCTTGTTTAACTAATTTCTGAAAATAGTTGCGCAAGATTTATTTTGGCCTTAGCTAAAACTATAATAATAGATATAGGTACTGTTCGTAAATCGTCCCTACATAAAAATTATTATCATTTGTGGTTAGCAACATCCAGTTGATAATACTGTGTAGGTTACGGAACTATAACAAAAAGTTATTGTTTTTAGGGTTCCGTACCCAGATGGTAACCAACGGGACCCTATTACTAAGCCTCCGCTGTCCGTAGGTACGTCCGTCTGTCTGTCTGTTAGCGAGCTGTATCTCCCGATCCGTAGGTGAACAGTTGAAATTTTCACAGAATGTGTATTTCTGTTGCCGCTATAACAAAAAATAATAAAAATAAAAAAGACGTGTGGCACTCGGGGACTGCCGCGGTAAAGCTATTGCATAGCATTGATAAAAAATGCGCCATCTAGCGGCTCACCGTAGAGGAGTCCCGTGTCAGGTTATTTTCGTTACGGAATTTCTGGATTCGGTCTCCACGCTAGCCCGCGATAGAAGCTATGCAATAGCTTAAAAGGAAATTAAAAATTATAGGGGAGCCCCCTACTAGAAACGTGTTTTTTCGGCGTTTTTTTGATACGGTACCCGTCGTACGCGAGTCCAACTCGCAATTTGACCGGTTATTTGTAAACGGGTGCAGATGCCCTTATCAGCTATGATAAAAAATGTCATTCGGTTTCTATCCTAACACGTCCAGCTTGTTTTGAGCCTATCAACCTACAGCCTATTAAGTGCTGTCACATTAACTTATCACATTTTCAGGATATACATATGTATAAGAGCAAATGAACTCAAAGAATTACATAGGCATAGCTACCACCTTTTATCGCAGAAAAACAGACGGTTCCCGCGGAATTTTCAAAAACTTACTCCACGCGAACGAAGTCACGTAAATAATAATATAATCAAGACACGCGGTAGCGTATCAAAGTTTGCCATCTGTGCAGCAGATTATATCACTATATCTGCCGCACAGATGGCAAACTCTGTGGAGATTGCCATCTTGTGCACTACAAGTGCATGCGCGAATACGGCTATGAACTTTCTATTCTCTCACTCTCATAGTACGATGGGACGGAAAAGCGACACGACCGGATTTAGATCACGCGCAGGACCGATGGCTCTGCTGTGCTCATAAGGCACAGGGGTGACACACCGCCTACTTCCTAACATCGGATTAGTACCTACCTACACTGAGAATTTTCTTGCCAGAAAAACCAATTATATTTTTGCCTGATCCGGGAATCAAACCCGAAACCTCGCCATCCGCAGCCGAAAAGGCTAACCCAAGGCACTCTATACCTACCTATATAATATTTTAGAATTTAATATTGTGATTACCATAACAATAATACTTTAATTATCTCAAAAATAATATGTAATATTAATTGATTCGTCGTCTAAAAAAAATTGCATATTTGCCGCTTTTACCCCAACCCCGAATTCAAAGAGAATGTAACCCGAATTTCAATAATTGAGACTTTGAGATTCTGTAGACAGAATCAGGGAGGATTAATCCTCCCTGCATAGAATACGAAAGAAGAGATAACTTCTTCCAAAATAGTAAATAAATAAGGAACAAAATACTAATCATTTTAGAAATAAAGCAAAAGAACTCACATTGATTTTGACAGAATAGCACACAACCACAGATTATTTATCAGGCACCCCGCTAACCAAGGACGACGGTCTTTGTGATATTGGATATAACCTAACTTCTGCTTCTCTGTTCTCATCTATGGTTCTCATAGGGCTTCAAAGTTTAGACCATGGTCTAGACTCTGTGACCTAAGCTGCGTCAACAATAATCTAGACTACATAAAACACATAGAATAGAAAGAACCTGTGTTATAAAACCTTACAGTTCAGTAAAATCAGTAAAATAACACAGTTTCGTCAGTTTGTCACAAAGTCAGAAAATTGTGAATAAACAAACACAATACTTTATAATCAAGCGATGAACCATAATATCAATAACAAACGAACAGATACGCGACTGTGGCGCCATGTAAGTTGACCTTTGGCCGGCTAAACCCATTCAAAGGACAAAAGCTGATAAGAAAATAAACGGTCAAGTGCATGTGGGGTGGCGAATCACACGCAATGTTGATGTTGTCCAATACAATTATTATCATTCTAAAGTTTCTACTAGATGACTACTCCGCATACGCTTCCAACTCCGTTTCGGAAGTGGAAGTGCCACTTCCGTCTCGTTCTCTGTTCCGCTTCCATGAATATTTCCGCTTCTGTCTCCACTTCCACATCCTTCCCCGCTTCTACTTCCGGTTCCAATTCTGTCTACGCTTCCGTTTCCACCTCCGTTTCTAAGTTTTAATATTTATGGCAAAACGCCATATGGAATTAAATTATTTCGAAATATTTTATTTTTCTTTTAAAATGAAAAAATAGCAATGAAATACTACATGCATGGAAGCAAGTGATATTATCTCGATTCTATGACGTAACAAGCCTATTCCACAAGAAGTCGGTTAAACATATAAGAGTAAGGCCTATTCATAGTTCTGTGTCTCGATTGGTTCCACTAAGTGCGTGGTACACATGCTAGTAGATGGCATGCTAGGTGCTGGTAAGCTGGCATGTGAGGTACTGGCAGAATGTCAGCGCGTGATATGTACATGCTAGTGAATGGTATGCCAGTTTCTAAACACTTCTACGTACGTAACGTTTCTTAAAGTTCACAAAATGAATATTTATGAAGAAATAAATAGTGTTACAATACAACTCGCAATTATATTAGGCAAAAAACAACAAAAAAAGACGTGTGGCACTCGGGGACTGCCGCGGTAAAGCTATTGCAAAGATTTTTTATCAACGTCATCTAGCTGCTCACCGTAAAGGAATCCCGTGTCAGGTTATTTTCGTTACGAAATTTCTGGATTCAGTCTCCACGCTGGCCCGCGATAGAAGATTGCTTCTATCGCGGGCAATAGCTTAACAAGCAGAAAAATTAAAAAGATCTTAGCAGATAGTTGAGAGTTGCGATTTACTAGCAACACGTTAGGATCTGTTTCACGTACTTGTAACAGGCAATACAAATTTCCTGTCCCACTTCCCCTCAAGGGGAAAATATCAAACCGCTTGCGATCTACTCGTATGCTTTGTACTGGCACGCGAGCTACTGGCAGAACCTCGATACACATGCGAGTAGCTGTATAGTAGGGTGTGTATGTGTAGTAGGGTGCTTGTATCGTGCTTGTGGTCACAGAACATACCTAATATTCGTGGTTTGTAGCGCTTAGTGTCAACTAATACCTAATCTGTGATTCCATGCGTTTGCCACAGAATACTATAGATGTTTAAGCTGTGAATCTGTAATAGGTAGTCTGTGGCGGGAAAGTAAAGGCAAAAAGTGTCGTGTGGCATGATCCAATATTTATTTTAAAGTTCTATTATTGAATTAACTTTACGATTGTGATGTCTGAACACGTACTACCGGCTGAAGAGCCGGTGCGGTTCGTAGCCCCGATAATTCAGGACAACCCGACTGGATGGGGGCCTTGCGAAATGCCGGACCAATTCAGGGATATGCCTTACCAGCCTTTCAGTAAAGGCGATCGTTTGGGAAAGATTAGCGATTGGACTGTCGTGCAGGATAAGAAGTACCAGAGTAAGAAAACTTTTTACACTTCATACTTTAGTTTGTGAACTAACTTTGAATTTTGAGGTTATAATTCATAATTTTGTATTTGATGAATTATATCACAGTCTTAGATAATAATAGTATTCATTAACTTTTGTTTATACTGTTTTTGAACTTTTAAAGACAAGTACGCGTCTCAATTTGGCGCTGGTTCGTCATACGCGTACTTCCACGATGAGGACGAAAGTACTTTCCATCTGGTCGATACCACGCGCGTGCAGAAGCCGCCTTACCAGCGCGGAAGGGCCCGTGGACAGCGGGGTCGCGGGGCAAGAGGTGCCCGAACTCCTGGTGGTATGACCACTTTGAACAAGGTAAAGATAATAGTGCCACCACCTTATCCGTTCAGGTAGACAAAATTGGAACTAAGGCTTGCTATACAGCAATAAATATACACGTTCTGTGAAAATTTCAAATATCTACTATTACAGTTCATGAGATACAGCCATTGATAGACACAGGGACGGATGGACACATAATAGGGCCCCATTGAAACTAAAAAAAAGCTCACATACGTGAAATGCAAAAAAATACATTAGAAAATGCATTAAACAATAACATCAATACATTCTGTAAACAAAATTTCATTAGATATTTTAATTATTTAAATACCCATGTTTTTACTTAGCAACGAGATCGTAAGCTTGGCAAGAGATGGGGGCAAAGAGGTGCTCCCATGAAGATCCGTGATGCTTCAGTCACAGTCCGGCCAACTTGGGTCACTATCGAAGATATGGACTTCCCCCGTTTGGCTAAGCTATCATTGCCAGGAATTAAAGAAGGTATGAACTCATAGTATTCTTGTTAAAACTAGTCAATATTGAGTGAATGTCAGTCAATCAGAGGTGATTGTGTGAGTGAGATCTATTTTTAAGCTTTATCAGGTTTGTTTTATGCATGATGTGACTACCTGTAAACCAAGTTACATTTTTGTTCAGAATTCTAGGCAGTAGTTTAACTTAATATTATTATAAACTAGCTTTACCCCGTGACTTCGCTCACGTTAAGTTCGATTATTCCAACCCCTATTTTATCCCTTTAGGGGTTGAATTTTCAAAAATCCTTAGTGGACACCTACGTTATAATAGCTATCTACATGCAAAATTTCAGCCTGATCCATCCAGTGGTTTCAGCTGTGCATTGATAGATCAGTCAGTCAGTCAGTCACCTTTGCCTTTTATTGAACGAGCGAAGCGAGTTCTCTGAGTCAACTAGGGCGCTTGCCTACTAGACAGAGAAGTGTGTCCGTCTAAATGTCTGTCAGAGCCCTATAACTTCTGAATTACTGAATATTAGAACGTGAAACTTGGTTGAAAATTCAGTTATATCCTGTACTTGAACAACAAATACTAAAATTAGATAAATGTTATAAAGAAACGAAATTATTTAATTTTAATGCGCCATCTATTAGCATTATTGTGAAGCTAATAGCTTCACTATAATGCTAATAGATGGCGCTGTGTCAGTAAAACAGTTTTATGTCAACTATTATTTTTTTTATTGCGTCTAATGTTAAAAGTTAATTATTACAATATATAATTAAAACTTTTGGGAATTATGGGATATTGCGAGGTCTCAGTTCGGGGCGAACCACTAGTTATATTTAGATATGTAATCTTGTTGGTGCAGGTGGTACAAATGAATAAATAAATAAATTGCAATTGTCACTGTAATGTACTGTCGCAATCATATTTAGACAATGGTGCCACTGAATTTAACTACAATGTCATCAATAATAATTAAAATCATAAAATAATTATTCTGTACATTAAAATGGAATTACAATACCAAGAGCTAATTTTATTTTTAATATTATTTTTTGTTCTTTTTCAGGAGAGGATATCGTATGTTGCGGTACATTGGAGTACTATGATAAGGGTTATGACAGAGTGAATGTGAAACATGAGAAGCCACTTCAGCGCATTGACCGCATCTTCCATACGGTAAGATTCCCGTGACGCTATTTGTCTGACTGTGACATTACCCTTAATAGCTAGGCATGATGTTGATGATAATTTTGGTATATTTTGATTTGCTGTAATGATTTGATTGAGAAGTCAAATAGAGCTTTCTAATATAATCTCTTTAATCACTCCCGGGAATCTGATTCTTGTTTTTTTATTCCATGACAAGATAGCCCTTAACTGCGATCTCAGCTGATGGTAAGTGACTATGCCGTCTAAGATGGTAACAGGCTAACTTGGAAAGGGTATGGTATTGTAGATTCAACCCATACACCTAATCAGTCTCTACACACCATAGTGCCGGAACACTAAATTGCTTGGAGGCATGTCTTTGACAGTAGGGTGGTTGTTACCCTTTCGCTGTAGTTTGGGTCAGTACTCAAACTACATGAATGGTCACTCTATGCTATTTAGTTAGGTAGTTAAGTAGGCGCTCATTCCTCTTCATATTAATCTTCAGATAATTATATGTCGTAATGAACATTCATAATTATTATGGATGGTGGAAAAATGTTATAAAACTTGATGCTGGATTTTAATGTCTTGTCAATTAAATATGAAGTTTCTTTGAAGTTTTTTCAATGTCACTTAGTATCTAGACCATAGATGTGACCATGTCTTTGTTTATGGTTGTGTTTATAACAGTGGTAACTAGCCATGGCCAAAGCCTCCCACCAGACAATTTGTGTAAAATTGTGTAATTTTTTTTTTTACTGTTGTTTAAATTTTTTGAAAATGGTGTTGTTTGGTCCCAGGTGACAACCACAGATGACCCAGTGATCCGTCGCCTCAGTAAGACGACGGGAACGGTGTATGCCACAGATGCCATTCTGGCCACCATCATGTGCTGCACCCGTTCCAACTACTCCTGGGATATTGTTATTGAAAAGATTGGTGAGTTTAAAACCAGATTGACTTGATTGTGCACACTTCTTTGTATCTTATCTTATCTTTATTATATGTATATAGTTTGTATATTATATTATTTGCACCATCTACCTCTAGTATCTGTAGCTATGTCCTTTAACATCATTGGTTGCCTGGAAGAGGTCGCTATGTAGCGATAAGGCTGCCAAATTGTATACTATTTATTAATCTCATTGTGTCTAGTCTTATATTATGTGTGGTGTACAATAAAAGTATATTGATTCATTCATTCACAAGAGTATTTTAAATTATATTTCTTGGTTTCATCAATATAATATAACAATGTAATCCCTTCGGTTTGGAAGTATTCAATTCGAATGCCAGCCTAAGAATACTCTGATTGTGTCAATGCGGGATCAAGAAGTTTGACTTAAAAAACGCTTTTAGGTGACAAGCTGTTTTTGGACAAGCGTGACAACACGGAGTTCGACTTGCTGACCGTGAACGAGACGTCCGTAGAGCCACCGGCCGATGACGGCAACTCAATCAACTCGCCACGCAACCTCGCGCTGGAAGCTACGTTCATAAACCACAACTTCAGCCAGCAGGTGTGTACTACTTGAATGAATGAATGAACAAGAGCGACAATATGAAATTCGACTTACAGAATGAAATATTCTTATAACTTGAAGGAATGAAATATTGTATGTGGTATATAATAAAAAATGTGTAGTTTATTGTATCATCAGCTTTCATTTTTTTCTTTTTCACAATATAGCGTCTGGTGGTCGCCATCTTGAATTTTGATTACTTTCATTCCCAAGATCGGCCCACGCGTTTGGTCTTCCGAGCGCCAGATACATACATACATACATAGACTGATAAACACATTATCCTCCTTTGCTTGCAGCAGTCGGGTAATAAAAAACAATCTTATAAGTAAACAAAAAAGAAAACAATAGACGGCCTAATCGTTAAGAATCAGGTCACAAGCTAATAATAGGGGAGGGAGTGTATGTCGCTAAAAATAATAATACAATATAATAACTATTATTATAAATATGTACTATGCTGTTCCCAGGTTCTGAAGTCTGGCCCGAATGAGCCGAAATACAAGTTCCCGGAGGCGAACCCATTTGTTTCCGAAGAGGAAGGAGAAGTGGCGTCGGTTGGCTATCGGTACCGCAAGTGGAACCTCAACAACGGGGTGGTGAGTATAACCTCTACATCATCTTCCACAATCAGTAATTTCGGCAGATATTGTGCCTCCACCAGAAATAACTGGCAAAGAGTTCCAAAGCAATTCTTCAATATTAGCTTCCCTTAACTTTCATAAATTAATTCAGCAAAAGAGTAGAAAGAAATTAACTCAACTAAGTTACTACAGTTAAAAGCTATAAAACCTGATTTACATTGTTGATTACAATCGTTTTTATAATTTTCCTATATCCTAATCCACTTTTTGGGTTTTAGGTGTTGGTGGCTCGATGCGAGCATGACGCGGTGATGCAGGGTCCTCAGAACGAGACCCAGTTCCTCACGATCAAGGCGCTCAACGAGTGGGACTCCAAGGTCGCCAACGGCGTGGAGTGGCGCCAGAAGTTGGACACGCAGAGGGGCGCCGTGCTGGCCAACGAGCTGCGGAACAACTCCTGCAAGCTCGCCAAGTGGACCGTTCAGGTATACTCCACATTGTGAGTCTTTTATGGATATTACCTGGCGATCAAGGCACTCAACGAAAGGTACTTTTTGGCATCTTGGAATCCCAGCAAGTCCCAAGTTGCTGGAGTCCTCAGACTTGGCTCAGAAAAGCGCAGCGTTGGTGGACCCTAGGTGGACTAACATAATCAGGAGAGTCACTGGATAAAGGCGGCGCAAGATCGAGGCATATGAATTACTAGATGATTTCCGCGACTTCGTTCGCGTGTATTAAGGATTTTTATTCCCGGGATAAAAAGCCTATGTGCTATTCCAGACTATAATCTATCTCTGTGCCAAATCTGTTCAGTCGTTGCAACGTGATTGAGTAACAAACATTCAAACTGTCGCATTTATAATATTAATTCCTATTAATATAGGATATCCAGCTGTGGACATCTATCGGTTGACAATGCGAACAGCATTAAAATACTTTGTATTATTTCAGGCGTTGCTGGCGGGCTCCGACCAGATCAAGTTCGGGTACGTTTCGCGCTCGCAGGTGCGCGACAACTCGCGGCACGTGATCCTCGGCACGCAGCAGTTCAAGCCGCACGAGTTCGCGGCGCAGATCAACCTGTCCATGGACAACGCGTGGGGCATCCTGCGCTGCATCATCGACATCTGCATGAAGCAGAAGGACGGTGAGTGAACGACCCCCTTGACTCGCTCGCAGGTGCGCGACAACTCGCGGCACGTGATCCTCGGCACGCAGCAGTTCAAGCCGCACGAGTTCGCGGCGCAGATCAACCTGTCCATGGACAACGCGTGGGGCATCCTGCGCTGCATCATCGACATCTGCATGAAGCAGAAGGACGGTGAGTGAACGACCCCCTTGACTCGCTCGCAGGTGCGCGACAACTCGCGGCACGTGATCCTCGGCACGCAGCAGTTCAAGCCGCACGAGTTCGCGGCGCAGATCAACCTGTCCATGGACAACGCGTGGGGCATCCTGCGCTGCATCATCGTCATCTGCATGAAGCAGAAGGACGGTGAATGAACGACCCCCTTGACTCAAATCTAATCAAAAATTTAATAAATTTCCATTTTAGATAATTACCGTCGAAAGTGATTAAATCCTATTCTTTTAATGCATAACTTGAATTTAATAACAAGTAAAATTTTGATTGAATAAGAAGCTTCGTAAATGCACATGTAGTCTAATGAATTTTGTTAACAATAACGTTCGAACGTTCTGAATTGACGGCAAAAAAATTTCGATACCTAATCGTATCGATACGATCGATTCTACGATTTTGCGCAATTTAAGGCGTTGTCCTAATATATAAAGCGAATGCGCGATCATCGCGCGAATAAGCGATGCGAGCGACCGCGGGTTTCACTGCGCTTCGTTCCATCGCGCGAATGCCTATTAGAACACCTATTCGAGATCACTATGTTTGATCGCGCGTTCGTACGAGTAAAATTCGCGCGAACTTGCGATGATCGCGCATTCGCGTTGTATTAGGACAACGCCTAAAGGTTGCGCTTTTACTTTTTGATTTATTTTTGATATTTTTTTCCAGGTAAATATCTTATCATGAAGGACCCAAACAAGCCACTGATCCGTCTGTACGACATTCCGGACAACACTTTCGAGTCGGACGGCTCAGAGGAAAGTGGTGACGAGCCGGCGGACACGCCGTTCGCGCCGCTCTACTCTTACGGGAACTCTAAAAGAGTCTAGATACTCTATTGAGCTAAAACACTGAAAAGCACTTTAAAAGTTAAGAGGTTCGACGTATTTTTTCTATATCGCACATCTAAATCAAATGACAGATTAAAAGTCTCTGTTCCCTAGACAAATATAGTCGTTCTGAATATTTTATTACTTAATAAAGTTTTATTTTAACTCTTATTCCAAAACATCTTTTATGCCAGTTCTGTTGTAAACAAACTAAACTAAATTAAATTGACAGGTCTAAATCTTGTGCTATCCTTTTCTACAGGGACCATTATGAAAGGGAGAGCACGAGTTTTAGTGTTTGTCAATTTAGTTTAGTTCAGAGATTGAGATTTAATACAACAGATAATAACCCCAATTATTATTGTTACTTTATATTTAAAACCCTCTTAATAATTAATGGACTTTTTTGTATTCAGCTGTGTCCAGGTATAGGGAAGGAGCTGGTGGCAGTATATTTCAATGAATTATCGCACTAAGCCTCAATAGCCCAACGGTTAAAGGAACGGATTGATATCTGAAAGGTCGCAGGTTCGAGCCCCACCCGTTGCACTATTGTCGTACCCACTCCTAGCACAAGCTTTTCGCTTATTTGGAGGGGAGGGGAGAATATAAGTCAAGTTCAGCTTGGTTAATATTCTTTATAAAAGAAAAACTTTACAACACTTAAACCTCAGTGTTACTTTTCCAGGTAACGCTAATTTTGCTTTATCTGTAACGAAATTAGGTTCTAGGGAATTTCGTTGACAAGAATAATTGTCACCAGCTCCTTAACTACATATATCTCTATATATAAACATTTTCTAACCTAAGTAGGATGTATTATTTCATATATTATTCAGTGAAATAAAAACACTTTTGGTCACATTACGCGTTTTATTTGAACAACATCTTTAAACACACTAAATTATAAAATACTAGTTGATGCCCGTGGTGTCGCTCGCATGGATTTAGTTCTTAAGGTCCCGCGGGAACTCTTTATTTCCGGGATAAAAAGTAGCCTATGACACTCTCCCGGTCCTCAACTATAGCCATGCAAAAAGCACGTCGATTCGTTGCTTTGTTGCGGTGTAATCGAAGGACAAATAAATATAAACACACTTTCGCATTTATAATATTAGTAAGGATGATATATAAATAACAGACAGACAATATTTATAATATATCTGTTATTTATGGTATATTGTATTAATATTTTCATACATTCACATAAATGTATCTATATAAAAATATATTTTATTTGGAAGTCACATTTCGAGAAAATGTATTTACAAAATAAAATGTAATAACGGCAAATGTATATACTTATTACATATTTGTAGTTACATTTGCTGTAATTTACATGCTTCAATGACTTCAATTGAAGTAAGAGGTAACTATTTATGCTCAAACAAGATAACCTAATATAGTTTTCTTATCATAGAATGCAAACATACCTACATTAAATACAGGTCAACTGCAATTCAGTTCTACCTAAATGTGTACAATAAAATGTAGTTTACAGTAAAAAAAAGTGGCAAAGTAACTTTGGAACATAGTAAACTATATAAATAACTATCACTTTTGAGATCATAAAATAGGAATGCTAGTAATTTCAAAAATTGATTCGTTTGTTGAAAAATCTAGATACTTACATATTTATCCTTTATACTATAGCACAGAATATATTATAGGATAGTAATAAGGGCAATAGCCTTAAACGTTAACATTTATGTATGTATAATGTATATTTTATATAACTTGAACAATTTTAGGTAAAGATGTATAAATTGACAATTTTCACGCTTTATTTTCAGTTTTATTAAGCCGCTGTACTTCCTCGATTTCACTTCGCATGTTATCCTGAACTTCCTCCAAACTCTTGCCCTTAGTTTCCGGGACGAAAAAGTATATAAAGAATATGCCAACATACGCTATACTCGCGAACGACCAGAAAACTGTATAGTGGCCGAATCCATCTTTGATACCCTGATAGGACTTTGTGACAAAGAAGTTCAATAAACAGGCCAACATCGTAGCTACGCTTGAAGCCATAGCTTTAACATTTATAGGGAACAGTTCTGCTTGCATTATGTATGGTATGTTCCCTATACCCATTGCGTACAATATGTTGAAACTAAGCACACCAATTAGTGGCAGGAACGATATGGATGATAACGTTTCAGGGGTAACTTGTACAAAGTCTTGTAAAAAGAAGTATAATCCCACTATTGTTAGAGCGAGAGCGACGCCAAAATTAGATATAAATAGGAGGACCCGTCGGCCGAAATAACCAGCCAGGAATGTTGCTCCGATTCCTGAAATATTTAAATTTTTTTTTTCCTTAGTGGTCCCAAAAGGTAAACAAGTGGTTTCTCGCAAAAAGGCGTAAACGGCGCGCTACGCTGAGCACATAATTAAGACGTTCTTACCGCACCTGACAAGGAAACCATAGAAGTAACTACCCGCAGAATTGCAAATTCAAGTTGGACAACTAAATCGCATAGTATATCTACCAATAGGCATAGTGACTTATTGTATTCCGCACTTTTTATCCCAACTAAATCGCCCAACTATATAATTGGGGAAGTTCCTATCTATTAATCAGGCATTTTCTAGGCGAGCGCGTTCCAAGACCTAAACCTCATCAATGCTTTCCATCATTGATTTTCGCCTATCTTGAAACTTGGCGAAGACTGACACTTTCAAGTTATATTAATTGAATATATATTACCTGCACCGAGCTGTACGAATCCGTACACGATACTTGCAAAGGGTCCCGATATGGAACTGCTTTGTCGGAATATAATCTCCAAATACGACTGGATCGCCAAACTGCCGGTCATGTATTGCAATACTTTGAGACCTAAAAGACAATCGAAAATTACCTTTCGTAAGTATCAATAATATTTTAAAGTATAAGTAGGTAGGCACAGCATGCCATAAGACAGGAGCGCCGATGTTGTATGAGGTTCAAAGAACCGCCAGCATTCACCGCATGCGTCGATTAGTCCCAGGGTAATACTAACGCATGCGGGGTATACGTTGCTGAAACTGTCATTGTCGCGTACAAGACAGTATGCACGATAGTTCAAAACGCGCTCGCCTCGCTCGTCAATGCGTTCGTTTTGTCAAACCTTGTAAATATATGATTCTCTAGGTAAATATATTTTTTATGTTCTGTGCTTATAGAAAACAAAATCATTCTCACCTGTTATTATATAGATAGCCTTCCTATATTTCATATTTGTTATAAACTCTTTTAAATTAGCTTTATTCTCCATACTTTCTTGGACATGCAAACGCATATCCTCTAGTTGTTCGTCTATCCACTAAAATATATTCAGATCTTCTTTTAAGTAAAATCATGTAGGTAAATATGTACCTAATGTAAGAATATTAAAAACAAATAAAGATTTTGTAGTTAAAAAAAATCAGAAAAAGATTTTATAGTGTACAAGGCACAAGCATAGTTACAAATACATGTGCAATTTCTATTTTCTCACTCTCTGACGGGAGAGCAATTCGTCACGAACAGATAGATCGGGCTCGATCAGCATATGCTTTACATATGCTCTTCAAGGCAAGAGGTAGGTATTTCGCCAACTTCTCAAAGCTGGGCTAGTAGGAATTACGTGAGAATTACTTGACAGAAAAACTAATTATATAATTTTTTTTGATGCCTTTGTATTCGAACATGATTCGAACCCAAGACGTCATAATCGACAGTACAGTACCTACAAGTAGTACAGCCACAGTACAGACGAGGCTCACACGTATGTGTCTTATTGTAGGATTATTATTACTTGTTATTGTAAGTATAATATCATACTTACCACTTCATCTCTTGTCCCTTTCAAAACCATAAACTCTTTCTTAGCTGCATCCAATCTTCCGCAAGTCAAATGGTAATAAGGGGACTCCGGAACCCATAGACAAATTACAGCGTAGAACACAGAGATAAAGAGCACCATAGAGTTCAACGCCGTATAAGAAACAAACGGGCCTATGCCGAATACAGCAAGGCTTCCCAAATTGTTCATTACTTGCACTAGCATACCTAGTGCACCTCTGATCTCTTTGTCCGCTATCTCGGTAAGATATATCATTGTGACCTAAAAAAATTAACTGAATGATTAATTAATATTATTTATTAATACTATTATTATTTAATAATATTTAAAATAATTATCTACAAAGCGTTGGCAAAATAAATAACAAGGTTAATAATTATTATAATGAGGGTACCTGAAAATACTTACAACAGCTGTGATCCCATTTGATATTCCTATTAGAATTCTAGCGACGTACATAATCTCCGGAATTTTTGTTATCAAAATTATACCCTAAAAAGCGAAAATCAAATTGCATGATAAACTAATACAATGATTCGAAATAAGCTCATGTTCACAGTACGGAAAAAATCACTCCAGTGTAGTAAAGCCACAATATCAAAGCTCTCGATTCTCATCTATTCTATCTCTAATAATGATAGTTTAATTCCATTATTATTGATTGAACTATAATTTTGGAGTGAATAGGCATAATTAAGCTATCATTTGTATGGGGTAAGCAAATCCATGTTAATCATAGATTAACTAATAGAGAACTGCCGCCCTAGCCATATTACAAACGTGTTATCTCTTTCTACGATCAATAACGCTAAAAATACAGGGGCTCCCAAAATTTTTTTTATCAGAAGGGAAGCGTGATAAAAAAAAAACTTTGGGAACCCCTTTAGCGTTATCGATCGTAGAAAGAGACAAAACGTTCGTAATATGGCTAGGGCGGCAGTGATATTACATAAATTGAAAAACAAAACGTTTTTACTGTTCGGTGATCAAGAACGGTAGTACAGAAACGTACCGCACCTAAAAATCCTGGCACGGCAGCAGTGAAGACTGTTCGTCGGCGCCCAGCCCGCTCGCTTAGCACTTTGCCAAGATAACAGCCCGGAAACGCACCCAGCGCTGCCAACGATACCACCCAGGAACTTTGCGCCTGAGGATCAAATCTCAAACATTAGCAGACCCCCATTATCGAAACAAATTCTTTTATAATTTTACTAGCTTTTGCCCGCAGTTTCACTCACGTTATGTTCGATTTTTCAAACCCCTATTTAACCCCTAAATATAAAAGTAGCCTATTCAGGTCCTAACTATACCATGCCAAAAATCAAGCCCAACCGTTGCTTGATGCGGCGTGATTGAAGGACAAACTAAAAATAAATAAACACATTATCGCGTTATAGGTAGGTACTATTACATTTTATATTAGTAAAATTTTTGAATGCAGCAGCAAAGTATTTGTAAGTATTTGAAGAGCTGAAGGCTCCTGACATTTTTTTGAATTGGAGCCTGATTTTTTATTTATTTTATCTATGTATGGTAAGCCCATAAGACCATAGTTTACTTATTTTTAATAGATATACTTACATCACTTATGTTTATATTTGCTTCGCCATTCTTAAACTTTGGAATAGCCGGCGAAGACCATGATAGTGCGGCACCAGTAAAAGTAAATGCAAAAGACACTGTCGATAAAAATAAAAGCACATATTAACTATTTTTTATCAGAAACAAATATTTAAGTATATCTAGCACATTTCATATTTTCGCGCCAAAACTTACCGCATAATCCAGCTAAATATTGCACTTTTCTATTAGTCTTAGTCATAATGGCTATTTTCCTTGGCTAGTGGCCACTATCTATAAAGTCAAAGATTAACTTTTAAAGTTGAACTACAACATAAAAAAAAATATATTTACGTATTTAAAATCACAAAATGTGCGACTTATTTGATAAGGTGATAAGACTTCTTGGTAGACAGTAATAGTGTAGTCTTTGAGTAGTATGTTCCTTGGTAGTAGGTATATTCACAGAAGTATATTCCTTGGAAAGACTGATAAGCGACCACAGCGTCCACAGCAGACCACAGATGACTGACGATCACCATAGATTTAAAGCAATAGCGCCGACGACTAGCGGTTTAAACAAGTTGGTTTACACACAATACTAGAGAGTTACGATTGTCGACTGGTGTACTTCGTAAACAGAAAGTTTCTAAAATAAAAGGCGTCTGGCGTAGCACTATTTCAAAAGCCATATCTAGTATCTACAACAGAGGTCACCTTGGTCGAGTTGATATTACAATCAATCGTGTAGACGTAGGTTGGATGCCGAATTTTGTATGAAGGATTCCACAGGATGATTTCCTTGATACCGCAAGTGATACCTACTTAATTTCTTTTAAAAATCGCCCAAGTGCGAGTGGGACCCGCACACGAAGGGTTCCGTACCATCGTACAAGATTTGACACAGCTATTAGGATCGAGCATAAAAAAAAATATTGAATGGAGAGTTAGAGAACCTCTTTAATTTTTAGGGAATCGTACCTAAGACCTACTTTACCCTATTACTATGCTTCCGCTGTACGTCCGTCAGCAGGCTATATCTTAGCTATATCTCATAAATAGTAGTCTACTGGTTGGCGCAACTCGCCGCATAACTACTTACCTTCTTACCTAGTTTAGAGTATTGAAAAAGATTGGCGAGTATAGGTACTGCACCAAGTGAGTTTGAACTCGTAGATTGGTCAATGCTGTAGGTCGATTACTTTCGCGTGGTTCAGAGCGAATTCTTCAATATAGAAGATAGGATACAAAAATTAAATTTAATAGACAATGAAAACACATTTATTATAGGTACTAAATTGGTTACAATTTATAATAAGGATAAAAAATTCACTTTAACTAAGTAATACATTTCATGCACATAATATTATTTAATGACATACAAGCTAAGCATACAAGCTGTATACAGTTCAACGATAAGATTTACAAAGACGATAATTTAATCTTATCGCCAACGATTGGAAACAATGTGCTTACGCACTCAAATACATCGCTGAACCAGTCATTGCAAAGGCACCTAATTATATGCCTAGACATTTATATATTTAAGGGTTACATGGTTACATATTTAAAGGTTATATACTAAATTCTAAAAGGAGGTGGGTTGATAAGGCAACAAAATCCGCCCCTCATACACTCGAAAAAAAAAGTTCCAGATTTCGACAAATTGTAAATGTATTTATATACTTGAAGATATAAACTTTATTTTAATATAAAGTTTAGGTGATAAAAAAAATAGTAAGTTACAGAAAATATTACCCAAAAAGAGAGCGTTTCTTTTACTTTTCTTACATTTTCATACATTTTAGTCGTTTTTTAAGCTTTGATTTAATATTTTAGAATGAGGCGCTCCATGAACCATGGTAAACGTAACTGATAATGATGCTCCTTTTTATAAGCTTTTATATGAGTATTAATTTATTTTGGTTCATGGAGCGCCTCATTCTAAAATATTAAATCAAAGCTTAAAAAACGACTAAAATGTATGAAAATGTAAGAAAAGTAAAAGAAACACTCTCTTTTTGGGTAATATTTTCTGTAACTTACTATTTTTTTTATCACCTAAACTTTATATTAAAATAAAGTTTATATCTTCAAGTATATAAATACATTTACAATTTGTCGGAATCTGGAACTTTTTTTTTCGAGTATATGAGGGGCGGATTTTGGGCCTTATCAACCCACCTCCTTTCATCAATTTTCTAAACCTTCTATCAGAAAAGTATGCATCATGTTCATACTCATTTATTTTTCTCCACTAACCACCAGTTTTACGTGGAGCCATAATATCTGACATCCACAACCCATTAGGGTGGAACCAGTATCGATAATGGATTAGAATATTTATTTATGAGATACCCTCAAGTTTAACCAGCGTTTCCAAAACATCGAAGATTGAAATGATAGTTAGCCAAACCTCAGAATCTAAATTACCCGTTACTCATTTAGTCCATGAATTTAGCCCCTATAAAGCGTATTGGATATTCGCAAAATAGATACGCTAATAACTTCCAGAGACTAAGCAAGAAACAAAATTATTCATTCGATCACCTTCAGCAGGGTGAGCATAGGCAGCAGGATGGCATGGGCAGGAGACAAAAATTATTTTCTCCCTATGCTAAACTATGGCGACAGGGAAATAATACTATAAGTGCATATGTCCACTGTGGATATTATTTCCACCGTTTGTCCATGCCCGATGGGTGGATAAAACTGAGCGAGAGGATAAACATTTTATTCTTTCCCCGTGGATATATCCTCTGCCCATGGAAACACTTGTTCAATGAACTTTGTGAAACCGTACTCCGCAAATTCTGGCAGAAGATGATGAAGATTGCAATGCACATCCTCTTATTTGAGATTACAACCTTGACTCAAAGGAGGTCGTTCATGACAAAGACAAGACATTCGCAACACGCTATTGCCAGGTTTACAAGTAAGTATAATCTCGATAATCTTCGACGGCGAATTATAAACTGAGTGAGGGTCTAAGAGTTAGATCGCAATGACAACAGAGGCAATCAACCCACCTTCAGAAAATCTCAAATAATAATTGTAATAATACTCGACATTGTCGTCAAGGCCTTCACCTAAGAGTATCCCACATGTTTGGATGCAAGTTAAAGACCTCACCATACAGAAGGGCGTTTACCAACAGAAGCAGAAGAATCAAGAAACTAAATCGCAACACCCTATCGACATTTGTTTTGAATTTTGCCAATCCTTACTCATATTATAAATGAGAAAGTGTTTGTTTGTTGGTTTGTCCTTCAATCACGCCGCACCGTCGACCCGTCGACGTGATTGTATGGGTATAGTTTTTCCGGGATAAAAAGTATCCCATGTCATTCTCCCGACCTTTAACTATGCCCATGCAAAAAATCACGTCGATCCGTCGATGCTTTGTTGCGGCGTTATAGAAGGACAAACCAAACAAACAAACACATTTTCGCATTTATAATATTGGTAAGGATTACTTTTTCAAATTTCATGTCGTTACAATTTTGTGGGACTTTAAACTGCTCTCCCGTAAAGTTGCGAATTGGCACATTACGCGCATAGAGCGTTACGAATTATTATTATGGCGTCATTATAATATAACGCATATCCTACCTACCTAAAGTTCTTTACTTTGGTCAGGTAACTAAGTTTAGCAAACCTTCGACCATTAATAATATTAATTAATAACGATCACAAGGCAAGGGCACCTAAATACAATAGAATTAAGATAAACACGTATTTTCGGTTAAATATCTAACACCATTATTAGTACCTAAAATTGTTAAACTTCGTTAGAATAATGATACTATTAAAAAATTAGATAAAATAATTGTCATGCAAACACATAAACATTAACATAATTATGTAATTAGTATTGTTATGTCAAAGTATATTTTTCTGTGCCTTTTTCATATTATTATAGGCACTATTTGTCGTGCAAACATTAAAATAATTAATTATTATTATTTCTATGTTTGTGCGGGCCTTTGTTCATGTGAGGCCCGCGAGGTCCGGGACTTTCGCTTCGGAAATTACTTCCACCGGCACCCTTACTTTGAGAACGTGGTCCTTTTGGTTTGTTATGGAAAGTTTTGTTTTCGCCATTATTACCAGGCTCCTTTTTAAATCCTGGTCCCGGCTGATTTCTCTTAATATTGAAGCTGAATGTTATTTTTTTATCTTTTAGGAAATGGGACATCATGTCGAGAGGCATTACAGCACATTTGGCCAGACGAAATATTTCGTTGGCATCCATTGCATCATTGAAGCAATGATCGACGAAAATCACTTTGCGTCTAGGATCTTGATTGCTTGTAACGTGAATTTCGTAAATATGCTGATGTGCAGCTTTCTTTCCTCCTATATGCTGCACTGCCCAGTAAGCCATTTTCTGCATAGTATCAATTTTGAATGATATAATGAATAGAAATTTGTTCTGAGCCACCAGATACATGTGGCGGTCATCAGTGTTGATCGAAGTATTAGCGATGGTAATATCAGCATTGGTGCTCAAGTTTTTAGGGTGACGCTCCTTGAAGTGATCCAAAATTGCATTCAATTTTCCTGTAAGAAGTATATTTTAATCTGAGGATGAACTTTAAAATGAAAACAATATTGAAAATTAAAAAAAAATTACGATTTATTTTATTTCTGGCAATAATTATCTCGACAACCTCTATGAATTGAAAGAACACACTAAAATAAATGCTTACTCTGTACAAATTCTACACTGTGAATTTATTACATCAATATATGGTACCTACATATATTTTTATTTAATTAAAGCCTCATTAGCCCAATGGTTAAAGGTGCAGACTAAAAACTGGTTCAGCCGCAGGTCCGATTCCCACCGATAACACTATTGTCATACCCACTCCTAGCATTTCGCTTATTTAGAGGGGAGAAGTGACTATTAGTCAAGTTCAGCTTGGCTAATAGTATAATAAATCTCATCTTATTTAAAATACATCATCTTTTTTAAAAAATATCTTAAATTATTAATTCATAAATGCCTACACAAATAATAATTAATTGAATCAGAAAACACTGTTATTACAATATAATATGATATTGTTATTACAATATATTATTTTTTTTAAAAAAAGAGCAACCACCGAGTTTGTTGCTGGTTCTTCTCGGTCGGAATAGTATTCCGAACCAGTGGTAGATTTGTTTAACAATTCGAATGCACTTTGTAAAAGTTTATTTGAATACAAAATTATTCTACTCTATTCATAATTGATTGCATTTATTATAAGTGGAAATAATTACCTGACCAAAAGCATTTCCCAAACACAGCGCCAAGTGGGCAAGCCATTTCACGGAATATGCATTCCTTGAGATGATCCTCCACATCCATGTGGACCATAGTATAGACGCAACCAGCAGACTTGTTAGGGCAGGGCACTTTGGCCTACAATAAAAAAAAAATGAAGAAAATCATCACTAAGCTTGTACTTTATTATAATTAATAATACTTAATAAATACATCCATTGTGGGTAGAACATGATTCATTTGGAGGTTTTGTTTCTCATCCATAAACCATAACACTCAAAGAAAAAGGCTTAAAATTAATATAGTAAAACATTATGAACAAACCTTAGATATCATATCCTCAAGTTGCCAGTTCCTGATCTGGGTCATAGCTTGACGACAGATAGGGCATAGCGGCGGGCACAAATTCTTTGTGCAGGTGTTGCATAGGCTATGGCCTGACTGGCATTGGAATATTGGTGCAGACATAAGCTCCATACAAACAGGACATTCTGGTAACTCTACACCAACTGAGCCCAACCTGAACATAACATAAAACTTAATAATCATAGATAAGTACCTACTAGCATAAGCCAGCAGCTTCCACATGTTAAGTTTGATTTTTCAAACCCCTTTTTTACTCTCTTAAGGTATTGACTTTTCAAAAATCATTTCTTAGCGGATGCCTACGTCATAATAGCTACTGTATGCCTTTCAGCCTGACACATCCAGTGGTTTGAGCTGTGCGTTGATAGATCATTCTGTTACCTTTGCTTTTTATAAATTTAAGATGAATTAGGCAAAATAAAATATAAAAGTAAAATATATTTCAAGCATAGAATAAAAAAATTTACCTACCTACTAAGATTTCAAGTTCCAAAAATTCAATACTTAGTAAGTACTTACCCGCGTACTACTTATTTATCAAGCTATTCTAATCTATTTAAATAATATATAACTATAATAATAGTATATTATTAACTCATGACTATAAAAGAGGTAAAAAAAAACTTACTTCTTGTTAGCTTTAGCTTTCGCCATTATTCACCAAACTACACAAAAAGATTCACAACGTTTTCACTTCAATTAATATATAAAAACCACCTACAAAGGTGTTAGACAACACAACACGTTGAAAATTGCAATATCAATCACGTTTTCTGAAGAAAATCCCGTGTTTTAAACGATAGATACAATCGATAAGTGTAATTAATCAACAGAAGTGAACACTGAACAATGTTGAACGGTGATGACGCCACAAATAATGAACGTTTTAACTTTGCTAATGTAATTGAATTGAAACTCAGTAGCTCAAGTAACAAAGTCCATTTTCGTTTAAAATAGATCAAACTTTCGGGTATTTCCCTGATTTGGAACCGAAGGGGTTGCCAGATCTAAGCGTTGGTAATCGAAATTGTGCCACTTACTTTCTCAAAAATGGTATGTAGGATATAGGTACCTACTCAACCTTTTTTTTTTATTTTTTATAATAACCCTTTTTTAACAACCTCCTCAGGACACCCTGCATTACTTCATGCAGATAGGTACCTACCTACCTAACCTACTACCACGGATCTCACCCTAGTACCTACCGATTTATTTACTTACAGAACTTGTTCTGTATTCTGAGTACAGAACCTATTTTTAACCGACTTCCAAAAAGGAGGAGGTTATTTTTTTAACTAACTTCCAAAAAGTTGAGGTTTTCAATTCGGCCGGTAGGTACTTATCTTTTTTTTTCTAAGTATGTCCACCGATTACTCCGGGATTTTTTGACCGATTCACCTGAATTTTTTTGTCGACAAAGGAAGCTTGCGAGATGGCCCCATAAATAAATTTACTTTGAATAGATCTGTCAGTCTGTGTATCAATTCTTAGTTACTGAGCATTACTGAGGTGTGATATTTCATTGACTTAATTTTTTTTAATGCAATATTATTAGCATAAAGCTTTTTAATGAGGATATTAGACACGTTTGTGCACAAGTGATTGAAGTGACATTGTGTTACATATAACATAACAAAGAAGTTAGAATACTGGAAAGTTCTATAGAAACCTAGATAATGATCTCAAGAACACGAAAATGCACAGAACTCTACTTTCACCAAAATGTCACTTGCATCAGATGTGCAACAACGTATCCATATATATGGATACAGTAAAAAAGATAATTGTATTTTCAAATTTTATTGCTTAAAGTTAACTGTTCATTTCTTAGCCTTAGCTTCTCTTGTCGCTTTCCTCTCAGCAGCACGTTCTAACTGTTGGGCGGGCTTCAGATTCCCCTTTTTGGAAAACTTTTGGTTCCTTAAGAATTTAGGGTCCATCTGAAATGAAAAGGTCACACTTATTCATATTATGTAAACTCAAATTCTATATTTTACTTAGCTAGGTACCTTCTTAGCTCTATATGTCACATGCACATTATAATATAACAGACACAAAAATATACATATGCCCATACAACAGATTGCATCTGGTTTTTTGCAAAATTGCAGCCACCATACAGTTGTACTTAGGAATAAGCACTTAATTGGCAGTTCTGTCATCTGCAATAGAACTTGAATATTCTGTCCAAATAGGTATCTGCCTGGATACCTTTACTACCCATATTGTTCCTGGTAAGAATATATTCTTACTAGATTATATCATACTACCAGTTAAAGATATTGAGGTTGCAAAAAAAAAAACAAATTAGTAGGCATTTTACATTTTCCTACACAATTATGTGGAATAAAAATTCAACTTTCAATTCTTAGATTTTGTATTGAACAGGTTAATGAAACTAGCTTCAAAATAATTTATTGATTCTTGGATGAAGAAACTGAATAGATCATAATGATTATACTGGCAATAGGTGATGATTGCAATAATTAATATTATTGGATGACACTCCCTATTATCTAAAATACTTACTTAGCTTGGTAACTATTTGGCAACCACACCATATTCACAATACATTGAAAATTACAATTGGTTTTTAATAATCCTGCAGGAATACTGTTTTCTCAGAGTAAGTATAATATAATTAGCCTGTAAGGCTTGCAACATAATTATTCAGGACTGCATTAATCGGCACAGCTGGCCAATAAAATCAATTGGATATGTAGATAAAAAAATGTATCCAATTGCTTCAGATCTGTTGTTCATAAATAGTATAGAGAGGACAAACCGACAAACAATACACTTTCACACTCATAATATTATACTAAGAATTAGTTGGAAATATTTTTAACTTATAATTTTTAATTTATAAACACTTACACCAAGAGTTGATTCGTGCCTGGTTTTTGTAGGTTTTTTAATTCCATTTCTGTGTGCCTTTGCGTCTGCAATTTAAAAGTTGTGTAAGTTTGCAGTTCTACGAGAATGTTTTGAATGAAAAAGGCTGTAGTGCTTTTAATTATTGCGATTTGTTTACTTACTTTGGTTATGATTTGTGTGGTTCTTGGACTTTGCCATTTTGCTTAAAGTGCACTTCTGAAAACATAAATTAAGTAGCTGTTAAATGGATCGTTATGTCAACTTTTAAGAACACATCACAACATTTTAAAATAACTGGGATTGTTTAGATATTTTGTGATAATAAAATAAAGGTACGGAAAGAAACTAACCTAACGCGCCAACAAATTCAACAATAAAGAAAGAAAGAGATACTTTACAGTGATATGGGAGCGGTATATTAGTGAGAAAAGGATAGGAAAACACTTTTTCTTTTTAAAAATGACAATGACATTTGATATGACAACAAATGTTTTTTTTTTATTTATTAACGGTCTTGGATCCTAATCTTTTAAGGCTTTTCATAACCACAACTTAGCCAGGCATTGAGATAGGAGAAAATAGACAATCCTACCTCCATAATTTACATTTTGGCATAGGTAGCCGCATTTCCCCATTAAACTGTCTTTAGGTACCTTTCTCTTTGTATACCTATCTAAGATTTAGTAGAGTATTATACAAAATACAAATTCTGTCTACACTTTTCAGTAAATGCTCTAAGGTCTACGCAAAATTCCAAAGACAATATAGCTAATTCACCAAAGAGTATGTAATTCACTACATGTTAACCAAAGACCAGAAAAGATAATGTTAACTGTCAAATTCAAGTCATCAAGTGACGTGTGCTGCTGAGTTGTTCTCTTTCGTAATGAAAATTTTATAATTTATTTAAACATTAGCAGAATTGCAGAAAAGAAATACCAATTATGGTAGTTTTAGAAGGAGATATTGGTGATGGCCAAGCTATGTCGCCTGACGAAGACTCCAAATTAGAAACCAAGTTATCTAGTCTTCTGTCATTAGAAAGTATCCTTTTATTTATTATAATGTGAAATAAGTTTATAATTGTTTTTAAGATAAAATATTGATCTGCACTGTGCAGGTAAACTCACAAACTTTTCATGGTTCTTCCGGTTAAGAGAACCGAGATGTTTAAGTATTATTCTTTAAAAAATATTATAGCTTTGGTAAGTAATTTCAATTGTTCAGGATATAAAATAGCGGCAGTGTAGAGTACTCCTGCATATCCAAGTCTCGTCAAAATTCATTAGCGAATCTAAAAATTAGCCTGGATAAGCAAATAGACACAAAATACCCTGGTAGTTGGACTATTATGGCTGTAGTATAAAATCTTCAACACACTCAGGGAGCGATTCTCAAGGATAATAATTTATTCATTTATGTGGGTTTGATCTCACTGGATTTATTCAAAACTTTAATTTATGTAGATAAAATTTTAATGGAAAATTTCGTAGACAAAAAATTTTTAAAATAATTTCTTTGGTCTTTCAAATAATATAACTATATAAAGAAAGTTGTATAAGAGACACTTATTTTGAAATCACAGCGAAACTTAATCTGCTGGCTCAGTGACCAAAGAAGGATCATGAACCTGTGGGACTAGGAAGCTGTACAGGTATGCCTGTCCTGCGCTGCTTCATGCCAATTAAGTCTTTTGGGAGCTTGCAGATCTTTGCTCCCTTAGTGTACTGCTATGCCTGGGTAGTCTAACACGTATTTTCCTACTCAACAACCCAGTATTGTCTTCTTACATCACAAGCCTCTCCTGTGACATAGAGGGGCACTCTAATTTTATTTGCTTGCTTCGTCTAATCAGTGAAACATGGTTTGTCCAACTGGGTGTTTCTATTAGACAACTAAAGTATGCCTTACATTATAATCCTCTCCTATCATACAGAGATACTTCAATTTTTTTTTAAGTTTCTGTAGTATCAAAGCAAGCCTTAACTCCGGCTCAGTATTCCGTGTAATCAAGGATGCTCAACAGCAGCATGGCTTACGACATGGAGACTACCAGCGGTACCGCGGCTACTGCTCGCGCCGACTGCGCCGCTTGCGGAAAGTGCTCAAAATTCCTCAGGTACACTGCTTCTAAAGTTTGTTTGGAGTTGTTATTTTAGTAGTATTTAGTAGTCAATTCTTTTGTAAACATTCTAAACTACAATAAATTGACAGCTCAATGCAAGTGCACATAATCTTGTGCAGAGTTTTAAAAATAATCAAGCAAACCAGGGACAGCTGTCAACAGGAATCTGCAGTTTTATTTCCAGGAATACCAGAATACTGGCTACTCTGGGATACAAACTAACAAGACAGATCATCCTTTTTGAGTTGATTTTAGTAAAAAAGTCTGTTTAATAAGTCAGTTGACATGGGTGAGTAGAAAAATGGGTTGTAGCAACATTGTAAAAGAGTCATTGATGAATAAATGACTTTGACAATTTATATAAAAAAACTGATTAAAAAAAAAATAAACTATGCACACATTAATGTGGAAAGGTCGAGTAAATGGAAAAAAGTAACTCATGTAGACTAGTAGCTAAAAACAATAAAAATCTGTTGTATAAATTCGCTAAACTAAATCAGTTCAATCAATTCAATTCCATCCTTTTCTGCAGGGAATATAATGAAAAGGATAGCATTATTTTGATATCCAACAAGATAAAAGTAATAGTAGCAATTTTCCTGTTGAAGCAATTTGTGCATTTTGAACAAACTCTTTCCTTCACAGGGTGATAGACGTCACTACCGGCGTCGTGACGTCACAGCCACCCATCTGACCGGCAGCAACTCCGAGAGTCGCTTGCTGTGCGTGCCGTTACTACAAGCTGAGCGTGCATGGGCTCATGCTATGCAGCTGAGGCAAGAAGCCAATACTGAGCCCAGGAAGAAGTTTCATCTTGCATCCAGGCTGAGAAAAGCTTGTGCCCATGCGCAAATGCTCCTTCAACTATGTGAGGTAATACATTGTTGTACTTTACTAGCAAGACTAATCAGTCACTAAGAAAACTGCATCAAGAGGTAGTAACAGAGTTAGGTACTTGTAACAGAAAAGGAAAATATCTTGAGGAAACCTACATGTTTTCAATAATGTTGTAATAGGTGTGTGAACTCTGCCAATCTGCAATTGGCAGAGTTCACACACCCGGATCCGTACAAGTACTAGGCCTGCCATGGCTTTAGATTTTGTTACGGAGGCGGTGGCCAGTTTCAGAAACCACTAGAAACCTTGAATAATGGCCTATTGTTAAAAGTTTCTCACAGTGTTCCCCAAGTTAATCCCAATCCAGTGTATCCCAAGAGACATAGAATTTTCGCTTTAATATTGAAATCATATTAATATAAATATGGGCTACAATCTACAGTCAGAGGATTAGATTCAATCTGAAATAATGAGAATAAGTGGACTTTAGTAGTTTGTAATTAGTTAATACACATTCTTCTGTTTGCAACTGGCATTCTATTCTAACCCTGAGTTATGACAAAACAATAATATAATGATGAATGGTATATAATCAATATGGATAAACAAGGCTTTTTAGCATAAAAAAAAATGTTATTCATAGCAAAGTGGCGCGTGCGACGCTCGCACGCAGCTGGAGGCGGGCGCGTACGCCGCGTGGCTGGGCGGCGCGCTGCTGCTGGAGCTGCAGCAGTGGCGCCCCGCGGCCGAGAGCCTAACGCGCGCGCAGCTCGTGCTGGAGAAGCTCAGCGCTGCGCTGCCCGAGGACGAGCGGCAAGTGTACAAGCAGAAGGTGAGTCACTATAGGTAGACCACCATAAGCTTGGCCCTCCTGATGGTTTGCGGGACGCGGGGCGGGTGATGCGGTCGGCTGTACACGATGCGACGTAATTGCCGCCTTAAGATAACTACATCGTATGATATTTTTTTTAACTGGGATATATTTATTCTACTAGAAATAAATCGACCGTTCCGTAGAACAAAGTCTCATCTACTAAATTCACAACTTGAAATTTGAGCCTTAAAAGTCACATCTGCAAGGCTCAAATCTCAAGTTATGTTAAACTAGTTGATGCCCGCGACTTCGTCTGCGTGGATAAAGGTTTTTTGATTCCCGCGGGAACTCTTTAATTTTCCGGGATAAAAAGTAGCCTATGTTTTAATCCTAGGAATGAGCTATCTCCATTCCAAATTTCAGCCAAATCGGTTCATGCGTTGTGGCGTAAAGGAGTAACAAACATACACACACACATACAAACTTTCGCTTTTATAATAATTATTAGTGTGATAGTGTGATGCGATGTTTGTGTTTTACAACTTAACGAAGTAATATATTCTGATGCAGTTATCTCATAATAAACAATCAGCAAATCTTGTTTAGCAGCTTTGTCCAAATGGAGCAAAGATTTTTATTCTGGAAAAACAAAAAGGTTGTGGTTCTTCATTTGTTTGTTGTTTTTGTTTTAACTTCAGGATGATAAATTCTCATTATTGAACTGTTTAGGTGGATGAGTTGAAACCAAGTCTCCGCTATTGCGCCTACAATATCGGCGATGAGTCGGCGGCCGGCGACCTGGTCGCCATGCGGGGCCAGGGGCTCATCGAGAACCTGGACACGCTCATGGCTCAAGCTAAGTGAGTACTCAATAGAGGAGCCAACATTTTCTTATTGTTTCTTTTATAATGTTTATGTTATAACCCTGTAGTTTATAGGCCTATTTTCCCACTGCCGAATAATCTTGCTACATTCTGTAATCTAAATGTTTTGACTGACATAATTATGAGGTCAGAGATGGCATTAGATTCGTCTTCAATTGTGGGATTGACTGTTTTTCCAATTGATATTTTTTTTACTGTCCTAATTTTATTTTTTTAAGTTGCTTCTTATGGTAAAAATATCGGTTGGGATGCATTGAGTGCAATTGATGTTCAACATCGCAGCTGGGGCCTTTGCGATGCCAAATGCATTAAAACTACACATGCAAGCCTTCGGTGTAAAAGCAGATAAAACATACTGACACTTTTCAGGGAGTCTCGGTCCGGGGTGATGCACGAGGTGGAGTGGCGCGGCCGCCGCGTCACCGTGCGCCCGGAGAAAGTGCGCCTTTTCCTCATCGCTCTCCAGGACTTAGCCAAGTCGGTAGCCGGAGCTCCATCCATCCAAGCGAAGATCGACATCCTCGAAAACATCCTCATGGACTGCAAGGACGCCATCACTGCCATCAAGGAAGAGATAAAAAACGATCCCAAGCTTAAAACTGCCGCCGACAATCAGCAAATGTCCGGCATCAACTACTTGCTGTCATACCTGATGTATATTCGTCTCGTTCGCACCATCGAGAGGAACAATCTGCTGGTCCAACAAGCAGAGGAGGCCCGCAAGAACAACGTTCAGATCGACGGCAAGAAGGTGCGGCCCCAGGACTTGACGAGACTTTACGAGATTATTCTGCAGAATTACGCTGAGCTGCAGCAACTGCCGGGCTTCGAAAACGATGCCGCCTACCAGAAGGAGATAGAGAACGAGTTGAAAGCTTACAGAGCTTTCCGGTGCTATTACATCGCACAAGTGCTGACAGGTCTCAGACGGTTCAGGGAGGCGCTGGCTATGTTGGAGCGATGTAGCACGTATACGACGGAATCACTGGCTAGCAAATTGCTGGACAAACAGTTGCTGGAGAAATTGCGCGTGCTGCAGAAAGACATCGAGAGTTGTAAGTTTGAGGTTCACGCCGACTCCGTTCTGGAGGACGACGAGGAAGATGAGGAATCCAAGTACACGAGCGGCAAGTCGTACAAGGACAAGAAACCGCTCGTGGACCGCTTGGACGACTATCGCGAGGAGTCGCAAGTCCTAACTAAGAACCCGAACATCTTCAAAATGCCCCCACCTATGGAAGCTGTTCCCTGTAAACCTTTGTTCTTCGATTTGGCGTGTAACTTCATAGAGTTCCCCAATTTGGATGACAAAATTGGCGTCGCGAACAACAAGAAGCAGGGCGCCGGCATTACTGGGCTTGTCAAGGGTTTCCTTGGGTGGGGTAAAAGCGACAAGTAATAAGAGTCCAAAATGGCTCAAGTAGCCAGAAATACATTTTATGTAAACTTATTTGCATTTTTCTTTTAAAAGCATACCTATTTCCTACTGTACTATTATGCATCATGCTGGAAACAGAGTTGTTATTGTAATTTGATCCCAGTTACTGCTAAAGACAGCACTTTTCGGAGTTATGTGCGTATTAGCAATCACTTACTTCATCAGTGAATGAAAAATCATGAGGGAACCTGCCAGAGGGAGTCTGCCAATCTAGTTAGCCAGCGTGGTGGAATATCGCCACCCTTCTCGTTCAAATGACCTGTGCCCTATAGTGGCAGTGGTGAGAAATAGAAGAGATCTGACAGTCACATTTTTCTAAATGACCCATAAAATATGAGACAGTTCTGGCTTTCGTTTTTCCAAGTGGGTAACTAAAATTTAGGTACATTTAAATCAAAAGTGAACAGGCATCTTCTAGGCAAGCGTGCTCCATCTTTAGGCTGCATCGGCACTTACCATTAGGTGAATTGCAGTCAAGGGCTATAAAAAGTTGCGTTTGCATGTTACCAAATATTTCGGTACTTGTTCTCAAGAACTCTTCTATGATAATAATAGTGTAAGGAATTTGATGTAGGGTAGGGTTTTAATCAGAAAACACATGTTAATATCGATTCTAAAGGGTTCCAGGGCGTTTTAATGAAACCAACAGATCAAAGAAATAACAAAAAAAAATTTAACACGAACGAAAGTTCACATTCAGTTTTTGAAGTATACAAAAATATAGTTATGATAAAATATATTTTACCCAGTTTAACTTTCATCAGAATCATTAATTTTTAATTCTGAGTATGTATAAAATATACGGAATCATACATTACAAAAAATAATCTAACTTAAAAAGATAGAATTCGACGGTAGGTTGTCATTTACATAGTGGCGAAACTACATGCCCAGATGAACGCCGTACAAAAACACTAATAAATTAGATAATTTTTTACTGTATACGTAACAACTAAGTATATTAATTATTATTATATCAACTTTACAAAATTAAAATGTCAGTATTACACTCTTTTCATATTAAATATACATCTTGCAACAGAAAATCACTACAGTCATTTTAAAATGTTTAGATGGTTAAGTAAGGTTCAGTCCACACTGGCTGTGGGCCGTGGGTCACTCTGGGCGAGGACTATATATTTACATTATTGTATCCAGAGGGCTAAAGTACATGCAAAATCAAAACAAGCACCATTATGTGGACTATTTGTCTATTTAGTGGCCATCTATATTACGTCACAATATAAACGTAAAAAATATTTTTACAAAACCGATTTCAAACACCACTATAAAATATATCAATTATACCTATAAAATTTAAAAAGTTCCCATCGTCAGATCCTGACCTGATGATCACCTAGGAAGTATACCCTTTCAAACAAAAAGTAAAAGTAAATCAATAAAAATAAAGAAAGATTCTGGCGAATTGCCTCCTTTTTTGGAAGTCTGTTAAAATTACAAATGTTTTCAGTAGTATACTTGTAGAAGTGGTATTGGTGAAAATAATTTTTGCTAATTCAAAATAGCTTTTTAATCTCTTTTAAATAAAGCATACCTTTAGTTTGACTATTTATTTTTTGATTTTAAAGGCACTTTAGGGTCAGAACAAAAAAAAGTTTACTTGTACATAATTATGCAACTGCAACTTGGTATCAATAAAACAAATTATTGTGACGTAATACGAGGCCATAACCGTCAAGCGTGAGCTGGTAGCTAATCTCTTTAGATCGTACATGCTGAACACGTGAACACAAATTGATTTATCACAGGTATTGGCTAACGAGACGAGAGCGGCGGCCAGTGGGCCGTGTCGTGAGCGATCCGGTCATTCGGCGACAACAGTTGCCCACAAGTGGGACAAACCTCCAGTTGAAAACTAATGTCCCTCCCGATAACTAACTCCTGCTGCTTCGCAATGTCCGGGAGCAACGCAACTAGGTCCGGAAAAACGGTTTCCAATTGGGAGCCCAATGCGGACTGGCAATGCTCGTAGAACTCCTCGGCGCTTATGATGCTGTCGCGAAAGGCCCGCGATGCCACCTTGAAGTCCTCGACGGCTGCGGCGCCACCGAGAGCCACGGCGAACTGTTTCACGAGAGCTCTGTTCCTCTGCTCGAAATCCGGTGGAGGGATGTAAGTATGGACGGGGGCTGGGAACGTCTGCCCGGCCGAATTGGTGAAAGTCATGCCGTCGCAAGGCGGTCGCTTTTTAAAACCGGGCGGAACGCTCCCGTTTTGCACAATTTTGCTCGCGAAATTGTCCAACTTAACACTCGGTGGCTGGTAGCTATCCGCCCGAGGGTTCAACGGCGGATACTCCTTCAGAGCCAAATTGAAGTCCCCGTTCCCAGCGTTTTTATGTGCGGTGGATGGAGCATCGCTGATTGTCTTGATCTTCCTGTCAGTTTCGACACTATTATTGTTGTTGTTAACGCTAGCGGTGATGTATTCCTTCTTGATGTCGAGATCGTTGACTCCGTTCACGAAATCAAAGTCAACGGGGTTATGGTTTTTGTTCTGCTTCTTTTTCTCCTTTTTGTTCTTGTTGTTTTCGTTGGATACGTTGTTGTTTGTCGGCTGTTGGGCTTGGTGTTTGCCAACCTCAAGAGTCAAGGTAGGTTTTATAGATTGTTTAGGTTGGGGTTGTGGTTGGATTTTCTTGGTTTTTGCTTTGGTGTTTACCGGGAGGGTTGGGAAGTCCGCGACGGGGTTGAAGCCCGGTTCGCGGACGGCGGCAAGGGGTGGCGGGTCAGGCTTGGGTTTTCCCTTCTCCTTGGACTTGGAGACGGTGATCCACTGCGGCGGCGCGGCGGGCGCGGAGGTGGCGGACAGCGCGGGGAAGGCCTCGGACCCGAGCTGCGCTTTCTTCGGCTGGCTGTTGGTTTGGTTGTTCTTGAAGGCTCGCATCTCGTCGCTGTTGATTAACGTGACCTTGAAAAGAAACGACTTTTATAAAGCTTGTGATGTGTATTTCCATAAATTCTACCAATAGATGTAAGCATAGAATAAAAACAAAGAATTGACCAACAATTTGTGAAGACTATAGATAGCAATCGCACTCTGCTCGGACTTAAGACAGGGTTAAAATGAACGATAGATGCAGAGCATCCTAAGTCTGAACTAAATCAGAGCACGCTTTATAGATGTCAGCATAAGTCGCTAGCAAGGGTCAGTAATCATTGAACAAGTTGATGGTGGGTTGCAGTTTCTTTTTGGGGCTAGGTGGGGGGTGGGTGGGGGGTGGGTTATATTACCTTAGGCGCCTGGGTGGTGGCGGCGCCGATGCTGGGATGGTCGTCCCGGGCGAGGCCGAGCGAGGGGAAGTCGTCGTCGGACAGGTTGTTGGCGGGCTGCTGCTTCTTCTGCGGCGGGATGGAGATGCGGTTGCCGCCGGTGTGAGTCAGCCGGAAGTTGCTGGCGCTGGGCTGGCTGTGCAGTTGTATCGAGACGCTGGGCTTCGACGCTGAAATATAAAATAACAGTTTTATCTTCGACCATTTCGTCCCGGCGGACGTGGCAAGCGCACGCATTCCCCTCTGCCGAAGAACATGTACAAACGTACGGTTCAGCTTGTAAGTGTTAGTGTGTCTTCATAGAGATAGTAAGTATTTACAAAAGTGTGTGGATGTGAGTAAATGTGTGCTGTACGTAATCACGTACTGGTGGGGTAATCACCCCACCTTACTGCTGAGAGTGGCAGAATATATTCAGTACTAAATCTGCGTAAAGGCGCGACCCGGCTAAATGGTCGAAGAGTTTTATGTATGTATTTAAGCGCACACTGTAAAATCATAGTAATATTATTTCAATCACGCGACAACAGAGTAACGGATACACTTGAACTTTTGCATGGTATAGTTCTTTCAATTCATGCGGGTACGGGGCTTATAATTGTGTGTGTGTGTCGTATCTATATAAGTGCGAGCGAGAGCTTGCTCGCGCTTGACCGCTACCACCTAGGCTCCTGACAGGCACACACACGCAATGTGCGTGTACAAGATATAACCACAAATAAAGCGCCCATAACTTCGTGAATTAAACGAACTATATTGTTACAGATTTTCATAATGACAGAGACTTTTCATCCTGGAAAAATAGTGTTTCATAGAAATTTTTACATGGATAGGTTTGCTAGATAAAAGTCTAGAGAAAAGCAAAACTTTTTTTTTAGTATGTTTAAATGAAATGTTTTGATTACTTTGTTGTTGTAGTAGAAATATTAAAAATGAAACTCACAGTTCCTGAGGACAGTGGCCGCGACTGGCTGGGCAGGCCGCGCGGGCTGCGGCCGGGCGACCGCCGGCCCGCTTGAGCCATCCAGCGCTGGGAAGTTCCTGTCATTGCGCGCTAAGCCCTCGGCCCCTGCCCAACAATTATATTAGTTTACAAGAAAAGTTCGAGAAACCGATAGATGTTGGGGTTCCATGTTACTGAATAGCGATTGGTATAAAAGCACCTGAAAAGTGCATGGTTGGCAGACTAGGTGGCTCGACATCAAAACAGTCGCTGGACATACAGGCGCCACACGACCTATGAGTAGATATAAATCTATATCTAGCTGGACTTTTATCTATTTATCAGTTTTATTATTGTTGATCCTAATTGCCACATTGAATTTTTCATGATGACATAATATCCAACTAGCCAAAAATATCTTTATCAAAATCTAATCCTACTAATATTATAAATACGAAAATTTGGATGTATGAATCCATCCAGGATTGATGGATGGATGTTTGTTACTCAATCACGCCGAAACGACTGAAGCGATTTGGCTGAAATTTTGAACAGAGATAGATTATAGTCTGGAATAACACATAGGTTACTTTTTATCGCGGAAAATAGGACAGTTCCCGGGGGAACTAAAAAACCTTAATCCACACGAACAAAGTCGCGTCTGCTCTGTCTGTTGGGGCTACAATTATTGGCTGGGTTGCCAACATTGTTCGGTTGTACCTCTATAGCAGGCGCGCGCCGAGCCCCCCGCGACGAGCGGCTGCGGCGCGGGCTGCGCGGCGGACAGGCGCGGGAACTGCTCGTCGCTCTGCGGGTTGATGGCGGCCTGCGGCGCGGGCGCCGGGCTCGCCGGCCGCGCCTGTTCTTGGCGGTCCCTACCGACAACCACTATCATCATCATCGTCGGCGACACGTCAGCGACTTCAATAGCCTCAATATGATATACATCCTATATAATGCTGCTGATCTACACTACTATTATAAAGTGAAAAAAAAAGATTTGTATTTTTGTGTGTATGTTTGTAATGAATAAACTCAGAAACTACTGTGCTGATTTCAAAAATTCTTTCACCAATGGAAAGCTACATTCACCCTGAGTAACATAGGCTATATTTATTGCTAGAAAAAATTAGGGATCCTTACTAAAACTTAACTAGCGTAATCCAAGGTGTAAAAAAGTGCCCTAAAACGTCATTCGTCGCATGCGCTATGGAAACTATTGATGATAGAACATAAGTATGTTCTGCAATTTTTTCAATAATTACAAAAAAACTTCGCGATACTTTATATCCAACTATTATCGTTATGTCACAATAAATTAAAGGTAAAAATATAAAAAAAATCTTATGTCCACCCGTGCGAAGCCGGACGGGCCGCTAGTATATTATACAATGAATGGCGGCGCGCGTCCGAATTTATTCTCACAACTACTTTCTGATAATGTGCTGCCTATCTTAATTTTTATCTCATATACTGTAGAGTTACAGTGAACTTCAAAACCTCAGTAGCCCAAACGGTTAAAGGTCCACAGTGAAAGGTCCCAGATTCGAGCCTCAACTTTTACATTATTGTCGTACCCACTCCTAACACAAGTTTTCTGCTTATTTGGAGGGGATCAGTCAACTTCAGTTTGACTGATATTCTTTTAAAAAAAACTTCTTCCTTTTAAAAGGTCATAGGTTCGGTTCTCAATTGTTGCAGTCGTGCCTGCTCCTAATATAAGCTTTCCACTTGTTTAGAGGGAACGGACAATATAAGTTAAGTTCGGCAAGGCTAATATATAGCAGTGTGCTCTTATTCAACATATTATTGATAGAATATTCCTGCTTTATGCACATTTATATCCATCTGCTAACAAAGCTAGCAGATTATAAGTACCTCGGCACCCTTTGTACAACGGGGTGAGGTGTTATGTTGAATTGCAGCTCTAAAGTCCGCGCTTGCCTCGTCGCGCCGCGCGGCATTCCCCTGCCGTGGACAGTAGCTTTGTGGCCTGGAATGGAAAATATAACTTGAAATAGAAATTCTTTATTTGCATGTGTGTTACAAACAAAGATGACAATGTTAATTAAAAGTTCAACACATTAGCCATAGCGGCGTACAAATATGTAGGTATGCAAAATAGCTTGAAAAGTCAAAGTAGAGCTTATAATATATGTACACAAATAGACTGGTTTTTGTTTCATTCAAAAATTTTATGACCATTCACAATTCCCAATATGTAAACAAAATTAAGTTGGTTTAGAAATTGAACATTATTCTCTCTTACCTGTATGGCTGTAAGTAAATATTCTGATGAGTTGCATGTACCGTAGAACACTTGAGCTACCATATACTGTATCCAGCCCCCTGATTCTGTAACTCAGTGCCTATCAAAAAATGAAAGCCGCTGACATTAATTTTTTATTCATTGAAGGTTTACTATGAAATAGTGAATGACATCTCTCTTCAAACCTTCAATGGATAAAAAATGCTTATCGTCGTTGATAGGCACTGAGGTCATTCCCCAGATCTTGACTGACCTTTAAGGTCGATCTCGCTTCTGAACACAGCGGTGAGATGTTGTCCGGCGCAGTCGCCCTCCTCGCACAGGTAGTGCTCGGTGCGGAAGTGATGCGCCAGCGCTGAATGCGACGCGTAGTACAGGTTGCGGCCGTCTGCGTCGCACAGGTGGCAGTACAAGTGCTCCTTGCGCAAGTGACGGTACAACTCGTCCGCATCCATGAAACGCTCTTCGCAGAACTCGCACAGCGGATGTCCTCTGTAACCGACAGACATGACAAATGTACAATTCTTACCTAAATAAATATTGAGTTTTGATCGGATTACGTAAATATTTAAAGAAGAATAGTTATCATAGCTAAACAATATGAATTTTTCTAAAGAAAAAGATAAAAAGAAAAAAACATAAAAAAAAAGAAAAAGAAAAAAAAGGATACAACAGAAACCCTGTTGTTACTATAAGTTGCTATATAAAAAATAGGTGGTGGTGGCGTCTTACTATATTATATACTATATTACTATTTGAGCACAATAGATCGGCGACAGTCAACGTGCTATAGGGACCTATGACCTGCATAGCCGCAGCTCAAGAAAGAAGAAGAAGTCTTATAACTGGGAGGTCTCCAGTTAATTCTCGGCGAGGACAACTTGGTATTTTGGAAATTAAGGTAGGTTTTTTTTACTTAAATACCTGTGGGATGTGTTATCCAAGTCGCCTTTCCGTCGATGGTGAGCTAACTCTTGCCTAGTGTAACATCTACGCTCACTGGTGAAGATCTAGAAGAGAAAAAATCTAAACAGATATTTTTAAAATAGATACAAACTAGACTTGCAACGAATATTCGGTTACTATTCGGTATTCGGCCTATTCGGCTGCTTTTATTATATTCGGCCGAATACCGAATATCTACATATTATTCGGCCGAATACCGAATACTTAAATAATATATTTTGTCATAGAGAAATAATTGGTAAAATGAAAAATTAAAATCGATTGATTACGTATATATTCATATTTTCATTTCTGTTATAATCATTTAAGTAGTCATTGGTGCATAACACAGGTACATAATCATCTTCTGAATTGGAAAAATGGAGGATTCTACATTTGAATTATTGTGGTAAAATTGGTACATAATTTAATCATTTTCTGTATTAATCAGAAAATGATTAAATTACGTAAATTATGCCTCGACGAATATTCGGTATTCGGTATACTGCCGAATATACTATTCGTTGCAAGTCTAATACAAAGGTAACTTGCATTCTGAAGTATCATTGGTTCCTTTTTAATTAGGAATAGAATAGTAGTACTTTTGAATAATAACAAATATATAAATTATATGCAGGCCAAATTGCAGGCAGTTGTAGTTTTAAGTATGAACAAATTCTGTATTTAATATTTATAAAAAAATATTTTTATGACTGAAAGAATGGAAGTATTTACAGTCTACATCTTTTACAGTATATAACAGGGGTGACTAACTTTATTAGAGCTAAGATCTACTATTTACTGACAAACCCCTGTGGGATCTACCAATTTCATGCTTCTTGATAAATGAAACAGTGTAAGTTACTTATGTAACAAATAAAAAATATTATTTCCCATTTCAAACATAAAATTAAATTCTTAGTAACTAGTTACCAACTACTTTATGAACAAGTAGTTAGCAATCGCAAGTAAGTTTACAGCATAGTTTTATCAGTACTCAGATAAAAAATGAAAAATAATGGAGAACACTAATGGCATTACCTTAGAAGACTTTTTATCACCAGATTACTGTTTTTACTAAATAAATGAAACTTGTTTTTGTTAGATAATATTTTAGTATGTATTTAACTATCTAAGCTTCTTTCTTATCAAAAAACAGAATCGCTTCAATTTTTTAAAGACTTTTAAATCAATTATAATCATTGCTATCCTTTCTACTGATATTGACACTGGTGGAGTTATTGCAGACAAATCTGCAGTATGAAAGGCCATAGAAAAGCAAAGAACTTGACAGATTCTGTGATACTTCAATGTAATTTCTTATAATTTAAACTTCCATCTCTAAGAACAACTCAACTGCTGAACCAATCTTAATGAAATTTCATACAGAGATAGCTTGTATTATGCACAATACTTTTGTCTTGGAAAATTATGAGTTTTAGAGAATTTTTAAAAAATCTAAATTCAGGCAAATGCAGTTTCAGGCATCTGCTGTTATTCGTATTTGGACAAGAAAATGAAATAAACTTACCCTCAAATGTTTAACGCACAGATCGCAGTAATACCGCTCGTGGGCTTTCCTCATATGATCACTGAGCATACTAAATGTGCGGAAGGGCATCTTATCCTCACAGATCGTGCATCGGTTCTCGAGCAGTGTCTCATAGGCTTGCTTGATCTCTTCACTACTGAACCCTATCTTGAACTGCCTTTCAAACAATCTATCAGAGAAAACCCTGTTACGTAACTCCTTGTATGGCTGCACAGTTTCAGTAAACACCACCTGAAAAAGGACATTGGAATCATAGTGTGTTACTAATTAGAAATAAAAAAGGTAATTGTTTTTAAGACAAAAATTTAAAACTTAACGTAACTTAAATTACCTATTACATACAAATAAAAAGCGATAAGTTGACAACACTGCAATTAGTAGCTAGTCGACCGTTTATTTAACGAAATGGGGACTTCCCCTTTTAAAGCCTGTTACCGCAATGTATCATCCTACATCTCATTTATTTAATTGATATTGCACAATTGTTGATTAATCTGTTATTTATACAAGTTGACTCTATTTTCATAAGGTTCTGTTTTTCACAAGGTATAATGGAATTATAATAAAAAAAGAGTAACTTTCTTTGCCCTGTCTTTGACAGTAAATTGTGAATGGTTAAAAACAATGAACCTACAAAAATTATTGTAGATTCACACAAATTGGTGAAATAATTTGATTTTCTGGTAAATTATTATCACAATACTTGAGTATTGTATACAATATAATAAGTTAACTAGGGTCTTCATCTTTCTTATGGATATCATAGGACATACATACCCTTGCGAGATCTTGACGACAGATGGGACATTCGTTTTGTAGGCAAAGAACCCGCATCCTGGTCGAACACTCGAAGCATACGGGGTGGTCGCATTCCCCGATGGAATAGTAAACGACCGTCTTAAAACATACTACGCAAGTGGTGTTGTCGTTAACTTGAGATTCGGCCATGATTCCACAGAAGAATTTCTACAAAACACGAAATTCAGTTAAATTTAAAACTTGAACACTAGAACATTACAGTCCGTTGAAAAACCTACCAGAAATTATTGGATTCTTGGTACGCAGATGGTAGAACAGAAAGAAGGAAGGGCAAACCAGAAAATCCTTGTCCACCAGCGCCGAATTGACAAATCCAAATCCAATCAATTCAATCAAATGGGAAATGTCAAACATAGACCACGAATTTAATGTCAAAGTCAAAAGAAAACTGACGTAGCGTAGAAATCAAAGACGATAATACGAGCTCGTCGAGGTTTAAGCGCGTGATACACATGCTTACTGACACAAAAAGTATGCCAGTCACAAGCAAATATGAGCTAGTTAGGTACTACTCGCACGAGCAGATAGCAATCAAACGGCTTGCGATCTGCTCGTATGCTGTCAATACTTTATACAGGCACGTAAGTTATAGGTAGAATCTTGATACACATGCGAGTAGGTACCTAACCTACTCATTTTTGCTTGTGACTGGCATGCTTTTGTGCGAGTAACAAGCATATTGTGGTGATATTGTGTATCACGCACTTAACACTTAACCCAAGAGAATATAATCACTTGTACATAACCAAAGAGTATAATATACATAACTGTGATAATAAAATGGTAAAAAAACGGAGTGATTACATTCTCTTGGGTAAAAACCAGAATGAAAACAAATAATAAAAAAAATACAAACGGAACAAGAAGTCTGCAAGAAATAAAGGTACAATTTAAAGATTTTCAGTAACAAATAGTTTGCTATTGAAATTATAGTTGAAGACAAAGACAGCAGAAAACAAAATCTAGCAGAAGAATTTCACTTCATTGACAATCAAGCCACAGGAATGAATAATATTTCAATGGATGAATTCGTAAACTATATTCTGCTCATCTTGGTGATTCTTCCAGTAATTCTGTTCATAAACTTATGGGCAGGTATAGGATGGGAGTTATTTGTAAACAACTAAGATAATGTATGAATAACAGTGACCACAGTAAAGTTTGAGATTTTAATGCTAAAATCTTTGTTCTAATGCACTACTTGTAGGCCCTTAGATGGCGGAAAAAGAAATTTAGCCATTGAAATACATTGTCTTATATATATGCGTATGGACCAGCTCTTCCCTATTAGCAATATGGCATAACTTGTTGGTGCAATTTCTTCTTAAAAAACCTACTTCCCTAAGAAGAATCCAAGAGAATCAGAGAGAATAGAATCCCTCCGTTCAGAACAATGATGAATGAAATGTTTCTAATAGATTGCTAAGCGTTGGCTGTAATTTAATTGGAACATTTTTGTTCAGCTAGGCTCTTCTACAGCTATTTACAGTTTATTAAATATTAAGTTACCTGTGGTATGTTCCAAGGACTACAGGTAATTTTATTCCATGTGGTCCCTATAGTATAATATAGTATAGTACAAAGCTGGCAAATTAAAATGATAGTACCAATAGTCAAATGCTTTTATCTAATGGATTGTTCAATTTATAGATATTTACTAATAATTATAGTAGGTGTCATAATAAAACATAGGAATTAATTGATAACTTTATTTCTATAAAATATTCCATTAAATCTTTATTAATGTAAATATATTTTTACTGTCAATAAATGCTTAAAACAAAAAATAACTTTGGTTTTTGCCATTCTGATAGATTTTGGTGATAGTAGGTAATACAATAAACAGTTTGAGATATATACATTACAAACTACATAATGATTTATTTATTATATAAGAATAAAGATAATCCCTGTTTATTAATTTAGTACATACCTATGTCTCATCTTTAGCCTTTATCACTTCCCTAACAAACCCTCTTGCTCCACTCAGCCTTGTAAGGTCTATTCAGGACTTGTCTCAGCAGCTATGCAAGTCCTCTAGCTTGCAGTCTCTGTATCACTTTATTCATTGTGAATCTGTTGTGATCATCTGTACCTTAATAACCTACTGGCTTCATATATGATGGCCCTGCTCAACCAGTGGTAGATTCATTTTACGATTCGAAAGCATTTTTTAAAAGTTTATTTGAATAAAAAGTTATTCTATTCTACTCTATGCTTTACAAAATCACTATGCTCACACAAACAAGACTGGGCGGAGTTGTAGGTAGTGTTTTGATTTTGTTATGAAATTAAAATGCCTCCTAAAAGACTACATGATTTGTTAAGAAATATTTATTCTATCTAAACATAACATTGGAATTTCTAAAAATTTAGAAGTAAGAAACTTGGTATTTTACTTTAGATAAAAATAATATAATTATCATAAAATGTAAACTATCAAATCTTCTACAATTTTATTCAGGAACCTCTTTAGAGTTTATTAAATAAAAAATATCACTTATTATAATATCAGATGGCCTAGCACAACCACTGCAAGAATACATTAACACAATTTTCATTGACTGTATTTTATTTCTAATGTTTTTAAACCCCCCACAAAAAAAGAAAGCTGGCATGATCCAGATGGATCTTGCCTATAATTTGTGAAGATCTGTTCAGGCGTTTGAAGATTATCATCTCATTTCCAACTTGGTTAAAAGGTTTTACACTCACATGTGCAATAAATTTGAAAGGTGTATGTACCTACTGTTACTTCTCTAGCTGTTAAGATAAATGATGATCGAGGATTGAGAAAAATCTGATGATGAAGCAGAAAACGGGATAACAGGATGTCAGGCATATTGTAAATAGTTCTGCTATAGATTGTCGATTAACATGTGGGGGTAGTTTTAAATTTTCAATTTACACTTGTAGTTAAATCGACCGTAGCAATTAACAGTGTCGGATCTACATTTTGGCGATTTTCGTTTTGTTGCATTAAGGGTCTTAGAATGGGGATAGCAATGCCCCCACCAATTGTGAAACTTTTGGAATCAACCAACCATCTTTGGTTTTTGCAAGTGCAAGGGTTGGATATGTTGACTGTTTTTCACTTTTCACATATTTGAAGCTTTGAGCGGCCGTGCCCTGGAGTAGTGGTTTTTCACATGCGACTATGTTAATTGCTACGGTCGAAATGTTTCTTGATGGGTTTGCTAGGGTCATTATAACTTAATTTATTTTAAATTTCACTAGAGAGGAGCAGTTCCTCCATACCCATATGGCCTCTATGTCTCCACACTCTGTATCTTGCAATGTCCTTACGAGTTACTATTCCAACAACCTGTACAAAATTAATTATTAAAATACAAAATCACTATGGATTCATGAAATTAAACTGCTTGTGATTTCTAGTAAAAATTGAGAATATACCACCGTCCCTGGTAAAATGGTAATTACCATAATGCACTATGGCGATTACCATTTTATTCTCCACGGACGGCGAATTACTATCATACAAGTTAAGGGTGACCACACAATGTGAGGCCCCTGTCAGACTCCTAAGTAGGTGGCCTTACATCATTGTGCTACAGCAGCTAGTATATCCATAATAAACCACCCGTTTCGTCGCTTTTGGGTTCTATCAAGACTAATGAAGCCTCGATAGCCCACCGGGTAAAGGTGCTGACTGAAAACTGAAAGATCACAGGCTTGAACCCCACCCGTTGCACTATTGTTCCCACTGCTAGAACAAGCTTTTCGCTTATTTGGAGGGTAGTGGAGAATATAAGTCAAGTGAACGACTATATAGAAGATAGATCATAATAATTGGAAGCGAAGAGTATAGTGTACCTCATTGTGGTCGTTGACAATGGGCAGGTGGCGCAGACCGAGCGCGCGGAATAAGCGGAACAACCGCGGAAGCGAGGCGCGGTGCGGCAGCGTGTAAGGCGACGGGTTGATGAACGGCCGCAGATCTATCGTACATGTCTTCTCCCAATCTGAGATTTCCAGCTGCAAATATAATGAGGTTACCTGCGTGATTACATTCTCTTTGCCATGAGGTACAGCCACGGGATTATCTAAAACTATAGCAATCACCAACCGACACTCTCTCATTGTTGGCTAAAATGCATAGTTGCAGTAAGAAAGCCATGAATTAAGTCAATCATGAGACTGTATCAATTATATTGATGCATGCATAGATGGATCTAATATTTACTGCATAGATGGCCACTCGTCCAATTTTATTGCTATGGTATCTTTTATTACAGACAGTTTATTCATCAAGTCCAAATCAGAATTTGGACTTGATGAATAAACTTGACCATAATCCTTACTAATATTATAAATGCGAAAGTGTGTTTGTTTGTCCTTCAATAACGCTGCAACAGAGCTACCGATCGACGTGATTTTTTGCATGGGTATAGTTGAGGACCTGGAGAGTGATATAGGCTACTTTTTATTCCGGAAAATCAAAGAGTTTCCGCGGGATTTTGAAAACTAAATCCACACGGACTAAATGGCGGGCATCAGCTATAAATAAATATATCAATCTTACCTCCCCAATAGAAGGGTATCTGGGATATTCATTCCTAAACATGTTCATGTCCACATTAAAGTTTGACCATGTTGTGTTGGCATTCTCGTTATATATCTTGTTTTGTATCAGTACTATTAACTGAGACCTTAATATCAGTCCACGAAGACGCTTATACGTGGTCACTTCAGCCTGAAATTGGATTAAAATACATGGTTCTAAGGTTCATTTGTAGGGTAACCCTGCAGGGTTAATTGTAAAATACCGACAGCATTCTACAGGCCACTTCTATGCATCAAAGTGAATAACTTTTGATATCGATAACTTATAGACGTCCACTGCTACACTTAAGCCGAATTTACACTGAAATTAATGTCATGAAACTAATTTCATGCCACTAATTTCGCAGTGTAAATTCGGCTTTAGGTCTCTTGAGCCTCCATCTTGCGACATGTGTATCCAGCGGCTCCATGCGATTCGTCTGTCAGGGCCACCTAGTGGGGGTCAACGGGCATTCAATCCTAAAATGGACTTACATCATCAGCTACCGGCGGAATTTGCAGAATCTCCAAAATATGGAAATCCGATATCGATAACCCACAGACGTCCACTGCTACACTAATGCTGAGATCTATAGAGCGTGCTCTGCTCAGCTTAGACTTAAGATAGAATTAAAAAGAGACTAACTCTGACTCGAGTCTGAGCTGACTGAAAGTGCGGTCTATCGATTTCAGCCTCAGGTCTCTTGAGCCATCTGTATCCAGCGGCTCCATGCGATTCGTGTGATGTCAGGGCCACCTAGTCAACGGGCATCCAATCCTAAAATGGACTTACATCATCAGCTACCGGCGGATCGACAACAGGAAAACCGTTGTATGACACCACCCGCAGAATCTCCACGATGTGGCCAACATTTTCAACCGTGCGCAGGGTGAACACGGGGTGCGACATCACCTCTGACGCGTAGATGTTGTGTGTGAGCGGCGGGGGCTCCCACGGCAGAAGGGGCACGCCGGCCAGTTGGATGTGTATGTCGTATATACCCTGATGATTAATACTTAATTGTATTTATTACATTTAACCTTACAAACTAAACTTAAATATAGAAGGGACGTGTACAAGGACATCTTATCACTACAAAATGTGAATTTCTTCCAGATGCCCTACGTGTGAGAATAATTGTAAGCGTCAAGATGACTGACCAAAGTGACCGATCAGCGTCAAATTTTTCCAACATTTAGTACCTATTTAGTACTATTTAATACCTTTGTTTAAATATTTAGTACCTCAATAGTAACAGAGAAATTTAATTTACAAAGTGGTCAGCCATCTTGACGTCAAGATGACTGACCACTTTTGAGTTTCCCCATAAGGGCTTAGTATTGTGCATATGTTTCTGCACTATAATTTAGTACCTATTTGGTACCTACACATATATTTTTTCCAGAATTTTTTGACAAAAAATAAAGATTTTATGAATAGATCAAGTTTTTCTATACAAATAACACTATGAAGTATGCATTGAGAACAAAGGGAAAAACTGCCAAGTTTTCACTACAGATGTCGCTCGTAATGCTCAGCCATGAATAAACGTACATAATTATAAGAAACTAGTTGATGCCCGCGACTTCGCTCGCGTGGATTTAGTTTTTCCATAATTATATAGACTGATAAACACACAAAGTAACAAGTAGGGTCTTAAGTTAAGGGCCCGTAAGTACCCTCTTTGCCGCGGGATTTTAAAAACTAAATCCACGCGAGCGAAGTCGCGGGCATCAACTAGTTTCTTATAATTATGTACGTTTATTCATGGCTGAGCATTACGAGCGACATCTGTAGTGAAAAATTGGCAGTTTTTACCTTTGTTCTCATTGCATACTTCATAGTGTTATTTGTATAGAAAAACTTGATCTATTCATAAAATCTTTATTTTTTGTCAAAAAATTCTGGAAAAAATATATGTGTAGGTACCAAATAGGTACTAAATTATAGTGCAGAAACATATGCACAATACTAAGCCCTTATGGGGAAACTCAAAAGTGGTCAGTCATCTTGACGTCAAGATGGCTGACCACTTAGTAAATTAAATTTCTCTGTTACTATTGAGGTACTAAATATTTAAACAAAGGTATTAAATAGTACTAAATAGGTACTAAATGCTGGAAAAATTTGACGCTGATCGGTCACTTTGGTCAGTCATCTTGACGCTTACCGCTAATTGATGACAAGAGATGTTTATCGTAGGTATTCTTGGCAGTTAAAAAAAAATATATATCAGCCCAGCTGAAGTTGCCTTTTATTCTCTCCCCTCCAAATAAGCGGAAAGCTTGTGTTAGGAGTGGGTACGACAATAGAGCAACGGGTTGGGATCGAACCTGCATCTTTTCAGTTTTCAGTCCGCACTTTTAACCGTTGGGCTACTGAGATTTTGAAGTTCTCTACAGTATACGAGATAAGGACTCTTAAATTAAGATCGGCAACACATTATCAGTAAATACTTGTGAGAATAAATTCGGACGCACGCGCATATTATATCAGCAGCATTATATGGGGCGTATATCATATATGCGTCAAAACACGCGCATACCTATGCGCAGCATATAGCATCTTGACCGTAATTTATAATAACGTATCGATTGAAACCTCAACAAAATCGTACATACGTAAATAGTTACATACATATATACAATTATACATAGATTGCTAAAATCACACCCTTCCTTTTGACTTTCTCATAGTCGGGTGTAAATACGATACGAACCTCATTGAAGAAGTCTCCCGTCCACTTGGCAACGACCAGGGTAATGATGATCGGCAAAGCGTTGGAGATCTGGCCCGTGGTCTCGATGATGATGACGGTGAGGGATATCGTCATGCGCACCACGCCGCCCAGCTGAGCCGCCGCGCCGACCAGCGCGTACTTCGCGGGGTTTATACTCTGAGATATTTTTCATATTAACAATCTGTGTGGCATAGACTACAGACATAATTAATTTATCCTTTTTCTTTTTTCAAAACTTTAGGCTTTTCGACTTTTGAACTATCTTAATTTTCAGGGTAAAACATTTTCAGGCCTCAAAGTTATTAACTAATTTCCTCTGCAAGGTTGCTTGGTAGTAGAAAAGAATAGAATAATTTTCTATTCAAATAAACTTTTACAAAATATTTTCGAATCGCCAAATGTATCTACCACTGGTTCGGAATGCTGTTCCAACCGAGTAGTGCGATCCCTTGTTATGAATCTGGCTAAACTATTGGGCCGTTTTTTAAAAATCTCACGGGAACCCTTTGTTTTTGCGGGATAAAAAGCCTAGCCTATGTCACTCTTCAAGTCATAAATATCCATAAAAAGCTCTTTTGTGGCGTGATTGCAGGACAAACCAAAAAACAAATATTGCTTTCGCATTTATAACATTTGTATTATAGGGATTATCATGTTTTTATTGTTTTATGATTGTTACTTATGCTTCATGCAATAGCACTTACGTTATGAGGCAGCATATATTGGATCAGTATAGCCAGCGATCTTCCCCAGGCAGCACCAGTAAGCAAGTTGGGTATGAACAGTCCACTAGACACCGCCAGGCCGAAGGTCCACGTGGACAGAAGGAAGTAGCACACCACAAACACCAGCAACGACAAGGGTTTGTAGGACCCCATGGGATCGTGCAGGAACGAGCGTACCGACGCTTCGGGCGTTTGGAACCAGATCGCCGCCATTGTATTGTATTCACCATCAGCGCAAAATAGCTGCAGTAAAAAAAATATAGTAGCTAGTAAAACTCGCAGCTTTAAGACGTGGGAAATAGGTCGATCATAATTGATCATTGAATGAGTATCCTCTAGTATCCTACCAAGCGTGTCGCCGAAAGGGATAGCATAACACTGTGAAATACCTACTCTTGTACGTCTTGTTGCTCACAATCACCTCACAATGTATTGTGAGCAACAACTCAAAACTTGGCACGCAGTGAGGGACGGATATAGATATAGCTATGTCTCATTCTATCTTGTTTGACATCGCTATACTGCATCTTTTTTGTGTGGGAGTGAAAAGGTGATATCATTAAGTCTATAGTACTTATCTGTCTATGTAATTGATAATACGCTCTCGCTCACTCTTACAAACCATTTTATGGTAGATATTAGTGATGCGCCGCATACTTGTCGATAATGAAAAATATACTATTCTTATTGCATTGGTGCTAATTCTGTTGTACACAATCTCTGAACTAAAATAAATTGTCAACTCTTAATGTAATGCTATCCTTTTCTGAAAGAAACACTGTGAATTAAACCTGTCAATATGTATATTTTGTACATCTTAATTTGTACCATTTGGCGGCGCGGGAGACGACTAGAAACTAGATTGTAGATTCGTGGACTGTATAATTTAGGCGTAGGTTTGCTCAAATCCGACTGGGCTGGGTTTGGGCCGCGGACATAGGGGTGTCGATAGGAAAAGGGTAAAGGCACTGACCTGAATCCTTAGGAGCGGCGCCGCGATACATCGGCAAGCGGCGCGTACGTTCATGTATACTTTTCGATGCTTCACTCTTCCTTTCTCACTTCCTTCGACTGACGAAGAACCAAGAAGACAAGTTTGTTTCTCCAAATCAACACTGACTGAATCACTAGGAGCGGCGCGGCGATGCACCAGCGTTAGCGGCGCGTTGACATTGATTGACGGTCATCGATGCACTGACACAGCTTCAGGCCAGGGGGGTCGGTATTAGGTAGGAATTTTTGACAGGATGGTCGGATTTGAGCGGTTAAACGAAAACGATTCGCGCTTCGGCGCGACCACCATTGCTTAGTATTCAGAGATTAAATGTCAAATGTACAGGAGCGTATATAAGGGCGTAATAATAAGAGAATTTTACGTCGGACTACTATTACGCCCGGGGATCGGTTTACATATTATATAGGCCATCTGAGATTATTATTTCACTATCACGGTGCAGAATCGCCTGTTGTAGCGCAGCTGTGCTTTTGACATTATTGTGGATCGTAAAGCGCCATCTAGTTTCAATTGTTGTGAACTTTGCTTGCTTGAATGTGAAGTAGCCACATCTAGTAATACAATGCAACACTGTAATGTTTTTTACCTGCAACGGCACTTTAGTGGGGTCTTCCCCTAGCGGGCGACAGTCATCCAGCACGAACATCATGAGGAACCCACAAGTCGCAGTGACGGCCGCGACCAGGCAAGCTTCGACCACGCGCAGCCACGGCGCTCTTATGTATCTGACAATCAAAATACACCTATTTGTCATGCCTTCCCCGCATACAGGGTGTTAGAGATATGCGAACGAAAACTTTGTGAAAACCCCACTTATTGCCTATAACACCTATAATTTGTAATTTGCAAATAGTACTCATCTCGATGTTAGGCTGCCCGTCCATTGAAGCAGAGCGGAGCGGAGACGTGCTTCGCAGACCAATCAAGTCACCGATAGATGACGCGATAATTTTATCACGCCATCTCTCAATAATATCATTGGTTCACCGGACACATCTCCGCTCCGCTTCAATGGACAGGCAGCCTTAAGCGTTGAATTAAAAAAAATTAATCGTTATGCACGAAGTCGCAGGCATCAGCTATGAAGTAAATGGAACTCAGATATTTAGATGTATTTTGATGTGTAGATTTAGATATAAAAGATAAAGATAGTGTCATTATTTACTCAAAGGAGAATAGCGCGTTTCGAACTTGACTGTATTTCATTTTATGAATTATTTATATTTATATATTATGTATTCCAAAGAAATTGAATTTATTTCAAACGCTGTACTAACCTTATACGAAACACGGACAATTTGTAGTTGATATAATTCCATAGAGCACCCAAGATACCTCCAATAAATCCAAATAACATAAACACTGGTAGCTCGTAGAACTGAAATGGAAACGGTTCCATCTTGCCAAGATTCAATAAACCTACAAATAAATTCATTATTTGAATCAAATTTATCATTTGAAGCCTCAATTGTCCAACGGTTGACGGCGCGGACTCAAAACTGAGAGGTCGCAGGTTCGAATCTCACCCGTTGCACTATCGTCGTACCCACTCCTAGCACAAGCTTTCCGCTTATTCGGATGGGACAGGAGGATATTAGTCAACGTCAGCTTGGCTAATATTCTATAAAAAAATATATATATATCAGAAGAAACGAGGCACAATTGAATTGGGTATTTAACTGTTGTCAAAATGTGGATATTCATTAATTACAATCGAAAATGTAACATGTAAGAATAAAAGTAATTATAATAATATGAAAAAAAAATCTTTTAAAAAAACCAATTTCAAACGCCACTATAAAGTATAAACTAATTTTAGTTTGTACACTAAAATTAGTATAGTTTGTATGTTGAAGTCGGGCGGGCTTAAATAGAAACGATGAAACCAATGCGCAACACTAGCCCAAAGCCGCAAGCGAATACTGGTTCAATATAAAACTCGTTATTTTTACCAGGGTAGCTCAATTCCCCCGGGTGTCCGTGGTATGCAGAGAGCGCAAAGTTGAGGGTAAACGTCGAAACAACTGTCCCGAAGAACGTCCGCCATGTTAGACCTTGATTCCAGAAGCTTGTGCCTTCTTCAAGTGAAAATAGTACTCCACCTGCAAAATGTAGGTACATTGAATCAATCATCTTCATGAGAAACCCTTTAATGCCTCACTACAGAGCCAGAGAACAGTGTCACCTGGATCATAATATCTTAGGCACGGTTGCTTTAGCAAATTTTAAGAGACACGTAACCATTAAATATTGGATTACAGAACAAAATGTCAAAAAAAAAAAAAACATTTTAACGAATGTATGTAATTATAACAATCGGTTTGAAACAACCGAGCCTAATTCATCAAAATCATATAATGGAACATACGTAATTTTAACATACGTAGAGTTTATGCATGTATGTTTCTATGTACCTACGTACTTCTATTTTGTTACATAATGTTACGTATTATTGTTTTAGCAGTCTGCTAAAGTCATAATCCTTCCTTCTGGCTTTGCGGTAGTCGAGTCATAATTCGAGGCTTCTATCGCGGGTCTTGAGCGTGGAGACCGAATCCAGAAATTCCGTAACGAAAATAACCTGACACGGGACTCCTCTCATCGAAAGATGGCGTTGATAAAAAATGCTATACAATAGCTTTACCGCGGCAGTCCCCGAGTGCCACACGTCTTTTTTTTAATATAATGATTACCAATAGGTGCGCCGAAAGCTGCCGAGACGCCGGCAGCCGCGCCTCCCGACACGAAGTCGCGTTTCTCGTGGTCCTCGCGGAAGTACTGGAAGATCTTGAAGTCCTTGTTGAAGGTGGTGCTTTTGCCCTGAGAGATACCCGCCGCGACCACGGCGCCGCTGTGTATCATAGGACCTTCCTACAGCACAGACATACATTTTTAATATACTTAACAGTAATAGAAAAAAGTTAGAAAAAAAAATAGAATGCTCTCTGCATAAATCAAATAATGCTAGATTTACGCGAGCTTTGTCTATGACCTATGTTTTATCTGTCTTTTATCTATGACGTTAGCAATCTATAATTCTTTAACTAATCTTTGTCAATGTGTTATTTTGTTATTTTAGTATGGACATATTTTTTTTTATATGTCACTTTCCAAGTCCTCAACTATATCCATGCAAAAATCACATTGATGCTTGGCTCTGTTTCTTCTTTATTGAAGGACAAATCAACAAACAAACACACTTACACATTTATAATATTGATAAGGATTTACACGAAAGTTCAAACAGAATTTTAATAGGGTCCCCCTTTTATAATAACTTTCGTGGTTTTAAAACGTCATTCGAACTTTGCTGTGTCTATACTAAGAGTTTGAATACAATTTTATAGTCAGCATACAATTCAATTACAATAGACAACATTATATATGGGAGCATGTATTATCAAATACCTATACCTTATCTTACCTTCCCACCGGCTAACCCGCCAACCACAGCAGAGATCACTCCAACAGCCTTGACGAACAGTGTTTTTATCCTCACGACGCGCGGCACTTTGACTCCGTTCAAGTAACATTTTACTTGAGGAATACCACTACCGGCCGCTACGGGCTAAAAGAAAGGAACAGGGAAGAAAGATCGTAACCATAAGTAACTCGCTGTTTGCAGAAAATCCAAGAAAATTTAACTTAAAACTTTTAGCGATATTTCCTTTGCCTTATTTAAAGTTCATTTTCAAGAGAGTAATCTTTTTTCTATCCTATCCTGGGAATATTTAGTGTTCCTTCATAAGAGAAAAAAAAAATATAAAACACAATTATTGATGTAAGGCGAAATCTGATCTAACCGATGAACCGATCATGACGAATTTGCTACAGCATTGGCTTGCATTCTGGAGTTCCCAATGGATCATACATATATATATGCAGGTCATAATATGGTCCAAAGTGTAATACATACCTCAACATATGCCACTAGCATAGATCCAAAGAACACAATACATATATTAGATAACACCCACAGTAGGTATGGTATGTACAATTTGTCTAACATCACATATCTGTCCACAGCTGAATTATTTAAGGTCAAGCAAATTATTACTCACAGTAATTCCCCGTATGTAAATACCCATACTTAATGTTAAAATATTTTTAAATTTTGATTGATTGATTGATGATTTTAAATAAGGTTTTAAATTATAGTAAAATCTTAATAAATTATACTTTAAAAAAGGATACATTTCTTTAGTTGTTTATATTTAATTTTTGTAAATTCCTCTATACAGATATCTATTATGAAAGCTATGAGTGCTGTAATGACTCCTATGAGTAAAACAATGAACCATCGCGCTATATCCTTCCATACAATAAAAGGATAGCCTCGTTTCCTCTCTTCATCCAACAGCAAGTGGTTTTCACATGTGTCATAATCTAAACTCTGCGAAAAATTAATACTAGACATTAAATATAAATTAATACAAGTAAAAATTAAGGCAGTGATAGCTGGATGGCGAGCAGTGAAAACCTAGTAGTAGGTCTCCAATAGGAAGGGCATGGGTTAGATCCTGGACATGCGTCTATGACTTTACAGAGCTATGTCCTTTTAGGCAATTAAATATCACATGCTTCAACAGTTACAGAAAACGTTGTGAGGAAAAATGGCACACCTTAGAGTTCTCTATAATGTCCTCAAAGGTTTGTGAAATCTGCTAATTCACATTATGCCAGAATTGTGGACTATGGCCTATAATCCTTCTCCAAAGGAGACCTTGCACTCAGTAGTGAGCCATTTATGGATAGCTTATGATGATAATGAAAAATGAAAAATTTAAATGATGGCCTAAAAGAATTCTAACCTCATATTTAGCTGAAAGTGTGTTCATTGAACCAGGTTCAATTTTCTGTACTGGTTGTCTCCTTCTAATGCCATGACTTCCTTGAAGGTCATCTTCCGTTTCCTAAATTACAGAAAGCTTTAAAGTAATAATGTTACATTATAGGCAACAAAGACTCCTTAAAGATTTATTTACTACATCATAGCTGCCAAGAACTACATCATATTTACTGCATCAAAGCATAATATTTTTTTTATGAGAAGAGAGAGGTTTGTGTCAATAAAACTGCTGAGCTGCTCTTCTCAGCAGAGTCAGCATTCTAAACTGGTGGTAGATTCAATTTAATTTTCAGTTTGAGTTTAAAGCCCAGAATGGTAGCAGACAAACTTGGAACCGTGTCACACAACACTTATCTGTTTTTAAACGCCATCGAACAGTAAAGTGGTAGCTAGAATAGCTAGATATATCCAATCTCCAAATAAACTAGACCAAAAACATTTCAGAATAATATAAAACTATCTCCATCAGGAACTGAACCAACTACTCACTTTAAGACTGCTGTGCGAGGGAGGTGGCTCTATTATTTAGAGTCTAATAATAGTTAGCTATTCATATAGGTTACTAACTAGGTATATGAATAAATTCTTAAACTACCTATTGGTAGTTTCATAAACAATATATTAGATGCCCTAGTAAATCTTTGCTTGTGTATAATATATCTAGTAATCCATACGACGTTAATTGTTTTACCTGAATATCACTTGCATGGTTCAATTGTGTATAGGTGGATGTGCTGGGATCCTCGTTGCTTACTAGCTGAGCTGTGTCAGTGGTTGTTTCACTCACTGTCTCTTCCATTATTTCTATAGAACCACTATTCATGTTTGCAACTATTTCGATAAACTTTACGCTTTATTGCGTGTTTAATCTTTCACAAAGGGGAACTAAAAGAAACTAAAGTTATGTATGTTTATGATAATTGAAAACATGTTTGGATATTTTATTCATATGAGTTCAATTCTTATACTTTTCAATACCTAGTTATACACGTTATGTACACTGTAAAATAAATATTTTCACATTGTTTACAAAAAACTTAAAATCGAAAATGTCATGCATGTTTCATCACTATCACTATCACATTGCTATTTGCTATCACATCACTATCATTGATAAAAACAAAAACTGTCAAAACCTAAATCATAGATAAGTAAACACAAATAGGGAAAAGTCAGAAGAGATGTCCCCTATTTGACATGTATTCGATATCGATAGAAAAATCGATTTCACCCACATTTCATTCAACACGATCAAATGGATTTTACGATAGTTAAGTAGAAAATTGAACTTAAATCTTTGATCTCACTATCTTATTATCGTCGGTTATCAAGTTGCTATAATTATTTTGTTCAATTAATAGTTATTTATAGGAAAAATTTAACGTTTAATTTTTTTTTTTGTAGCTTTTGGTAAATCAAAAATGTTCTTACGATTTTAAAGCTGTTCTAATGCCTAAGCATTTTTTAAACTAAATTTTTAAAAATTTAGTTTAGAAAAGGTATGGAAAAGATACGTTTATATTTTGATCATCTTATGATTTTACGACGTGAAAAGCATTGATAGCAGAAATACTTGACAACGTTATCATTTTATCACGTAGAGAGAGAAGACATAGAGCCAGTGACGATTTCTTTCTCACTCACACTAAAAAGAGAGCAGAAATAAAGTTATTAATGTGATAAACAGAGACGCAGCTACCCAATTTTTTGTCCCTCATCGTGTAACCAGTTTTTTTCAAGGTCGACACACTTTTGTGCCCAACAAACTGACAGTTAATAAGAAAATTTAGTATCTATGTGTGTTGCCAGCTTTAGGTACCTATACAATGTCCCGATTTTCCCTATCCTACTTATATTATAAATGTGAAAGTTTGAATGTATGTAGGGCCATCCATACATACATCCAAATTTCAGCCATATCGGTTTAGTGTGGCGTGATTGAGTAACAAACATATGGATGTTTGTTACTCAATACGCCACACTAAACCGATATGGCTGAAATTTGGCACGGAGATAGGTTTTTTTTAGTAATGTCCTCTGACATACCGTAACGGCGGGTTACTTTGGCTACTTTTTCAATTTTTTTTTTAATTTTTGTTGAAACAAAATAAAGTCGTGATGGAAGAAATGAATATTATGAGAAAAGAAAAGAAAGATGATGGATACTAGAATATAATATATGTCGGCGATGATTAAAGTGTATTCAGTTAGATAGTGTCGGTTACTGTTCTGAATCATCCTGAAGTTTCGTTCGAATGTCCAACAACCAGTCGAGAACTGTTGGCGATCTTAAGAATTATTTTATTTACAAAGTTCTTAATTTTTAAAGCCATTTTTAAATAGCTAGAGGCAGACTTTTAATGTTTTTTTTAAATAATTATTAACTTAAACTATGAAGAGTTGCAGTTTTATACGACTGCCTGAAAAAAGGAATATACTGTTAATTTCTTAAGAATTATTTTATTTACAAAGTTCTTAATTTTTAAAGCCATTTTTAAATAGCTAGAGGCAGACTTTTAATGTTTTTTTTAAATAATTATTAACTTAAACTATGAAGAGTTGCAGTTTTATACGACTGCCTGAAAAAAGGAATATACTGTTAATTTCATTAATGATGATTTTGATGACTAAATATACAATTTTTGTTGCTTTTAATTCAATAGCATTACTCGATCGAAGGAAAATTTTAACTGTTCATTACAAATTATTTTGTGTAACATTCTTACTAGTAACGAAAAAAAATTTTCCTTTGTGTTACATACATCTTTTTTCAAAGTGACTCACATATGCTAAATTTCTATTCGGCATTTCAATATTTTTTTTAAGGAGCAAATAATTATCTAGTGAATTGGTCCTATGAAAGTACATTAAAAAACTTTAGTATAAAAAAAAATATTTTTAAAAAACCGACTTACGTGTACAAACTAAAATTATTTTATACTTTTAAGTGGTGGTTGAAGTTAATATTGTGTGCAATAAAGAATAATAAATTCTTTATTGCACACAATATTAAGATATATGTAAAAAATAGAAGCTTACCCTAATAGGTATGTCTCTCCCAGACAACCTTATATGTGTAGGTATGTTATTTAAAAAATAAAACAGTTCAGCATCTGTTTTGTCGTTTTATTTAAAAATCCTGGGAAGAATTTTCCATCTAATTTGGGGTACTAGGGGAGTGCAGTTATTGTGGCAACATTAAACTCGAACTTGTCATGTGACGTCATCGTTACGTCATGTTATCTCTATTTCAGTCGCGGTTACACAGTACCTTGGTCTATTGCCTTCTCTGTCTACGTTTTATCAGTACCTATGTCAACTGTTGAACTACTAGCGCCACTATCTAGCATACACACGCAATAATCAGCGTACCGTAAACAATAGTGCGCAACTGTGTGTGTGTAGCTTGCTCGCTCGTTTGGTTGACAATCGCGATGTGATGTATTCTACATCATCGCATGCTGAGTTATATTTTCATCAAATCCTTTTAATTTTTATATTAGTTAAGACATTTTTTTCTAAATGTTCTCTTTCGTTGTGGCTACGTTTCTCCGTTTTGATTTCTAAATATGTGTAATTTGCCGCCGAAGTTCCATTCAGTGTGTCGCCTTTGTTTATCATTCTGTGGCGATAATTGCAGTGATGTTAAACTTCCAATATTCGACCGTGATAAGGATAAATCACGACTTTCCGAGATGATAATCACATATTTGTCACTAATGGTAACTAATTTGCTTATTTATAGCGATTCGGTGGTGTAAAAGATGTGTTATTCCCGTGTGAAAGTTTAGCATAAGCATAGGAGATTGTGGATACTGATAAGCGCCATTAACTTTCTCGCGGGTGTTGGGTATTTTCGCATTGTGATATCATATTACGGCCCACGCGTTGAGTGCCCGAGCGTATGACTAATGTTGTTCGTGGAAGTGATAGGCGAGGCGTGTGGCGATTGCGGTCGCCGCGCTGCATCACAGCCTCTTTGATAACAAAGGATCGCACGGAGATCTCCTCTCGACTCAAGCGCGCGAGCCTATCAGCCGCAGCCTTCGTGCCGAAACATCTCTATGCACTCACATACTATATGCTAGGCACTGATAATAAACAGGATCCTTCAATACCTTTCACATTTAACTCCCCAATACTGCTATTTTTGGAAGCAATATTTTCTAAATATAGCCCACCATAATGTTTGAGGGAGAACATTTGTCCTTTCAATGTTATCTTAGTGTGTCCACATCTATGATAAATAACAGGTTCAGTGTGTTTTTATGTTATTCTATTTTATCAGATTACCCATAGATGAATCATCATTTATGATTACACTAGTAAAAGGTCACTGGCCATATCATCTCACAGTTAAAGATGTTATGAAACGAATAAATTTGTACAGGTGGCTAGTGCTAAAAAAAAGCTATAATGTGCCTTAAATATGATAGATTCTTACATATTACTCCTGTGGGTTTACCCCGAGTGTTATAGGTAGGAATTCTTCTGAGGATCTAGTTTTTAGATAGGTGATAAATATCTTCATGCACTATTGATTGTTATTGCACTCTCTTAAGGACTTCCACATGAGTTGTGCAACTATCAGTTCCTCAAACAATGTGCTCATAGCATTATGCCTTTATTTTTGTATTTCAATACCAATTTTTTTCTAAAAGTTATCGCTTTGTACAATTTTGTAGATAGGAAGATTAGTCTTCCTTTGGAAAGGAATATTGTTTACGTGACTTAGAAAAGCGACTTTACCACTTATATCTGACAATATGAATACTTTTAGGTGTCGCCTGAAGATATGCTACCACAGGTGGTCTGTGGAAGCTGTGCAACCAAGCTTGATGAGTTCCACACATTCAGAGAATTGTCACACAAATCAGAGAGACTCCTAGTACAGTTTGTACAGTATGCAAACTCACTCACAGGTCCAAAAGAGGTAGGTGTTTAAAAAAAAGCATTTATTTTCATTACTATATAGGTATGTCGTACAATAACAACAATATCTACAAAAGTACACTTACTAGAATATCTTTTAAGTACATAAATAAAGGTGGCATAATTTTATTTGTGAATAATACAAATAATACAATAAAGTAAAATAAATACTGCTGTGTTATGCAAAATTGGTGTCATCGTTGATGTGAATATAACGTATTGGTGGGGGCCTCACATTCTTTTTGTACACTGTCTTTATTGTATTGACTAGGAGTCCACATATCATTCCTATACCAACCACTGCTGCTACCCCTAAGATGCTCCACATAACATGCTTTGGTCTCAAGTCGGATATGGAGAAGCTTTTCCTGGATGCAAATGTTGTGTCAAATGTGGGGCAGAAAGACGCTGTTATGTTAGTTATGTAGGCTCCAGCCAATCTCATGGGGGCAGCACAGCTAAAATGATACAGAATTATTGATGTAAAGTTAATTAATTAATTAAATGTGTAATTGTGTAACCCTAGTTGGTCATAATCACTCATAATCATTCATATAAATATTCCAAAATAATCTAAAAGTAACTTTCTGACAGTTTTTAAACCTTTCAAGTATAAACTGCTGAACTGATTTTGATAAAATTTGTCAAGGAGATAGCTTACATCCTGAGTAAGAAAGTTGGATACTTTTTATTTTTTTTAGTTTCATTTCATTTATTTATTTGCATTCATGAATCCTAGTTATATCAAGTATGCATATTTTGTCATGATCGTAGAAGAACGACGGATCTGCATTTTATCAACTTTACAGTACAGCTATTTAAAATATTTTTTTTTGAAGTTTTAGTGTCATAATATAACTTTTTATATAAAAAATCTGTACTTCGTTTTAAAATACTAAACAAATAACAATTGTTAAATAAATGTAAAAATATGCCAAAAATTTTTGGACTTTTTGCGTCCGTCACTGTTCTACGATCATAACAATATTGTACATTAAGAAAGAACAGAATTTAAAAAAAATATACTGGCCGAATTGATTACCTCCTCCTTTTTGGAAGTCGGTTAAACAGAAACATTTTTAAAGCTGTAAAAATTTTGCTTACTATGGTATTTCACCGGGTTTGAATTTAGTACCAGCCTCCTGCTTTGTGACAATATTGGCCAGGTCACAGTTACAAAGCCATTTGTTCCCAGTCAATCCTAGCACCTCCAACTTGCTCCATGGCAGCAAATCTGTTGAAAGCTCACTCAGGTTGTTCTCATCTAGATACACCTGTTGATAGAGATCATAATGTATACTATTTATAATCTATTTTATTTATCTAGGCTGTCTTAAAAGGTAAACAAGGGGTTTCTCGCAGAAAGGCGTAAGCGACGCGCTGAGCATACCAAATAAGACGTTCTTACTGCACCGACAATGAAACGATGCTGTGAAAAAATGAAAAACCAAACATAAGAACGTCGTAAGCGCCCGGCTACGTTCGTCAGTTCCCGGCTACGTTCGTCAGTTTCCGGCTAAGTTCGTCAGTTCACGGCTAAGTTTGTCAGTTCCGAATTTCCCCGTAACGTTTTTTGCGATTTGTTTACCTTTTAAGACAGCGAAAGAAAAATCTATTTCATACATTGCTATTTATATTTTATGGTCCAAGTTACGATCGTATTGAAAACAGAACAACAAATCTAAAAAACCGGCCAAGTGCGAGTTGGATTCGCATACGAAGGGTTACGTACCATCGTAACAGCGATTTTTAAGGTTAAGCAAAAAACGCCGAAAACCACGTTTCTTGTATGGAGAGCCACCATTATTTTATATTTTATTTTTATTATTTATTGTTATTGCGGCAATAGATATACAATGTGTATATGTGAAAATTTCAAGTATCTACCTATTACGGTTCATGAGATACATCCCGTTGATAGATAGACAGACGGACGGACCGTAGAGGCTTAGTAATATAGTCCCGTTGGCATCCTCTGGGTACGGTACCCTAAAAATATGTTAATTGACAATGTATCTCATGAACGATATACGAAATGTATGAGCAGAGTACCGGCGCCGAATTTGTTTTGACAGTGATAATATGCGGTTGGTCTTATACACGTAATTCAAAACATAACCACTCATCAACGTCAAACCTACTTTCGGTGGCATTTTCTCGACAGTCTTTATAAAATTGCGCTCCAGTCATGGTTACGTTTTGAAGGTGATTATGTATCTAAGCGAATAAAACGTTATGTAGCGATATCGGCCTCTTTCTGGGTTCCCGATAATAACCATCGCCGGCTCTAGGCCAAAAACACGTTGGCGTGACTAATTAGTTACGCCTATCTTAGCCGTATGAGTCGTGTGTGAGTATGAATAGCCAGCACCTACTGTCCTACTGAGTTATCATTCTATCTTCGAATGAAGCGACACGTAATATCGATCGAACTTCACTCGGAAGTTCGTTTGATCACATAATATCCCTCCTTCTAGTTTCAGAGTCCTGACCCTTGATTTTGAAGTGCAAACTTCTTTAGGTGCGTTGAGTGAGTTTTGGTTGGGAAAAATCTTATATCACCGACATGCTAATGTTGACAGTATATCTGACGCTAAGAGTACGAAGTGTTTTCTTCACTTCTGTCGGCAGTTCAGAATTCAGACTGCCCATGTTTTTTTTTATTCAATGACTAAGTGAACGTAATGAAAAGAATAGATGCATAGTGAAATGCTGCGTTTGAATAGAAAAATTCTCTATGACTTCCGTTCCACTGTTTGACGCTGGGGATTTGGACTTTTTTTTTTTTTTTTTAAGAATATTAGCCAAGCTGAAGTTGACTAATATTCTCCTATCCCCTCCAAATAAGCGGTAAGCTTATGCTAGGAGTGGGTACAACAATAGTGCAACGGGTGGGATTCGAACCTGCGACCATTCAGTTTTCAGTCCGCACCTTTAACCGTTGGGCTATTGAGGCTTCAATTTCCTTTGGTATTTGCACCCTATACTCCCGTCAACAGAGAGTCGTCAAAACGATTGTTAACTATGTCTGTCATAAGTCGATATCCTCACAAAACGTCCTTGTTAGAAACTTAGAACTATATCGTAATTTATACAGTTGTCGTTTTTGAGATTCTCAATTTTTTGCGTTGAATAGGTAAAACCGCCCGTAAAAAGGTTACTGTGCGATTATAATAACTGCCTATAATATCCTGGTATTTAATCTTTTAAATATAAATAAATACTATTCTGATTCTGATCACATATAAAGCTTTTGAAGTTACGACCTGACACTTATTTTTAGGGTTCCGAAAAAAACTTCGGAACCCTTATAGGATCACTTCGTTGTCCGTCTGTCTGTCAGTGTGTCACCACCGTTTTTCTCGAAAACGGCTTATGATACTAAGTCGAAATTTATACTGAATATAAAGTTCAATGGTCTCGTAGTGTTTTAAGAATATCAAGCTTATAGCTTAACTCAGTGAAAAGTTACAGCTTTAAAACCACGGCTTTCTCATTATTAAAACAAATTAAGGGACATCTTCCAAAAATCGTGTTTTTCCATACCTAATTCTTAGTTTCATAGTAAGTGCCGTTATATTTTACAAACACCAGCTTTAAAGTCTTACAAATGACGAACATATTGATATCTCTAAACATAGTAAGAGTAACTTAAACAGCTAAAAACCAAATAAAAACCTACCACTTACTATGACTTTTAAAGTACTTAACGAGAGCAAAATACCTAACGCTAAAACACACTATCAGATACATCCGTAAGCTGCGACTGAGAGCCGCGACAGATAAGGTTTCACAGTCGTTTGAGATCAGCAGGCCCAGATTTCTATCGGACGTCCGAAGAATCAAGAATGGCCCAAGGTTACGTCCGCTACTACGTCCGATAGTGTGCACAATTCAATGTACATTCGCTATCCAGCCGCGGTTGACGCGTCGGATAGTTTGTTCTAAGCCTAACTTTTTAACGCGTCACAACACAGAACTGTCACAACTTTTGTAGACTGACCTCTATAATTACTCTATGATTTGTAGAATAGACTAGGTATGTAATAGAATCTGCAATGCCATATACAATAAGAAAAATATTTTTTATCTATTACCTATCTCTTTAATTAATTTATGCCGTCATATTTTGTATTCTCATCACACTATCACATATCACACTAATTAATATTATAAAGCCAAAAGTTTGTATGTGTATGTTTGTGTGTGTATGTTTATTACTCCTTCACGCCACAACGAATTAACCGATTTAGCTGAAATTTGGAATGGAGATAGCTCATACCCAGGATTAAAACATACGCTACATTTTACCCCGGAAAATTACAGAGTTCCCATGGGAATTGAAAAACCTTGATCCACGCGGCCGAAATCGCGGGCATCGTCTAGTATAGTTATCGGCAAACTTCTTGGGTAAATTAGCTTAACTATTGACAAGCGAATTTTAGGTCTCATTTGAGGCAAATAAGCGGGGTGGCGGGGTATCGAGCGCGTGATTGGTAGATCAGTCAACCTTTGCTTCCCGCACCGTGTACAAAATACAAATGCGCCAACTTACTCCCACTACGTCACCTTGTGCTCAAAAAGTTTGCCGGCACCAATACCTACCTAATACCCTCCATTTTTTTGTAGAATAGGTAGATATGTAATAGAATCTGCTATGGCATGTACAATCCATAGTTAATCATAGATTAAAAATAGAGGTCAACGCAGTCTTATAACCCAGTTGTCAAAAGCTGTCCATCTCATTGTCTTATTAAATAGGTAACGTTAAAATATTTCGAATGTTCTCAGTTCTAAAGAAAATCAGAGATATAAATAGGAAATGAGTTTTTGAAAGATATTGTAACAGTGTTAATGAGAGGATGCGTGAGGATATTTAAAGGTGCGAAGGGGTGGTTAGCTAAGGGAACTTTCATCAAGGGTGAAGTTGAATCATTGGTGGAACATGCCGAAAAGACATTAATTAAGCAGGAGGTTGACCAGTGCATAGATAACTACCATCCAGTCCAAGTTAAAGCGGCACCTCAGCAGCTCAAGAGTTAAAAGATGAAGTGTCCATAGCACAGCGGCTGAGATTATTGAAGCAAGGCAATACATTCGTTAAAAAGAAAGATAGCATTAGAGCAAGTAAGGAGATAAAAGAAAAGTCGTACAAGAATAATTACTCAGTGGATGGAGACGTACTCTGCAAGGATCCAGGACAATCGTTGGTCATACTCAAGCAATTGGAAAAAGAAATAAACACTAAGGACATTTTTCAAAGAGAAAGAAGAATTGGAAATATAAGAGGCGTGGCTCAGCTGACCATATGAAAAAATGGCCGAAGTCCAATAGTCGATAGAGATTAATAGTAGGTAAATAGTACTGTGAGGAAAGAATGAAGGTGACTGTGTTGAATGAATGTGTATGTATTAATATAGTTAAGTAGATGTATGTAGTTAGCTTTGTCAACAGCACCGCCAAGTATATTGTTATGTGTTACACTGATAATAATATGTTTGTACATGATTTTGTTATTACCAACTTAAGAACACATAGTGAACTCATAGTGAACTTGTTAGAATATACTAAGGACATTTATAATAATAATAATAATTTTTATTTATTCGAGATAAAAATTTAAATTAGATATAGAAATTAATAATAAGTAGAAGTTTAAGTTAAAGTAATATTACTTATTAGCCCACAGGCTAGATGGTAGTATAAAATAAAGCCACTGTTACATGGTGCTTTATGGTAGGAAAAAAAAACCAACTTAAGTATACCTATGGTTTTTTAAATTCCAGATCAGTCAAATTTTATTTTATTTTGTAAAAGAAATATTTTAATAATGTGTGACCATGTATAGTTAATACTTACTAGTGTTTAGATTCCTTATAAGATGTCATTCTGTATTGGTTAACTTAAGATGTATTATTGTTGAGAAGGTATGAAGTATGCGAGGAAATATGAATATGGTAAAGATGTACGAAAGGAGAAGGTATGTCTGGGGACAAACATAGTTGCAGGATGACCGAATGTGGGAAACGGAATGTAAGTGTATGACAGAGATGGATATATGCAATAGAGAGTGGGAAGTATTGGAGATAAAAAAGATTGGCAAGAGGGCATATGGAGTTAAGACGTGCTAAGGAGTGCTAAAAGTAGTTTAAATAAAAGAAGTTAATATATATTTAGTGTTTTTACTTTGAGCTATTCCCACATTTATTAGAACATACAATACTATTACTGCTTGTTTAGACATGAAAAGGGTCACAAAGAAAATTCTGTCAAACATAGAGAACCTTTTGATTGACTACCTCGAATGCTTTAAAGACAGCTTAGAGTTAGTTTTACAAGTTATACATTGTCTTATGGAAGTAACTCAAAGAGACAAATAATGGGATGAAATATGGATAGTGGGAACTGTGAGAAAATACACAACCCCATTGAGTTTGGGCTTGTTTGATTCATTTTGACAGTACTCTAGTCCTAGATGATATGCAGGGTCTGATGATGAGACCGGAAGGCGTCTATAGGAACTGCAATAATACTGTCATCTAGTAGGTACCTAATTAATACATTGGTCAAGAGTTTCGGAACCCTCAGTGCGCGAGTATGACTCGCACTTGACCGGTTATTTTTTTTTTTCAAATCAGGAATTAATTGCACGAATTGATAGATGGGTCGTTCTACTTTTCTACCGACAATGAAACGACGTTTTTCTGTTTTTTTGGTTTTTGAACTATCTATAATTGTGTTTTATGTGTGGGATTTAAAAAAAACTGCATCTGTGTTTTCATTAGTACTAATTAAAGTTTCCTTCCTAGCTAATATTGATTCTTTTTTAATGTTGGTTTTTGAAAAAATAATGTGACAAAGTGGCCTTTTTCTGTAGAGACCACATTTCAGTTTACCACTCTGTCACGGCATTATACGGAAAACGAACGTATAAAATATGCTGGTTAGAGAACATGAAAAATGACATAATATTAATAGATAAGAAAAATATGGACGTTTATTCGAACCGAATAAAAAACCGTTTATATTAATACTCCAACGAGACGCCATAATAAGAAGAAAGACAGACTATTGTCGGTAGAAAAGTAGAACGACCCAGATGCGAAAGTTACTCTGGTCTGTTGGTCTGTTTGTTACCTTTTTGCACTGATAATCACAAAATTAGAGAAAACAATTTTATCCCAGAAAGCCATTTTTTCCGTCAAAAGATTAAGGGTCTAATAATGTTTTATAAGCCTACTACACACATGAACTGAATCAGAGAATCAATAGAATTGCATCCAAACTGCAATTTGCACTCGGCTTGCAGTTTAAATGTTCCGACTTTCTGGACATCAATGTGTCAAATGTGTATTCATCCATACCAGATATGTGTAAAGCTGTTCTACGTAGGAGTCCTACGACCTTTCTTATTTTAGTCCGTCCCTGTAATTTACTGTCTTTGAGGTTTTCTTAACATTACTATGTAGTCTGCTTGCCGATTGTGCAAAAGTGAATGTAGCGTTGCTCAGAATGTGCATACTTATAAGTCATAAGTGAATCACAGAAAAATTAGATGAAAAAATAGCTAAGGTAGGTAAGTAACCAATTTGTTTACACCACGGATTATAAAACCAGTTTAGAACTTATCAAATATTCAAATTGTAGATTATGTATTTTATATTTTCGTTTCTAAACTACTTTTTTATGTGATCACTTGGCTAGTTCGATATCTGCGATGTGATGATCCTGTTAAATAGGAAACGAAGAACTTTGTGTACAAAAGCATGTGTACAATTCCACGATCTCGCACTAAGCGCTTTGCTTCCTAACATGCACTGCATAAATTTGGAATTGCCTTCCGCCTTCCGGTTTTCCAACTAACTATAATGTAAGCATGCAGACAAGCGCGCATCATCTTAGGCTGCATCTTCACTTACCATCAAGTGAGATCGCAGTCAAACGTTAATCTATATACATATTTAAAAGAAAAAACAATTCCTAGAAAGTCAGTCAGCCAGAATCAGTTGAAGATGATTGTAGACGATTTATTTGACTAGCTTGATCGTTTGATACCTAATTGTTGTCAAAACCATCCCTCAAACCACCACAAATATTGAATTATTTATCAACATAGTTTCGGATGAGGTGTGCAACAAATGTAATGTTTATGATAACAACAAATAATTGATTGATCAGCTGGCACAGTTATTTTCTTGACGAGTCGAAAAATACAACTGGGCCAAATTAAATTGCAAACACATTCTACGTTAATATTTCACTGTGTCCTAATTTACAATGAAAAATGTATTATACAAAGATTAAGTACTTATACATTAAAATCCTTCTACTAAAAACATGATTCGTTATTCGGAAAATAGAATGCTATAGTAACTGAATATGCTTTAATAAATATTTTACGGTTAGGTATGCGAAATTGAGTTTTAACTATGAATTATGATAATGTCTATTCAGTGATGATTTTGTTTATATTATGTAGACGATTGAGAGCTATTTCTGAGCGATAGGATTTATCTTATATTTCATAGACAAATAAACAACTGTCTCTTTACACACTTTCACATTTATATGCTATACTATAATTTTGCTACGGAACCACTGCACTGTGGATCGATACACACTTGGCCGTTTTTTATTTTTATAACTATGTAATTTATATCGTTAGGCGTGCTTAATGCTTATACTTATTGATGGAAGTAGTTAATTGAATTTTCCAAAATGTGTGAATTGGTTTCACTTTCATTTTCATCAAAGAGCATAAATCGCAGAGCATAGATACTATAGGTACTTATTTTTTTTATTTGTTGACAATATGGTCCTTGACTGCGATCTCACCTGATGGTAAGTGACGATGCAATCTAAGATGGTAGCGGGCTAAATTGGAAGGGGTATGGCAGTGTAGATTCAATCCATATCCCCTAATGGGTTTCTACACGCCATCTTGCCAGAACGCTAACGCTTGGCGGCACGTTTTTGGCAGTAGGGTGTAGCCACGGCTAAAGCCTCCCACCAGACCAGACCAGACAATTTATAAGTTATAAATTCCCAAATTGCCTCCGCCGGCAATCGAACCCGAGACCTCCCAGTTATAAGACCACAGCGTTCACCACTGCGACAGGGAGGTGGTCAATATACTTATGATATTATGTTACCTCTTTCAAAGTCCACTTGTCCTTAATGCCGCGGAAGGCGTTATGGCTGATGTAGCGCAGGTTTCGGTTGTGGCACAGATGCAGGACCCTCAGGCTCTTTAGCGGCGTGAATGTGCTGCGTTTCACTTCCTCGAGATAATTGTTCTCGCCGACCTCCAGTTCGACGAGATTTGTTAACCCTGAAAGTTGTAGCACAAATCCCTTTATTAGTGACTAGCGTTTGCTCACGAGTTCGTCCGGTGGTAACTCCACCGGTTTTTAAAAAACCCTGCCCGCGTTTACGTTAGGTTTCTAGAACGCGCGGGAACCCTGTTTTTTTTTTTTTCGGGGTAAAACATAGCGTAGGGCACTCTCCAAGTCAAAAAGTCAAAAGTTAGGCAAAAAATGACGTCTATTCGTTGCTCCGTTGCCCCGTGATTGAAGGACAAACCAACAAACGAAGACATGTCCGCGTGGATTTATTTTTTAAAAATCCCGTGGGAACTCGTTGATTTTCCGGCATAAAATGTACCTAGTTAATGTAATCTCCAGTCTCGAAAACTTTACACGTTTACTCGTTATCTCTACGTGAATCTCTATAGAGATTCACGAGTAAACGTGTAGACAAAATTTTCTCGCGGCGCGCATCTTAGCCCTATAGGTCCTCAACTATATCTATCCAATCCCATGCCATCCCATGGGATTGAAGGACAAATCAACAAACAAACACACTTTATCATTTATCGTATAGATACTAGCCACCAAACCAACCTACAAATCAACAAACACACTTTCGTATTTATTATAAGTAAAGTAAGAATTTAATCGGCCGATAGATGTTTAGTTGGATTATATCACACAATCTAATTGCATAAGTTTCCTTCATATATTGTTTGTCTTTAAACCGCACACCTTTCCCCTCTAAATTAAGGTCAAGCTAATCGCGATTCTTCGGACAATAATGTATTGCGCTGATAAGTAATTTTTTAGTTGTTGTTATACATCTAAAACTAAGCCCAGTAACAATATAAAAATTTATTTTATGCAAAACTGTGTCTATTTGTTGGCTTGTTGGTTTATCCTTCAATCCTGCAGCAGCGGATAAACGTGATATTTTGCATAAATATAAGTAGCTGAAGACTTATAATAGAGTGATATGGGCTACCTTTTAACTCTGAAATACTGAGGGTTTCACGCGGGATTTTAAAATACATCACTTAAATCTTTTTATGCCTGTCTCTGTTTGTTGATTTGTCCTTCAATCCCACAGCAATGGGTCGACGTGATCTTTTGCATGAATGTAGTTGAGGACTTGAAGAGTGACATGGGCTACTTTTTATCTTGGAAAGATTATAATATAAAACCCATCACTAAAATATTTTTAACTCATTAAATATTTTTTTAAAGAATATTAACCAAGCTGAAATGCGGAAAGCTTGTGTTAGGAGTGGGTACGACAATAGTGCAACGGGTCGGGCTTGAACTTGCGACCTTTTAGTTTTCAGCCCGCACTTTTATTAACCATTGGCCTAATGAGGCTTCAAATTTCAAACAAAAAATCCAATTTTGAATAAAATTATTAAGATTACTTCTACCTTTGACTTGAAAGTTAACACATAATCAGCTGTCATACCGTTTTAAATAAAGTCACCCATAGGCACTTGACTAAGAAAATAGAAAGTCATCTTCATCTATACGAAATCCGTATTTTATGTAATGATTGTAAAATTCGTAATCAAGTTCCATTCGCCTTGCGTTTACTATTCCGGAGTACCTATCTGAGCTGATGATTTATGCTTTTGTGAAATTACCAACGTTACACAGCAAAACACAATTTAAAACATAAACTAAAATCATATTTTTTAAATAAGTTGTTATGTTAGTTTTTATACAGGTATTTGTGTATAACGGAATCGACTTATAGCATACAATGGTTTCTCGTATGTTAATAAGAAAAAATGTTTATATGTTTGTGTACTCAGAGACTTCATAAGTAAATCTCACCTATGAAACTGTCATCGTTGAGTTCGACAATGGGATTGTTGTTGAAGGTCAGGTACTGCAGCGTTGTGCCGACCAGGCCCAAACTCTCCGGTACAGTGGCGAACTTGTTCCCGGAGAGATCGATCTGTCGCAGGTTCACCAACCCTCTGAAAGCGTCTAGTGGGATGCTGTCGATGTCAGTTGTGGCCAAATCTAAAACCTGTGATATGAAATTATAGTTATTTAAAATTAACTTTTATCCGCGGTTTCGCTCCCAAGTCCCACCATCTATTAAAAGTAACCCGAAGTGGGCCGTCCAATACAAAATTACCAATTTTGTTTTTTTTAAAGTTCCGTACCCTAAGGATAACCAACGGGACTAAGTTGATTTTTATATACATACTAGTTTTGCCCGCGGCTTCGCTCACGTTACATTCGGTTTTTCAACCCTCTATTTTACCCTTTTAGGGGTTTAATTTTCAAAAATCATTTCTTATCGGATGCATATTTCATAATAGCTATCTGTACGCCAAACAGCCCGATCCGTCCAGTACTTTGAGCTGTGCCTTTTATAATATTCAGTTATATAAGATTATGAACGAAGGGAAATTACCTCTAACTTGGTAGCACTCGATAGAGCGAGTATCGTGACATGGTCGAGTATTTCTATAGGGTTGTTGTTCAGGTAGAGACGGGTGAGGTTCGGAGTGTGCTGGAACAGATATCTGTCCAGGGAGTGTATCTGGTTGTTGCCCAGATTCAAAGTCTCCAATGCTATGTTGCTGTATACGCCATCTTTGTACGGGCCTTGGAATATCTCGCTTCGAAGGACGTCCCCTGAAATTTTACATAAATACTCCTTATTAACATTGTAATTAATTCGAAAGCGTGTTCGCTTGTTGGTTTGTCCTTCAATCAGCAACAGAGCACAGATTAATATGATTTTTGATTTTTCAACCGACTACAAAAAGTACGACGACTCATTAGTTACCTACTTAGTTTAGGAGATTAGTTATTAAGACAAAAAAGGTTTATTTTAATTTTCCCTTCTTTAATTTTTTGTTAAACAGTTTATTATGCATCGGTAGGTTATATTAGATATTCCGGAAAGATTTTTTAAATCTTAACTCCACGCGGATGAGGTCAGCTAGCAAAAGCTACTTGCACTTATTGAAGAAGTAACGATGACGTGGTAGTTGGCGTTGACGTAACCTTTTTGCTGGTGCGCCCGATGCTGCTGGCGTCATGTCGATACTTTCAGTACTCAAAAATGCTTCTTTTGCGGCTCTATTTTCTTTAAAATGCCTATTATGTTCTTCAACTTAGGTACATAGGTTTCGGTACTCAAAAATGCGCCTTTTGCGGCTCTATTTCCTTTAAGATGCCTATTATGTTCTTCTTCAACTTAGGTAGGTATTTGTAAAGTTACAACATACCTATATACAAATACAGTGCAACCTTAATATAACGTACCTCAATATAACGACTTCCTCGATTTAACAAATTTTTCGTAATCCCCTTGAATTGACCATAAGAGTCAATATAAAATATACCTTTACATTGCGAACATTCTTTGCGTACAACCTCTTAATAACGAATTTTCAACTATCAAGAAAAAGTATTCATACCTCTAATTAACGAATTTTGCCAACCCAAAACCTTTATATAAAGTTTCTACCAATAATATAACTCTTAATCTTATAATGTGATTCATGTCTTGACATGTTTCGACACGCAAATACATATAGTAATTTGATAAAAATGTGTTATCATTTATTAGTAGAAGTTGTTCGCTATAACAAGATAAGTACGTAATATTGAGGTGAATAAAACTATTCTTTTACCTCTTTATAACGAATTTTAGACCAATCTAACCTCAACATAACAAACCTCAGTTCAACGAATTACTTGATATTACGAATATTTTCTTGTTCCCCTCCGATTTGTTATATCGAGGTTGCACTGTATACCGGACAGTTCATCTATTATGGAGGTCAAAACCTCAGTAGGTACTTAGTTGTACATTGTAGAGATCCGCGAATGCAATTGAATTATCAGAAATCAAGCACGAGTAAAGCGTATTTACCTCTACCTGATAACAGTTACTTTTATTTGAGATAATTTTACGTTGTACATTATTCGCAACGTTACAATGTATTTACATTTATCGAATATAAATAAATTTAGCATGGTTCATCATAATAATTCAATATTTATAGGAGTTACTTTAACGTTTCAAAAGTAATACCTTATTTACTGTTCACAGATCAATAACAAAAATATCTGATAAGCGATACTGATAGCACGCAGTTATTTTACGGTATTTTACTTTCTATTTGTAACGTTACATACAACCTATTAATTTTGTCAAAGATTAGTGAGAAAACATAGATTGCCAACACTTTGTATAAATCAAATTACGCTAAAAATTACCCTAGATGGCGTTACTAGGATTGTAAGTTATATTTTACGAAATATATAATTTGTTCTGGTTCCTCATCGTCGGATCAAAATACAGAATTTTCACAAAATGATATGAAATAGCAATTTTGTGTATTGAACTTAGAATCTAGTGTATGACGTAGCAATCGGTACTTCTTTAACTAATCTCTGTTATTATTTAGGTTAGAAGTAGGTAGGACATTGTAACACAATCTTATTTACTCATCAAGTCATCACAGATCAATCAAACAAAGTAGAGGTACCTACCAGATAAGCGGTTATTACTCAGATCCAGATACACCAACCGGCGGATATTATTGAAGGCATCGTCGTTTATTTCATTAATTTTGTTGGCTTTGAAACTAATGGCGATCCTGTTTCCCGGGACGGCTGGAAGTTCGGTCACATTCGTTATGCTGTTGTTGAAAAATGTAATCAGTACGTGGCCATCTGTAAGTTAGCAGAAATAAATAATTTTAAAACAAACAACATAATATAGCGATGACCGAAGATAGGTAACGTTGGCGCTACTCGAAAGAGGCCTATGTCCAACAGTGGATGCATGTTGGCTCATGATGATATACATATATAAGGATTACAAAATCGGTATATCTACACAATCTGAAAAAAAAAAAATTAGATCGATAAGTACAGCTTGCACTAGGAGAAACGAAATTGCTTTTGATATAATCCGCCGAATCAGAAAAAAACTGTATTTTTTTTTAATTTGTAGACTAGCGCATGACTGCGATCTCACTTGATGGTAAGTGAAAATGCAGACTAGTTGGTTAAAGGGAAGCCGGAAGGGCATTCCAAATTTTTGCGGTGCGGAACAAGGAAGCAAAGCGCTTATGCGATATCATGGAATTTCGACCATGTAGCGGTGCAGATTCGTGCGATGCCTTGCGGTTCGAGTTACCACATAGGCCACTTTGCACCGATGTTCCAGACTTTGAACAGACCAGCGAATCTTTGCTTATAAGTCTTCTGGAGCGTCGATCCACCGAACCCAAAGCAGCTAGCTGGTACTTGGCAAAGCCTTCCCATAAATGGCTGCAGTACCTACTCCACACTCGATCGAACTTGTGCTTGATACAGAGTAAGAAGTTGTATGGTACAATCTCCCGAGAAGCGTAAAAAACTAATTATATGTTAAAAGTTAAAAGGATGTAACTAAGTACCTATTAAACAGGTAATTTCTTATTTCCTAAAAGTTTAAAATAATTATTTAATAAGGACAGAATACATAATATAGGTAATTGTTGCAGCTTTAGATTATAGAAATATCTATATGAGTTTTTAATAATTTTTGGAAAAATTTCTTAACAAATAAATGAGTAACCTTATCAATTCTGATAATTACGATTTGTTATCACACCTTGTTGAATAGAATAGTTATCAGGAAAAACGTTATTTATGCGAATTCAAGATTAGTAATGCAATAAAAATAACTGGTTTACACATTTGAGATTTACCATGTCCGTATATTTCCACTTTTTTTTGGTCAATACAATCGATCAAAAAAATTTACCCTTATCATCCGCATAAAATCACTGTACCTATTTATAGACTGGTTAAAGTAGGTACATATACAATTACTCAACAAACTGATTTATACACAAATACTTAAGGATAGTTATCTATTTTGTGTGTCGTACACGAGACGGCCTAGAAAAATAACGAGTAATTGTTATCACATAAGATGAGCGAGCGTTTAGTTTACATTATGGAATTTACCTTGGTTTGATACATTTTTCATCGCGTCGGGCCAATCTGGTATTCTGTCGATGTTGCGTCTCGAACAGTTTAGCGTGAGATTGTTGACATCTTGAAAGAATATATCACAAGGGCCGTTTATCACTTCGCCGAGTGCGTGACTCGCGCTAACTAGGACACATAATATCACTAACACCTACGACAAAGAAACACCATAACTTATATAACAAATGCAACAGTTAAGCGAACCGGCGCCGCTCGGGCGCTGAGCGTTCCTTCCTATCCTCGGTCTACTCACTCCAGGTTTATCTCGCAGAAAGTACATCTTCCTCGAAATTAGAAAGGACACTGTACGAACACCTTTCGATAAAGTTGTGTCACTATCTTATCAACCTCTCGTCGAGCGATATCACGAAGTGACATGAAACGAGCGAGCTCTTCATTGGTTAACGTTAATGTCTATTATCTCGCTATTAATATATGCCAGCCTTTGTTCTAACGTTCGTATTTTCTTCGTAGGATGTCCTGAACGTGACGGCGGACAAACTAGAAGAAATAATCAAGCCACTGAACGAATGCGAGTACGACGATGCGAGCAAGCAAAAGTACGCCGAAGTCGGCTCACCGGACTCCACCGAGGAGATGAAGAACCTGGAGAGCAGACAGGCGGCGGTCACACTGCTTCAGATAAAGAACTACGACCCGACTAAGTACGCGGTTAAGGCGGAGGAAAGCCCTCACATAATGTTTAACAGCGTGCCGAGTTTACCGCCTTCCGACAGAGCGAGAGAGGTAATGCATTGTAATGCCGTCATCGACATCATAAGCAAGGCTGTCGCGGTCGCGCAGCGAGAGAACGAGGAGTCTCAGAACTTCCCGCCTAATTATACGAGCGTCATCGACAGGACGCATGCGCCCGGCATCGGCGAGGTCATAGCATACACCCAGGATTACCCCGAAGAGCAGTACGGCGCGTACGCCGCGCCGCACGCCGCCAGCCCCGGCAGCAACGATGACCACGACAACAAAGAGATGGACCTTTCTCTGTACGGCTCGATGAAGAACGAAGCGGTAGATCAATCCGAACAAGCCGACCGTGAGGCCGGGGTGTTTCTACACAGAACGTTAACAAGCAATAAGTCTTCAAGTTTCGCGGAGGAGTACAAGCAACACGTGTTCGGTCGAACGAGCAGCAAATCAAAACAGAAAGAGAACGCGCCAGTGTACGAGGATTGCAGCCAGAGCAGTAGCGGGTCAGACCCGGACAGATTACAAATGGATATTTCTGAAGTGTCGCAGGTAAGCGCTGGCAAAACAATGTTTATAAGGATAAGATAGAGGTCATATTATTAGAGGATGTAATGTGGAATGTAGCCAATACTGCGGTTTCTGGTGTGAAGTCGCCACTCCATCACTTTAGGACCCCAACGACCGTTATTTCGTCGGACTATATTTTTCGTTTGTATCTTCTTTACATTAAAATCCTTCCTTGAACATAGTCATGAGTGCACGCCGTTCCTTTCATCCTATCGAGATTGTGTAAAAACGAATTAGTACCTACCATTAGTTTTAAGCACAACCTCGTAATTATGAGATGGAAATATTTTTTCAACAGACGTATGGAGATTGCTGTTCCACAGTTTAACATAATGCTAATAACCATTTAACTAAAATGACTGATATACGTTATTTTTCAAAATACCAATTAGTACCTATCAGTACTTAGAGTACCTTGGAATGTGTAAGACAATATATCTAATAACTCAAGCATGAATGCACGACATCATTGTATATCTTGACAATCGGTGCTACATTGTCATTTGTTTGTCGGACATTTAAATGTGCCTGTATATTTAGCATTTTATGAGAAGGAAAATGCGGTATCACTACATAATATTATAAAACCGGCCAAGTGCGAGTTTCACCCCCACACGAAGGGTTCTGTAGCACCATAGTCCGTACATGATTTAACACCAGCCATTATTAATATCAAGCAAAAACAAAAGCTTATTTTACCCTCTTTGATTTTTAATATTTTTTACAGCGGAGGCTTAATTTAGTGTTCTGTTGAAACTCTAATAAAACAAAGTTCCTCCAGCGACTTTATTTCGTCTCAAAAACCATTGCTGCCAATTTCACCACATATTTACCTGGTCTTTGAGGTTTAATTATGTATATCTTTACGAGTACATTATTTTGCTATCGTGATAGTTTTAAACATTGTTATTGATTGTGAAACGCCATCTAGTTCTATCTTTGTGCGTTTTTTAAATATATTTCATCATATTTTGTCCAGGACGACCCTGAAGAAACCCAGTCAGTACCGTCGGCCCAGTCCTCCCCGAAACCGCCACACGACCCTGAGAGCGAGAAGGAATCCCTCTGGCAGGCGCTACACAAACAAAACGGTACGTATAATGCTGGTAAATTTGCGGAAAGCTTGTGTTAGGAGTGACTACGATAATAGTGCAACAGGTTGAATTCGAACCTGCCATCTTTTAGTTTTGAGTCCGCACTTTTAACCGTAGGGCTATTGAGGCTTCTTGAGCATTAGGTGATACGCTCATTCCCACAAACGACTTTCAGGCTCTCTTGAGGCGTAATTCATAAATAGTGAAGATTTTTTTTATTACGAGATAAGCTTACGCGTTAATGACAATCAATGATGGAAGGCTCTGAAGAGGTCTATGAGCATTTACGTCTGCGTTAGTGACTGATCGCCTATAATTCGACGGGCACGGCGTTCTACCGAGTCTAATGCATCGAGTTGGTACTTGGCAGTATGCCCAGTTGTTCTCAACAGTGGTATCGTTCAGGTCGGAGCGGCGGCGAGGCGACGCAGCTGCTGCGCCGGCTGATCAACAGCAAGCACCTGGGCATGACGGTGTCGCCGCTGCGCACGGCCACGTCGCCGCTGCCCGCGCCGCTCATGCCGCCCAATGGCGCCGTCTCACCGGTCAGTCGTATTCTTCTTTCTTATTTTTTTTTTTAATTTCACCGCGTCCCTAAGATAGCAATAGTTCATTTCTGTTGCGAGTGCCTAGTTTGAACCCCGAGCGGGCGCCTTCGCCCGCTCGGGCATTCCTACTTAGAATCCTTATTCTAAGTTAGAATCCTGAGTGTAGTGGGATTCAAACTTTCAAAACTTTTCACCTCACTAGTAGTAGTAGTAGTAGTAGTTAGTTTTTAAGATTATAATGGTACAGAATAAATAAATAAATAAATAAATGAATAATTCAAAAAAGGTGTCTTTGCTGTCTTAAACCAGTCAGCAAAAACGACTTTTACTCACTGGTTTTAGACAGCAAAGGCGGGCGCCTTTGCTGTCTAAAACCAGTTTTGAGCTAGTGAGGTGAAAAAGTACATTTTGTGTCTAAGGTAACTTAGATATTGTTTCGCTTAGGAATTGACTCATTGCAGTTTTGTGGAATGGCTTTTTCTAGCATTTGAGGATAAATAATAGGGAAAATATCCATAAGATGATAAATCAGAAAAGTCATTGCATATCTTCCTGTTTAATTGATATTCATGAATGGATAGGAGATTTATGGAAGATTCGCGTTTCATGATGTTTTTATTCAATGTTTACCTGTCCGTCATCGTCTTTATCCTCACTTTATATTATAAACTAGCTGATACCCGCGACTTCGTACGCGTGGATTGAGATTTTTTTGGAGTACCGCTTGAACTCGTATTTTCCGGGATAAAAAGTAGCCTATGTGCTATTTCAGTCTAAACTCTGTGCCAAATTTCAGCCAAATCGGTTTAGTCAGCGTTTAGCGTTCACACAATGGCGTGTAGAAATAGAGCTAGACTGCGACTATCTTGGGCTTCATCGTCAGTTACCATCAAGTGTCTCAAATGGAGCGCGCTTGCCTAGAAAATGCTTATTTACTTATGATTTGAAATTACACCACTGATTTGTAATATATTATTGTAGAACGGTGAGTGGTCAAACTCAGGACGCGGTGGCGGCGCGGGCAATGCGGGCACGGCGCGCCGGAAACAGAGCTGCCCGGCGCGCGCGCAGCTCGTGCACGACGCGCCCAGCGCGTGGCCCGCGGCGCACGACACTGTGAGTATACCATAGACAATTTTGGTTTACCTATAAGTAGATAAAGTAATATTGTCCAGCTTTTCGAAAACAAAATCCGCGGCATTTTGTGCGGTGAATGATAGAGGTGGGTAACTTTAGAAATGTATAACACTGAGTCAGTAAATTAAATGAATATAAAATTGCGCCTCATAATGTTTGACTGTCTGATCGTTTCTAAAGTTACCCACCTTCACTGTACCGAGCCGCCACGCGGTTAAATAATAATTAGACAATTATACCTAATTCAAAATGTGTAGTTGATGTGTAATTATGTGATATTCATAACAATACTTTGTTTATATACTCAAGTAAGTAAAAATTGACTGTAGTAACCAGTAACGGTATACATCCATGACCATCGCCATTAAATGATAAAAATCATTCCGTTATAGGGTGGCAGACCCAATTATGGGCACTTTAAGAGTTTATCTAATTTCAAATATGTTTTTTAAATATAAATTTAACAAAATCCTATAAATCACTCTGTTCATAAGGTTACTTGTTTAATAAAATATATAATTAAAGAACTTTTTAAGGATTTTTTTCTTAAATCAACAAGAATTTGAAATAAAATTGAAAAATGACCCAGTCCCCAATTATTAGCACATACGGGATTAAGTACTGGTAAGTACTGACGGGTAAGTCGATCAGTCAAAATGGCCGAATACTTCAGGAACTCCAGAACAATATCTTTCAACTACAATACTGACGTCATTTTAAAACTTTCCAGATTAGAAAGATTTCGATTGTGAAAAATATGAATTCCCCTAAATATTTTTTAATCTGAAAATTTAAAAACTACAATCAGAAACTTATATTTTAATCTTTTTTGCTAAAGTGCCAATAAACTGGTGCAGTGCTAGCAATTGGGTTGGTCACCCTATTATGTTTTTGCATTTGCATCATTCATGCGATAACATCCCAACCCTAAAAATTGTCTTTGGTTATCACTTGGCCATTATTGTTTACTCGAACATCGAAGTAAATAAGAATAGACTGTAATAATGATATGATTGTGTTTGCAGCAAGAGGTGTCGGAGGGCGGCGCGGGCGGCGCGGGCGGCGCGGCGGCGGGCGCGGCGCGCGGCGTGCAGCGCGTGGAGCTGTCGTGCAGCAACTGCGGCACGCACACCACCACCATCTGGCGGCGCGACACGCGCGGCGAGATGGTGTGCAACGCGTGCGGGCTGTACTACAAGCTGCACGGCGTGCCGCGCCCCACGGCCATGCGCCGCGACACCATCCACACGCGCCGCCGCCGGCCGCGCCACGACGCCAAGCACTCGCGCAGCAGTGAGTACCGGCTCGACATATCCCCACCAGTTCAACCATTGAACTAGTGGGACTAAATACTCGAACTCCGTGAAATTAATTGTGAAAATTTAATTGGCTTTTGTTTTAGCATACTGTATTAACTTTGTTTTATTACTTCAGCTGTTTGTTTTCGTAATAAATAAATAAATAAAAAAAAAACCGGTAATTCTTGGTAGCATCAAGACAAACAAAAATAATAACTTTTTGTTAAAAACTTGTGCTGACAGTAAATTTTCCGAGTTCAATTCCTGGTTTAACCCAAAATACAGTTCCCGTGGGATTTTTAAAAACCTGCCTCCACTAAGACGTAATTGCGAGCAAAAGCTATTAAATTAATAAACATAGATATATTAAACATACACCTTTATTATTGTTTCAGAATCCCGGCGAAGCGGCAATGTATGCGTTACAGAAGTGGCAGGTGGCGGCGGGGGCGGGGGCGGTGTCGTAGCGCCCGTCGTCGGCGAGGCGGAGACTGGCATGCGTGGGGGTGGGGCCGGCGGAGGCGGCGGGGGAGGCCGGGCGGAGGCGGGCGGGGAGGGCGCGGAGGAGGCGGTGCTGGCGGCGCTGCGGAGACAGCTGCAACCGCACCTGCTCGCCGCGCTACACGCGCACGCGCCGCGCCCGCACTCGCATACGCATCGCACGCAGGTGCGTACATTGTTCACACATTACATACTACCTGCACTGGCACTACTTATTAGAACTCTCATATCAAACGTTAGTTGCAATCGACGACTAGCTTTTGCCTGCGACTTCATCTAAATTAGCCCCTGTTACTCCAAGTTCTCAACTAAATCCATGTGAAAAATCACGTCAATCCGTTGCTCCATTGCTGCGTGATTGAAGTGAAACCAACAAACAAACACTTTTTTGTGTTTATAATATTAGTAAGGATTTAAATAAAAACATGAATAGCTTAGATACAATTTCGTGTCGAATAAGATTACAGAAAAAATGTTTGCACTTGTAATTTGAAGCACATGTATATTCGCTCTAAGTGAACTTTTTGGGATGGAATGTCTTTAAAGTGGGATACTTGTCGTGTTCAGGTGGGTCGAAGCATGCCGGAGTACGACGAGGCGCCGCTGAACCTCGTCGCGAGCCACGTCGCCGCCGAGGAGACGCACTGACTGCGCTGTGACCCCCGCCCCCACACCGCAGCTCACGCCCGCGCCACTCCCCGCACCGTGTACAACAACGGCCAGTTACATATACCATAGAAAACGTATTGTTTGTAATGTGTAGTTTTGTGACGATTATATTCTCGCAGAGTTGTAATTTCGGAAACTACCCTCCAAATTATAATTCTTGAACTACCCTCCAAATTATAATGTTAGCTTATCTAGGGCAAGAGTACAGTACCTGGCGGTAAATGTGGCATTTCGGCTTTGTGGAACGTAGTCTCTGTCGCATGAAGTGACAACGTCGCATTTACATGAATAACAGTTGACGCTCTTCAAAGTTGAGTCTAATCGATTGTATCTTTCTGGGGCTCGAAATAATATTTTTTATATAAGCACAACTTTAGACATTGTACTTGTAACTTAGTAAAAGTTGCCGACAGTTGCGGTTATTTCCGTTAAAAAGTGTCTCATAGTTTTTTAGAGCGGAATTCAGCTTGCGAAATTTCGCACCATTTTGCCGCTAGATTTGTCTCTTAATTTATGCAATATCTTAGTTATATGAGTGAAAGTTCACGGATACAAATAAAACTAACAGGCGAATTATAATTAAAATTGGAATCCTGTTTTGTTAGACCAGAAAATTCAACGTCGTTAAGGCTCAAATAACCTCTAATTTGTAATACATAAATTAAAAAAGTTTGCACTCTTAAAATAATCGTCACAAAATTCACATTATGAAAAAACCAAGAGATCTTGAAGAAATAATGATTTTATTGTAATAAAATATGTATAAGTTTTTATTATGTATCTAAGGGAAAAGTGAATATTTTACAAAGTGCAACTAATAAATCCGTTTCGACTTTCGGATCGGTAATAATAACGTAATGTAAGGCCAGTGTCAAAAGACTACGAAAGTTACGTGTACTATGCAAAGCTATGTTTACTCGAACTAAATTTAAACTATTTGTGCCCATATAAACAGTTAAAATAGTTAATATTTTTGGTAAATAATTCAGTAGTACTATATTCAAAGTATTTTTCTACTCCGTTGTCTATATGAATAAATAGGAAGTGTCATGATAGTCATGATATAGTTCTTGCAATTCACGAGGGCGCGTGCGCTTTACTTGTAGTTACGTCGTGTACATGCATTATTATTGCATGTATAGTAATAATTTAGTGGTGACAGGTCAATGGAACATACCACATAGTAACGTATTTTGTACCATATTGGATCAACCACTAGGTTCTAATTACGGCAACATATTTTCTGAAAAAAAAAAAAAAAAAAAGAATAGTCTCAATAGATTTTAATAGTGTGATTTGAACCTTATGACTGCTACAATAGGGTACAAAATAATACGTGACGTTCTATTGACCTGTCACCCGCACCATGCTACAATGAAAAAAATTTGAACCATAACAAATACAGCACCGGACAAATAGTTTAAATTTAAGACCGTTATAAAAAAATTGAGTCTCAAAAAACAGATCTGATTATAATTAAAATTATAGTATTACGAAGGATATGAATAATAATTTAAATGGTAATAATTTAATATGCAGGGCATATGTTGTGTATAAATGATGCGATCGTTGGCGCGGCCAATACTCGTTTACAGTGCCTATAGGATATAGCTAAAGAGCTAGTGGCTTATTTTGAGAAGTTACTTCATAAAGGCTTAACCTATTTATTTATATTTATTTTTTATTAACATATATTAGAAGTAGACATAGGTGAAGCTTAATTATCTCAAAAAAATAAATTTCTTCCAGCTTCCCTTGAAAGAGTGTAAGGTCCTCTTACTTGCGATTGGAAATAATCTCCTAGGAGGTTCGTGGTCGATTTATATATGAATACAACCCGGTAGGTTAGGATACAGATTGTATCTCAAGATGAAGCATAATACGTAATGGTTGAAAAGGTTTAACTTAAAAAAAAGATAATGACGAATACTAGCTGGTAAATGTACGATTTAATACTCAATTAAGGTAAAGATTATTATTGTAATATGCCCAGCGTTAAGCATGTATCAAGTGCCTCCTCAAAATTCCCCACCAGTTCTTAGACCAATAGGTGTAAAGGTACCAATGTTTACTCAGAGATTCGAATATTTTCCCTACATTGTGATATATGAATATGAGCGACGAATTATGAATGAAGTGTAAACTGGCATTCGAAGTTAGGTATTTTTTTTTAATTTGATATTATTTTGATGGACGTAAACGTGGTTTAAATGATATGCGCGTCTGAAAGTTGTAGACCGAGTGATGGCCTAGAAAGTCTCAACTTTTTTTTTATGTGGTGATCGTTTGAATTGTAAATATGGAAATATATTTATTTATGATCTATTTGTTTAATGAGTAATAACAGATTTATATCCTGTATGTAAAAAGTTACATTCTCCATTTCTAAATGAAGTAACTTTAAACTAAAAGTAATTTTTTGTATGAAAGGGCCTATTTCACCACTTACAATTACACCGCGGTAAAGCTATTGCATAGCATTTTTTATCAACGCCATCTAGCGGTTCACTGTAGAGGAGTCCCGTGTCAGGTTATTTTCGTTACGGAATTTCTGGATTCGGTCTCCACGCTGGCCCGCGATAGAAGCTATGCAATAGCTTAAAAACTTCAAAACTTTCATAAGACGCGCCCAACGTCATTATTACGTGGTTAAACGTTACTCGACGATGGTGACATAGGCTTTTTATATAATGTTCATAAGCGTGTGATAAATTCAACGTCATCTCTCGGTCTATAACATTTGTGAAACTCTGTTGATAAAATAAGTGATCAATTTCGGGTTTCAGAACCTTGCCTTTAAAGCTCTCTTGATATTGATGAAATTATTGTTACGGTTACCTATTGCAGGAAGCAAGTATTCTTTTAGTGGTAAGTCAGCTATAAGATATTGTAAATTTTTATTATTATTTACTTAGTTGTAATGATGATTCGTAAATTTATAGTTATTTATTTCCCATTTCGGTCAGTATTTAAATGTAAGTATTTTTTTTTAATTCTGGCGATTGATTGATAATTAATTATATAAATAAGGATATATATATTATACAATTACGGTCTGTTTTGAGCAATAATGACAAAATATGAATCTTATACAAAAGTGCAAGCGTGCAGTCGACGTAGACATTATTTTTTATTGTATAAGGAATTAGATAGGACAGAACTACGATGAAAATAGATGAGCAATAATTACACAATTAAATCTTCCCATGACACGTGTTTTGAATAATGAATTTTTTGTATACGTAGGTAGCATCGCACTTTTTAATCTCCACGATGCCGTTATACTTAATTTAATAATATATTTTTCGGTATTAGTTACGTATTTAGAGTTTAGTTGTAAACGTTGGAAGTGTAAGGAACCAATATTGAATATTCCATTCGTCGGTCGAGCGTTCGACGGAGCGCGCGTAACCAAATCGTCATGGCATTATCTTTGTACTAGAATCACCTCATTGTGGTCAGTGTTATGTAAATAATTGTGTTTATAAAAAAGCGGAAAAGCATTTACTTGTAATTTACTCGGGGCTGTTTTAGTCTTTTTTTTTTTGCCAATCGTCTATATCAGGGGTCTCCAAACTACGATTTACGGGCCAACATCGCCAACTTGTAGACACATATTTTGAAAAAAAAAAAAAAGAATGGAATTTTCGAGATAAAAATGTGACTTTACAAACTGTGCAAGCAAAAAAACTTGAAAAATTTTTCATTGGGGTTATATTATGTAGTATTTCAAATATTTTAAATTTCACTCAAAACTAAAGATAAGAGTAGAATTTGGCCTTCTGGATATGGTAGAGGAGTCTGCATGGCACTTAGAGTAAAAAGTTTGGGGAACCCTAGTCTTATATTAACTTATTCGATCACCGTCCTTTACTTAACGTCTCTACTTAATTTAGTATTAATTTATTTATTATTATATGAACCCCCACGGGCCAGTAATACCAGCAGTCTATGAGACATTGTGATATCCTTAGCTAGACCTTGCTTATTGACACTTCATACGTTCGTAAGCGAACGGGTAATAAACTACGTAATTTCTGTTGCAGCTTATATTTATATACATTTTATATTATCACGTGGTTCGTGACTTCTTTTAATTATTATCGTATTTGAAAAGCTTTAAAAATTGAGATTATTTATGCTATAATAATGATTGGGATCACCTAGTTATCGATTCTGGATGTTCGTGGCATCGCTTACAGTGCCACCGATTTATCTGTTCAGCTCACTGATCTTTATAATTTATCTATGATGTCTGTCTGTCCTATATAAATTACAGCTTAAATATGGATTATGGCTCATTTTGAAGCGTTTCTGTAATCAGCAGTCAAGGACTATCTTGTCATCGAATAAAAAAAATAGAGATCAGTGGTTCAAATGACAAAATTGATACTAAGGCCGCTATTTTAAAATATCATTCCGATGTTCAAGTATTCGTGGTCTTTCTGCTGTCAGTTATTTCTAGTGTGAGTGCGAAACAATGATATAAAAATGCAATATCGATTTCCTTAATTTCTTAAGTGACAATATAAACCTCTCCACTAGTGACTCCATCAACTGAACAGATGAGTTGGTGAATCTATACTCCCTCACAATCTGATGTGAGGCGGCAATTTATACCGTGACAATAAAGATTTAGAACAATAAGCAGCTAAAATACCGTTGTATTTAAAAAAAAAATCTCAAAACTTTGCTCTCTATAATATTTTCAGCTCTCTTTTATGAAATAGTTTCATACATCTGTATTTTTTTAAATGTTTTCGATCTTATTCTTAGAGTGATTAGGAAGAAAATGTCTTGAAAGGTTTTAATTCAGTGAATTAAATTTCTCTTTAAGTATCGGAATAGTTTGTGGTAACGTCACATAGTAAACGGTCTCCACTAACACTGCTGTTCGTAGCAGTGATACAGTATTATTTTTATTCATATTACTCTGTACATTTTTCTTTAGTTGTATTATGTTTCTAGTTATCTAATTGAAATTAAACTTCGATTTAAAAATTGGTTGAATCTTTAAAAAAAATCACCTCATAGCAATAGTATTTTTATAGACCTGATTTTAGTAAAACTTTTTTTTTTATGCTAAGATTCTATTAAATCGATACGTTCGAAATCCCGGAAGATAACATGCAGCTACGTTTAATTATACAATTTGGTTATTTATTGTAAACGTAGGTTAATTTTACGGATTACGGTGTTAAGATTACGATGAACAATGTATATCAAGTTACTAACAAACCGGTTGTGTCGTGTGTGCTTACGTCTAACAAGCATGTGTTTGTGATTTCGTGTTGCGTTTCGTCTGTGTATACGTGTACGTTGTGCGTGTGTGCGTACACTAAGCACCAACTGTACCAATTCTGTTTTGTAATTATATAATTTATGCTGAAATATTGGCCATGTAGGTTCGAAAAAATTCCACATAAGTAACATTGCGATAATAAGACTGACGGTCACTCTCTTAAAATGTCTTCTGTTTTATTTTATACGTAACGTTAATGATCTGTAACCTTAGTACAAGTTAGCTCAATTCGAAAACGTTGATAGATTTACATTATAGCCTCAGAGTAAAACGGACCTAAAGCCTCTTGTTTAAAAGTCAAACATTGAGTGCAGTGCGGGTCTTCTCCGTTGGTCGTCGAACCAAGCGAGGGTGCGGGCATCGAGGCATGGCCTCCTTACCTGGTTGAAAATGCAAGGAAAGTTACTTCTCCATTGTTTTTTTTTCAGCTGGGTTTGTATTAGATCGTTCATTAAGTACTGTCAATTTTTATGTCAGCGGCTCGAAGCGCTGGTTGTAGATTTAAGGATGAGCACGAGTCGTAGAAAAGGACTGCCCATTTTATTTTGACGTTATGGTGTACTCGAACGTTGTAACGTTTTAACGTTGAAGAATTGAGCAAACTAGTACTAACTCTTCTGCTCCGGAATGGAGTTCGGTATTATCGATGGAAGTATTTTAATTCGATATATTGTGATATGTTTGTGTGTGTTTCCGAAAAGCAATAACATTGTGATAACTAATTGTGAGCAATTGTATGCACTAAACTGAATATTTGCATAATGTAAAATTAATAATGTCAATTAAAATAATGAATGTACCTACTGGATATTTAAGCTATTCTCGTTCAATTACAACCGAAACTAAGCGCGCATGCTACCAAGTGTGATGGGTATTCTCAACATGATATTGGCAATCAATCATATCTCATATTTAATCTAATAATAAAAATATGTATATAAGTGTGAAGTCTATAAAATATAGCCAATAGCCATATGGTGATTCTTTGTCAATTTAAGTACGAACGTCTCTGCATTTATTTAATGTGGATTTCATCTATTGCAAATCGGTTTCATGCGCGTTTAGTTTCACAGATAAACTTCAAATTAATTATTTTTGTATGAACATCCAGATAATATGAATTTTCCATTTTCAAATAATTCCATGTAAGTAAATGTAAGTAAGCTTGAATAAGATCTTCCGTGACACGCAGCAATATGAAATTGCCTTTAACTATACACTAATCATCTTCGGTATGTATCAGTTTTTATGTAAAATAGTGTAAAATGTCAACTTTCCAGTAAGCTTAATGGCCAGTGCACATTTAGATGGGACCCACAGCTTCTTTATGAGTCAGATTCAATCAATTAAATGGCTTGAATTCTCTATAGAAAACAATGGGAAGTTACTATGCTCTCAAACCCGCATTCGCAAATGCCTGGCGGTGGGAGGCTTTGGCTGTGGCTAGTTACCAGCCTACCGTCAAAGATGTGCCGCCAAGTGATTTAGCGTTTCGGCACGATGGCGTGTAGAAACCGATTAGGGGTACGAGTTGAATCTACACTGCCATACGCCTTCCAAGTTAGTCCGCTACCATCTTAGACTGCATCGTCACTTATCATCAGGTGAGATCGCAGTCGAGGACTATCTTGTTATCATATAAAAAAAATTCAGAGACCGCAGTCACCTCACACACTGTTGCAATCAGTTTTAGACAATCTCACAGAAGTACCTTTGAAACTCTTGGTTTGAAAGAATCAACTCGGTCCCACCTAAATGTGCTGCAGCTCTAAAGGACCATTACATTAATTGTTGATTGTTATCGTCATTGTGTATATTGTATAGTCATTTCAACGTAAGTTTCAGCATAAATTATCCGTTAAGAGCGTCGATGATCTACGCCGCACCTCGCTGCTTACGGCCAGTCTCTGAGAGGATATTCAAATGTGCCCATATTTCTATACAAGGTTAATTGTAAAATGCCGGCAATCTTCCACAGGCAACACTTCTATGCATCAAATTAAATAACTTTTGTTCCACGTTTTTTTAAAATTCTTAAAGAAAAAAAAATTTTTCGTACAAAATTTCTAACTAAAACTTGAGTTTTACAGTACAGCTTTTTAAACTTTTTATTTCACATAATGCGGCTTTCTATTATACGCAATCTCTAAACTGAATTGATAAGCCTTAATCTGGTTCTATCCTTTTCCGCCAAGAGTATTATGAAAGGGATAGCACGAGATATGTCGCTCAAGTTTTAAAATCTCGTAATTCATAAACTGAAGTCTGTCTCTTAGTCTTCCACATTTTTTGTTCACTGTTTTTATTTATAAAAAAGAATTAACAGGTTATAACTGCTTTTTCTAATGTCTTTAGTATATTGTTAGACGACCTAAGAATACTAGTGAGATGCATTGGTCCAAAGTATACCTAAAGGAGGCACTATAGCCCAGTTATTCCCTTTGTCGAGACTAGCGGGTAGAACTGTGCGGCGTAGACCAGCGACGAACATTATAGTGATGAACGCGGGACGTCGCGCGTCGGGAATACTCATTGTGAAACATTAATTATTGTTGCATAGATGATAAATAATGTGACTTACGCAGGGATGGATACTTAAATTATTAAATTTTAACTGATATATTGGCTATGTAGTGAGTAGAATATTTTTTTACAAATAAAAATATAGCAGCTATAAACTCGTTTGTTTTCCATTTTATCTACTGAAAAAAAAAAATTCCCAAAAAAAAAAAACTTGAAGTACTTGAACTGAAAATAAAACTTTTTATTATGGTAAGAACCTAACCCTTAACAAGAAAAAAATTTAAAAACTGGAAAGATTGCTTCAAATGGGAAGAAATAAAGACAAATAATTTATAGCAGACTAATATAGTTTTTATTCATAATTCTATTCTATGTTACAGTAACGATAGGTCGCTTGACAGCTTGTCGCGTCCGCGCGCGTTTGTCGCGCGTCCGTCGCGCGACTGTCGCTTCGTGGAACAGTTGCTCGCTGTCGGCCGACTCGATGTCTCTGCGCATCCACTGCAGAGCGTGCACGTTATAGCCAACCATATCCTGAAAACGTTAACTTGCTAAAAACCACTCTATACGTTTATTTCACCGTCCTGTGAGATCGCAGTTAAGAACTCATCAAATAAAAAGAAACTGTTGGGCTATTCTCTATTTCAGTGACGATCGAATGTAGCTAAGAACTCTCAGTTCCCGCATTTTTATATAAAATGTGGTCTTCTTATAGTCCATAATGCGGCATAGACAATAGACAATGAAGTAAATGTCACAGTCGTAAAATATGGAATGAGAATCTAATAACTGTAGTTAAATAAGTCTGTAGTCTATGCCACACCATCCTACAGCGCATTGTGTAGTTTGCAACTTTTCATTCCATTGCTTTCCAGAAGCACTGGAAATTTCTAAAATCCTACTTCTTACTAATATTATAAATGCGAAAGTTTGGATTGGTGGATGGATGGATGTTTGTTACTGAATCACGCAGCAACGACAACCGAACCGACCGACTTGGGTACCCAAGTATGGGATAAAAAGTAAAAATTATAATCTATCTCTGTACAGAGATAAAAAAAAAATAAGAGAGTTCCCGCGGGAATTTAAAACCTCAATCTACGCGTACGAAGTCACGGGTGTCAGCTAGCAGAGAATATGACGGCGGTTCTCGTAGCTTTTCAAAGTGTGTGTGAGAGCTCACCCGCAGCTCCTGCAGCCTCATGGCGGCCTTGGCCTGTATCTGTATGAGGTGCTTGAGCAGGCCGCGGTGCGCGACGAGCGGCGCGCGGTGCACGCGCAGCAGGAACAGCGCCAGGCGGCACAGCAGCTCTGCGTGGTCGGCGCGCTCCAGCAGCGCGGGCAGCAGCCGGACTATCTCACACGCCGCGCTGAACGGCACCAGCAGCAGCGCTTCCTCTAGTTCACTGCGAAGACGTTTTATTTTCACATCATCCCAATATAAATGGTAGATTCATCGACGATTCAAAAGCACTTGTAAAAGTTTATTTGAATAAAAAATATTTCTATTTCTATTCTCATATTCATATTGATTTATTGCATTTCAATGTTATTACAATGATTCTTAGAACTAGAGGTCATTTTTTCCATTGGAACCCCGTTGGGGCACAGCAAATATTGGCTTAGTATAGAGACGGGCGCCAAGTTACTCATTAAGAAAGTCATTTATTTTATAATAGGCTTTGTAGCGGATGGAAACAGTAAAACACTGGTTTTGAGCAAAAGGGCTTGGCGGAATCGTAGTTCGTAGGAGCTTGTGATTTGGGCGGTTGGCGACGGGCGGCGAATTCAAAAACTGACCTTTTTCAAACGTTAGGTGTCAACAACTGACAGTTGCCCCCCGCACCCCTGCCTCCATACGAACTACGTTCCGTTTTTGCCTTATTTATTATATTTATAAATATGGCAACACAAAACAATATAAATATCTAATTCGCGTCGCTAACAGGCTTTATCTATAAGAAATTTTTTTAGGGAATTGATAAAAGCCGTATCTTTCTTAGTTTTTTTTATGTTACTTGGGATTTATATACTTTTATTTATATAGAAGTATATTAATATATATATAGCTACTCGTGCTGATTCACTGATTCACTCACTCACTGACTCATTGATCACCTCTCCTGTAAAATTTTGTATGGAAAAAAATTTTTTCACTCACGGTTTCGTATAGAGGACAAAAATTCATTCGGTACAAAAATATGGAGAGAGCTGCTGATTGAGGATTTCGGAGACGGGTGAGGAGCACCGGCCAGGGTATCGAAGATAGGTGGGGGGTGTTCAACCAAATGTCACTCGAAACCTCATCCAATTGGCAGAGAGCCGAAAAAAAACTCCAAAATGGCGGATTCAAGATGGCGGCCATACAAATTTCGTCAGTGTCTATCTCGGAGAGTATTAGAGATCAAAGAGTGGTTTCTTGGCAAAAGATGATCAGGAGCCGAAGGTCTACCTGATGAACAGAAAAAAAATTCAAGATGGCGGAATTTATTTTTTTCCATACAAAATATATGCAAGACTTTATACGGTTTCTTTTCAAAATTTCTGATGGTTTCATATAGAAAACAAAAATTCATTCGGAAAATAAATATGGAGAGAGCTGATGATTGAGGATTTCGAAGACGGGTGAGGAGCACCGGCCAGGGTATCGAAGATAGGTGAGGGGTGTTAAACCAAATGTCACTCGAAACCTCATCCAATTGGCAGAGAGTCGAAAAAAAACTCCAAAATGGCGGATTCAAGATGGCGGCCATACAAATTTCGTCGGTGTCTATCTCGGAGACTATAAGAGATGGAAGAGTGGTTTCTTGGAAAAAGATGATCAAGAATTCAAGACCCGATGGTCTACGTGATGAATAGAAAAAAAAATCAAGATGGCGGATTTTTTTTTTTCATATAAAATTTATGCAAGACTTTGATACGTTCCTTTCCGCTGATGGTTTCGTATAGAGGACAAAAATTCATTTGGATGAAAAATATGGAAAGAGCTGATAATTGAGGATTTCGGAGACGGGTGAGGAGCACGGTCAGGGTATTGAAGATAGGTTGAGGGTGCCCAAACAAAAATCACTCGAAACCTCATCCAATTGGCAATGAGCTGAAAAAAAATACCAAAATGGCGGATTCAAGGTGGCGGTCATACAAATTTCGTCGATGTAAAGATGGAAGAGTAGTTCCTTGGAAAAAGATGATCAAGACCCAATGATATACTTATAAAACAGAAAACACGCGGTTCGCTTTAGCGAGCCGCGCACCCACGCGCCCTACTAGTATATTATATACTTCTATACTAGCACAGAGATTGCTAGACAAGGAAGGAAACACAAAACGCCTCAAAAGATGGCATATACTGGAGCTGGATGGGAGGTGAACTGTCCAACATAAAACTGAAGAGGAGGGTATAAAGTGAAATGCCCCCTTAGATCAACCATAGCTTGACATAACCCATATCTGATAATGGCTGGAGAAGCCGATGGCAGATGGACATAATAGAAAAAAAATAATTCACATCACTAGTTGGAAAAGCACACCTTCGCTTAAAACTAGTGAGTAAAAGTCAATTTTGCTGTTGTTTGCTTGTGTGAAATATAGTTAATTTTTATTGAGACCCCAGTTTGAATCCCGAGCAAGAGATACCTACTTTATTATTGAATTTCGTGCTATATTGCTCTTGTGTAACACATACAACTTTTCCTCACCTCTTACCCTCAGTGAATAAAAACAAGAACTTGAACTGAAAGATATTGACGGATCAAGATGAAAATTAGAAACGTAAAAGAAATAAAAATTTAAATTTATTTTCTACAAATAATATTTTTTATGTTATGAAATAAAATATTAGCAAATGAGGAATTTCTAGACATTTTATGAATCAAGAAATTAGAATGTGGAATTTTGTAGGATTATAAATTCTAAAAATCAGTTTACAATCAGTGAGTAAAATTAACTTTTTCTCATTAGTGAAAAAAGCACCACACCACAAAACGTAATGCGTTTGCGAGGCTATTTGTTTATGCGGCAGTGGGAACATACCTAGAGCGGATCTTCTTGACGGTTTCCAGAAGGAAGTCCTCAGCGGAGCAGCAGTTGTAGGCCGCCATCAGCAATGGTGGCTGCACGGGCTGTCCGCGCGCCGCGCTCACCTCGCGCTCGTACTCTGCTCCCACCGACAGACACTCCATTATTGAATCCGCCTGGACAAACCAAACTATTAACTGTTTATTTAAACTCAGTTACAAATATATAAAATTCTCTATTTGAGCATTTTAAAAGAAAGAAAAGACATAATATTTTATCTTTCTTTGTATCAGGTCTATTTAAAAAAAAAATACAATAAGTAACGACTCATAATAAAATTTCTTACAGCTTTTTCTGCCCCAATGGTTTTCTTTGTTGGCATATTGAGTCCTGGCAGTCCTGGAACCGGTGCCTAGAAAATAATACTCACTTGTAATTTACTTAAATACAAAAAAATTTGGAAATCCTTGTGTGAGTACCCGAGTCCCGACAGTTGAGAAATTAATATGACGTATATATTTCTACGTTTTTTAATTCACATTGAATCTAAGAAAAAAAGTACATTCAAAAGGAAAATATAATTTTTGGTTACTATAAAAATGATGGTGTTTTGCCCTAACAAAGACTCGGAGAGGATTCCCTTGGTATGTCTAGAGTCTAGACAGTGTACTATTGATAGGGTGGATTCGTTCAAGTATTTGCAACATATCCTGACCGAAGATAGCTGCGAAGATAGAGCGATGCTGACACTGTTTAGAGCCTATTTTCGTCGCCGAAGTAATCGATTATTATTTATTTTTTCTGTATTAGCACATTTTTTGTATTTTAATGGGTAAAAATGACTTATTATTAATACAGAAACGTTTCTCACATGTTGTTCGCCGGTAGCTAGCCCTTCTTCAGCCTCGTCAGTGTCGCCCAACACGATCGGTTCGTCTGTCCGCGCGAACAGTCGCACTGCGAAGTCGGTGCCGCAGGTCGCCACGTGTAAGCCGCCCGCGCCGACGGATAAACCCACGCACTCGCCCGCGTGACCCTACATACGAAGAATTATCCATCAATAATTAATATAAAAAAAATATTGTAACTGCTTTCGCTGCTGCTTTTATTTATACAATGAAAAAAGTTAGCTCATAAAATATCTATTACTAAATTCTATACAAGTTATACAAAGAGATACCAAAACTAAGAATTAACATTACAAGAAAAATCTTTTAAATAACTGAACCGACATCAACGACAATCCAATTGTTTCATTATTGTAAGGAATTCATCAAAGAAATACTACTGCAGAAGAAACATTCTGAATTAAAAACATTTTTCTTCACTGAGTGAACAAAAATTATTTTTGCTCACTAGTTTAATGGACAACAAATGTTAATCAGAAAACACTCACATTTAAAGTAATAATATTGTCGTACGAGTCCGCATCCCATTGTTTGACTTTCCCATCTTTGGACGCAGTGAAGAAATAATGCGTGCTCGGAACAAACTGCAATGACGTCACAGAGTCGTTGTGGGCGAATATCGACTTGTGGCAGTCTCCGAAGTCCATGCCCCATATCTTCACGTTGCGGTCGGCTGAGCCCGTTGCGATGATGTTCGAGTCATAACTGATGTCCAGACTCAGGACTGGCAGCTTGTGGCCGTATAGAGACAAGTAGAACTGTTGGAGAATTAACTTTGACTTTAATTTTTTCATCACATAAAGTAGGTGTTTCTTAAAGCCTTCTGTTCTCAAAATTGTGACGTTTTGGACTGGAGGACGAAAATTTTATGAAAGTTTTTTACAATTTCCCATAATTAATTAGATTATGCGAAAAAAAAAATTTGAACGACGTACTTAGGTACAGTATTTACATGTAGCTACAGTAATTTATTGCTTTTTATGTTTAAATTGAAATTGATTTTGTTTATTCGGCGAAATATTTATTACTATTTATATTATATTAATTCTTTGTGCTTACAAAGTAGATAAGTATGTTTTTATAATCCATTTTGAATCACTCACCTTGAATGTGTCCAAAAAGAATATCTTAACAGTAGAGTCGAGTAAGGCCACCGCAATGAACTTGTTGTTGGGACTCACTCGGACCGCTGTCACTGATTCCTCCAGCTCCAGAGTTCTCGTATGAAGGAGTGATAATACCTGTGAGAAAATGCAAATTATACGGAAAAAATATTTTTCTAAACTAAACTTTTTTCTTGTCAATTTTTATAATATTATAGTAGGATGTAGTGTTTACTTACTTTTGCTTTGGAATCTCCCGTAGGATCTGGGATTAGTTCAAACTGCCATAACTTCACCGTTTTGTCGCCACCGCCAGAGTAGCAGCCACGCTGTCAAAGTTGAAAAAGGTAAAAAAAATATGAATTGTTATTAAAAACAAATGCAAGTCAAGCGACATTCTATTTAAACTAACATTAAAAAAAGATATTTATTTTACTGGAATTAGTACACTGATAGTTTTTGAATGTTAAAAAGAACATACTCAGGATGTTCTCTTTATTATAACTGTCTTGCAGTATCACTATACACATATAATTCAAAGAACTGATGGTCGTCGATATCCCGAGGTGCTGAGTGACACAAAACCGTGACCATTCAAGAGATTTTTGCCCAGAGATGGACAATGGACATTTATCGGTGGATAAAAAGAAGACTAGAATAGAATAATTTTGTATTCAAATAAACTTTTACAAAGTGCTTTCGAATCGTCAAACTGGTTCGGAATGCCGTTCCAACCGAGAAGAACCAGCAAAGAACTCCGCAAGAATCTAATAGACTATCACAAACTCACCAAATCGGGAGTAAGTCCAACGCTGGTGCAGTTGTTGTCGTGCGCGGGCACTTGCTCCAGCACGCACGCGGCGGCCACGTCCAGCAGCAGCAGCGCGCCGTCCGCGCACGCCACCAGCGCGTGGCGGTCGCCCGGCGCGAAGCACGCGCTCGTCGGCCGCCCGCAAGGCACGGCCACCGTGCGCAGGCAGCTTTGACTCGTTCTATTACAACCACGTACATTCAATGCACAATAATAGATAGATTGAGATATAGATAAAAACTTTATTCCACACAAGAAACAAAATTGAATATGTACATAGTCCGATTCAATCTTTATGACGTCTCGGAGTTTAGCCGCGAGTGTTCGCGCAGGTAGTCAACTGAAACCGTTCCGTTGATTTTGTATTCTGCGCATCGAAACGCACGATGTTCCGAGCAGTCATAAAGTTTGTATGGGACTGTGCAGACCTGTTCCACAGTTTGACGGAGTCTGCAGCGGCGGTCAGCACGGCCAGGTTGTCGGAGCTGACGGCGACGCAGCGCGGCTCCTTCTGGTGTCCGGGCATCGTCACTTGTTTGAGACACTTCACTGGACACAATAAATAACGTCTAAAACCAGTAACACGACGACGGAAAATTTATTATATATACAGCAATTGATTTATATATCCATTGAACCACAAAAAAAAATTCTGAAAAAAACTGGTAACCCGTTTGCTCGGAATTCAAACTCGTCACTCTCAACAAAAACGACCTTTGCTCGCTCATTGCACAATAGTTATTTGTTCAACAAGATAGCAAAGTTCATTTTTGTTGCGAGTGCCTAGTTTGAACTCCGAGCGGGCGAAGGATTCTAAGTTAGAATCCTGAGTTTTGTGAGGGATTCAAAGTCAGAAGAAACAAAAACTTTGCTATCGTGTGATACATGGGTAGTTCTACGATAAGAGGTAACTTGTGCGGCAATCAGTTTAAAATAGAAATTTTACTCTATATGTTGTTATTTTTTGCTATGAAACACATCACCTAAATGTACTTTATTAAATAACGTCACGATTCAATGCCTAATTAAAGTATATTTTTCTGAAATTCCTTATAAAGTCTAAAAAAGTCTCTAACCTGGCCTGTCCCCCTGTCGGTTTCAGTTTAATTTGAAACGATACATACTTTCTTTGTAGCAGTTATTAAACTAAAGTATGTTAAACACAAACTTCAATAAATGTATTCAAGTATTGTTAAGGAAAAATAGAACAATATTTATTTATTTGCAATATATTTTAAACTTAACTTTTGTCCCACTGTTTTTGGGTATCTACTCTAGAAAATTTCATTCCGCTACTACAAACACAAATATAAAACGGCCATATTCCAAATAGTGCTCAAAGTCATCTACTGACGTGTAGTTCGTAATGCAAAACACGTGAGCCGTTAAGAGCGCCGTCATTTGTTAGTTGTTGCGACCGTTGATTCAAAGTAGTCGTTTCGCGAGGTCATTGTGTCTCTCACCTGGCAAGTCATAAAAGTTATATTATTCATTCAATTTATTTGCATTTACTGGTCTAATTAGATAATGATGGACTAGTGAAAGTGTGATACATAATGTACCGAAAAACTTCTTATGTCAATTAAAACAATACAATTTATCATGAAAACGTCTCTCACCTGCCATATTTCACCTGGCAAGATAAATGTCAGGAGAGAAACTAGTTGACCAGGGGAGATAAGGTTATTGCAAACAAACAAAGTAAAAAAAATCAAAAAAGTCAACAAAGTCAAAAAAGTCAAAAAAAGTCAAAAAAAGTCAAAAAAGTCAAAAAGTCAAAAAAATCAAAAACCGTCAAAAATGTCAAAAAAGTCTTTTTTGACTTTTTTTGAATTTTTTGAATTTTTTGAATTTTTTTATTTTTTGACTTTTTAATAAAATATGCATAAAGTGACTTGCCCTTACGTGAAAAGATAAATAAATAGAACAAAAATCATAATATAAGTGTTTAATGAAAAAACAGCTACTTTTCTCCGTGGCCGTATTCTCTATGGACTTGAAACCTCTTATCGTAGAATCACCCACATACAACTTTTCGCCTTTGCTGTCTAAAATCAGTGAGCAAGTCGTTTTTACCCACTCAGTGAGGAAAAGTGTTGAACTTTTCTTGAGACAACACTTTTTCTCACTGAATTAGCAAAAACGACTTTTGCTCACTGGTTTTAGACAGCAGTCGCCCTTTTTGAGCTAGTGAGGTGAAAAGAACTAGGTTTCTACCAACCTTCATTCCCTTCAGCAACAGCCAAGCTATGCAGCTCCAAGGTATTTGTGGCCAGTGTGACTCCAACGCGCAGTTCCCCCGTAGTTCCCATCAACACTGTCGCCGACTTCAGTTTGGCCGACAGCTTGACGGAGCTCAAGCGACGAACTTCGTCAGAAAGCGTGAGGATCTCTGGTATATCCGTTGGTGCTTCGTCGGCTTGGTTTTCTTTTTGTTTACTGTAGGAAGGTTTTATTACTTTTTATAGAAACCGAGCTTTTGCTCCACGGCTTCGCACGCGTGGAGGTTTTTAAAATTCCTGCAGGAACCCTTCGTTTTTCCGGGATAACCTCTTTCCAAGTCCTAGTAATAATCTTACTATTATTTTATAAATGCAAAAGTTTGTGAGATGGATGGATGTTTGTTACACCTTGACGCCACAGTAAATGTTTTACAAAACTGACTTCAAACGCTACTACAAAGTATATCAATTGTGCCAAAAAAGTGCCCTCGATTTCTCCAGGATCAGATCTTGACCTGATGACAATGGGACCACCTGAGAAGTATACCCTTTCAAACAAGAAAATAATTTTCCAAATAGGTCTAGGAGTCTTCGAATAATCGGGGAACATACATAAAAAAAAAGATTGCAACGAAATGAGCACCTCCTCCTTTTTTGGAAAGGAATGGAGATAGCGCATTCCCACGATAAACATAAAGGCTACTTTTAATCCAAGAAAATTAAAGATTTCCTGTGGATTTTATACATGTACTTAGTCCATGTAGGGCATGATAATTTAGTATAATAATAAGAATTTCTTACGCCAACTTTTTCCTCTGTTTCTTGACTCGCTTATTCATCCTGACCTTGGCTTCCTCATCAGAACAGAAGGAGAACAGCTCCAGCAAGGAGTCAGTGCCGTAACAGGCCAGCACGCTTTGGCCAGGGTCAGTCGCCAGTCCCACCACTCTGCCCTTGCCCCCGCGGATCAGGGTGCCTACTTGGTGACATTGCAACAGCTATGGAACAGTGATAGTCTGTTAAATAAGTCAGTTGACATGGGTAATTTTTTTTTTTTTCTTAATAAACATATAATATAAACGTCTGATAAGTATAATATAATTCTTTTTAAAAAACCGACTTCAAACGCCACTACAAAGTATAGCAATTGTGCCTATAAAATCTGAAGATTTCCCCAGGATCCCATCATCAGATCCTGACCTGATGACGGTGGGAAGTATACTTTTTCAAATAATACTAATATATAATATTAACTGGAACCTTGATCATGTCAGCTTACAAACAGACAAAACTGCATCAAAATCAGTCCATTTGTTAACATGGTACGAGGGAACAGACACAGACATACATATACATATGTGAAACTTATAACACCCCTCTTTTTCACAGGGGGTTAAAAATTTAGGGTTAAAGGAAAACTTACTGAGCTGTCCTCAGTAGAGTCAGTGTCTTCTAACTTGACGATCTCAAGTTGTTGCACAAGTTTATCCTCATCCTTAACTTTGTCATTCCACTTCAACTTCCACACGCGAAGTTGCTGGTCCATACTGCCCGTCACCAGGTATCTCTCTTCTTTTAATAGTACAGCTGACCATACCTATAACAACAACACTGTTGATTTACATCTCAGGCTCTCAACGTAGGCGATGATGTAAGGTTTGAGAAGGGCATTAAAAGACCCAGAGAAAACTTTATAAGGGGTATAGAGAGGGCACAGGGGAGGTGTGGACAGGTAAAAAATATAGTCTAAAAAGACAAAAAAAAAATACCAGTAAAATATTAGAGCAAAGTAAACTTTAGTATTGTTTAATTTAATTGCTATCATATTTACAATAATCATTTTTATCACATGTGCGAAAATGCACATATTTGGGTAGATCTTCCCAAACTACCCAAATATGTGCATTTGCTTAGATGGAAATTGAACTGAAAGATTCCATTTCATTCAGGTCTATTTTAATTTTTAATTTTAATTAAATTTAGTAGTAGCAATTGCAGTTTCATATTCGCAACAGACTGTAAGTTAAAAAAAAGTTGGAGGGCTCAAGAAAATAATTATTCTTAAAAATCACTTTTTTTTGTTATTGCATCATCTTAGTTAATAATAATAATAATAATAATAATAATCATCATTTATTTAGCAAAAAGTAAAATTAAACACACTAAGTTGGGTTTTTCATGGTGATCTAAATATTAAAAAGATAAGAAAACCACATTTAAGTTAAAGCTCACCTCCATTTGATGACCACCAAGTGTTTTAAAACAATGCTTAGTCTCAATGTCCCAGAATTTGATAAAGGTGTCCTTTGAAGAGCTCACAATGCAGTTCTTGCCATTAATAAAGAGGGCACAGGTCACCACCCCCTTGTGGCCGCTGAATCGTGCTACACCAGTCTCTGATACCACATCCCAGAGGATTACCTCAGTATCCTGAAATAGAAAATTTCAAATACTAACATAATTGTCACATATATTGTCACACTTTGACAACCTCCCTGGCGCAGTGGTGAGCGCTGTGGTCTTATAACTGGGAGGTCTTGGGTTCGATTACCGGCGAGGTAATTTGGAAATTTATAATTTCTAAATTGTCTCTGGTCTGGTGGGAGGCTTTGGCTGTGGTTAATTACCACCCTACTGTTAAAAACGTGCCACCAAGTGTTTTAAAATTCCTGCACAATGACATGTACTGCCATACCCCTTCCAAGTTAGCCTACAACCATCTTAGACTGCATCATCACTTACCATCAGGTGAGATTGCAGTCAAGGACTATCTTGTCATCAAATTAAATAAAATGTACCACTAAAATCTCCTTTTAGGATGAGACAGGATTAGGCATTAGTCCACCATGATGGGCAAGTGTGGATTGGCAGACTTCATACACCTTTGAGAACATAATGGAGAACTCTGTGTTCAGATTCCTTCCCAATATTTTCCTTCACCTTTTTAAAGCAAGTGCATGGTATTTTGTTTTCTACCAAGTTTATTTGTTTGAATAAAAACTATTTTGATTACTTAAAAATTGTACCTGGTTAGAGAACTGGAGTGTACAGTACAGTCCAGTGTTTTTAAAGATATGTAACTGTAAACGGTAACAAACCTTAGACCCAGATACAATCCTATGGCCCAATTCGTCATACTGCAAACATGTTATAGCAGACTTGTGACCAGCAAATACGCACACAATTTCATTGTTGTTCAGTTCGAAAACATTAATATTTCCATCAACATAGCCCACTGCCATGTGGTTGCCAGTCGGGCTGGCCGCTATTTGTGATACCACTACATTCTCACCTGGTATTACTTGGGCCTGAAATATACAAAAGGATAGTATAAACATAACTTAAATGAAAATTTTTTGAAAATCTCTTTTTTTTATAAGATACCCAAATTATATGTGTATTATAGGAAACAAAGATCTTGGAAAACTGTTCCAGACCCTAGCCTAATCTCACTCAAAATTAATCCACTTGAGTTCAGTAATAAATCCTTACTAATATTATAAATGTGAAAGTGTGTTTGTTTGTCCTTCAATAACGCTGCTACAAGGCTACGGATTGACGTGATTTTTTGCATGGGTATAGTTGAGGACCTGGAGAGTGGCTCACATTCATCCGTAGCTTTGTTGCAGCGTGATTGAAAGACAAACCAACAAACAAACACACTGTCACATTTATAAATTAATATATTGTTCGACACAACAATAAAGTAGATAAATAAAAATTTAATAATACCTTTTCTCCTAATCTCATATCCCAAACAATTACATGTTCACACGCACCAACGGCGATGTATCGTCCGCTAACACCATTCAGAGTCACATGGGTGCTATTGCAGTCTGAACTGGCTATGACATTAAAAATGCCGGATGGGGCGTACCGTAAATATTGTTTAGTAAGTCCCATAGCTATTTATGGCTATTTATTTTCTAAAAACGCTAAAATAACCTAAAACTATCACATGTTGTTTGTTTTGTTTTTTTGACACATGACAGATCCTTCTACTTTGCAGGTACCTGTCATGTCATATTATATAAGAGCGCCTACACACTAGCGTTTGTCCAGCGTAGGTAGGCTTTTGATAAACGTATTTAAACGTATGCTCAGTGTAGACGCAGTGACAACGCGACGTGTGTGACATACGTTAGACATCAATAGAGTTTCCTCGTCGGAATCCATTTTGTTAATAATAGTACCGAAACGAGAACGTAATTGCGTGACGTCTGCACTGCAGAAAACACGCCACAATAACGTGACACACACGCCACGTTGTCGCGGCGTCTGTGATGCCCATACGTTTGTGGAACGCCTACGCTGGACAAACGTTAGTGTAAAGGCGCTCTATCGGTAGTACAATTTTTTTAATTAAAAAGTAAATACCTTAGTGTTCGTGGTCTATGGTTAATGTTTCTGTTTTTAAAAAGTTCTCCTAAAATGGTAGTCCAATAAAACTTAAACTTTTATTTTTTTTACACGAGAAAAATTTTAATAAGTGAACATCTGTACTTTTTCCATTCCGTTACAACTGAAAATTATATTGTAATGAATGAATAGTTTAAAGCAATTAAGTAATAATATTTCAATACTGTAAGAATAACAATCAACAGAAGAAATTAAAAATTAAAAATATTAATGTGGCAACACATGTCCGGTATACGACCGCGGGTTGCTGATTTTTATTGCTTGATTTATTTATTTTATCATATCACCTCAACGTATCTCTTTATAATTGTTTGTGTTACAGCGGAAACGGTGTGATTTTCTTTTCCATAACAGCTTCCTACGGAAATAACCTGATATAACATTTTTTCACACGCCATAAATAAGGACATCCATCAGGTTATTATGTTACTCAACAAAACCAGGTTTATTGTTTTTCTTCTTGAAGCAACGTGCCTTCTTTAATCTTACACCTTATTTTTTGATTACAATTTGTTGAGGGGTTGCTTAATGGAAAGTTGTATGGTTTCGCAGGCTGGTGGGATTCACGAATCGATCTCGGAAGTGCAATATGGAGATCCATTCCACGTCAGATGTCGTGATATTGAGTGGTAATTCGCATCCCGAGTTGGCTGACCTCGTTGCAAAGTAAATACCTATATCTATTATTGCCACCATCTTTCAGGAAAAGCTTAATTAGTTTGACCTTCTTTAAGATTTACGTCAAGAGTTCCCAAAGTTTTTATCACGCCTCCCTATTGCCTAAAATGAAAATGTCCAAGCCCCCCCTTGGTGTAGCAAGTGGGCTCGCCATCTAATTGTAAAATACAATAAGGGTAATTAATAATAATTAATTATATCCAGAAAATTTTTTGGATCATTTTTTGCACACTTGTGATGAAGAGTCACCGTGATGGATGATGTGGGTTCATTAAAAAAAAGTGCACAACATAGATTGCTAACAGGTACTGCAGTATGGATCGGAGTGTGCACACTCCACCCCTTACATGTCTTCACGCCTCCCACTTTGAAAATTAATGATCTACAAAATATTCTCCATCATTCTCAATACTGAATAGTCATCTGTACATATGTATATTCACTTTCATAGTCTGCATGCCAATCTGACAGGCGGCAGTAGGTACATGCTCTTCAACATGATGTTAAGCCTATACTCTCAGTTCTGTTTAGGATTTGATTAAAAAATCTAACAATGTTTTGCTCAATCTAAGGCTGAAATGTATAGACCACACTCTCACTTAGCTCAGACTCAAGACAGATTTATGTCAGTATATTTGTGTCTTGTTTTAACCTTTATCTTGAGTCAGCTCTATAGATCTCAGCATAAGACTGGAAGCCTTGATTTTGTGATCTATAGCCAAATAAGCAAAATAGTTACTAGAGTTTCAAAACATATTGTATGACAAAACTTTATATTTCAGCCGCTTGGGAGTACGAAAAGGAGGATGCTCGGTTTACCATAAAACAAATAGGGAGACTATGGTGGAAATAGCAGATTCTATCCGTGGCAAGAATATTTACATTATACAAACTGGCACAAAGTAAGTTCTTGACAACAATAACATTCATTGTCTCCACAATCATCGCATTACAGAGTGCAGGTTTTTTTTTTCTTAAATATTTTTAGCAAGCAAACAAGCAAGCAGGTGGGTCACCTGATGTTAAGTGATTATTGAAACATGAACATTTGTCTCCTCCCAGTGAAGGGTTATAGGCCATAGTCCAACTTGCTGACCCAATTAAAATTGATAGACTTCATACAGCATTGAGAATATTTTAGAGAACTCTCAGGCATGTATGTAGGTTTCCTCATGATTTTTCTTTTACCGTTGAATCAACAACAAACAAAATTTTGCACAGAGAATACATTACTAACACCAGATTTCATTCCAGAGGGGATATAGGCAAATTTTTACAATAGGAATTTAGAACTTTAATAGCTTAGCGGTTAGGTTAATTTTAAAATGTATCAAAATGATGTCAATTTAACATAAAAAATTAGTAACTCATGCATGTAATATCATGATCTGGTTGTAATGCAAAAAAATTCTTATCGTTAGAGTTATCATTCTTGTGCCTGCCACTCATCAAATACTGCCAATACTAAATAATGATAGGTTAAATTAAATATCAACCATGTATCAAGTATGTAGTTTGACTGATAAGTACAGCAGCTTAAAAAAAATCGTCATGAAAGTTTTATTCTAAGAGATTTTGCACCAAGCATAGTAACTTTTCAGTATGATAATGGCTTAAAAGGGTGGAGCATAATAAGTAATATTAGAAGAACATATTAATTATGATCATTTTAATTTGGTTTCTTATATATCTGCAAATCTCATTTGCAACTCAAAAAAAACTGAAACCTGCCTGAAACTGATTGTAACCATGATAACACTAACATCCTAATAGATTTAAGTGTAGGTTAACACAAAAAAATCAATCATTGATAAGTCTAAACTAATAGCTCAATTACTTGTTTTACTATTCCAATTGGAACATTAATCTCCAACCCGTAATTTATTCTCTGCACGTAATACATCATATTCATAAACCACAAACTAAATGCATGATAAATTTTTGAGAGAGAAAAAATTTAGCATTTTAAACACTTGCAGGGATGTTAACAACAACATAATGGAACTATTGATCATGGCATATGCTTGTAAAACATCATCGGCACGTTCCATAGTTGGGGTCATTCCATACTTACCATACAGCAAGCAGTGCAAAATGAGGAAGCGTGGGTGCATTGTAACTAAGCTCCTGGCGAAAATGATGTGCAAATCTGGTCTCACTCACATTATAACAATGGATTTGCACCAGAAAGAGATACAAGGGTTCTTTGATTGTCCCGTTGACAATTTGAGGGCATCTCCCTTTTTGTTGCAGTACATTCAAGAGAGTGTAAGTGGTTATCTTCACTAATATTATAAATGCAAAAGTGTGTTTTTGTTGGTTTGTTAGTTCGTTGATTTGTTGGTTTGTCCTTCAATAATGCCGCAACGGATCAACTTGATTTTCTAGAACCTGGAGAGTGACATAGGCTAATTTTTAACATGGAAAATCAAACAGTTACCCCCAGGATTACAAAAACTAAAGGCCACGGGAATGAAACCGCGGGCGTAAGCTAGTCAAAGATAATTTATTATCTACTGTGTCGATTATTTCAGAGACCTTGAGGATTCAGTTTTTTTTCCATTTATTACGTTTTTTAATTTGTTTATTGAACAGCTGTTTTATTGTACAAGAAAAAAAATTATGAAATTATGAAATTACAATAATTTTCTTCATTGACTTACCACTAGAGCTTGACACGCCAGGCCCGAATCTTGTCAGGTCTGAATTATACTTCAAAATACCATAATTAATAATACCTAATTAATATTTTTTTTGAATTGATATGTAGTAAGTAATTATTGCCACCAGATTCCAGACTACCGCAACTCAGTGATAGTGGCTCGAAACCCTGGCTCTGCTAAGAAAGCCACTTCGTATGCTGAGAGACTCCGGCTTGCCATAGCCGTCATACACGGAGAACAGAAAGAAGCTGAGAGTGATGAGGTGGATGGACGATATTCCCCACCCTGCATGCCCAGGTATCTATAGTATTTTTTTTTTAATAAAAGAATCTTTGGCACAAGCTGAACTTGACTTATATTCTCCACTCCCCTCCAAATAAACGAAAAAATTGTTAGGTTAGTGGGTAAAAATAGTGCAAACGAAGGAGATCAAACTGCAACCTTTCAGTTTTCAGTCTGCACCTTCACTTAATTTTGCACAATATATGGTTGAAGCCTCAATAGCCCAACGGTTAAAGGTGCGGACTGAGAACTGAAAGGTTGCAGGTTCAAATCCCACCTGTCGTACTATTGTCGTACCCACTCTTAACACAAGTTTTCACTTATTTGGAGGGGAGAGGAGAACGTCAGTCAAGTTCAGCTTGGCTGATATTCTTTATAAAAAAAATACAAAAAAAAATCTGCTATACACAAAACTGATGGGAATGGGAATAATTTCAGTGTGGACCGTTCACGAACAATGGATGTGTCAGTCGGTGTTCCGGTACATCCGGCCAAAGAAAAGCCGCCGATCAACGTCGTCGGGGACGTGGGAGGCAGGATCGCTATTATGGTGGTATGTAAATCTTATTGGCCAAGCTTGATTTTAAAATAAATGAGTTTTACTATTTTGGTCGGAGTAGGCGATAGCTGCCTGTTTTGCGTGATTCCGTAAGGTATATTAAGACTCTCCGCTGGATAACTCCAGCCAGCCAAGCTCACTCCAGAATCCGAGGCTTCGAGGCTAGGCGAGGACTTCAAGAAGTATTGCTTGATAGCCAATTGGACACACCCTTGCATTTAAGTAGTATGAGTTCCAATTCACATATCAGTTAATGTTAATCACTATAACTTCATTTCAGGATGACATGATAGACGATGTGCAATCATTCGTAGCGGCCGCAGAGGTACTAAAGGAATGCGGGGCATATAAGATATATGTGCTAGCGACGCATGGTCTGCTCTCATCAGACGCACCACGGCTGATCGAGGACTCGTCCATCGATGAGGTGGTGGTCACCAACACAGTGCCGCACGAGTTGCAGAAGATGCAGTGCAACAAGATTAAGACCATCGACATATCTGTGCTGCTCAGCGAGGCAATCAGGCGTATACATAACAAGGAATCTATGTCTTATCTTTTCAAAAATGTCACACTTGAGGATTAAGTGTAGAATGTGTCACGATTGTTGGTAAGGTTGCACAAGCTTGATTCAAAGTAAAGCAGTGAAATGAAAGCTCAGTGAGATGCGTGGACCATACATTACTCTTTGTTCACTACCAAGTTTTACAGTGTTATAGTTCATTTCAACTCCGAAGGCGCGTGGCTCATGGTTGTTTGCGTGTCGTATCTGTATAAGTGTGAGCGAGAGCTTGCTCGCACCTGACCGCTCGTACCTAGGCTCCTGACAGGCATGCAGACCTACGCAAGGTGCATGTACCACAAGTAAAGCTCACGCGCCCTCGTGAATTGCAAGAACTATACTTTGTATGTGACAGTGTTACTTTTAATATTCTTGCTGCTAATTATTACAAACAATTTTATTTTATATAAAAAAAAGCTTACATTTCATAGCTTTACCTGTGAGTCAAGTGAGTGCTATTTTGATTTGCGTTAACTAGTGCTAATTGTGATTTACTTAAATCGTTTCTACAGAACTAATAGGTCCAGAATTGTGTTACCCTTTTAAGCTATTGCATAGCTTCTATCGCGGGCCAGCGTGGAGACCGAATCCAGAAATTCCGTAACGAAAATAACCTGACACGGGACTCTTCTACGGTGAGCCGCTAGATGGCGCATTTTTAGATGGCGTTGATAAAAAATGCTATGCAATAGCTTTACCGCGGCAGTCCCCGAGTGCCACACGTCTTTTTTTTTATGATTCAGATTGTCTTCACAACAAGCCTTATGTTTGACCTGTCAAATAAGTAAAAAATTCTGCACAGTGGAATTAGTACCAATGCTGAAACTATACTTTTAATGTTTTTCATTAAGTCGACATCATCAGCATGCGTCATGTTTTTTCGACGCCTTCATGGATCAGATTAATGATTAGATTTTCATTGGTGCAATCAGCTTAATATCAAGTACTGAGGAGGTTCGATTTAACTAAGAACTGTTCATAACTGTGCTTACTATGTACTACATAGTAACCTAATTTTTGTATTGTAACATGTAAAAATATAATTAGCGTTAAGCATATTTCATAGTATCCAAAGTATGGGAAATGTTAGTATTAATTTCTCTCACTTTCTAAGTTCTATACATAATTATATCAAAGGAACAAATTAGTCAATGAAACCATTTTAGGTTAGCCTGAAATGTAAAACTAAAGTAAATGAATCTATTTTTTTCCTTAGTAGGTATTCACTTAAGTTCCGGTAAAATGTGGTATAGTTCTTATAAATTACGAGAGCGCGTGAGCTTTACTTATGGCTACGTCGTGTACATGCACATTGCGTAAGTGTGCGTGCCTGTCAGGAGCCTAGGTGGGAGCGGTCAGGCGCGAGCAAGGTCTCGCTACGCACCCTCGTGAATTGCAAGAGCTATAGCATGAAGTTGTAATTAAAATATAATTTTTCAATAGGCTGATTTTTATACATACATACTTATTGTCTGAGTTAAAATATTCAGTCACTTTTGCGCATATGTTATAAATGAGAGAACTTTTTCTTTAATATAATATACTCTAATTGAACCACCAATTGGAAGAAGGGAATAAAGGCCATTTTTTGCCAAATCGACTTATGCCCATTTTTGTGTACCTAAAACATAGCCCTACTCTGCGAGTTGAAAAGTAGAGATAAATCTCTCTTATTTCATGCAGTTTTGTGCAATCAAAGAAACTGTTAGTTGGAAGAAAGAAATAAATCCCGGCTTTTATTCCCTTCTTCCAACTGATACACGTATGTCCATAGTGTTAACGAGTGATATGCCTGCTTAATTCAAATAAAAATAAATACAAACATACCTCACAATTAATGCCACCTTTTTTTTAAGTTATATTTGAGATATACGTGCAATTTAGAGATTAATAAGTTAATCATTTTGCGTATTTTCTTAAATACGACTAGTGATAGTTGCACCTATTCGTTTGATGAGGAGGTTCAAGATAAAACTCCAAAAAAGAAAAGAAGAGGTGTTAAAAATACTCATCAATACAAAAAAGAAATGCGAAAGTCATTACATAAGATAATCACACTCAATATCTCACAATACAAAAGTTTTGAGTACAGCTCAAGTCAAAAAATTTACTTGACATGTTCTAAGTTTATAGATGGCTTAGGTAAAGCTTTTTATGAGTTTTATGCTTCAGAAAGTATCTGAGAACCCAGCACAACCATTAACTATCATATATGCTTTTAAAATACCAATAAATGAGACAAAAATGAATGACATACATAAAATAACTCAATAAATTCTTGACAAATTTAAAAAAAATTATGATATTAAGGCTTTGCCTACTACAACATTCGAAACTGCTGAAATCGATGAAGAATAGAAGAACGTCACTTAGCACCTTCAGTATTTCAAATAAATAAATATATTTTCTCATTATTTTGGCTTTTTCATGCCAGTACTTAATCAATTGGAAGAAGGAAATAAATCCAAGAACTTTATATGTGTATATCTTAGTTAATATTAACATATGTCGTTCTAATTTATCTGTAAATAATCATAATTAACATTATCTTCATTTCGTTCATACATCATAAGAGGCTATGTGCCGATAATTAAAAGTTAAACAGTTTTTTTCGATTATCTCCGTTCCTAGTTTTTGGATTTATTCCCTTCTTCCAATTGGTGGTTCAATTTTGAGTTACAATGCATTTTTTTTATCTGGTTAATAAATTTGTGTGACAGTTACATAAGCTATAATATTATGAGACAACATACTGTGATTTTGTATCTTATAATAATGTTAATCAGAACTACAAAACATGTGTTAAAGTCCAAAGCTTTTATAAAACGTAAGGTAATTTTATAGCGTTAAATATCGTATTGTATAGATTAGTCTAAATTAGTCAGTAGGTTATATGGTATATATAATATGTAATATTTATTATTAAATTTCATTAAATATTTTGTCGCACATAGTTTTTTAATTTCTTCTATTAATTCCTTACTTTGACGATTCTTAGATGTTAGTATATATATGTAGTGATGTACTTAGTTATAAAAAAAGGGACCTATTAAAAGAATGTACCTACTATATTGTCGCTTCATCCCATTTTTTGTTTTGAGGGAGTGACTACCTACTCCTTGAACGTGATTGGTTGACACTTGCGTCAAAGCGAACCGCGGGGAACGCGCGGTGTCTTCTCTCTATAGAGTAGGTATTGTACCTAGAGGTTCAAGGTTATACATAGTACACTCTTCTCCATAGATAATACAGACTAGCTAGTGCTTTTCTCTTTCGCAATCGTAGACAGAGAAGGCAATAGACCAAGCGTAGAGAGAGAAGACATAGAGCCAGTGACGATTTCTTTCTCACTCACACTAAAAAGAGAGCAGAAATAAAGTTATTAATGTGATAAACAGAGACGCAGCTACCCAATTTTTTGTCCCTCATCGTGTAACCAGTTTTTTTCAAGGTCGACACACTTTTGTGCCCAACAAACTGACAGTTAATAAGAAAATTTAGTATCTATGTGTGTTGCCAGCTTTAGGTACCTATACAATGTCCCGATTTTCCCTATCCTACTTATATTATAAATGTGAAAGTTTGAATGTATGTAGGGCCATCCATACATACATCCAAATTTCAGCCATATCGGTTTAGTGTGGCGTGATTGAGTAACAAACATATGGATGTTTGTTACTCAATACGCCACACTAAACCGATATGGCTGAAATTTGGCACGGAGATAGGTTTTTTTTAGTAATGTCCTCTGACATACCGTAACGGCGGGTTACTTTGGCTACTTTTTCAATTTTTTTTTTAATTTTTGTTGAAACAAAATAAAGTCGTGATGGAAGAAATGAATATTATGAGAAAAGAAAAGAAAGATGATGGATACTAGAATATAATATATGTCGGCGATGATTAAAGTGTATTCAGTTAGATAGTGTCGGTTACTGTTCTGAATCATCCTGAAGTTTCGTTCGAATGTCCAACAACCAGTCGAGAACTGTTGGCGATCTTAAGAATTATTTTATTTACAAAGTTCTTAATTTTTAAAGCCATTTTTAAATAGCTAGAGGCAGACTTTTAATGTTTTTTTTAAATAATTATTAACTTAAACTATGAAGAGTTGCAGTTTTATACGACTGCCTGAAAAAAGGAATATACTGTTAATTTCATTAATGATGATTTTGATGACTAAATATACAATTTTTGTTGCTTTTAATTCAATAGCATTACTCGATCGAAGGAAAATTTTAACTGTTCATTACAAATTATTTTGTGTAACATTCTTACTAGTAACGAAAAAAAATTTTCCTTTGTGTTACATACATCTTTTTTCAAAGTGACTCACATATGCTAAATTTCTATTCGGCATTTCAATATTTTTTTTAAGGAGCAAATAATTATCTAGTGAATTGGTCCTATGAAAGTACATTAAAAAACTTTAGTATAAAAAAAAATATTTTTAAAAAACCGACTTACGTGTACAAACTAAAATTATTTTATACTTTTAAGTGGTGGTTGAAGTTAATATTGTGTGCAATAAAGAATAATAAATTCTTTATTGCACACAATATTAAGATATATGTAAAAAATAGAAGCTTACCCTAATAGGTATGTCTCTCCCAGACAACCTTATATGTGTAGGTATGTTATTTAAAAAATAAAACAGTTCAGCATCTGTTTTGTCGTTTTATTTAAAAATCCTGGGAAGAATTTTCCATCTAATTTGGGGTACTAGGGGAGTGCAGTTATTGTGGCAACATTAAACTCGAACTTGTCATGTGACGTCATCGTTACGTCATGTTATCTCTATTTCAGTCGCGGTTACACAGTACCTTGGTCTATTGCCTTCTCTGTCTACGAGACCAAGGTACTGTGTAACCGCGACTGAAATAGAGATAACATGACGTAACGATGACGTCACATGACAAGTTCGAGTTTAATGTTGCCACAATAACTGCACTCCCCTAGTACCCCAAATTAGATGGAAAATTCTTCCCAGGATTTTTAAATAAAACGACAAAACAGATGCTGAACTGTTTTATTTTTTAAATAACATACCTACACATATAAGGTTGTCTGGGAGAGACATACCTATTAGGGTAAGCTTCTATTTTTTACATATATCTTAATATTGTGTGCAATAAAGAATTTATTATTCTTTATTGCACACAATATTAACTTCAACCACCACTTAAAAGTATAAAATAATTTTAGTTTGTACACGTAAGTCGGTTTTTTAAAAATATTTTTTTTTATACTAAAGTTTTTTAATGTACTTTCATAGGACCAATTCACTAGATAATTATTTGCTCCTTAAAAAAAATATTGAAATGCCGAATAGAAATTTAGCATATGTGAGTCACTTTGAAAAAAGATGTATGTAACACAAAGGAAAATTTTTTTTCGTTACTAGTAAGAATGTTACACAAAATAATTTGTAATGAACAGTTAAAATTTTCCTTCGATCGAGTAATGCTATTGAATTAAAAGCAACAAAAATTGTATATTTAGTCATCAAAATCATCATTAATGAAATTAACAGTATATTCCTTTTTTCAGGCAGTCGTATAAAACTGCAACTCTTCATAGTTTAAGTTAATAATTATTTAAAAAAAACATTAAAAGTCTGCCTCTAGCTATTTAAAAATGGCTTTAAAAATTAAGAACTTTGTAAATAAAATAATTCTTAAGATCGCCAACAGTTCTCGACTGGTTGTTGGACATTCGAACGAAACTTCAGGATGATTCAGAACAGTAACCGACACTATCTAACTGAATACACTTTAATCATCGCCGACATATATTATATTCTAGTATCCATCATCTTTCTTTTCTTTTCTCATAATATTCATTTCTTCCATCACGACTTTATTGTTTCAACAAAAATTAAAAAAAAAATTGAAAAAGTAGCCAAAGTAACCCGCCGTTACGGTATGTCAGAGGACATTACTAAAAAAAACCTATCTCCGTGCCAAATTTCAGCCATATCGGTTTAGTGTGGCGTATTGAGTAACAAACATCCATATGTTTGTTACTCAATCACGCCACACTAAACCGATATGGCTGAAATTTGGATGTATGTATGGATGGCCCTACATACATTCAAACTTTCACATTTATAATATAAGTAGGATAGGGAAAATCGGGACATTGTATAGGTACCTAAAGCTGGCAACACACATAGATACTAAATTTTCTTATTAACTGTCAGTTTGTTGGGCACAAAAGTGTGTCGACCTTGAAAAAAACTGGTTACACGATGAGGGACAAAAAATTGGGTAGCTGCGTCTTATCACATTAATAACTTTATTTCTGCTCTCTTTTTAGTGTGAGTGAGAAAGAAATCGTCACTGGCTCTATGTCTTCTCTCTCTACGTTCGCAATCGACCAACAGCTGTTATATCTATCCATAGCAGCGTTGCCAGAAGGTTACTTTTGTAACCTTTTAGGTGATTTTTAACTCCGTCCGGTTACTTCTAGGTTACACTATTCAAAAGGTAACTTTTAGGTGATTTTTCGGATCTTGTAGAATTAATTCTTAATATTTTGTACAAAACCAGCGTGAAACGGAACACAAATTGAAACAACGCAAAACTTACAGTATAAACCAAAGTCAAAGTATAAACCCTGGTCTATGGTGACTAATACCTAATCTGTGCCTATTATAGGTAGGTACTCTCTCTGTGGTTTGGCAACTTCGTGTACCTAATAGGCAATGTTCACGTCCACAAATTAATATAATATTAGTTCACGTCGTTCTCTTTCACACTCGTTTCGTCTGGACCAATTTCAGGTGTTTTGAATAAGTAGCTGGTAAAATGCAACTTAAAATGGAAAATACAACTACATTATCATTTATATTTGTGAAAGTTATTACAACTTTTAATACATTTCTACTAGAAAAAAATTAGAGGTTATTTTTAACACTAAAAGGTTACTTTTTTAATTATTTTAGGTTACTTTTGACATGACTGTGCTGGCAACACTGATCCATAGTAATCTGTGGTTGTTTTTGCATTTGTTATAGGTTATAGAAGTGATTATATTTTCTTGATATTTTTTATTTTTAGTGGATAAAGATGGTTTATGTTCTATTGGATTATACAAAATACATAACAAGTTGATATTTGATAACAATTCTCAACTGAATCTTCATCTCTTTCTTCTCAATCACATTAAAAATATATTGTAACAATGTTTTCAGGTTGTGTTTTCCAAATAACTTATTTTGTAACTTAAAAGCGATATTGTTTTAAAACAATGGCTATTTTTAAAAAGCTAATACCACTACCGAAGGTATATTTGCGGCAGACAAGCAGAAGGTTTGTCAGTAGCAGAAATATATTAAAACTTAGCGAAAGGGGAATGTACCAGGATTTGTTTCCAAATACTGCAGCGTAAGTACCTACTTTTTAATTATTTTTCCTGTAAATAAACTACTGATTCTCCTGATTTATCCTACATGAAAGAAAAAATCTCATCTCAATCCATTGCCAGCCCTCTTCTGGGCAAGTCTTGTTCATCCTGAATGAGAAGGGTTTAGTCCATAGTTAACCACACTTGCCAAGTGAACAGGCCAGGATTGGCAACATTTTTTTTTTATTATTTCATTTTTAAGGGACTTTCGTCCGACACGGACACCAGCCCCATTGTAACCTAACTTATAAATTATCCTAGTGGAATGTAACAGCAACAAGATTGGCAACATTATGGAGAGCTCTCATCAGGTTTCCTCATGATATTTTCCTTCACCATAAATCCTGTGTAAGAAAAAATTATATAAAGATATAGATTTTTTCCAGAAAAATGAGCTATGATTTTGGTTTGCCAAGGCTTTGATGCCATCTAGTGCAACAAAACAGCCTACTTACCAACCAGTTTGAGGAGGTATCAATTACATCTTACATGTGATAGCTTGTAAGATGGACTTTGATGAGGTAACTCAGGTAGGGCACTAAATCCCTCGTAATGGTTAATTTAACTATTTAGATGGGATTTTATAGGGGAGAGGAGAAGAACCTGCAAGCAAAATCAGGTTCAAAGAATAATTTATTTTTATTTTACTTGAATAAATACTCTCTATATTACTGGGAATTTTTCTCATGTTTTCTGTTTTAGGAATGAAATAATAAATTTATTGAACAAATCTCCGCAATGTGTCTATGCAGGATTTGACCCCACGGCAGACAGCCTGCACGTAGGAAACCTGCTTGTAATAATTAACCTATTGCACTGGCAGCGAGGAGGCCACAGTGTTATAGCTTTGGTAAGATATAGAATTATAATAGGCATATCAAGTAGCAGTAGTGCTTTAGGCATCAAGTCATTTACTCTTCTTCAATTAAGGATTATCCCATTAAGTCAGGTCCTCTTTCCGGCGTGCTTTTGTCTAATCTTATGCATCTGATTTTCTCAATTTATGGCTCTCATTTCAGTGATCATTTCTATAAAATTTATTTTTTTATACTTACTTATGTCTTTTTTTTTTAGTTAGGGGGAGCCACAGGATACATTGGTGATCCTAGTGGAAAAAGCACAGAAAGAATAGCATTGTCCCAGGATGTATTAAAAAATAACATCAACTGCATTAGAAGTAACCTTGAGCAAGTGTTTGAGAACCATAAAAAGTATATTTGGTCCGAAGATGAAAGCAAACTCAAACCAATCAAGTATGTCCTACATAATATAAAATTTTTCAGTAGCACAAGAAAAGTAATCATATTGAATTTGAATATTCATCATATAAAATAACTTATTTAACATTTATTTTTTTAGTTTTTAATTTTAATTTATTGTATCCTGTTGGTTGTCCATATTAAAAAAAATATATTATTTTTCAGGATTGTAAATAACGAGAATTGGTACAGAGAAATAGATTCCATAAGGTTTGTCAGTGAAATTGGAAGGAACTTCAGAATGGGCACCATGTTACTGAAGCAAACTGTGCAAAACAGGATCAACTCAGACATTGGCATGAGTTTCACAGAGTTCGCTTACCAAATATTCCAATCTTATGACTGGTTACATTTGTTGAAAGAATATGACTGCAGGTTTCAGGTAATGAAAAAACTTTATTCTTATTTTGTTTTTAAGAGCAAACACCGAATTTCTCGTTGGTTCTTCTTGGTTGGAACAGAATTCCGAAACAGTGGTAGAGGCACAAGTTTATTTGCCTTCCATTTATTGTATAAATATATAATCTCGATTATGATAATGAAAGGAATCTGGAAGTTCTGGAACATGAAAGGTTTAATTTAATTGTCTTTTTATTGATTTATCTTTTTTTGTTATGTTTATGTTTGTATGTTGGGTTTTCTGATAATTTCGAAAGTAATTAAATATTTTGATAAATAAGGTTTTGTTTACTATATAGCGTTTCGCATACTTAAATGTCGCGACGAATCCAATTTGGGGAAGATAACAGATAAATGCTCTAAGGCAATGAGACAAAATAAGTTAATATATTATGGTAGTTCCTAGATAGCACGTAATTTTAGTAAGTCTAGTTTTAAAATTTATTTGTTGGTCGACTTTCTTTTTGTGCAACATTATTTTAGAGTAGATCTATTCTAGATAGGCGGAAGTGACCAAATGGGTAACATAAGTGCTGGTCATGAACTAATTAGTAGGACTACGAAGCAAAATGTTTATGGTAAGTTTTTAAACCCATCCAAAGAACCTCTATTGTAGCTTTTTTTTTTATTCGATGACAATCTCTCCTGATGGTATGTGAGGCTGCAATCTAAGATGGTAGCGGACTAACTTGGAAGGGGTATGGACGTGTAGATTCAACCCATACACCTGTTTTTCCGGGATACAAGATAGCATATAAATATCACTGTCTAAGTCCTGATTGAAGGTCAAAATAACCAACTTTATAATTAGTATGGAAGTAAGATTAGCGAGGATTAAAATCAATGTGTATATTGTTAGGTCTAACACTGCCATTGGTGACAACAGAAGAAGGCGACAAACTGGGCAAGTCTGCAGGCAATGCTATATGGCTAGATGGCAAGAAGACAAGTCCATACAGTTTATACCAATACTTTATAAGAACAAAAGACGTCGATATAAAGAAATTGCTCAAGTTGTTCTCCTTCTACAGTTTAGGAGAAATCAAGGATATCATGTACAAACACAAACAGCATCCAGAGCAAAGATATCCGCAGCAATGTTTGGCTGAACAGCTCACCACATTGGTTCATGGAGGTAAGCTTTATAAAACTACAAAATTGACTAACGTTTTTTTTTTTTAAATTTAAATCAAGTGAAACACATTATCTTTTTAAAGAAAAGTACTTAGGCCTAAATGTACGACAGCGTATCACTGACTGTTCTGAGCTAGGTATGTGCGATTAAGCATTTAAGTATCGCATGCTTCAATGGTGAAGGAAAATATCTTGAGGAATCTCTGGGAAGAGACCTGCCGCCCTAGCCATATTGAAAATATCGTGAGGAATCTCTGGGAAGTGCCGTAGCCATATTACAAACGTGTTGTCTCTTTCTATGATCGATAACGCTAAAGCAGGAGCTTCCAAAGTTTTTATCGCACGTCCTATCGTTTCAGAAGGGAAGCTTATTAAAAAAACTTTGGGAATTGGCGTTTTACTCTAGATATAACTTGCGGTTATTTGAAAGACGGCAACTATTACTTTTAATTCATCTTCTATTTACAGAAGAAGGTCTATCAATGGCGAGAAAAACCACTGAAGCCATTTACAGCAAAGACGTTAAGTCATTAGTTACCCTGACCCAAAATGATATGCAGCAAGTCTTTGAAGGAGCTACCATTGTAAACTTGTTGTTGTCCCCCGGCATTACAGTATTAGAACTTGGATTGAAGGCGAAATGTTTCCCGACAGAAAGTAAGTACTTTTACAGTTCTTGCAATTCACGAGGGCGCGTGGCTCATGGTTGTGTGTGTTGTATCTGTATAAGTGTGAGCGAGAGCTTGTTCGCGCTTCACCTAGGCTCCTGACAGGCACGCACACTTACGCAATGTGCATGTACACGACGTAACCACAAGTAAAGCGCCCGTAACTTCGTATTCATTCCGCTGTTGGTAGTCGATGCGCATCATAGTGGCGTCAGCTGGTCTCAGCGAGACGGGATCTCTTGCTGTATTTCAAATCTATTTTAAATATTTTCACGATGTCATTGCGAAATACTTATGTTTTTGACTGAATGCGAAATGTAGTTTTTATTTTGCACTGCATAATAATAATTCATTCTTTATTATGGCTACTACGGCCCACTTACATGTTCACACACATTAGCTAAAAATTAAAAAAAAAAAAAAATTTACGTGCCGCTTGTTTACGAATTTAGGGCCGATTTCAGCAAAGTAAAATAAGTGTTATCAGAGCGTAAAGATATTTTGACACTTTTTGTATTGAAAATCTGCCAAAGTATTTTTATGCTCGGATAAGACTTATCGTTGGTGAAATCGGCCCATAAAAGAGGAATGATCGCGAAATGTAGGTAGGTACTTGTAAGTGGACGCAATAATTATCGGAGTATAAACGAACTCGTTTCGTTTCAGATGATGCTATGAGAATTATACAAGCGGGGGGCTTTTACATCAATCACCAAAGAATCAAGAAAATAGACGAAGTAATTACAGAATCTGCGCACATACTGCCCAACCTTGTTTCCTTACTACGAGTGGGCAAAAGAAACTATTACATCGTGAAATGGCAAACGTGAAAAATCTAGTGAAATTGTTGGAAATAAAATACATTATAGTATATGTTTGGGTTTAATTTTATTATTACTTACAACAGAAGCTTGTATACTTGCAGTATATAATTAATAAAATGCATATCACATAAAACATCGTAAATACTACATAACATACATTAGCCTAGTTAATATTCACTGAAACAGCGTGGCTGATACAACTAATGGGCCGGACACACTTGTGACACGCCACGTGTGTTGAGAAATCTTGAGAAGCAAACACATGAATGTGTTGTCTTGTGTCATAACGATATCGTTAAGTTAATGATAAGTGCAACACACAGCAGTCTTTTTTTTTTTGGATAAAAGCTAGCTTTATTTTTGTCATATAAATACCTTCTGGCAGCGTCATAGCGTGGCATTAAGTAACTATAAATAATTGTGTGTTTTATTAGTGATTATGAATTCAGTTGTTTTGTGTACATTGGTGTGCAATAAGGTGTACCTATTCATTTCATTGGCATTCTTGCCGATATCAAAAAATGGTTAAAAATGTACTTATTGTACATACTTATGTTTAATGATTAAATGGACTTTTATTATATACGAGATCGTATGGCGGACACTCAATGCTAAGTAGCATGTTTAGAGTTCGTTCTACCAATTTCAACAGAACGCCAAAATAAACATAGGTACCTCTTTAGAAAAGAGCTCCTTGACTCCACTCTTGGACGTTGCAGCATAAGTCATATGTTATATGGATATGTGCACATTAAATTTCCGCCATATTGAGTTAAGGCTTGCGACACATCACAACACAGTGATGAGTAAACGACTTTTTCTATGACCAAAAACACAGCTCCCACGACATATTTAACGACTTTATGGGGATTTAGTATATCGAGACACGACGTGGCGTGAAAAAAGTGCGTTTCCGGCATAATGCACTGTCAATTCGTAAATATTAAAATATGGCTACTAGTTATACGTTTGTGCACGCCCGGCCGCCGCGGCCGAAGCGCCGAATCTCCTAATATCACAAGGATTTACTGCAACTTATTGTATCTACATTGTACAAAACTTTATAAAGCACGGAGTATGTCGATCGCATAAAAAGCTAAATTGACTCAATTTGATATGTCCGTATGGAATAATGGTTAGAAAAAAATAGCACTCGACGAACGCACGCGACGCGGTTTCGTTTTGTTACACCGATTCGTAAAATTACAATATTACAATAAAAAAGTCATCACTTTACAAAAATAAATAGGTTATCTGCAAAGAAATATAATAATATTAATTTTAATACTAATGTACTTAATATGTTGTGAAAAATTTCAGAAGCGATCTATGTATTTAGAATAACTAGCGTACATTAAATAGAGGGCATCAGTCTTGCTCCATCTCTACACGATCCGAGCCATCGTATCCGAAGAGGAATATGTTTCTAATACTCTGTTTTACCACACCATCTTGTAAAACGCCTCAGAACGTTCCCACACATATATACAGGGTGTCCCACGGCTATGCCACATGGAGGGGAAGTACCTTAAATATTGTAGATGGAACATTTTACTGAAAGAAGACTTCATTTTAATTTAAAAAACAATTTAAACTGCATTCATAGATTTTTAAATAATTGCCTGGTTGAACCGGGACTCGAACCCGCTATACGAGAAAAAAAAATTAACCTGTATCTTTATCATACCGATCGGAAGGCTTCATCATAAGGATTATTTTTTGTTAAATAACATAGCATGAGAAATAAAAGGAAGACCATGAATTTTAGCCTTTGATGTACCTTGTCCGTGCCTTACTAATGAGTGTGCAATTCGTAGCTCTGTTGCAGCGGGATTGAAGGACAAACCAATAAATCAACAAACAAACACACTTTCGCATTTATAGGTAATATAAGTAAGGATTAGTAAGGATAGTAAGTATCGGGAAATGATGCGTACTTCTCAAGTGGATACTCATTAGTAATAGTTCATGTCAGTTGTACGTCGATACGCCAATGTCGGCTTTTAATTTTTCTGAACAAAATTTTACATCAAAGGCTAAAATTCATGGTCTTCCTTTTATTTTTCATGCTATGTTATTTAACAAAAAATAATCCTTATGATGAAGCCTTCCGATCGGTATGATAAAGATACAGATTAATTTTTTTTCTCGTATAGCGGGTTCGAGTCCCGGTTCAACCAGGCAATTATTTAAAAATCTATGAATGCAGTTTAAATTGTTTTTAAAATTAAAATGAAGTCTTCTGTCAGTAAAATGTTCCATCTACAATATTTAAGGTACTTCCCCTCCATGTGGCATAGGCGTGGGACGCCCTGTATATTACAGCATCACAGCAGTAGGCCTTCTTATAAGCTAAATCTCTTCGGCGATTGATCGCACAAGAGTCGCTAGCTTTCATCTCATACAGACAGCATGGAAGATGTGACTATAAAATAGCGATAAGTAATCGAAATCTTTGTAAATTCAGTAATTTACATTTTTGTTGCGACTGTGTGATTTAGCCAATTGATTGAAAGATTATCTGTCAATCACACTTCAACTTTGGTTCTAATCCTGGCTCACAACTTTTGCTTGATCAACCGTTCTATTCTATCTATTTAGCTTGTATTATATTTAGACGAGTCCCCTGGGCACGTAAAATCTATGACGTGTACCTGCTTATCATATTGCATGCATTGGTACATTTCATACATTTGACGTTTACGAATCGAATAGTTTGGAATAGCTACCACGCGAGCGATGGATGCTGGAATCTGTAACACGGACTCCTGTAATATTATAAGGCGGTTTGGACTAGAGGTCGGTGCTTTCGTGCGCCGGCGCGACGGGGGGCGGCGGCGCGGGCACCAGGGGGCGCGGCGGGCGCGCGGGCTGAGGCCGCGGGGACTTGGGCCCGCCCTCCGTTATATTCCCCTCCGATTGTGACAACTGCCGGCTCGCGTTGGTCAGACTCTTCGGCTCCTCCAACTCCGCGTCCTTTCCACCTGAACTATGCGTTCGTTGCACCGTACTCCGAGAGCCGTCGTCCTCGGCAGCCCCGCCAACTTGTATGACAGTGGGATGCTGTTTGTCGACCGTGTATATGTGAGTGCGCTCTAGGACCGTGGGTGTAATCTCTGCGTTATCTGTGAGGGAGCTCCGTTGCCCGCGGAAACTCTGCGGCCGGAGTGTGGCGGGGCGCTCGGGGACGGCCGGCTTGTGCCGCAGTTGCACGTCAGTGTCGGCCTCGACGGGCGCGGGGACTATAGTCCGTGGCGCAGCGACGGGGCGGGGCGGCGGCTGGCTGGAAGGCTTCGGCACTCTAGCACATTTGTCCGAAGACTTCTCCGCGCCCAGCGACGTCGGCCCGCTGTTGGAATCGCCCACTATCTTCATCCTAGTCACGACTCCGGATTGAGCGGTTACATTTTTGACCACAAGAGTGGATTCCTTGTCGTTCCTATTCTCCGTCGCCTTCAAACTGTCGAATTTGTCCTTTTCGAATTCCAAACTCTGTCGGCGAAGGTCCGCGAGGTTTTCGCGGCTGCCGCCCCGCGCCGCCTCCTCCTTTATCGCTTTGCTCTGTCTGTACGTCGACCGGTTGATGGTTTGCACGCCCGATATGATTTTTCCCGAACTTTCTGAGATAACCGGCCGTGGTGGCTTCGCCGGCTTCTCCGCCTCCTTGGCGATCGAATTCTGTTGCTCCTTAGGCGCTTCCGTAGCCTGTGTTTGCGCTTCCACTTTCCTGTTCTTATCGGGCGTAAAGTTAGGTGGCACCGGCGCAAGGGGTTTGTGTTTTCGGCGCATGATAGGTTTGGGACTGCCGTGGGGTGGACTAGATTGGTCAGACAGGGAGCTATTGGATTGAGCTTTTTTGATATCGTTATCTAATAGTATAAGGCTAGTGTCGTGACTGTTGCTCCTCGAATGGCGACCGGGAACGTCGGTCGAGATTTTCTGGCCCAGATGGTTGTAGCTGAACATGGATTTGCTCATGCTGCTGTAGTCACCGTTGGCCTGCTCCTGGCTGAGCGCGACCGTCTGCGGGTAGCCCTGCACGAAGGTCGGCGTGAAGCCGTACTCGCACTGGTCGGGGAGCAAGTCCTCCTTGGTGAAGGAGATGAAGAAGTTGAGGTCGTCTTTGAAGAACCAGTCGGCGTGCTTGATGAGCAGCTCCACGCCGCAGTTGACGGCGGTGGTGATGTTCATGTCGAAGGTGCTCTCGTCGGCCGCCCACAGCAGGTTGGGCGCGATGACGATGGCCAAGTTCGACGGCGTCATTTTGTTTGTGCTTTGATTTTGCGTCAAGGCAGACAAAAATTTAATTAAATACCTAAGATTTTGGAAGTTGGCGTCGGGCAGGAGGTGGATGGCCTCCCAGAGAGCGTTGAGTCGAGCCTGCTCCGAGGGCTGCTTTGAGGCTACGATGAAGTTCTCGTAGAGGCGAAACGTTAGCAGTGGCTCGGGCAGTTCTCGGAGGTATGACTTTAGCACGGAGGCTACCACGTGCATATCTTTGTAATCTGGAGGGAGAGGAACACTGAAGAGGCCCGCGTCTAAGGATAGTTTCATCCGGCGCACCTTTGATGTACCTGAGGAGGAATTTTTAGAAAGTCAATTTATTCAGTTATACCAGTCTAGAAGTAACTTTTAGACTTCATGCATCCCTAGGCGTCCCAAATGGCAGCCCTGGTTCAGGAAACGCAGCGTTGTTAAATGGAACGGACCATCTCAAGGGCGTCGTTAGGCATCCTTCGCAAGATCATTTTCTATTGAGACCATTGGATTCTATATCATGCAGTGAACATCTATCGATTAAGGCTATATTAAACTTGTTTTATAAAGACTCTGATAGCTATGTCGGAGCATTACCAGCAAAACATTCAAAAAAAAATCTATCGATTGAGACAACGTTTTGCGTAAAGTAATACTAACCGCCAGCGATCCTAAAGAGTCCCTCCTCATTGAGCGCCAGTTCGTGCAGCGTGCACACGCACAGCTCGATCGGGAAGGCGATGGTGCGGGTCGTCACTCGCAGGTGCTCCTCCAGGGGGTACCCGAACACGGGCTTCACTGAGCTGTCGTCTGTAACGAACGGGACATTCGCGTAAGGATTCAAGTAACGCTTCTGGGGGGAGCTGGGAACGCTAAAAAGGCGATTCTGGCAGGCCTTAGTTAGTTTACGCATATGCCTGAGGGAAAGGCAGGCTCTACCTCAGGCATATGCGAAACAAACTTCTCAAACCCCATACAGGTTGGAAGGTGTCAACAGATTTACAACTTGTATGTAATTTGTTCATGGGAGTAACTGCTAATTCACTTTCGAATAAGACCTATTCCATATTGGCGAAATTAGGCAATGGCATCCTTACTTTCCTCATTAATATAATAGAAACATCGATGCATAGAAAGTGTCCGATTGTTGGTTTGTCTTTCAATCATGACGCAACAGACTTAGGGATCGACTTTTGCATCCGTATAGTTAAGGACCTGGGGGCTGATTCTGTAACTCAGTGGCTATCAACGACGATAGGCACTGAGTTACAGAATCATTACTAGCTCTGAATAAAATAAAGGAATAATAGGACAAGTATTCGTTTTCATTAAAATAAAAATAACTAAAAATACATAGGTCCTGTACAATATTGTACTATGATTTGCATGACCGACAGGAGATTTCAAACAAAAATTGAAGATTCAAACATACTGCATCGAGAAATCATTTTATCTAACAGAAAATTGTACCGATTTTCATATTATTATACCATATATATGCAGTATGTTGTGGTTAGCCTTAACACACGTCATGCCAAGGAAACCAGAGTCGAGTAGCTTCGAATGCGATAGGAACAATGTTTGTTTAATTATGTGCACTGTGCAGCCATTAACGACCGAGATAATTAAATGAGACGTTGCGTGTTGGATAACCGATCGAAATAGCTGTTTCTGTGATCCTAGTATTATTAATATTTTCAAGATATAGACTAAACAAATGCATACAACTACATTAAAACTAACAATCATAATATATCATTTATTTACTAATATGATAAAATTTGTGAGGATGGATAGATGGATGGACTATTTCATGCTGTTTTCACACAAAACCTACAGAACGGATTTTGATAATACTTCACAATAGCTTATACATGAGAATAGAAAATAGGCTATATTTTATCTTGGAAAATTAAAGAATTCCGGCGGGAATCAAAACTTAATCCGCGCGGACAAAGGCCGCGGGCATCATCTCGTAATTATTAATATATTATGTACTAGCTTTTGCTCGCGGCTTCGCTCACGTTTACTTCGATTTTTCAGACCCCTATTTTATCCCCTCAGGGGTTGAATTTTCAAAATCCTTTCTTAGCGGATGATGCCTGCGTCATAACAGCTATCTTTATACTGGACTAGAAGCCCGCGCCGACTTCGTCCGGGTTGAAAATTAAATATTTGTTCTTGTGAGCTTCTTATATTATTGTCAATAAGATCACCACAGGAACCACACGAATATCCCGCACCGATACCCGCCACCGTGCCCCGCCGAGCCAGCCGGCACCATTTTATTATTTTGTCGCGCGGAGATATTAATTTTCCGATAACTCCGAAGATATTTATTTAAATTGTATAGTGTAAAGGGCAAATATGTTCTAAATTAAATACTTACGATAATAAACATATTTATTTAGATATAGATTGACATCACATCGGTTAAAGAAGCTTCGAAAATAATTCATTATTTTTAATCAAAATTTGAAAGATAGAAATGGTTACTGTAAGTTATCCTTAGAATATAGACATATGCTATCGCGGACTTTTTTTTAGAACTCTTTAAGAGGAACAATTCACCCATACATCATTTTCATCCAATAACAGTATATGACCCAGCGCACGCCTTGAAAACGTTTAAGAGTCAAAAAAATTTCCGACTTCTTTAACAAATTTGCACATAATATCTAGCCATAATACATATATTAACATAATTATAGCCTATAACCATCTGGAATAATGTACCTTTGAAATGGTAAAAGAATTATTGTAATAGGTGCGGTGGTTCCAAAGTTTGCTCCGGACATACATACAAACTCACAAAATTCGCGCTCTCTCTTTATTATAATAGTATAGACTTGTTAAAACATAATAAATATACTTATTAGCTGAGGGGAAAACAATTACTTTAATTGCGTTAATTTCGGATCTGGACATATTTTTGATTCGAATTAGTCAAGCTAAATTAGACTAATAGTCTCCTCGCCTCCAAATAAGCGGAAAGTCTCTTGTCTTAAAAGTGGGTACAAACTTAGTGTAATAGGTGGAGATTAAACCGTTGACCTTTCAGTTTTCAATCCGTTAACCCTTGGGCTATTGAAGGTTAACTTAATCCAATCCAATTAAATCCAAGTTGGAGCAGTATTTCAGTTTAATGTAATTTACTATCTAATCTTACAATACACACATACGCAAGTTGTGAATATCACGGTTGTTTTAACTTCTATTTCTCTGACTTTCTTTTCTACTTTTGTAAAATGTAATTTTTTTTACCTTTTTGGCCACTAAAAGGCACAAGTCTATTCTGGAATGAGATGTACCAAAGTCATGGAAGCCATGGCATCTCTCAGGCATGCAGGTTTCCTCATGACATTTTTCTTCACCGTTAAAGCAAGTGATATTAATAGCTTAAAACGCACTTAACTCTGAAGTGTGAGGTTTGTGCTCGGGATCGAATCTCGGATCCATCGAAAACGAGGCTGTTTTAACCAATAGGCTATCACCATTTTTTGACTAATAAACAATTAATCACTAGGATTATGATCAATCGAAAGGTTTCATACAAAAATACCAAGCTTAATGAACACAAGTGATATAAATTACCTACACCAGACATCTAGATTAAAAGCAACATCTTGATAAAGCTGACGCGTAACTAACTGTCTTTGAGATGAATTAATGAGAAAGCCACGCGCGCGGTTGAATCTCAATTATGGAAGTGTGGTGCGGAGGAATGGGTTGTGTGCCTACTTTTAAAACATTAACATCAATTTGGATGAGTACATAACAACTACGAAAAGACACCAAGTTGCCACCGAGAAAGTTGTAAGTTGTGAAACATAAGAATCTGCTTTTTATGTTTTAAATTACTTTAATTAGGAAAATAACTTCAAGCATGACACAAATGCCATAAAGTATATTGTGTTTTTTTTCTAATGAAGATGCCCAAAAATTACTTTATCAAGGGAATTATCCTCGGAGATCTTTTCCTACGATCTTCTACGATCTTACCTAACCCTACCCTAAGGAATACAGCTATGATCATGATACGCCCACGATATTTGAATTTTCCAGTATAAATTAGGCGTCTGTTATAGATATAGGTATTATGTAGTAGCTAGCAATATGTCTGAGGAGTCTAGTTTTCTGAATCCATCCGAGTACTTCAATCACATAGCAAGAAAAAAAATTTTGAGACGAAAAAACCTAAGGTGCATTACTATATAGCCAGAGACATTGGTCGATCCAAGTAGAAGATACACTGATCTCTCTGATTAACTCACACATTGACAACTAGCAGAAAGCTTGCTGTCCACGCGGTGGCGGCTAGCAGTAAGCTCAATGTCCACGTAAGGAGGGAGAAATGTAAGGAGGAAGGGATAGGGAAAAGCCCTACAAGTAAAATACGATATATCTATAACTCTCTCCAGCTCGTGCACGGTGTCCTGCAAGGAGTAGGAGGGCGTCCCGCGCCGCTTCCAAGTTGTTATCAGTTCCTTCTAATGCCTTCGCAGCGCTGCATAGCTAGCATGGGCGGGAGAAATTTTATCCCCGGGGAAAGGATAAAATGTTCATCCCCTCGCTCAGTTTTATCCACCTGTCGAGCATGAGCATAACGGTGGAAATAATATCCACTGTGGATATTCTTATAGGAATATACTTTTTCTTTCCCGTCGCCATGCTTTAGCATAGGGAGAAGATAATTTTATCCCTTGTCAGTGGATAAAATTGGGGGATAAAACTTTTATCTCCTCCCCATGCTAACCCTGCTGAATTTGGTTTTTTATCTTTTTTTGATGCTTAGCTTGACGTGCTGCAGCTGCATGTACGCCAGCTACGCCTTGGCGATTAGAACTTGAACTGTCATGAATAAAAAAAATACTCACTTATAAACCTCTCCAGCTCGGGGACGGTGTCCTGCAGGGAGTGCAGCGCCGACTCGTGGTAGGCGCGCTGCAGCTTGACGTACTGCAGCAGCGTGTGCGCCAGCTGCGCCTCCTTGGCGACCAGCGCGTACATGTCAGCCGCGAGGGCGTCCCGCGCCGCCTCCACTTTGTTGCCAGCCTCCTCTAACTCCTCTTTCGCCGCGCTGAATTTGGTTGGGTTCTCCTCTTTTTGACGCTCTAAATTCTGTACAAATAAATATATAACTTGAAAATGTATTCAAAATCCTTCAATAAAATATAATAAAAAAATACACTATTTATCCTTTGTTTCATTGTTTTTTACTCGCTTTTTAATATTTAGGCAGTATCCCTGCAGCATCAGGATTAAGGAGCAGGAACCCGAAGTTTTTATGGGAGCATCTCGCAAAGTTTTTGTATCGATTAAAAAAAGATTCACGCAAATCCGTTTGGAAATCACTGAGATATCGATTTACAAAGGTAGAAAAACACAACTACTTCTCCTTTTTCGAAAGTCGGTTAAAAAAGTAGCCTATGTTACTCCCGATAACATCAGCTATCTACCAGTGATAGTCCTATCAAAATCGGTCCAGCCGTTTCCGAGATGAGCGACAACAAATAAACAAACAGACAGATAGACAAAAATTTTAAAAATTACTTTTTATTATTAGTACTTACTTATATATATGCATTTAGTAAAAAGCTGTTTTTTACAGCTTTTTACTACAGACACTTCAATTTTATTTATTTTTATAGATTAGATAGCTTGAATAATATAATTGCTGTGACAATAATAAAATTAGTAATTACACAGCATTAAGATTACAACATCCTTCTAAAATCGTTATTGAACGATATTTAAAACAAATTAATATTATAAATGTATTTGTATAATGAATCATGAATGTTATCAATTTTTCATTAATCGTTAGTTATCATACTCGTTGCTATGTTGTTTCTTTTTAACTATGTTTTGCTGAGTTTGTTTTCTTAAATCGAATAAGAAATTATTTATGTATTTTACTGATTGATTAATTATTTTTTAATATTTAAGTAGTTATTATATATATTTAAGCGTTTGAAAAAATCCATGACTTCGCGATTTTGATCGGTGCGCGCGTTTTTTCGTTATCTTTATATATTTTAAGGGTTCCGTACCCGAAAGGTAATCAACGGGACCCTATTACTAAGGCTATGTTGTCAGTCCGTCCGTCCGTCTGTCTGTCAGCTGGCTGTATCTCATGATCCGTAGCAGGTAGACAGTTTAGTTTAGTTGCAGTTACAGTTGCAGTAGGGGAGCCCCCTTCAACTTTTAATTTATTACCAATAGTAGAAACGTGTTTGTTTTCGGCGTTTTTGGTACGGAATCCTTCTTATCCGAGTCCAACTCGCATTTGACCGGTTATTTTATCTTTCTGTCCTTGGAATATATTGTGACATATTTACATAAAGTTCGGTTTAGTGAATTTCGGTTCTGAACTTTCGCCACTCAGCAGTCAATTTCTCAATTTATTATACTATAGTAAGATTTTATTTATCAGACGTTTTTAGACATGTTTTGAAATTCGGATCACAGAGTGTTTAGATAAGTAGCCAGATTATCAGTCATGTTGTCACTTTACAAGGTTCTTATTTTTAACCGATGAAAAAATAGGAGGTTCTCAATTCGTCGCGTATATTTTTTATTTAAGTAACATTTTGGTAGATAAACCAAGTCAAGGCCATTTGCAAATACAGCACAAGCCAAATGGTCCGAACTTTTCTTAATCTAAAGTAATATTAACAAATGCGAAAGTAATACTGTCTGTCTATTACCTTTTTTACTAACCATTCAGGGTATATTTTTATTTTTCACTACATAGTATAAAACAAAGTCGCTTTCTCTGTCCCTATGTATGCTTAAATCTTTACAACTACTCAACGGATTGTGATGCGGTTTTTTTTAATAGATAGAGTGATTGAAGAGGAAGGTTTATATGTATAATAACATCCATTAACAGTGAATGACATAGGCTATATATTTTATACCCGTGCGAAGCCGGAGCGGGCCGCTAGTATCAAATAAATCTCAATCTGTTTTGTATGTGTTCAGTATATTATGGATTAATAAAATGTTTAATTTACATTAAAGATACAACTAAGAACCTACCTATCCTTCCTAATATTATAAATGCGAAAGTGTGTTTGTGTGTTAGTTTGTCCATCAATCGCACCGCAAAAGAGCTACGGATTGACGTGATTTTTTGCATAGTTGAGGGCCTGGAGGGTGACATAGGCTATTTTTTGTCCCGGAAAATCAAAAAGTTCCCACGGTACTTTTTAAAATCTAAACCCACGCGGATGAAGTCGCGGGCATCAGCTAGTTAAAAATAAATTGAGCCTTGAACAAAAAATATTTTCTATACACCCCACTGGTTAGATATGAAAATCGTTTTATATGAAACATTATTTCTGCATTTATTATAAAATATATCACAGGCTGATATCAACTCATGTCTGATAGTGACTCAGTGGAAACCATTGTTATGGCCAATATCAAAAGATATATTCTGGCATGATAAGAGTAACCTTTTTCGATTTATTATAATATGTAAAAGCATAATCTTTTTTGCAAAATTGCAGTTTAAATCCTAAGAGGTTTTTTTGTATAATTCATTTTATAAAAGTAACCACTTTTATAAAATGAATTATGTTTACAAAAAAATTACAACAGTAGCAAAATTTACATATAAAAATTTTGCTACTGTTTGTTTGTGTCTGTAAAACTATAAAAATAGACAACAGATTGACTTGAAACTTTTACACAATGTTGAATTTTCTATAAGAGTGCTTTTAAATACTTTTATCCTGAAGTTCCCACAGGAAAGGGAAATTCACAGCATAGTCAGCAAAGCTGGGCATTAAAAAATTTAATGATGTATGTGAACCTATGTTCTCTAGAATAATTTTACTATACTTCTCTAATAATAATAATCATCAGATTGAGCCACAGCAAAGTATGGTCGAGTTTAGCTAGTTATTCATAAAACTAATAAATTTCTTTTTTTATATATTGCAAGAAAACTGATAGCTAGTAATAATGTACTATTTATATAAGAAATAAAGTCTTTGGCTTTGACATCATTGTAAAGCAAAATAAAAATTTATTTTTGTTTATAAATGTATATTTTAGTACTTAATATGGTAGCAGATGGCGTAAAAGTGAATGTTACCTAGTTTACACTAGAATTTTAATGAGTGATAAAAATGCAAACAGAATAACTGAGGTGACTACTATTCAAATCTTAAACTTGATATATATTTCAACTTAGACAAATTAAAACACAACTTACTTAAGTCTAATTTATTTTTAGTAACATGATTTATATTTATTTAGTAAAAAAGTTAGTCCAGGAGGAAGTCATTCACAAAATAGATCTTGTCAAAGTATGGAACAGACATAGCATCATAAAGACAGACAGACACACAATATGTTTTATTCCAGAAAATTGATGGACGGATGGAAAAGCAAGCATAAGTAAGTATTATAGAATAATAACTATAAAAAAAATATGAAGAAATAATGTTAACCCTTTTAATTGTTTTTGCAATGCCTGAAAAGGTGAGAAGCAAATATAAAAGTACAATACTTACATTATATCGACTTGCAGCAGACTCTTTTTCACTGATAAGTCTACTGAGATGTTTTTTTGCTTTCATTATTGCTGGGAGGTCATGATCACTTATTGCCGAAAGTGGAGCACAGACCAGCTGTTCAACTTTCAGTTCATGTTCTGCTATTTCATTTGCAAGGAACTTCTCTGTTTTACCTTAAAAGAAAATATAAAATTTAAAATTATTCAATTAACCTGTGATCCTACTTATGAGATTCTAGTAAGAAATTATGCAAATATGATAACTGAGAAGAGCCAGCAAGACACTCAATGGTTACTCTTTTCAAAACTCAAAAGTAAACATTATATGAAATAATAACATTATATAACAAATTTTAACATCATAAATGGGCAGATGTGTGCAACAGAATTAGTAACATTAGGTATGAACAATGTAAAATGAATTAGTAAACCACGAAATCATATTATTAGAAATCAATAATAGATTAAAATTAAAACTATGTATTTCCATCGTAAATCTAGACAAATAAATAAAAAAGAATATTTGTGTAAGATTAAGATTTGAAATAAATGCCCTCATGATGATTTGAACTATAGCATAATCCAAGCACAAGTTTTTTTTTTAATTTTGATCTATTTTCAATCTCAAAAAATCAGCATTCTCACAAAAATTTCAAAAACCCAAAATACACAGAGAAGAAATAGTGAGCTAGTTAGAATAGAATAGAATAATTTTTTATTCAAATAAACTTTTACAAAGTGCTTTTCAAATAAAAATAGTTTTTACTCACCACATTCATGTAAAATGTATTTTAAAATGCTATCATCATCATCATAGTTACTGGCTTCCAACATAGATAATCCTAGGAGGTATTCTGGTAGTTTTTTTAATCTTTTCTCCCTCGCTGCAGGATCCTGGCCTTGGGTGTTGCCCGCAGCAGTGGCTAACCTTTTGCTGATAAGATGCAAAGCATTTCGAAGGTGTTCCACTTTCCTATCTGCCGTTTGTAGCTCATCAGTTAATGGTTCGCCCTTTCCAGACCTAACGATAACAGAAATAATGCTTGTACTACGTTTATACATAATCTTTTGGAGTTTAAAACAGAAAAATAGTATGACCCTTGTGTTGAAATTTTTTTAACTGAAAACAAAACTTAGACTGTATCTACTCTCCTGCAAGATTGTCTTACAATTTATCTAAATGATACCGCCGTCAAATATACCTACACTATTCACAAAGGAGTCAAAATCTTATCTCATCTTTGATAAAACAAGTACCTTGAGAAGGTTTGGTCGGCGAGTTGTTTCACCCTGTAGAACTGCTTCTTCATCTTGTCAAATAAGTTTCTATTAATTTATTTAACGTTACAAGGTCATTGGACTTGGTCAATAACAATAAAACGATCAAGATCTCTCGCCGAAAAGAACGTAACAAAACTAATGTCAGCACGTCAATGAGATCATCTTCGCGTTGTGAACGATAGAATCACCACCGAACGCCATACACAATAACTTTCCAATAAGGCACTACATTTCAAATTTCACTCCGATTTATACACCCATATATGATATTCCTTATTTTATTCGAAACTTCTACAGAAATCCCTATGATCATCAAAAAATAAAATACCAAAAATACACAGATTGTATAGTAGACAACACATAGACAACACAGACCACGAACACTAGGACATTAAATTACAAAACTAAACCATAGACTACTGACTAGTTATTTCTCTAGCTCTAGATTTTGTTTATGATAACCATAGACAATTCAGAATTTAACAGATAAGAAAAAATATGTTTGTCAAAAATGACATAGACATTGAAGGACAGTGACATAATTATACGTATGATTTTGACAGGACATATTTAGATATTTATTTACTACTTGCATGCAATGTCGATGACGATATTTTGTGAGTCCGTAAACATAAGAACGAAAACTTACTATTGGAGTTGAATTTCTCGACACCAGCGGTGGAGGGAGTTTAAATATTTGGAGAATGGATGTAGAATTTATAATTAACATTACAAAGGCATTCGTCAAGCTATAAAGAGTGTTACTCCACATATTCCGTCTAATAAAGTGTTTCTTTTAGTTTACATTAATAATATTTATTGTTTATAGTTGTTGTGTACAGTTTTTGTTGACATCTTATTAGCCACGATGGAGCGCAAATTTTTAAATGTTATTCTGCTTGGTTTCGGATTTATGTTTGTGTTCACTGCATTCCAGACTATGGGAAATATAGAGGTAAGTTTCTAAGTTATTTATTATTTTCTAATAATTGTGCTTTCGTTAGAACAATAATTATATTGTAAATTTTTTACATTTTACCATAAGAACATGTTTGTTAATAATGTTTATTGGCAAAGGAAAACTATTTTGCAGCTAGGTGCATGCATTAAAAGTGAAACTGCATTATTAGATTTAGCAAGCTAGATGAACATAGTACCTAATTTATTATTGCAATTAGAGCAATTTTAAAGTGTGTTTGTACTAATCTACAAATTGTAACTCCACACACAACTTTCACACTTCAGCCTTCACATCAAGTTAATAGTTCATGTAATTTTATAATAAGTAATTTGTATTTTATTATGCTCTTTGAGGCATTTTTCTTATAAGCAAGCAAAATTCACTTAAAATTATTATAATTCTGCCCTCGTAATTGAAAACACAGTAACTTAAAGGTAACTTCTATATAACTTACTGTGTTTTCAATTACGAGGGCAGAATTGCTGCTGTTGGTTTAATAAAATCAGCTTATCTCATATTATTAGAACATACAGAACTTAAATAAAATATGAACTAAAACAATACTGTACCTGAAAATATACAATTAATTTCTAAAAGCCAAATCTCACATGTATGCAAATGCACTATTTATACAGAAAATTTATTTAAGTAACTTATATTGACCTTTAAACATTAATTGTTAAAAAGTACTATAGTAGCACCAAATTTATTTTTACATTTTCAAAAAGAAATTAACACTGAATCATTCATAAAATTTTTGTTTCTTTAGTAGGTATTACTTTTGAAATTTTGCAGCTGGTGGACTTAAACAAATATCTCTCTAACTATTGAAGCCAAAATGACTTGACCAACTCTAGCCACGATTTTGTTATTTATTTTAATGGTGTATAAAATCAGCTTATTTATGATACAATTCTATCAAATAAATAATTAGTACATTTTGATAGTAAATTGTCCATTAAAGCTAGGTGTGAGTTTCACCAGCCTTGTTTAACAAACTTAAATAAGCCACAATAATTAAGATAATTATTAATTGCATTCCTAACTGGTGGTAGAGTCTTAACGTGACAAGAACCACAGGTTGGCCTACATAAAATAAATAATTTCGAATTCTAATTTAATTCAAAGCAGGTTTGGGTCACACAGGTGCTATTAAATAAAATAAATCTTGAAGAATCATATGTTCTTAAAATTGTCTGAGGTGAATGCTGTGCAGGGACTGTAATATAAATCCACGACGTTTGTGGGTATTATATTATATGTATATGCGTCCATTCCATATGAATATACTCAAATCGAAAATCATTAAAAATCATTAAAATCATTAAAAATCATCAAAGCAAAAATCGTTCAAACCAAATTCTTAGTAATTCCAATGTTATCTATGTATATCTGTTTATTTATTTATTAATAAACGCACATAAATGTCGCGTTTGTAAAAAATTGTTTAATCAGTTCTAGAGGACCACCCAACAGCATAGCTAAAAAATCATAAAAACTGCTGCTATTTATCTGATCAAAGGGGGGCCTTAGGATTCCTTAATTATTATTAAAAAACGTTTTATTGTATAGCAAATGCTAGGTCACGAATGGCCAACCGGTCGATCGCGGCAAGGCAAAAACATAGAAATTAAAATATATACCTAATAATAATATACATATATTTGTGAAGTATATAATTGGTAGATGTCCTCACAGAGTTTCACCAGTAAATAGTTATAGATCTTAGCTACTACGAGATTACAGCTATCAAAAAACAAATCACGGCCTAGAGGAATGAAAAGTTTCGATAAAAGGATTTCAAATCGCATTATTATTTTGACATGAACACATATACTGTTCAGGAAATGATATCGCCAACAATTCGGAGTTTTGTAATACTTTGCATAGTTTTTATCTGAGTAAACAAGTAGGTAGGTACAACTATTCAGCTATTGATCATCATGCTGCATCTATCACAGTTAGCTTCATCATTCTGTGTTGCTTAAGTGCTGATGATGATTAAACAGGGATCTATCCATTGGTAACACATGACCATTAGTAGGTTTCAAGTGTCTCTCATTTGGGGGGGTCGCAGGTTCAATCCCGGGTATACAACCCTGACTTTTTAACCGACTTCAAAAAAAGAGGAGGTTCTCAATTTGACCCTATTTTTTAAGCTATTGCATAGCTTCTATTGCCGGCCAGCGTGGAGACCGAATCCAGAAATTCCGTAACGAAAATAACCTGACACGGGACTCCTCTACGGTGAGCCGCTAGATGGCGTTGATAAAAAATGCAATGCAATAGCTTTACCGCGGCAGTCCCCGAGTGCCACACGTCTTTTTTTTTATAACAAATGACGGGTTAGATCCATCCACTTCAAGCTACAGTACAGACGAATCAGCAGAATATATTGTTATAACGTTGGATAGCGAGTTATCATTTCATAAACAATTACCTACATATCACACCCTTCAACGGTGAAGGAAAACATCGTGAGGAAACCTGCACACTTGGGAGTTCACCATAATGTTCTCGAAGGTGTGAACTGTGAAATCCGCCAATTCGCATTGGGCTAGCGTGGTGGTCTATGGCCTATAACCCTTCCCTTCTATGGGAGGAGATCTGCGCTCAGTAGAGGGTTGCTCATGATGATAACCATTCAACCAATAGATACGTAGGAAATAAATATCGCTTTATAACAGTATTGTCGAATAAAATAACTTCTTTATAAATCCACCTTAAAGATAAGTATAAAGTACCTAATATATTTTGCATAACTTGCAATAAAATTTTATTCTTCTTTCGCTTAAGGTCATCGGCTTATTTAAATCAGAATCAAGAGAGAATATTATTTGAAATGTTTATGTTTATCTGCATAATGTCGATCTTGTATTGTTAGTAGGTATACTTCATTTCTTTTTGCGCAACATAGTATGGGAATCTAAGGTGTTTGGCAATATTTAACGGGTGTTGAGCGATTTTATTGTGCTATTTGCTATGATTGTGTATCTTTATAATAACGATGTTTGAGAGAATACGAATCAGTTATTATGCCATGCGTGGGAGAGAATGACTTTCATAGATAATTACTTACTTAGTTATTGGGTTTCGGTTTGCATTTCTAGTAGGTATGAATTTAGTAATCATTATTTTAATTTGCAATTTTAGCGCGGTGTTTGTTTATACTCACATCCAGCTCGTGAAAGTTAATATACCTAGGTATCTGTGTTTTATGTAGGCCAAGAAAGCAGTTTTATTGCAACCAGTAATCGCTTTGATCGCAATAATAAATAATTTATGATTCATTTTTGCAATAAACTCCGCGATATACGACCCTAACAAGATATTGGCATACCTACCCTTATACGAGTATGTTTCAAATTATGTAATGCAAATTGAGAATTTGAGATCATTGTCCGAGATTTGCGATGGCCGGTACTGCGCTTTGCGCTTGTGTAATAGCATTTTTTTATGGTCTGCTGACGTAATTTTAGTTGTTGAACTTGTGCTAGTCATTACTTATTAACATAATAGCTTTTGCCTACGTGGACTGAGGTATTTAAAATCCCGCAGGAACACTTTGTTTTCCGGGATAAAGAGTAGCTTTATGGCACTCTCCAGGCGCTCTAGACCTGTTCTCCCTTTTATTTAACGTCATCGTTCTTCATTCATTTTCATTGTATTATATCAAACCAAATGATGATTATGAAAGTAAAAACATTCCACAGCGAAAGATTCCATGGGAGTTACAAGGAATGCGGGTTTAATCGATAACATTTCACACATTGTTCGCGTCAAGTGATTAGATTTTTGGAGCTTTTGTTGATCTTACCTATAACTCTCTGTTACTCTTAACTCTAGGTAGGTACTTACTGTTAATCTGCGTTAGAACAGCTTCTATTATAAAACGACCTCCCTGGCGTAGTGGTGAGCGCTGTGGTCTCATAACTGGGTGGTCTCGGGTTCGATTCCTGGCGAGAACAATTTGGGAATTTTTAATTTCTGAATTGTCTCTGGTCGGATCTGGTGGGGGAGCCTTTCCCCGTGGCTAGTTACCACCCTAACGTCAGAGACGTGCCGTTAAGCGATTTAGCGTTCCGGCACGATGGCGATTAGAAACCGATTAGAGGTATAGGTTGAATGTATACTATACCATACCCCTTCCAAGTTAGCCCGCTACCATCTTAGACTGCATCGTAACTTTCCATCAGGTGAGGTCGCAGTCAAGAACTATCTTGTCACCGAATAAAACAAAACGAACAAGTCATGCCGATGCTTCAGCGGTTATGCTTTACTTATATATATTTCGTGGCAGACAGACCTTCCTATTTCTACCCTTGTATTTATAAAACAAGTAATGTCCGTGACTTCGTTGTAGATTAAAGTTTTTTAAAAATTACGTTGTGAAAATCCGCAGCGGCTTACAGTCATTTACTCCGCCATTAATCTCAATTTACTTCAAAATAATATGAATATTATCAACAATAGTATTGATAACATCTTTGTTTGTTAAGCTTCTAGGTACTAGTAGTCGATAAACTCAAGGGTTATTCAATTTAGGTCAAACAGATTTATTGGTGTGATACAAATTATTCAAGGGTATATTTTTCAATAACATGTCATTCAATGTTGACATTATTATCAGTTTAATATACGTATAATTGTGTCGAATGCGTCTATCGCAAATCCACGCTCACTGTGATTTTTAATGTTGGGTTTTTAAAATTATTTGCATTGGGTTTGTTATTGGGCAATTTTGATAAGATGATAATTAATGTATTTAATATGGCAGAGGAATTTTTGATCAATTAATATTTTATACGTATACTTTTCAAATCGAAAAACATAATTAGGTATATATGTATTTTAATCTATGTTATTAGATACTTGTTGCACAATATGTTAATAAATAAAAGAAAGTTTATCCCGTCAAACTCCACGCAGTTTGTTGGTTTGTAGCTGGTTTGTAGACTCTATAAGTCTATACTCTATCATGTATAGTATCATGTACATTGTCATGTATATTGTCATGTGTGTGTGTGTGTGTGTTGTCATGTGTATGTGTTCATGTATATTATCTCTCTTATTGTATGTAAAGCATTTCTTTCTCTTATTTTTCTATAGTTTGATGATAGTCCGCTTGTTATACCAAAGCAATTAAAATTATTCTCACTTAAACCTGATTACTATTTGTAGTCTTTAAAAAATATATATATATTTTAACCGACAGTAAAATGACGTTCTTAAATCGTCGCGTATAGGCATTGTATTTTTTTATTTTGAGGACTGTTGAACAATAACAAAGATATAGTTTAGCTGGAAGTTATATGAAATCATGAAAGGGTTCTCAAGATGAGATAATAATGCGATAGTGATACTACGAGTATGTTTTGAAGTCTCAACAGCCCGTTGCACTAACTTATTGTCGTAGCCACTACTAACACAAGCTTTATACTTATCTGGAGGGGAGAGAAGAATATTAGTCAAGTTCAGCATGGCTAATATCCTATTAAAAAAATCGAATCATATAAAAGTTTCCGACATTACCTTTGGGACTGGGATGCTATTGACTAGTAGGTAGTACTTATTTGTTATCATACAGAAATTACAAAATGGATTCAAGGCTTTTAAAAATGTCACTGGCTTCGTGTAGAAAAGGTTGTAAACAAACCCGTTCGTTGCTGTTAAAAGTGCCAAATACAATCGAACGCTCGTTTTTAGCTTCAACCTTCAAATTCCTATCTAAGTCTAAGTTTTCGCAATCGAGAAAAGAACACTAAAATCTATTAACAAAATTTTGTCTCGTGGCAGGCTTTGGTCGTGGTTACTATCACGTTACCATCTAGTTACCATCTAGTGACCATCTTACCGTCAAAGACGAGTCGCCAAGCAATTTAGCGTTCTGGCACGTTGGCGCGTAGGAACTGATGGTAGAAATGGGTTTAAATGGTTTAAATAAAACTGCCATACCCCGTTCGCTGATAGACAGAAAGACATACGGACAAATGAAAAGGGGAGGCTTGGTAAATGGGTCCCGTTAGCACACTTTGGGTACGGAATCTATAATACCCGAAACATAGTCCACAATACGATACATGCCTGTAGTCATTGAGTCCAAACAAAGATAAAAAGATCCTGATCCTATCAGACCATCAATTCCACAATAAGTAGATCCTTTGTCGATAAGGTAGTAGGTACGTAAACAACAACACCCAAATCAGCATTTCGAAACCGTTGCGACACTACTTTGTATCTGAATATAAAAGAAAATAAAAGGTTGTTTCTACTAAATTAATATGTACAGCGTTATTTAAGTATATGTTTTCCATCTGATCTTTTTTGGGGCTACCCAATTTTGGGCATTGTGTCCTTTCCGATCAATTGCAACACGCTTCATTCGGACACGGATGGCGCTAAAGTTGCAAACAAAGTGTCACATTTTCGCAACACATCCACGCTTGTTATTAATTGTCATTGCGCATAAGTTAAATAAAATAAATGTGCCTTGTGCACCTTGTACCGGTTTTTATAATTTTCATTATGATAACGACTAGATGTTGCCTGCAGCTTCGTCCGCGTGAAGTTTAAAAAATTTACGCAGCAATCATTATTGAAATTATTTGAACCGATCTAGATTTTTCATGGGTCCCGACTGTTTAAGTAAGACTTGCTTTTTCCCTTTTAGTTTTTATGTAAAATTCAATTTTTACGCAGTCAGGTTTTTGATTTTTTAAGTTTAATATTTTTATTTTATCTTTTGTCGGTTGTAAAATCGTGGATAAAATTTTTGCCTCCTATGATCACCATGTAGTGCAGACCGTGGTCCCAGTGGGTCGACCCATCAATGGGGCTAAGGGTAAAAAATAATCATTGATGGATCCACCTATTGGAACCTCGGCTAAACGCCTGATAGATCTCTACCCATTTAAGTCAGTGTAAGAAATGTAACTTGTAACAAGCTTGTAACGCATTAGATTACCTAATTACTATTCAATGTTAATAAACAAGATAAGGATTGAATAACTTTGACTATTTTTTAAGTGGAGCAAAGTAGAAATACGAGTGGTTTAGTTATGAGTACTGAGTGTTAGTAGGTAGGTACTTTTAGTTGTATGTATTCCGAGGTATTAGCTAATCTTTGTTGACTAATTTCATTAGTTTTGCCCCTATCTATCGATACTAATATTACGTTAACAAATCGAAATGAAGACTAAATTAGCTATATCATTTGTTAAAAAAAAGATGACAATTTTGAACAAAAATCAAACTGGTTTACGGCAACGCGAATTCTTGTTGGTAACTGGTTTCTGAAGGTTGAATAGCTTCCAGATTTAGTTTAGGCCATCATCAGTGGGTCCTTTTTTTATCGTTAATTGTTTTGATATTCATTTTTTTATCTGTGTCGGTTGCATCAACTATCACTTTGCTTACCTATATCATAATATTAAAAGCCAGTAAAGTAAAAATGTATTTCATATAATTATTTCATCTTAACGATTAATATGAAGGCCCTGAACTCCTGACTGAAAACTGAAAGACGGTTAAATCCCCACTCTTAACACAAGCATTACGTTTATTAAGAGTTGGGAACATTAGTCATGTTCAAAGTTGCTTATATTCTTAAAAATTATATACTTACGTATATACAGAAACATTTACATACTCGTATATTGGAATTATGAGGGATTAGAAGATGCCCGCGTCTTCGTCCGCGTGGATAATGTTTTTAATTTCCTCGGGAACTCTTTTATTTTCCGGGAAAAAAATGTAGCCTATGTACTAATCCCGGGTATGAGCTATCTCCATTCCAACAACATATACACACACACATACAAACTTTTGCCTTTATAATATTAGTGTGATGTGGTGTGATATATTTTGATGGCAAGACAGGAAGTGAGGATATTTGCTAAAACTGGCCATCTAATTGCTATTGTTTTTGTTCTCAGAAAACCATATTGGACAGTATAACGCAAGATGATCCGAATTTCGTCGGCGACGGCTACACCTCGCTCGCCATCATCTACGCCACGCTGGCCATCTGCAACTGGATGGCGCCCTCCATCATCACCATCACGGGGCCCAGAGGAGCTATGTTGATCGGAGCATTGACATACTTGTAAGTCTTGTGGACCTTTCGTTTCGCTCGTCCCTGGCGCAGTGGTGAGCGCTGTGATTGTCTAACTGGGAGGTCTCGGTTTTGATTCCTGACGGGGGCAATTTATAATTTCTAAAATGTCTCTGGTCTGGTGAGAGGCTTTGGTCGTGGCTAGTTGCCACCCTACCGTCAAAGACGTGCCGTGAAGCGATTTAGTGTTCCGGCACGATGGCGATTGAATCTACACTGCCATACCCTTTCCAAGTTAACCCGCTACCATCTTAGACTGCATCGTCACTTACCATTAGGTGAGATCGCAGTTAAGGGCTATCTTGTCATTGAATAAAAAAATAGAATGAATTCACCGAAAATAGTAGGTACAGCAGTTTTATAGAGAAGGAAGGTTTGTTCATCATCATGCTGATATATTATCTTTCACCTATGCAATGGAATCATTAGAAAAAGAATAAATCGTACGTTAAATAAAACGAAGGTTAGTTGACACTGTTGCATAGCAAATCATTCACAATTTTTATTCCAGGGTTGACTTGTCACGAATTCCTTTTAAACTAGATTTAATTGACTCGAGCTTGATTGCCATACTGTAGATTATTTTGCAAACAGATGCCATTCACTATGTGGAATTTAAAATAATTATTACTATTAAAGTTAACGATATCTATTTAGACATCATTATTACGTATGTTGTTATGTTGGACATAAAATAAAATCTTAATCTCTGTATTTCATTGTAAAGTTTACAATTAATAAGCTGTAGTTGGAAACTTGTCTAATCAGTAAGTTACTCGCAAAATGGTGACCTCTTCAAGGTAACCTCGAACATCGCACGAAATTGAGAGATATGAGTACCAACCAATAATGTGTAGGACGGCGACTGAAAACTAATGATAAGAAGCAAATTTTAATTTAATAAACAATTTAATTTAGTTAATAATTTTAATTTAACCGAAATCATAAAGGCTTTAGAACAGCTTTAGAATAGTTTGTCAATGCATGATGACCTTCAAGTTTTAATAGAACATTGACCATACTTCATTCATACGCATTCCTTAGCCAAGTGATATTGACTTTTAAATTAAATTCCGCAAATATTATGTAGGTCTAAACAATCCATATTATAAACAATCTAATGGATAACCGTTATGTTTATATTTATGTAGACTATTCCAAAACCAACCTTTAATATATATATAGCTACTCGTGCTGATTCACTGATTCACTCACTCACTCACTCACTGACTCATTGATCACATCTCCTGTAAAATTTTGTATGAAAAAAATTTTTCTCACTCGCGGTTTCGTATAGAGGACAAAAATTCATTCGGAACAAAAATATGGAGAGAGCTGATGATTGAGGATTTCGGAGACGGGTGAGGAGCACCGGCCAGGGTATCGAAGATAGGTGGGGGGTGTTCAACCAAATGTCACTCGAAACCTTATCCAATTGGCAGAGAGCCGAAAAAAAACTCCAAAATGGCGGATTCAAGATGGCGGCCATACAAATTTCGTCGGTGTCTATCTCGGAAACTATAAAAGATGGAAGAGTGGTTTCTTGGAAAAGGGTGATCAGGACTCGAAGGTCTACTTGATGAATAGAAAAAAAATTCAAGATGGCGGATTTTTTATTTTTTCATACAAAATATATGCAAGACTTTAATACGGTTCTTTTTCAAAATTTCTGATGGTTTCGTATAGAGGACAAAAATTCATTTGGAGAAAAAATATGGAGAGACCTGATGGTTGAGGATTTCGGAGACGGGTGAGGAGCACGGCCAGGGTATCGAAGATAAGTGGGGAGTGTTCAAACAAAAGTCACTCGAAACCTCATCCAATTGGCAGGGAGCTGAAAAAAATCTCCAAAATGGCAGATTCAAGATGGCGGCCATACAAATTTCGTCGGTGTCTATCTCGGAGACTATGAAAGATGGAAGAGTGGTTTCTTGGAAAAAGATAATCAGGGCCTGAAGGTCTACTTGATGAATAGAAAAAAAATTCAAGATGGCGAATTTTTTTTTATACAATAATAATGGCGAATTGGGAACTATGCAAGAATTTCATACGGTTTCCTTTGCAAAATTTCTGATAATTTGGAGGAAAAATATGGAGAGAGCTGATGATTGAGGATTTCGGAGACGGGTGAGGAGCACGGCTAAGGTATCGAAGATAGGTGGGGAGTGTTCAAACAAAAGTCACTCAAAACCTCATCCAGTTGGCAGGGAGCTGAAAAAACTTCACAATGGCGCATTCAAGATGGCGGCCATACAAATTTCGTCAGTGTCTATCTCGGTGACTATGAAAGATGGAAGAGTGGTTTTCTGGAAAAAGATGATCAGGACTAGATGGTCTACTGGATGATTAGAAAAAAATTCAAGATGGCGGTATTTATTTTTTTCATACTAAATATATGAAAGACTTTAATACGGTTCCTTTTCAAAATTTCTGACGGTTTCGTATAGAAGACATAAATTCATTTGAAGGAGAAATATGGAGAGAGCTGATGATTGAGGATTTCGGAGACGGGTGAGGAGCACGGTCAGGGTATTGAAGATAGGTTGAGGGTGCCCAAACAAAAATCACTCGAAACCTCATCCAATTGCCAATGAGCTGAAAAAAAAACCCACCAAAATGGTGGATTCAAGATGGCGGCCACACAAATTTCGTCGATGTCTATCTTAAAGAGTGTACAAGTTGGATTAGTGGTTTTGTGGTAGAAAATGATCAGGCCCTGAAAGTCTAAGAGCAGAAAAACCGCGGTCCGCTGCAGCGGGCCGCGCACCCACGCACCCTACTAGTTGTATATATGACTATAACCCAATATGGAACAAATGCGGTCATTCTCGGTTTAAAACAGTTAGCCTTTGACATTTTATGTGTATTAATATATTAAACCCAACTTTTTATTTCCAAATTTTTGTCGAAAAATTCTAAATAAGTGCTGATCTGGAAAGGCACGATCGTTATTCGTTACTGCTGAAATCGACAAGCATAAAACATCGTAAATAGGGAATGCAATCTCGATCTCGCGAGATCTCGTTCTCGCGAGATCTCGGCCTTTTTTAGCGAGATTGATCTCGGACGAAAATAGGGCGAGATCTCGCGAGATTAACGAGATTGTACTCGAGCATAAAAAAGTCTTATTCGAAGCACGGACTGACACGGACGGAGTTGCGACCTATCGGTTTCGTTCGGTGCGCGAATTAATTTTTAAATTACTAAAAGATTTTGGTTTGATATTAGAAGAGAAGACTGGTTGTTTTTTTCATTTGTTATTTCAAATTCAAAATTTATTTATTTCATGTAGGCCAACTTGAAGCTCTTATGACACGTCATAAATCTACCACCGGTTCGGAATGCAGATTCTGCTGAGAAGAACCGGCAAGAAACTCAGCAGTTGCTTTTCAAAAAATAAAAAATAAAAAAATTTACAATAGGTTACCAAACTGTGCTATGTATACAGTGCTTCCACAGTGATTTGATAGATAAGTACGTCAAAGTTTACTTAGAAGTTTATTAAAAAATTATACACAATTTGATGCAAAAAAATTCGTGAAAATAAATGTTATCTTATAATACTTATAATTTTTATTATTTTTTTTCTAATTTATTCAAATATTGTGATTATTTGCAAAAAAAACACACAAAACTGCCAATCTCGCGAGATCTCGAAATTGGCGAGATCTCGCGAGATTGAAAATACAATCTCGCGAGATCTCGCTTAAGCCCCAATCTCGCGAGATTTGCATTCCCTAATCGTAAATAATGAAATAATAGCAGACGTGTTTTTATAGTCTTATAGCCAATGTTGGACGTTTGGTAAACTAAGTTTTACGGTATTTAGCGATTTGAGAATTTTGTGTTTCGAGACACTTCGTCGGCAGAAGTTTTAGCTAAATATTTTTCATTGCAAATTTTTTCATCGCTTATGCTTGACGACAATCATACCTGAAAGCAATGGTAAGGGTTCACACTTGCCTTAAACCTACCTCCTACCTACTCATTTGTCACGGATAGCGCAACGGCGTTCCATGCTTCAGGGCAGTGTTGGCATTAATCGATTAATTTTTTAATCAATTAATTAATCTGATTAATTTTAATCAGATTAAATTAATCATGATTAAAATAATCATGATTAAAAAAGTAATCATAATCATGATTAATGAATTTAATCATTAATCATTAATCGTTAATTGATTAACTTTTTTAACTTGATTAACTTGATTATAAACTAATACATCCATCAATGTTTTTACTATATATTTATAGCTACTCGTGCTGATTCGCTGACTGACTCGCTCACTGTCTGACTCATTGATCACCTCTCCTGTAAAATTTTGTATGAAAAAAAAATTTTTCACTCATGGTTTCGTATGGAGGACAAAAATTCATTTGGTGCAAAAATATGTAGAGAGCTGATGATTGAGGATTTCGGAGACGGGTGAGGAGCACGGCCAGAGTATCGAAGATAGAGGGGGAGTATTCAAACAAAAGTCATTCGAAACCTCATCAAATTGGTAGGAAGCTGACAAAAAATTCAAAATGGTGGATTCAAGAGAGAAGCCAGCGGGCGTTAAACAGCGCGCGCGGCGTGGCGCGGCGGTGTGCCTCGCCCCGCGCGCGCGCGCCCTCTACGGCACCGAACCGCTCGAATAAATCGCTATCGCTCGGTCGTCGACGAAGGCGGGCAGTGCGATTTCATCATCCCTACGCATCGATGTAAAGCGAAGTCCGCGCTCGGCGCGTATCGTATTATGTACCTAAACAATTAGAATTGAATATACTTGACGTTAATTGCACCTACGACTAGTATTTCGCTTGAAAATTCATATTGTAAGTAGGTATCAAGCATAGACTACGTCATGGAGCTCTAGGTCCTGGCTCTTCAATCCTGATGCTGCAGGGTAGTGTCTACCTAAACTGTGAGGATTTAGAGACTGTCAGTTTAGAATTGATATTGTTGGTCTTAATAATCTTTACTTCCTTATCCTAAGTAATCCTTACTAATATTTTAAATTCGAACGTGTGTTTGTTTGTTGGTTTGTTCTTCAATCACGTAGCAACGGTACAACGGACTGGCGTGATTTTTGCAAGGGTATAGTTGAGGACCGGGAGAGTGACATAGGCTACTTTTTATCCCGGAAAAACAAAGAGTTCCACGAGATTTTAAAAACTAAATCCACGCGGACGAAGTCGCGGGCATCAGCTAGTCACACTAATATTTGTAGGAACGCGAGCATCACCAATCATCAGAAGTGAAACGGAAGAAGCTCCATCTAGTGACGGTAGTCTTGTAACGTTACAAGACTACCGTCATGAAACGTTACAAGACTACCGTCACTAGATGGCGCTTTGAACAAAAATCACTCTGATCCTACTCTCCTACATATTATAAAGCCGAAAGTCTGTGCGTGTGTGTTTGTTAGTTAGTTTGTTCGTGTGTGTGTGTTTGTGTGTGTGTGTGTGTTTATTACTTCTTCACGCCGCAACGAATGAACCGATTTCGCTGAAATTTGGCATGGAGATAGCTCATACCCAGAAATAAAACATAGGCTCCATTTTATCCCGGAAAATTACAGAGTTCCCATGGGAATTGAAAAACCTTGATCCACGCGGACGAAGTCGCGGGCATCGTATAGTAGATAATAAAATGATACTGGTTATATTGAAGTACTTAGTTTCTCACCTTTCTTTTCATCAAAATATATTCAAATTCAAATTCATAATTTATTTATTTAATGTAGGCTACCTTGTAGGTCTTATGACACGTCATAAATCTACCACCGGTTCGGAATGCAGATTCTGTTATATAAAGTGTTAATTTGGTTTGCTCAACTATTTCGTGTTCCTACGATCTTTTTTGACGACAGAATTTGCTTGCAACCGGAGCAGCTTCCACTCATAAAGGCGGTCAAACGCCGACTGATTGATATTTGAAATTTGAATTTTTAAATGAAATCAAACCAGTGACCGAGTAAAATTAAAATAACCCTTATTGTATACTATTTTAAGATTCAGTTTAAACCAAAATATGTGAAAAAGTACACGCGATGCTATATTTTATTTTTTATACTATTTTTACTATTTTTTTCTTTGTGTTTTTTTTATTCGATGACAAGATACCCCTTGACTGCGATCTCACCTGATGGTAAGTGATTAGTGACGATGCAGTCTAAGATGGTAGCGGGCTAAATTGGAAGGGGTATAGCAGTATCAATTCAACCCATACCCCTAATCGGTTTCAACACGCCATCGTGCCGGGACGCTAAATCGCTTGGCGGCACGTTTTTGACGGTAGGGTGGTAGCTAGCCACGGCCAAAGCCTCCCACCAGACTAGACCAGAGACAATTTAGAAATAATAAATTAATTAATTAATTAAATTGCCCCCGCCGGAAATCGAACCCGAGACCTCCCCGTTATAAGACCACAGCGCTCACCACTGCGCCAGGGAGGTCGTCAAAAATTGTGTTTGCAAATAGCTGTTTAATTTCGACGAAAAAGAAATGGCGAGAACGAGCAATGACCACAGGCAGAGAAAAATCCTTTATAATTCGAAGACAATACCAATATGATATTAAGTATTGGGTGGTGACGAGTGGTGATGAGTGGTGATCAGTGGGTGGTGATGAGTGGTGATGAGTGGTGATGAGTGGTAATGAGTGGTGGTGAGTGGTGGTGAGTGGTGGTGAGTGGTGGTGAGTGGTGGTGATGAGTGGTGGTGATGGGTGGTGATGGATGGTGATGAGTGGGTGGTGATGAGTGGCGATGAGTGGTGATGAGTGGTGGTCAGTGGTGGTGAGTGGTGGTCAGTGGTGGTGAGTGGTGGTCAGTGGTGGTGAGTGTGCTGACTGCTTAGTGTGCTGAGTGCTGGTGAGTGGTGGTGAGTAGTGAGCGGTCAAAATTAACAATAAATTACTGCAAAATCGGAAAATAAATAAATAAGTAGTTAATAGATAGTTAATCAAAAATAATTAATCAGATTAACGATTAATGATTATGATTAATTAATCGTTAATCAAATTTTTGATTAATGATTAAATTAATCGTTAATCAAATTTTTGATTATGATTTTAATCATTAATTTTTAATCGTTAATCAGATTAACTTTGGGCCAACACTGCTTCAGGGTTCGTCTTAACGTTGAACTATAAAATAGATTATGTTATATCATTGATTATAGTTTGGAAGTACCTATTTCATTGGAATTCTTAGCTTTGCTATGGAAAAATGCTAAAAGTATAAATACATTTGTTTGGCAAACTATTAATCATAATACTTGTTATACCCTCGCTCCCCTAATTGGTTAATTGAAATCCATTCAAGACATTACAAGACAGCGAGGCAGCTCAACTCACAACTCAGCAGATTGGTCTTCTTTTAAATGTATATTTATTAATGAATATCAGGGAAAAGCTGCTATTTTTCCTTGTCATTACGTTATCTCAAAAGAGCCATTCCATTCGCTGTAAGTGCCCAAGTAGCACAGATAGCTGCGTAAGTATTCACTTTTAGACCTATTTGAACCTCTAAGCGTATTAAGACTCTTTTAAGAGTACACTGGTGATCCTACAGCTGCATAATAGCTGTCAGTGATATTTAAACAGCTTAGGCTGATTAAGGGCTGTTTAGTGGATAAAATTACGCCAAATGCTGTATAAGAAGGTATTTGTGAACTCCTATTACACTGACTTATTAAGGGGACACGTGTGAACTATTAGACAGCCTTTGGCAGAATATCAGAGTTTTAACTATTCACGTAGCTGTTTAATAGTTAGGGAGCTGGCGAGCAAAATTTCTATATGTCAATGTAATGTAACAAAATTCTTAGGTCTGAATATTAATTCTACTCTAAATTGGAAAGAACACTTGAGTCATATTTGCACAAAGTTAAATCAATTCTCCTACACACTTTATATGTTGGGGAAAACAGTAAATGTGTCAGCGTTACTGACTGTTTCCCATGGCTATGTTGACTCGCTGTTGAGATATTGTATTTTATTCTGGGGTAATTCCACTTAAAAAGAGGCTGTATTAAAGGTACAAAAAAAAAGCTTAAGGGCAATATTTAAATTAAAATCGACTGATAGTTGTAAACCCTATTTTAAATAATATAATATTCTTACAATGCCATGTCTGTATGTATATGAAACTGTCATATTTGTCAAAAGTAACTTGAATTTATTTCAAAATCGTCACAGCAAAAGGCATGTACCTAATTGAACTGCGTCCACCACCCAGTTGTTGTGCACATTTTTCTAAGAGTTTCTTCTGCACTGGGCCCCTTTTATATAACCATTTGCCTAGACATATTATAGAAACACAAGAAATTCCACTTTTTAAAAAAAGGCTTAAATTTTTGACAGGACATACTATAAAACCAGTGATTACCTCATGGAAAAATTTTAATTATGAACTTTTGACATTTTAATAAGAAATTTTATATTAGACATTTAAATAATATTGCAATGTAAACACAAAGCTTCTAACTTAAATAAATTAATAATAATGTATTGTAATAAATTAATAGTAATGTAATGAAATAGATTTTAAGCTAATTTTTAATGTTGCATGCTGTATTTAAGCAGAGTTTGGTTGTCCATTTATTTTACTTGTAAACACCTGTATATTACCCAAATTCGCAATAAAGAAATTGATTGATTCCATATTTTAAATAGTTTATCTCTCCTAATACACATTTTAATATCACCACTAATTACAAGATTACTTTTACCTGAAAATTGAGAGATTATTTGTTTAAGTTCCTGTATGAAACATACTTGGTTAGTACTCAGAGGTCAGTACAATGCACAAACACTTAATTTATACTTAATTGAAACTTGTGACAATTTCACCAATAACTGATTCAGAGTAGCTTGTATTCACTGTTAACCTGTAGAACAATACACTTTTATGCACATAGAGGATTACAATGGGATTACACCATTACTTCATCGGTGATTCAGTAGCTGCGAAAACATCTTGTAGTTATCTTTGAAACAATTTTGAGTTTGTGACCCTTATGTTAGCTTCAGTAACAACGATAATATGAATTTGGTTCGAGCTGTTCTTTATTATGTATTCAGGCCCAAGTCTGCTATTGCAATTAAAGTTCTTGAGACTTATGTTTACATCCAGAGTACACAAGTTGTTTGTTACTTCTCCGAAGGGTTTGTTACTTCTCCGTTGTCCACGAAATCATTCCATTTAGTGCATTATGAGGGTTGTCGATTGTTAGTAAATATAACCTAACTTCATTTAGTGGTGGCTAGATTCACCAATCTCTCTATATCCTTGCTAGATCGTATATGATGTATTTTGTCGGTTTCATCTTTACGTACTAATATTACGCAGTTCTTACACCAGACAAACTTATAAAGATCCGTCTTTATTTACTTTTTTTCGGACGAACACTCTTTTTTTATATAGGCCTTTATTCTAAGCTATAGGCTTTTAAAATCATATCACCAGCTCTCTAACTATAACATGAATCCACCATTTTATTGTATAACCTCACATAAATATACTGATTCATTTTTCAACTTTTATGTTTTGTGTATGAATTAGGAATGGATTGCATTAGTTTTTACTTCCGTATATCATAATAATAACTTTTTATCTTATAATTCTTTTCAAAGCACTAAAAATTGTTTATTCAAGTTTTCATCACGGCTTATTTATATCACGAAACTAATTAAAAACCGAATATTTTCGTGGCGCACTTAAATTTTCTTAGGTAATATATATGTATAATGTCAGTAAAATTACATTCCCAACCATTTTTCTTACTAATCAGGGAACTTTGAATATATATAGCCACGTATTCAATTCACTCCACGAAATTGTGTTTAATCTACAAGGTTATAATTTGCTAGATTAAAGTTTGCTACTTCACTTTTACGTCATGTGTCACATGACGTAATTTTAACTGAATAAAGAGTAACTTGTTATCTTTTACTCAGTCGTTATTCAGCGCATAGTACTGTCGTTACCCTTTATAACACTGTTATTTTGCTGCTATACAGCTCTTAAGCAGCTATTTGAACTTAAGGCTGTATAATTTGTGCCCATTTAAGAGGTATAAGAGCTGTATACGGCCGTATACAGCCCTTATGCAGCTTTTTTATACAGCTTTAAGCGTGACGGGAATTCGTTATTCAGCTGCTAAGCAGCCTCCGTGTGCTACTTGGGTGTCTATGTACCGGCTACTGACTTGAGGGCGATTACATTGTAGGTACGTTCTAATAAAAGCTAAGTTGTGCAACGTTTCTATTACGCCCGACCTGCTTTAAGCAATCACTGCACAGATTTATTAAATTACGATATTTCTTTGCCATTTATCTGATAACTATATTTCATAATATCTTTCCTGGTTATCATTTTTTCAGGATCAATATAAGGTCTATTGTTTTTGAAGAAATGAGTGCATTAATACAAAATCTAGTAGGTATAACTTTACTAAATTATTTTTCTTCTTTTTCATATTCCACGTATATGTAGTCAATGCCACTGTTTTTCTCCTTGTTGATTAAAAAAAGAGAATTCTTTAATAATATCGTCATATTACATAGCCCATATCTACTAAAATTCTCAAACAGAGATCATCAGTAGTAGAAAACAGTCACTTTCTCCACCAATTCACACCCTACGCATCACATCATTACATCACAGTACACATCTCATATTCACAACTGAGTGTGTTGTCATACCTTGTTGAGCGTTGATTTTATGATGTAGTTACTTGTATTTTATTCTACTTATTCGATGAAATACCGAACCTAGATCTTTTTGCAAACTTTTTTCATTACTGTGTGCCATAACTTAAGCTAAAATATTCTACTCTATATCTCTTAGAAAGAGATTTCTTTTATAAACCCACGAACTCTACCTATAATTATTATCATCCTAATTGTAGTGACCTTAGGTAATCATTTAGCGAAATGAGAGTGAGTGATATAAAATGGCAGAAGCTCTAACAAGTCTATCTCTTCTTTTCTTTATCTATCTTTTATTTTTTTCCATTACTTCTCTATTCTGTATCTTTGGTTTAGGTTGTAAGTTGAAATCTTTCCTAGGTACAGAAATGTATGCTTCTAGTCAAAGATTATGATGTAGAGTTTAAACAAGTGTTATTTCCACGGCGACGTTACGTAAAAAATGCTTTAAATTCTTATCGACTTAGGTTATTATATAATTATGTTTTATTACTGCAGTAGCGTTACTTAAAAAAAAGTTCTATGCCCATCAATACTACACATTTCGATTAATGGTTCACCGAACTACATCAAGCTAAACATCTAACTACACCACATTAAATCCATTCCTTAATTAAAACACATCTGATTCTTCATTTGCAAGAATTATTTTCCAACAATTCTGTTTATAGTGTTTTCTGATATTAGGATGAACAGTTTTGTTGTATTTCATCTACGCATCACATCTTTATAATTGATTGTATAGTTGCGCATGACTTGATTTCTTATAACGATCCGTTAAATGGACATCTTCCGCATGTTAACTGTAAAAATTTATTCTATGTTCTTGCGTTATAGTTCTGCTTTTGTAATAAATACAATTAAAAACCACAAAGCAGCCACAAAGGGTCACTCATCACGTTTTCTACTAAAATTCGAGTAATATTTTGATCAGATCAAAAAATCGCGTCGACACAATTAAAATTGTGTGCGATTCGGACATGATCCGTATAAGTACTGTGGTATTATTAACTAATTATTTCAAATTCTAAACGCTTGCCGAGCTAAACTCATAGAATGCGATCGATACGGGTCCGTTACTTTGACGCCATTGCTTGAATTTTAATCGTGTTTCACGGTAAATTTTTTCACCTAACCGAGGGGATTTTATGTCATGGTTTTCGCTCTTTTATTATCTAGTTTAGAATGAATAACTAGGTTTTTAACAATGTTCAACTTCTCACAGTTTAAAGGTACCGAGTTATAAATTCTTCTAAATCAGTTAGTAGTGTAGAATTAAATTAATCTAGTATTGAAAGATCTTGCTCTAATTCGTCGCTTCAACGAATCGTAAGGTAGGTACGGAAAAACCTAATCATCGCAGTTGAAGACGGAACAAAAAGTCGCTTAGGAACAATGTTTTGCCGATGTAACCATGACTATCAAAGTGTGAAAGAAATACAAAACCGCTTTTCACTTCTGGTCCTTCGAGCCGGATTTGACTAGCGAACCATAGAAAAATAAGATCAATTGGTTTACGTTGCATTCATACAAATAATGTTACAGACCCTTTCTTGTTATATTTATTTATTTTTCCTTCCATCATAATCATAAATGACAGCTCAAGTGTTTATTTGACGAACGACAGTTAATCTGGATTCATTGAAATTACGCAACCTTATCAAGCTTCTCATTATCGCATTCGTATCGATCAAGGATTTGGTTATTGAATAACTAGTCTTTAAGTGTGGCTATTGAACAAATAAATAACTGATGATAAGAAAATAATCAATTTAGGATCTACTTCACATTAAGTAGTCCACTCACGGAAAGAACATCTAAGTAACAATATTACAAAATACAACAATGAATTTGATATTATAGTCGATAGTGTATTTTTTAGTAAAAAGTATCTTGCGTTTATGATCTCATATTCAATCTCCAAAACTTTACACCGCACAATTACAAAACGCTCCAACTTTTGGCATCCGTATTCCGGACACAGCTATTGACATATTTTCAATACTTACGAAGAATTCAGCTTCCTCTTTTGTAACAATTCGATGCTCTGTTGTGAGGGAATTAACAGAAGTTGACCTCTTGTCATCTGTTAATTCCGTCACTTCAAGTTGTACTTCTACCAGAAGACTAGCCTTAAGTTCCCTCATCTACTTAATCTATATTGATTAAGTAGGTGAGGGACCTACGTCGATTATTTTTTATTTATGTCGATTCGCAATAAAACTAGTTTTATCTCCGTGACTAAGATTCTCCCGTGTTTTAATTAGGTACATGTATAGATTTGATTCATTAGTAATTATTAGTGTTGGGTCAATGAATAAATAAGGTAAAGGCGTAACCATGCGGTCGACCTTATACTACATTTTGAAAAATATTTAAAAGTAGCAATCCGCCCAAGCTTCGTGCGCAATGGAGAAATTGAGATGTTCATATAATAATTTAAATGTAAAAATTCTTTTTAAAAAACCTACTTCATACGCCACTACAAAGTACCTATATAAATTGTTCCTATAAAATTTGAAGAGTTTCCTCGATTTCTCCAGGATCCCATTATCAGATCCTGTCCTGAAGACTATGAGACCACCCGGGAAATATACCCTTTCAAACAAAAAAAGATTTTTTCAAATCGATCCATTCGTCTTCAAGTAATCGGGTAACATACTCGTACATAAAAAATAAAAAAGATTCTGACGAATTGATAACCTCCTCCTTTTGTGAAGTCGGTTAAAATTAGTATCCTAATTTCTGACTTACTTGACTGTTTTTTATACAATTTACAAATACAACAAAAAATCTGCAAAATCGCTCGAGCCGTAGTCAATTTGTGATGATCTTATGCGTGATGCGGCCATCGATGTGGGTATATGCATAATGCACATATAATTTGCTACATGCGAATATATAATAAGTGTGAATACTGAATAGAATAGGTTTTTTTCAAATAATCTTTTACAAAGCCCTTTTGAATCGTCAAGTGTATCTGCCACTGGTTCGGAATGCCGGAATGTTGATAGATTGGCATATAGTAGGACGCGAGTATGGTGTGTAGTAGATATTAATAATAAATAAATAAATAATTACAGAAGTTAACGTACGTTCAAGTATACATGCCAATCTAGATTCCCAGTACATTCACTAGAATCAGACCAAGTACCGATCCAAGGCCGACTGGTTTTGACACACCCATTTTGTTTTCAACGTCACAACAACGCCTTCTTACAAGTCAGTACAGGCAGTCAGTTACAAATTAAGTATACAAAAGTTAGATTCTTCTGCAAAAGGATAAAATACAATAGTAGAGGCCCTAAGGGTTAACCTAAATGTTAGAACGCATAAGCGTTGAAGAAGAATTGATTGCTACTGTTGATATGCTGAATACGTTCTCCATAACTGACATATTCGGATGGAAGGGTGCTCTTTCAAACATAATTATCATTTATTCTTCTATAACAACTCTCTACATTTCTTTGAAATAGCGTTAAAAGTATTACGTGTATGTGTCCTTTTAAAGCGATAAAAGTTATATGCACTGTACTCGTAAACCTGTATTATAAGGTTGATGTAAGGAGGAAGCTTTTGTCATTAATTAAGTATTGGAACTTTTTCAACTTTTTGATGCAGAAGCTTAATTAATGATTTATAACTAAAGTTGATGAAAAGGCCAATTACTCAGGCCGTAGAAGACTACAGAGTGAAACCACTTACCTACAGAAATTGCTAATTTGACCACTTTAACGTAAAAGTAACTTAATCTGAGTCTAGGCCTTCAGGATCCCAAAGGATGATACCGATTACATTCGATGACAAGATAGCCCTTGACTACGATCTCATCTGATAGTAAGTGACGATGCAGTCTAAGACGGTAGCGGGCTAACTTGGAAGGGGTATAGCAGTGTAAATTCAACTCATACTTCTAATCGGTTTATACACGCCATCATGCCGTAACGCTCAATCGCTTGGTAGCTTCCAAACTTCCAAAGCCTCCCACCAGACCAAAAGGTATAGGTACTGACACTATTTTTTATTGGGAATCCACCCACATCCAAGTTTCGTAATATCATGCCGAAGTGTAGGCGTAGAATGACTCGTAAAGTTACAGACAATTAATGTAAGATATACCTCAGACAAAATATTAACTTAAAACAGTATGAATATAATATAGTATCCAACTGAAGTAATTTTTTATGCATGTGTGCTTTTTGCAGTGTTGCCACAATAATGTTTACAACTATTATTTAATTCACTCGGTTTTCCCTTGATATTTAGTAGGTATGCTATCACGTCATGAACTACATACTTATATCTATCCAAAAAATCTACTCGATCACGTACCGTTTGCGTAATTGAAGGACAAACCAACAAACAACCACACTTTCCCTTTTCACGAATTAGTAGGTAGGTATGTATAATAAAAATGTGATTGACCTTAGAATCGTGTTAGGGTTAAATTGATTAATGAAATTTATTATTGGCAAATTAATACTTTTATCCACGCGATAAATCTAAGGACATCACCCTTTTGTAACTTATAGCTTATAATGGGAAGTTTTTATTACATATTTCCTTATTGGAATCCCACCATTGTTTCCTTTAACTATTAAACTGTCAGATGTCTACGGAAATAATTATTAGAAGCTGTAATTAACCTTGTTACAGAGAACTATGCTTTCCTGAACTATATTTTCCTGACAGTTACTTTTTAAAAGTTAATTTGAATTCATAGACCAATTTTACCTGAAAAATTCCTATTCTGGTAACGATACCGAAGTTAAATGTGGTTGATTATATTGGTCTTATTCTGTTATGTATGTGTGTGTGCGTGTGTGTGTGTGTGTGTGTAATTCGCTTATAATTTCTTAGGTGGCAACGCTCTCCACTAACGACCCCGTAAACTTAACAAATAAGTTGGTCGATCTATGCGGTCTAACTTAGTTCTCCAACGGTCTACGTGTTTCTTTGACTAATCTAAGTCATTATTTATAGGTTCTTCATAATAACGTTCCTGTTCCCGCGCACATGGCTGCTCTATGTGGCGAGTGTGCTGATCGGCGCGGGCGCGGCGGCGATATGGACCGGCCAGGGGAATTATCTCACGCTGAACAGCGATGCCGACACCATTTCCAGGAACTCGGGTGTTTTCTGGGCTATGCTGCAATGCAGGTGAGGCTTTCTCGATTACTATTGAAGTAGGCCTGGCACAAATGTAGCTCGGAAAAACGACACCGGAATTGAAGAGGTCGAAATTACGAAAACATATTTTCTGATAAAGAATAGTCTTAATTCAATTTAGACTATTCTTTTTCAGAAAATATGTTTTCGTCTTAATTGACAATTCAATTGAGACTATTCTTTTTCAGATATATATGTTTTCGTAATTTTAACCTTATGATTGATTGCAACAACATAAGTGACATTTTAGTAACTTGCCACCCCCCACCATTGCTACAATGAAAACTGTAATTTATACCTTGAGCGAAAAAATGGCTTTTCGAAAATTCTCTTTTTCATATATGTATTATGAATAGCCAGCAGACGAGTAGGCGGGTCACCTGATGTTAAGTGATTACGGCTTCTTAGTGCTTGTACATATTTATAATACTACGTATATGTATATTGATTCAGGTACTCTTAGGTGCATCATTTAACTCTTAGGAAATTGTTTGTAATTTTAGTCACACGTCATTCACTAGTTCTATAATAGGTATGGTAATTTATGACTGTATTATGCATTATTATTGAAGAGACAAAGGAACATTTATTTGCACAAAATTAGGTATCGCATCATGTAGTGCTTTATTCCTGTTTATTCTGTAGGTATTAACATTATTATATACATGATGCTGGTTTAGTATCGCCTAGTGGTAAGTGATGCGAAAGTTAATCTGAAAGTTGAATTTGGTCTCAAGATAACGGAAAACCTTTAAAAAATTTCTTGTTCCCATTAGAATCAAGCTAGGTAAAATAATTTATTTCCCTTTTGAAACATTAAAAACAGCATTTTTTTTGTATTTTAAGTGACAAGCACACATTCATAGCTTAGGCCGATTTCGAGTCGGGCCGAAAAGTGGAGGGGCTCTTAAATTCGCATCAAATTATTCTAAATGATAAAATCTCCAAAAAGAGAAGCGTCTGCGAAATAATTTATGGAGCGGATGGACATTTATTATTATCAAAAAAAAAATGCCGGAAATTACCGAATGGCGGAAACTAGTAATTTTTGCAATTAGGTTCTTGCAAAAGACTAGATTCCACAAAATGCAAAAAAACATTAGTTGCAAATTGATTTGAAAAGAGTAGTTAATTTGCTGCAAGAGCTAAAATTGCAGCCACAATTATAATTCAATAATAAGGATCGTTAGTTTACTGTTTGCTTTGAGTGTGAACCCGATATTAATTATTATTATATGGGTTGATGAACTGATGACAAAAGTACTAACAGTCATACTACCTTTTTAATCATCGCAAGACCTTATTGTTTATTTTTTATTCGAGATTCTCTTATATTATCGTATTCGGAGCAAAGACCTTTTGAGACGCGGAATGACGGAACCCAGTTTTAATTTTATAATAATGAGACCTACCGAGTAAAAATTTTCCATTGTATGAAGTCTATCTGGTTCTTATCATAGTATGTACCAAGATCTAGATAGGCCTGCAATTTTTTATACAAGATTATGCACTTACCTTCATATATAATTATATTTTATGTTCTATGCATATATATTCATATTAACATATAAGTGAAAGAGTGTTTGTGTCTGTTTATTATCTTCTTATGCCTAAATCGTTGAATTTATCTATCAATCTTGAAAAAGTGAAAATAACAGCCTTTAAATGCTTAGGCAATTTATACGTTGCTATTGATGATTTTATTCTAAAAATACTGTGACTGTGTTGCAAAATTTCAAAAAGTAAAGGTCTAAATAGGAATAATACTATCTTTTTCACAATGATCTCTCTTATCATTATCATAACCTAAGTTTAGATCAGTTACTTTAGTTTAGAAAATGCGTTCACAGGAATTAATATAAATGTTTTTAAATGTCATATGTACCTAATAATAAAAAAATATTGTTTTTCAGTTTGTTCTTCGGGAATCTGTTCGTGTTCATCAAGTTCCAAGGGAAAACGCACATAGATTTGGAGACACGGAATGTTGTGTTCGGTGCGTTGACCGCCGTGTGCGTTGTGGGCATGGTGTTCCTACTGATGCTGAGGCCGACCAGACGCACGCCCGTCGCTGACGATGTAAAGGTGATCCTATATTTCTTCAAAAAATTCGAATTCTAGGCAAACGCACTACAATATAGACCTCAACATCGATTTCCAGTATCGATTGTCGTAAAGCGCCTATCACGCAATAAAAAAACATAGGTTTTGAGACACGCGGAATATTATGTTCGGTGCGTTGAACGCCGTGTGCGTTATTGTTGTAGTGTTTCTGCTGATGCTGAGGGCGGCCAGACGCACACGTATCTTCTACTTATGTTTTTTTTCGTTTTTGGATTTAAGACGCACAAATGTTTTGTTCGGTGCGTTAACCGCCTTGTGCGTTAGGGGCATGATGTTTCTACTGATGACGTTGATCAGAAGCACGTAAAGGTTTTACATTTCTGCATTCAGTTCATTATTACATAGTAGATATGGGATTTGATTTTTATATTAGGGCTAATAATGTTTCTAACGGACTTATAACATGTGCGTTGAAAGCAGCAGCCTCATCGTATCAGTAGTTATAGATATGAACTAAGTGCAATTTCCAGACGACAATTCTTTAATAAACTGTCAAGTGGCGACCCTGACATACTGAAGCTTTTATCATTTATATAATAGCACATCGGGGGAAATCTTCCACTCTTATGGATATGATTGTATGACTGACAGGGCAGTTGCAATTACGAGTAACTATTTTGACCCGCGACATTGTTTCGACGTTTAGTTATTAAAAGTTCATCAACTCAACCCATTGCCGACCTACTATACTTTGCGCGGGTCTCCTCTCAGTATGAGAAGCGTTTAAGCCTTACGCTGACCAAGTGAGGATAGGCAGACTTCACGTTCCCTTAGAAACATTATGAAGAACGATTTTTTCCTTCACCGTTAAAACGAGTGAAAAATATTTAATTGCTTAAACGCACATAACTCAGAAAAGTCACAGGTCGATTGATCCCGCGACCTCTGGATTAGGAAACCGCAGTCCAATTACTGCTCCATCAGGGAAAAAAATAAAGATAGATTAAAATCTTCCTATACATCTAAATATTGAGACAAACAAAATGTGCATTTTTTTTTTAAAACTTCCTTATTTGTGTAATACTAACCTTTTGAACTTTACACTTTCGACTGTGTATCTCGGAATAAGGGTCAAGCGACAAATAAAGTATAATAAATATCCAGTTATATGGCTATGTGGGCATATCTGACGACGCTCCTTAAAAGCTTTTAAGCGGACCGGTCAAGGGGATCTGGTGTGAAATTATTGAATCTTGAATTTAATTTTGACCTCTCGGCGCAGTGGCGAGTTTTGTTTACCAATAAGGTAGAGGTCCCGGGTTCGATGATCTTCTCTCACCTCTGACCTCTCAGCAGGTTTACTGCATGCAAAATCAGTGGAAATGCAATCTACGCCTACACTTCGCAAAGGGTAGAATCATCATCATCTTGAGCAATTCATTAACGTCTCACTACTGAGCGCAGGTCTCCTCTCCCAACACTGGTAGCATGGGCAGGAGATAAACATTTTATCCCCCGATTTAATCCACTGAAAGGGGATACAATTGCCTTTTCCCTATGCTAAGCATGGCGACAGGGGAAAGGAGAAGTATATCCCTATTTGACATTACAAATGGAGCAACTTCCCCCGGCTAGAGCATGGGAACAAATGAAAGAGATAAACTTATCCTTTTTTGACTTTTGAATGGGTCAAAGGAAACCACAGACAAAAATCACCTACGAATCACCTATTAACTGTCAAAGTCACGAGTATAGATAAAAATAATGACTTTTTGAGATCGAATTGACATTGAAGTATTGTGGTATTTGTACCTCCTACTTCCATGATTTTCTTATAATGGCAATAATTGCGGGGATAAATTTGCTCCCATTTTATCCACTGTCAATATTCTTCCACCGCTGAGCCCATGCTCGACGGGTGGATAAGGGGATAAACATTTTATCCTTTTCCCGGGGATAAAATTTCTCCCGCCCATGCTACCAGTGCAGAAGGGTTATAGCCACCACGCTGCCCCAATGCGAATTGGTAGAATTCACACTTCCGCTGACAGACAGACGGACGGACGGACAGACAGACAGCGGAGGCTTAGCAATAGAGTCCCGTTGGTTAGCCTACGGGACCCTAAAAACGAGTCTTTCTCGTATTTCAATGTAAAATGCAAGTATGAAGCCTGGTTGGATTGGTTTTAGCCGCCGAGATTATTATTTTCTATTGCTCCTTTCTGCTTTAGTGAGAACTTTCGATGGAACTTATTTTAGTGCTCTATAACAGGCCAACTAAATTATGCAAAGCGGTACGATGTAGGTATATCATACAGCTATTGCATAGCTTAATTAGGTTATCTACCTCAGTGTTATTGCAGAAAATCCTTATTTCCTTAGATACTAATATTATAAATGTGAAATTGTTTGTTTGTTGGTTTGTCTTTCAATCACTCAACAATGTTGATACGGATTGACCTTTTGTATGGGTGTAGATAGTTGAGGATCTGGAAAGTGACATAGTAACTTTTATTGAGGGATTTCAAAATCTAACTCCACGCGGACGAAGTTGCAAACAAAAGCTAGTAAACAAAATATAAATGGTACCTGTAGTATCAGATGCTGAGAGAGTAACACCAATATTGACCAAGTGACGTCATCGTTTTTTAGAGCGAAATCGTCCCGGTGCCAGAAGCCGAGAGTCCTATGGAAGCGTTCCGCGGCGCACTCAGATTGTTCTGCACCGGAGACATGATTCTTTTGAGCGCTGCGTTCATTTATACAGGTTGAGTTTTTTAATACTTCTATTAGCAATAAGGCCACCTTTGCATGCACAATTTTAAGTCGTGTGTATTTTTGTTTTTTCTTTCTATATATCAGCTACGTGTGAGCCCTTGATTACGATTTCACGTAGCACTCGTGTGTAATGAAACAGTTTAAGATTGAGATAGGACAAAAGGGGTACGGAAGTTTTGTTTCTAATTTGTATCGCATCGGAACGCTAAATCGCCTGGCGATAGGGTGATAAGTGGTAAGAAAGTGCTACAACTCTGCCCCCTGATTCTGTAACTCAGTGACATATTATGTTTTTTATCCATTGAAGGTTTACTATGATATACTAAATGACATTTCTCTTCAAACCTCCAATGGAGGGACAGCTGGTGGTTTTAGTGGGTAGGCTGGGAAACCAGGAGTCCCACATTCCTTTCGAGAGCCGTGAACTCATCCTATATGGCTTCACAACTCTCGAAAGGAATGCGTAACAAGCATTTCCACCAGCGTAATATAAAAAAAAAAAAACTCCAATGGAGAAAAAATGCCTATCGTCGTTGTAGGCACTAAGTTACAGAATCTGCCCTCTGGGCCCACAATCCAAGTAAAGTTGCCGATTGTTCTTTAATATTTTCTAGGCGTGGAGTTGTCATTCTTCAGTGGCGTGTACAGCCCAAGCATCGGGTTCACACTGGCGATGGGTGACAACGCTAAACAGCTGGTCGGGCTGTCGGGAGTGTTCATAGGATTGGGGGAAGTGCTTGGTAAGTTATTATATCATGAGTATTCCATTGACGTCTCACTACTAAGCGCAGGTCAGGAAAAGGGTTATATAGTCCTACAAGGTTCCCCCATACGAATCGGTAGACTTCACACACCTTTGAGAATATTGTGGAGAACTCTTAGGCGTGCAGGTTTCTTCGCCAGTTTTCCTTCACCGTTGAAGCATGTGATGTGTATTTAATTGCTTAAAGGTACATAACTCCGAAAATTCAGTTGCGTACTTGGTCAAGCGAACTCTCGAATAGGAAACCATGTTTTTATTTTATTAAATAGGCCTTGACTGAAATCTCACCTGATGGCAAGTGACGATGCAGTCTATGAAGGTAGTGGCTTAACTTGAATGGGGTGTGGAAATTTTATATTCAACCCATATCCCTAATCGATTTCTATACGCCGCGCCGTCATAGTAGCACGCTAAATCGCTTGGTAGCACGTCCAAGACCTCAAGACAAGACCAAAACCTCTCTCCAGCCAAGGGTTTCATATAAATGTATAGTATAGTAGATATTTTGTGTAAAATGTATAAGTTTAGTATTAGCCAGCGTTCCGAAGTCTAACCTTTCGAAACCTTCCATCATTCTTTCGTACCTACTCCTAACACAAACTTTCCGCTTATTTGGTGGAGAGAGGAGAATATTAGTCAAGTACAGCTTAGATTTCTTAAAAGAAAATATTTCCTAGTATACATATATGTACTTACTTTAATATTTTGTAATACATATAAGTTGTCCTTATTACGTTAATTGTTATTACGCACGCACTTTCGAGTGGCACTCGAGACGTGTCATTGGAATTGGGAGCTCATCGTTCTATCGAGTGTTTTGTATAACGTCTGTTTGTACAATCAATATTGATATTTATACATATGATTAGTTGACTGGACACAATTTTAGTAAGAGGCTTATTAGTGCATAACGATGAGTTTGAGAGAATGCTTACCACTTAATTTATTCTATAAATCCTATTATAATACCTATTATAAATGCGAAAGTTTGGATGTATGGATGTTTGTTACTCAATCGATTTGGCTAGGCACAGAGATAGATTATAGTAAATTGTTCTTCCCGTGAAAAATACATTTATTCTTAAAATATGTTTCTTCCTTATAGGAGGAGCACTATTCGGTATTCTTGGTAGCAAGACGACCCGATGGGGACGCGACCCAGTCGTGATCATGGGCTACCTGATCCATATGACCAGTTTCTTCCTCATTTTCATCAATCTTCCGAACGCTGCACCCTTCGGCGATACCATGGATGTCTCGTACATCGGGCCATCTCCACACCTCGCCATGTTCTGCAGCTTCTTGCTAGGGTTCGGAGACGCGTGTTATAATACGCAAATCTACTCCATGTTGGGAAGCAAGTACGCTGACAACAGCACATCTGCGTTCGCGCTTTTCAAGTTCACTCAGGTCAGTAACTGCAGTATTTGTTATTTTAATATAATTTAAAACTATTTATTTTAGTACTCATTTTTAATGTTGTTGGGCAATTCTCTAGCAATATATGGATGTTCAAAACTGCACTTAGTAGAACTGTAGAACTGATTTTTGGCAAAAGAATACCAGGTATTTTTTGTGATCTGTTAAAGGCTGTTTGATTGTGTTGAAGACTAATTTCTGGCATTCAAAAGCACAACGGACTCATGAATCTCAAGGAATAGATTAAAATGTTCTTACAGTTCAATCATTTCCTCGAGATTCTAAGAACAATGTTATCGTGATTGTATATTCAATGGGAGTACCCCAAGGGTAACTTATTGGTCATGTTCTATTTATAGTTTATATCAATGACCTATTATAACATAATATTCATAGATTCAAATATTTTTTTTACGTTTGTTTACAGTCACTAGCTGCAGCGGCGTGTTTCTTCTACTCATCCCGAGCACCGCTATCAGTACAGTTAGTAGTGCTTGCAGTCCTAGGCTCGGCGGGTACGGCCGCATTCTGCCGCGTTGAATGGCGGGCAAGAGCACGAGCGCGCGCCGCTGCCTTGGAATCCATCGACGACAAACTCAACGCGACTCATTCGCTCGCCGATAACACGCTGCATTACGATTGAACTGCTTGATGTGTATGATGCCCTGGTACCGGAGCTGAGACATTCCAGAATATTTATAACTAGGTAATTCAGTCTCGGTAACAAAAAATTGTAGAGTCTATCGACGAGTTGGACGACGTAGTTAGGCAGGGCGGTATAATTTTAGATAAATACACGACATAAAGTGTGCTGGCGAAACATACACATAATTGGTTTGTCACAGCCGGGTGAACGGAAAGTTGAAAAGTTATTAGGTAGAAATAACATTAGGTTGGTATTATGTTCATCGAATGTGCTGACCCGATTAACCAAACCCAAATGTCACAATGATACAATTAGATGAATTGATGATGATGATGTTTAGATATTCTCTAAGTTATACAAGAGTTTATTGACAATAAACTAGAGCTTTCTCATTCACTCGCCGATAAAACGATTTATTATAATTTATGGTTAAACTACTAATTATATATGATGCCCTGGTACCTACGCTGAAACATTCCAATAAGTTTAATATAGCTAATTTAATCTCGATAAGAAAATCGTTCCAAACTAGTGATAGGTCAATTAAAAGTGTACATTTGACGAGTCAATCTATGATAAAAAAATTGACTCTAATAAAACATTCCAAATCTGAGCAAAGGTATTCCGTTTGCAAGTGTCAGCAATTTAAACTAATTACAACTTGTTTAAGTTTATTAGTAGTAGTAGTAGAGTTTAAACAATAATGTATTTGTAAAAGGTGAATTCAGAACAATACTCTTGATTGTTATAAAAGTTGTCATAACGCACAATGTATAAGAAATACAATTTGATATTATAAAATTATTATGTCTCCTAAAATCGCCTATTATGATAAAATTAAAATACTTTAAAATTAACATTCCATAGACGAGTTAGAAAAAACTTTAATAGTGTAGGTATTTCACAAAACAGCTTTTGTTAAAGAGATAGGAAGATAGTTTGAATTCCTACACATCTGCAAATATGAGGGTATACAGCTTAAAAAAAAATTATACAATAGCTTAATTAATATCTATCGAATAATATACAGGTACTTATAGGTAATAATAAAATCGAATATGTTATTAGAAATCTGGTTATATACCTCCCTATTTTATATAAACAGTTAGGTACATAGTCAGATTTGTAATTAAGATGCCTTCAAATGGATGTGAATTGTGATATGAAATTAAGTACGATGTGTATTACGTTCCAATCTGAAGGCAGTCTTAGGAAGGAAGAGACTGATAAGGCCCGATAATGTGGTGTTTGAATTTTAAAATTCGAACTTGTTAGTATTATCCAGCATATGACGTATAATGCAGGTGCAGGTCACGAGCTGGCATATGTCTGATGTATGTTTTAAGTTTTGCATTAAAAAAAACATAAATAATGTGGAATATTAAAAATATAAATTTTAATATTCCTAGAATTCATTGTGCTTTGAAGTGGACTTTGAATAAATATATAAATATAATGTTAAGATATTACAAGTTCACATTATATTGTAATAGCTTTGTAATATAATGTTGGATTGCTACAGGATTTGTGTAGTGTTTTGATTCCAATACACATCATTTTGGAATGACTGATTCCAGAAGAAAATCTGTCCAATAACTTGTTGTATAAGTGACTAAAATAGCGAATGTTATTGTCCATTGTAGTGCTGAAATTAGTTAAGAAAAATTAATATAAATTATGAATAATAATGTAGTAGACTAAAATATACATCAGGGATAAGTTTAAAAAATTATTTTTTTCAATTAGTTGGTATAATTTGCTAATTAGATTAACTTTCAATACTACATGCATTAAATTAACTGCAATTATTATATATTAAACTACTTATAAATACATATTTGGACTTATGCATTTTTCAATATAATTGAACTTAAAATTTAAGAAAATATGAATAAAAAGCTAGCAGTAGAAATTAACTATTATATAGCTTTTAAGAGCTTCCAAGCTTTCATTCCATATGTATGTATATAGCTACATAATTACTATTAAATACTGTTTTTATTTAATAATAATACATATTTATTGTGTAAGAATAATATTATTAAGAATATTTTAACATTATCTTATTCCTTCAGTAAAAGAAATGTTGAAGTGGCAATTATTTTTGTACTTTATGTAAAAATCATACCAGATATTTAGGCAACTAAGTTCTAATTGTAAATATGTTATGTATATTAGGAAAAGTTATTTGTTATAAATATTATAATATTGTTGATTTTTTATATCAAATCCATAAATCAAGATTTAGCAATATAATCTAGTCAATATATATTTTACATTTATCCATTCTTTCAAAATGATTGTCATTAAATATCAGCTGTTTCTTTTATGATGATGTACCCATGGAATAATGAAATAAATAAATAATATTTTATTGACCATTTTTTTTTATTTAAGTATTTCAGACTCCTTCAACATTAGTTAATGTGTATCTAATGTTGAAGTAGTCTCAATAGTCCCAAAAGTTAAAGGTGTAGACTGAAAACAGAAAGGTTGGTTTGTCTTTCAATCACGTTGCAACAAAGCAACGGCTCAGACCAGAAGAGTGACATAGGCTACTTTTTATCCTGGAAAGTTAAAGAGTTCCTGCAGGATTTTAAAAACTAAATCCATGCGAGCAAAGCTGTGGGTATCAACAAGTAAAGTATACAACCAAACAAAAATTAAACAACAGTTCTTAAACTTTACTCTTTAATTAAAGACTAGACCTAAATCATAAATAACAAACTTAACTACCTTTGTTACTATTACTACTTTGATCTTCACCTAGTTTGAAGTCGAGAGGTTTGTCGTAGCCCATTATCTTGGCATAGTACAGGGGATCGGTGAAATGCCTCGCCTCTATGAAGAGTGGCTTGCCTTTGGCGTTCATTGTAGTGAACATTCCAGGGATATCTGGCACTTCTACATCTTCTGATTTGAACTCCAACTAAAAAGATATTTCATGATGAAAATTTTATTAAAGACGAAAGATCCTCACAAAGACAAAATGACTTTCCCAATAAATATTGTATCTATTTGTTACACTGACTTCAATGATACTACTATGCTCGACAGGCTGTAGATATGTGACAAAGTTTTCACTGTACTATGATTCAAAGATCTACATCTATTATGGTAAAGACTTACCGTCACTGGTGCCAGGAAAAAATTGATTGTAGTTGCCTTGTATGTGGAGGTTTCTGGGTCGTAATGAATTTCTGTCACGTATTTCTTTGTTATGATGTGTAATAATATCGGAGTCACAAACGTGAAGAAGCCAACGACTGAGCACAACGCGATGATCAACGAGGTACTGCCTATATTAGCGGCCTCTCGTAAGATCAGGGGCTGTGCTGCTAGCCCTGCAGCACTGGAACTCACAGAGAATATCTTTACAGCTCTTATCTGAGGCGTCAAAGGCCCGTAATATATCCTTTCTAATTTATTATCCTGCTTTTCTTTGCTAGCATAGTGTCTTGCTATACTTTTCTGACAAATACTGATCACTTCGGAATTTGGTATAGCAAAGTCTTTAAAAAATGCATTTCCGAATATTGATTTGTTCTGTAAATTTCGTTGGCAAATTCGGAACATTTTTATTTAGGTATTTTTTTGGAAGTTATTTTTCATAGGTTAGTTTTCATTTTCTTAATGTTTTTCCATTCATTCCTGTGACTTTGACAATGTGTTGACAGTGTGTTGACATTAGTTTTGGCATTGACATAAAAAAACATCTTGCGTCATTTTTTTCGTAGAGAGAGGCTACTTACAATCTATAGTAATCTGTGCATGTGCATGCACGATCAAGTTTGCCGTCAAGTCTGCATTTTCTGCATGATGCGAAAAGACGTTTTTCTTTAATTGAGTAGAAAGGTATAGGAAAAAAATACTTAGTTTATTTTTCATTACATTAATAATCAATATGTTTCGTAGGACAATTATCAAAATCATAACAATAGCCGGTTTCTGTATCCAGTACCATGACACCCGGGCAGTCGCATCTGGAGAAACCGCACACAGTTCCAACCAGGGTTCTTTGAGGATTTGTACATGTGCGCTGCGCCGGCCAATAGTTCTGAGTACAATCGCATACCTTTTCTACCATGTGCTCTGGACATTTCTCCACACCTTTAAAAGAAAAGGTTCAATATATACCTACCTATTACTTATTTATTTTCTAAAATATTCCACCACTTCAATCCTATATATCCTACTAAACTAATCAGCTAAGCAGTACCTAATGTTATAAATGCGAAAGTTTGGATGGATCATGGATGGATGCTTTGATTATAGAATTCTTTGGATGGATGGTTGTTTTTTACTCAATCATGCCGCAACGACTGAATCGATCTGGCTGAAAGGCACAGAGATAGATTAGTATGGAATAACAGATAGGCTTCTTTTATCCCGTAAAATAGAAGAATTCCTGCGGGAATTAAAAACCTCAGTCCACGCGAATGACGTCGCGGGTATCAGATTAGTATTTCAATAAATAATATTAACTAACGCTATTAACTATCAAAGATCCATTTATTTTAAAGTTTCATAGCATTACCTACTTATCAAATAAATGGATCTTAAAATTCAAAAAAATCACTCAAATCGCGCGCTAATCTTTCAATTCTCTAACTTTGACCCACACATAAAAATTCTACGACAAATAAAAGCATGCATGAACTTACATAATACTCGTATTATTGTGTGCGTGTGCTAGAGCATTTAAAAAGATAAGCATAAGCGAAAAACGCGCATTATGATGCGCGCGAATATTAATTACAATCACGGGGATATCCCGAAATTCCCTGAATGTTGAATTCCCTGAAATCATTGAGTTGGTAAACATCTACTTACACGAATTCTTATGCCACAGGCATTTACTCGTCACCGAAGATGATTTGTAAGAAGACACTGAAGTCAGCGATAGTATTATAAACGTCCACGCTAACATTCTACCGATTGCTTTTAATTGAGTTATGTCGGCTTTTATATTGCTCTCTGCTCATTGTTCTCCAACCACGGATGTTTAGAATGGTGATGTTAAAAAAGATACTTCGATCCATTGTTATGAAATGGAAAATATTTAAAAAATTAAGTAGGTATAAGTAATTATTCGCATAATAGACCGAAGACCTTTAGGACTGAATCAGACCTTGTAGTTTCATCTTTTGAGCCAGTTTGAGTTGATAATAATATTATCAGGATAACAGGCATTAACAGGTCAAAGACAATACAAGCCCATATTTGTAGTAAGTAAGATAAGAAGGCGAATCAGTCCTAGAACAAGCACGAGCGATGCAAGCGTCTATCTGCTGAACAAACAAGGCGTATTGATTCAGTTTATCTAAACGCAAACAAAACGTTAACGCGATATTACTCGTAGTTTTGATGTTCCATTGTTCTACTTTTCGTATGAGGACTGGATGACCTTACAAAAATACTAAAATACTTATGAAAGAAACTGTCATAAACAACGTCCCTCCGGCTGTTTGTCTATCCCTATGTACATGTGCAATGTGCATGCTAATTTCAAAAACTACTGTAACGATGTTCTCTCTCAAATAGGTACCAAAACTATTTGAGAGATTTTCTTGCATATTCTGCATGCATCCAATAGCTATGTTATTGTTGTTATTGCTATACTTCGCAATAACAACACTAGAACAATATTTTCTATAAGTATAAAAAGCTTTTGCACGTGATTTCGTCGACTGAATTTTTAATTTCTGACTCCGAGTCACTCCTAAAAATCCTGAGGTAGACATGATTATTGTACTGCTCCATGAAAGTTGCATCAAAATATTTTGAGTTGAATTTTCAAAAATCTTTTCTTAGCAAATGCCATCCTCCACTTGGTTTGAGTTGTGCAAAAGAGGGTAAGTACGGTATGAAAGGTTTTCAAGATATAATTTTTCTTTCAAATAATTGAGAAAATTAGAATGCAGGTTACCTTTAAAAAAAAGCAATTCTCTTATTCATTAAAAAATATGATGATATCTACCTACTCCATGCTGCAAAATATTAAACGGCAAAAAATTAAATCGAAAGTCATGCCGCTCTAAACAAGCCATTAGCTAGCAGTAAAAACTACATTTTTAACTTATAATTACTAATATTAGGCGCAAGCTTTACCTCAAAAGCGTAGCGGTAGAAAAAGTGAAACAATGTGCCAGGTCACGTCGAAAAAAAGGGGATGGTACAGTGCACCACATTTGATGTTACGAGTATGTTGCTTTTAATGCAACCGAATAGAGTCTAAAATTCTGCTGAAAATGCTGCAACCTTTACCATTTTAAACGGCTTTAGTTTAAAATGATAATTTGGCATATAATAAATCAATCGTAAATTGTGTACCATTTTCACAAATCATAATCTCCCGATTTAAGTTTTTGCCCGAATAGTTTAATAATATTCAGAATTATTTCACGCTAATCGCTTACTTTCGTTAATTTGGTAAGTACCTATATTATCATATTTTAATTATTATTTATTGGAAAAAAAATATAACGGGATTATAACCGCCCAGAGCTTTTAAAAAGATTGTTGATTGAAGCCTTTCGCGCCATTTCGAAAAGCTTTTATAAGTTTTCATATTTTTCATTAAAATTTTAGGTTTATGACTTTCAGTATAAGACATATTATCGCTTGGCAACCATAAAAAAGAGATGGAGATACATCGCTATTTCTTTATTTTGTTATTATTATTTCGGTCTCTTTCACTCCTTAGCAACTTTATAGGGAAGCTGTAGAGGAGCAGCGACTTGAAGTGGTTTTCTATCTCTGTCGAAGTGTCGCTGCTCGAAAGTTAATTTAGTAGAATTTTAAAAGTGTAGTAAGGTTGTCGTTTGCGCAGATTTTTCTTTGCGCTTTGTTTGTTTTGTCTTGTTTCGTTTTCAGCGTTCGAAATATGAATTTTACGAGTAGAACTTTTTAAGGTATAGTGATGTGAGTTCGTACTTGTGTATATTTTTATTGGACATGTACTTTGGCAAAATGAGTCCAGAGGCTGTGTTTTGGACTCTTGTTTTGGGCCTGACATGCGTTGCGGAGGCGGGAATGATCGGTGATCAGTGCGACTGGAATGGCAGGTATGACTAGAACATTTAAATAAAATTAAGGTAGGGGATTTACACCGCAAACTTACATAATAATATTATAAATAAAAAAAAGAAAAGAAAGAAATAAAAAAAATATTTTTTCGCTTTAGTTTCTAATTAAGTAGGTACCTACCTACATAATAATAATTAAGAATTTTAGATAGCAAGTTCTGTACATAGAGCTACTTTTACTGTATTCAGTATGTATCTACCTATTACCAGGTACCGGTCAAATAATTTAACTAGGTAGGTATTCCTATTCCTTTAAAACTGACGCGGACGTACCTACTACAATACGTTGTAAGAACCATATAGAAGAATAGACGAAGTCGCATCATTTATAAGTGTCACGATGAGCCGACTGCAAGCCGATTGCAAAATTGCAGTTCCTTCCTTTGCAGTTGGACAACGGCATCGCAACTGCTGGGCGATTGCACAGACCGCGTGCAATTTGCCAGCATTCAGCGTGTTCTAGTACCTACCTACAATTGACTGAGCAGTCGATCGGAAGGAAAACTGCAATAGAACTGCAGCTAAATTGCCATTTTAGACTAAGTGTCCAGTTTAAAGGCAGTCCGTCTGTCGAGACAGATCCGTGGTCCAAGCACTAACGGTACGAAACACGCTAAAAACTTTCTTGTGCTTTACATTTCCTATCATTGTACCTATTATACCTATAGCATTGTATCTAGGCGACAAATACACTCGTTTTACTTAAATTTACGGAAAAATGGACTCTATTCTACATGTTTTTATAGTACATTTTGGCGAATGGAAAAATTGAATTCAAATATTGTTTATGAGATGTGTAAATCAGATTTAAGAATACAAAGGTAGGTACAGAGAATGACTATAATGGAAAACTTATAGGAATGTCAACCTAAAAAGAGCTTAAGCTACTTAAATGGACTTTATAGCTATGATTTAGGTGTCTAAGCTTGGTTGTTTATTAAAAAAAATGTTCTGATCTTCTTGTTTGTTTCTGGAGTGTGGTTCACCTCTATCTAAGTAGGTAGGTATTTGTAATAATAATAGTAGATGTGTATGTTGGGTAATTAATGGTCTTTATTTTATTTCAATATCCTCAATAGTCCAATGGTTATCAATTAATCTTACCTACCATCGAATCGATCGAACTGAAATCTGAAAGGTCTCAAGTTCGATTTGCACTACCGTCGTTTCCACTCCTGACACAAGCTTTCCACTTATTTGGAGGGGAGAGAAAAAAAATAGTCAAGTTCTGCTTGGCTAAATTCTTCTTTTTCTTAGAAAAATATTCTTAAAAAACAATTTATTAAGTCCTAAATTTCCTACCCCCCCTGGGTAATAAACCCGAGTCCTCCCATTTATAAGATCATCACTGCGCCAGGGAGTCCGTCAAACCTATATCTAAATATATAAAAGGAAAAGGTGACTCACTGACTGATTGACTGACTGACTGATCTAGCAACGCACAGCTCAAACAAACTAGAAGGATCGAGCTGAGCATAGAGATAGCTATTATACATATGACGTAGGCATCCGCTAAGAAAGAATTTTTGAAAATATAATCTCTAAGGGGATAAAATAGCGGTTTGAAAAATCAAGCTAATCGTGAGTGAAGCCGCGGGCAAAAGATAAAGCAGGTAGTTTTATTATAAATATGTTAATTTTATAATACCTAAGTATAAGTAGGTATTCCTACCTATATAAAATGTCAAGGTTCCTCTTGCAGTAGGTAACGTTATTATTTGGCATAGATTTGCATATCTAATCATTTACGTTATCTATCTATTCAGAACAGACAGAATCGACAGTTTATTAATGTCAAAGGTAAAGAAAACTATAAAAAAAGACGTGTGGCACTCGGGGACTGCCGCGGTAAAGCTATTGCAAAGCATTTTTTATCAACGCCATCTAGCGGTGAGAGGAGTCCCGTGTCAGGTTATTTTCGTTACGGAATTTCTGGATTCGGTCTCCACGCTCCATCCATCCATTCCATCGACTTGGCCCGCGATAGAAGCTATGCAATAGCTTAAAAATTGGATTTACCTAATTTGTTTAAATATCTCCTTCCTTACTTTGTTCTATGTACCTACACATCGATATAATGTACATGATTTAGTATGGTGTCCGATTATAATCGCAGCATCATCATCACCATCATTCGTCAGTCCATGTATTATCCATTGTTGGACATGGGTCTCTTCTGCGAAAGGTCAACGTTGCCTATCCACGGCCATTGGCATCCAATCGATGCCTGCCACTTTCCGGATATCACTGATGTACATTGTTTGCCTCATCAGTGTCCACGCCTTAGTACCGTAAGTCATCAAATCTTAGTAGGTATGGATGATATTAAAAGTTGAAACTGATAAGAGTTAATTCTTAGGACCCAACGATCCTCGCCCGCGGCGGATGCCGTCGCGAGTAATTTGCTAATACTCCGTCGGTCTGTATAATAAGTCGCTTGGTTGCATGCAGAAAATTATCGCCTTTTAAATTCATGTAGAGTTAAATAATACTCGTATCAAAATGGCAACGCTTTCGATTTTCGGAATTCCTATAAACGGAACAACGAACGGTAAGTTCTTATTTTATTTTCTGGTTATTAAAAGGCCAACTCATATCTGCTTTCTACATCTTAATCAGTTTAATGAGTTTTCCAATGCACAAGCAACAATATCAATGTGTCAACACGTCCGGAACATTAGAAGAAATTAATTTAATGATCCCGGAAACGAAGTTAACAGGGGCGATTGAGGAACAAAAACCAACAAGTGGGTGAATATTCAAAGTAATGAAAATTACGTATTTCAGTGAATAAAAAATTGAAACTTAAGTTTAGACTCCATTTAATATACGTTTATCATGCACACCTACATACTTTATCGTGCACATGGTGTGTTTATTGAAATTTCTATGTAAATCACTTAGATTTTTAGTGAAAATAACATTAAAATTCATTACCGGCACCTGTTTCACTACTAGATATTGTATATTTAATAATATTTAGTAAACCTAGCACAAAAATAATGTTAATTTGGCTACTGTGTCGAATAATTAAATAATTTTTTATTACTTCTTCATAATTTAAAATTTAGTTTACAAAGAAATATATGGGCAAATATGTTTTTAAAGTTTTGTCACGATGCAAAGTTCATTACCGGAACCCTCCGGAATCATCACGGGAAACATGTTTTTACGTGACAAAATCTTGCCGCTACATAGTGAGCTCTCGGCGTCCCGCACCTCAGACCTCAGTCGACCGGAAAACGTAGCAGAGGGAAGACGTACGCACGAACTCGCGCAAAAAATTACAACTGAAAGTGTATTATAATGTTTTGTCACAGTTTATGTTTCATTACCAGTCCGCTTATATTTTGATAAATATTTAAAATTGGAATTTTATTGCGATAACAATACATCAAATTCTCGTCTAGTTTAATTTTTAAATGATTAGATAGCATATACTGCTTATAGAAAAATTAATAATAAATTAAAAGTGCATATTTGTCATTACCGTATCCTTCATTACCGTCGTTTACCGTAACCTTTTTGAAGTTCATTTGATGATTTTTACTGAAACTACATTATATACAGGAATACTTTCGAAGGGAGATGATTCTACAATTTGGTAGTACATGGAAAAAAAGATCTGGAGCACCTGATGGTCGAAGTGCTCCAGGCACCCAGGTGGTGGGGGTGAAATTGCGTTCGGTGGCGTGCGGTGCGGTTGTAGAAGTTAGAGGGCTCCCCGTTATATAGCCGATAGAGCACACAAAGCGAGCTTACATCTGCGGTGTTCCAAGCTTTCCAGCGAGCAGGTTAATTTGGGATTGTCCACAAGCCGAAGTGCCCTCTTTTGAATCCCAATGCTGTTGGTAGGAGTAAGGGAAGTGTTCTGAAAGAGAATAGGCGTGGTAAAAGGGGCCTTTTTTGCGGTAAACGCACAAACTTGTGTTTTTGAAGGGTTAAATTGAACAAGATTTTGTGAACCCCGTACGGACACTTTCTAGAGAGAAGTCTCAATGTCCGACTTAAGTTTGGCTCTATTCTCCTCCAGCACTGCGCGAGAGAACTGTGCATGGCCTTTGTAAAGGGCATCAGAAGTACTGTCATCCGCATAACAATATATGCTGCTGTTATGCAACATATCATTGATATGCAGAATGAACAAAGTAGGCGATAGCACTGAGCCCTGTGGAATGCCAGCATTGATGGGCTTAGGTTGAGAGCAAAAACCGTCGACAGCGACCTTGATGCTGCGCCCATGAAGAAAGCTAGCGACCCAATGGCACAGCTTCGCAGGAAGTCCGTAAGATAGCAGCTTCGATAGCCAAGCCCTATGCCAAACACGATCAAAGGCTTTAGCGATGTCGAGGCTGACCGCGAGGGCTTCCCCCTTACTGTCAATATATCCCCAATGTACCCCGTATATCACGCATGGAGTTTTGACACCGCGGGATGGTCAGCGGTGTTTTCCCACCATCATCAAGCGTAGAGTTGGCAGCAAAGAGAGTGCCCAGAATTTCGGCTTTCTCTTTGGCAGTATAGGCCAGTGTATCATCGGGTTTGCTTAAAGGTGGAAACGAGGAACGACAGAAGTTGCCTTACATGGCTTTCAACAGAAATCAGAAAGCACGGGAACCAGAAGGCAGTGAGACTAGTCTCTGCCCAATTCTGTCGATGTGCTCAAATTTTGCCCTGGCAATGGCATTTTTGTAGGCTCTGGACGCAATGTTAAAGATTTTCTTAACATTTGCAGCATTGGGATCATTGGTGCAATGTGCAGAGAGCCAGGACTGGTAGGAGTTTTGTTTAAGTATAGCAGCCTTATTACAGATCCCGTTGAACCATTTCTGCGCGCGCTTCCCAAAAGGTATGAGGGAGTTTGGAATATAGCAGTCCATACCTTGGAGTATGGCATCAGCAACTGCTTCAGCACAGGTGTTAAGGTCGTTTGTTGAAAAACAAAGCTGTGCCCACGGATATGAGGCTACCGGTATTACGCGTGCGAACAGAGGATGGAAGTGGCACGGAAGTCTGTACTAGGCAGGGGTTAAATGTTCCTAGGGGAGCATCGACTGTTACCTGGTAGCCGGTAGGGTGAGTGGTAAGGAAGAGGTCCAATATAGAGGGAGTCTATTAAGTTATGGAAGAACTGCTTGATATTTTGTTATTTGAAACGATCTTACTCCAAGCAGTGACGGGCCCAACAAGGTTCTCGGTCGACGAGTGAATTACCAATTCCCTGTGCACGGCTGGGCACTTGCTTTTATTCGTACAAGTTTATTCAAATAGAGAATTCATAAGAAATTCTGCCAAAAGTATACATAAAAATTCATTACCGTATACAGGGTTCATTACCGTAGCTTGACATAAATTTCTAGTGGCAATAACTCTTTGAATATTTGAAATATATACGTGCCTTTCACTTGTGTATTTAATGAAATAGCACCAAACATTATAATACTATCAAATATTAAAAAAAATGAAATTATGCTTGTTCCTAAAAAAATGCGCAAATATCGTCCAAACTGAATATTGACCCAAGTACGGTTTCCCATTCTATTCCCATTGCAGGTTAGGGGTGGCGTGGGAAACGTTTGGGAAAACTGTTCTCGCAACCTCCCCTAGTGTTTAAGGACATGTGACCCTTCCGGCAGTGAGGGGGTGGGGCTATTGTTGACAGTGAATTAAACACAAAAAGTGACATTGTTAAGTACCCCTCGACTAATCGACTTCAACAATGGTTGCAATTGGGTATTGTATTTTTATGTAAAGTTTCCGATCGTTTCTAGCATTGTTTTTAGGTTTTACAAAATGATACAATATACCTATTGTAAGAATTTTTGGGCATTTTTGTTAGCACGTTCGAGTCAAAAACTAACAATGGTTGACTTTCCTTCACCTAATTTAAAATTGTATATCTTAATTATAATTGTTGCTAAAATTGCATCCTACTTACAACCCTATATCCAGAGTCTTTGAAACAATAGACTTTAAAACTCAAAAAATATCGCCCGATTAAAATTTTGCGGGAGCTCTTAGGAAAATTCTCTTTGTATGGAACAATAAATCTTAAAGCTCATTATAAAGGCAGTGCTAATGATAATGTGCTGGAAGAGTTTCAAGAACAAAGTGTAAGAGCGTATCATTGGGCAAAAAAGTGAATTGAGTGTCAATGGACCAGCATCGCAGCATTGAGGGGCTCAAGTTCATACATTAATATTTATTAGGGAGGACGGAGGGGACCGAGCTGTTTATTATAATATCCTCTATTATATGACGCGTTCGCACGATACGCTGCACTGATTGATAAGTAGGTAGGTATTAGATAAGCTAAAGCATGTTCACTTCGCAGAACTAAAGTTGCCTCTAGATTCTGTTGAGAACTTGAAATGATAGATATTTTATTTATTTAACCCACCAACCGTAGAATAAGAAGAAAAAGAATATAAAATAAGTAATAAGTAAGTATACTATGCAGCATAAAAAATCTACAGAAGACTCATTTCAGTTTTCAGTTTCCTACCGAGTATGCAAGTTACTAGCAATGTACCAAACTTCAGCTTTATAGCTGTACTATTGCTCTGCTGTGGGTCTTGTTTGTATCAATCTCAAATACAAAGTAGGACACACTTCCAGTAGGTACAGAAGTACATTACGTACCTACTACTAACTAAAAATAATGGTATGAAATTTTTTATTTGAACACAAAAACTGTCGACAATATTTTCAGCATCTAATGAATGGTCTAAGCCTACCATCACAAACTAGTTAGAAAATCAAATAAATGGAAAAGTACATACTAAAATATCCAAGTTCCAACTATTTTTATTTTTATTATAACAAAGGAAAGATTAAGTCGTAACAATGACGACATTTTATCTCCTGAATTAATTGCTTTATTAAATTGTCCCATGCACTTGCATTATATCAAGATCACAACATGCAACGGATGTGCGTAACGTTGTTTGTGCGTATGACAGATAGTAAAAATAAGATAAAAGATGTTAGAATTTGTCAAAGTGAACTTTAAAACAGTATTCTTCGATTACTTTCCAGAGGTACCTAACACCTACTACTTATTACCTATTTTATTTTTAAACTCGATCTTCAATTTTACTTCAACATACGTAGGCAAGCGTTCGTTTCACTCAACCAAAAAAATTAGAGCATAGCGAATTTTTAAGATTGCTTTTTCTTAGTCTTCACTATAATAATAATCATGTTTCCAATTCTCTCACTTTCTCATTTGATACAAGAAATATTAAGTACAGACTTATGAAGGTAAAACGTTAATGTACGGCTTTTAACGGCATTCCGAATCAGTGGTAGATTCATTTGACAATTCAAAAGCACTTTGTAAAAGTTTATTTGAATAAAAAATTATTCTATTTTGTCAAAGTATTTTTTTTCATGCGTAATATTTTCATTACCCTTCTAACTAAACGTAAACGGCTCATATTGTCAAATTCATTCCTCACCTTGTGTAAATGGGCTTTAGATGGGCTTTAGCACGGCTTTAGTACCTACAACAGCTGATGCGGTTTGACGCGTCGAATGTCGATCTTTCAGACTACAGTCCGCGTTGAGGCTCAAACTTTACCATAATTTTATAAGTATCCAATCTATAATACATATTTACATAAATATCTTAAATATGATAACATGTTGCATTAATAATACTCAACCCCTCTTAGCGTCTCGTATGGTCTCGTAGAGTAATGAAGACAGCTAATCAACTCAACTAATGGAGTCAAAAAAAAAACTTCTTCAGATATTCAATCCTGTTCCTGGCGCCAACTCACAAACGATTCTATGCTCTTAACAATGGCCGTTTCCACAGAATAGATAATAGATAAGCCATGACAAAAGCGACTTTGCTGACATCATGACGAATACCAGTTTTTGTCGCTCGACTTAATGTGCCCGCGTCTTGGGTCTCGTGCCACGTTTTGTAGAATTTTGGACGTATAAAGTGGCTTTTAAGATCGTTATCCTGTCGTTATCGAATGTTTTGCAACCAGTATGAATTTACCAAAAAAAATAATACGGTTAAAGCTTTTCTTAAGAGATCTTAAAACATTTTGTTATGTTGTCCTAAACCCGTCAAATATCAACAATTATCACTAGATAAATAGCTTTTTGCCGCAATTTTTTTTAAAGCTCTAAATTGACGACAATCAATATTGGATAGCACTGATGAGGACTAGATCGGAGCGTGCTTGCCTAGAAGAGCCTATTCACTCCTGCCTTGAGGTACTCAAATTATAGGTTGTAGGAAACACGGATGCTGGAAGGGTGTTCTACACTTTAGCGGTTCTTATCAGAAACGTTGAATTTCGTCCGCGTTGAGTTATATTTTTAAAAATCCCGCGAGAACTTGTTTATTTTCTGGAATAAAAAGTAGCCATGTTCTGCTCTACTCATGCAAAAATCAATTTGAACCGTTGCCCTGTAGCTCTGTGTGATTAAAGGATAGTAATTAATACAACAAACCAACAATAAATACACAGTAGACTTTCGCATTTATAATAGTCGTATAGCAGGGATGTTGATTTGAATTGAGGAGTACTGAGAAAGGCTGTTTTAGCGACTATGTAATAGGCAGTGTTAGGAAATGTTAATCTTGAAAAATCGTTGAAAGATGTCTATAATAACAGTAAAAACGTGCAGATGAGATCGACGCAAATGATGAGACGCTCGCCTGTATGAACTGAGAATACATGCAATTAACGCTGCCTATCTCTAAACTATAGCCGGAAGTTACTTGGACACGACAACGATGTCCATACCGATAGAAAAACAATGATAAAATAATGTGTGAACTTTTTTTTGCGGTTTTACTTCCTGAATTCGACCCATATCACCCATATTATTTAGTACGAATATGACCGCTGAATCCGGATGTCGCTATCTGTTTACGTAGTGCCCGATAAAACATCAGATGGTGTGTAGCGCATGGCCTTACATTGTGCTGACCTAAGTGCCGCCTCCCATATGGCAGATTGAATTAACTGGAGCATTGTGCCGTGGCCCTGTGTTCCGGGAAGTTTCCTCAGTTCACTGTCCTTATGAAAAGCTGAGGTTATAACGCGTGAATGGATATTGGATCTTCACCAAGTGATCGCACCTTTCGATCCATTCAAATCCAGGCTATGCACCTCTGAGTTTTCTATAAAAAAGGAAACCTGTACGAATTTATATTTCGCAAGAAGTTTTCAGCTTCATTTACCTGCATACCTATCAATTCCTGCTACACGTTGTATTGGAGTAGCTAGTTCTAATCTCTACATTATAATCTCTATCCTACAACATTCGAAAATCATAAGGTATTTTCAAACATTGTCAAATTGGAGCCACGAAGTAGGTTAAAGATATAAGTTAGATATTGCATAGCCTCTACAATGAGGAAAACCTTAGCCTTATGGAGATACCAATAGACTTTTTCGTTACAGCTGGTCTTAGGTTAGTTTACTTCGTAGTAGCGTACAAATTACAATGTGTGTGCTTTCGTTTACGTCATTAGCGATTCCAGAGCGATTCGGCAGTTCATGGGACCGCGGCGCCAGGACATTTCACATGCCGGGCCTGGGAACTCCACGCTCCGTTCCACTAAGAGAAAACATCCATCACATGTTGCTGGATGAAATCACTGTTATTTTTAAGCGACGATTGTTTTTATTCGCCCGCCAATTGGGGCCAATCAGCGACACGTGTTCCGTTTGAGACGCTCGCCTTGCCTTGCATGTCTATTGAGGGCTGAGGCTCATTGAATATGCCGTGCTATCGAATTACGAATATATCGAGCAATAGAATAACATTGCTGTGGTACAAACTTGTTTAAAGGCTTGTGCATGATTTAAAGTTAAAACAAGCAACTTTAACTTGCAACACTGACTTAATCTATAAATACTCGTATAAACAGGTCCTCATTTGAACGAAGATTGCTATTTATCACCACTAATTGTTTTATCTCTAAAGATAACAATCAATCTGGAGATAATCTGGAGATAATACCTGTATCACGCAGGTCTATATGATTCCTCCCTGTATCGAAAATAAAGATCTTTAGTATTGGAATTAAAATTGATCTACAGCAGTGTTGAAGAGTACTTATGCGCTTTACTCGTAGTAACTGACGGTATGGCACACATTAAATCCAAGTTCCCAAGGCACTTGATATCGTCGGAACATTACTATCATCTTTCGTCTCGTACTACAGTGCGTATATAGAAATATTTTTATGATGTGCTTGAAGCTCAATCACGAAGATAACATGTCTGGCCGTTATTAGGGTAATCCAATCCAGTGCCACATGTCCTCGGCTTGTCCGCTATGATGTCTATTACATAATATAACTCCATAGGTACATATAGGTAAGTATGATTCGTCACTAGATTTATTAAAGCTGCTTTAGGAAATGCTATACCAACCAGTTTTTTCTCAATAAAGCAAAAATTATGCTAAAACTTTGTGAAATCTTCTATCAAAAATGCATTTTGCATAAGTTTCTGCTTAAGTAGTATAACAGCGTATTTAAGTTTTATTATAACAGGAACTTAAGGTAGAGAACACATAGTTTTTTTGTACATCATAGAATTATTAGTAGGTACTAGGTATATCGTAGGTACTTAAAGTTAGTTCTGTCCAACACTAACTACAATCACTTTACAAGTGTGTGTTAAAGCCCTTTCGTGTTACATCATTGGCGATGGGAATATAATTAAAGCCATAAAAAGTAATGATCAATAAGATAATAGGCGAAGAAAAACCTCACGTATTGCCTTTGATTAATAGTAATGATTTTGACCTAGTTTTAAATGAAAGAAGTTACAACAGCGCGGCTCGTGTTTTATTTGAATTAATAGCCTCAGTGTTCGTGTTGGTACACATGAAGCAAAACTCAGCTTAACACAAATTTATTATTCACAAAACTGATATTAATTGTGAACGGAATAAGTCTGAAGGTCGTGCCAATAAAATGCCAAGTCATTTAAAATTAATTGTCAACCAACAGAACAAAATAGTAATATTATGCGTACCACTTATTTTGCAATGTTCTGTTTTTTTCTTTTGATTCGGACGACACTATTTCATGTCAATTAGATTTAATGATTCGATTGGAAAACTACCGAGTATTCAAAGTTATATTCAATGCAAAAGGTTACAAATAAAGAAAAAACATATTGTAGTAGAGTAGTAAGATAAATAAAAGATATGAAAAAGTAGATTATTAATCAGAAACTTAGGTATCAGAGGCGCTTAGGTTTACTGTCTAAACTAGAAATCAGAAGACTACGGAGAAAAATGTTTTCTGTCAGCAATTTTAGACCATCTATGATAACACGGGAAAACAAATTGTTACGATTTCATTGAACAGAAGTATTCTTTGAATGAAAAGGAACTAATTAACACCGTATGTAGGTCGGCATTGTATCAGCAGATCAGATGAAGGCATTCTTTGTACTGTGGCTGTTTATTTTTTCAATTCATTCCCGGAGACGCCTCGCACTACCTCCCAGGCGCTAATTAAAGAGTTATAACCTGTAATACAAGCCGAGCCACCGATGCATAATTAATACGTACATATCTCTATATCTCTTATTACAAACGACTATACGGGTCTAGCTTACATACACGCTTGTACATTTATTTTATTCGTAGTAATAAAAATTCTAATTCATCCTTAACCTTTGTCCTGTGGAATCTTTCGATCAATTTAAATATCTAACGGAATACAGCCTTGAAATTTGCTCTTCTGTCAAAAAATTCAGTATTCGAGATGAGCCGAATTCGTTGAATAATGCATTAGAGACGTCTGATGGTTATTATAGAGGATGCGCGGGCGCGGGCCGACGTCGCACGCGCTGCATTTTAATGTCCCTCAATCTCCGAACTGCGTCGATCATAATAGCCGTCCTAATAACGATAGATTGAAATCTATATAAATTGTGTGTTGTTCTTCAACGGAACCACGCTGAGAATAAATGGTAACGGCGCCTTACATTTTTGTTAACTTATCTAAAACTGTTATTATTGTTACAAGTTCGATGGTGTCTTCATACCGGATTTTGTCTCATAAAAAATCGATTGTTTGTGTATCCGTGGTTCTCAATATATTTTATGCAAATGAGGTACGTCGTCGTATCCGAGCGTCGACATCGAGTTATTATTTACGTTATAACGCGATGCGTCGCTAATGAGGCGGCACGGGCTGTCTTGTAATTTGACTCTCGCGATGGCGTCTCCAGGTTTGCCGACTTGATAGCTACGTCTCAAATCCATCCATCATAAATTCTCTCCGTGTAAGCCAATATCCGCAGGCTCGTCTTGTTTCCAACTTCCAAGTAAAACGAATACAAATAAAACCACATCGTGTTTGCGACTCGATGTGTCCACCATGCCTTATTTTCGTATGCTCAAAAATTTTAATATCATCAAAGGAATACATTATATGCGACCTCTTTGCATCTGTTGCCATTTATAGCCTTCGCTTATCTGGATGTCTCAAAAAAAGAAGTGAGCCCGGGCGACCGATTATAATGTAAAAAGAGGTTCGCGGTCGTTCCATAACCGATTGCAAATCGCACCCGCCTGAGGCTTGGCTCCGCCATTTATAGCCCTTCGCAATCTCGGCCGATAAAAAATAAGCATGCAATGATTTCTTTAGCACATCGGTCTCTAGCTATGCTTAGCGATGATTGTGTAAGCAAAGAAAATGGGACTGTTAGGGATACTAACACTGGCATGACAAAAAACGTCAGCGTTCCGCGGCCCTCCTTTGAAATTCCTACGCGTAACAAAGGATTGTTTTACGTTTTTTACATCATCGGTGAAATAACAACCATTGATTTAGCGTTGATTAGGGACCGTATAAAGATTATATCGGCAGGTATATTGATCGAAATGCCTTATAAAGTTATAAAAGATAAACGCGTGGGAGCTTCTAATGAGCTTACTAATTATTTAATTAGACGAGTTCTAGATAAGGGAATAAATGAACATGTCATATACCGTAATTAAGTCAATTATTTGTAACATGGTTTAGCATGATTAGGAAGTCATAGGCATTATTCACTGAACTGTGTTTTATAAATTGACTCGACGCATAAATTACTGAAACTTGTTTGGTTACGCCATTGCTTCGGCCATGCGGACACAACAATGGGTTTCAGCTTAGCCATCGATGGTCCGATAAGGACCTAATTGATTGGAGACATTGTATTTTATAGGGTCTTTTATGATGAAGTACATAATAACATTTACTAATTGGTATTATTGTAGGAAAACATTCAAATCTGGATGCAAAATGGGTCGGTAAAAGTACACAATTTTATTTGGCAATTCAGATTAAGCGTTTCAATATTTTATTCTTAGGCTGAGATTTATAAAGCGTGCTCTGACTTGACTCAGACTAGAGATTGAGTTAAAACGAGACACAATTATGTCCCTGATATGACTTGTTTTAACTTTGTCCTAAGTATAGATCTTAGTTTTCATTGCCTTAGGTGTTCAATTGTCTGCACTATATAATTCCACCTTAAGTTTAGTTATATCGAGTTACAATTTACAGCTTTCATTTTTCATCTGATCCGTACCATATCCGCTCTTCCATCAGTCCGCGCAATCATTTTTACTTCCTTTTATCAAAGTTAACTGATTGGTGTTTGCGTTAAATTGCTTAATTCCACTCCACTACGCCTGGTTCAGACGTAACCCAATATGACACGCATGTGACATTCGATATATACGGAGGGGGGAGCAGTAATTTTTGACGACGCTATTCATGTTTTATAACCATATGTATTTGTACTTGTATGGTCTTTTTAATTTAGATTTAGGTACTTATTCAAATACAAAGGTTCTACAGCTTAACCGATTTTAGTAAGATTTGGTTTAGTTTTAGAGCGAGCTATTCCGGAAAATATCTATCCAGATTAGTGATACTTTCGTGATAGTTATGGTAATCATGCTCAATATTGCCAACGTAGTTAAACTTGCTATTAATAAGGCAAACATCAAAATTAATAATGAAAATAGTTTATGCTTCATTGGCCTCCAAGTTTTGTTTATAGCCTCAACTGATTTTTTTTATTTAGATAAATAATCTCTTCAAAGTCAGTGACAATCAATAATTACAATCGTTTTCATTCGTGAAGGTGATTGAGATTGTGAGTGCATTGCGCTATTAGCCCCCAGGTCTTTTTTGTCGTAGAATGGTCTTCTAATTTATGGGTAAATACTTTCTTCAAAGCCAAACAGTGACAATCAATAATTACAATCGTTTTCATTCGTGAAGTTGATTGAAATAGTGAATGCATTGCGCTATTAGCTCCGGTCTCGTGTGTATCGCTGACGGGTTCTCTAATTTAGGTAAATCGGGTAGATATAGGAATACCTTACCTAGACTTAAACAAATTAGATCTGCGGCAAGATTTAGTTCTCGGCTTGTTGCACAAGATTTTCTTAGAAGGAAGAGATATACTGCATAAGTAAGCGAGTTTATTTTTTATATGTATTTAAATGTTGTAATTGACTCGGAATTGCAATTGGCTTGTTTAAATATGGCTAACTGGGTCTGTCGCTTTAACACGCTTTAAACTATTTTGCATATAAATTTATAATTACTTACTCTTGTACAGTATTGATCCTAATATCTATCTACTAGTTATTGCTCAAAGATAGTTTCCACTACAGCTGGAATTTCCACTAAAGTTCTTGTTCCAATTCATTTTCTACTAACTATGATAGTTTCTATTAGGTTTTTTAAATTTTAATTACAAAGTTCACCAGCTTTCTCCCTACCTAGACGTATTCTGTGGCCTGTGCGCATGTTTCATGTTTGCTGACCATTGTCAGCCCATGCGCTGATGTGTGCCAGCAAACATGAGCTGAATGTTTGCTGGTACTTCAGCGCATGGGTATACGCATGAGCTATATATATTGCTTCGGCAGCTTACATATGCGCTCTACGCAAGTAGAAATGCAAGTTGATGACGTTGACCAAATTGCAATAGGTAGTTCTGTTTCTTAACTAATAATAAGCTAAGTCGTAACTACTGAGTTATCATGTTCACATTATAGAGTACAATTCGAGCTTATTTTTTTACACTTATACCGTGATCTATAGAGCATGCTCTGACTAAGCTCAGACTAAAGACAGCGGTTAAAACGAGATACAAATACTCTCTGTCATAAATCTGTCTCGTTTTAACTCTGTCTTGAGTCTGAGCTGAGTGAGAGTATGGTCTATATATTGCAACCTTAGTGCCAGTTTCACCATCATCGAGTAACCTTGGCGTAAAATTGACATTCTGACAGTTTTTGTTTTGAGAATCTGATACAATCTTTTTATTCGTCTGTTCAACCCAGGTTCAACCTTACTTGGCTCTTATAATACAGTTCTTATTATTTATCCGACTATCCTATCCTAATCATCGGTATGAGTGACTTTGTATTTACCCTTCCGACCGAATAGTCGAAAACTCTATACAATATAATATGATCAAGGCGAGATTATAGCATAGAGACGATAAAAATTAACACCTACTAAGCAACTAACCCAGCTTTTGCACTTAGCAGCAACTAATCATTATTTAATAGGTACTCCAGGAGTAGTTATAGCTTAACAGCTAAGCTCCAAACACCTCATAGATCACGCCGCGAACGGGTAGCGGTCATTCGAATTTATTAGACCGGTCGGCTTAGTCCACAATAAGAAAGCCACGATCGGCCTTTTCACACCTCCGTATTTGAGCGGCGATTTAGCGTTCACGCCTTATGTGTACCTACCCCTAAAGTTCGCACCTAAACACATATCGCCTCCCCACTATGTAATGGTATTTCTTCTGTATACTTGCGTATTGTTGACTTGACGCGTACAGTTGCGCTTTGAATATATTTTACTTAAGATCATATTTACTCGCTCGTTAGTGAACATTTAATATTCTACGAGTGTTATTTCTACATAAAAACTTGCTGCCTGTCGAAGAAATGCTCTTTCCAATTTCCAACTAAGTGTTTTTGTTGCTTAAACTTATCTTAAAGTACGTATGGTGTCGTCGTCATCTTAACTGATAGGTCCATTGGATCTAGGCTAGGACTGACAGCTTAAATTGGTCTATGTATGAAGGAAATAGGAAAGGTAGAGCCAAATTATCCCTCCATGTTCACTAAATCAGTTATAGAATCCTCTGTTTTTCCGGGATAAAAAGTAATCTATGCAACTGTATAAGTCGTCTGATGGGAGACTTTGGCCGTGGCTAGTTATCATCTTACCGTCAAAGACGTGCCGCCAAGCGATTTGGCTTTCCGGTACGATGGCGAGTAGCAACCGATAAGTGGTGTAAACCGAATAGATTGAATGTACACTGCCATACCCCTTTCTTTCTTCGTACTGGGCTGGTTTCCACACTTAGACCAGTCATTGGTTTGTTGTGTGCCATACCCCTTGCAAGTTAGCCCGCTACCATCTTAGACTGCATCATCACTTATCATCGCAGTCAAATCGCAAGAAAGGACTATCTTGTCATATAATAATATTAAAAAACTTTCCAATTATACCCATGTAAAAAATCGCGTCAATCTGTTGTTGCGTGATTGAAGGCCAAACCAACAAATAAACACTCTCGCATTTATATTAGGTAGGTACCTACCATTAGTAAGGATTTAGCAATGATTGTAACTTGATAACCCGTTATGTAAAGGCGTGATCACACGTGCACCATCATCAATCTAAAGCCATCGATCTATTGTGCTTGTCTTGTCCTTCGTGACTTGATCTCGCGGTCGTCTCGTCAGCTCTGTATACGATTGTTCGAGTGAAAGTTGGAGTTACGACTTACGAGCCTTTTGCGTGTTACGAAAACCCTATTAGTTATCGGGGACAACGGTTTTTTGTTCCTACGATTCCATGGGAAACAATGGTATCGAAGACTTATGGATAGTGACGTATGCGTATGTAATACGCACGTCATAGTATGTGAGGGCAGACTGCAGAATGTTGTTTTTAAAATAACTAGTCTAAATTGTGAAATGGAGATAATAATAAAAGAAAGAACTATAGGACGTATAGGACACACTCGTTTGTCGTTGTAAAAAGACTTTTAGTTTTATACCATGGTGCGTTGAGAACGTCGCACCTTTAGTTTTAAGTTTTTGCGAATATTACCAATATTATAGGATCATTAAATTCAGTACCCTATACTTATTCTTTTAATAATAATAATTGTTGCCATTCAAAAAATGTACAGTTAGGTGCCAAGTACCATGATTTGAACATAGAATTTTCATTTTGTCTATAATTATCTATGTACTATAATGTAATGTACTATGTATGTCTTTACTTACCTTCCTGTGTGCTTCTTTTGGCGCTACCATCCCTTTGTAGGGTTAGATTCTACAATCGACTTATTTAAATAGATATTCGGTTATTATCAAGATCCCGTTTATATATTTTGTGATCATGACTACTTTTTCCTGAGGCGTAGTTAGCCCAACGATGAACTCTTATTTAGCCGCCAGGGTTTCAATAAAAACTTAAGGTAGTAGGTAAGTACTACCACAGCAATTGGGAAGTTAATTGAGCTTTTTATTTACAAGTCAATAACAGAACAAATAAGTTGTCGTTCTTAATCATTTCATCGGCGTACGAGGAGCATTGTATCTCGTCGTGAAATTGCCAGTTTAGACAATTTATCAGATAAATCACAATCGGGCCGCGTGATAGCATGCTACGTGCACATAGTAGGAGAGCCGGTGACTCTGAAAGTCCCGGCATAGGGTAAATAAATTTTTTTAACCTCCAACCGAAAAGGGGGGTGCTATAAGTTTGACGTGTGTATCTGTGTATCTGTTTACGGTGTATCTGTGTGTCTGTCTGTCCCCTCGGAGTTCCCAAACGAATGGAACGATTTTGATGCGGTCTTTTCTGTGTGAAAGCTTACGTCGTAATTGAGGTGGATCTTAGCTATTATTTATGAAGATTTACTCAGGCGTTTGATGATCATTAGCTCATCTCCTACTTGATTAATGGGTTTCACAAATTTTTCAATTAACACATACCTACCAAGCTCCTACCAAGCTTATTTAATTCGTATAATTTTTAACTATTAATTCACGTAAACAATTTTCGATTCCACGTGACGGGGCTTTCAGTGCTATCAGCTCCTGGTCCAAGACATTGAAACGCAATGCACGTCATAAAATAATGTTTTCATTATGGGCGCAGTGATTTGTGGCTCTTGGTGGAGTTAATCAAAATTGCATTACCCGTCCTTTCATTCGGTCACGGATTGATGCTGTGCGATGCGGGAAAAAACCGCAACGGACGAGCCTTTATGATTGTGGAGACACTTCGGGTTCGACATGCATTATTTATGAATTCTCCTGATATCAATTATAAACAGAGTGGTGATCTGTCGAGTACTACCATGACCTAATTTCGGATCGGTGAACGTCGAGGGATGAATTTGACCTTTACCCGCGGAGCTAGCTTAGGAGAACCAGTACAGACTTAGTCAGTGTTGCTATGCGATTGTTTAAGAAAATCGTCAAATTAAATCGTACGAGTATGTTTGAAGTTTAAAGTTGTCAAATGATTTTGAGTTATAATCGCTAGAATATGTAGTCGAGACTTGCGTTAAATAACGGAGAGATAAGTTAAAACTAAATCCCTACGATTATTCGTCGGGGTCAGGGCACACAGCAATCAGAAATACGGGGCAGAGGCATCTAAATTATGAATTAGGTTCAATCACGCCTTAAAAATCAATATTATCGTTGTATGCAATCTATACCCGTGTCAGGTTTGAGATGCTTCGAGTGGTCATTGTTGATAGTCGGGATGACTCGCCCAACGAGTGGAGGGCGAGGTGTAGGTGGTACCACTAACCAGTCTGTAAACATTCGCCACCACTGACACCAGTACATGCCTGACACGCAGCCGGCCTTAAATACACAACACTCATTCCAAGTAGCTAGAAAAGTCCACTAAAACCCGGGCGTCATGTGTACAACTAAAATGTTTGAAAAGCACAGGTTTTTTTACACTAGTGGTTCGCCCCGAACTGAGACCTCGCGGTATCCCATAATTCCCAAAAGATAGTTTTAATTATATATTGTAATAATTAACTTTTAACATTAGACGCAATAAAAAATAACAATAGTTGACGCAAAACTGTTTTACTGAGACAGCGCCATCTATTAGCATTATTGTGAAGCTATTAGCATTAAAAATTAAATAATTTCGTTTTTTTATAATATTTATCTAATTTTAGTATTTGTTGTTCAAGTACAGGATATAACTGAATTTTCAACAAAGTTTCAGGTTCTAATATGCAATACTTTTTGACATATGGCTCAAATTAAATCTCCACTTAAAAGTTAAATAATTTCGTTTCTTTATAATATTTATCTAATTTTAGCATTTGTTGTTCAAGTACAAGATATAACTGAATTTTCAACCAAGTTTCAGGTTCTAATATGCAATACTTTTTGACATATGGCTCAAACTAAAATCTCCACTTTGAAAGCCCCCCATTTCGTCAATTTTAAGGGAAAAATTAAAAAAAAAATATTTTTGTACTCTGATCAAAGTCGTCTTTAAAAAGATATATCGCAAGTCTATGTAAAGCAGCAAACAAAATTTTACTTCAAACACGCTTCTATGAGAGCCCCCCTGAAATAAAGCTTTTTATATTTTTTTATACAATGTTCGGCTGAAGGCCATCAGTTTACATATTATATTTAAATTTGAAGTAATTATGTTCAGTAATTCAGAAGTTATAGGGCTCTGACAGACATTTGGACGTACACACTTCTCTGTCCAGTACAGACAAGCGCCCTAGTTGACTCAGAGAACTCGCTTCGCTCGTTCAATTATACTACATAGCCTTTTCCGGCAGTTTCATCATGCAGTTAGGTTATTAAAAGCTCGCGGGAACTTGCTGTTGTCCCGGGATAAAAGGTAGACTCACTCTCGAGGTCCTCAGCTAACATGCTAAAAATCACGTCGATCCTTTGCTCCGTTGCTGCGTGATTGAAGGACAAACACACACACACTTTCATACTTATAATATTAGTAAGGATAGTGAGAAAGTAAGGATTATTTAATTTTTTACTAGACGAGGTGTATACCGCTGTTAATCAAGTAACTTTTATGGATTAGAAAGTGATAAAACACACGATAAAAAGTCCATTAAGGTACTGTCGTTATTGGAAGTATTCAACTCAAAAGAAGCTTACTACCTGTTTGACCTGTAAGAAGGCATAATCATTATTGAAATGTGAAGTTAAACTAAGGAAGATACGGTAAACGCAGTGTTGGCAGACCCCCATGACATGAGCCCCAGGAAGAAGCCACTGGATACAAGCGGTGCAAAGCTGGATACATTTGGAAGACTACAAGAGACCTGAATCAATTGACAACGAAGAAGAGAATAAAGAATAAGCAAGACTTGACGTACTAAAAACGACTAAATACCTACTGCAATAACAACGCAATCGACCAGCTAACAGATTTAATTTTCCTTCAATGCAAAAGAATCAGCCTACTTAGTCTGAGCATCTCATTTGCGGACATTTGGGCCATGCCAAAATTGGTCATGGATGTCGTGATTTATGATCAAAAGCATTTAAGAAAATCTGCATAACAAACCTACCTCATATCTGAAATATTGCCGGTAGATAAACTCCTTATATATATTGAAAAGCTTTAAATTTTCTTCACAGGTTTAGTTTAAAGGTAGAGAAATACGAAAAGGTATCATCGATTAAATATGAAAAATAAACATAACTGTTTGAATAGGATCTATGTGGGCGCGAGCTCTCAATAATTTATTTTGACTGGGGACACAAAAGGCTGTTTGTGGTCGCCATTGTTGCCGCGTTGGCCGCAGTGGTTTCTAAACAAGCCCACGTACACTCGTAAGAAAACCTATACACACAACTGAAACAATGGCACAGCTTATGTTATTTACAAACTACCAAAGAAAGTTATTTGCAACTTAAAATTGAATTTGAAATTATAGATGGCTTAAAAGTGTCGTTAATTAGTTTTATTTGGTAAATATTGTCAATGAGTAGGTAATACTGTTGTACTCTACTTGTACCCAATAGAATAGCTAGTGCCTGTTTCCAGGCTTTATTTGAATCTAAATGTTTGAGGCAAACTATGCAACAAAAGTTAAATTTAAGTCTGCCATAGTTGAACCAAATTACAAACCTACCAAGAGAATCGAGAAGAAACCGGGAAAGTTATACCGCGCGAGATAGTAACTTATAAGGGTGGATAAATGAAAAATGAAAATGAAAATATATTTATTCCAAAAATAACTGTAAGTAATTATAATATACCTAATATTATTGTTACAGGTCACTCTAAATTGTTGCAAAATGCAAAATCGTTGGAAGTTCGTTGCCTAGTTGAAGAAAATTATCCAATCATAATATTATGTCACATGGCACAAAATGGTTATGTTAGGAAATTAATTAATTCATAAAAAATATTTAGGCTAGTTAAAATATTTACGCCAATTAGAAAGATGTGCATCATATAGTATATTCGACTATAATTAATTCACTAATAGCTAGTACCTGTTATTCAGAAGTAGGAAAGCTTTTATATTTCTAATCTTTCATTAATAAAGCTGCTACAATTAGGGGCTATTATAATGTAGAAGAATAGCGCAATAAATCTCAAAATCTCGAACATTCCACCGCTCGGCGAGGTTCATTATTGTCGCCTCAGCGGCCATTGGCGATATGAAATAGGATCCTGTTTGCGGAGCGAACTCGACCACGGACCGACCATTATTGCTAAGACTATATATTTTTGATTATTTTCTCCTCCTATTAACGTTGCCATGAAACCGACTAACTTTTATTACAACAATTATTGTGCCAAATCCCAATTATTAATAGCAATTATTAAATGTTAACGTTTAAAAGCTATAAAATTGAAAAGGTAATTTACTAGATGATCGATGTTTAACATTCTTTTTCATTATTTAGTTTGATGATGGCTGATTGCGTAGGTGCCTCCATACATTAGTTAGAAGTATAGAAGATTCGAAGATTGCTTACGTAGTTGACTTGATATTTTTCTTATTTGTCCAGTTTTATAAGCATTATGTTAGTTATCAAGCTCACTTTTACTATATAATATGTTTTAACCTCATGCAAACCTTCGAGACTTAAAAATACATATATCTACGTAAGCAAAACGTGGGGATCCAAAAGTCGTAATAATTTTCTTGAGTCTTTTGTTTATCAAAGTCGTTAAAAAATATATAATAGTCTATGGAAGGATTACTTAAAGATTCATTATTCAAATTGGTCAGTAGTGGTAATGGCAATCATTGACGTTTTTCGTATAAAACCCGTTTTATTCTCTCAATAGAGTAGTATTTTTTCAAAAGAATGCAACCTTTAAAATATAAATCAACATTTTATAATGACAATAATGCCATTTGTATGCAAATGTATGCAGAAATATCTAAAGAATAATATTGGATAGGTACACAAAGAATAGATTAACATTAATTTTTATCCAATTTATTTAGTAGATAAACTTTTCATAATGATTTCAATTTAAGTTTTCATATTCATGAGACAACGCTCTGTGACAGGATTTCCCTCTAATGGGTTATGGATTCTTCATAGCTTCATTTTGTAGTCAGTGCAGCGTAACTGTTTCCTTTATACATCAGTTGCTATGCTCGGAACTACGTTCAAGGGGATTTACGTTTTTGAAAACTATGTGGGAATCCCTTGATATTCCAGATGTAAAAAGTACTTTAAGTTCTTGCTCAGATTGTAAGCTATCACCTTGCCTGTCTAACAGACTGATATACTCGTGTTTTACCGTACTCGTAGGTATTCTGTGGTTTTACCTACAAATGGCTGAGGATCTTTATATTATTATAATTTTATGTAATAACTAATTCTACTTCTACCCCTTACCTGCAATTAAATGTTTCTTTTTATTTTTTATAGTCACTTTCGCTTTTATAATTATTACCGAATCGATTTCAGTGTAGTTATGCCACTTACCGTCTCTTATCTAACCTTTTAATTATGCCTCATTGGAATAATTATGTTTTTGCGTGTTAATTATGTTTTGGGAGGCTTCTCGATTAAAGTTCCGATGCACCGTGGCGCGGACGCATCACCCGCACCCTTCACAGTATGTGATGGGAAAGTCTTTTTGCAATAGCATGAAGGGACGCAACGATATTTCCGAGGGGCTGTCGATGCAATTATTTACAATTATCAGTCGCAATCAATGTCGACTTCATAAAACAGCACAATTACACACTAATGAGATATTGTTAGTAGCAACGATATAAGGCACCGGAATTTGTCGGTCAGTTTTGCGAATACCTTATTCGATCGTTCGATGGGTAGGCTGTCATCTAGATTGATTTAAGGGTTCGCATTCACGACTATAATTGGGTATTGGATCCTGACCAAATTCAGATTTGATGTTCGTTAAAATATTTATACAATTAATTCACAGAGTAATTGTAATTGCGTCATTTAAATTATTCTCTAAGCTGCAGGAATCTAAAAACAGACGATTAAACGGCGTTTTCAGAAAGGTTTATTTCAGTAGTAAATTATTGTGTGTGTAGTTAAGTGTATAGAAATTTATTACATTAATAAATTGCAGTAACGAAAGACAAATTTCAGTACCCAATAAAATTCAAACCGCTCATTCTAAATTGGTTGAATTGCGACATTGGTTCCCTTCTAAATCTCCTTGCTTGTGAGACGGTCATTTAAATTAACGTGTTTAGATAGATAAATACTGCTCTGACAATGGATATTGTAGGTACTGCAGTTATGTCGTGGGCGTAGAGCTGTAGAATTAGATTTAATGAGGACCGGTAGATCAAATGGCTGGTGCGGTCGGCGCGTGCCGCAAGGTCGGTCAACTGAAGGCGATACCGATCCCTCCGCCACTTCTCACTCGCACGCGAGACTTGCTCTATAAAGGCCCTCGTTATGCCCTAATGCACCAACCCGTTTGCCTGAACGCGTATTCGTCATCGACATCGTTATTCGATACGCACGTGCTCTGTAAGGCATTGCAATCGTTTCGACGACTGGACACCACTATAATCGTATTTAAATTGGGCGCGGCAAAAACGGCTCGGTCGCCAAATAGAGAAGTGGGCATTTAAATGAATTTGGTTACGATGAAATCTGGTGCTTATTTAGTCTTAACGATATTCAAATATGGCTTGCAGCTTGAAGTAAATCGCCATTTAATTACTCGGATCCGTTCTAAATAGAAAAAAATTTGCAAGCGTGGAATATGCAAAAGTTACGGCTGTTTAAATGGACATTTTGTTTATAGCTATAGCGTTGGAACTTGGAGGTAAAAGGTACGTGTTTGGCCAGTCCGCATCGGGTGTAGCCCGGGGCGAAGTCTTTCCAGGGCGTAGAGGTCCACCGTTAAATAATAACAAGTATCTACATGTGGTTCCAGCGAGCTATAAATTGTTGGCTGCCGCCGGGCACGCGGCACGCAATCCGAACGCGGAAAATATAGTAACCAGTTGGTACCTACATAGATAGGTACCTAGCTAACCTAGCTAGATCGAGCTTACAATCTCTGGCGGCTGCAACAGGCATTGTTGCACTAGCCGCTTACAATCTACAACCGCTTTCGATCCGATAATAATTTAAGTTAATACCTATAGTCAAAATAATATAATCTATCTGTATGTTTATCAAATGCCAATTTCACTAACTCCAAGTAAAGTTTAATTGAGGAATTTGGACGTTCTTGTATTGAAAAATAAATAGGTACTTAGTTTCCGTAGTGACAAAATGTAGTAACCAACCTGTTAATAACTTATGGGGAGGTACAGTTTCGTTTTTTCCTGATTCTAGCAATAGGTAAGATAATATTACGAAGTAACTTCTACCTACAGCACGTCTGATTCTATTAATCAAACAAAGATTTGATATGTTTAACAATTCATCTGTTATATTAACAACGTCGCGTGCTACTACTGAATTGGTACATGATGTACCTATATTATGCTACTACTTGATTGGTACATGATGTATCTATATTATTAAAGGGTTATCGCGACTCGGTGACTGGCAGTTTGAAGCGGCCAGCTCGGTAAATTCCTCAGCTTTGTCGTGGTCGTGCTCTGCTTACGGCACATTAAGGCGATTTATTAACTTCGGCGTGTACAATAAACTACAGACGTCTCACTACAAAAAAAACTAAAAAGATACAACTTTTTATACTGTACTTTCTATATTATAACATTCTTATAGCTTGAGGCGTTAGAAATTCAAACATAAACGTAGACACTACAATATAAATGCGCGTTTTAAACGTAAGATATTCATTACTATTAAAGTTATAAAATCACAATTTTTTTATGTCTGTAACTTGTTTTATATTATTCATTGTTGTAAATTAGAGCTTTCAACTATATAAGCATGGGGTATCAAGCAGATCCTTCTCTATATCTAGCGGAATTCCGAGCATGGAGTTTTTCTAAGCCATTTTCTCCCCTCAAGCTCAGACAACCCAAACAATTCAATTTGTGACATTGCAGCGATATTCTGTGCGGAGTCTAGATGTGTTCCTTGCATCATCTGTGCTTGCATCGGCCATTATGATCTAATTATGGTTCGGTTTTAAGCCCATTTTTTTATTTATTTATGATATAAAAAGACTGAGTTTTTTTTTAATTGATGATGTGGTCTAAGATGGTAGCGGGCTAACTTTGAAAGGGAATGGGCAGTGTAAATTAAAGCCATACCCGTAATCGGCTTCTACATGCCATCGTACCGGGAATCTTTGGCTTCGCCTGGTGGCCACAGCCAATGCGGTTGGCAGACCAGATAAGACAGTAGAAATAACGAAAAGTCTTAATCTTGTCTATATTTCTGCAACTCTTGCCGTTATAACTGTAGAGAATGGAGATACATCAATGCAATAGAAAGGGTCCGGTGAATTATGTTGTGAGTTTTCTCCGACCGGGCGTGAGTTAACACAAATTAATTTAGTAAAGCAAAAACTCGCGACGCCGCGCTTCGAGTAGGTATATTATCTCAGTACAAGATCGTGTTTTCACCGCTTCGGTAGATTTATTACGTTGTGCGTTGACCACTGTCATCATCACATACATGATTTATGATGCTCGTTATTATGTATTATTTGCTTAGGCTTGAGATAATGACTCTGTTTTGTGCATTACTCATTTTGTACTGATTGAAATTAAGAAAGTAAGAAGTCGGTTTTAAATAACAAAAAGTTGTAGGGTCCCTTTCTTTAATAAATAGGTATGAGGAATTTAGGACGATGGGCCCATATTTCAGTTTCTGAAGATGTTTTGAAAGCTGACGTGATCGATGTGGATCTTAGCTATAATTTGTGAAAATCTGCTCAGGCCTTTGAAGATCATCAGCTAATTTCCTACTTAAAACTAAAGGGGTTTACAATGCACGGTAACCTTGATCTGATGCTGCAGCATCAAGTAGTCTGTAGAAACCCAACTCATCAGCAATTTTCAGAAGCTATAACGTATTTGGGTATATAGAATGGTCTCAATGAGTTAGATAAATGATGATCGAGGATTGAGAAGGATCTGATGATGGAGTAGAAAACTATATAACAGGATTTCAAGCATATCGTAAGTACTTAGTAAGTACTCAGTATAGGTTCACATGTTGGGGGTGTTTTGAATTTTCAATTTACACCTGTCCCAAAAATCAAAAAAAAAACACCGTAGTTTTGACAATTTCACGTAAGGTTTGTTCGATAGATAAGATCAAAGCGTACGAGCCCGCATGTATGTAGTTCACACGGGCGATCACGCGCGGAATACGCAAAGAGGCGTGAGAAAGAGCCGTGCGGTTTGCGAACGGAATACTAACCAACTCACTTGCGTTTTCGTTCTTTAAACTTTAAAGATATAAACAGTTATTTCATTTCACGTATTGTACAGTCAGGTATTATTAGGTCAGTATTTTGAATATTAATAGTTAATAATAAAACAAGTATGTATCATAGTAATGGTCCAAGATCCCAGGGATATATCGACTTGGGGAACTATTTTAATACTACAATTTGTAAGCCACAAATTGTAGTATTAAAATAGTTTCCTAAGTAGGTATCATAAAGTAAAATGAAGAGTTAGACTATTAGTAAAGTTACGATATTTTTTTGCGTACTTTACAGTGTATGGTGGATATTACCGCCGGAGAAATGTGTCTGGCGACATCGATTATGACTTTTTGATGATATCCTCTCAAACATATTTTCATAAAAATCAACACTTAGAACTTAAGAAAAGTTACCAATGTTTTTAAGCTATTGCATAGCTTCTATCGCGGGCCAGTGTGGAGACCGAATCCAGAAATTCCGTAACGAAAATAACCTGACACGGGACTCCTCTACGGTGAGCCGCTAGATGGCGTTGATAAAAAAATGCTATGCAATAGCTTTACCGCGGCAGTCGCCGAGTGCCACACGTCTTTTTATGTACATTTAGCTCCTGATATCTGTAAACTGGCCGACGCGGGGCGGCCAGGCCCAAGCCAGCAGGTTTGCTTACATTCAAAGTAAATACCAATACTACTCAATCGAACACATTTGGTTAGTTAGGAAATAAGTAAGGTCTGGCGGCCCTGCAATGGGAAGACGCAGGGTTTTTAAAAACTACCTAATTCAGGTTTTCTTTTTAAAAGACATACTATACGATAACATGTCAATAACATGTGCAATTAGGGCAAGTAGCAGGTCCACTAATTTACCATTATCAGAAACGTTTTCTGTATACACGTTCCATATGACAATCGACAATGTTAGTAAAGTCTAGTAACCTAAAAACAGTAAGTGATAGTCAGAATGACAGGTATGTGACGGTTATATTGACACCTGTCATGTTGTATGTTAACGTGTGACCAATTTTTATCACAACAGTTATCAGTGACACGGAAACTAAGTTTACTCTAGATGTAATACACATATGCACAATCTTACACACTTCGTGGATATTTTGGCTTTTGAGAATTTAAGTTGAAACTAATGTTCAAATCTTTAAAAAAGAATTAAGTTATCAAGAGGAACTTGCTCAAAATTCTAATTCTAAATTATTTCTTTCACGGCTAACTTGTAGATCTTATGACAAGTCAAGACTCTACCACCGGTTCGGAAAGCAGATTCAACTGTTTCAATTAGGTATATTTGCTAACTTGACCAATAAATTCATTTTTTTTTTTAAAGACTCGTAATATAATTTGTATTCAAATGTTTTTGCAAGATTATTGCTGCACTCTACAGAATAGAATAGAAATATTTTTTATTCAAATAAACTTTTACAAAATCGTGAATCGTCAATGAATCTACCACCTACCAAACATTCTCAGTCGATATTAAAAAATTTGGAATGTCCTCTCCATTTTTCTTACTTACAACTTGGATATCTTTAAATCAAGAGTAAATAGGCATCTTCTATGCAAGCGCGCATTATCTTAGGCTGCATCTTCGCTTACCATCAGGTCAGATCGCAGATTTTTTTAAAAATATATAGATAGTCTATATATTTTTAAAAAAATTATATGGCATTGAGAATATAAACTGTGACCGCAACGACCTATACCTACCTACTCTATTTTTATGACAGTGTGAGAAAAAATGTTATCAAAAATTTACGATGGGATCGTAAAATTATGTGCATTATTTGTGATTATTTGTAAACATTCCCACGATTGGCGTGATCACGTGAAAGCATGTGATCGCCTGAAGTATCCTATCACCTTATCGATACATATTTTCATGCGATCCTTTCGTCTCAATTATTTGTATATCTCACAAAAATTGTTTGCGTAGCATGCGATAATTTTTGATACCCTTTTTATGAGTTTCGCTCTAATCGCTATTTATTTATTCTGTTATTTTATTATTTTGTTTATCGAATATTTGCACGCCATTGCGGAGATAATAGAAATTAATTATATTTTATAATATCTTTATTAGCATACAAATTAAAAACCCACATTTAATCAAGGATTGTATTGAATAATATGAATAACCTAATTTACTTGCCAAATAACCAGTTAGATTGGAATTCCTTAGCTACAACAATATCATTTTTTAGCCTAGAGATAAAAATTATGTCGAAAAAAATTCTGAAAATTGTACTATAACTAAAGTCGTATTTAGTGTAACTATATAACTTAAGTATAACGGTAATTAAATTTCATAATTATTGTCGTTAAAGTTAAACTTGTGCCTAACAGTCATATAGTTGGTTATTGTTTTTAAATAGCGACGTAAGTATAATTTTGTTGAAATTATTTAATTCCAAGTTTGAAGGAATTTTATGTCACGGGAATTTTTCGAGATCAAGGTGCAATCAACAAAGCATGTGCCATGCTATGTCGTCGGCTTCCCTCTAATTACATATTTTTCAAATTGCGCGTAATGGCGGTTGCTCTACGGGCTACGGCTGTTTTGTTTACGGTAGTTTACGTTTTTTCAGTGTATTTATAAACACGGCAATGTGTTAAACACCCTTACTTAACTTAATTGTGAACAATCATACCGAATCTCTCTGTCATTGTGATGTATGTAGTTGCACAGTTATGAGGGAATGAGAATGCGCTCCCGGGTTTTATTCATGGTAGGCACGGTATGCATATATGTAGGGTCGAAATTCAGACTAATTTGTATGTAACAATTGCGATAATGTTTAAGTTTATTGCTTTAAATAAAACTATACTTGTAGGTAATTACCCTGATTGGCTGATTGTCTCTTACTAATATTATAATTGCGAAAATGTGTTTGTTTGTTGGTTTGTTCTTCAATAACTTGATTTTTTGCACGGGTATAGTTGAGGACCTGGAGAGTGACATAGGCTACTTTTTATCCCGGAAAATCCAAGATTTTTAAAAACTAAATCCACGCGAGCGAAATCATATTTTTAGTGCACCAAATCGGTAAGATTTCGGTACCTATACATCGATTTTTATTTTGTTTTGAATTGCATTATTAAATTGTTTAAGCATTAGGTACTTTTTGTTTTAGTTACAAAGGCTGAGTCTGCATTAAAAATGTTTATTATAATGTACATGTAAGGTATTCAACTACCTATTTATCGAATGTTTTCTTACTTGCAAGTTGCATACGGAATTGCTTAGGCATTACTTTTTGTTTAGTTAACAAAGGCTGGGTCAGCGTTGGTACCTACCCACCTCGGTGTGTTTTTAAAGATATTATTTACAACGTCTGTCAACTGCGCACTCCATGTGTTGCGCTGGCGCCGCTGACGTCGCCCGCACATGCGCACTCCAAATTCATGTCTCAACAATAAAAAATGCCTTACGATTGCCCCTTACAAAAACACGATTTATGACTAATGGAATGTGAAATTAAGGGACATAAATTGACTCGTATTAAGTGGTCGTAGCTCATAAACGGTCGCTGTTTTTTTTGGGGAGATTATTTGTCACGCCTCTGGTTGAGTATCTTAAGACGGTACTCTAGTCCCAAGGAATTTGAAAAATAGGTATTTGAAGAAAATATCGCCGTCGCGCTGCGCCCGACCAACAGGAGTTATCCATGTGTACGAGTAGTGTATTTGTGTGCGCGAGCCCTCGCCCCTCTCATGCCCGTAACATTCACCCGCCGGTCGCCTGCGGGTGAATAAATATATTTTGAAACTTTGAATCGGATGATGCTTTACTATTGATACTGAGCCCAAAACAATTTTTTTTTTTTAATTTTTCGTCTGTCTGTATCTTGGCCGCGCATCACACTGAAACTACTGGACGGATTTAAATGAAACGTAACATGATTTAAGTTCATACTACGAGGTAAAATATAGAATACTTTTTATCCCGAAATTCCGCACGGTTCCCTTGGGAGAGGGGATGAAAGTGAAAATGTGTATTTCATTGTAATTCATTAACGTGTACTCCGATTTCATTCATTCATTTTTTATTAGAAAGAACATACTGCAATGATTGTTCTGTAATTATTTCAAGGTCATCAGTTTAGTAGTTCAGAAATTATAGACTTCACAATGCTCAGTAATAGGTCCAAATAACTTGAACCCCGTTACGTACAGGAAACTTTGAATGTACGGCTCATTTTAAGCTGGCATAACACAGTATCGTAAACCATAATGGATAGCCCTATTTTGAACCGACCTTCAAAAAGGAGGAGGTTATCAATTCGGTCGGTATCTTTTTTTTTCTATGTAGGTATGTCCACCGATTACTCCGGGGTTTCTGGACCGATTAACGCGATTTTTTTTTTAATGGGCCCTTAAAATTTTTTACCTTGAACTCCTCAAACCTGATGCTGCAGGGGTACTTTCTCCCTAAAAGCTTTAGGAACTGTCGTTTACGAATTGGTATGCTTGCTACTAGATCATAGAACTCCAGGTCATCCTCCTCAATCCTGTAGGGTGATATCATTTTTTTCTAAACTGAATAGTTTGCGCGAGAGACACTTCCAAAGTGGTAAAATGTGTGTCCCCCTCCTCTAACTTCTAAAATAAGAGAATGATAAAACTAAAAAAAAATATATGATGTACATTACCATGCAAACTTCCACCGAAAATTAGTTTGAACGAGATCTAGTAAGTAGTTTTTTTTAATACGTCATAAATCGTAAACCGCAATTGCTGCTACGGAACCCTTCATGGGCGAGTCCGACTCGCACTTGGCCGCTTTTGACTAACTGCATACGAAAGTAAATACGGTACTTATATCAAGACAACAATTTTAAAATTTTTGTCTGTCTGTTTGTTGCCACTAATCTCGGGACTGGCTGAACCGATTTTGACGGGACTTTCACTGGTAGATAGCTGATATTATCGGGCATCGAATAAGCTACTTTTTTAACCGACTTTCGAAAAACGAGGAGGAGTTGTGTTTTTCTACCTCTGTATATCGATATCTCCGTGATTTCTTAAGCGATTTGCGTGAATCTTTTTTTAATCGACACAAAAACTTTGCGAGATGGTCCCATAAGAACTTTGGGTTCCAACTCTTCAATCCTGATGCTGCAAGGGTACTGCTTCCCTAAACTGTGGGGATTTAGGAATTGTTGATTATTATGAATAGTTATTGTAGGGACCAAATAAAGACATCGTTAAATTCCAGGATCCAACTCCTTAATCCTGATGCTGAGGGGTTCTGCAATCTAAACTGTGGTGATTTAAGAACGCGGATGAAGTCACGGGTGTCCGCTAGTAATAAATAAAATAATCATTGTATAGTGTAAATATCGACATCAGAGTACATCACTAGAGTATCGATAAAAATATCGACAATTGTCACTTCCCTATTAGTGTACATGTAAGCCTTACCCTCCCTCACCTCCACCCTACCCCCGTAAAGTACGAAAGGGACGACTGCAGCTCGGGCTGATTTTTACCTACAAAAACCTTGACCAAAAGACGTTTCGTATTCTGCTGTTTCCTTCTTCAAAACTGGACAAATCTCAAATATTCTTATATCAAAATTTAGAGGAAGAGTATATCTATGCTTCTATGTTTTTCTTTTTTGTTAAAAACTTATCAAATTTGTCTGATAGTCGTTTGAACATGGCGGTAAAATCGAGGGTTTTTTTCGGGTTTTTGGATTGTCATATTTTTTTTAATGATAATGTTTTGGAAAAAAGAAAAACATAGAGGCACGTATTAATTAGACCTAGATTTTTTGGAAAAAAATCATTGCTCTAGACGCATTATCCACGAAGAAAACAGCAGAATACGTTTGTATGGAGAAAGGCCCACTAGAGTACCCTCTTAAAGAAATATACATTGACTAAGACACAAGCACAACCTATGTTTATTTCTTAGCAATATTGTTTTTAAAAAATAACTAAAAACGAATTAAAATAAAACTAATAAAAATAAATAAAGAAAAAATAATCAAAAAGAAATTTTGATAATTTTTTCAATCAATTTAAATTCTATGACAAGATAGTCCTTGACTGCGATCTCATCTGATGGTAAGTGACGATGCAGTCTATGATGGTAGCGTAGCCCGCTACCATCATAGACTTGGAAGGGATATGGCAGTGTACATTCAACCCATACCCCTAATCTGTTTCTACACGCTAACATATTTGTAAGCAAAATATTATACATAGGTACCTACTTATTAGCCCATACTCTAGATAGTGTAGAGCCCACGTGTCTGTAATCTATAGGTATGTAAGAGATATTTAATGAATAATTCCTATTATGTACATTGGTCTGACTAACACAATAATATGCCCAGGTGTTTCCTATAGTTACGTGAGTAATTTCCTCAAACAATGCAGTTTTTTTATGATTTTTTTTTTTAATTTACCATCGACAATAGGTAGCTGGTAGGTGGGCGCAATAGATAGGTAAGTAAAATCTAACCGAATAGAACAAGGTAATTTATATGCTTATACAGTAGATATTTTTGTTATAGCACTTACCTACCTACTTTCGATTCCGATGACGTTTTTATAAGCAGTTATTATAAGGAATCGGTCACGTAGCAGGTAGTAGTCATTTATTTGTTCAGGTGGATAGAATAGTCATAGAATTATTGAACTAAAGAATAGAAATATAATATGAAGGTATAGATAGCGGTTATGGCCTAGTGGTTAAGACGCCTCCTTTTCGAGGGGCCTGGGGTTATAATCCTAAGTATAAATCTAACTTTTCGGATTTATGTGCGATTTAAGTAATTAAAAGTAATTAATTTACTTATCGGTGCTTTAAGTGTGGAGGAAAGTAACAACGGTGAAGCCCGCCAATCTGCACTTGAATAACATATTATGAACTGTTATAGTAAATCTTGCTCATTTGAGAGGAGACTCGTGCCCAGAACTGGACCAGCGACAGGTTATGTTGATGGTATAAAATATAATTAATCAATAGAGCATATGATGACGATATGATGACAATATAACGATACATATCAAAGATTGACCTTTAGCATAGATGGGATGGCCTTTAGCTAGATATATGGATGTGCGAGAAATAATCAGATAAACGGTCACATGTATGACAGAAAAATTGTGTGTCACGACGACTAAATACATAAAAAAATTACGCACACTCCTATGCACAGACTGAAAAAAGATATAATCAGTGCTACTCTAGTCTGTTGCATAAGTAAGAGAAATATGTTTTTTTCAAAGAACTATACGTAGTTTCAATTGGTGCTTGTCTAGGCCAACGAAGTGGTGTTAAATAGGTCAGTATACAAATTGATCTCCAGTGGTCCAAATTGACCTCAGGCATTAGTGAGGTGAGGTGCAGAAATGTAATCACGTACGGCTACGAGTATAGTTGCGCGGTGATGGAGGGTCGCCCACACGCCCGCTCCTCGCACGAGTTGCTCCCATTATACAATCAGGGCAATCATCGCTGCCATTCTGTACTATTACACTATTGCACATCAACATCTAATATCCTTGCATTCGTTGTCTCCTAGTATTTATTCTATAGGATGATGTAGGAGGCGAAAATTGTTTGAAAACTGTGGCTCTTATATTTCTTCGTTAGAACAATCCCACTCGTCTAGTCAACTAGATGCTTAGTTATTGTCCGTTGATTGTCATAAAATACGGACAATCTACGCTGTCATCCTATAATGCAATTCTGACGTCTGTGTACCTAGTAATAGTAAGCTTCTTCGTATCTATGTAGAAGTATATTACTTCTACATAGATACGTTATCTTATTATCCGTTGGTTCTGAAAAATAAAGTTGAGAACGATCAAAGTTAGGTAAATATTAAAGCACAAATGGCATGAAATTGAGAAGATCCGAAAATGAGGTTTTTTGATTTATTCTTAATTCTATTTCGAATTAGAACCTGAAAAATATTTCATTCTTATACATTATACAGTACGATAATACCCTCAGGTCGAGTATCAACGAAATTAAAAAAGAATTCTTATCCTTCTCTTTCAAGGTAATATTCGTATGTACCCATTATGTACCTATTTAAAACCAAGGCTGTATGGTAAAGCAGGTTTAATATCAGCATTTATGAATATACAACGACGCACGTGCGGTTCAGTCCTATCCTTTGTCTGAACGCCTTCTACGGTGCCCATAAAGACGAATATTTCCCAAAGTGCTGTCAATATAAGGAAATAATATCTGGATCTAGTTAAATTAAAAATTTAAAAACTTCCTTAAAACACTTGTATCTACCTAATTATTTAGAATGTCTTTTTCGGTTGGTAACTTATAGGCAATTTTTTTTAAACGCTGCCATTCATCCATTTTAAACGCTGCCTCTTGTCTAGTGGATTAGGAGCTTAATGATTTGCTCATTTTAATTTATAATTTCTGATCCATTGTGCAAGCTAAAGCTTTTTACGTTTATGAATATGCATTCAATATACTTTTACTTATTAAAGTGCAAGGCTTTATTTTATGGTCTGTCAGATCACTGACAGTTTAGGAGATGTACCTACTACATATCTATACACATTAAAAAAAATGTTAAAAAATAACAAAAATTCCGAATTTGACATTATAAAAATCATTAATTAATTATATCATTTGCATAAAAATAAAAAATCGAAATCATATTCTGTACTAGCTGATGCCCGCGACTTCGTTCGCATGGATTGAGGTTTTTTGATTCCTGCGAGAACTCTCTTATTTTCCGGGATAAAAAGTAGCCTATGTGTTATTCCAGACTATACCTACTCTGTCTCTCTGCTTTTCAGCGAAATCGGCTCAGTCGTTGCGGCGTGATTGAGTAACGAACATCCATCCATCCATACATATATCCAAACTTTCACATTAATAATATTAGTAGGATTTACATCTCCTTAATAACTCGTAGTATCATATCTATATCTTTAAAATGTGGCACATTCAAAGTTTTCGTGTTGCTATGAGTTTTATAACAATCAAGCCGTAGTCACAGAGAGCCAAAATCGTGTTCTTAACAGCATTGAGTATTGACGCTGACCTAAAAATGGCCACAGTGTGAGTCAAGACTCAAGAGCCGTTGAGGCATTGTATCTGTGTGGGTGAGCTTGAAAGCCTATAAATCTCGCTGCCGGCTCGTGGCGGGGACAAGACTTGAAATTGTATCGGACAAAGCCTTTAAACTATATTTATAACTGTTAAGGCTTGGACACACACAGTTAACGGATTTTATCCGTCCGGACTCTGAGCATAATATCCTCAAGCGTGTAAATCCTTCCACGAATCTATTTATATTGGAGTTTAACATCTTCTGTTTCAATCTGACATCTCAGTTCTATATCAATTGATAGAAGCCCACAAGGACATCAGTCTCTTGTGTGGACTTCCATATGCCTTAGTATTATGTTGCTTGTATCCAGAAACCTGGGACTCGTCTGATGTCGTCGCGCTTGTCAGTTCCACTGCTTGCTTGCCAATGCTTCAATCAATTTCTCGTGTCCCAAATAATACAGGCGTATTAAGTAGCGACTCAAATGAGTTTGACATGCAGTTGCAATCTTGTGCCGCTTCAGTCGCTGTAGTACGATTCTCTAAAAATGATTGTTAAAGTGGGACGATTGCAATCGCCTCTCATTGGTCGATACGCATTCGCTATTAGCGAAAATGCATTGTTGCAGAAAGAACGCGATAGATTCAGCCAATTACCACAGTTAAGACTGTAGCAATGACTGATGCAGCTTTTCAGCTGCATCAACTTTTACTGAATTGCCCTACTGTAGCGCTTTGTGTGCGTCCAGTGCTTTAGTAATTAATACCTAGTATCTATACGGAGTACGGTACCTATCCGCGTCGCCTGAGATAGATATTATCTCATAGTTCGTACTGCACCTACGTAACAGAAATGATTTTATCATTAGTTCTATTTATTGTGTAACGATTTCTACACTTAGTGTACCCTATCCTTTAGTAGATAAGGCAATATGTAAATAAGTCTAGTTCAGCCTTATTGTTTGAACTACCTTTTACTGTTATAGATATAGGCGAGCTTGATAAGTACCTATTTTTGGTTAGGAATATTTTGTCATATACCTAGTATTTTATTCGAAGTGAGTCACTAAAATGTACATAGTTTTACCCACTAGAAGTCTGATTGATGAGCGAGGTCTAAATGCGCACCAGCACAAGATAAAGTCATTAAGGTTGTACTCTAGTATAGTAAGTAGGTACGTTTACCTCACGAAGTTACGGATTCTAAGTTAGCTGCTACATCTTAGTCACTTACCACCAATAAGATCGCAGGGCTATCTTGTCACAAATAAAAAAGGTGTTTTTCGCAAAACTCACAAACTAAAGCCTAAAACGCTATTAAAAGGAAAAGAGTGAAAGCCGATGATCTTCCTACTATAATATCAGGTAGATATCCGGCTTTTGCGTTGATGATGCACCGCGACATATATATTCAAGGCATTACAATAGTATGCCACGATGGTATCGAGTATGGTAATACGCTACCGGCACGGCGCGTGGGCCGAATAAGCGCATCTCGCGGCGCGTCTTTCCTAGGGCTGCCAGATTGTCAGATTGCCATTTTTACCCGACTACGCCAAAAGGAAGGGTTCTGATTTTAGCAGAGTATGTCTTGGTATGTTCCACTTCCTCTTTTTTTGATGGAAGAGGTGTCAATCAATTCGTTCTTAAGGTTATTATGGTCCGGGTAACATAGTCTACATTTCATACGAACAAAATCAATGTGACGGTTATACCTATCAAACTCGTACTAGTCGGATTATAGTTTTTAAACGTTTCTCTTGTTATTGAAATATAATAATCAGCCCAGTATAATCAGAGGACAACAAAAACAACAAACACATCAAAGAATTCCGTAACAACACACACTATCATTTTTCTTTTTATTAGTAAGGATTGTTGGTTAACTACGGTAGGTATTGGTGTGTACTACATTCTGACCTTTGAAACTAATAAGTATCACATATTATTAGTCGTAATAAAAGCAAGTATAATATTGTCTAAATAACCTTCAATAAGTTTAAGGAAAAATAGCATAATTTATATGAAAACAAATGAATAAAAGCCTTTAATAATATCTACGCTACGTTAATAAATAATAATTAGGAAGTAATATAGTTTAATTGACTGTTAACTATCATAATTGATAAAGATCACCGTATCTTTATAAAATGGGAATAAATTATCGTATAAGAACTATTCATAATCATACTATTTGATGAGATTTTTATGGCTTTGGTATTTAAAGATTGCGCTATAGGTCGATTTTTATAGATCTATCTTTGATTAGATTGGAAATAAAAAGTAGGAATTTTGATGTTGTTCTGATATTACGGACTTCATGAAAAACTAAATCATTTCAAAAACAATTTTTGTACAATTATGGTTATGGCCATAAAAATTTTCAAGGGCCTACCCAAAATGTTGACAGCATTGCCCGTTTGGATGGCCAAACGAATTTTTTGGCCAAAGTAGTAGGCCCGAAAGGAACAATTATGAAACTGCGAGTACCATCTAGGTCTTCTTTTGCGTCTCTTGGCCTGTTCGGCGCTAGTATAGCCGCTGCGCCCGCCATTCCTATCCACCACGGAACTATACCATCATACCATCAGGTCTCTTTGGAACATCAATTAATTTATTTATTTAAAAATTGTTACATGAATAATTAAAATTTTTAGCTAAACTAATCTAATTAGTGTACAAATCTAATGGAATGGTGCTAAGAATACTGGCTGTATTTCCGCGCTGGATAGCCAGGCTGATCCTTTGCGCAAAAAATAGCCCAGTTTTGAAGACCCTTACACGATGTCGACCCTACATCGGATGAAGGTTGAACGTACGCCTCATTGTTATCTCGCGACTCGCGTCAGGTTTGGGCGGGAATAAATAAAAGTGTTCGTAGAAGAGATACACATTTATTTTATTATTATTCAGACGCGACTGTTGTAACTGTGATAAAGTTTTATGGCGCTTTTTGTTATGAGCTAACAAACTTTCGTTTAGATTTTGTGATACTTAAATTGAGCTATCAAAATATTAACTGCGTTTTTCCATAGACATAAAAATTCTAGGCTCAAAAGGGCTAGAGCCCAGTGCTTTCATAAGTAACACTTGTAGTTAAGTTTTTTTAAATTTTGAGATACTTAATTAATTTTCTACCGCTGATGTCATTCCTAATTAATAAGAGAAATCCCAACATTTTCTTGTAAGCACAAATTATTTTATCACGATAATAAAATAACAGTAACGGGACGGGATGCTTTTATCGTGTAATTTTTATTATCCCTTGCAAGCTTATGCCTCCTTTATATTTTACTGGCCAGGCGTTTTAATGAATATGGCAACTCTTTGGAGCCTTGGTAACATAATTTATGTTTTATCACCAATACGTTAAAAAATTTAATTTATCGA